>CM002491.2:9308941-10558941 GCA_000573905.2 Oryza punctata | reverse complement strand
AAACCCACTAGCACAGTAGGAGCTTTTGAAATGTTGTACGCGCCATCCGACGAGATGATATGATTGAAAATGAATCCACATAGTTGTTCAGCGAGGCCCAAGCAAGCATGTGGCAACAATTTACTTGTCGGGAGCTTTAATTTCTACAAATGGAAGGATTGAAGATATGAAAACGTACTATGTGTTAGAAACTTGGATTTACATCTTAAGAGCATGGCGAACCTCAGCATCCGAAATGTCCCAGTTGCCGTCCTCCATGAAAATCCACATAAACCTCATCACGTAGAACCCACATGTACTCGTGCCCGGATCCTGGCGTAAGCAATAAGGGTGGGCCCAAACCCTAAATGTATTCGCACAGGGAGCGTGTCGAATACACTTCTTCTTATACTTCACAAGTGCCTTATTGAGGGTGTCAATGACAGATTGGAACTTGGCTTGTGGGGTCCTCAGTCCATCTAAGACGACAATCTTGGAATCGTTTAAATGGATCACAAGGAGGATCCAGTGAGGCCTACATACAAGGACAGATAGAGCAATTAAAACTTAAGAAATAAATGGGAAGTAGAACGATATATGCCACACTTACTTAAAGTGGTAGGGCAGAAGGATGGTATTCATGCCCTGCAGCTTCACAAAGGATGCGTACACGTAGTTGATGACTGCTTGTGTGGACTTTTCGCCTAGCTGATCAATATTTTTGGAATTGATTATTTCTGGATCGAGAAAACCTAGTTTGCTATGTGTCGTTCTACAATCAAGCGTTGCCATTCTGCATAACGAATGAAAATTAGATGAAACAACGACGATATGTTCTTAGAAAAAATAGCAAGGTGTCAAGTATACTTACAATGTCCATAACCGAATTAGTGATACGTCTATCTCCCTCAGATTGTATAGTTGAAATAGTTCTTCAAATGGGACCCAAATAATACCATCACAGTGATGAAAGTCCTCGTCCCTGTAAAAGACGGGGAACATCTCCTTACCCTCCTTGGCCATCTGTAAGTACCACTCTTCTACCCTCCTCATCTGAGTACAGTTGCCAACGATGTTGCGATATTCATCGGTAGTCAAAGGATGTCCTAGCTTGAACTGAGCTGCCAATAGGGCACTCGCAATATTATCTACATCAGATAAACTCTTCAGCCCTGAACCTTCTAGAAATTCTTGAACAGTCTTGTTGGCCTTTCCTTTCTCGAATTCTTCCTTGGAAAAATCTTGCAGTTTCTTTTTCCTGATCGTGCGTCGGAAGTCCGAAATAGGTACCGGTTGGGCAGGTGGCCTTGCCATGCGAATGAAGTGGTCCTGTACTGCAACTGGCACTTTCACGTTTGTCTCGTCCTTTGTTTTCTCCCCTTTACGTCCAGGGAGCGATGTTATGCTCCCACCCATCTCTCTCTTTTCCTTCAAAGTTGGCTCGGACATGTTAGGCAATGGCGTCTTCTTGGTCTTCTTCAGAGATGGTGGTTTAGACATCTGGGAAGTTTTACAGAGGCGCCCCCTCTTCTTCGGCGGGTCTGAAGAACGTAGGCCCGTACGTTGTGCCGGTGGAGGAGACTGGCTCTTACGTGGCAACGGTGGTGGAGTTGGCATCCTTCGGGGAGAGACCCCTTGACCTTCAGAGCTGGACCCACAATCGCTGGGCTCGTCATCACCATTTCCCGAAGGGAAGACAATGAAACGCTTGCGCCACAGGATTATGTTGTGGACGGCTTCTCCAAGACTGTTTACCCCCTCCTCTGGAGCAAAATCAAGCTGGACTGCCCTATATCTGCTCGGCACATCCTCCACTTCGACCTTTGAGTACCCTGTTGGTATCGGATTACCATGTATCACTCCACCCTCCATGACGGGATGTGCCATACCGCGTGCAACCTCTTGAGTGATGTTCTGAAGTGGCACATGCAGCCTGCATGCGGTACGTACTTTGATGTGATCCACGGGGTAACGAGCCGTGTCCGGTTCTTGACGAACCTCAGTTGATGCACAACTGCTTTTCCTCCCACCTGGGCTAGTTACACGGCAAACATCGCCTGCATCCTTCTCTTCGAGCCTTGCTAGTATTTGTGCCATCTGTTCCTTCAATTCCCTTATCTCTTCCGATTGGTCTCTCGAATTCTTATTTCCCCGCGAGCGGTATCTATGCCTGTCGTTAGGAAAACCTTCCCTCCATGAAACTAGGCCTACTCCTCTTGTGCGTCCCGGATGCTCAGCGTTCTGCAATGCAAGTGTGAGCTCATCTTGCTCTCTGTTCGGAACAAAGGAGCCATCTGAGGACTTCTGATGGGCTTCGTGGAGCCTCTGGGTCACTTCTTGCTCTCGTGGACCCTTGTGTACCAACTCGCCTGTATCCGAGAGTGTTGCCCCTCGGGCGTATTGGTAATTCTTTGACCGTTGGCACCAGTCCTTCGTCTCGATCTCGATTCCCTTTTCCAGTAGCTCATCTTCCCTCTCCTGCCATTTGTCTAAGTTCTTAGCATATCCACTAGGGCCGAGACGGTGAGGGTACAGGTTTTTGGCCGCATTGGCTTGGTTCCTTTCACTGATCTCCTTTGCATGCTCTGATGTTCTGTAGGCCACAAATTCATCCCAGAAAAGGCGGATCCTTCGGTAATTATTGTCTTCAAAGTTTGGTGTCAGCCCCTTCTTAATAAACTTGGAGGTAAGGTCTGTTTTCCATTTCTTGAAAGAAAGTGACATCCTGTGAAGGGCCCTAGCCTTTGCGCGTTGTTCTGAACCCTCTGGAAACTGGAATGTCCGCTTCAACCTTTCCCAAGCAAGGTCCTTGTCTCTGCTTGGTACCGTCCACTGCAATTCATCTGCATCACTGTTCTTCCAGTGGTGGTACTTGATGGGGATGTCCTCTCTGGCAGCGACACCTAAAGCATTGGAATATGCGGTGAGTGCTGATTTTGGGGCTGTAGGGTTCCCTTGTTCATCCACCTCTGTGATAGTGTACATGCCCGAGGGCATCCTGGTTGGACCTCTAGCCTTTCTTCCCGATGAGGTAGCACTATTCCCAGAGTGCACAGTGGCCGAGGGATTTGGATCCTTTGAAGAACAGTACAAATTAGTCATTCGGAGCGAAAATCAGATCGTATGAAAACATATTATTTGTTATACATGGCCGAATGTACCTCTATGTTCTCACGGTTCTCGCCGGGCGGGTTCAAATTTAGAAAGCCACTTGGGCTAACATTGCCACCGTTGCTTTCTCCAGAATTTGCAGGGATATTGTTATCTTGTTCCCGTGACATTTTATTTTGTAACGTAGACTACAAGTAATAAAAATTGGTACATAAGCAAATTTCCCAATTAATGGGCATGAAGAATTTCAGATATGACAAATAGCACTACTCTTAATGTATGGACGTAGCAGGAATCCAGTACATATTGATACTAACTAACAGGCTTTCGGTATATCGAGAGGTCCCAGCCATAGTTTCGAGAAGGTAACTGTAAGGGAGAAGGAATAAAGTGGTAACTGCACTGAACATCATTAATCTGGCATTAGCAAATTTTCAGGTCAGCTTATGGAAGCCTTAAGTGTATTCCAACTAATTAGCTCTTTTCTTTGTATTAAGATTGGTAATTTTTACATTACTGGTAATAAAGTAACCCCTTCTATTTTCAGGCTAGTGCTACAAAGCCCCTTGAAGTTGTCAGTGCCATAGCTTTTAGCATTTTGGTATCTAGCAAGATTTATTAATTTTTGGTTATATTACAATATTGTTGGCTGAGCACAGAACACACAACATGCATGATACTCCGGGATGATGAGCAAAGGCAAATAACTGTGTTATATATTCTACTATATATATCAGTCTGTGTTTCTTCTTTTATGCATGAATGTAAACCTAGATTGGTCTACTTATTCCGTTCCAACTTCCATATATAGTCTCTGATGAAAAGCAGGCCCCCTTCTAAAGGTAGGGTTTTAGAATACCATGATCGAACTCCTGAAAAGCTTTTCTACTTAGATTTCAATGTGGTGATCAGTAAGAATAATGCATATATATATATACATATATATATAAACATATATATATATATATATATGTATGTATGTATGTATGTATGTATATATATAGACACACACGTGCTCAGATTCTTTCTTCCTCTTCAGTTATACTATTCAGTATGTTGTAAATATAGAGAACCCATTTCTTCATGTAACGTTGCAGTTGACATTTATATCGATCTACCAAATGACACTTCATATACAACCAATGAAAGAATTTATACTTAAGAACCTCGCATTTTATGGTGGAATATGTATACATGTGATCCATTTACTCAGATCTGTATTAATTTGTTCTTGATATATCCAGCTACCTTTGTCTGGGATAATTTCTATGTACAGTGGTCATGTGATGTTGTGTTCATGACATCCCAGATAAATCTGAAATCCCAGATAAAAAGTTTGTTTATGACAACTAATAGTATGATTAATCCACTGTTATTGACCAGCAGCGCCGTTGGGTCGTTTACTAAGCTTAATTATGCAAATAATCCCAAATATTCCGGTTCTAGTACTACAGGAACAGAGAAAGAACGGGTATACAGTTCAGGGCTAATATTGGCTATGTTCTCTGGTACACAGCAACTGGCAATTCAAGCAACCACATGACTCGAGGTCATTGTTCTTTTTCTGAGAGTAGTTTGGTTGACAAATATATGTATGAAAAAAGCAAAATAACCTCCCTGTTGGGCAGATAACAGTAATATATACTCCGTACTTATTGGAGTTGCTTTCAACATATTTCTTTTTTTGACTTGTGGCTTATAAGCTGATGAAGACACGACAAATTATCATTAAAAACAATTTTAAAGCAAGAGATTTGCACTTGTATTATTAGCGGTGTAAAATCTGAAATCCAAGACCGAGTAAGAAAATAATTGTAATAATCAAAATTAACCACGCCGGAGTTCAAACAAGTAACACCCCAACTAACATTCTATAGTGTACCAGCTACTCCCCATTCTAAAATATAAGTATTTTACAATTATGTTAATACGGATTATTTGAATGTCGTCTGGCTGAAACCAAAACAAGAAATATAAGTACCATATTTGTATTTCTGTTTGTATCAGAATCAGGTCAAATTGTTCAGGCTGTGGTGGAACCTCTTCACCGAGGTTCGATCCGACTCGGCAGGAATCTCGCATTTACAGAGTATTATGTTTTTTATGCAGATGATATACATTTGACAGCGGTACAACTTTCTCAATACTAAGATATACTAAGAGTTGCTTATAAAAATAAGATATGCTTGTAAGACCGAGTGTGTCTGCTCATGGTGTGCAATATTAATCATTGAGTGGTAAATCCTATTTGAACGGTGTATACTGATGATGTCACTAATTAATCAAGTTCCATTCAAGTTTGATATTATATACATATTTCTATCCAAAGTCCACGATATGATTAAGCAAGAAAATAATCAAACCAACACACATGCAGAGCACTCTGAGTTGGTCTCTCAAAATCTTGAAGAAACCTGAAAACATATATATAGGTTATATTACCTGGGAATGCGGCGGCGGCGGAGAGGCGCTGTGGCGGCGGTGGAGTAGAGGCGCGGCGCCGATGGAGAGGCGGCGCCGGTGGAGAGGCGGCGCCTGTGGAGATGCGGCGGGGGTGGAGAGGCGCGCCGGCGGTGGAGACCCGGCACCGGTCGAGATGCGGCGGCGGTGGAGAGGGGCGCTCCGGCGGTGGAAAGGCGGCGCCGGGTGAGTTGCGGCGCCGATGGAGAGGCGGCGCCGGTGGAGATGCGGGGGGTTTGAGAGGCGGCGCCTGTGGAGATGCGGCGCCGGTGGAGGGGCGCTCCGGCGGTGGAGAGGCGGCGCCGGGTGAGTTGCGGCGCCGATGGAGAGGCCGCGCCGGTGGAGATGCGGGGGTGGGGGGGTTTGAGAGATGGCGCCGGTGGAGATGCGGGGGGGGGGGGGGGGGGGGGGGGGGGTAGATGCGGCACCGGTGGAGTAGAGGCGGCAGTGGAGACGATGCGGATGTGTAGGCTCGGCGGCGGTGGTGGAGGCGCTGCAGCGGTGGTAGATGTAGGTTAGGGGAAATTCGTATCAATTTCATTAGAGCTACATATATACAAGTCAAATAGGTACCGGTTCTTTCTGGCTAACTGGCACCTATTACCAGAAAAGGTGCCGGTTTATTACTTTGGATCCGGGACCTATTACCAGTATAGGTGCCATTTCTTAGATATAACCGGCACCTATAATGTATGAAGGGAATTTTTTCATCCTTGTACCCAACCAGGCAGTACTCTTTTGTATAAGAAATGCTGTCGATATTTCTGGCTAGATCCTGATTATCCAATAAGTTTCTCCATACGTAATAACAGTACCTACAAATATCCAAGGGAATGTATCCGGGAGAGAGAGGAAGATCTACCCTAGGGAATGTATGTGATCCAAAATGCTCCTTGGACCTATAAATATCCAAAGTGTGCAAATGGTATTACAGCACGTGTGACTTGGTCAATACATAATTACAGTTAAACATTCCGGTCGAATCGAAAATAACATAATCATGTTTGTGCCCTATAAATTCAAATTTGTAAATCGATCACAATTATCCCTTCTTCATGATCGCTGCGAACATATGAGGCTTCCTCCTCGTCTTCATCTTCATGTTCGTCTGCTTCACATGCTTCAACTTGTTCAACATCTGTTGCGAATGGTGGTAGCTCGTCGATTTGATCGTACCCTTCCTCGTCAATAATATTCTCAACTCCAACAATGCTTCGCTTTCCATGGAGAACCACGTGACGATCGGCGACGGAACAAGGGTCTTTGATGTAGAAAACTTGTTTTACGGAGTTTGCGAGCACAAATGGTTCATCTTGGTAGCCCACATTGTTTAGGTCCACAATGCACATGCCGTACTTGTCAATCTTCAGACCACTTGGAATTTTTACCCATTGACACTGCAAAAGTGGTATCTTTAGCGGTCCATACTCAAGCTCCCAGATTGCCTCTATATAGCCATAGTATGTTTGTTCTACGCCAGCACTATCGAAAGCATCTATGCGGACACCACTGTTTTGATATGAGCTCTTGCCATCCTGGGTTCTCGTGTAAAATGTATACCCGTTAATGTCATACCCTTGGAATGAATGAATTGTGCTTGCAGGACCCCGAGACAAAACGTACAACTGGTCACTATCAGGATTCACAGCCATGATATGCATCTGTAACCAATCGCCGAAATTGAGCCTATGCTGCTTAGCGATCCATGCCTCTGATTTCCCTGGGTTATCGCTACGGAGTATGTTGTAATGCACGTCGACGAAAGGTGCCACCAAAGCCGACTGCTGGAGCACTGCGAAATGTGCTTGCCGTAATGTTTCTAGGCTAGGAGCGAATATTGCTTTATGCCCTAATGTCCCTTTCCCTACCAGCCTACCCTCATGTTGGGACACGGGCAAACCAATGGGATGCAAATCCATATAGTCGATACAAAACTCAACCACCTCCTCTGTTGCATAACCCTCTACGATACTACCTTCGGGGCGAGCTCTGTTACGCACATACTTCTTTATGATCCCCATGAACCTCTCGAAAGCCCACATGTTATGAAGATACACTGGGCCGAGAATCTTTATTTCTTTCACGATATGTGACACGAGGTGAACCATTATATCAAAAAATGATGGTGGAAAACACATCTCGAGCTGGCAAAGAGTAATGATTGCATCTGTTTGAAGGGTGTCTAGCGTGCGTGGATCGATCACCTTCTGATATACAGCATTGAAGAATGAGCACAGCTTGATGATTGGGTTTCGAACCTTATCTGGCAATATACCTCTAATCGCAACAGGAAGCAACTGTGTCATTAGCACGTGGCAGTCATGTGACTTCATGCCCACTAATTTCTTCTCTTTCATATTGACAAGTCTTTTAATATTCGCAGAGTAACCAGACGGGACTCGGACACTCTGCAGGCACTCCAGCAGGCTTATTTTCTCTGCGACACTAAGGGTAAAGCACGCAGGAGGGAGGTACTGCCGACCGTTTGGACGTTCTTCAGGATGTAGCTCGGACCTGATGTTCATGTCTGCGAGGTCTCTCCGAGCTTTCAACGTATCCTTTGTCTTGCCAGGTATGTTTAGAAGGATCCCAATCAAACTCTCACACACATTCTTCTCAACGTGCATCACGTCGATTGCGTGGCGGACATCCAGCTCTTTCCAATACGGTAGTTCCCAAAAGATAGATTTCTTCTTCCAAATAGGTTTCTCACCCCCCTTGCTCGCCGCACTTGTATTGTCATGCCCCTTACCAAATATACATTCAATATCTTTGACCTCTTCGAAAATCTCTCGGCCAGTACGGTGTGGTGGAGTTGTACCGTCCTCCACCGTGCCATCAAAATCTCTTGTATTGCTACGGTACTGGTGGTCGGCTGGTAGAAACCTACGATGGCGCATATACACGGTCTTTCCGGAGTACCTCAACCACCTGCTCGCTGTTTCCCGCATACACTGCACACATGCACAAGCACCTTTCACTGTTTGCCCTGATGTGTTGCCAGCCGCAGGGTAATCTTGGATGGTAACGAACAACATTGCCCTTAAGGTGAAGTACTCTCTTTTGTACGCATCCCAAATCTGCACACCACGATCCCATAGTAATTTAAGATCATCCACTAATGGCCTGAAGTATACATCGATATCGTTGCCAGGTTGCTTCGGCCCTTGGATTAGAAGTGGCATCATGATATACTTGCGCTTCATACACAACCAAGAAGGAAGGTTGTAGATGACAAGTGCCACTGGCCACGTGCTATGTCGACTGCTCATGTCACCGAATGGATTCATCCCATCTGTGCTAAGCCCAAACCTTATATTCCTAATCTCATGTGCGAAATGCTTTTTGTACTTCCTATCTATCTTTCTCCACTGAGATCCGTCGGCAGGGTGCCTTATCATGCCATCCTTCTTACGCTCTTCATGGTGCCAACGCATCATCTTTGAATGTTTTTTGTTGGCATACATGCGTTCAATCCGAGGGATTATAGGAAAATACCACGCAACCTTAACGGGCACTTTCCTCTTCTTCACGACGGGGCCACCATTGTCATCATCAGCATCTTCATCGTTATGTCCACCTTTATACCGCGGTGCTTTGCAAACTGGACATGTTTCCAAATCTGCATAGTCACCTCGATATAGGATACAGTCATTTCGACATGCGTGAATTTTCTGCACTTCCAAACCGAGTGGGCAGACCACCTTCTTCGCTTGGTATGTTGTTTCTGGCAGTACATGTCCCGCTGGAAGTAGGTCTCCGATCAGCTGTAGAAGCTCTGTGAAGCTCTTGTCACTCCAACCATTAGTTGATTTCATTTGCAGCAATGAGAGTACGACATGCAACTTGGTGTGCTCCTCGTTGCATCCTGGATAAAGTGGGGTTTTTGAATCCTCCACCATGGTCTTAAACTTCTCGTATTGTCTGTCATTGTCGTAGGTTGTCTCCCCATCGCGTAGCATCTGATCCAATCCATCTGATTCGCCACTGGCACATCCACCTCCATCAGCAGTCAACTCCACATTATCTCCATCCATTACATCACCCTGATTGTCCACCCTTTCATTCCCATCTTCACCATGATTGTCCTGACGTGTGTCATTACGCATAAAACCCCTTGTTAGTAGATGCTCGTGAACTTGTTTTGAAGGAAACTGTCTCTCTTTCTTGCAATCAGCGCATGGACAATGCAAATATTCTGTCAAGCTCAACGATCTGGAACTCGTCTCCGCAATCACGAAGTTGGTTACTCCCCTGGCATACTCCAAGGTACCGCGCTTCGCACCGTTAAACCCTCCTTCATCCATCTATCCTACGAAAATTCTTAAATTAACCGCTCACATACATCTATCAATCAAATCCATAAATCAATCAAAAATCTTAATTACAAATCTTAATATCTAAAATACTCGATGATTTAATACCTTTTGCATTACTCAATATTGAAAAATATCGAAATAGTTACATTTACTCATAGATTACTCCAAGATTAATAACACATTGGTCGAGACAAATTAAGAATGAAACTATGGTTCCAATTCAACAAGACAAATTACAAAAATACCTTAAAAAACTCATGCACTACACCATCTACATTACAAATCAATGATTTTGACGAGAAATTACATAGACAATCTCAAAAATGAATAAAACTTACATAGAGATTCATGATAAACTAACCTTTAAACATGCAAACACATAAATCTCTTGATGTCCACGTAATTTTTGGGCAAAACCTCCTCCCCTTGTATGAGCAAGAAGAAGAAGACCTCCAAATGGCGAGCTCACATCAGGGAGAGTATATATAAGGCTGGGCAGGGTCATAGGTGCCGGTTCCATATAGAACCGGCACCTTTATACCCATATATGTGCCGGTTATATATAGAATCGGCACCTATACAAAAGGTGCCGGTTCTTCCCCATTACGATTCTTGGTGAGCGTTGGTGGAAGGGTAATAGGTGCTGGTTTTGTAGTATAACCGGTACCAATAATATTTTCTCAGATGGGATTTGGCGGGAAACGCCCAATAGGTCCCGGTTTTTCTATAATCGGCACCTTTAGGCCGGTCCTTATGCACGTTTTTGTAGTAGTGGAGGTTATAATATATAGTATTTCTAAATGGTATTCAATACGTTTATAGGAGGGAGGGAGTGTGTGCATGTTGTGATAGCATGCGTTGTGAACAAATGTTTCTGAAAAAATGAAACATCGTGTATTCAGGAGTTTCTTTTCTAGCACAAGGCACACTTGCAGCCCTTTCTATCGAGTTAATTAGGATGTTATTAACGTTACGCCTGCAGCCCTTTTCATTGTTGTCTTATCGAAATTTGCATGTCGCAGCTCGCAAAGATCATTTTAAGTTGTTTTTACATAACGATAATTTCGACTACCTATCAACGATTTAAAACTTTAAATTGGGAATGCAACTTTTTGGTTGAAATACGAATAGCAAGTACATGGTTACTTCATAATTTTGGTCAGTTTTCAAGAGTCTGCCCAAGCTAAGAGGTTTGGAAAATCTCAAGAAAATTTTGGATTCTTAAATAACAAAATGTTTCAATTGACGGACCATTATTAGTGCGAAATCAGCCCGTGCTTAATTTCTTATTATTACAAGTATACGGCCGCGGCTCAAAACGCAGGGGAGAACGCGCAGATCATGAGCGTCTGGCCGGACGCGCACACGGCGACGGCGCAGCCGATGCTCTTCGACGCCGGCCGCACCATGTCCATGTAGTTCCGGCACTTGTTGCTGCCGGCCACGCACGCCTTGGCGCCGGCGTCGTACCACCGCCGCTCCTCCGCCCAGATCTTCACCGCGTCCGCCGCGCGCCGCTGTGGGCCGCTGACGAAGTATGTCAAGGCTACGATTGGTTTGCGTATGACTCCGAACGCCGGATCCTGGTTGGCGTTCGCCAGGTCGCACCGGCCTTTGGGGCCACTCAACCATTCGGCCCTTAGCTTGGCGCGCTGAGCAAGCGCCCCGCCCCACGCCACCGGCGGCACCCCGGCCTGCCGCCGCACGGCGTTCACCGCGGACACGAGCTTCGCGGCCGCGGCGGGGTTGAGTGGCCCGACGCCGGCGGAGGCGTCCGGCAGGTGGGAGGCTAGAGCCAGCAGCGACAGGATGGCGAGGCAGGAGAAGGAAGACGACATGGTTATTGTGCTTTCTTTTATGAAGATTTGTATATATAAGTAGGAAGACTGTACTTATAAGTTACAGTGTAACTGAAGATTTGTATGAAACCCTTGAAATTTTATGTCTCTAATTTATGAGAGAGTGTTACTACTAAGAGCGTAGCGCTCTGTTTAGCTAACAGCGCGTCACACAAACTTTATTCTTTTTTAGTAACCGATCGAGTGACGCTGCTTTCAGTGATTCATGTTACTACTACGCGAGTAACTGCAAGGAGTTCTGAAATATATGAAGCTAGATAAAAAATAAATCGTTTGCATGCGGTTACAACTTATTACAAGCAAATGGATTAATGCGGTACTAGTTCATATAATTAAGTTTTAATTACCTATATATCTGTGACACTTGTACGTTTCAAAATCAACTAAGGGCTATCACTCTGTTGTCTGTTAACATTTTAGGATGCGTACGTACATGCAATTGAACATTACATTTTTGGGATCACTCACTACACTGGATAAGATCACCTGTGATGGGCCCAAACCCTTACCTTTGATGGCCTTGGGCTTGGTCAGTGATCAGTGATCACAGGTGAGTCCAGTCACCTTTCACAGGTGGTCGACTGTCAGAGGTGACACTCATCTCTGACGGGCAAATAATTAAACGTCCGTCGGAGGTGTTGGTCTCTGCTAGTCTAGGACCAGTTAGAACCCATCACAGGTGTCTCATCTCTGACGGGTAACTAAACAAAAGGCCATCAGAGGTATTAGTCTCTGGTAGTTAGAAGCCGTCACATGTGTCCTACTTGTGACGGGCAAGTAAGTAAAGACCCGTCACAGGCGAGTCAGCTCCGACAACCGTGATTTACGAATCCGTCACAGGTATGGTTACCTGTGACGTCTTTTTTTTCGACCCATCACTGATGTGTTAAATCCCGAAAAAAATAAATGCTAAATATTGGCTAGCCTTGGGATTTGCTAGCCATGCCCTCTGAGAAACAGAAACATCACAGATACATGCCAGGTACCCCCAATATCACATATTCTCGTTTTAATAGAGATGCATCTCAAAATTGACATCATTCACATATGAAAGTCACAATTTTGCACAACAAATTCACAGATACATGCCCATTAAATACCACAATTCTGCCCAGCAAACTCATACCCCATTTAAGCCACAAATTTCAGACCTTGCTCATGAAACCGCAAACTTACCAAACTTTCTTTTATCCTATTCCTTTTGAACCTCCACGATGACCTGTCATTTAAAAAATAGTGAAAATAATTGAATAGTACAACGTAAATCGTAGTTGATCAAATTTGATGACAATTTGGCAAACTACCATAAGTATTGCACATATGAAAGTAAATTACATTGCATTCCGTACCATAGAATCATAGAAACAACTTTTTTTACATCACAAAAAATTAGATAACTGTTTAGTTCACGACATCACATCTAGCCCAGTTCAATCGTCTATTTGACGTGAAAACATCCTTTCTTGTTCATTATTTTGGCAAGAATAAAGGCGCACAGTTAGCCTCTGATAGCGGGGGGTTGATGGGTGAAATCTTCCAGCGAGCTCTACCTTTCTGTTCAATAATACAGAAGTTAGCACGTTTATAAGATTAATATTGGTATTGAAATGATAGAATTCGCTATTAGCAACAACCTCAGGGTCGAAATCTTTCACCTCTCTTAGAAGTGTTGACATGTTGTGGCACACGTGGAAACCACACTTGTCGCTGATATGTTGTGCGCATGCGAAATTGGTGTCATGATAAAGTTGGTCCTTGCTCTCCTTGTACCTACCACCCTTTCTTCCACCCTGGTGTCCATGTCTGCTTGGAGTTCTTGAATGACCTCCACCTTAAGCTCGGCCTGCAAACGAGCGTCCCTTTCTTCCTTGGAGACTTCCCGTTTCCTGTATTGGGAGCTGTACCGGGGCAGGCCATGCTTCCAGGGCACATTGACGCCAATTCCTCGAGTCCGGCCAGGATGTTCTTTGGTTCCGAGCGCCTTCGTGAGAATGTCATCTTCGCGTCTCTTCGGTGCAGACTCGACCTCGCTCTGCCAAGCTTGTTCGGCAACCAACCCTAACTATAAAAATAGGAGTCGTTGTTACAAAACATTTACTAAATACGAACAGAAATTAGTGAGGTTAATTAGCGAACTCACCAGTTCCTTATAGACGACGGCATCACTTTGATTCTTAAATGTGATGGAGCCGTCTGGGTTTACCTTACCCCTGGCCCTCGCCCAGTTGCGAGCTCTTCGTTCAGGGATGTCGGAAAACGGGGCAGGGACATTTGCTGCTGCAGCCGCTGCATCCTCTTGGGCCCATATTTCCTCCTTGCCGATGTACCCAGCCGTGCCCAGTCGATGCGGGTGCTCATTCCGTTGTTGCAGTAGGCGATGTGCCTCGCTTGACTCCCTAAAATCTTCGCTGTTCGTCAGCTCGCAGAATTGCTCCCACACCGTCTCCATTATTTGAGGGTACTCAACGAACGGAGTATGATTGCCGGGCGGGATGACATACTCGGTGAAGAGTTTCCACTTCCAATTCTTCCAGGCTTTGCCTATCTTGTGGAATGCCTTCCGCCTAAGCCATTCCTTTGCTTCATCCGGAAATGTGAACCATTTCTCCATTGCCGTCCAAGCTCGCTCCATCTCAGCTTCTGGGACCTTGCCGATATTTTTATGAAGGATGCTGAAATTCTCACGTGCTGCCAGCCCGCAGCAGTTAGACCATCTTCCTATGATAGTCCTCGGCGCCGTGGGCCTACCACTTGCATCAACCTCTCTTATAACCTGCACTGTGGTCAGCCATCTATCTTGTGTCCGGGGGTTTCTACTTGACCTAGCTGCACTTGTCCCGCCTAACAGCGACGGTTGTTGTTCCTGGGGCGCTTCTGCAGCTAAGACAGAAGGAGCATTTGCTAAGGGGCGGTAGCTACAAATTATGTTGTCATCTATTGAAAAGTTATCCTATAAATTACCACGAGGTTCAGGTTGTTCGACTGCCGTCGTCGAGGGATGACCTGCGGAAACCGTCTCCGTGGCTGGGTCTGCGTCCTATATCCTCGCAGGCGTCGTGGAGAACGGGGATGCGCCGGGCGTTGCCATGGACTAATTTTTCTGAATACGCTTATAAATTTCCTATCATTTTACTAATTGGCCTTAGATCAAACACCCCACAATAATTTATAAAATAGCCCACAATAATTTATCAAACAACCCACAGTATATATATATATATATTCATTCATCAATTCTATATTCATCCATCCCATTTCCCCCAAAATTACCCAAAATGCATGTAATTTCAGATCCACTATGAAAATATTAAGATATGGCCTCAGTTTTGTTCAAGCATTATGCATCAATTACCATCATTTGCATAAAGAAAAAACAAGAGGGAATCAGCTAGTAGTAGAAAAAAACAAGTGTCCAAAAAAAAAGAACAAGTGCACACATAGTCTGTTCATATGCATAAAAAGAACAAGTGTACATAATCTGTTCTTATGCATAAAAAAGAACATGTGTAGATAGTCTGTTCTTATTTATAAAACAACCCACAGTGAAACCAAAAAATGGACAAGTGTACATAATCTCCTCTTATGCATCCAGAAAAAAGAAAAAGTGTACATAATCTGTTCTTATGCATTAAAAAGAACAAGTTCTTATTTATAAAACAACCCACAGTGAAACCTAAAAATGGACAAGTGTACATAATCTGTTCTTATGCATAATCTATTATTATTCATCACTGGCCATTTAATTCCATCCAAATGAACGGCACAACAGGACAACACAAAATATGCATGTCATAAAAAACATGGAGGAGAACAAGTATAGGTAATCATCACTGGCCATTTATCTAAAATCATCCAAAATTCATCCAAAATCATCTAAGACAACGAGGCTAATTCATCTAATATTGCGTTCATCCAACTCAAGTTAGAGGACGCTTACCTGGGAGGAGAAGAAGCCGGTGAGGGGTGGCATGAAGACGGCGGCAGCCCGGTGGTCCTGGAGGAACGGCGACCGCAGCACGGTCAGAAACGAGGAGGAAGAGGAAACGCTCGTCGAAGGTGGAGGTCGGCGTCGCGTGGAGGATGGCGTCCTGGAGGCGGTCATCGGTCGTCGGTCCTGTAGGCGGTGGCGGAGTGCGGTGGGGGAATAGGGCGGCAACTTGGATCTGGATCTAGAAAAAGGCAGGGACGGTGGTCTTACCCTAGTCAACCACACCTGTGACGGGCTCCAACTAAAGGGCCGTCACAGGTGAGGTCACCAGTGACGGGCGCCAACTAAAGGGCCGTCACAGGTGATGTCACCTGTGACGGGCTCCAACTAAATCTAAGTTAGAGCCCATCATAGTTGAGGTCGACTGGATTTTACATTTTGACTACAATATTTCATTACTGTATTTTACTTAGTTCTTTCATTTTCCTTAACATATTTTATTTTACTTAGTTGACTCATTTTACAAACAATATTTGTTTTACTTCAATATTTCATTTGACATATTTTATTTTACTTAATTATTTTATTTCACTTACAGTAGTTATTTTTGCTTAATTTTTTTATTTGACTTATAGTACGTATTTTGACTTACATATAGTTATTTTGCTTAATATTCCATTTGACTTACATATAGTATTTCACATCACTATTTCGTAAGCAATACACTATTCATTGCAAACATATTAGAGCCATACATATACTAGACATATGAACATAAATTACAAAAATAATCCTTCCTCGTGGTCGATGCGTGCATATTGAACCTCATCTTCTTCTTCCTCCAATTCTAGAGGTATTTCTTAACCTATGCCGTGCAAGTGCTGGTTGTAATCATCTTCATCTGAAATATTGTCCAATCCAACAATTCTCCTTTTCCCTTCACGAACTACATGTAATTTCTTGTTACACGGGTCAATTATGTAGAATACTTGAACAACTTGTTTGGCGAGAACGAACGGTTCATCCTTGTACGCGTTGTTAGCCAGATTGACAATGGTGAAACCTTCATTATCAACTTTTACATTGCGAAGATCGACCCATCGACAACGAAACAACGACACTTTGAACTTCAAGTAATCCAGCTCCAATAGTACTGATCACGCCGACCACCGTCGCTACCGGCCTCAATGCGTAACCCACTGTTCTGCACTGTGCATTTGCTGTCTTGCTTGATTGAGTGAAAGGTGTATCCATTTATGTCTTATCCTTGCCAGGTGGTGGCACTCCATTCAGGACACTGTGACAATCACTTCAGTGTTTCACTAGACAAGTTCTGCATGTTGGCAATTCGATTCTTGAACCACTCGTTGAAAGAAGAAATGTGCTTTTTTCTGACCCAACTCCCTGGGTTGTCCTATCGGAGAAATCGCAGGTGTTCGTCAAAGTACGACACTACCTCAGTCATATGCTGGAGTACCGTGAAATGAGCTTTATCATACACCTTACGATCCATCCTTACAATTTTCCTTCCAATAGTGTCCACACCATCTAGCCTCCCTTCGTAATGAGATCGTGGTAATCCAACTAAAGAGGTTTCTGACATGTAGTCCACACAAAACTCGATGACCTCTTCGGTGGTATAACTCTCAATGATGCTCCCCTCGGGGTGGGATCGATTCCGTACGAAACCCTTCAGGATCCCCATGTACCTTTCGCAAGGATACATCTGCGTCATGAAAGCAGGACCACATCACTTTGTTTGTCTAACAAGGTGCACGGGAAGATGTTCCATTATATCAAAGAAAGTAGGAGGAAAGTACATCTCAAGATGATATATGGTTCTCACAATTTCTGCCTGTAGTTCATCTAGTCCCTCAGGATCTATCATCTTCTGGCCAATTGCATGGAAGAAGGAGCACAATCGCATTATCGTGTGTCGCACCTTAGGAGGCAAAATATTCCTTATTGCAACGGGCAACAGCTGTGTGATAAGGACGTGGCAATCATGCGACTTCATTCCTATCGAATTAAGGTCTTCCAGTGAAACGAACTTACTAATTCTTGATAAGTACCCATATGGAACCTTTATACCACTTAGACATGTCAAGAAATCCATCTTCTCATCTTTCGAGAGAGTGTAGCAGGCTGGAGGAAGGTACGCACTGCTGGACTTCGTGGTTATGGGATGTAGCTCTGAACGAACACCCATGTCTTCCAGATCTCGCCGGATGTTGATACCATCCTTTGTACTACCAGGGTTAAGCAGTAATTCCATTAAACTCTCGCATACATTCTTCTCAATATGCATCAAATCTATGCAGTGGCGAACTTCAAGATCCTTGCAGTATGGTAGTCTCCAGAATATTGACTTCTTCTTCCACATGCTTTTCTCTTTTGTCTTTCCATCTTTTCTATTTTTTCCAAACTCGTTGGTTATTCCCATCACTAAGTTGTGCACCTCTGTCCCTGTTAGCTCTGCCGGGGGACTGGCTGTATCTTTGTGTCCATTGAAATTCTTTGTCTTATTCCTATAAGGGTGATACCTTGGGAGAAATCTCCTGTAACCCATGTAGACCATCTTGCGTGAATGCTTCAACCATTTGCTCCTTGTTTCCTCCAAACACTCCGAACACGCCCATCTCCCTTTGACAGTTTGGCTAGAAAGGTTGCCAAGGGCCGGATAATCATTGATGGCACAAAACAACATCGCATGGAGGTTGAAAGACTCTCGTGCATATGCGTCCCATGTTCGTGTGCCCTCATTCCATAGCCTTTCAAAGTCATCGATTATCGGTTCAAGGAACACATCGATATCATTGCCAGGTTGTCTCTGTCCTTGAATGAGCATGGCAAGCATACTATACTTTCTTTTGAAGCACAACCAGGGAGGAATGTTATAGTTCACAAGAAGAACTGGCCATGTACTATGACGACTGCTCAAATCACCAAATGGATTAATATCGTCCGTACACATGGCGAAACGCATGTTTCTTGGGTCCTTTGAGAATTCATGATAAATCCTATCGATTGTCCACCACTGTACTGAATGTGCTGGGTGCCTCAGCTTACTATCGACTTTCCGTTCTTCGGCATGAAAGCGCACTAGCTTAGCTTGTTCCGGATTCGCAAAAATTCTCTTCATGTGCTCTGCAATTGGGAAGTACCACACCACCTTTGTGGGGCTTCCCCTCTTTGACTTACTTCCTTCACCTTCACTTATTGCTCATTTGTATCTAGAAGCCCCACAGACAGGGCAAACATTCAAGTCAGCGTATTGCTTGTAATACAAAATGCAGTCGTTTCGACAAGCATGAATTCTTCTCACCTCACTACTACATATTACATTTTTCCGTGCGGTCAAAACACGTTTTTCCGTGCGGAGGATTAGGCCGTCTGCACGTAGGGCTCTGCGAAAATAAATATTTTCACGTGCGAGCATCCCAACAACACGGAAAAATAAACTTCTCGTGCGGTCCGCTTAACTCGCCAACACGGGAAAATAGATTATCCCGTGCGGTCAAATTATACCGCCCGCACGGAACCCAAAAAAAGCGAAAATAAAAAAAAAAGAAAATCAAGACCGGGCGCCGCCGCTGCGACCAACCACGGCCGCCGTCCTGCTCGTGCACCCGCCCGCTCGCTGCCGCCCTGCTTGCCACCGCCCTGCTTGCGGGTGCCCGCTCGCCGCCGCCCTGCTCTGGTAACGCATCGTCGTCATCGTCGGAGCCGGGGAGGGCGGGAGAGGCGCGCCGTCGCTGGATCCGGGCAGGAGAGGGGCGCCGCCGCCGGATCCGGGTGCCGGCCGTCTCGCTCCATGCCAACACCGGCCGCCTTGCTTCGTGCCGGATCTGGGTGCCGGCCGCCTCGCTCCGCACCGCCCGCGACTCCGTGCGCGCCGGCCATCGAGCCACGCGGAGGAGCGCGCCCGTGCGTCTGCCGCCGCGCGCGCCGCTGCTGCTAGGGCTCGCCGCCTCCGCCTACGCTGCGTCGGTGATGTCGTCGTCGTCGTCCAGGCGGAGGCCGCCGCGTCCGGAGCTAGGGCTCGCCGCCCCCTCCTACGCCGCTGCCGGGATCGGCCTCGCCTCCGCCGTGCCCCCCTCGCCTGGCAAGCGCATCCTGCAGGAGAGGAGAGAGAGGGGGGTGGGTGGTGAGCAGGATAAGGATGAGGTGGTGATAAGGATAAGGACGAAGGGGAGGAGAGAGAGAGTTGAGAGGATGAATTTTTTTTTGAAATTTCGAGAGGGAGAGGCCGGGAGAGCGAGAAAGGGGTAGGGGAAGTTTTTTTCGGTGCGGGTGAGTTAAGAGATCCGGATGCGAAAATACCCTTATTTTCGCGTGCGGGTGAGTTAAGCTGCCCGCACGGAATAATGTATTTTCTCGTGCGGGCGACAGCCTAACACCGGGTCCTCTATTTTTCTGTGCGGTTGTACTTACGAACCGCATGGAAACAAAATAAGGTGCCGTCCAGGAAATCTATTATCTAGTAGTGCCTCCAGGCCCAACGGACATAAGACTTGCTTTGCTTCATATATCATATGCGGTAATTTGTTCCCCTCTGGCAACAGGTCCTTTAACAGCTCAAGAAGTTCTGTAAAACTCTTGTCAGACCAAGTAATTAAGCTTCATGAGTTCCAACACGCATGACAATTTGCTGTGCTTTGACTTACATCCATCATACAAAGGCATCTGACAATCTTCCACCAACTTACTAAACTTCTCAAAATCCCTGTCGTTGTCATTTGCATCTTCAACGCCATGCAATATTTCAGACAGACATTGAGTGTCCAAATCTATGGTCTCTCCGCTTAATGGAGAAGGTACAAACATGCCTTCTCGAGCTGCGGCGGTGTTCACTACATCCTGATCTGGCACTTCTTCAGCTATGACATCAGGTGCCTCTTGCTGTCCATGCTTGCTCCAACATGTATATTTCTCCATGAAACCTCTCCTTATCAAATGATAATGCACATCTGAACTATTGTGGAGCACCTGTTCATTCTTACAATCGTTACATGGACACAATATGTGCATGGCCATCCTGCTTTTTCTGTCATTATCCGTAAATGTGACGAATTCAGTGACCCCCTCCCTATACTCTTTAGACGAACGATGAACATGGTACATCCAACTACGATTCATCTGCAATCAACGACATAGGAAGAAAACTATATGATGATCAATTGGGAATGAAGGGAGAATAATGTATTTTTTACCTTCAATTTCAGCAAGAATTCGCCCCTACCCTCCCAACCGAATTGTGAATAGTGCACTAGTCGGGATGGAAAGCAGTTGGCGGTTGGGGGTATTTATAGATCCAAATCACCTCCAACGGGTTAAATAAATACAGTCCGTCAAAGGTGTCGGTCATACCTTTGAAGGGCCGCAACTCAGTTGCCTGTCACAGGTAACAAGATACCTTTGACGGGCCGGAAGTCATAACCATCACAGGTGATGCCAATTACCTTTGACGGGTTGTAACTCTCTGGACGTTATAGGTAAGGTCATACCAGTGACGGTTTTGGGAGAAAACCCTGTCACTGGTATATCTGTGACGGCTTACAATTCCGAGCCATCACAGGTGAGGTGATACATGTGACGGGCCGTAGCCGGATCTCTCACTGATGATGGCAAACCTAACGACCCGTCAAAGGTGACGGTCATCTGTGACCAATCCATAGGCCCGTCACTGGTGTGCCGTCACAGATGTATGGTTCTGGCGTAGTGACTACTATATAATAAATGATAAGATTTGGTATATAAAAGTATTTGTCATGAAAAAATGTTTTCACGCCGTTATGTTTCCAACAATTTTCATATTTCATATTAAGTACTTGATTAGAAAATATAATGATAAAAAATATACATGAGCTACTGCCAAATATATATGATGTTCTGATTTATGTTTAAAATACTTTCTAATCACTAGCTAGTATCCTCAATATTTAGTGCCCAACTCGACCACAAATGGGCCGTGCGTGTCAAGTGACAGGTTAGAGAGACACCATAATTGTGCATGTCTAGATGGGAAAATAAGGTGAGACCATCTTTAAAAGAAAAATAGTCCAACATCTGTTTAACTAGAGACCTGCCATAATAAAAAAATAAGGTGGGATTCTCCATAAAATGCTGATGCCTTGGTAGTAATATTTACCACTCTCATAATATGTAGTGGTAACGAAGACACATTTAATATTTGTTACCTGCTTTTTCACTGTAGTGTGGATGTAAGAGTTTGTACCCATAAGGAAAATATAATGCAACAGAAATTTATGATCTTATTTTTACAACTAGGTAGCCCACGCGGATGCGCAGGCACCTTATTTAGTGGTGTTTAAAATTTTGTGACGAATGTTTATGTATAGGATTTTCTTCAAAAGAAATATATATTTTTTTTACTCTTCTAAATCTTTGTTTATCAATAATTTGTTTCGGATTGTTTGGTTTCGATAACTGGACGTACGGATATGCGATAAAAGGGGACATGTTCATAGACATTTATCTATATGCATATGTGACTATGCTGGTGAGTTGGACCGATGGGGATATCGTGTCCTTTGATGGGGTATCTGTGACATCCTAGTTAAATTAGGATGTGGCCTATGTTTTTTTATTTAAAGGATGTGACATGTGTCGTCCAAAGCATTGTATGTACTTGAGTAGTACCATCTTAAGCAAGCTTGCAACCAACTTGTAAGGTATTGTCTCACCAACCATATCATTTTTAGGTTGACTATTTTACACGAAGCGATAATAAAAGTGTAAGTGGGGTGATATTTGTAAGTGATTGTGCCAGCTGGATGGGGGCTAGGCTGCCTTGTTCTGGAGGACGGGTTACAAATTGTAAACTAAAATTACTTGCATCATGTCATCTTAAATTGATGAGAAAAATATGTCGCAACAATGGAGCTTATTCATATGAAACTATCATTTATACTACACGTGTTTCTTTTTTAAAAATATTTAGCATCTTAATTTAAACTTTTAAGTATTTTTTTCTTGTATACTAAAGATGTCTTCATAGATTTTATGATTTTTAAATTTAAGAAATTTTCTATTAAAAATATGATAATATGACCTCTTTATCTAATTAAAGTCATAGTCATGTACTTATATTTGCTTCTACTACCTCCATCCTCAAATCTAAGGATTTAAATTTTATGGTTTTTAAATACTACTCGTTCCATCCAGCCATTCTTCATTTA
Source organism: Oryza punctata (assembly GCA_000573905.2). Lineage (NCBI taxonomy): Eukaryota > Viridiplantae > Streptophyta > Magnoliopsida > Poales > Poaceae > Oryza > Oryza punctata. The sequence continues at coordinate 10,536,083 of CM002491.2, read as the reverse complement.
ATTTTTATCCAACATTACTCTAACCATGTTCTAACTCTCCACGTACCCCTTATTTAATGATCCTTATTTAATGATGGGTATCTTAGTACTTTTTTTCATTCCTCCTTCCTATAAAACTTTAGGATCCATTATATAATATTTTGGAGATTTTAGTCTTGATCATGCTTACAATCAAGACTTCAAGACATGGTACTTGCTTTCTTTATACAGATGTCCTTGTTTTATTATAATAATATATCTCCTGTTATTCTCTGCTCTTAGCTAAGCTTTTATGTGCTATATGTCTAGGTGTAGGAATTGATTTTGGATTATTCTTTTGACATGATGGATTTAACCTTTCTTGGCTTAGTGCATATATGAGATGGATGAACGGCTTGAAAATTATTCTTTGGCTATTGCTGCGAAGAAGTGGAAGGATTAGAAAGCTGATCTGAAGAAAGCCCATTTTAATGAGACAAAGACGGAGGAGGAACTTATTGCAGCTTGTGATAAAAGAGTGCTACCTGAACATTGCGCGTGGCTTGTCCGTCATTGGCTATCACCAGAAGCACAGGTACACTGATGATTAAATCATTAATTGTTTTCCTTGTTTGAGTAATTAAATTTATTTTTGAAGGCTCGTATCTTAAGAGGAAAAATAAATCGTGGTAAGGTATTAAGTCCACATACCTCTGGTAGCATGATGTTTGCTCGTGCCCGACATGAATGGGTAAATTAATCAAACATTTTTTTTTGCTAGTATTCACTCCCATTTGTACCTATTTGTCACTAGACTGTTTTGATGAATGTAGTTTGTGGAACATGGTTATAAGCCGCGCAGAGATGAGATGTATATCAAAAACCACACACGTAAAAATGGGACTCCGTTGACACAAGCTGCAGACAGTATTGTAAGCTAGTCCAACTTTACATCTACATTCATGCACATTTTTTTGCTGCTAAAATTGGTTCTGTTCTAGATAAAACGTCAAGAAGCAACCACCCAGAATTGAGAGAGAAAACTGTGCAGGAAGGTGATGTTTTCTCTCATGTATTTGGATGTGAGCCAAGGCGGTATGTTTGCTCTATTGGTTTAGGACCTACACCCTCTACTTTGGGTATTCATGGGCATTGCAAATATACTCCAACAAAGGTTCAAATGGCAATTCGTGATCGGCGAAAAGTTGAGCAAGAGGTCACAATGCTTAAAGGAACTGTGGACAAACTACGGGATGAGATTGTAGAGTTGAAGTGGATGTTCTATGCTAGTCAAGAAATAGAAACTACACCAAATGTTGGGAGTCCTCTTGAACATGGTTCCAATCCTACACCCAGCAAGGATAGTGTGGATGTAAGTCAGGCTAAGTATGACGAAGAATTGAATGACCACGAAGTGAGAAACCATGACTACAGGTAACATGTAAGCAACTGTCTCTAACAGTTCTCTTTTTTCACTTGGAATATTCTTTTAGAAACGGTCTACTCTATTGTTGTAGGTCAACCAACAAGTGAGTGACCAAGAACTGAGCAATCATGCTTACAGGAAAAAGGTATGCAACATTAGCTATTGGCTTGTTTTTCATCTTTTTCATATAGATCTTACTGAAAAAAGTGACAAACTTTATGAATGTGTAGTTACCACGTAGGAGAGCTGCAATCCCTGAAGGAAGACATGATGGGGTATAACTTCTTAGATATTCTTGTTGTCAATGTTTTTGTTTTGGCCCAGTCTAATAAATTTAGACTAGTCCTACTTTACAATGTTTCTGTTTTTGGTTTCAATCTAATAAATTACTTGTGGGTGATCAACAAGTAAGTGATCATGAAGTTAGAAACCATACTTACAGGCAATACAGGCAGCAGGTATGCAACACTTGCTACTGGTGCTAGATTGTTTTTATGTGTTTTATGTCGAACTAAGTAAAAAAAGTGAGACTTAACTCTATGCATGTGTAGTTACCACGTAAGACAGTTGCAGTCCCAAAAAGAAGAAATGTGGGGGTATAATTTCTTACAAAGTCCTTCAGTTAATGTCTATGTTTTAGCTTTAGTTTGATAAATAAATTGTAGTCCTACTTTTGTGAAAAGCATGTTATATTGTTGTAGGGTGGCCAAGAAGTCACACTTCTTTCTCTTGTGGCTCCCTACAATCTTCCTGTTGTGAAGGCTACTGTGCAAACAAGTAATCCTAGCACACTGGTGGGTTGGAACTGCTCTTGGTCCAAGATTCTATGAAGTGGTTGTGAACTCAGTTATTAAAAGGAATGTGGTGCTTCCTCGTCCATATGGGAGCATAAAAAACGGCAGATGCTTTCGGGTGATCAATTGCTTGGCCACACTCATGTAACGTATAGGCTAAATTATTTGTGTTTTTACCTATGTGATCTGCATATATACTACTAACTCTTATAAACTTTTTATAGATGAAGTATGATGAAAATGCAGCACTACTAACTCAGGATCAGTCAGGTATGCACTCTTGTGTCTAATTATAGACACTTTCTAAAGTTGAGAATGCTTTACTCATCAAGTGTACTGTTTTACTTCCTTTCGAATTCTTCCGACTACTCTAAATATTCACTGATTGTCAACTAGATTGAACCTTCACAAAAATTAAACTTGTGTCTTGTATGGTGCTTGTAATATATTATAATGTAGAAATCAATTACTTAATCATCGGCTGTTGTATGGCTTACCCACTTGTCTTGTATAGACCCCGTATTCATTTTATTTTTTCAGGTACTGGTAGGAGTTGAGCTCATTGCATGACTGAAGACTTTGGAAGGTGGACTCATGGATTGCTGTGAAATCTTTTGAACATATCTAGGTGTAGCATGAGGTATATTTTGATTAGGAGTGCTTTAAAACTATGACATTTAAAGTGGACCTAAATCTAAAGTTCTATATTTTGGTTAGGAGCACTATATTGTTATCTTGGAGATTCTAGTTTGCTAGGATTAAGATATATAAGATCATCAATTTATGGTTGTAGTTTTGCTTTATATAGTGGTGACATATGAGCACACTCTTATTATTTTGTGACGAGGGGATCTATGGACCTAGTTATGGAATTATGGTTAATGTATTGTTGCTGATGGATATGCAATAAGATTTCCTTCTAGCTTGTCGATGGCATTGATGTGCTTTACTACATGTATATGAATGAAAACTGGGATGGCATTGATGTGCTTTCATGTCTCTATGAATGAAAATTGAAGGCACAATAACATCTTGTGGAAGCAAAAGCATCACACAGTAAAATATTTTCTATGGTATTTGAAATTCTTCAAATAGAATAAAAAGTGTAGAATATCTCCTGGGAATTATCTAGCAAGCAATTTGCCAGGAAAACAAAGAATAAGGGCATACATCTGCTGAGAGTGAAATATCTGTCAAGGTGTATTTGTCTGTTGGAAATTATCTTGTCTACCAGGAAAAATACTGAACTACAGACAAACATTTGTCACCAAAAAAAACTTTGTCGGTAGATGTTTTTCTCGATTGCTGGACCCCTGACAGATACTCATGGCAAACTGTGTGTCGGTAGAAGTCTTTACCGACAGACAGTTTGCCACTCATAACTACTTATCCCAATAGATCAAGTGTTTCTGTACCTATGTCATGGTGTAGTGTAGCATGTGTCCCATCCATCCAAAACCTTATATTTTGGGACAGAGGAAATATATAATCTCTAGCTTCTTTATTGAATCTATAGGGTGCGAGAAACCCATACGAGATGTTTAGGAGAGTATGGATGGGTGGATGGCTGAAGTGTAGACCAATATGTTCCGATGCTAACAAAATTATCCCTTGGAAGAATTTTTCGAAGAATTATCCGGAATGTACCGCCCCTATTTTGGATGGAAAAGTTAATGGTGTTAAGTATTTTGATAAAATGATATTTATATATACACTTTAATTCTTTTTTTTTACATTTGTCCCTCTATTTTCACATATAGCATGGAACTTGAATTTTTTGAAGATATTTAAAATCAAATATAACAAAATTATCCCTTGCTACATGTGATTTTTTTGAAGATATTTGATTTTAAATATCTTCAAAAAAATTCAAGTTCCATGCTACATGTATAAAATGAGGGATAAATGTGCATCAAGAAAAGTGAAGTGAGGGTATAAATTCATGTCCTTTTATCAAATACTTAACACCGTTAACTTGTACATCCAAAGTAGAGGCAATACGTTTTCGTTTCAAAAAAAGAGGGCAAAAACGAAAATTTTAAAAAGCAGGGGCAAAATTAATATTGAAGATGAAATTAGGGGTAAGAACGAAAATGCCCCTCTAAAGAAATATCAATTGTTCTACTTATAATAGTATTACTCATCCGTGAACAAAATATATGTTACAATTAATTTCAATTTTTACCAGTTAATTAAAAATTGCCTTCACCCGTTGCGAAACACATCCATTTTGCTAGTTAATATAAAAGCTCCTTTTACAAATATATTGTTATTTTCACGTATTAAATCTTAATATTTTTTAATCTATTAATTATTTAAGATACTGCACGCATCAATTTGAGTCATCCTTGAGAATTGAGGTAGTAGTAGTAATCTTTAATGAACGTTGTAGTCCGAAAGTGAAATATAATCATGTCATCAAAATGCAGTATATGTACTATATATCTGCAGGATCTCAAATTCCAACAGAACATTAGAGACAAGCAGCGGAGAGAAAAATCTGCCCAGCATGCTATCGTATTATTTTGTAAGAATGGAGCTTAGTACATGATTATATTTTCTTTTGGGAAATTAGTACATGATTGTACTACTAGCATATGTAGGCTCAAACTCAATGCCCAGCGTAGTACTCGCAGACCATGATCGTCTTGCGAGACGCGCACACGGCGACGGCGCACCCAAGCTGCTTCGACGCCGGCTGCACCATGATCTCGTAGTCCCCGCACTGCTTGCCGGCGAAGCACGCCTTGGCGCCGGCGTCGTACCACCGCCGCTCGTCCGCCCAGAGCCGGACCGCGTCCTCCGGCGAGGCCCTGCCGTGGCTGAGGAAGTAGGTCTGGGCGCCACCGCTACCACCGCCGGCGGCGGCGTGGTGGGCCGCCGGGTCCCCGCCCTTCTGCGCCAGGTCGTCGCACCCGCCGGAGGTGCGGAGCCAGGTGGCGTGCTGCTTGGCGCGCCGCGCCGCCGCGCCGCTCCACTCCAGCGGCGGGGCCCCGGCCTGCCGCCGCACGTCGTTCACCGCGTACAGGAACTTCATGGCCGTGAGGTGGCCGCGCGGGATCGCGGAACGGCCGGTGGCGGAGGCGGCTGGGAGGTGGGAGGCTAGAGCTAGCAAGGATAGGAGGACGGCGAGGCAGGACAAAGAAGACGACATGGTTGGTTGATTCTTGTGGCTCTCACACACTGGCTAGGGATGTGGCGATATATATATATACTGGAAAGAGCTTCTGCATGCGAAACTGATCTTGAAAGTTGAAACTTTACGTCTCAAATTAATTGTTTTAGTAACCGAGTGATCTGTTGTAAGTGTCACGTTATTATTTGAGTAACTGTGAGATTTCTGTAGAATTAGATGGTACTCCTGCACGTTGCTGAGGGAGAATTGTGTAATAAAATGGTAGATATGAGTGGTAAAAAAATTCTTACTTATGATATGATTTTATTTTGCGTGCTTATATATTTTGTACCTTGATCAATTATTCTAAAGTTATAAATAATTGAGTTGTATGGTGTGGCTCTTGAGAAGAGGAGATGCAATTTGCACTCTTGATGAATCATCCAATGGCTAAAAACAACTGAGCTGATATGGCTTCACGAGAGAGAAAGAGTTAGCATGAACTTTATATATAGGATTAGATGTGATAAATAGAAAAAGTCTAATTCAGAGACACAAGAGGAAGAAGAAGTTAGATATTTCGTGAATTTTCTATGTTTTAGACAGTATATTTTTGACGTTTCGATGTTTCTGGTATTGGATTAAAATGTTGCATCGGACATTTTGCCGGTGTTTTATATTTTTTCTTTGATTCTTTCTGAATGTGTCGATGTTTTTGATCAGTTGAATCTGTATGTTTCGTATGTGAGACCAAAATATTTTATTCTTGATTCGACTGTGTCTCACATTTTTATAGTTTGAAATATTTTTTTTCTAGTGGTGAAACAGTTTCGAAACAATGTATGATTTTTTTTAAAAAAATTGGATGGCCAATTTCTAGCCGTGTCAGTTCTATTTTGAGCCACAACAAAGAAGGAATTTGAAGGGTAGCTCGCTCCATAGGCCAAGTCGCAAATGAGCTACGCTGATTAGTAACACATGATATGATATAAGGCAATTTATTTTCTGAAAATAATTTTTGGTTTTGACCGGTTGTACAATAAAAAATGGTATTGTTTGATTTATGTTTAAAAACTTTATTATCACCATGACTTGCTAACGATAAGCAAAAGCAAAATAATGTAAGAGAAATTTATGATCAAGACTTATTTTTTAAGGTCAAACTACACGTTTTTTTAAGGTATTCTCCCTACTTAATAAGTCAATGCTCACATTATCTTAATTATTTTTAATCATTAGATGATTGATGTAGGATGCACGTTGTCTCTTTTCTCTTTAATTTGAAGTTCTCAGAATTCTCTTCTCTAATATAGCCAAACCATTTATCAAATTATTTATAGCAATTTGATGATTGATCAAAGGTGCAAGTTATAAATTTTGACGATGCGGTGAAACCATATATCTAAAACATATATCTAATGCATCTCATGTTTACCGTTATGAGATGTAACTTTCGTGCAGTAATTTACATAGTTCTCATCTAGTTACATATTGAAGTATAGTCCATTTGGTCATACTACCTATTCTTCTTGCTCGTTTGGGACATTGACACAATCACCAATGCATATGTCTTACCATTATATTTTTCTAATTATATATAAACAAGACTTATTAAAAACATAACCACGTGGAATTGTTCTTTTGACAAATATATTAATGATGTCATTTTCACGTATAAAATCTTATTTGATGTTACACTGCAAGGCTGCAAGCATTCGAGTTACCCTTTTAAAAACAGCAGCAGTAATTATTTTAACAAGCGTAGTACGTACTTCAAAAGTTAAATAATCATGTCAAAACTAATGGATCGAGTATATGAATAAACCTGAAATTCCAACGAATCATTGGAGAAGCCGGGGATGGAAATCATCCAATGCTCTCTTATTATTTTGTAAAAATGGACCCTTAGTCCATAGTTGTAGTAAGTTAGTAACGATTCTTAGAAACGTGCATCATATAACTATGCTCAAAATGGCTAGTACTTGCAGACGGTGACCGTGTCACTGGACGCGCACACAACGATAGTGCACCCGAGCTGCGTCAATGCCGGTAGCATCATGTTCATGTAGTCCCCGAACCGCTTGCCAACCACGCGCGCCTTGTTGCCGGCATCGTACCACCGCCGCTACCCAGCCCACGACGTGACCACATGGCACCAACCGGTGCCCGTGCCGCCGAGAGGAAATAGGTCTGCGGCGGTGGAAAGATGGGTGGCAAGAGCCAGCAATGACAAGATGGTGATACAGGATATGGAAGACGGTCGATATTGTATTGTGCACGTGTTCTTCTTATGCCTGTCGCACTGTAGATATAACGATATATATTGAAGAGTTTCCTCTACATGTACTACACCATGACATTAGATATCAACAGACATTTGTTGGTAAAGATAAACAATTATTGATAGAGTACTTGTTGGTAAAGGCTTTTGACAAATTATATGTTAGCACTACTATGCAATAAGACATGTTATATGTCAGTAATTCCAAATATTTTTTGGGTCAAAATAACCGTCAGCAATATTAAAAAGTAGAAACCAATTATATATCAGCAAAACTTAATGATCATCCATCTGTCAGCAATATTTCGTCCATCAGATCTTGATCCCACAGTTAGGACAGAGGGAGGTGAAAGCTCGGGCGGCAAATTAATTTCGGTGCACGGGAACATAAAGAAAAGAACCGCCGAAAATTGTTTTCACTTCACGCCGAAAAAACCTAGGCACCTCTCTCCCCATCCATCGCGCGCCGCCACCTCTCTTCCCCTTCCACCGCGCGTGCCGCCTCGCTCCTCTCTCCCCATCCACCGCGCGCCGCCTGCTCCCTCCTTTCCCACAGCGCGCCGCCTCCGCTAAATCCACAGCGCCACCACCTCCACCACGCAGCCCCCTCCGCCTCAGCCAAATTCTCCCGCCTCCTCCACACCTTCCTCCACAGAAGACAAGTCGGCGATGGCTGCGAATTCAAAGTTTAATTGCTAGCTTCACTCATTTGATTTTACAGTCCATACAAAGGGATTAAGTGGTTAACAAGTACTAAATAGTAAGCACACATTAATTTAATTTGTGTATTTTGAAAGTGGACTCGTATGTGAGCTAAAAAAATCACAGTTGCTCAGCTGTGTTTATGCTAGTGATTGCTGATTCTGTCAACTAATATATCAACACGTACTGATTTTTGATTAATCGACTTCAAGCATACAGTACTACTATATCAACATGTACTGAGTTTTACCTCGTTTTTGTTTCTCTACATATTCTAGTGCAAATCTTTTACTGTGGAAATCATCATGGATAAGGCGTGGATAGATGAGCCTAGGCACAGAAAGATCTATATACAAGGAGTGGACAATTTTCTTGATTTTGCATTTAGTAAGTCTGCAATATGAGATAATTAAACTATTATGCCCATGTGTGAACTCATCATGGAGAAAACGAAGTGACATACGTGAGCACTTGATATGTGAGGGGTTTATGAAGGGTTCTAGAACATGGATGTTTCATGGAGAAACAAGTTCCTCTTTTGATGATAATCATGACTGTGATGAGGTTGATGGTGAGAACTGGAGAAGACGATGACATTTCTGATTTGGTTCGAGATTTAGCATATGGATTAGATGATTGAGGGGAATTCGAAGATGCTAGTAGTGAGCCTACCAATGATGATGATTTAGACGGTCTACAAAAGTTAGTAGAGGGTGCTAGTCAAGAATTGTACCCAAGGGAGCAAGAACTTTTCAAAGCTACGTTTTGTAGCAAGGCTACTTCATACCAAATTACTTGGGGACTGGACAGATAGAAGTTTTGACATGTTGTTAGATCTACTGAATGATGCCTTTTTGGAGGAGTCAACACTACCTAAAAATTACAATGAAGCTAAGAAGTTGATAAAATCCGTAGGGATTGGCTATGTTAACATTCATGCATGTAAAAATGATTGCATTCTCTTCCGGAAGGACCACGCTAATGCAAACGCATGTCCAAAATGCAAAACTTCATGATGAAAATCAGAAAACAAAAGTCCTGATGGGAAACGTGTACACAAGGTTCCTGTCAAGGTTCTTCGCTATTTTCCAATAAAGAGAAGGCTGCAGAGGTTGTTTGTAAACCAGAAAATAGCAACTCTCACAAGGTGGCATGATGAAGGACATGCAAAAGATGGTTTGCTTAGGCATCCGGTATATTCACCTGCATGGAAGGACTTAGATCACAAGTATTTTGAGTTTGCTTCTGATAGCCGCAATATTAGATGTGCATTAGCTACAGATGGTTTTAACCCATTCAGGTCCATGAACGTTAACTACAGTATTTGGCCTGTTATTTTGATTCGTTACAACTTCCCACCTTGGATGTGTACGAAGGAACCAAATTTCATCCTCTCATTGTTAATACCTGGGCGTGAAGCTCCTGGTAGTGATATGGATGTCTATTTTGAGCCACTAGTTGATGGTATAGAAGATATGTTTGTCATTGGCATTAGATATGTTTGTCACCATTGATACTGATTGGTTTGCACTTAAGATCCTTACAATTAGTCAAACTAACATGTTGATCTGTACAAACATTTACAATATTAATAATTTAAGGCAGTAAACCAAGATCTTGTTATCTGAAGAAGAAAAACAAAAAAAAATCAGAACTCATCAATGAGGCATGATCTGATTTTTTTCCCAACTCATATATTTAGATGGCTGAGATTTGTTGTTTCATGTAATGCATACAAAATGTTTGACATAGAATTTTACTTGTAGATAACTCAGGGACATATGGAGTTGTAGTTGGAGGTCCAATATTACATTACAGACTAGGACAATAACAAGTGCAGAAAATGAAGGTGCTGATGCTAATGATCCTCGAAACACGCCCTTAGCCGGTGAAGCTTTTTCAATCGACATTTGCATGTATCATTAATAAGATTGAGGTTATATGAATATATCAAGTTCTTATCATTTCCTCTCATATGTAAGCAGAAAATGCTACAGGTGTTAATAATGTACATCTACAAAAGAAGGGAAGAGGTATCACTAGAATGAATAACATATATTCAAGGCAGAATAATCAACCTAAACTCAGGGTTCTCTTTAATGCTTATGGTCAACCGGTCGGTACAAACGCTGCACCTTTTAAAAGCTTCATTGGTACATTGGTAAAAAGTAAGGAATTCTCACTTAGGCACGATGATTGGAGACTTGTAGATATCAACCAAAAGTTCAAACTGTGGGATGGTTTGAAGGTATTTTTGCAATATAAATTTAATTACCTATATTGTCTCCAAATTGTCTATACTTGTATCTATGCATTTATCTGTTCGCTGAATGCTAAATTTGCACGTTAAATTTGGAATACTATGATCTAGATGATGGTGCTATTGGCTTTGTCATGGGCAACGGCTGCAAAGAAATGGAATGATTTTAAGTCAGATTTGAAAAAGAACTTCTTTAAAGTGTATGTTGAGACCATGAGTAGAGAGGAAATCATGAATTTTATGCGATGAAAGAGTTAGTGAACCTGATTGGAATTGGCTTATTAATCACTGGAATTCTCCAAAAGCTGAAGTAGATACTTTGAATTCAAATTTAATGGTTGAAATACTACAATTTTACATAGTAGTACTCGACATGTTGCTCTTATTGAGTGGTACAAGAAATGACTATGTATTCGTACTGCAGTATCGCTCAATAGTAGGACAGCAAAACCGTGCCAAATCATTGGTGCCTCATACCTCTGGAAGCAAGAGCCATGCCTGTGTTGGATATGACATGGTATGACAATGATTCTTTAATAAGAATTCAGTACACTATTATGGGTCATGTTCATAGTTAAAGTAACTAATTGTTACAGTCTCAAGATATGATGATATTGAAACCACATGTGAAGCTCACATGATGTGCATTGCATGGCCATATGTAAAGATAATATTCTAAGCTAATTCCTATTTCAATTTTTTTCCACTATTCCTGAATTATTGACTAGTTATTTTTCCATATGAAGGTACACAAGAGGATAGTAAAGATTAACCAGCAAGCAGGTACTTAATTTGTACATGATGCAACGTGTTTTTGTGTGTGTATATATTTATATATATTGCCTCTCTGACTTAATTTGCCATGCCTTGCATCTTATCTATTGGTATTGTTTTGTTAGAAAGGATAACCAATGCTTATAGCATAAACATCTTTCAGATTTACTAATTAAGGATTGCTGATCTCATGTCTTGTGAAGCATGTCTAGTTGTGATTTCAGATTTATTGGTGATCTCACCAGACTAGCCCTCTAGTTGTGATTTCCAAGCTACTCCACTTAGTGCTTTCAGGAACAAGAACTGTATTTGTTTTTTCAGGACTACTTGCATATAGTCCATATAGTGCTCTCTAGTAGGAGTATTTGTATAGCTATCCGTTGAAGGTCAGTCATCCAATATTAATAAATAACATGAAGCATGTATTCTGTAATAGAATATAATCTCAACAATTTTGATGATCAAACTATGGCAGTAATCTTCTAGACTGTTTATATTTTCTATTTCAGCAAAGAGAATGTGATATTGTGAACTGAAACATAACTTTCCTTATTTTGCAGGCAACCATAAAAGGGGCTAGCAGAGGTGCTGGAAACCAAGATGATTTGTTTTGTTTTTGGGACGTCGATACACCTACAAGAACCTTAGTTACATCTAAGTTATGTAATTATTGCTATGTACTTGAAGAACTTTGTTATATCTAAGTTGGACATTTATGCAATAGCTATTTCATCTGATGGACAGCTGCTATATAGGAATACTGCTATATGGAGTATGCCATGGCGTTGCACAAGTGCTACAACGCAGTTGGTCTACGTCTGTTGTAAGCACCTTGCATACCATGCATACGCCGTCACTAGAGCAGAGAAGATTTGATGGATTTGATGGGGAGGCCATCTGATTCCGCGGTTCTCTCTCTCTACTCTCTAGATTTCTAAAATCTAACTTTTCAGCCTCCAAACTCTCAATATCCCATACTTTCTCTATCTCTCTACTCTCTAAATTTCTTTGTCGATCTGAAGTGCGAGGAGAAGGGGATGGGGTGGGGAAGAAGTTGGGCATGTGAGGTGAGAATAGGCGGGGAGTGGTTTTATGCTTTGAAGAAGGCAAACATGTGCAACGCACCTGAGATACATCTAATTTATTATGGAGATTTGCTCCTACACCCTCCCTTTGATTTATAATTTGTCGACTTACCCTCCTATGCCACCACATATGAGTCATGTAAGGTCACTGACATGTAAGTCAATAGGGTTCATGATAATCTCTGAGCTCCACTTGATGCGCTCAAGGCTATGATTTGGCCCGATCTTTCGGTGAGTTGAAATAACTAAGATTTGGGAGACACATTAACGATCTGACTACAACCGTACGAGACGTTATTGTGTTGCGCCTTAGCGATCGAAACACCTCTCCGTGGGTTGTTGATCTTACCGATGCAGATTGACCTTATTCCTGCAAGCAAATCGAAGAAACAAGCAAGAACAAGATAAAAGCAATCTGAATTGCAAATAGGAATTGAATACAAATGATAAGTTGGGGTTCCGAAAAACAAGCAGACGGATGGTCTAGCCAACACGCGCGCTGCAAGAAAGTAGCAATTGGCTAAACTTTAATCTAACAAAACCCGAAAAACCTTAAAGGGGTACCTAGCTATTTAAGAAGGTGGGAGGATGACCAAGAGAGCCCTAGGGTCGTGCTCCACCTAATTGGGGCGCACCCTGCATGGGCCACACATGGGCCAGGGTCCCAGATGAAGTTACAAGCACATAGGCCCATTATAGGTGACGCAGCACATTGTTTCCGTAATTGTGGCCAACTAAGATGGAATTTGGAGATGAGACTGGATCCATTGGAAAGAGGACTCCGAGAGCTTTCCATCAAGTACTCACGGGCGGAAAATGGAGCTCATATGCAGATTTGGTGGCCGTTTGAAGTCAACACTGCTACAGGTGGCCGAATTGGATTTCAGCACTTGGAGGACTTGATCTTGCTGTCTTCTTGTTGATCCATGATATGAACAATGATTGTATCCATAGTAGCCATGGTCACATGTAACGCCCTGAAAATTCGACTGTCGAAATAGAAACCCTAAAAATACAAAGTTTAAAACCTTATAATTAAATTTGCATCATGCCGCATTTTATGGCTTGTTTATTTGAATCTTTATTTTGCGGGAGTTTAATTTATCGGAACGTATTTCGGTGCAAACCCTAGAACGGAAACCAACAAGAGGAATATTTGCTGTGCGTAAATTAAAATAAGGCTCTAGATAAAATTTTAGTGAATAAAATATTTTACCTAAATGTCACGAATTTATTTAGATAAAATAAGTTTTATTATTATCCACACACGTTGATGAGCGTAACGAATATAGTTATAAATTGTGGATAAATTCTAAATGTGGAATCAATCAACCTATAAAAAAATATAATAATAATAATACTACTACTAATAATAATAAAAATAATAATAATAATAATAAATGGAAGATACTGTTTATCTTCCCTGGCCTACCGCCGCCTACCGCCGCCTGCCGCGCCCTGCCCGTGCCGCGCGCCGTCCCATCCGCTCCTGGAGCCCCGCCCCCTCGAGCCCCACCCCCTGCCGTGCCTGCCGCGACGCTGCCGCCTGCTGCGCCGCGCGCTGTCACCATCACCCTCGCAGCCCGCGCCGGCCGCCTCCCCGCGCTCCCCCCCAGCCTATAAAATCCTCCCCCCGGCCGAGTCCTCCCCGCCCCATCTCTTCCCTCTCCATTTCCCCCTTCTTCCCCCTCACTGCCGGCAACCATCGCCGCCGCCGCTGGGTAGCCGCCGCGCCGCCGCCCCTCGCCGCCGCCCTGTCGCCGCCCTCCGCTGCCGCCGCCGCCGCCGCCGGTATGTGCCGCCCCTCTCTCCCCTCCCTTGCCGGCTGCTGCAAACACAGAGAGAGAGCAAGCAGAGGAAGAAGAAGAAACAGATGAGAAAGAGAAAAAGAGAAAAAGAAAAAGAAGAAAAAAATAGAAAAGAAGAGGAAAAGGAAAAAAATGAAAATAAAATAGGGAGGGATAAATTAGGGGATTAGGAATTTAATTTTGTCTATCTCAAATATATGTGCACACATGATAGATTAATATAAAATGTTAGTTTAAGAAATTAGTAAAATCCATAGACATCGATTATTTTGGAAATGCAAGAAATTAAATCGGAATATTTAATTGCAACTTAAATTATTCACTTAACTAGATTATTCTTTTAAATGATTAATCCTTAGCGGGGTACTTAGCCGATTATTTAGATTTTCATTCGTTAAGTTTCGCTAAATCGTTTATATATAATCGGAGGATTAATTACCGGTCATTTCTAAAATTGCTATAGAATGTATGCGACTGTCCGTTATCTATTTAAATATCTATTTAGTCGGTATTTAGTTAGTTTTTACTCAATAATTAGGTTATCCGCTAAATTAGCTGTTGCAATTATTTAGCCAACTATTCACCGGTTAGGGTTACCTATTATTATCGGAATCTAATTTATTCGAGACGCGTAAATTAAATCGGATTAATATTCTAAATTGGCTAGCGCTAATATTTTAGGACAACGGTATTAAAAATCGAAATAGAATTACTTCATAAATAAAATGGAATCGATGCCGACATTCAACATTCGCGCTCGATCTTTTCTTTAATTGGATTTTTTTGGATTTTAATTGAATTCTAAATGAATTCAATTTCTTTTGCACGTAATTTTAGACACCGAGGGAGTTGCGAGTCCGACTAAGGATCAAGACCCGCAAGACTTCGAGCAAGGCAAGTCATCACTATTCCTTGAACATATTGATCCCATATTGGAAAATTATTTTATTTACAAATAAAGTCGCATGCAATGATGATTATCCTACTTGCTATTATGCCATGCCTTGATTATTGTTTATCTCATATTCCTTTTTGCAACCATAATTACGTATGAGTCCCTAGTCAATTATGACAATGCTTAGCGATGCTATTCTAGAATCTTGCATGCTCATATTATCAAATGCTATATGCTTGGGCAATTACCTGGGTGAAGGTAGTTGAGATACGGCATGTGGAGACATGATCGCCACATTGCCATGATAACGATGACATGATTCGTGAAAAGGAAAATGAAACTAAACAACTGTTTTCGACTGGGGCGGCTGGATGATTTGGGTGGTGTCCGGAAAAGGCTAGTGCCGTCCCTGGTCAATTAAGGACCGAGCCACGAAGCTAAGCATGAAACGACCCCCGTACAACCGTACTTCTCGAATGGGCATAGACCTAGCGGAGTAAATAGCCGAGCGGAGGCAGTATCCCTGCATAGTGGTTTTCTTAATGTGTATGAGGGGCGGGGTCTACGGTGGAGTAGCCACTGGTAGGACCACCACGTGTAAACCTAAAACTTATTATATCTTGATGGATGTGTGAGTCTTCCCCTTCCCGGGAGCGCCAGAAATCCTCTCACTGCTAGAAACCATGTACGCCTAGAGTGCATGAGGATGTAAGTTCATGGAGCGGGTACTGCCAATGTGAGGTTATTGAAAAGCTTTGCCGTGACGCGTCTCATTTGTTGGGACTTCGGTTCATGTGTTGGGCAAGTCACGGAGTTCGGGTAAAGTGTACATCCACTGCAGTGTGAGTAACCAAATCTATTCGAATAGCCGTGCTCGCATTTACTGAGCATCGGGACATGCATAACACTTGGCTAGACTCTAAATTCTTAAAATGATTGGGATGGGCATGCATAATGATTTTATGTGCTGGTGGTTCAACTTCTCGAGGAACAAGAAGGGGTAGACCCCAGAAAACCATGACGATACAATGGTGGGAAGCTATCCTTGGATCACAGTGGATGGTGGATAGAACCGTCATTGATTAATAAACTATGGTACTAAAACTTGATCAGTCTATGCTAGGTCTTAGGCTTGTGAAAGGAACTGCAAAACTGGCTTTATGCAAAAGTGCCACAGCCGCCCTTGACGTTTCCCCTATCATGTGCATTATTGTTGTGGTGGCTTGCTGAGTACGGTTGGTACTCACCCTTGCTATATACAAAAACATTCAGATGTGGGCGATGAAGTTCCCGAAGACCCGTACGAGTACTACCAGGAGGGTACGGAAGACGATGGTGCCCAGTAGGTCGTAGACTCGGTCGTTGCCTGTGGCAATGGCGTGCCGCTGCCACATCTCCGCTGCCTTATCTAAACTCTGCTTTTGATTGTATTCCGGACCGGTTGATCCCCTGTTCTAGACTATTGCCTTCGGGCCTATTATTGTAATATTTTGCTCGAGACGATTGTGTATGCAATCTTGATATTTGGCAATGTAATCGTGGGTACCAGACAACTTGATCCAGGGAAATGGTACTATGAACACGAGTGATTCCTGTTACAAAAACGGGGGTCTACAGAGCTGGTATCAGAGCCATACGACTGTAGGAAAGACCAAACGGCGCCCCACCCCATTATAGTTGGCTAAAGGGAGGAATTCCCACCTAGGATTATTTTGAGAAATAAAAACCTTATGTCTATAAAGCAAAACGTGTTTTTCCTCTATACTCTTGTCTCCTTATCTTTACAAAATTTGTTTTACCTTCACTACTCCCTAACTCTAGTTTTACTTAAATATAGATGGTAGGACAAGGTTGGGAGGTTGAGGTTCCTCGAGAGGATGGATACGTCTCCCAGTTACGCCAGCTGATGTGGAGCTTGAGATACTCAGAGTTACCCGTCTTCAAGAAGAAGAGGTTCGGTACTGGACACTGTTCCGAGTGGGAGGCCACCGTTGCTATCAAGCCCCGCATTGTGAGCGAGCCAGAGTTCCGCTTCCGGACGCGCTACCGACGTGACTCGGTGGAGTTGGCGACTTAGGACGTCGCCCGGAAGGCATTCCTCTGCCTCAACGCCATCCACAGGGCAGAGGTGGAGAGGACCGAGTTTGCGCATCACCCGTATCGGGAGGATGGCAACTCTGTCTGCACGGTGCAGGCTACCCCGTGTTGCTACAA
Organism: Oryza punctata; assembly: GCA_000573905.2. Lineage (NCBI taxonomy): Eukaryota > Viridiplantae > Streptophyta > Magnoliopsida > Poales > Poaceae > Oryza > Oryza punctata. Next base: position 10,518,771 of record CM002491.2, on the reverse strand, counting down.
TCCCACGGTGACCCGTCTGTCCCGGTGGGCTGAGGTCGTGGATGACTGCTATGAGGAGGCACTGCTAGAGATTGACGAGCTACTGGGGCGCATGGGCGAGCTCGAGGAGGAGCATCACGCTCGTGGCAACGAGGTTGACTCGTTGAAGGCCCAGCTCCTGGATCACAGCGAGCAGTTCGAGCAGCTCTCGGACCGGTACCACGCCCGTGGCGAGGCCATGGCCACCTTTGAGGAGCAGCTGAGGAAGAGCCAGAGGCAGGTCAGTCAGCTGGAGGAGCAACTCCGCGCAGTCTCGGTTACCGCTCCGACTACCTCTATTTCCACCGCACCACCACCTCCTGCACCAGCCCGCGACCATTACTACTTCCTCACTCCGCCATGCATGGCCACCTTCCACACTCTACTAGGGGAGGCTGGCATGCTGGGCACACAGTCCGGACCTTATCTGGTGGAGCCTGCTGCTGCGGAGACGGAGCCCACACCGATAGCCACAGTTGCTTCGTCCGAGCCCGGTTCCGGAGTGGAGACCCCGATCCTGATCGACACCGACCCAGAGGATGAGACAGAGCCTGAGGAGATCGAGCCACACGTCACCGATACTTCGGAGGACGAGGCCCCCACGTACCGCGTCACCTTCGCCAGAGGTCCCCGCACCCTCAGTACGGCTCGCAAGAGGACACGACCCCCGGGCAAGAAGCCCAAGTCCGACCCGGAGGCTGCTACTACTTCCGAGCCGTGGGGACTCGGGTTCGCGTCTGCCAGGGACCACCCACTTCATGCACCCGGTTCCTGCGGCAGGCTGGATGACTAGCCGGGAGGCCCACTACTGCACCGATCTCGCCTGGGATAGTTTTTGGGATTGCGACACACCCCCCTTTTTATTAGTAATGAGTAGGTAGCATGTTGCTCGATGATGTCCTCTGAACTATATTCTATGTTGGACTGCATATGTGGGCAGTCTCATGCATCATGATTATGTACTATTTGTGAACTATGTGATGTTTTATGATATTGTTGTTGTTATGTTGAAATGAGTTTATTCCACCAAGCTTACCACAAAGAAGATCACATCACAACTACTCCCGAATAAAACCATAGGGCTAGTTAGATACTGGGGTACTTACCCAAACGTTCTCTACAGATGGTTCACCGACGTCGGGCAACGTCTAACAACGAGGACCCGCCGGAGCCCAATCCCCTCACCTTGGCCGAAGTCATGGCAGCACAAACCCAGTTATTGCAGGCCATCATCAACAATCAAGGAGGCCGTGGAGGCTCAAGTCTCGACGAGTTCATGAGGGCTAAGCCGCCCACCTTCGCTACGGCGGAAGAACCTATGGATGCGGAGGATTGGCTGCGCGTCATAGAGAAAAAGCTGACATTGGTGCGTGTACACGAGGCTGATAAAGTGATCTTTGCCGCTAACCAGATTAGTGGGACACTTACAAGGAAACACGAGCGGAAGACGCTGCAGAACCCACATGGAGGAATTTACCACAGCTTTCCGCGAACATTTCGTGCCCGCTGCAGTAATGCGAATGAAGAAGAATGAATTCAGGCGGCTGCGCCAAGGGAACACCTCGGTGCAAGAATACCGAAACCGGTTCACCCAGCTTGCTCGCTACGCGACCAGTGATCTGGTAGATGAGGATGAGAAGATTGACAAATTTATTGAAGGACTGAATGATGAACTGAGGGGACCAATGATTGGGCAGGATCATGCCAACTTCCAGAACTTGATCAACAAGGTTGTGAGATTAGAGCACGACCAGAAGACGGTAGACAACAACCGTAAGAGAAGACTCGCTACGACCCGCCCACTTCAAGGAGCACCTCAGCGCACTAAGGGAGCCTCTTCATCGGGATGGAAGCCAACTGCTGTGGCGACCCACCGCCCTGTTGCACCAAGCAATGTCAATAGGCCGGCTGCACCTCAGTACCGTACTCCGGCACCGACACTGGCCGCACCGGGAAAGAAGAACGTGGACTGCTTCAACTGCGGGGAATTTGGGCACTACGCCAACAACTGCCCCAAGCCACGCAACACCCTTGTTCATACTGGTGCCAACGCAATGGCCGTACGTGGGACCACTACCCATGCTACTGGACGCGGTCGGTTCAGGACGCCGTGACCCATCGAGTCTGCAACCGGGTTCTGTCGCGGACAAGTAAACCATGTGCGTGCTGAAGAGGCACAGGGAGATCAGAATGTCCTAATGGGTATGTTTTCTATCAACTCTACCCCAGTGAAGATCTTATTTGATTCCGGAGCATCGCATTCGTTCATATAATCAAAAATAAGCAACCAACATAACCTACGCCGAGTGGAACTTAAGAGACCCATGATAGTACACTCACCCGGGGGAACATAACCATACCTCATGCCTGCATCAGCGTGCCCATCCGCATTGGGGATGTGGTATTTCTCTCAAAACCTTATGGTACTACCACCCCAAACCCTCGACGTCATACTGGGAATGGACTGGTTAACTAAGAACAAGGGAGTCATAGATTGTGCTCGAAGAGAGGTCACTGTGTCCACCCCATGGGGGTCTCCAATGAACATAGCCATGGATCGAGATCCGACGTTATGTGAACGTGTTGCGGGAGTATTTACCATGCTGCCCATGTGTGGGATGCCAATAGTACAGGAGTACCCGGATGTATTTCCCGAGGATTTGCCCGGAATGCCCCCAGATCGTGACATAGAATTCATTATTGATCTAATGCCCGGTACCGCCCCCATATCCAAGAGGTCGTATAGGATGCCAGCTAACGAGTTGGAGGAACTCAAGAAGCAGATTAAGGAACTAAAAGAAAAGGGATTCGTACGCCCTAGTTCTTCTCCTTGGGGAGCCCCGGTATTGTTCGTCAAGAAGAAAGATGGAAGTATGCGGATGTGCGTGGACTATCGATCCTTGAACGAAGTGACCATCAAAAATAAGTATCCACTTCCCCGAATTGACGATTTATTCGATCAGCTCAAAGGTGCCAAGGTATTTTCGAAGATCGATCTCCGGTCAGGATAACACCAAATGAAGATTAGGGCTGAAGACATTCCCAAGACAGCGTTTTCTACACGCTATGGATTGTACGAGTTCACGGTAATGTCGTTCGGATTGACCAATGCCCCGGCATATTTTATGAACCTGATGAACAAAGTATTTATGGAAAATACCTGGATAAGTTCGTTGTAGTGTTTATCGACGACATTCTCATCTTTTCCAAAAACGATGAAGAACATGCCGAACATCCACGCTTGGTATTGGAAAAGCTACGGGAACACCGGCTGTACACGAAATTCAGCAAATGTGAGTTTTGGCTTAAGGAAGTTGCGTTTCTTAGCCATGTAATCTCAGCTGGAGGAGTTGCAGTAGACCCTGCCAAGGTCGAAGCCGTGACGGAATGGAAGGCACCGAAGTCGGTAACTGAGGTCCGGAGCTTTCTGGGATTGGCTGGGTATTACCGAAGGTTTATTGAAGGATTTTCCACCTTGGCCAGACCAATGACCCAACTCCTAAAGAAAGAGAAGAAATTCGCGTGGACCGAGCAGTGTCAGCGAAAGTTTTGAGCAGTTGAAAGAAAAGTTAACCACTGCCCCAATATTAGTCTTACCGGATAACTGGAAGGACTTTGTGATATACTGTGATGCGTCCAGACAAGGATTAGGAGGGGTACTGATGCAAGACAGAAAGGTCGTAGCATATGCTTCAAGGCAACTGCGACCCTACGAGGAAAATTACCCCACGCATGATTTGGAATTGGCAGCAGTTGTTCATGCATTAAAAATCTGGAGACACTATTTGATTGGGAATCACTGCGATGTATACACTAACCACAAGAGTTTGAAATACGTCTTCACCCAGACCAACCTCAATCTGCGATAGAGACGGTGGTTGGAACTGATCAAGGATTACGACCTGGGGATCCATTACCACCCCGGTAAGGCCAATGTAGTGGCCGACGCCTTGAGCCGCAAGGCCCAATGCAACCATATGAACCTGGAAGGCATGGCCAATGGGCTCCGAGAAGAAATGGCTCGACTCAACCTGCACCTAACTCTTCGCGGGGAACTAAACTCGCTGGAAATTCAACCTCTTCTGAAGGCCCAGATAGAAGGAGCTCAAAAGGATAATGAGGAAGTCCAAACCATTCAGAAGCGCATGGCCGCCGGGCATGCGAATGAGTTCTCGACGGATGACAGAGGCGTCTTGTGGTTTAAGAAAAGGATTTATGTGCCTGAGCAGGGAGGTTTGAGAGGTTTGATTTTGAAGGAGGCCCACGAGTCAGCATACTCACTACACCCTGGGAGCACGAAGATGTACCAGGATTTGAAAGAGGAATACTGGTGGCCCAATATGAAAAGGGATGTAGCTGAATACGTGGCCATGTGCGACGTGTGCCGAAGGGTAAAAGCTGAACATCAGCGGCCAGCAGGTTTATTACAACCGCTCAAGATTCCGGAGTGGAAATGGGATGAAATAGGCATGGATTTCATTGTCGGGTTACCCAAGACTGCCGCATGATACGACTCTATTTGGGTAATCGTGGATCGACTCACCAAAACTGCCAGGTTTATTCCCGTCAAGACCAATTATAGCAACGCTAAGTTGGCAGAGTTATACATGTCCAGGATCGTGTGCCTTCATGGGGTACCAAAAAGGATTATATCGGATCACGGTACTCAATTTACGTCTCATTTCTGGGAAAAGGTTCACGAGGCACTTGAAGTCACCTTGCCTTTAGTACCGCCTACCACCCGCAGACCGACGGCCAGACGGAAAGAACAAATCAAGTTCTTGAGGATATGCTGAGAGCTTGTGCATTGGATTTGACCAAGGATTGGGAGAGATGCTTACCCTACGCCGAGTTCTCCTACAACAACAGCTACCAAGCGAGTCTGAAAATGTCACCGAATGAAGCACTATTTGGATGGCGATGCCGAACCCCCCATTGATGTGGTCTGAAACCGGTGAACGAGCTGTGTTTGGACCCGACATAATCCAGGAAGCCGAGGAAAAAGTCCGTCTGATTCGGGATCGACTAAAGGTAGCCCAGTCTAGACAGAAAAGCTACGCGGATACTCGCAGAAGAGACTTGGAGTTTAATGTAGGTGATTATGTGTACCTGAAAGTCTCCCCGCTGAGAGGTACCAAGAGGTTCAAGGTAAAAGGAAAGCTTGCGCCAAGATACGTGGGACCATTCCCGATAACCGCCAGAAGAGGCGAAGTGGCCTATCAGCTAGAGCTACCAGCAAATATCTCTGACGTACATCCTGTGTTTCATGTGTCACAATTAAAGAGATGTCTGCGTGTGCCGGAAGAGCAAGCACCCCTAGAAGATATCCACCTCAGTAGTGATCTCACATATCCCGAACATCCGGAAAAGATATTGGACGAGGCAGAGAAGAGAACCAGAACCAAGACATGGCGCATGTACAAGGTGCAATGGAGCAATCACACCGAGGATGAGGCCACTTGGGAGAGCAAAGACTTTCTGAAGGCCGAGGACCCACAACTGCTCGACAATTGGTAAGAAATCTCGGGACGAGATTTACTTAAGGGGGGTAGGTTTGTAACGCCCTGAAAATTCGACTGTCGAAATCGAAACCCTAAAAATACAAAGTTTAAAACCTTATAATTAAATTTGCATCATGCCTCATTTTATGGCTTGTTTATTTGAATCTTTATTTTGTGGGAGTTTAATTTATCGGAAAGTATTTCGGTGCAAACCCTAGAATGGAAACCAACAAGAGGAATATTTGCTGTGCATAAATTAAAATAAGGCTCTAGATAAAATTTTAGTGAATAAAATATTTTACGTAAATGTCACGAATTTATTTAGATAAAATAAGTTTTATTATTATCCACACACGTTGATGAGCGTAACGAATATAGTTATAAATTGTGGATAAATTCTAAATGTGGAATCAATCAACCTATACAAAAAAATATAATAATAATAAAAATACTACTAATAATAATAAAAAAATGGAAGATACTGTTTATCTCCCCCGGCCTACCGCCGCCTGTCGCGCCCTGCCCGCGCCGCGCGCCGTCCCATCCACGCCTGGAGCCCCGCCCCCTCGAGCCCCACCCCCTGCCGCGCCTGCTGCGCCGCGCGCTGTCGCCGTCACCCTCGCAGCCCGCGCCGGCCGCCTCCCCGCGCTCCCCCCGGCCTATAAAATCCTCCCCCCGGCCAAGTCCTCCCCGCCCCATCTCTTCCCCCTCCATTTCCCCCTTCTTCCCCCTCACTACCGGCAACCATCGCCGCCGCCGCTGGGTCGCCGCTGCGCCGCCGCCCCTTGCCCTCCGCTGCTGCCGCCGCCGCCGGTATGTGCCGTCCCTCTCTCCCCTCTTGCCAGCTGCTGCAAACACAGAGAGAGAGAGAGCAAGCAGAGGAAGAAGAAGAAACCGAGAAGGAGAAAGAGAAAAAGAGAAAAAGAAAAAGAAGAAAAAAATAGGAAAGAAGAGGAAAAGGAAAAAATGTGATTAGGAATTTAATTTTGTCTATGTCAAATATATGTGCACACATGCTAGATTAATATAAAATGTTAGTTTAAGAAATTAGTAAAATCCACCGACATCGATTATTTTGGAAACGCAAGAAATTAAATCGGAATATTTAATTGCAACTTAAATTATTCACTTAACTAGATTATTCTTTTAAATGATTAATCCTTAGCGGGGTACTTAGCCGATTATTTAGATTTTCATTCGTTAAGTTTCGCTAAATCATTTATATGTAATCGGAGGATTAATTACCGGTCATTTCTAAAATTGCTATAGAATGTATGCGACTGTCCGTTATCTATTTAAATATCTATTTAGTTGGTATTTAGTTAGTTTTTACTCAATAATTAGGTTATCCGCTAAATTAGCCGTCGCAATTATTTAGACAACTATTCACCGGTTAGGGTTACCTATTATTATCGGAATCTAATTTATTCGAGACACATAAATTAAATCGGATTAATATTCTAAATTGGCTAGCGCTAATATTTTAGGACAACGGTATTAAAAATCAAAATAGAATTACTTCATAAATAAAATGGAATCGATGCCGACGTTCAACACTCGCGCTCAATCTTTTCTTTAATTGGATTTTTTTGGATTTTAATTGAATTCTAAATGAATTCAATTCCTTTCGCACGTAATTTTAGACACCGAGGGAGTTGCGAGTCCGACTGAGGATCAAGACCCGCAAGACTTCGAGCAAGGCAAGTCATCACTATTCCTTGAACATATTGATCCCATATTGCAAAATTATTTTATTTACAAATAAAGTCGCATGCAATGATGATTATCCTACTTGCTATTATGCCATGCCTTGATTATTGTTTATCCCAAATTCCTTTTTGCAACCATAATTACGTATGAGTCCCTAGTCAATTATGACAATGCTTAGCGATGCTATTCTAGAATCTTGCATGCTCATATTATCAAATGCTATATGCTTGGGCAATTACCTGGGTGCAGGTAGTTGAGATACGGCATGTGGAGACATGAGCACCACATTGCCATGATAACGATGACATGATTCGTGAAAAGGAAAGTGAAACTAAACAACTGTTTTCGACTGGGGCGGCTGGATGATTTGGGTGGTGTCCGGAAAAGGATAGTGCCGTCCTGGTCAATTAAGAACCGAGCCACGAAGCTAAGCATGAAACGACCCCCGTACAACCGTACTTCTCGAATGGGCATAGACCTAGCGGAGTAAATAGCCGAGCGGAGGCAGTATCCCTGCATAGTGGTTTTCTTAATGTGTATGAGGGGCGGGGTCTACGGTGGAGTAGCCACTGGTAGGACCACCACGTGTAAACCTAAAACTTATTATATCTTGATGGATGTGTGAGTCTTCCCCTTCCCGGGAGCGCCAGAAATCCTCTAACTGCTAGAAAGCATGTACGCCTAGAGTGCATGAGGATGTAAGTTCATGGAGCGGGTACTGCCAATGTGAGGTTATTGAAAAGCTTTGCCGTGACGCGTCTCATTTGTTGGGACTTCGGTTCATGTGATTGGGCAAGTCACGGAGTTCGGGTAAAGTGTACATCCACTGCAGTGTGAGTAACCAAATCTATTCGAATAGCCGTGCTCGCATTTACTGAGCATCGGGACATGCATAACACTTGGCTAGACTCTAAATTCTTAAAATGATTGGGATGGGCATGCATAATGATTTTATGTGCTGGTGGTTCAACTTCTCGAGGAACGAGAAGGGGTAGACCCCAGAAAACCATGACGATACAATGGCGGGAAGCTATCCTTGGATCACAGTGGATGGTGGACAGAACCGTCATTGATTAATAAACTATGGTATTAAAACTTGATCAGTCTATGCTAGGTCTTAGACTTGTGAAAGGAATTGCAAAACTGGCTTTATGCAAAAGTGCCACAGCCGCCCTTGACATTCCCCCTATCATGTGCATTATTGTTGTGGTGGCTTGCTGAGTACGGTTGGTACTCACCCTTGCTATATACAAAAACATTCAGATGTGGGCGATGAAGTTCCCGAAGACCCGTACGAGTACTACCAGGAGGGTACGGAAGACGATGGTGCCCAGTAGGTCGTAGACTCGGTCGTTGCCTGTGGCAATGGCGTGCCGCTGCCTCATCTCCGCTGCCTTATCTAAACTCTGCTTTTGATTGTATTCCGGACCGGTTGATCCCCTGTTCTAGACTATTGCCTTCGGGCCTATTATTGTAATATTTTGCTCGAGACGATTGTGTATGCACTCTTGATATTTGGCAATGTAATCGTGGGTACCAGACTACTTGATCCAGGGAAATGGTACTATGAACACAAGTGATTCCTGTTACACAAACGGGGGTCTACATCACATCAGTTCATCTTCAATTTCAATATAAAAGAAGGGGTAGGTGACAAAATTTTGAATTTATTGATTCTCCACCGCGGGATCAGTTGGCACTACATTGATTGCGTCTATTTTTTCCATGCATTAATTACCTGTTTCATCAAATCAAAACAAGAAAGACTCGAGATAACATGATTAGTCGTTACATTACTCTCTAGACTGTTGTTGCCTTGCATAACTACAGGAGGTTCCAAATCTGAACATATATAAATTCTGAGCTCCACTCGAAGCCCTCAAGGCTATGATTGGCCCGATCTTTCGGTGAGTTAAGATAACTACGATTTGGGAGACACGTTGAAGATCCGACTACAACCGTACGAGACATTGTGTTGCGCCTTAGCGATCGATACACCTCTCCATGAGTTGTTGATCTTACCGGTGCAGATCAACCTTATTCCTGCAAGCAAATCGAAGAAACAAGTAAGAACAAGATAAAAGCAATCTGAACATGTATAAACTCTATGCACCAAATATATTCCTCTATCAGTATATCCACCAAAGATATGAAAAATAGCATTAATTGAACATCTCAAATCAGACTTAACAAATAGTTTCTCCTTCAAATTGTCGAGCTCACAAAAATCATCAAACTAAATATAGCCCAAAGTATTTAAAGAAGATATCAATTCATGTTCCTCTACTTCATTAGCAATGTGAACAACATGCTTAAAATCAGCACATAAAGAACTAACACTAGAAATAGCATATTCATTCACTAGTTGTGGCATGGGTATAAGTGAAGCATTATCACACAACTCTTCTTTATCACAAGGAACAACAAATAAATCAACTTGTGACAAAGGAATCTCATCAATTGTTTCCATCAATGATTGCTCTACTATAGCATGAAAAGTGGACATGTGCAGCTCATCTTGAGAATACGCACTGTCATTTATCTCAACACCATTTAATTTACCTTGAAAACTTTCTTGAGACATTGCAGGTGCTTCAAGCTTCTCCTCCGTCTTCTCAAGTACGTCTTTCTCCTCCTTTTGACAATTGTTTACTTCCTGCAAATTATTAGCAATAGGAGGCATGTGTACAACTTGTTGCTTCTTTACAACCTCACTTTCTTTTTCCGCATCGCAAGCAAATTGTAACAAACAAGCAAAAGAATTATAACTTTGACATGCAAGCATGTCCTTAATTTCACTATTAAACCCACGTAAAAACCTCAATTCCGTTGCTTCTTCGCATTCATCTAAACCACAATGTAATAAACAAGCACGCATATCATGATAGTATGAAGTAACAATTTTAGTATCTTGCTTTAAACATTGCAGTTTGTTGAACAGAATATCAGCATAATACATGGGAACATAAATATCTCTCAAATATCATTTCGTGTATTTCCAAGATTGAGGTATTTTGTTATGCCTACAAAGATATTTCCAATCATCAGAAGCATTATTAATTAGAACACTAGAGGCACACATAATCATATGTTTCTCAGACAATTTATACTTTTGAAATTCTCTATCAACAGCTAGCTCCCAATCAACGTAAGCATGAGGATCATAATTGCCTTCAAAATAAGGTAGTGCAGATTTGATCTTAGCTAGAACATCATCACTTACCTCATAATGGTCATATTGATTACTCCTCATGTCTCGACAAAGATGTCGATGTTGAGCACAGTTATTCCCAATCGTCTTCCATATCGTTGCCATTGTTAGTAGAAGACAAGAAACATACAAAAATATGCACATTCCTATTAACTACTACATAGTGGAGACTCAAATATCACACATACTCAAGTTTTTAACCGAGCTCTTACAAGTTCTTACCAATGCAAGCGGAATGGTGATATATACCGACTCAAACAAGCACCCCAACGGAGGTTGGATGTATCGATGCCTTGGCAAACACTTGCTGTACGGCTGCAATCAAACCTGTGGAGCTCTGGGTAGGCTTAAATATGTAGCAAAGGAGTACCAAATGCTCAAATCAGAGAATGCAAAGTTGAAAAATCGTTCAAAGTCAGTACCGTGCTGGTCTTAGGCTAGAACGTACTAGAGACACGAGCCTAGACACAAACGATACCACAAGATAACACTAGGAACAACTCAAGCACAACTCTGATATACACAAGCAAACTCAAAGGTAACAACTGATTTTCTCTTTTCTTTCTTTTTTTCTTCTTTTTATCTTCTTTCTTTCTTTTTTATTGCTGCGGATTTGTGTTCCTTTTTTAGCATCTTACTGCCTTTTTTCTTTTTTTATTTTTTTTAGCAAAAACAACTCAAGGACCTGGATGTAAGACTACAGGGACTCAAATGTAAATATAAAAATTACAGGGGCTTAAATGCAAAAGTGCAAACCCTAAAATTAAAATTACAAAAATGGAATGCTCTCGTCCCATAGGTTCCGTTTTTGCAAACAGATCTTGAATTCGACACCAAACTATTTTTTTACAAGATGTAGCAACTAACAGTACGGGAGAGGAAACAACCGTACGTGGGGAGGTGGAGTGGAAGCCGTGCGTGGGGAGGTGGAGTGGAAGCCGTGCCGTGGGAAGGTGGAGGGGAAACAGGAAGGTAAGGATTAGGTGTCTAAAAAATAGGAAACTGATCCAATCTACTATTTCTTCCCCCGAACCAAACAAAAACCAATCTAATCTAATCTTCACTTCTCGTGCAGCATGAAAACATATCAAAGGCCTAGCCGCCTAATGCAAACCTTAGATGCAACTCCACAATTAAGCGACAGAAAATGCCCGAAACGAGAAAAACGGAACCCTAGCAGTGACACGATTCCGTTTTCGAAGATCCCGGTGACAACGAAGACACGACGGCGGTGGTGACAGTGGTACTAGACGTGACCTGAACTCGAAATTCTAAACGGACTAGACGCTAAGACCAGCAACACGACACGACGATGCAACGCAAAACTGAACAATGCAAAAACTGAAAGGAACAATACGGCGGCACAAAGATGGCTAAGTAATGGATGCAATTTTTTTGTATGGCTATTTTCTAGTTATAGGTAAATAAAAACTCACCGAGCAACAAAAGCTTTGATACCACTTGATAATCCCTGAGCTCCACTCGATGCGCTCAAGATTATGATTTGGCCCGATCTTTCGGTGAGTTGAAATAACTACGATTTGGGAGACACGTTGACGATCTGACTACAACCGTACGAGACGTTGTTGTGTTCCGTCTTAGCGATAGATACACCTCTCCGTGGGTTGTTGATCTTACCGGTGCAGATCAACCTTATTCCTGCAAGCAAATCGAAGAAACAAGTAAGAATAAGATAAAAGCAATCTGAATTGCAAATAGGAATTGAATACAAATGATAAGTTGGGGTTCTGAAGAACAAGCAGACGGACGGTCTAGCCGACACGCGCGCTGCAAGCAAGTAGCAATTGGCTAAACTTTAATCTAACAACACCCGAGAATCCCTAAAGGGGTACCTAGCTATTTAAGGAGGTGGGAGGACGAGCAAGGGAGCCCTAGGGTCGTGCTCCACCTAATTGGGGCGCACCCCACATAGGCCAGGGTCCCAGATGAAGTTACAAACCCATAGGCCCATTATAGGTGACGCAACACCTTGTTTCTGTAATTGCGGCCAACTAAGATGAATTTGGAGATGAGACTGGATCCATTGGAAAGAGAACTCCGAGAGCTTTCCATCAAGTACTCACGTTCCGAAAACGGAGCTCGTATGCAGATTTTGCGGCCGTTTGAAGTCAACGCTGCTACAGGTGGCCGAATTGGATTACAGCACTTGTAGGACTTTATATTGTTGTCTTCTTGTTGATCCATGATGTGAACAACGGTTGTATCCGTAGTAGCCATGGTCACATCAGTTCATCTTCAATTTCAATATAAAAGAAGGGTGACAAAATTTTGCATTTATTGATTCTCCACCGCGGGATCAGTTGGCACTACATTGATTGCGTCTATTTTTGCCATGCATTAATTGCCTCCATCTTTAAAGATTTTTCATCCATGGTTCACAAATTTGATATGGTTGGATGATATGAGTATTAATTACTTCCTTCTATGAATTTATCTTAGCCTATTTTCTAAATGTGATATGATTGGATGATATGAGTATTAATTCCTTCCTTCTATGAATTTATCCTAGCCTATTTTCTAATTGTGATATGGTTGGATGATGTGAGTATTAATTGGTTCCTTTTATAAATTTATCCTAGCCTGTTTTCTGATTGTGATATGGTTGGACGATGTGAGTATTAATTGCTTCCTTCTATGAATTTATCCTAACCTCTTTCCTAACTTTCTTGCATTGTTTATTTGCATGTAAATAGCTAAGACTTACAGAATTATATATCATTTCAGCACAATATTAAATTTCATAAATACTCCATCCACCCAAAAGTCATATTTCTTTTGTCACCAAAATCAACGAGGAATTAACTCATCCTTTATGTAACAAACCAAGGAATTATATGCATGCATGTAATCAATGAATATTAAGATAGCTGTTTGGGTTCCGTTCAACAATTTAATGAACTTAGTACATGAAAACTACAAATATGGTCATCTCATTTGAAAAGAAAAACCAAAAAGTAAAATATACTTAAGACTTTTAAGATAGAGGGAGTATGAGGAAACATCCATATAGCCATCTGTACAAATTATATAATTTTATCAAATACATTGGTGCCCATTAAAATTTGTTAGTATGGTTAAATGTAGAATACAACTATGCACGACTACGCAATTTTTATCATGTGTTCACCATGTGTGTTCACCGTGACCTCCTGTCCTCACAGTAAAATTAATAGCAATGTATGTACAGGTAGCGCATGTGTGGAAGAACAGATCCACATCTTTTCATCCATTTCACAGCTGATTCTTCAGTCACTTCTCATCTCCACCTGCCTCAATGGTCAGGTTACTGTCCCACTTGTCAGCCACTCGATCTAGCCAATTGCTGCACCCCTCTCGCCCTCTCCTCTCCTCTTGCACACGCAACGGCTACTTTGGTGTGTACATAAGTTCAATGAACTCATGGCCCTTCGATCTCCCAAGGTGGACTACACCCTGGCCACACTGCCGCTTGCCAATGGCGAGTGCAAACATACAAGCCACCATGCATGTCCTGCTTTGATTCAACGACTGGTGGAGCCCATTCCCTGTAGTCAGTTATTAACTACTTAGTACAAGAAAACTACTTAGTTTACCACTTAAAGATAAACATTTCTATATATGTTCTACCAATAGCTTATTAGTTGTATGTATGTAGTTCTTATTTTCCTAAAACCAGAAAAGCAGAAACGCCTGGAATAGGCGGGTGATTCTTGCCGATCGAATTTCGGTCCCATGACCGCCGGTGACTATCATTCAAACCGGAAGATAATTTGGAGAGTAATTAGATTATATAAATCAGTTATTCGTCTAGATCATGCCATCATTGCTATCAAACCCAACTAACGGAACACCATCATAAGGATGCCGCACCAACAAAGAACCTCCAATGAGACGCCTTATAAAAATTTATGATAGCTGAAATGTCACTGTCGCTATTCCGGACAGCACCTCCATGAAGGTGTGTGGTGCCCACTAGCATCTGTTGATTCTATAGGATCTCCTAGCAGTGATCTACTCGGGTTTGTGCTATTTGGGTTTTCAACATGTGGGAAAGAGAGAGGGTTTAGAGTACCGACCGGTGGAGGTTGATGAGGAGGAAGAGGCGCCGGCCATCCTTGTCGTCTCCTAGGGTTGATGCAGACCAGCAGCGATGGTGGCGCAGGCGGCTAGGGTTTCGGTCTAGCAGCAGCGGCGTCGATGACGAGGTGTGGTGCGGCAGTGGCGAATCCCGTCACTGGCTGCGCCCCCTCGATCGGTAGGGTTTAGGGATTGTGGATAGGGTTGGCGGCGGCAGCGAACTTCATCGTGTGTGCCGCCCTGGCCCCCACCCTTCTCTTTATATGTGGCGCAGTGTGACGGGGGCCCACCAGCCATTGGGCTGGGCGCCCCCGATCGGGGCGCGTGTCAAGGCCCGTTGAGCCGTTGGGCTCAACGGTGGGAGATCCATCTAACATTCTCCCCCTTGATCTCACTATTGCTTTTAACTTTTTCTATTCCATCACAGATTTGCGAATAGAGCATATTTCATCGTCACGGTTAATCACCGATAGATTTAATAGCCACTATACACGTCTCCATTCTGAAACAGATACTTTACTTTTGGGCCCTTTAGTCCAGGATTCATAAGGCTTCCCGTAAACCCATGCCGGCTACATGTTCCTTGAACACGTTGGGTGGTAGGCCTTTCGTTAGCGGATCCGCGAGCATCCTTTCTGTTCTAATGTGCTCGAGACTGATTGTTTGATCCCGGACTTTGTCTTTCACAACATAGTACTTTATGTCAATGTGTTTGGCAGCACCACTTGACTGATTGTTGTGAGCGTACATTACTGCGGGTTCGTTATCGCAGTATAACTTTAGTGGTTTCTCAATACTGTCAACCACCTTTAAACCGGGTATGAACTTCTTTAGCCAGTTCACCTGCCCCGTTGCCTCATAGCATGCTATGAACTCGGCATACATAGTAGACCCTGCAGTGATAGTCTATTTTGAGCTTTTCCATGAAATAGCTCCTCCTGCCAGGGTGAACACGTATCCCGATGTTGACTTTGTGTTATCTTTTGCAAAGTCAGAATCTGAATACCCCACTATCTGGAGCGATTCTGATCTTCTGTAAGACAGCATGAGACCTTTTGTTCCTTGCAAATAACGCAAGACTTTCTTTACTAATTTCCAGTGCTCTGGGCCTGGATTACTTTGAAATCTGCCAAGTAACCCGGTAACAAATGCCAAGTCAGGTCGTGTGCACCCTTGCGCGTACTGTAGGCTTCCTACAGCTGACGCATATGGCTTTGTTTTCATTTCATTGAGCTCATACTGATTTCTGGGACATTGAGATGGCCCATACTTTTCGCCTTTCACTATAGGAGCAGGTGTAGCACTACATTTGTACATGTTGAATTTCTTTAACACCTTTTCTATATATGCCTTTTGAGAAAGTCCCAATGCATACTTTGTTCTATCTCGGTGAATCTCTATGCCCAAAACATATGAAGCCTCACCGAGGTCTTTCATGTCAAATTCGAGGACAAGAATCTCATCCACGTAGTAGACTAACATCACTACTAGCCAGTAGAATGTCATCCACGTACAGAACTAGGAAAATAAATCTCCCATTCTTAAACTTTGTATAGATACAGTTGTCCTCGACATTCTCTTGAAACCCAAATTTCTTTATTGTCCCATCAAACTTCAAGTACCACTGTCTCGAAGCTTGTTTTAATCCATAAATGGATCTCTTTAGACGGCATCCCATATTTTCATTTCCTTTCACGACAAAACCTTTCGGCTGTGCCATGTATACTTTTTCCTCCAAATCTCCATTTAGAAATGCTGTTTTTACATCCATCTAATGTAATTCCAAATCATAATGTGCCACCAGTGCCATTGTAATCCTGAAGGAATCTTTACAAGAGACTGGAGAAAACGTCTCATTGTAATCAATCCCTTCTCTTTGCGTGAAGCCTTTTGCCACAAGTCGCGCTTTAAACTTTTCTATATTCCCTTTGGAGTCATATTTGGTTTTGTAGACCCATTTACAGCCTACTGTTTTGGCTCCTTTAGGAATTTCTTCCAAGTCCCAGACATCATTTTGTTTCATTGATTTCATTTCATCTTTCATGGCTTCCAACCATTCAGATGAGCGAGCGCTTCTCATGGCCTCTTCATATGAAGTGGGATCATCCTCCATATGTGACTCTTCTGTATTATAAACTTGATAGTCATCACGGATAGCCGATCTTCTGACTCTTTCAGACCTTCTAGGGGCCTGCTGTTCTGGCACATTGTCTGTTTGAGGCTGTTGCAGCTCCTCCTCTGGTGTGGCAACTGTTTCTGTTGGATCCTGTTGAACAGGTTCCTCACTTTCATTTGTTGTTGCCACAGGTGAGGTCGCAACAGGTGTTGGTACTGCAACATCATGCATTGCAGGCACAACATCAGCAGGTAGAGAGAAGAAAGGCTCTTGAATTGACGGAGCGGGTACAAACACCGCCCTCTCCTCAAGATCAATTTCTCGAACTACCGAGCTCCCCCTAATCATTTCGTCTTCCAAGAAGACGGCGTGTCTCGTTTCCACAAACCTTGTATAACTGTTCGGACAGTAGAAACGATAACCCTTTGATCTTTTAGGATAGCCAATAAAATGGCAGCTCACTGTTTTGGGATCCAATTTCCCAATGGTTGGGTTAAATACTTTAGCCTCTGCAGGACTCCCCCAGACACGGAGGTGAGCTAGCGAGGGTACTCTTCCTGTCCATAGCTCATACTGTGTCTTGGGCACCGATTTGCTTGGAACTCTGTTGAGAATATGAATAGCGGTTTTTAACGCCTCCATCCATAAACCCAATGGTAGGGTGGAGTAGCTCATCATGCTGCGCACCATATCCATGAGGGTACGGTTACGCCTTTCAGCTACCCCATTCTGTTGCGGTTCGCCCGGTGTTGAATACTGGGCTACTATGCCATTCTCTAGCAAGAACCTTGCGAAAGGTCCAGGGACTTGCCCATAAGGCGTATGTCGACCATAGTACTCCCCCCATGGTCAGATCTTACTACTTTAATCTCTATATCATGCTGATTTTCAACTTCAGCTTTGAATATCTTAAATTTATCCAATGCTTCTGATCGCTCTTTTATTGGATAAATATAACCATAACGGGAGTAATCATCTGTGAATGTTATGAACGAGTCATAGCCATCCACACTTTTCACAGGAAATGGACCACAAATATCTATGTGAATGATCTCTAAAATTCCTGTGCTTCGTTTTGCACCTTTTTTTGATGCTCTTTACAAATTTTCCTTTAATGCATTCTACGCATTGTTCTAAGTCTGAGAACTCCAATGGAGGAAGAATCTCATTCTTAACTAGCCTCTCAATTCTCCCCCTCGAAATATGGCCTAAACGACAGTGCCATAATTTCGATGAGACATTAGGAGTTCGCTTTCTTTTCTTATTTTCTTTTGTCAACGAGGACACAACATTCACATTCTCAGAAAGAGATAACAAATAAAGCTCGTCTTGCAACACAGCAAGACCAATACATTCATTATTATGCCATAGTTCACGTTTGCCACTTCCAAAGCGACAATAATATCCATCAGAATCCAATTTGGATACACTTATCAAGTTTCTTTGCAAAGAAGGAACATAAAAAACATCTTTAAGTAGAAGTGTGAAGCCATTCGGGAGCCCTATGGGAAGGTCGCCAACAGCTTCAACTCTTTCTTCAACTCCATTTGCAACTCTAATGGAGCTTTCGCTTCTTTGCGTAGTCCTCGTCAAACGGAATGCCTTTAAACAATTACAAACATGAATAGTTGCTCCAGAATCAATCCACCATGTGGATCTGGAATAACCAACATAATGAGATTCATTTACAAATGTAATAATGTTCTCACCTCTTTTGGCCATGATCATTTTCAGATAGTCAGGACAATCTTTCTTGTAGTGTCCTGTCTTCTTGTAGTAGAGACACTGATCCTTTTCAACAGCAAACTGTTGTTGTTGAGGCAGATGTTGGGGAGGCTGTTTTGCTTTGGAGGGAGACTTTGGATTCTTTCTTTTGTTATCCTTAACATAGTTGATGGAGCCACCATGTGCCTCCTTAATCCTCTCCTCCTCTTGCACACAATTTGCAATGAGCTTTTCAAAGCTCCATTTCTCTGGACTTATATTGTAATTGACAATAAAATTATCAAATAGCTTTGGCAGTGAGGCCATAACCAGATGTACTAGAAAGTCATCTGTTATGCCCAAGTCCATTGGCTTCAACTTGGAAGCAATGTTGCTCATCCTAAGGATGTGCTCTCTCACACCACCTCCATGATACCTCTCTGTCACGAGCTGTTTGATCAGCTGTGTAGCATAAGTCTTTGAAGAACCAGTGAACTGGCTCTTTATTCTCTCGAGGTATTCAGAGACGGTGTCACATTCAGGGATTGAGCCCAATATAGTTGGCTCAATCGTGTTCTTTACCACAGCCAAACATTTCTTGTTGGCTAAGGACCATTTCTTGTGTTCTATGTTATATGACATGACAAGGGGAGCATTGTCCCTCTTTCTCTTTTCCCAGTCAGCATCTGACTCTTTTTCACTTCTGATGAGTTCATCAGATTCTATAGGACATGGGGTAGTCAACACCCAGTCCACCTCTCCCAAGATAAAAGCAAGGTCGAGTTTTCTTTTCCATTCATTGTAGTTGTCTCCTTTTAGGGTCGGAATATCCTTATGCAACCCATTAAGGAGTAACCACCTGAAATGATCATGTATAGTGAGAACAAAATTAACATTAACATTAAAATGTTATGTATTAAGTCTATATCACTGTTGGGCAGAAATTAGACATAATACATAGTGCCATAATTATAATATTGCAATTATCAACGTTGGTCAGAAAATTACAACATTATAATACATAATTAATGCTGCTAAAATTAAATTCTCCCGTTGGTTGGAAATTTAATTTTAGAAACACTAATTTTCATCAATTTTGTCTATTTGCAGCGGAAGATCTATGTAAAATTCTTTAATTTTACTCTGTTGTAAAAATTCTCCCGTTGGTTCAAATTTAAACAGAGGTAAAACATGCAAAAACAATAAAAGTTCTATTGAAATTTGCATCAAATAACATTAAAATTCAAAAGGAAAGGATTTCTATTTTCTTTTCTCTGTTTTCTGCCCGGAGGGACCAAAAACAGACTTCTGTTTTCTCTCCTTTTCTTTTATTTTGGCCCGAGGGACCAAAATTGGACTTTCTGGCCGCCCAATCCAAGCCGTCCATTGGCTAGGGTTTCAATCCAACGGCCGGCACGGAGGGCCGGCCGGTCAAAACCCTAGCCATTGCTCCTTCGCTCTCTCTCCTGCCATGGCTGGACAGAAGGTGGCGGTGCCGGCTCCCACCCTTCTCTTTATATGTGGCGCAGTGTGACGGGGGCCCACCAGCTATTGGGCTGGGCGCCCCCGATCGGGGCGCGTGTCAAGACCCGTTGAGCCGTTGGGCTCAACGGTGGGAGATCCATCTAACAGCATCACCAATATCTGTGTTTGAGTGGCAAATGACAGTGATGGTGTCATTTGTCTGGCCGGTTGGTGGCAGCACAGAAGCCCAAGATAGAGGGCGAGGCCAACACCGCCACATCTGTCATTGTTCCGTGTAGTCAGCACAGCCGCCTCCATCACAACTGTTGTCGTGCCCTCCGAACCAAGCTAGGCTGGAATTGCTAATATCCCTCAAAAGAATGATACAAATCTTGAATTGCTCGGGTGGGTCCAAGGTCATTAAAACGTTTTAAACTAGTCACTTATGAAAAGTGTGTTCCACTTAAGTATATTTATGTTTTTGTCCCGCGAAAAAATATGTCATCGTGTGCTAACATTTCAATTAATATATTAACATTGTTGGATTGAATCAATGGTCTTTAAATATATTTTCTTAAGATACAGTCAAGTTATTTCCCTACTAACAATTTCCAATTTTCGGACGATTGTTGGTAAGGATTTCTATATTGGACACTCCATTTATTTCTGTGCAAGGTGGTTTTAGCATGCATGAGTTTTTTCATCGTAGCAAATGTTTCATGTGTCATCACAAGGTGACAAATGTGGTTACCTTTTCGAAGGGATGTATAGCAAACAACAATAATAGCACAAAATTCTCATATACCAATAAAGACCTGTTTCTCTTCATCTCTACCTCTTCTTGTTCTTATGTTTGCAAACCTTTCCTCAAGTAATTGTGCAATATGTTCATTTTTTTATATAATACAAGATGTTAATATTTACTGATAAAGATATGGAGAAAAGCAATTGATATATGTAAGATGCAACATGTTAAAATCCATTGATGATTAACCATTTACTGCAAGTAGGTGATAAGGATACAATTTGTTCCTACGAGCTCTTCCAGGGAAATGATGGCTGGTTTAGTTGGGATTTCGAAAATGAAAAGGCCGAAAACGACCCTTAAATCTTTGAGGATGGTTCATAATAATCCTGAAATAGAAAATGCTCCAACAAACCATTAGTGGCCCCATGACTTCACTGATGAATGCTATAAATGCTAAGGTGGATGTGCATATCTCCAATTTGTAGCGGCCCTTGACCTATTTATTAATTGTATCTGTTGGATCTAGATATAGAATGTATCCTTATTAACTATGCACATTAAAGATCATCATATATTCCAAACCCGATCCCGAAAAGAGAAAAAATCAACTCCAAGAGCAAACCAAAGCCTTGCCATTTCACTATATATGAACTCCCCAGAAGCCAAGGGACCCAGGTCACCTTTCGCAACATCTCCCGTTCTGAACGGTGCAACCAGCAGAGTTTCATGAGGATTGGGCATCTGCTGCTTATGGCCCTTGCCATCCCGGCGATGTGTTCAGGAAACTTTGCGCCCTACTCCAACACTGATTTGCTGAACAAGCATCCTTCAAGAGTACTTTCTCACATAAATTTGATGCATTTTGGCCACAGAAGTGCCGGCAAAAAAGTTGGCAGACCAAGGGAAGAACTGCACAACGGTGGTCATATCTCCGGGTACGGCGTGTGATCCGCAGTCGTGCGAGGCGGATTGCTACAGAATTTTTTGCAGGCGTGGGACTTGTATTAACACTGTGTGTGCTTGCCTATTCTGCTATCCAGGGAAAAGTAATGAAGGAAGAAGCTACCTAATATAGCTTTGATGTAATGGCTACATTTTTTTTCAATGGTTCGATGGTTGCAAACCTAATAATCTATTATATACTAAATATACTAAAAATCTATCAAACTTTTTACAAACGCTGTTAGGCTTCCATATAGCATCCTAGAAACGCTCATAAGCCGTCATGTGGTACTATAATAAATATATCTATTATATATTAAAAGTCTATTAAACTTGCTATAACGTTCCTGGCTTCCACATATCAATAATCATGAAAGTAAAATGAACCTAAATCTAACTCTGAGTAACGTTAAATTTACTCCCCCCATCTAAGACTATAATAAGTCAAAATAACAGATTTGTTGTGTCATATTTTTAATATCCACTATGAATATACTGTAGGAAAAGACGAGTAAAAATACTAACCTATTTTTAGTTAATAAAGTAATAGCAACTAAAACACTATAACTTACAATAAATTATTATAATTACATGTATGCATACTCTCTCCCCTTCAACTCTCTCTTCCTCTCCTCTCTCACTCAATTCTTTTGTCTTCTAAATTTTAACAAAGTAATAACAAAATGATCTACTATTAGAAAGCTAAAAGATTATAATTTTTAGTTATATTATTTTTTAGATTATGTTAATTTTTGTTTTATTTATAATTAAATATATAATTCAAGATCCATATTACCCATATTTCGCTGTATAAAAATAAAAATGCGTCATTTCTACATCGACACGTATCCTTTAAATGGTAACCAAATAGCAAAAAGAACATAACATAATAAAAGACAATAATAATTATTATATCACCTTAAGTCATTGTATATCCTTTGTAGCACACTTAAGATGGATAGCAATAAAATCTTCGAAATTATAAGAAAAATCATCTAACCATCAATTTGAACATAAATAGGTGAAGCATTATTTTTAACCAATTGATATACTTTTAGAAAAATCATAAACTGCCATGTGTTACATCTTAAAAATTGACAAAAAAAAGGATATTAGAAATTATGATAAAAAAATGGATCAACGGTTTACACTTAAATCATTTACAAAAAGTAAAAGAAAGACGCCTCCACTTCACCCTCCCCCCACAAGTGCGCACAACACAGCACGTCCCCTCCCCTTTCGACTTGAGCTCTCCACTATGCCCCTCCCTGTTTTTTATAGCGAGAAATAATAAAAAAAATTAAAACATGTATAATTTTCAAGCTACATATGTGATTTCTAATCTATTCATAATTGAACCAATAATTTAAAGATCCATAACATCTACAGTTTTTGATGGTCATTCAATACAAACTTTAACAATCAACTCTTGCATAAAAGATATCAAATATACTATCAAAACTTAGTGGTAGGAATTTACTACTAACCACTTCTACTAGTTTTTGTAAATATATTTATGTAGGTTATTTAAGGAGAAAATACACCTGCCATACGACGAAAAAAAACTTCCGGGCAATCACGCGCGAGTACAAGGATTGGAGGGCCCACCTGACATTCAAAACTGATTTAAAGTGGCTAAACCATCCTAACTGCCATAAGGGCCCACCAGTCAGTATCCTGGCCAAAGGAGAGGCCAGTAGGTGGGACCTAGGGGTGGGTCGGCCGAACCACCTCTGGCCTAGTTCATCCTGGCCTTCCACATGCACGTCTCTGGTTGCTCCCAAATGACGGTTGTGGGTGCACCGACCTCCACAAAACCGTCATTCCAACCGCCATACGGAGGCTATAAAAGGAGGACTCCTTCACACTTGGGAGATGCACAACAACGTAACATACAACTCACTTTTAGACTTTAAACTCCACTTTAGTATGTTGGCTTGATTAGAGAGTGAGGGGAAGCTCCGGAAGATGTGCCCCGAATATCGGAGTTTTTTTCCGAAGCTTTTACAGAGGGGTGTCGGATAATTGGTATTCTTCTAGCGGAGTTCCGGGAAAACGTCAGGTTTATCGACCTTCTTCTCTCACTTGTACCTGGGTAGATGTTTCTTTCTATAAAGTAAGTATTAGAGTATTCTTTTGTTCTTTACTTAGTTTATTTAAGTGAGATGTTCTCATCGGTACGGGTTCATCACTTAGTGTGCAGCTAAGTGCTTTAGTGCTAGGACTCTGGATATTAAAGAAGGAAGTAACTATGCAAGGTTAGAGTAGCAACTAATAACTTAGGCGTGGTGCTTAGGTTACAGAATACCTTCGTTTGTTTTATGCTCCATGGAAATTGAGGTAGGCAGCAGATGGTGATAGCCCTGTCTATCCTTTGAATCCCTCCACATTCGGGTATATCATATAGCTCAAAGTCGGACTCAGCCTGGCAGACTAGGAGAGAGCCGGTGCCCGAAGTATTTGATAGAGTAATACCTTTAACTTAGCTCAACTAGTTAAGTGCTTAGAAGTCCTCTGTAGCCAAAACCTCCATCAGTTGTTGTCCTTGGATAGAATATTGATCGTAGATTATACACACATGTTCCTCGTGTTCGATACCCTTGGATCACTCTAAGGGGAAGTGCTATAGCGCTATCCATGCGCTTGTGGATTTATCTGTGATCGTAAGAAATACCAACAATAATTTTAGCTGGTACAAAATAAATAGGAAATAGAAGATGTCAACAGGGACTAAATTGAACTATTTTGGAGGAAATATAATAAGTTCGTAAATAAATTGATTATTACTTCTCACTGAAATTGGACCAACCATTGCATGTTCCATTTTCATAACAAGTTTTAAATGCTTAGATCTTAATGGTCTTGCACTGTCATATACCGTAGCATTATGAGTTTCTCTACATATTATTGCATATATAAGCCACACTAAATTAACTGTATGTAGTGGTTGAAAAGTTACTAGTAAATTTAAAATTTTTGATTCATGTTAACTACGTTTTTTCTTTCAAAAAAATAGTATAAATCACGCATATAAGAAGAAAGTAAGGTCTACAATTTGTATTTCTTAATTTATGTGTAAGTATGTAACAACTGGCAGGAATATGAACCAACTAGAAGGAGAAATAAATAAACATATTTATTAATAATAATAGTTCTTTAGGATTTGTTAAAAACAAGACAAAACTCCTAAATTTCAATTTATACTTAATTTGTTAGACACAGTTTCCAAACAAAGTAAATCTAACTCCACAAAGGAAAGATAATATATAATTGTTTTTAGAGATGTATTAAATATTATATATTTTATAAGCTGAGAAAAAGTTTGGAAAAATAATTTAAGCAATGCCGAGGAGAAAAATTTTGGAGAAGTTATTAATACATTTCAAACATTTCATGTGTCATCTGGTTGATATTCCACCTATATAAGTTTTTCAAACGCAATGCCCATGATTCCCGCGAGCTACCTTCCTAGTTAAGTTAAAAGTGGCAAATAGTTAAATGTGCCTGGTTCAAAAGTATTGAAATCTCCCCTGTTTAGCTTTATGGTATTGTCTATACATCACTTAGTCCCCTCCTCACATCACACGAATTTCAGACGGTTAGAATTGCTTTAAGATTCGTGCATCACCCCTCCCCCCTACCCCAAACCCCCACAACACTACCTGCATCACCATTCCCCTCCAGATCGCCCCACCTCCTCTGCCTCGCTGCCCTAACATGCCACTGACTCCTCCCTTCTCTTCCCTTTCCCCTAGCTCCACTTTCCTCCGAGCAATAACGAAGTGCCCCTACACCTTCTTCTTCCCCGTTGCTGACGGTTTGCCCTAACCACTCCAGATCACACGTCCTTGCCGCTAACACAATTCCACCGACCTTCTCTCCCACTATCGAGGCAACGCTACCACCGCCTTTGCCGCTCCACCATGGCCACGGCCCACCACCTGACTGTCGTCCCCACCTGTTATCCCTCTAAGTCAGGGAGCACCTCCCACTTCCTCTGCTAAGTTCATTGCTCGCCGGAGCTCAACAAACACGAGGACAGAGTGCTAATCTTGGAGCATAACTAAAGGTTGGAAGTTCGTGTGATTTGCCGCTTAAAATGTGTAGAGTGATGTATTACCATAATCGTATTTTTAACTCAGCCATAACCGACCATTAGAATTTTATTTGGTTTTCTTTATTTCGTGCAAATGAGTGTTCAATCACAACCAGAAAAAGGGTTTTCGCTGGCGGCCAGAGGTGCCACCAGCAACAAAAGGCCAGTGAAAATAATGTACTTTCACTAGTGGTCGACTGACCGCTAGCGTAAATTGATTTTCGCTGGTAGCAGCTCATTTTCATTAGCGGTGGGTGGCCGCCAGAAAAAATCTGGTTTCATTGGTGACAAGTAATGAGACCTGCTAGTGAAAATAGTTTTGAAGAAAAAATTAAAAATCGGATGTGGACACTGTCGATGGCATGATTGGTCGGTGAGGGTCAACAGCGCACTGTTGTAGGGGTCGCCACCACCATCTCCTTCGTCATCCTTCGCCACCGTGATCAGCGAGCAACGAGGCTGACCGCAAGAGGGAGGCGAGCATGAACGTGTGGAGCAGCGAGGCGGGCCTCGAGAGGGCAGGGACGGCATGGCCATCTTCGGATCCACAACCACCGCCCCTCATCTTCGCCACCGTGAAATCGGAACCGGTGGTCTCGAGCACTACCGCCGCCGTCGGATTTACCTGCTCCACTGCCACCACGCCTCTCCTTCACCGCCGCTGGATCCATCCCCTCCACCATCGCCGCCTATCTCCTTCGACACCGTGAAGAAGGATCTGCCAAGGGGAAGTCACCGTTGTTGTCGCCATCACCGACGTCGTCGCCTTCTGCTTGGCGCTGCTTGCGGCCGACGCCGACATCGAGGTCACTACTACCGTCACCGATCCGCAATCCAAGCTGCTAGATCCATCCCTTACACCGTCGCCACCCATCTCCTTTGCCACCGCTAAATCCACACCACCGCAACCCACTGCCGCTGGATCCGCACCCCCGTGATCCACCGTCGCTAGATCCGTGCCCCCGCAACCCGCCGCTGCCAGATCCGCGTCCCCTCCCCTCCGACCAGATCTAGGAGAGGGCAAGGAGGGTCGGGTCACCATAGCAACTCCCTAGAGTGCAGCTGCCCAATCGTCGAGCCCCCGTGCACGCTGCATTGGACCGCACCACTGCCTCTCCTGCATGCTACCACCGAGCTCCGCCACGCGCTGCTGCCGCTGAGATATGTGTGAGAAATCGAGAGAGAGAGAGAAGTCATGGCTACTGAGATATCGAGAGAGGGAGAGAGAGAAGTTATCGCTGAGGGGAGCTGAGAAAAAAAAGGAAGAAGTGAAAATTTGAGTTCCGCGTGTGCTCCCACGATTTTGGCTAGCGGTGACTTAGGTGGGCTACCAGCGAAAATTGATTTTCGCAGGCGGTGGCTTAGGTGGGCCGCTAGCGAAAAGGGTGCAACTTCGCTGGTGGTCCTCTTAACCCAGTTGCCAACATAGATTCTTTTCCGGTAGCGGTCCTTAACCTCTCACCCCTCATCACATTTTCTCTAGCGGTGATCGTGTATGGCCGCCAGAGAAAAAAATAGGTTGATATCATGAAAAATCGATATTATAGTAGTAAATGCGAAAACTGGCACATGCCAGGTCTGATCCGGCCGCTCCTTGTACATCACCCCAAACTTTCTGGATCCGCTGCAAACCATACAACTACCTTGCACTTGTGCGAAACAAAAGAAAAGGTCATTTTTTTAAAAAATATTTTCTTTAGTTTTGCCGAGATTGTTGCTCCTACTTATTCATTTAACGGCCGGCGAGAAGTTGGCAACAACACCGATCACAGCTGACACCGATCACAGCTGTTCATTTATCGGTGTTTGGGTGGGAGTTGTGTGAGAGTAGAGTTGGCCGGGAAGATTATGGGAAAGGGAGTGGTCGAACAAATCTTGCTCCAATGACAATATACATATTTGAATCCTCGTCGCAGCTGACATCATTAAATCTCCATATACAAATTATCTTAGAGGATCCTTTTAATTTTCTTTGGATCATGTTTCATATATTTCTCCAAACATTTGTTCCAAAAACACAATCGCACTCACCATAACATCGTAAGCTCGTGCGTACTACATTTCATTGCTTGTCTTGCAGCACCAGAGATCATCATCAGTATGGTCGCTGGCCGACGTAGTTGCCCGGCGGGTAGTACTCGCAGACGGCGACGGTGTCGACGCCGTTGCGGCAGGTACGGCGGGAGCAGCCGAGCTGCGTCGTGGCGCGCCACACCACCTGCGTGTACGCGTCGCAGGTCTGGCCGGGCGGCGCCGCGCACCGGCCGGCGTCGCGGTCGTACCACCGCCGGCCGTCCGCCCAGAACGCCGCCGCCTCCGCGCCGGTGTGGCGGCCGTACGCCTTGAAGAGGTTCCGGCCGTAGACGGCGGCGGTGCCCCACGCAGTGAGCGGCCGGAGGTTGCAGTCCCTGCGGAGCTCGCCGACGTACCGCATCGCGTCCAGCTGCAGCGTCCCGTTCCACGACAGCGGCGGCACGCCCACCGCCGCGCGCGCCTCGTTGTGGACACGCAGGAACTGCTCCGGCGTCGGCACGACCGGGGACTGGACGGCGGAGACGGAGATGGATGCCGCCGCCGCCGGCGACGCGGAGGCCAGCAAGAGACACAGGACGGCGACGAGAGAGCAATAGAGTGGAGACATGGTGGTTTTTGGGAGAAGTAGTGGTGAACTCGCGATTGTGTACATAGCGGGAGTCAGATTAATTGCTGCCGTTTTGTGATCCCTTTGGCTTTTAATTTCTACTTTTAACTCACATGGGTTTTTCCTAGGGGAGTTATGCTACACCGACTGTGAATACCTTTTATATGCTGGGTGGATATAGGCCGGAATTTACTTGCGTTATCTCAAGAGAACGACTACATAAAAATAAAATAAAGATTTTTATGTGGTATTGGTTCAAAAGAGTAATATTAACTAAGGATAATTTAATTTAGTAAGAAAGAATTTAGAATGATAATATGAAATGTTATTTTTTATGAAGAATGATACTATACATCATTTATTTTTTGAGTGCCATTTTACTAGATTTCTTTGGAGACCGGTACCTATTTCTTTTGGTTTGAAACCTCCAAATAATACTTCTGATATTTTTGAAAATTGACTAATACGCATTGACTCAAATACAAAGGAACACATTCTAGTAGTAGCATATGCTATGTTGGGCTCTATGATTAAGTCACTACAACAAACATATTTTCCTAATACCATAGAGATATTTTTAAAATATCTTTATAGTGTTGTAGAGATATTTCGAAGAATGTCTCATAAGTGTCTGTTGGTGAAGTGTCTCTACGAATTAAGAGATATTTTATAAAATGTCTTTATGCAAAATAGAAACACTTTATAGAGACATTAAATTGTGTAACACCCATAGCAAATCAATGTTAAAAAATAGAAAATATGTTCTCTTACCAATTCTTGAACTTGTGACCACTTGAGTTGACCCTTTTTTATCTTCAATGCACTAACCATCTCAACCTTATATAATTACTTGTAAATATGTACTTTGTGTTGCTTATATCTAGCTACTTAGTATATATTAATATTTGGAAAAGTGTCTCTACAGAAATTTAGATGCCTTAAGAAAATGCCTTTACATATGAGGCAAAATTTTAAAACGCCGAAAAAATACCTCTACAAGAAGTGTCTCTAAAGTTAAAATATTTTAGGCGATTTTAAAAGTGCCTCTAAAAGTGTCTCGAGACTACAGAGCTCCAGATTTTAGAGGCAATTTGAAAATCATCTCTACAAAAGTACCTCTACATAAGGTTTTTGTTGTAGTGAGTAGAAATGATATGGTTTTCACAAATCCCCAAAGAAAACTTATATGCAAGTACTATTTAGGCAACATACTAGCTCCGGTTTTAGGCACAACTATAAAGGTGTACGAGGATAAGGAACTAATATATACTACATGTCGGAAGGTAAAGACAACCACTAGTGCAGATCCTCTCATCTGTGACGACCTGTAACTTAACTGCATTTTGCGGGCCGTCACAACGAATACATCTCAAACGGGCCTAAAAAGTGGTCGATTGAGATATGGTCGCAAGGACATGTTAAATGTGCATAAAACGCACCTATCAGTGATGGGCTCTAGTTTTGACCCGATTGAGATAACCTTCAATATCTCAATCGGGCCCTAAAAGAAGCCCGACACGGATGATCGTTATCTGTTATGGGCACCAACTTGAGACCCGATTGAGATAACAATAACGCCCATCATAGATGATATTCATCGTGACGGGCTTTTATTTAGACCCGATAAAGATAACTTATATGATCGTCACTGTTGTTATTTTTTGGACAGTTACAGATATTTATTGCACATTATAAATACCCCCAACCGCCAGTGTAACTGTATCCTACTATTCACTATTTTGGTGGGAGGTTGAAGGGGGCAAAATTTTATTTGTTTCCAAGGAAAACAAAAAATTCATAAAGGTAAGTGAGAAATACTAATCAGTAATTCAGAGAAATTCATCAATTCTCATTAATTTAGCAATACTTATCTTATAAGATGTTTCTCTAATTTTTTTTCATTTCTGTAGCGATGGATCGAAGTTGGATATATGCGAAAACTGTGAAACATCATAGTCAAGAGTATAGAAATGGGGTATTAAATTTTATAAACGCCACGGAGAAGGATAGGAAAAGAAGAAACAACGATTACATGTGTTGTCCATGTGCAGATTGCAAGAATGAGAATATGTTTGATAGCCGAGCGCACGTACACGCTCATCTGATACAACGAGGATTCATAGAGGGCTACACATGTTGGGTCAAGCATGGAGAGCAAGAATCAGGAAGTGGTGCAGTTGTAGACAGAAGTGGTGCGCAAAATCAGGAAGATAAAGATGAGCATGACATGTTTGTACCTTCTCCATTGGGCAGTGAAATGGTTGATGTAGACTACGATCTGCTGCAAGACATGTTATGTGACGTTGAGGACCCAGTTTACAACGAGAGAGATTCCATGAAGTTCAGCAGGTTGGTCAGTGACTCGCAGACGCCTCTATATGCCGGATGCAAAGCAAAGCACACCAAATTGTCAGCTACCTTGGACCTAATGAAGCTGAAGGCAAGTAGTGGATGGACAAACAAGAGTTTCACATATCTTTTGGGAATTTTGAAGGCCATGCTGCCTGATGAGAACACATTGCCCGAGACGACATATGAAGCAAAGCTGGTTTGTCCCCTAGGGTTAGAGGTTCATAGAATTCACGCTTGTCCAAACAACTGCATATTGTCCCACAAGCAATATGCGGACTTAGATGCTTGTCCTGTCTGCAAGGCTTCTCGATACAAGTGAAAGAAAAGTCTTGATGAAGGAAACAAGTTAGAGCGGGGTGGTCCGGTGAAGGTTGTGTGGTATCTACCTATCATTGATCGTTTCAAAAGAATCTTTGCCAACCCCAAGGAAGCGAAGTTAGTACGTTGGAATACTACGGAGAGAAGGAACGATGGTATGCTAAGACACCCAGCGGATTAGATTCAATGCTAAGACACACAGAGACTTTGCTGTCGACCCCAAAAACATGAGGATATGTCTGTGTACGGATGGCATGAATCCTTTCGGAGACATTAGTAGTACTCACAGCACTTGGCCAGTTCTTATTGCAAACTTTATCCTACCACCATGGTTTTACTTCAAAAGGAAATACATTATGCTGTGCTTGCTAATCTAAGGACCGAAACAACCAGGCAATGATATCGATGTGTTCTTGGAGCCTGTTATCGATGATCTTGAGATTCTCAGGAAAGAAGGTGTGGAAACTTAGGATGCATATGGTTAGGTGAACTTCAAGCTACGAGTTCTATTGTTCTGCACCATTAATGACTATCCCGCACTCAGTAATCTTTCTGGACAAACTATGAAAGTAAAGAAGGCTTGCTCCGACTGTATGGAATGTACACGCAGCTGGTGGATACATGTCCGAGGGTGATTACATGTTGGAAGTCGATCCTAGGAGGTTATTGAGTTCTGTGTCGATTACATGTCCGAGGCCGATCCTATCAGAGTTCCAGCGTCTCGTACATGCTGGGAAGCGAGAGAAATGGCAGGAGGAGGATGAAACGGCAGCGGCAGTGAACACACTACCGGTGTTTGCCGATATCCCACACCCACGGGCAAGGAATCGGGCCCGAGCAAGGTATTAGAAGATTGAAGATGGGACAATTTCTCTGCCAAATCCCCAAGATCAACAAGTGTACGATAATATAGTAAGTACCTAATCTCAATATTTGTTCGCATTGTTTCCAGTGGACTTTTGATTTAACCCAAACTCAATTGTACTACAAAAGGAGTTGGTTGCCGAGCAACAAGCCTCGTAGGAGGCCTGCTCTCAAAGACGCGATGACGACATCCTCACTAAAGCGTTGGGCACCAAGGAACACCGTCGACAGACAAGGGGCCTTGGCTCCAAACTTCCATGGAAAGTTGGATTTTCAGACTATGCATGGCAGTACAAGAAGCGGACTGCCACGAAGGTGCAGAAAGATGCACGCCTTGCCACCCCGATCCGGGAGCAGGTCAGAGCCGAATTGAGCTATTAATTCGATGAGAAGCTCGAATCTATGAGGGCCCGTATTAGGCAAGAGATTCGAGAAGAGCAACATAACCCGGAGGCTGCCGCTGCTGCTATGCAACAAGATTTAGCAAGTCCCACGCAAAGGCGCAGCAGCTGCACATCAACTAAGGTGGGGGAAATTACACCATCGGTCCCTGCCACCGTCGACCACATAACGGTAAAACTCTCGTCCACAATGCATAAAAGTCTTAAAGAAACCATATGTTACATAATATTCTAAAAATATGGATGAATCTATCGCAGGAACCAACGAGCTGCACCCCGACAGTTAGGGTGATGCTGACCTTCACGGTTCCGGTAGCTGAGGGACTTGTGTTCAAGCCGACCCCAGAGACAAGAGTGCATGGGGCGTAACTTAGGGCTGGGTGTGCAAAAGTGCAAGTTGACTTAGTGAAGCCCGAATTCGATCATTTCCCACTGAAGCATCCACCGAACGGTGAGGTCCTAACCCTAGGAAATGCATGTGGTACCTTCATCCAGTGGCCCAAGGACCTCATTGAGATAAGGGTGATTCCGAGGCCAACCACTGCACCAAGTGGTCGTCCGCCAGTACGACCTGCCCCTGCTCCTTCAGCCCCTCCAGCTCCCGCTTGTCATGAACAATCTTATGATGTGGAGTTACAGTATGACACGGATTTTGGGGACGAGCATATGGAGGCCGATAGCATGGTGATCACTAAACCCCCACCCATGAAGAATAGTAGGAAGGCACGTTCTTCCCCTCAGAGAATAACTATCAAAAAACCCGCTGAAGGGGGCGAGGAAAAGGAAAGTTGCAGGGCTCAGTTCTGGCTCCAATGAAGCTAGATATGAGCAAGGTGCAGGTAGTAAAGAGGAAGACCGTTCCTCCATCGTCCTTCCAACTAGGCATGCCATTGGTTGGAGACGACGTGCTAGGCACGATGGGCACCGCTTGCAAGGAGCTTCACGTGTACTACATTGAGAGATCCAACGTGAGGAGGAAGAATAGAGAGAACAGTATAATAGGCAAACACGACCGAGCGCCATTCCATGGGCCACCAAATTATATCGTGATAGACTTCAAGGATCTATTTGACCTCTACAGGCTCCGATCGGTGGACACAACCCTACTTAAGTGCTACTCCTTGTAAGTATTGTTGCTCACAAAAATTAGTCATCTCAATTCGTATAACATGCTTATAAGAGCATTTGTTTTGCGTGTAGGTATAATTGGAAGTGGTGTCTAAAGAATGCACCGGAAGTTACCTTCCTTGATCCACAAGTAGTCACTGTCACAAATCTCGAAGGCGACCGTCAAGGAATGGTAAACTACATGTTTGACACCTTTTAGGCGCGGCAAGACAGGGAGTACCTTATGTGCGCCTATAATCAGTAGTAAGTGTGTTCCCTAAATATATGCAATTGCACGACACGTATAGCTTTAGTATTTAACTTTAACTATATTAATGCCGCAGTGACCATTGGATCCTTCTGGTCATAACGCCAAAGTGGAGTACATGCCACGACCTAAACTCCAGAATTGATAAGAAAGCATTTGATTGGACCCCGATTCAACTAGCGATAGATGAAGCGTGGGGCCGATATGTGGAAAAAGGAGACCTTCGTAAGACAGGACAGGACACACTTATCCACAAAAAGGACTTCCCGGTAAAACAACAAATAGGAGACCAGTGCGGATTCCATGTGTGCCACAACATGCACCTTTTGTGCAAAGATAAGTTGAAGACTTTGGCTGAATTTGAGGTCTGTGGTCTCAATGGTGATATATTCTAACTACATCGAAGTGTATATATATAGAGATCGATCGATTAATTTCGAATTATGTACATGTAGGACAAAATTTCAAAGGACCCGGGTAGTAGCTTCGAGGAGATTCGTGAGGAGATAGCCGGTTTCATCTTGCGCGAGATAATTCACCCCAAAGGAATGTTTAGGGTTAAGATTAAATGATGAATTTTGTTGAACATCTTAATTGAATTGTCAAAGATTGTGATTATGTAACACTGATGTTTATTATATTTGTTATGTCTAAATACTTCCTAAATATATATTTGTTCCAAATAACTCGGTTTTGTATGGTGTGATGCTTACCACTTGTGCAATATGGACGTGTGAAATATGTGAGCAATATGGATGTTATGTAAATGGTTGTGTCAAATATATGTGAATGGCATATGTGCATGTGAATGGGGATGCTGGGATGTGTATATTGACAATGCTGGGGAATATATCAGTTTTTGTTATTTTGCAGCGGGCATGGTAGCAAAGGCCTGAGGCTAGCCAAAAAACAAAATTTAGTTTTTTTGTGGGTCATACTCATCGGTGCCGTTGCCTTAACTTAAAGCCTGATTGAGTTATAGTCATCCGTGACGGGCTCTAGTTTAGGCTCGATTGAGATTATTAGTCATCTGTGACGGGCTATACTTTAGGCCCGATTGAAAATGGTAATCATCCGTGATGAGCACTAGTTGGGCCCCGATCGAGATAAGTCATCCGTGACGGGCTCTGTTTGACTGGTCGTCAGGGTCTAAGCTATCGATGACGGGCTTTAGTGATTGAGATAACTTCATCCGTAATGGCCATATGTCCGATTGAGATAACTTCTCACATCAGTGACTTCTACACTGTGACGGGTGTCATACCTGACACAGATAGGAATTGCTGCCCGATTCAGATGTGGGTGACCATTGTAGTAAACGGCTATATAGATATTGGATAGAGATTTACAAATAAACTTAAATAAATGTTCTCTATTTTGTGTTTGTATATATTATTAGTTATTGTATAGTCTTTTGATGTTTTTTATGTTCACCACTTGGTGAATTATGTAATAATGTCTGTAGCTTCTTTGAAGCTAAGACTGAGATTATTTCTATTATTAAAAAAAAGAACAACTAAACCTCCGGATACCGTTGGATGGAATACCACTTATCTATATGGATGCCACACGTCCCATCGTCTGATATCTGCGCTACCTGCATTATCTTGCGTTCACACCCCAACGTCATCATGCGTGTAATCCCGCGTTCATGTGCTCATTGTTTCATGTTAACGTGTACATGTGTAAGGCAGCATGTGCATGTGTGTGACAGACGTACATGGTACTAGAACCTCTATGTGACAATTAGTCCGATAGCTAGCTAGATTAGGCATTTATGTTACAACTACTAAACCTAGCTACATTCTCTACATGGGCCGCACCTTTTGGCCTGAATTTATATTTGTAGCAGTGATATACATCAAGTAGATACGGTCGAGCTAGCAACTCCCTCCGTTTGAAAAATGGGCTATTATATCACAGGATCTCATCCAGTTGGGATGATACCAGGTAGGTATAAAATTTTAATACCTATCAGTATCAGATACCCGTAGGTACCGGTCAATACCCATTAGGTAGACGGATACATCGTTGGTGTCAGCTGATAACTGTCAAGTACTAGGAAGATGCCCGACAGGTACCAACTGATACCTCGTTGGTATCGGCCGATATGTTTTGGGACAGAGGTTCTACTATCTTCTCCTTTCTATCATGACATTAATTTTACTTTTTCCCAATTCAAACAGTAGCTACTACTATTGCATACTTCACACTAGTAGCTATCGTGTAGCGGTGAGGGACTAGTACCAGTAGTACTAATATTGCATATTTTTACACACTAGTAGTCCTCATGTAGGAGCGAGGAACTAGTACTGGTAGTCCTTCGCCGTGGTCATTTGAGCAAGTGCTGACAGCCGGTCCTATGCCGGAGCATGCGCCCAAGGGCCGGTGCCAAGGTGATGATGGGAGGACCGGTGTCACGCCTTCTCCTCCACCTCTGCTTCCACCGGCGGCTCCTCCCAGCTAGCCGGTGGCCTAGCCTTTGCCTTGTGCGGTGGCATCACAGCTGTGCAGATACCCATCTTCTGTGGCATGGCTGTGTCAGGACCCATCTCCTAAGCCTCTTCGGCACCAAGGGACCAACTCTTCTGTCTTACCTGTGTAGGCTAGCTACCATCACATCCACAACAACCGAGGGCTTCTCCATGCCCGCCTCTACTACTCTCGTCCTTGTTGTTGGTCTCGTCACCTTTCACGTCATCCGTTTTGTTATTATCATCCTCCTCCCCCTCCAACGACACATCCTCATCAGACTCCTTCGGCACGAACTCGTTGTACCATCGATCGAGGTCGTTGTCCACTTCATTGGTAGGCATTTTTCCTAGAAATGGTGGGAGCAACGGGGAGCTGGTGTCACCGTTGGAAGTGTTCTCGCTATTGTTCTCCTCCTCCTAACTAGATTTCATGTTCTATAGCTGGAGTGGTGAAATCCTCTATAGCCGGACGTAAGAGAGTGGGGAGGAGGTGATGACGAGGCGCTGTAAGTGCGCTGTAAGTGAGAGCGAAAGTGGTGGTAATAAAACCCTCATTGTTCTATATTTATTGAAATAAAAATAGGACATAAGGATGTGAGCCCGGAGGACTTTATCGGCGTCCCGTGATTCGTCTTCCGAGCAGGAAGTGACCAGCGTCCACGCAAAACCCGATTGTTTTGAATGTAGTTGAGAACTTCAAGTAGTGGCTTGAGGAATACAAACTATAGCAAGCATTTAAGAACGCGTCGTTTGTCCTGTGTTTCTTAAAAAAAATACAAAAGAACGGGGGAATAGTGTTGTTTCAATAATTTGAACGTGCTCCTCGGTTTTTGAGGCTTTATATCTAGTATTCCTCAAACATTTGTTCCAATGCAAGAACGAAAACGTTCTTGAAAGTCGATCACGCGCGCACACGTTAATACACCACAACATTTTATGAGCTCCTCGCACGTGCTACATACATGAATATATACTTACTGCGGCATGCGTTATGTTCCGTTAGTAAGGGCGCTGGCCGACGATGTTGCCCGGCGGGTAGTACTCGCACACGGCGACGGTGTCCATCTCCTCGGGGCAGGTGTCGCTGAGGCAGCGGCACAAGCGGCGCGCGCACCCAATCTGCGTCGTGGCGCGCCACACCATCTGCGTGTACTCGCCGCAGGACCGCCCGGGCGGCGCGGCGCAGGAGCCGGAGCCGGCGCCGGCGCCGTCGCGGTCGTACCACCGCGCGCCCTCCGCCCAGTACGCCGACGCGTCCGCGCCCGCGCGCACGCGGGCGCCGTTCCCCTTGTACAGGTTCCGCCCGTACACGCCGTCGGTGCCCCACGCCCAGAGCGGCCGCGCCTCGCAGCTCGCGCGGAGCTCGCTGGCGTACCGCAGCGCGTCCAGCTCGATCGTGGCGTTCCACGACAGCGGCGGCACGCCCACGGCGGCGCGGGCCTCGTTGTGCGCACGCAGGAACTGCTCCGTCGGCGACACACGGTTGGACGGAGGCTCCGGCCGCTCCGCGGCGGCCGACACCGAGATGGACGCCGCCGCCGGCGAAGCGGACGCCAGCGCAAGCGCGAGCGACAGGACGACGGCGAGGCAGCAGTAGAAGGGAGACATGGTGTGTGGCTGATTAATTTTGTGGAGAAGTACGTGGTGTACTCGGGATTATATAGCGCGTGATTGATTAACTGCTGCTGTTAATTCTGTGGGGGTTTGGCTTTTAAATTTTACTTTAATTTTACTTTAACATGGGTTTTATTACCGAGTTATGCAGGATGGAGTGTTAATTTCGATCGATTAATGACTGTTAATAAGTTACTTACTTGGATTGATCGCTGCATGCGTGGTTACGAGCAAACGAAACTCGAAACTGTTGAGAAGAACACGTTCGTAATGACGATAGTTAGGATAATGTGAGGGGATTAATTTGTATAGAGATGGAGTCTACTACGATCTTATTTATTTAGACTTTTAAGCTGACTTTTTTGTCTTTATGTTGTATGAACTCGTGGCTTTTAAACCTTAAATTCTAAGGGTGGAGTTCAAGCTTTATTCCACATAGGAAATTTAAAAACTATTCAATTTACAGGGTTTAGCTTAATATATAGGGCAGGAGTGTGTTGTGGCTTTACTTAAAAAAGGCTAACAAAATTGTAAATTTGTTAGCTTCTTATTTTTTTCTCAATAGCTGGAACAAGACCCTCGTAGGTGTTAGAATATTTTTTTAACTAGAAATAAATGCCCGTACATTGTAACGAGGAAAACTACTTGTTAAGAATCATAACGCCTTCACACCCTGATTATAGTATCTAGGTGTTACGCATCATGACTTCCACTTGCATTGCTGTATTAAGTCATGTCTGCTTTTAACTTGGTAAAGAATATTCTTCGATAAAGAAGAATGTTAAGCATAATTTAATTCATCTTTATCAATTTATTTAAGCTGGGTAGTTAAACACATAATGAACATATATATATATATATATATTTGAGTTGCTGATATTTTTAAAAGATTAGAAATTTTATAGATACATTCAAATATATTATGGTTTTTATGAGATTAATACTATTTGGAACTAAAATGTATTGAATAGAATAATTTACCTCCAGACTTTGCAATCGTTGGGTTGTAGCTGTTGATCCAATGTAACGTGCGCGGGAGATATGCACACAAAGTCAAGGAATTATCCGGCGTAGTGACCCTAACGAGGTGTATTGTTAGTATTTCATATGATTTTAGAATATAGTCTCGAAATTTACGGAATATCCCGATGACAGCAATAATGTTAGTATGTCTTATGATACTAATGATATAGCACTTCACTTCGGTATCGAATTTACATTTTCCCAAAGGATGCGTGGATGGTTTAAAACGTTTCCTTCTTTTTTACCATGTTAGGAAATTTGTATTAACCACTCACAGTGGTAAGATCTTATAAAAGATATCTATAATCTACAACGCAATTGGCAGTAGGAAACCAACCTGTCTACTTTTGAGGTTCATAGGAGAATAATGGGTCCATAGATCTTTCAGCAAGAGTAATCTCGGACAACTAGAACTACTAAAGAAGGGACATTTACTTGGGAAGAGGGGCAGATTCCCGCAATCGGTAAGCTATGACCACTGATCTCTAATGCCAACGCACTCAAAAGGACAACTGGGCCTGTCACCATTGGACCGACTTATGTCCGTGCATTTCTCTAGCTAACATTTTATTGGAACAATATGGCCTAGGGATGTCATATAAGGAATTGGAGATGCACAACGGAGATAGTTAATTCAAATGTTTGGGAATGGGAAAAGAAAGAAATGGAGGAAACTACGATAAAATCAAATTACAAGTAAAATGATTGATTAATCACTTTAACAAAATTTTACAAAGTAACTTGTGGAATGGATTGAGGCGTTAATCTCTATCCGATAACTAAAATTTTGACACACTTGCTGAGCAAAGAAAATGATGCTTTTCACAAATTAACTATAGCCTCCATTCTTAAACTAAACATGTCTCTTTTTTCCGGGCTTGTGTTGGAGGTTGTTAAACCCTAAACATGCCTCTTATAATTTGTAGTAATTTTATTAAAATCTTGTTGCTTCGGATGATTTGATTATTTCTGACGAGATCCACTAGTTTTTCTCGTCTAAATTTAATTTGCAGCTTAAAATTGTAGTGCATTAATTATGTTTTGGTGATTAATGAAAAATCCAATTATATGACACTATTATTTTTATAAGTATTTCTTTGTCTAATTTCTTATGGATATGAAAGTTAAATTAATGAGAGGTATGTAATAAATTCGGCATGTTCTAGATATCTTTCTTGGGTCCAAAACATAGCAAGAACTCTGATGCACCTAGGTGCCGATCTTCCGAGATTTGATCTGGCGATGTAAGGATATTCATATTTTGAGACTTCCGACCAGAAATCGTCACATTAAGGGTAAACACCACTAAGCTAAGGACATATCAGCACAAGGGCGCTGAAAAAATAGAATCACATGAGAAAAATGGAACGTCACCGGCCGGTGTTAGGGAGTTTATGATGGGCAGAGCTCCTGCCTATCATATAAAAAAAGTAGGCTCGATGAATTATTTTCTTTATAAGCATTTCAGAGGAGACTAATAGGGCCGTAGATATTTCAGCAAGAGAAAACTCGACAAAACGAGAACTACTAAATAAAGGATATTTACTTGGGAACAGGGCGCATTCCCGCAATCGGTAAGATACGATCCCTAATTTCTAATGCCAACACACTAGATCTAACGTGGAAAACTAGATAGGATGCCTGGGGCTGTCAACATCCAACCAACTATATGTTTTCCTTTCTCTGGGTAACATTTTATTGGAACAATATGGCCTAGCGATGTCATATGAAGAATTTGAGATGTACAATGGAGATAATTAATTCAGATGTTTGAGAATGGGAAAAGACATCTGGACGAGAATAGGATAAAATTAAATTACAAGAAAAATGAATCATTAATCACATTAACAAATTGTTACAAAGAACTTGTGAAATAGATTGTGGTGTTAACCTCTGTCCGAAAACTAAAATTTTGACACACCAGTGCTAATCAAAGAAAAGGATGCTTTTCATAAATGGACTGTAGCCCTCCATTGTCAAAGTAAACATGTGTCTTTTTAATGGCTTGTGTTGGAGGTCATTAAACCATAAACACGCCTCTCATAATTTGTACTAATTTTATTAAATTCTTGTTGGTTCGGATGATTTGATTATTTCTGACGAGATCCACAAGTTTTTCTCGTCTCGAGTTATTTTGTAGCTGAAAATTAAAGTGACATTAATTTTGTTTTAGTGATTGATGAAAAATCCAATTATATCAAACTTATTTTTATGGGTATTTCTTTATCTGGTCTCTACTTGATATAAAAGTGGAAATTAATGAGAGGTATGTAATAAACTCTAGATGTTCTAAATATATCTCTCTCTTTGGTCCAAAACATAGCATGAACTCTAATGCGCCTAGGTGCCTAATCTTCCGATAGGATTGATTTGGCGATGTGAAGACGTTCATATATTGAAGCTTCCGATCAGAAATCGTCACTTGAAGGGTAAACACCATTAAGCTAAGCTAAGGATATATCAACACAACGAGGGCGCAAAAGATAATCAAAAAATAGAAGAATGTAACGCCAGCGGTGTTATGGAGTTTATGGTGGGCAGAGCTCCGGCCATCCATTTCAAAAAAAAAGTAAGCTTGATAGATTATTTTCTTTTATGTATCAAACCAACATGCACTAATTTGTATTCTGTAGCCAAACACAATATCCTACTTTATATGAACACACGTGATGACATTGCACTGACCCCCTTCCTAATTAAATATATCTCTTAGTAACGATATCGAGGTCCAAATTAATTAATCTACATATTATTTGAAAAGCTCAAAGCAGATCGAGGCATGTGCACATGATTGGCTCGCACAGTTTTATATGGTTTGAGATATTATTACCATGGTCCTTGGGTTAATTTTGGTTTTGAAATGCAGTTCAAAAGACAAAGTAATTGTGGATATTTGTAGATTGAGTGGGTCATATTTTGAAGTTAATGTGGATGGAATGAAGCTATTGTGTAAATACTGGTGTTGGATTGAGAGGGTTGCATTTTGAAGATACTGTGGTTGGCATGAAGCTATTGTGTAGATACTGAAGTTTTTTCTTTGACTATGTATATTGGGTTATTTTTTAAAGTCGGATATTGGATTTCCTGTGACATTAAAAATCATAGCTCTAAGGGTTTGTTTGGCACGGCTCCAGCTGCAACTCCACCTCTCCTAGAGCTAGAGTCTAACCAAGCAGTTTCAGCTACAATATAAAATGAGAGTGGACCTGACTAGAGCACTCTCGTAAAATAAACTAGAGAGGTGAAACTGAGTTGAAACTGCTCTATAACTCTACTCCAAATCTAACTCTTGAAGTTAAATTTAGAAGTTGGAGCTCTACCAAACGATATTTGAGCGTGTTTACGTATTTCGTACGACTACAGGAAAACATGTATTACATTTCCATGATTACTAGAATCCGGAGTAATCTGGAATTAGATGGTTTACGAAGAATGTGATGATATTTTAGTGCTAAATAATTTATCATTTCTCTCTTTTTTTAGGTTAATCTTCAATCTATCTCGTGTGCGCTTTCTTTATCAAAATATATATAGCCGTAGCGATTTGGTTATTCTTATACTTATCCTTATGGTTTATTAGCGATTAAAAAACTTTTAGATGACTTTATTTAGTGATTAAAAAAGGTGTAAAATAAAATAGGATGAAAAACAATAAAATCAACTTCAAAATAAAGTTTGAAAATTTAAATTTTAGCTTACAAGCACAAGCGAGACGTAGGTATATATTACTAGTTGCCTCCAATTTATTTCCTGTCATGAAAACATATCATTTTGGATATTTACAAAGTTGCTCAAAATACCAACAGTATCCATTTGATGAGGACATCATTTCATCCGATACGCCTATAACTCCACAAGTTACAATGACAACTCGCAAATCCTTCGGCCTCTGGAGACAACACTGATTTCAAACGGACCTAGCGCCTTCATGCCAACTCAGATTTGGGTGATCTACTTGTTGGAAAGTTTATCCCGTCACATTTCAAACTATCTGGTGTCTTATATCCAAATTTACCCAAGTCAATAGGAATCATAAAAAATACAGTGTTGTTGCTGAAACTGAATTTGGGTCTTGAGTCTTGTAATAGACTTGGCTCATCTCGAAAGCGTCTCTCTCCACCTCCACTAACTAGCACCTAACCCTAACTTTATTTTCATCCATAAATAGTTTTGTACATCCTCAAAAACAATTGGGTTTTGTTTAGTTCAATTTTGCTAAGTGCCATTCACCTTATCTCTAATCCTCGCTCGATTAATCGGCGACTATAGATTCAGAACCCCAATAGTTAGTGTGTTGATTTGCCGGGTAGATTAGATCTACCTCTTAATCACAACTATTCCTTTGTCCTTGATTATCTATTCGCAATATCTAAATTGCATCTTATCTTGTTCTTGTAGTGTTCTCTCGTTTGCATTACAGGAATCATCAACCATGCATCACGGTTGGTACAACATCCTTTGTGGTGTAGCAATTGCACGGCGTCCTGGACATGATCGGGTTGGTAGCCATGTCGCAAATGTCGTACTCGATCAAAGTGAGAGTTATCCCCTCACCAAAAAAGAACGGGCCACAAGAGAAAGCGTCATCAGTTGGTATCAGAGCGTCAGTTGCTTGGTGAGGATTTTAGTTTTGCAATTTTATTTCATCTATCCATAGTCTACCATACAATCGTAATATTTTTTTCCATCACCAAACTTTTAGTTTTGAGCCTTACAAATTTCATTCAGTATTGTGTTCTTGAGTTTTGGTCCACTATCGAGTCTAAGGGTTTGTTTTAGTCTTAGCTTTTTATTGGTTTGAGGTTGCATCTGGTTGTCTCATCGGTTAGTTTTGTTGCGGTAGTCTCGGTTAAATTTTGCATATCAATTTGAGAAAACAAAAATAAAAATATTATCCGGGTTTCCTGTTTTAATTGGGATCGATCTCCTTCCTTCGCACGTGGGGCCGAATTTTGCACCCTACGTGAAACAGAAATAAATACGGAAGGAATAGAGACAGCTGTGATTTCTTGCCCGTGAAAATTGGGCCTTTCTAGTTTCGCATGTCTTCATTATCACTAGTAGAGAACAGGGTTTTGGAATTAAGTTTTAGTCCCGGGTTAAATAGAAACCGGAACTATTGCACACTTTAGTCCCGGTTGGGAGCTCCAACCGGGACTAAATGTGCCCGCCCCAACGGCGTCGGCGGGGGGGGACCTTTAGTCCCGGTTGGACTCAAAAACCGGGACTAAATCCCCACTTTTAGTCCCGGTTTGTACAACCAACCGGGACTAAAGGTCTCGGTCCCGGTTTTTGCCCCAAACTGGGTCTAAAAGGGTGGATTTAGACCGTGTTTTTCCCCCCAACCGGGACTAAATGTTCCACTATAAAACCCCCTCCTTCAACCTCCAGCCCGAGCTCAGCTAGCCTTCAACCTCCAGCCCGAGCTCATGAGCTAGCCTGAGCTTGACCTTGTGAAGATTTTGTTCTCCCATTTTTCGATTCGTCCGACCATTCTTTTTTGTTGAAAGGTTAGCAACCTCCTTCTCATACGATATATTGATAGTGTTGCTCGTTTTACGGTTTAAATTCGAGAAATTTGTGGTTAATTTGTTTTTATTTAGTTAGTTCATGGTATAGCTCGATGATGATATGGTCAATATTTGATTGTGTGTGGCATTTTTAATATTGTGAGTACTAAGAGAGAATGTACACGTCGCCTTGCGCCGGAGTGGACAAGCCGGGGCGACTCGAGATGGCTACGGCGTCGATGAGTTGCCTTCAGCTTGTCCACTTTTGCACATGGTGACGAGAATTAGTTGTATGGTTTGCTAGACACATCATAAAATAAATTTGACCTATTGGCGAGAGGGCCAATAAGACTGGCAATCCGCTATCTGAGAGCACTAAACTTTTAGTTGAAATCTTTTTTATTAATAATGTTTTTTTGATACACCTTAAAATTAATTAGTCATGCAATAATTATTTTTCATGCAATGTTTATTTAGTTAGTTCATGCTATAGCTCGATGATGATATGGTCAATATTTGATTGTG
The DNA here is from genome assembly GCA_000573905.2 of Oryza punctata. Classification (NCBI taxonomy): domain Eukaryota; kingdom Viridiplantae; phylum Streptophyta; class Magnoliopsida; order Poales; family Poaceae; genus Oryza; species Oryza punctata. The sequence goes on along the minus strand of CM002491.2, from coordinate 10,474,087 downwards.
TGTGGCATTTTTAATATTGTGAGTACTAAGAGAGAATATTCACGGCGGCTTGCACCGGAGTGGACAAGCCGGGGCAACTCGAGACGGCTACGACGTCGATGAGTTGCCTTCAGCTTGTCCACTTTTGCACATGGTGACGAGAATTAGTTGTATGGTTTGCTACACACATCATAAAATGAATTGACCTATTGGCGAGAGGGCCAATAAAACTGGCAATCCGCTATCAGAGAGCACTAAACTTTTAGTTGAAATCTTTTTTATTAATAATGTTTTTTTATTGATACACCTTAAAATTAATTAGTCATGCAGTAATTATTTTTCATGTGTTAATGTAATGCAGATGAACCGGCAATGGATGTACGGCGACCGCCGATCCGGGGAGTTTATTGAGGGCGTACATACTTTCTTACGTGTGGCCGAGGCAAATAAGCGGAATGGTTTCATATGTTGTCCATGTATTAATTGTAAGAACATGAGGGATTATTCTTCCTCAAAGACAATTCACGAACACCTGTTTAGGTCCGGTTTCATGGCCGGTTATATATGTTGGACCAAGCACGGAGAGAGCGGGGTTATAATGGAAGAAGATGAAGAAGGGGATGATGACGACATTGGTGTGTTTCGTGAATACGGTGCCTTCGGTTATATGGAAACGGACGAGGAGGCAGCGCCAGAAGATGAGCCTGTTGATGATCTTGGTCAGGCAATACGCGGTGCACATAGAGACTGCGAAACCGAAAAAGAAAGGATGAAGTTCGAGCGCATGTTAGAGGATCATAAGAAACTTTTATATCCAAATTGCGAAGAGGGGCAGAAAAAATTGGGTACAACACTGGAATTGCTGCAATGGAAGGCAAAGAATGGTGCATCTGACAAAGGATTTGAGGAGTTACTAAAAATCATAAAGAAGATGCTTCCGTAGGGTGACGAATTGCCCGCCTCTACATACGAAGCAAAATAGGTTGTGTGCCCATTGGGATTAGAGGTGCAGAAGATACATGCTTGTCCAAATGACTACATTTTGTACCGCGGTGAGGATTACGAGAATTTGGATGCTTGCCCGGTATGCGGTGCGTCGCGGTATAAGATAAGGCAAGATGACCCGGGAGATATCGAGGGTGAACGTCCTAGGAAGAGGATCCCTGCTAAGGTCGTGTGGTACGCACCTATAATAACACGTTTGATACGTTTGTTTCGAAACAGAGATCATGCAAAGTTACTGCGCTGGCACAAGGAGGACCGTAAGGTTGACGCTATGTTGAGACACCCTGCTGATGGTTCTCAGTGGAGAACCATCGACAGAGAATTCCCACGGTTTGCCGAGGACGCACGAAACCTAAGGTTTGGTTTAAGTACGGATGGCATGAATCCTTTCGGTGAGCAGAGCAGTAGTCATAGCACTTGGCCAGTGACTTTATGTATTTATAACCTCCCTCCGTGGCTGTGCATGAAGCGAAAGTTTATTATGATGCCCGTGCTTATCCAAGGACCAAAGCAACCTGGCAACAATATTGATGTCTACCTAAGACCATTAGTTGATGAACTGCTACTTCTGTGGCAAGATAAAGGTGTACGTGTGTGGGATGAGTACAAACAAGAAAATTTCGACCTACGAGCAATGTTGTTCGTAACAATCAATGATTGGTCTGCTCTTAGTAATCTTTCAGGACAGACAAACAAGGGATATAAGGCCTGCACGCACTGTTTAGAAGACACTGAAAGTGTATATTTGAGAAAAAGTCGAAAAGTTGTCTACGTTGGTCATCGTCGCTTTCTTCCTATGAACCACCCACTAAGAAAAAAGGGCAAGCATTTCAAATGTAAACCGGATCACCGGACGAAGCCTGAGAACCACAGTGGTGATGAAGTATTCGACATGGTCAAAGATGTGCATGTTGTCTTCGGGAAGGGACCTGGCAACCAACCTGTTGTAAATGATGCTGACGGACACGCTCCAATGTGGAAAAAGAAGTCTATATTTTGGGAGCTACCCTATTGGTCAGTCCTAGATGTCCGCCACGCGATCGACGTGATGCATCTGACGAAGAATGTTTGTGTCAACCTGCTGGGCTTCATGGGTGTGTACGGAAAGTCGAAAGATACACTTGAAGCGCGACAAGACCTACAATGTCTGCACGGGAGAGATAAACTGCATCCAGAGAACACAGAGGACAGAACTGATTATTTCGGTCCAGCGAGCTACACTTTAAGTAAAGAAGAGAAGGAAAGTATGTTTGAATGCCTAAAAAGTATCAAGGTACCGTCGGGCTACTCCTCAAATATAAAGGGGATAATAAACGTGGCAGAGAAGAAATTCCAAAACCTAAAGTCTCATGACTGCCATGTGCTTATGACTCAATTACTTCCTATTGCATTACGAGGCATTTTACCTGAGAATGTCCTACTGTGAAACTATGTGCATTCTTGAACGCAATATCTCATAAGGCAATCGATCCATTGAATCTAGCCCAGCTGCAGAAGGACGTGGTCCAATGTCTCGTCAGCTTTGAGCTGGTTTTCCCGCCATCGTTCTTCAATATCATGACACATCTACTAGTACACATTGTTAAAGAGATTACTATTCTCGGTCCTGTATTCCTACACAACATGTTCCCCTTTGAAAGGTTCATGGGAGTCCTGAAGAAATATGTACGCAACCGGGCACGCCCAGAAGGCAGCATCGCCAAGGGTTACGGAACGGAAGAGGTCATTGAGTTCCGTGTTGACTTTATTCCTAATCTTAACCCCATTGGTGTCCCTCAGTCGTGGTATGAGGGTAGATTAGGTGGAAGAGGAACAATAGGAAAAAAATCAATATTTAGTACAGACGAAGATTCTTTCCGTAAAGCACACTACACGGTGTTGCAAAACTCCTCATTGGTTCGTCCGTATATCCTAGACCACATGGACATTATACGATCGGATAACCCGGGGAAGCCTGAGATATGGATTACACGTCGTCACATGGAAACATTTGGAGGTTGGCTGCGAAAACATCTTAGGGGGGATGATACAATTGATGAGCAATTGTACTTATTGTCTAGGGAACCATCGTGGCATATCATGACATTCCAAGGATATGAGATAAATGGGAATACATTTTACACGGTAGCCTAAGACAAAAAGAGTACGAACCAGAACAGTGGAGTACGGATAGATACCACAGACCCGAATGGCAATATGGAAACATATTATGGTCGTATAGAGGAAATATGGGAGTTGGACTACGAACTAAATTTCAAGGTCCCTTTGTTTCGATGCCAGTGGGTGAAGCTAACCGGGGGTGGTGTATCAGTGGACAAGATATACGGTATGACTACAGCCGACCTCAAAAATCTTGGATACAGGGACGAACCGTTCGTTCTAGCCAAGGATGTGACTCAGGTCTTCTATGTTAAGTACATGTCTACCAAACCAAAGAGGGGAAAAAACGACAAGCTCTCCGGTGAGCCAAAGCGTCACAGAATTCTTTCAGGGAAAAGAAACATCGTGGGAATCAAAGACAAGTCCGACATGTCTGAAGAGTATGAAAAGAACGATGAAATTCCACCCTTCACGGTTAACACTGACACAAGCAACATAATAAATATTGAGGATGAACCATGGCTACGGCGCGATCATACTAAATGGTTTATGTAGTAATATTTCACCGACTTATGTACGATTTGTAACGTTGTGATATGTAATGGACATATATATGACTCGTTTTAATCATCAAATTATATTCTCCATGCAATCTAAATTTAATTTACATTGAATGTAGTTAGATGTAAATCTAAATTTAATTTTGTTCTCATATTTGGATTTGAATGTAAGTAGATTTAATTGGTACTATAAATGTAAATTAGATTTAATTAGATGTTAATTTTATTTTTTATTCAATTTACATATCTCATGGTTTAGTTATTTAATTTTTAGTAATTGTGTAATAGTGTGCACGGGACTAGATTAAATAATACCACTAGATTTATTTTTGCAATTATATTTGTGGAACAAATATAATTTTGTCCTCGTATTTTATAAATGTAAGTAGATTTAATTGGTAGTATAAATCTAATTAGATTTAATTAGATGTTAATTTTGTACTCATATTTTGTACCCATAAATTAAATAATACCACTAGATTTATTTTTTCAACTATATTTGTGGAACAAATATAATTTTGTACTCATATTTTATAAATGTACATAGATTTAATTGGTACTATAAATGTAATTAGATTTAATTAGATGTTAATTTAAATTTTTATTCAATTTACATATCTCGTGGTTTAGTTATTTAATTTTTAGTAATTGTGTAATAGTGTGCGCGGGAAGCCAAATTTTTTGGCCAAAAATTTGGCTGCGCGCGCAAAGAGAACCTTTAGTCCCGGTTCTAAGTTGGAACTGGGTCTAAATGTTCACTTTTAGTCCCGGTTTTGTATTACAACCGAGACTAAAATGTCTTTAGTCCCGGTTGGAGCCAAGAACCGGGACTAAAAGTCCCCTTCCTACCGCGCGCGATGGGGACTTTTAGTCCCGGGTTTAGGTCGGAACCGGGACTAAAAGTCCCTCTTTAGACCCGGTTCTAGGTTACAACCGGGACTAAAGGTCTTTAGTCCCGGTTCGTCCCTCCCCCCACACGCACGCCGCAGCGACGGCGTAGGTTCCCTTCATCTACCCCATGCGCCCGACACCGGCCTCTTGATCTTCATCTTCTCATCTTCAACAACACCGCCGCCCGACGCTGCTCGGTCTCCGTGTTCTCCGGCCAGCGCCGCCGCCACCACCGCCGTCTTCTCCGGCCTCGGCGACCTCCACTGCCACCGCCACCGCTCGGACCGGCGTCTTCTCCGGCCTAGGTCTTCTCCGGCCACCGCCGCCCGACGCCCCACCGCGCACCGCCGGCCGCCCACCGCCAACCGCCGCCGTCTTCTTCGGCCACCGCCGCCCGACGCCCCACCGCCGCCCGATGCCCCACCGCGCACCGCCGCCCGCCCACCGCCAACCGCCGCTGTCTTCTCCAGCCACCGCCGCCCGACGCCCCACCGCCGGTGATCTTTTTATTTTTTTTTCAGTTTTAATTTTAAATTTTATTTTGAATTGTATATTTAATCTTCGTTGGTTAAATTTAGTTGTATGATTTTGTGGGATATGATTTTAGTTGTATGAGGAAATTTATAATAAATTTAGTTGTATATTTAATCTTCGTTGGTAAATTTAGTTGTATGATTTTGTGGGATATGATTTTAGTTGTATGAGGAAATTTATAATAAATTTATAATAAATTTAGTTGTATATTTAATCTTTGTTGGTTAAATTTATTTTGAACTAGATATGATTTTAGTTGTATGAGGAAATTTATAATAAATTTTGTGGGATCAAATAATGGCGAGGGTTAGGGTTAGGGTTAGGGTAATTGGGATAAATAGGAAATGTAATTGCGAGAATGAACTAGGGTTAGGGTTTTTCTATTTACAAATGTATTTACGTAAATAGGAAATGTAATTGCGAGAATGAACTAGGGTTAGGGTTTTTCTGTTTACAAATGTACTTTTCCGGTGCGAGAATGAACTAGGGTTAGGGTTTTTTGGGACCGACGGTATTTATTGTTAGGCTCGATGGGCCTGCGGGCAATACTAGGTCGCGTTTGGCCAATGGGCTGCACGTGCCCCACATGAAGTGCTTTCAAATGTCCATTTCCGTGCATTCAATAATCATTGCATCAAAGTTTATGAAAAAATAAACCTATTTTTGATTGAGTTTTGATTTTAATTTTGATTAAAATGTAATACTCTAAATTCAATAATACGGTTGATTTAATTTTGATTGAGTTGTCGATTTTAATTTTGTCCTCATTTTGTTGGCATTACCAATTTAACGAATAGATGGCCGACCCAAATGAAGAGGCCATCTTTGCCATTATCGATCAAGGCTCACAGTACGTCGGTGACGATGAAATCGATGACGGCAGCCAGTTCTTAAATCTGGAATGCGCGGAAGAGCAAGTAAACACCGGCGAGGTATACATCGTAGATCCTAAATTTGAACACAATTTGTAACGAATGTATTAATGAAACAATCGATATGTTTGTGTAGCCCTCTGGATCGACAACGACGTCGTCGTCTAGAAAAGTAAGGGGCCCGACAAAGCCGTTGGAGGGGCGGTTCATTATCTCCGAAGTTAGCAGTGATGGACAACCGCTCGCGCCACCAAAAAATGCAAAGAAGTTTGTATACGAGTGCGGAGTAAGGGTTAGGGATAAGATCAGCATCAATCATATCTATTGGAAGAAAAACACCCAAGAGCCCGATGCAAAATATGTCACTGACAGAGACAAGGATCTCTTATGGAATGATGTCAAGGCACACTTCGATTTACCAGAAGGGACAGAACCAGCAGTTAAGAAATGGGCTCTAAAGAAGATGGCAACGCTATTTGCTAAGTACAAGATGATGCTGAACAGAACATACGCAAAGAAGAACAAGACTCCGTCCTTCGATGGTCCCCTGCAGAAGATAAAAGATTTCTGGGATGAATTTGTAATCAACCAGACATCTGAGACAAGCAAGGTGCGGCAGGAAAAAGCCCAACAGAATGCATCAAAGAAGAAGTATCATCATAAACTTGGAGCAGGTGGCTACAAGAGTGCAATGCCTAAGTGGGAGAAAATGGAGTCAGACTTGCTTGCAAAAGGGATTCGGCCGGCAACCTTTGATTGGCCTGAACGTTCAAGCTCTTGGTTTTTCGGGCATGGTGGAACACTAGACCCCGATACCGGTGCATGCATTGTGGGTGAGAAAATGCAAGCAGTTTGTCGACGACTGTTTACTGCCATAGATGCTGCGGCCAAGGGTGAGTTCGAGCCGAACAGAGAGAAAGATGAGCTAACCTACGCCCTCGAGAATCCTGAACACCTTGGGCGAACAAGAGGCAAAGGAGTGATCCCATGGAAGGAAGGCTTCCCTCACGATCTGCAGAGCTACAGAAGCCATCAGAGGAGAAAGACTGAGGACGCAGAGCGGTTAAGAATTTTGGAAGAGGCGATCCTTCAATCGCATGAGCGAGAAAAACGCCTTGAGTCCATATTGCAAGAAGTTGAGGGACAATTGGCTAGCCAACGAGTGAACACATCAGAGCCGACTGTCAACATAAGCCTAGCTCCGCGTAGAAGCAGCGTGGCTTCCACGGAAATCGAAGAGGATGATGATGTCTTACGGCGTTACCCCGTGGATGACGTCACAACAAATATGACGCCTTGTGAGCTGCACACTCCCGCGAGGAACATCACAATTATGGTGGCCACCGGTGTTGTCATTCTTCCGGAGTCTACCAGCTCGCAGCAAATACATTGCCGTCCGATTCAAGCTGGATATGCTAAAGTCGTGGTGGATAGAGTTCTAAAAGAATTTCGACAATTGACACTGGACATTCCTGGCGGTGAGGGGGAGACGACCCTAGGTGAAGTAGAGCACGGATTCATCCTTTGGCGTAAGCGCTACATCGTTATACCTGGAGCACCTCCTAGACCACCTTCGCCTCCTATGCCGATCATATCTCCAATTCGATCTCCAGATCGTGAAAGTGCGCAACGGCAAATTCTGACTCCTCAGTCACCGATACGGTCTCCGCCTCCCGTGTCTCCGCGTCCACGGTCTCCACCTCCCTTGTCTCCATGTCCACGGTCTCCACCTCCCGTGTCTCCTCCGGCCCAGGTGATTAAGCGTATGTCCACGGTTCCAGCCAAACATGGTGTAAAGCGGAAGCTGCCATACGATATGACTGCAGAGGAAACCGCCGAAGTGGTAAAGGGAGAGGTGAAGACGTTTTTCTCTAATGTGAGGGAACAAATGAAGAAAAATACGGAGGATGCAAAAATGTTGCCAAGCCATAAACTAAGGAAATTAGTCGTAGAACACGAGAAGGCAAGGAGGGAAAGAAATAAGTCACCGCCTCGATCGGACTACGAGCGCTCTCTCGACAAGTCTTACAAGGAGTCGAAGAGAACAAAGAACAGGGAAAAGATGTTGCGCAACTCGGTATGCAATCGAAGCAAACAATCGAGCCGCTCATTGTTCAACAATCACAAGCAGAGTATGATCATGACGCGCTCATCCAAATGATGAAAGACACCGGACTGACTAGGGAAACACTCATGGGGCTGAATTCGCCACCAAAGGCCACCATAGACGTCGATAAATGGAAGACCAGCTATGTGTATGGCCGGAGTCTTGTTAGCCCTAAGGCGGTAAAATCACTTCCTACCCAATTGTACAAGTTACACATCTGGTACATGCAAGCCTGTCAGAACGGAACAGAACTCATTTCTGCTAAAATTCAAGATGAGCATTTCTTCCGGGGTGAGGACTTGATACACGTTGAATTCACTGAATTACACCCGCTATTTCACACGGACGCTCTCGACAAATCTCTATTGAGCTATTGGTGTCTGTAAGTGATTCTTTTTTAAAAATTAACGAGTCTTGTGTATGTGTAAAGTATATATCTCTCACTTTGTATTTTTCTTACCCATGCAGTATGGAGATGATGAATCAGAAGAAAAACATGGTGTTCGATGTTGGATTTTTCGATCCATATATCATACACGAGAGGACTGCGAAGGAAAAGCCGGAAGAAACGGAGAACAATATGTTCCGCTTCTTTGACAAACAACATCACAAGACGACCATACTCTTCCCTTACAACTTCGCGTAAGTGTTTGTCTTGTGCACATTTCATTTCGACTACTTCGTTCTAAATGTGCAATTAACGACGTACAACTGTAGGTTTCACTGGATACTCTTGGTCATCTATATTGACAAAGGCTATGTCATGATCTTGGATTCCTTGAGAAAGCCAATGTCCAATTACCAAAACATGCTAGACATGCTACAAAGGTAATTATTTGTCTCGCACTTCACATTTTTACGCTATTATCTCGATATGATATGAATAACTGAACTGATTTATTTCTCTTAAGCAGTGCGTGGGTAAGGTTTACTTCGAAACATCCTGGTCAATGGACTGTGCCTCTTCGAATAAACCCACACAAAGTAAACTAGCTAGGCCCACCTCTTTCTCCCATTAAATTCGTTACTAATAAGATTAATTGTTTGATATATGGTTTTCTCTTATAGTGGTGTCTGCAGCAGCCAAAGAATACCAATTTGTGTGGATACGTCGTTTGCGAGCACCTCTTGCATTATTCATTAAAAACAGAGAAATCTATAGACGTACGTATAAACATGCAACTTATTTTTCCCTCTCTTGTTAATAAATACATACATACATACATTAATAATCTACTTATATTTCCCTCTCTTATTCATAGCTTCAATGGAATAAGGACAAAGTCATACGAGATGACCAGATAAAAGCTATTCAAGAGTCATTAGCAGGGTTTATTAACGACCAAGTCATAAATCCCGAGGGAGCGTACCACTTTGACGGTCGTTTGCAACCCAAGACTTTTACTCAGGAGGGTCCAAATTTGGATGATCCAAATTTCGAATAACTCCATGTATCTAGGTGCGGTGTGATGGTCATGAACATGTAAATGTGGTTGTACATATATTATTTTGCGCTAATATTTATATAATATTGCTTAACAATAGCATTACACTGTACTTATATGCATGCAAGATATCTATTACTAGTATGTAATATATATGTACATATAAGTATACGAAAACGGAACGTATAATACGTTAGATATTAGCGTAAAGAAACAAAAAGAAATTGAAACATAATAAAATAACCGAAAAGAAAAAAATACTTTTAGTCCCGGTTTTTACCTACAACCGGGACTAAAATCCCCTCTAAAACCGGGACTGAAAGGCCATACCCGACGGCCCCCGAGGGACCTTTAGTCCCGGTTCTAGCTACGAACCGGGACTAAAGGCACCTTTTAGTCCCGGTTTTTCCGGCCGGGACTAAAGGCGAATCCTTTAGTCCCGGATTACTGGTCCCGGTTGGAAAACCGGGATTGCTGGTCCCGGTTGGAAAACCGGGATTGAAGGGGTTTTCCAACCGGGACTATATCCCGATTTCTACCCGTGTATCCTCGGCGTCATCGTGAATTTCTCTACTGGCCTCCAATTTTATTGCGCATGAATGCAGGATTTTCTTTGTTAGATTAGCTGCTTGTTTCACCGAGCCTCTCCTTGATTTGATGCGCATGCATGGGAGTAGTTAATTATGCAGCGTACTGTTCATCCGAGTTTTCCAGCGCATGCATGCAAGCTAGCAGGTTGTAATTCCTTGTCAGTCGGCCTGTAATTTTTTCCCCAATTTGTAGCCACCGCTTGTTAAAACAATGAAAAGAAACAGAAAAAAGACAGAAGGTGCAAAAAAAATATAAATAAAAGCCGCACCCAAAAAAATCAGTGAAAGAAAAAAGGAGAAAAAAGAAATAAAAAATAAGAAAAAAAGTGTGGCATTTTTTTTTGGATTTCTTGAAGAGAGTTGCTTGATATAGCGAGTTGTGTTTTGTCCAAATGTGATCATTTGCTTGATTAAGTTAGGATTGAGTCTAGGCTAGGTCAACAACTTTGACTAATATTTTGGACTATTATTCAATTTCGCTTCTGTTTGAGTTTTGCTATTCCCTGTGATATAGTTAAGCCTACCAAGATCCACATACTACTAACCTTTACAGGTCCGGCTTTGCAATCGCTTTACTCACATTGTGTAATTGTGCCACGAACCAGCCACGGTGGTTGACTTGTTATAACATTATAAGAATTCCGTATATGCTTGAGTGTTGAGTGCTCCACATATATATAGACGGTTAGGAACTAACATTTTCTCGTGAGTTGGTTTTGCTTGCTAATGATGTCATGTACAAATTCCGACGAACCAACACTGGAGAATCTAGCGCATAAACTGAAAGGCATGGAAAATTGGTACGAAGAGTTGATGTGCAATACTCAGTCATACAAGGAGAGTATAGATAAACATTTAAAAACCTTAAGTGAAAGTATACTGAAAGTAGTGTATCAAATTGAGCAAATGAATTAATCACGTAAGCAGTTAACTGAAAACATCTAGAATATGAATATTGGACATGAAAATATTGTGCGACACATTGGTTTACTTGAGGCTATAAGTGAAGAAGGTGTCGGTACCACTACTCATCAACACCAAAGATATGACGATGAAGACAAAGAACAATAAGTTGCTGACGATGAGGACGAAGAGGAGAGTGTTAAAAGTAGAAGACGACGTCGAGTTAGGAACAAAGATGATCCTCTATCTAAGGTAAAATTTACCATGCCTTCTTTTGATGGTAAGTTCGAGCCTTCTATTTATCTAGACTAGGAGCTAGTTGTTGAGCAAAAATTCTCTTGCTATGATTTTCCTGATAATAAGAAAGTTAAAGCTGCCAGTAGTGAATTTATCTCCTTTGCATCTCTTTGGTGGAATGATATATGTGGTAGAGGACTTAGACCTAGAACGTGGGATGATATGAAACGTACAATAAGATCTAGATTTGTTCCTTCTTATTATGCTCGTGACATGTTAAATAAACTACAACTTTTAAGACAAGGTACCAATTATGTATAAACATACTATCAAGAGATGATGATTGCTTTGTCGCGATGTGATTTGTAAGAAACTGAGGATACTAGAATTTCTAGGTTCTATGGAGGTTTTAATAGAGAGATTCGGGATATTCAGGAATATAAAGAATACAATACCATTAATAGATTATTCCATTTTGCTTGCAAAGCTGAAAGAGAAGTGGATGGACGCAACAAGCATAGGAGTTCTTTTGCAGGTGCTACCCCTACACGACTGTCAACACCATCTCAGCCTACTACTGTTGCCCGTCCAGCTTCTTCCACGCCACCTTCCACCATGCCTTCCCATGCTCAAGAAACAAGCCAAAACACTTAAGTTCAGACTCTAGCCAAGAGTGCGACTTTAGTAGCTTCCACTGAACGTACCCGTGATATCACATGTCATAGGTGCCATGGCATTGGACACATTGCACGGGATTGTCCAAATCAGCGAGCTCTATTTGTGAATGATAATGGTGAGTGTACTTCTGTTAGTGATTGTGATGACGAATATGCTTTAGTTGGCACTAACCATGCAGGAGGACAAGATAACGATGACATCGAAGAAGTACATTTGCATCTGGAGTCACTAGATCAGTACCCTAGCCTAATTGTCAAGCTAGTACTTGTGCTAAAGTGAAGGGTGAAGATCAAAACCAACGTCATAATTTGTTCCAAAGCAAATTTATTGTGAAAGACCATACCATCAAAGTGATTATTGATAGCAGGAGTTGCAACAATTTAGCAAGTGAAGAGATGGTCATGAAGCTTGGCTTGATAACCCATCCACATCCACATCCATACCATATTCAGTGGTTCAATACGTGTGGTAAGATGAAGGTAACCCGCTTGGTTAAAATACATTTTTCTATGGGCTACTACTATGATCAAGATGAATGTGATGTTGTGCATATGTAAACTTGTTCTGTTCTTTTGGGCCCGCCATGGCAATATGATAGAGAGTTTGTTTTTGATGGTAGAACCAATACATATAAATTTATGTTCCATGGTAAAAGAATTATTTTACACTCTATGACTCGTGCCGCTACTTTGAAAGATGATCTTACAAGAATTAAAAGTGAAAAGAAAGCTAAAAGTTAAAATCAGATTATGGCTAAGGATCTTGCTTCAACTAGTAATACAACACCAAGTGCCACAAAGAATGAAATTAAGTTGAAAGGTGTTGTTTTGTTAGCTTCTAAATATGATAATTTTGCATTAGATGAGCCAAATTCTTTTTCTATGCTCTATTTTGCAAAGATCCTATATTCACATTAGCTACTGCTCCTAGTAGTTTATATTCTTTGCCACCCGTTGTTACTAATTTTTTGCATGTATATGAGGATATTTTTCACGAGGAGATACCTCTAAGGATGACCCCTGCACGAGAGATTGAGCATGATCGAGAAGATGGGATTGAGTGGAGGATGACTTCAATTCAATAAGGGGAGGATGATGAGGATATAATTTCATTGGATACACACATAACTACAAAAGTTACAATGACAACTCGCAAATCCAGCTCGGCCTCCAGAGACAGCATTGACTTCAAACGAATCTAGCGCCTTCATGCCAACTCCGATTTTAGTGTTCTTGGTCTTGCTGAAAATCTTATCTCGTCACCTTTCAAATGCATCTGGTCTCATATCCAAATTCAATCTTATCTCGTCACCTTTCACACACATCTGGTCTCATATCCAAATTCATTCCGAGTCAACGGGAATCGTCAAAACAAGAAAATACTGCTGCTGAAACCGACCTTGGGCTTTGGATCTTGTAATAGACTAGGCCCATCTCGGAAGTGTCTTCCTCCACCTCCATGATCCAACACCTAACCCTAGCTTTATTTTCATCTATAAATAGCTTTGTACACCCTAAAAACTATTGGGTTTTGTTTAGTTCAATTTTGCCAAGTGCCATTCACCTTGTCTCTATTCCTCGCTCGATTAGTCGACGACTATAGATTCAGAACCCCAATAGTTGGTGCATTGATTTGTCGGGTAGATTAGATCTACCACTTCAATGATGGTTATTTCTTTGTACTTAATTACTTATTCGTAGTATCTAGATTGCATCTTATCATATTCTTGCAATGTTCTCTCATTTGCATTGCAGCATCAACCGCGCATCACGGTTGGTATGATATCGTTTGTGGTGTAGCAATTGCACGGTATCCTGGACTTGTTCTGGTTGGTAAACACGTCGCACTCGATCAAAGCGAGAGTTATCCCCTCATTAGAAGATCGGGTCACAAGAGAGAGCGTCATCACCGTTGAAATATATTCTCCAAACCTGATGAAATTAAACTGTTTCAAGAATATTCAAAGCATAATTTTTATTTCACGCACGGTATATAATCAAGTAGATAATCCATCACAATAATCCGTTGAATAATCTAAAAATAACAGGGCCTAAACATTTAAAATACGTTGATGTTTAATGTTTTCAAAGTTTGTCTGATGTTTTTTTCCCGAAAATGAATAGGCGAGCATAATCTTCATAATTTAGTTCAAGGCGTTGTAAAATTGAAACTCGCAACGAAATTTCCATTGAACAAATCATACGTAATTCACAAGTAGTAGCACAACGGCTTATTGGATAGTGCAGATGTTTTATCTTTGACGAATGACACGATCAGTAGGGTCGACCGTTGCCGTAGTTCCCCGGCGGGAAGTAGTCGCAGACGAGCAGCGAGTCGCCGGAGTCGCACACGATGCGGCCGCAGCCGACCTGCGTCGTGTTCCGCCAAACCACCTGCGTGTACCGCGCGCACGGCGACGACGGGCCGGACGCGGCCGCGGCGGCGCCGGCGCACGTGTTGCTGCCGTAGTCGTACCACCGCCGGCCCTCGTCCACCCACGCCGCCGCCAGCGCTGTCGCGTTCCAGCGCCGCCCCTTCCCGACGAACACGTTCTCGCCGAAGTTGAACAGCGGCGAGCGCCGCGGCGCGCAGTCGCCGCGCCGTGACCGCGCGTACTCCCTGGCGTACCCGGCGATGCCCGCGATCCACGCCAGTGGCGCCACGCCCACCGCGCGCCGCGCCTCGTTGTGCACTGCCAGGATCTCCGCCACCGTCTCCGAGGCGCGCGCGCGGCGTCCGGCGTCCGCGTCCGCGCCGCCATTTCCGGCGTCGGTGGTGGCAGCGAAGCACTGGGAAGCCATTGCCAGGATTACAACGACAGCGACATGGGACACGTAGGTGTTCGACATTTTCATCTCTTTCTTGTCTACGACTTCTGATTGTTTTTAGGAGAGCAATGCAAAGCATGCAATGGTGGAATGTTTTGGGTTCAGATTTTGGTGCGAATTTATAGACGATTTTGCGTGAGAATATTTTAAATTGCGATTTCTGAATTCGCGCTGTGGATGATCCAGTACGTGGATATAGCTTTGGACGCTCGCATGGCGGCTAGCTAGCTACTTAATTAATTATCTATGTGATCTAGCTTGTTCTTGCATAACTTCTTTGTACCTAAGTAACAAGAGAATCTCACACATTGTTTGGTGGTGATTGTGTGCTTGACCAGATGACCGATATGAAGAACATGCATGCATGATTTGTATATTTATTTGTTGAGTGTAGAGTAGGCATGCATGGTTGCTGGTTTTAGGGGCTGATGATGTGTGTGTTCCTGTCGTTGATCACAGCTGAGAGCGAAGATTAAGGAAGAAGGAAGCTGTTATCTTCAGTTCTTCACCAAGCGGTGCGTCGTTCTATCACTTTATTTTGTAAATAGCATGCGATATTTTGGTTCGGAGGATTAATTTGGAGTTTGGTTGGCTGTATTTTAAATGCCCTTTGTTAGGCAAGATCTGCTTAGCCTTAATTACCAGGATGCCACTATAACTTGGATTGCACAGAAGTAAAGTAGGAGTATAAGCTTTGCTTGAGCTCAATTCAATTTACATATTCCATAAATATTGTTACATGCCCAATCCAACTATTCTTGACTTTAAAAAATCCATCTATTCTTCTATTTTATTTCACCATGCATGACTTTATGTTATGACTATAAAAAAATCTTTAAGTAGAATGGGCATATAGTAGCAAAATTCCTTACACGCGCCTGCAACCTGCGGACCTCATGTTCACTTTAGGACCAGTGTAGTAAAAAGAGCTGATTCAGTTCGTCCGTATCCCGACTAATCGTTTGGTAGCTCATCCGTATCCCGATTAATCATTTGGTGGTTCCTCATTTTATCCACACCAGTGGATATTTTACAACACTATTTTGGACAGTCACAATAACCTTCCACTTTTCCCACATGGGTTGAGTGGGTCAGTAGTGCAATAGGCTGGCCCAGTGAGGTAGTGGGGAGGCTTCCTATATCGTAATGTGGGAATAACTTCACTTGAAGTCCCTTATTTTTACGTTAAGTTTAGATTACATCCTTCAACCACAATATAAGATGTGTTGAAAACCTGGTTACATAAGATCCTAAGGTAGCATGAATGGTTATTTTGACTAACGTGGTATTCTAGTCAGCAAAAACCAAAGAGATCTCCCCATCTATCCGACTATCCCCTCTCTTCCCCATCTCTTCATCTCCCCTCTTACCGAGAGCTGGCCGGCACGAAAAGGGGTGGCAGTGGTGACTCCATCCGAGCCGAGGGTGAAGGCTGGTCGAAGCAGGTGAATCGAGGTGTTGAGGCGAAGCAACAACGGCCTAACATGGTGCCAGTGGTGAGGGTTATGGCTGGACCTGGTGGCCTTTGCCTGATCCGATGACCACATCAACGGCTAGAGCATCGCTTGGTGCCTCATCGCCAACCCCACAACTGGTGCCGCGTCGCCACTGCGTCGCCTCATCTCGCCACCCTATCGCTGCCACAAGCTCCAGCTGATGCCCTCACCCCACCTCCTCGCTGCCATGGCTGTGTCGCCCACCATCACCACCACATCACACCACCTTCGCCATTCACTTCGTCATCACCACCGTGATGCCTTGAGGGAGGAGACACTGAGAGCAAGGGAGAGAGAGGGGAGGAGCGAGAGAGGAGACTGGAGAGAGAGCAGGAGGAAGAGAGAAGAAGGTAGGAGAGTTAGACTGTTAGGTTGGGCCACTTTCATTTTTACCACGTAAGAGTCTAAACAGCACTAGTGGATTGGGTCAAATTGTAATATCAGTAAAACCAACTATCTATACTACTGGAGGACTTAATTAAACCGATTTTGTAAGTTAGGGGTATTGCGGTTTAGGGATACAAATTAAATTCGACATAAAAATGACAGACGGAAAGTGGACTTATTTCTCGTAATATACATGCATCCGGAATGCAGGCCGGCCTTCTCTGATCTGTTAATCTAAACTAAACTTTCAACTCTCCCCAGGTAATTATGAACATAAAAGTTCTTATAGTTTGAGGATGAAAATTTTACAATTTTAGTTGAAAATTATTCGATTTGACAGTTCAATAATTCGTGCAGAGAGTTGTCCGAGAAATACAAATTATTATGGTTTACCTTAATTACCATTTCGAGGAGAAAATCGGTTCATGTTAATTTTCTGAAAACTGAGCAAAATCCAGTGAAAACCAACAACATTCGTAGGAATACCAACTAAAACCGCTAGCTCAGTTTTATAGACCGGTCAGTAAGGTAAACCTGTTTAACACACCGTGATCCTGGGCCAAATTCGGACTCTCGGCCTATCCATGTGAGTGTGCGACAGGATTCAGGCCTTTTGGAATTAATATATGGGCTAAGTCCCATATGAAGATTAGTTCTTACGAAAATCACAAAAACACCCCTCATGGGATGGCATGTATGGGGAGTTAAATACCACCTTGCCAATTCTAGGAAAGAGAGATATCCTTGTAAGGGAGGATACTCTCCTAACTAGTTGAGGTATGTGTGGTGGAGAGAATAAGAGGAACACGCGCTCGCCTCGATAGGCTAGGCTAGGCCGTGCACGTACGCGACATGTGTGCGTGAATGGTTCGTCAAAATTGGTTCCTAACCCTTACACAGATGTGGTCTCATTTTTCAGTTTTGTTTTGCTGCAAAAATTCGGTTTTATTTTTGGAAATTTTGGAAACACACCGAATAATCCGGTGTGTGAAGCAGCGTGGAGTCCCAAGTTAAGCGCGACTTATCCAGTTCGGTTATACGGAGTGGAGAATGTGCAGGCGACCTGATCAAGTATCTTGATATTTCTATATAAACGCAGCCGCCGCCTCCACGCAACGTACGCGAAATCAATCTAGGGTTTGCCTCCTTCTCTGTACTGCACCGTCGCTCGTAGTCTACTCCGTCCCGCTTGCCGATGTGCACCGACGATCGGGAGAGCAGGTCTCCGGAACCTCCGCCTTCGACGTCCTGCACCAGGAGAAGGCGGCAATAAGGTTTTCGGGAAGCGCTTTCTGCTTGCTGCTATTCCATGATGACTCGTCTTCCTCTTTGTTCGGGTGCGCGCTGTCGTCAACATCCGGTACCGCGAATCCCTCCCGCTGTGCAACCGACCAACGAAGGTTCTCGATACATTTTGATTATGTTTTGCATATTTGATTTGTTCATGTTTTATAGTTTAGTCTACATGTGTAAATCGAGTGATGCGATCATGCTACTTTGTGTTTGCGTTGCCATGATTTATTTATGAAATAAATTAAATCAATATGTGCTTATATATTCAACAATCCAAAAACCTTATTATAGGCACTGTTATTTTACTATGACTGGTTTTGCCGAGGCACTGAGGTCGGATAAATTCACTGGTGTGCACTTCAAGAGATGACAGATGAGGGCACTCTGTGGCTGACAGTTATGAAATGCTTCTGGGTTAGTAATGGCAAACTTGATGGAGTTCTTACTCCTGAAAAGCAGAAAGAATTCGAGGAGGCCACTAATCTCTTTGTGGGATGCATTCTTAGCGTTCTTGGGGATTGTCTATTCGAGGTGTATATGCATATGATCGATGCTAAGGAGTTGTGGGATGCACTGAATACCAAATTCGGTGCTACTAATGCTAGCAATGATCTATATGTCATGGAGCAGTTTCAGGACTACAAGATGGCTGACAATCGTTTTGTAGTTGAGCAGGCTCATGAGATACAGACCATGGCTAAGGAACTCGAACTCCTTAAGTGTGCCCTACCCGATAAATTTGTGGCCGGGTGCCTCATTGCGAAACTTCTTCCCCCATGGAGAAGTTTCAGTACTGCACTCAAACACAAGAGACAGGAGTACTCTGTTGAGGGGTTGATAGCGTCTCTTGATGTTGAGGAGAAAGCTCGGGAAAAAGATGCCGCATCTAAAGGTGATGGTGGGCAGTCTAGTGCAAATGTGGTGCACAAGGCCCAAAACAAGAGCAAGGGGAAATACAAAGCACAACAGACCACCAACTTCAAGAAGTAGAAGAAGAAGAACATCAATCCAAATCAGGATGAGAGAAATTGCTTTGTGTGTGTGGCTTGCCTGGTCATCTAGCCAAGAAATATCCACAATGCAAGGGGATGAAGGCACCTGCAGGGCAGACTTCTAAGTCTACCAATGTGACCATTGGCAACACTGGAGAAGGAAGCGAGTATGGTAATTTACCTACTGTTTATTCAGTTAATCAGTCTACTAACTAGTCGGTAGATACAGGGGGCCAATGTACATGTTTGTGCTGACATCTCGTTGTTTTCCTCTTATCAGGTCGCACGGGATTCCTCCATCCTAATGGGGAATGGGTCACATGCTTCTGTTCATGGTGTTGGCATGGTAGATCTGAAATTTACTTGGGAAAGATCGTGCAGCTGAAGAACATGCATCATGTCCCTACTATCGACAAGAATCTCATTAGTGGCTCTCGTCTATGTAGAGATGGATTTAAGTTGGTGTTTGAGTCTAATAAAGTAGTCATGTCTAAATATGGATATTTTATTGGTAAAGGCTATGAGTACGGAGGCTTGTTCCGCTTTTCCTTTTCTGATTTCTGCAATAAGTCTGTGAACCATATTTGTGGCAGTGTGGATGATGAGGCTAATGTTCTGCACTCACGGTTATGTCACATTAATTTTGGTTTGATAGCTCGGCTTTCCAGTATGTATTTAATTCCTAAGTTTTCCAATGTCAAAGGTTCTAAGTGCCATAGGTTTGTGCAATCAAAGCAACCTCAAAAGCCTCACAAGGCTGCCGAGGAGAGAAATTTGGCACCTCTAGAACTCCTACATTTAGATCTTTGTGAAATGAATGGGGTGTTGACGAAGGGTGGAAAACGATATTTCATGACATTGATTGATGATGCTACTAGATTTTGTTATGTGTATTTGTTAAAAACCAAATACGAGGCTCTAGACTATTTTAAAATTTATAAGGCAGAAGTTGAAAATCAACTAGACAGGAAGATAAAAAGACTTAGGTCTGATCATGGTAGAGAGTTTTTCTCAAACGAATTTGACTTATTCTATGAGGAACATGACATTATACATGAGAGGACGCCTCCCTATTCTCTTGAGTCTAATGGGATTGCTGAACAGAAGAACTGCACGCTGACTGACTTGGTTAATGCCATTTTGAATATTGCGGGACTACCTAAGCATGGTGGGCAGAGGCATTATTGACCTCGAATCATGTGTTAAATAGAGTTCCTAGCAGAAACAAGGACAAAACACCATACGAGGTATGGATTGGGAGAAAACCATCACTATCTTAATTGCGTACATGGGGGTGCTTGGCGAAAGTGAATGTACCAATAACAAAGAAGCGCAAGCTTGGACCTAAGACAATGGATTGTGTCTTCCTAGGATATGCTCACCACAGCATAGCCTTTAGATTTTTAATATTTAAATCTGAGGTACCTAACATGAATGTTGGTACAATTATGGAGTCTCGTGATGCTACCTTTTTTGAGAGTTTTTTTCAATGAAGGATACACATAGTACTTCTAGTCAACCTTCTGAAATAATTCCCAGTTCAATCACACTACCAGAACAAACTGAACACACACATGAACTTGTCACTGAGGAGGATGATATTGAAGCTCCTCGAAGGAGAAAGAGACAAAGGGCAGCTAAATCCTTTGGTGATGATTTCACTATGTACCTCGTGGACAATACTCCTAACTCAATTTTAGAAGCGTATGCATCTCCTGATGCAGACTACTGGAAAGAGGCTATCCGTAGTGAAATGGATTCCATTATCACTAACGGCACTTGGGAGGTGACAGAGCGACCCTATGGTTGTAAACCGGTGGGGTGCAAGTGGGTGTTCAAGAAGAAGCTTATGCCTGACAGTACTATTGCAAAGTACAAGGCTCGGCTTGTTGCAAAGGCTATACTCAGAAAGAAGGCGAAGATTTCTTTGACACTTACTCACCTGTTGCTAGATTGACCATAATTTGTGTGCTACTTTCCCTGGCGGCCTCACATGGTCTTCTTGTTCATCAAATTAACGTTAAGACAACTTTTCTTAATGGAGAGCTGGATGAGGAGATCTATATGGATCAGCCTGATGGGTTTGTAGTGGAAGGTCAAGAAGGCAAGGTGTGCAAATTGTTGAAGTCTTTGTATGGTCTAAAATAAGCACCTAAGCAATGGCATGAGAAATTTGATAGGACATTAACATCTGCAGGCTTCGCAGTCAATGAGGTAGATAAATGTGTGTACTATCGCCATGGTAGGGTGAGGGTGTTATTCTGTGCTTGTATGTTGATGACATACTCATATTTGAGACAAATCTTGAGGTGATTAATCAGGTTAAATCATTCTTGTCTCAAAATTTCGATATGAAGGATTTGGGAGTAGCTAATGTTATCTTGAATATTAAGCTAATTAGTGGTGAGAATGAGACTACACTCTTGCAATTTCATTATCTGGAGAAGATCTTGAGTCGCTTTGGCTACCTTGATAGCAAACCTTCTCCAACACCTTATGATTCTAGTTTGTTACTTTGTAAGAACAAGAGAATTGCTAGGAATCAATTGGAGTACTCCCAAATCATTGGCTCACTTATGTACCTAGCTAGTGCAACTAGGCCTGACAGCTCTTTTGCTGTGAGCAAGTTGAGTCAGTTTACCTCTAATCCGGGAGATGATCACTGGCGTGTGCTTGAGTGAGTGATGCGCTATCTAAGAGGTACAATGGACTTAGGGCTTCACTATTTCAGTTACCCTGCGGTACTTAAGGGATATAGTGATTCTAATTGGATCTCTGATGCTGATGAGATCAAAGCCACTAGTGGATATGTTTTCACACTAGGTGGTGGTACTGTTTCATGGAGGTCTTGCAAAGAGACCATTTTGACGAGGTCAACCATGGAAGCAGAGCTTACGGCACTAGATACTACTACTGTTGAGGCAGAATGGTTACGTGATCTATTGATGGATCTGCCCGTGGTTGAAAAACCAGTGCTGGCTATTCTTATGAACTATGACAATCAAATAGTAATTGTCAAGGTGAACAATTCTAAGGATAACATGAAATCTTCTAGGCATGTGAAAAGACGATTGAAATCTATCAGGAAATTGAGAAACTCCAGGGTTATAACATTGGATTACATCCAAATAGCTAGAAACCTGGCAAATCCCTTCAAAAAGGGACTATCACGGAATGTGATAGACAATGCATCGAAGGAGATGGGTATGAAACCCATGTGAGTTATACTATGGTGGTAATCCAACCTATGTGATTGGAGATCCCGTGAATTAGGACCTGGGAAGAAGTGGCCATTAGTTAACAAGAGGACAGGACCTTTCTAAAACCCTTTCTAAGTGAAGATGCATGTACTCTCGTGAGCTACAAGGCAGGTTTGGCTATGCCTTAATGCGTTCTGTTGGCTTTATTTAGCGAAGATGCTATCCTGCAGAGCATTCTTGAAAGAACACACCTATGTAAGCTTCAATATTGGTCGCATTATATAAAGATTTTGGGTGAATCTTCTTGGAAGCCTACTAAGAGACTATGGAGTATGACGGAGCGTGAGCTCCTCAACAGGGGACAGTGATGACCCCCTTTGTGAGTTCGGCTGGGGACACAGGGTGAGATTCGCGCTCCAATGGGACAGAGGTGTCGAGGGGGTCCTCTTCTTGGAGAAGATGAGACGGTGGAGTTTATACAGGTTCAGGCCTTCATGGAGGCGTAATAGCCACAACAGTGTTTGTGGTTGAAGTGTAAATGATGTATTGGGGAATACAGGTGCTTGTTCCCTCCTTCCGTGCTTACCGGCCTCCAAAAATAATCTCCCCCTCGTCCCTCAGGCCTGGGCCTCCTTTTATAGCTGAAGGGGCTACCACATGGGCCAACAGGCTACCTAAGAGAGAAGGAAAAGCATTCTTTTATATTTAATGGTTGTCTTGTTGCTTGAATTGGAAGCCACGGGCTCAGTTGTTGCAGCATGGCTCTCGTCCAATCAGCCGGCTGACACGGGGGACGCCCACGATGTTCCCCATTAAACGAGTGAAGACTTCTGTGTTCCGTTCACATCGGGAGATGGAAACCATCTGACCGGAGCCGGTGTACCGACTCTGGTTAGGACGAGAGGCAAAAAGGGCTTTATCATTCCGATGGGATAGAGCAGGATGCAGTGCATGCCGCCTGCCGCGTGGACAGTGCGCGGGCGCTCTGCAGCCGTCTCATCAGTCATTCAACCAGTCACAGACCGGTCAATCTCCGTGACTAGTCACAGACCGGTCGTGCGCCCTCCATGCCACATTAAATGCGGCGTGGGGCGCTCATCCAGGCCGCCATTAGTGCGGTTAGGTGGGCATTGGAGACGCTCACCTAATCCCGCACACGTGGCGCCATCATGGAGGGGTCGGGGCAGTGGAGTGAGAGAAAAAAGGAGACTGGAGGGGGTAGCCACCACCCACACCCCCGGGCTTGACACCCTCCCCCCCGGGGAGTACCACGTGGGTGCAGGGAGCCGCCCATACCCTCAATCTTGGTACCCCGGGCCCATATCACCGATAGAGTATGACTTAAACGCTCCAACCGAGGGGTAGTCTACTAATGGCCTAGTACCAGATAAGACACTGAGTGAAACTTGCTTGCACAAGACATGCAATTCAATGCGTAGTCCATTGTTCAAGTTGTGAGTAAGTGTAGCTCGGAGTTCTAGGTGAATGTTTAACCTTAACCGGTCTCCATCGAACCGCTGGTATATAAACAGTATATTGGTAAATGGCAAATCTCTGTGGGTTTTTGAGATTTGGTGGGGGATTGTTGGAATTAATATATGGGCTAAGACCCATATGAAGATTAATTCTATGGAAAATCACAAAAGCCCATCTCATGGGATGGCATGCATGGGGAGTTTAGTACCACCGACCTCCTTATAAGGGAGGATGCTCTCCTATCCACTTGAAGCATGCTCTCCTATCACCTCGCCTCGCATGACCAGGCGGCGTGCGTATGCGACATGCACATGAATGGTCCGCCAAAATTGGTTCCTCAACCTTGTGCAGATGCGGTCTCCTTTTGCAGTTTTGTTTTGCTACAAAAATTCGATTTTGTTTTTGGAAATCTAGTTTTTGGAAACACATTGAATAATCCAGTGCGTGAAGCGGCGTGGAGTCTAGATAAGTTACGCGCGACTTATCCAATTCGGTTATGCGGAGTGGAGAACGTGCGGGCGATCTGATCAAGCGTCCTGATATCTCTGTGTAAACGTAGCCGCCGCCTCCACGCAACGTACCCGAAATCGATCTATGGTTTGTCTCCTTCTCTGTACTGCGCCGTCGCTTGTAGCCTACTCCGTCCCGCTCACCGGCGTGCACCGACGATTGGGAGAGCAGGTCTCTGGAACCTTCATCTTCGACATCCTGCACCGAGAGAGGGCGGCAATAAGGTTTTTGGGAAGCGCTTCGCGCGACTACTTGCTGCTCTTCCACGACATCTCGTCTTCCTCTTTGTTCGGGTGCATGCCATCGTCAACATCTGGTACCGTGAGTCCTTCTCGCTGCGCAACCGATCAACAAAGGTTCTCGGTACGTTTTGATTATGTTTCGTATTTTTGATCTGTTCATATTTTACTATTTAGTTTACATGTGTAGATCAAGTGATGCGATCATGCTACTTTGTGTTTGCGTTGTCATGATATATTTATACAATAAATTAAATTAATATGTGCTTATATATTCAACAAGGCCATGATAAGTCCTTGTACAGGGGCGGACCCAGACCCCGGGCAACCTGGGCCACGGCCTGGGGTCTGGGATGGAAGGCTCATTAAGAAATATGCATTTTCATCAGGAATAAGTCTGTTTACCTCCTTATGATCATGTAAATTTGTGTTGGGCTGAAAGTTTCCATGGGGCGGCCCGGGCTTTGGCCCATTTCTAGATCCGCCCCTGTCCTTGTAGAAAAAAGAAACAAACAAATATCGTATATATCCATTTGATCGATGGCTACGTGTAGAAAATAACTCATGTGTTAATAAGAAAAGGCATGCAACTCCAACTTAAACACTTCTCAATCCAACTATGGAAGAAAACTAGACTTGGACTAGTATAAATTTTCCTTGCTACACTAGTCAAGAGTCGAAGGCGAGGCCATCACATCATCTATGGATAAATTCAGTTGCTCCCTTCGTCCCGTAGTACAATAATTTTGTCTTGAACTAATTTATCATAAAATGTAAAGGCCAGATTTTGTGGTCCTGGGACTTTATACACTATTAGATTCTTTTTCACCTATCAAATTAAGTATTATTATTTTGCCAACTGTAATATTCTTTTACCATGACTTACCGTTCTGTTACATCCTTAACTAGGAGTACTGAACTTAAGGCCATTACCACATAGGAAGGAGTAGCTAGCTAGACAAACAAGTAGTGAACTTTAGGCCATTACCACAAGGCAAAATACTCCGAGGATGAAGTATTATTTTCTTGTACATTTAAAACCAAAGATGAGTGATGCATACAGATTCGGTTTTCCATGTGGCCAAAATCGATTTTCGCATGCAGACGAGCGACCCACCTGCACCCAAAGGTCTATGAAAATCGGATTTTCGCATGCAGACACTTAAGCCCATCGTATGTGAAAACCAAACATTGTGAAAAAAATTCCAAAAAAGAAAAAACCCTAGCCCTGCTGTCCTCGCTCCTTCGCCAGCGGCGGCCCGACGCTCGCTGGCCATCTGAGGCCGATCCCAGTGTCACCGAGGTCACTGCAGCCACCATTGTCGCCTGGCACAACCGAGTTCATCGCATCCATCGCCGCCACCAAGGTAGTCGCAACCACCGTCGCCCACGCCATATCTACCCCACCACCGCCGGATCCGCGTGTGTGGGGGCGGAGCAACGGTCGGATCTGCGTGGGAGGCAGAGGGGGTGCCGGATCCACCGGTGCCGCGCCTCCCACCCATCTCCCTCACGCCCGTGGTGCTCCCTCCCGTTGCCGCAACTCCCACCTGCCGCGCTCCCGCTCGGCTGTGGAGGAGGAGGAGGACCTGAGGAGCATCCTGCCGCTCCTATAGTCACCGCCGCTCCCGCGGAGCGGTGGAAAAGGAAGTGGGAGAGGAAGAGAGAAAAAGAGTGGGTGACGGAGTAAGGAGATAAGGTGAGAGTGTGGAAAAATGAGAGAAAGAGAGTGGAGACGAGGTGAAAATGTTTGAAGTGGCTAAGAGGGAAAAGAGAGAGGAGGGGAGAAAAAATTTGTGGAGGAGAGAGGGTATTTTTGCATACGGAACACTTAAAAGAAGTTTACATGCGAAAATGCAGCCCTTTAGAGGACAGCATGCAAAAATAGCCTCATTTTTCATACAACCTATTAAGAGGCCCACATGCGTTTTACACACACAACCAATTACGGCCTGCCTTCATACTACATGAGTCCTAACGTAGTAGTGAAAATTAGTGAGAAAAACTCCAAATGTAATGAACTATGTAGTATTTATCGCTCATGTTCATGTATGAACTATGTAGTATTTATCGTGTCCCTGTGATGAAATGTGATTGTCAAAAAAATTCAGTACAATTATCATGTGATAACTATTCATTTTGTTTCTGCGATGACCTATTTATCCTGTAACTCATGTTCAATTTTTGCAAAACAGCTAAATGGCTTAGCTGCAGCTATAGCCTATAGCTGATCATAGCCGTTGAAAGCCCAAGCAGCTGTGTCCTTAGCCAGAGATTTAAATCATTGCACAGCATACTCATTTTATCAAAGGTATAGTCATATGCATCAATCACTCCACCATTTTACCATGCTTCTACTCCGTGCTATATTTTATTTTTCCATATTACCATGCTTCCATTCCGTGCTATGTTTTTTCCCATAAAACAATTATGTGATGTGTTTTATTTTGTTGCCTGTCACGTTGCATGCTGTGAATTTTGTACTCATAATAATTCAATTTTTGTAGGGCTAACTACAAATCGGTCACCGGATAAAACAGCAAGATATCGGGCGCTTTCTCTACAGCTTCTTGCCTCTTGATTTCTCCTCTGCTACGTGCACGCTGATACAACAGATTTTTTATTATTTCTGTATGCATATGTGACGCAACATGTTTCTTCTTTTTCTAATCTAAACTTTTTTTTCAAACTTTAAACTAATAATTCAACCTGTGATCTAATTACACCATTGTCTTCTTTGCAATTAAATCTTTAGAATAAGATCTCACATGACTATATATTAAAAAATTATATATATATACTATATTTCTAATTGAAACATTTTTATATTATACATGAAACATTTAGTTATAATTACTGAAACATCATAAAATATTCATTGAAACATCTAACAACATTACGTGCAACATTTTCAAATGAGCTAGTGAAACATAAAAAAACTTATTTAAACATCTAAATAACATGATGTGAAACATTAGCCAAAGAACTATTGAAAAAAAACTTAAAAAAATATGCAACATAGTCGGTTTCTAGGTGAATTATTAACTTCCCACAAGTGAAACGTTAAACTTTGAACTATTGAAACATGTATATTTTTTCATTGGAATATAAACAAGTGATATCTTGTTGTAAAGATTTAATTGTGATGAAATTAACGGTATAATTGAATAATGATTGGATTAGTAATATAAGAGATTAAATCATTTAAATTTTTATAAGAGGACTTATTCACACCAATAAGGTTGTCTACTCACTGTGCTACTCCGTAGCAGTAGTACTCTACTAATTCATTATGCACGCAAGCATTCTGGTGTCCGATTTTGGTGTTAAGATCGGGCACCCGAACAGAAGTAATTAATCTCCAACTTTTGTTGGAAAAGAAATTATGTGGGACCCAACTGAGAACTGTCTTAGCTGCGATCAAAATCACAAGATGCTTGGTCAATGGTCAATAGTTAGGGTGTATGAAGTGGAAGTGGATTTTCATCTCTAGAGGGGATATCCCCTCGTTGTTTGCATGTCATCTAAATAGTTATCAAAAAATTTAAAAAAAATTGAAAAGATAGATTAATATGAAATATATCACTCCACAAACATGCAAGGTCAACTTCGACTTCTACAAGTTTCAACAAAAAGAACAAATTAAATTGAAAATAGTTATCGTGCATTCGCGTACATATTTGTTATTTTTGTTATAATTTATAGAAGTTGAATTTTAATTTGTATATTTGTGAAGTACTTCATACTATTATATCTTGCTAAGTTTTTTCAAAATTTTTTGTGATTATTTAGATGATATGTACGAAACGAGAGGATATTCTCGAGGGATGATTTCACTTTCCCGTATGAAGTATGAACAAGTCATCGTGGCAGTGCAACCGCAACCACGGTAGCACCAATTCATGGCTGTCCTAAACCCTTCGTCTTCCTCAAGCAGCAAAGCAACGCCGCCGCCGCAGCAGCAGCAGCAGCTACTACTACTCTTGTTCCACTTGCTTCTTGTCGTCCCAGCCACCTCTCTCAGCTTCAGCTACGACGACCAATCCTTCGTCTCCGACGATTTCAGGCAGGAGGACGACGCCATGGTCACCGCCGGCCGGATCGAGCTGCTCGGCGAGGAGTTCACGGCGCGGGCCAGGGGACGCGCTCTGTACAAGCGGCCGGTGCAGCTCTGGGACGGTGACACCGGCGAGGAGGCCAGCTTCGCCGCGAGCTTCAACTTCACCATCAAGTCGGTGGCCGGCAGGGGCAACGGCCTCGCCGGCCATGGCATGACGTTCTTCCTCGCGCCGTTCATGCCCGACATGCCGCAGGAGTGCTACGAGGGATGCCTCGGCCTCTTCGACCAGAGCTTGACGAGGAACACGATGAGCCACGCCGTCGCCATGGGCAACGCCTCCGGCGCCGCCAGCTTCGTCGCCGTCGAGTTCGACACGCACATGGACGGATGGGATCCGAGCGGCCGGCACATCGGCGTCGACGTGAACAACGTCGACTCGCGCGGGAACTACGTGGTCTTGCCGGAGGACAGCCTCGTCGACGCCGGCGTGATGTCCGCCACGGTGGCCTACGACAGCGGCGCGAGGAGGCTCGACGTCGCCCTCGCCGTCGGCGGCGCCGCCACGTACAACCTCTCCGCGGCCGTTGACCTGCGAAGCGTGCTGCCGGAGCAGGTCGCCGTAGGCTTCTCGGCTGCCACCGGCGACCAGTTCGCCAGCAACCACACCGTTCTCTCCTTCACGTTCAGCTCGACGCTGCCGACGAGGAGTAGTACCCACACCACCTCGTCATCCAAGACAGCTCATCTCAGCGCCGCCGTGGCCGCAGCCGGCGTAGCACTGTTACTCCTCATCCTCGCCGTCACCACCGCCGTACTCATTCGCCGCGCGAGAAAACGCCGACGCGACGACGACTCCGTCGGCAGCTTCGGCGACGAGGAGGAGGAGGACTTGGAGTCGGGCACGGGGCCACGGCGCATCCCGTACGCGCAGCTGACGGCGGCGACCGGCGGGTTCGCGGAGGGAGGCAAGCTCGGGGAGGGCGGGTCGGGGTCGGTGTACGGTGGGCACGTGAGGGAGCTCGGGCGCGACGTGGCGATCAAGGTGTTCACTCGGGGTGCGTCCATGGAAGGGAGGAAGGAGTACAGGTCGGAGGTGACGGTGATCAGCAGGCTGCGGCACCGGAACCTGGTGCAGCTGATGGGGTGGTGCCATGGCCGGCGGCGGCTGCTGCTGGTGTACGAGCTGGTGCGCAACGGCAGCCTCGACGGCCACCTCTACAGCAAGCAGGAGACCTTGACCTGGCCGCTCAGGTATGCACGCGCCTTAGCTATCCATCAGTCGTGTTCTTTACCTTGACGATGTGACTTTTGTGGGGCCCACATTGGGCCCACATTTTGGCTACATTTACGATAGTCGCTGAAGATTCCACCAACACCGCTGTCTGGCTAGACTGATGAAAATGGTACTCACTCAAGTTACTGGTTTCCGTTTTCAAACGTTTAGCTATTTGTTTTATTTGAAATTTTATAATTAGTATTTTTGTTGTTATTATACGATAGAACATGAACATTACTGATAACTTATTTTTTAATTTTCTTATAAATTTTTAAAATAAGACTTACCGTTAAACTTTGAACATAGAAATCCACGACTACACTTAAAATGGCACGAAGCATCCCATAGATTATGACGTATCCTTGGGTCCCGGTGCATGAATTATGATTGATGGTAATGGTTCCTTTTCTAGCTTGTCATTGGAGAAAAAAAAGCATACAAGTACTAGTTACTTAGAACCTCCGTTTTATGTTATAAGTTGTTTTAACATTTGCAGGGTTAAATTTCTTTAAAGCTAGTAGTTATCTATATTGTTAAACTTGCTTTAAGTGTTGTTTTATTTTTTTCTAAATTGAAAAACTTTAAAAATGTTTGACTTTCAAAAACTCAAAGCACTCCTAATATAAAACGGAAGGAGTAGTACTCTCATCGGACGTTCGGTTTTATCTTCGTATTTTAAGCTGATATGATTTATGATAATTTAAATAATATATAGATAATTGATAGTCTAAAATTAAATAGTAAGGTGATGTAACTTTATGAGAGAAGAAAATAAGAAAAATAATTTGGACTATAGATTAATCTTCTAAAGGGTAAAAACAATTGAGATAATGTGGTTTAATGAGAGAAGATTGAAAATGTTAACTAAGTAAGGATTAACTATATAAGTGTTTAAGATATTGTACAAAATGAAGAATAGATATATGTTAAAATATTATCTAAATTATGTAGGATAATGATTTAACATTCTTACATTTTAATGCTTTAAAATATAACAAAATATAGATGATATAACATGTTTGCATGAGGCATAAGATGTAATAATTGCTAATGGATGATAATGTGATATCCTTGCAGGTTGAGCTTTAGGATGTAGTGAGTTGTAACTTTATAGAAGGTATAGGTAAAGTGAAGTTTTGAAAAAGCAAGTCATAATGTCATTTAAGAGGTGCTCGTACCGTTGTACATGTGTTCAAAGGGGTGAATGCATGCACATGTATATGAGCTTATGTGTTAAATGTGTAGAAAAGGAAAAAGTCTAAATTACCCTAAGCTATCGTAAAAGTACGAATTACCCCCTTAACCACAAAACTAGACGCTTTAAACACCAAACCATTCACGTCAAACGAATTACCACCTCCTAACTAAATCTGAAGTAGTATTAATCCTGCATGATGTAAACGTGACAGTCCAGTCAGCAAAACCAACTAAAAAATTGTAGGGCCCATATATCATATTGCCTTCTCCTCATCCCTTAATCCCCATACTGCCCTCGCTGAAGTGTGTGTCGACGGCAATGACCTCCATGAGCACAGACACCATAGGGAAGAGGCGTCGGCTAGGCTTAGAGGGCCACGTGTGGTGGTCCTGTGTGTCAGGAACGAGCCAGAGGTAGCAACGACGGTCGCGCGTGACCTCTCAAACCGCACTTTTCCCGAGTTGTGGTGGCCTTCATGAGCTGGTGACGATGGCGCGGCTAGGAGGAGGCGCTGTAGGGAGCTCACCACCGAAGGCACTAGCCGCTAGTGGCATCATTCTGGTGGACCTGGTGGTGAACTGGGGAAGGCCAGTGGAGTCGACGGAGGTGGAGATTGGCTCGGGGAGATCGGTGGAGGTGACCGAGGCAGAGCTCAGCTCACGGAATTTTTTTATTTTTTATACGTTTTAATTTTTAATTTTAAAAATAAACTCTTGTAAAATTTATTTTCAAGATCTGAATCTTTTCTGACGTGGTAAAATAATAATGTCATATCGGTTTCATTGGCATGATAGTATTATTTGACCACGCCGCTCTCATTGGCGTGGTAGGATAAAACTATCACACTACTCACTGCAGGTGACAAGTTAGTGTTTTTTGTTACGCCAGATAAGCTGGCATGGTCAAAATGTTTAGATTTTGACAATAAGTTTTGGAAGGTTTTATTTTTACAATTAAAAATTAAAAAGTTTCATAAATAAAAAAAGGTCTTTCCAAAATATGGTTATCATCCCAATGAGGGTTCCAATTAATTTAGATATCAATACTATAAAAATAAAAATCCCATATATTTTTTTAGATAAAAAAATTTAACAATAATACGATTAAAATAGTCTTCACCGGTTCTAATAAAAAAATAAAAATTACTCCTGTATCATATTGTGTGATTAATTTTTGTCAGGTACCACGTTATCCATGGACTAGCCTCCGCGGTGCTGTACCTGCATCAGGAATGGGACCAGTGCGTCGTCCACGGAGACATCAAGCCGAGCAACATCATGCTCGACGAGTCATTCAACGCCAAGCTCGGTGACTTTGGACTCGCGCGCCTCATCGACCATGGCATGAGCCTCCAGACCATGACCGCCGTCGCCGGCACGCCGGGCTACCTCGACCCGGAGTGCGTCATCACCGGCAAGGCCTCCACCGAGTCCGACATGTACAGCTTCGGCGTCGTCCTGCTCGAGGTGGCAAGCGGGAGGCGACCAATGATAGTGACACCTCGTGCAGCTGCTGCCACCGGCGGCGGTAATTCAAAGGACGACGATGACGGTGGTGGCCAGGTGTTCCGGCTGGTGGAGTGGGCGTGGGAGCTCTACGGCCGAGGTGATCAGTCACTCGACGCCGTCGCCGACGCACGGCTCGGCGGCGCGTTCGACCGGTGGGAGATGGAGCGCGTGGTGGGTGTCGGGCTGTGGTGCGCGCACCCCGACCCGAAGGCGCGGCCGGCGATCAGGCAGGCCGTGGAGGCGCTGCAGTCGAGGAAGTTCAGGATGCCTGTGTTACCACGGAGGATGCCGGTGGCCGTGTACCTGCAGCCCTTTGCGGCTTCCACCATGAAATACTACGGCGACAGCGTGACCTCCGTCGGGTCAGAGGTTGTTGGTTATTCGTCGACCAGCCTTGCGACGGCGACGCTGTCTTCCAGCTCTAGCTTGCCGCCTGCCATGGCTGACAGTGACAGCTTGAGCCCAAGAGAATGAGGGGTTTGGTTATGTTAGATGCTGGTCAGTTTGTAAATGGTACATGGTAGATAATTATCCATATTTGAAACTAATGTGCTTGTAATTTCTTAAAGAAACGACCTCCTCCTGCTCCACCAGTGGTGAAATTCCTATTTTAGGTTTTTTTTGTCTTGATTATAAGTGGTGCTTCTTGAGAGGTAGACCGGACATAAATTCGTAAATTTATAAACGGTATTTAAGAAAAAAGTACAACAAACAATGGACAAGACCTTTTCCACAATTCCTATACAAACCCTCCCCCTCGGATCCATCACCACCATTCCCGCACACCACCATCTCTTCCACACTGTTGAGGATGGAATTTGGTAAACATATAAATCGGAATCGAGATCTAATCCGAAGCGGATTTGAAGATATGCGGAAATCTCGGAAACAGAGGTCTGTATCGGCCGATACCGAGTTTGATATGGTTAGCCGATACAGCCAATATTGATTAAGTTAGTTGCATGATCAATGTTGGATTCAAAAGAAGGGCTTCAATGACATTATCGGGCAAGGATAGAGTCCGAGATAGGCAATTGTATCTATTAATTAGGATTTTTAGTAATTTCCTTATAGATATTTTCGGTAAGAGTCCGTCTAAGTGACTTGTTCATCTGTTAGAGTTGTAATAGGAAATATGAGTCGTGTCTAGTATGGACATATTATGTATTTTGGGTATAAATATGTACCTGAGACCTTATAAACAATTAACATAAGTTCAATCCAATTTCGGCGCATCGCCAACCTTTTACATTATTCTATTTCGATGAGTTCTTGCTTTCGAGTCGAGCCTTATCGGTTTCGATCTTTGACAAAGAGGTAAAACTTCTTATGGCGGTTTGCATTATTGGAATTAGTGCTTACTCTAATCTTGTTTTGTGAATCAACGAGTTATCATATATGTTAAATAATTTAGATTGATAATGCTTTCTACTTGCATCGGTTGATCTCTATTTTTGGTTTTATCGATAACGACTAGATTGACTTGTTGATTTAGATTATATAATATATCTACCATCCTGAAAAGATGATCATCGGCTTGATTGTTTAGATGTCATATTTCTTTTCATACTTAGTGTTGCATCAGTTAAGTTTGATCTACTAAGTCGTATTTAGAATCATAATCTCTAACCTGTTTTATGGTCATTAATAAGGATAGTATCGGGGTTTCAGCCGATCTTATCTGATATAATTGTTTACATAGATTTATATCTTGTTTAATATACTGTATCTGCCCCTTATGTTAGGATCTTAACTAATATAAATATATTAAGTTTATTATCAATCTAATTGATATCAGTTTAATATATTTATTACAAGATAATATCCTAGTATAAGGTAGTATCAGAGTTGTAGCCGATACACACTTAAATCTGGACATCGGCTATGACATGAGCACATGTAATCTTTATTTCATGCTCTTTTAGATCTAAGCAATTTATATCGTCTCGGTTAAATCCGATCTATCCTAATTGTTGATTTCTAAAGTAATATTAATTTATAGATTACATATTGTTAATATCTACAGCCGATGGACCAAGTTTACATCCTCTTTACAATAAATACACCTTACAGCCAATTCGACTAGTACTGCATCGGCTAGGTTAAAGATGATACGTCATCGGCTCCACAGCCGATCGGCTATTGTTTATGGATTTAATCGTGTATATTGTTTCTTGTTGATTGCAGGATCAAATCAACTAGCACGCCCTTAACCCGAAAGCAAGTTTTGGACCTACACTAGAGTAAAGCAAATCTCTCAGACTAGTGTGTGTTTTTTTCATCAGCACACACCCACCAACATCCCCGCGGGCGTCGCTTGAGGTGCTACCTAGCCTCACCATTGAGGTGCCCCCGCGTCCTATTTCCGGTAGCTCCCACCACCACCTACTAATAACTCCGCGTGATTTAGTGCCACACTTTGGCTTCTCCATTTCGTTTTGCCACCACCGCAAACCTTGCTCACCGTGCTACCTGTTGACATAGAATCGCACCACCACACCTTGAGCACGTTATGTGCAACCCGCGGCGGTACCCGGAGACGCGCCGCTGTAGGGAGTGGGTAGATGCCGCCGAACGAACACCCGGGAGGGATCTCGTCAGGGTGAACACGCGCCGGTTTGTCCTAGGCTCGACAGATCAGCTAGGACATACTCAAATGTCATTGAGATGAGATACGACGTGCAATTGGGAAATTGAGGAGAAAAAACTTGGAATAGGTAGCAAGAAGGAGGGAGATGTAGAATATAGAGGGTTTCGATAGTAAATTGAATTTGACATTTGATTGGTTGTTTTTCCAATCGGCCTTGGCTACATAACACTATAATTTGTGTAATTTGCTGGTAGATATAGTAAAAACATGTCATGGTTGAAAGACACTTTAGAAAATTGGTAATTTGCTAGATGACACTTTCAGCTCAATTAGAGAGAGAAATTCTTCTAAAAGATAAGAATGCCCCTATGGTCAAAAGATTTTTAGCTGAGATTGGAGTGAAGATGGAATATGATGTATGCTAGTCATGTACTTTGAATCATGGCAAATTTAGAGTTGCATAATTTCAAAATTTTACTCTAACCATTACAACACATTTGAGCTTCTTTGACGAAATTGTTTCTTACGGAATTGTTCAAGTTAATCAGAGTGCCAGGGAAATAATACATTGGTTACGGTCAATTTTCTGATGCCTATGTCACACGTTTCATGATTTTTCTGTGCTTAAGTAACATCTATTTTGCTATGGCTAAATCTCAACTTGCTAGGCCTAGGGCAACTCATGAATTTTGCTTTGCCTACCTTTTACTGTTTGTTGTTTTTGCTATGGCTAAGCTAGACGATTTTGCTATATATGCCTATGCCTAGGCCAAACTCTTACATTTTGCTACGATGATCTGAAATCATAATTAAGGATACATCGGATTTGTGATTATGAATAGTGAAGTTTCTCGTGGTTTGCAGTGATTCAGATTTGTGATTCTGAACAGTGAAGTTTCTCGTGGTTTACAGTAATTCCATTAGCCAACTCATGATTTTCATACAGCCCATGGAACTTGCTTTGTCTATGTCTACCTATCATGCCATGTGTAACTCATAAATCCCATGTGTATATTAGGTGTCTTTCAAGCTAGTTGAGATGTTAGTGCTTAGACTTCTATTTGAAACTTATAATTAATTTCTTTTTTGCATGTAAAGAAGTGACAACTAATGAATATGAGAAAGTGAGGACCCGGATTATGATGAGAAACAATCCAAGTGGTGGAGAGATTTGGAATCAAGGCATTAACTTCCATTCTTGACAAATGAAGTGCAAAGAGCATTGGTACTTGTTGATGCAAAAAACACACACTGACTGAGAGATTTGCTTTACTCTAGTGCAGGTCCAAAAGCTTTCCTTCAGGTTTTAGGGCGTGCCAGTTGATTTGATCCTACAATCAACAAGAACATTCGAAGAAATATTACTAGAACACGATAGCCGATCGGCTGGAAGACCAATGTCGTATCGCTTTGTAACCTAGCCGATGCAAGGAAAGATGAATCGGCCATAATATGAACTTGTAAGCATATGTAAACCCTAAACTCAACTCATTGGCTGAAGAGATTAACATTATGTAATCTATGTATTGAACTACCTTATAAATCAGCAATTGGGATAGATCGGACTTAACCGAGACAGTATAAATTGCTTAGATCTAAAATAACACGAAGTAAATATTACATATGTTCATATCAAAGCCGATGTTCGAGTTTATCAGATAAGATCGTTGAAACCCTGATACTATCCTTGTTAATAAGCATAAGGCAGGCTAAAAATAATGGTTCTAAACACGACTTAGTAGATCGAACTTAATTGATGCAGCACTAAGTATGAAAAGAAATACAATATCTAGACAATCAAGACATTGACTATCTTTTTGGGATGGAAGATATGCTATATAATTTAAATTAACAATATATTTTATTTGTTATCAGCGAAACCCTAGAGCAAGATCAACCGATGTGTTGACATAAAAACACGATGGCTTAGGAGATCTGCTTAGCTCCAGTGCAAGTCCAAAATAATGATGAGATGCGGGCGTGCCAGTCAGTTTGATCCTGCAACTGACAAGATATGTAAACAGTAGATAAAACAGCCAATCGGCTGACAAGCCGATGAAGTGATTCCAGCCAATGCCGATACTAGCCGATGTCGATAGGGTTTTGAGCAATCGGTTATATGTCAAATGTAGATAATGATATAAAGACAATCGGATGATGATAATGTAGTAAAATAATAATATAATGAAGTAGAAACCAATCGGGTAATAGTGATATGATAGAATAAGCGTTGATCCGAAGGTTAAAGCATACATCGGCCGGTATCCCGTCGTCATCTAATCCAAACGATTAGATAAACAGTGAAATCTTTGTTGCGATCGGCTTAATCCAACTTATATGTAATCCTTATAAGCCGATGCAATATCCAGATAACTCATCGGCTGAAACCCCGATGAAACCCTTATTGGCAATCAAGAAGCGGGCTAGAGATTATGGTTCTACGCATGACTTAGTAGATCAAACATAACTGATGCAGCACTAAGTATGAAAAGAAACATAATATCTAGACAATCAAGCTTTTGACTGATTTTCAGGGTGGTGGATACATTATATAATTAAGCCAACAAAGTAATCTAGTCGATACCGAGAAAACCCTATATGAAGATCGGTCGATGCAAGTAGAAAACATTGTCAATCTAGATTATATAACGTATATGATAACTCATTGGCTAGCACTCCGATAAAACATTAGCATGAACATATCGGCTTAACAGGATTTATATTATCAACAACAATTTAGTAGGTCAAACCTAACCAATGCAGCACGAGATTGTATATGATAATATAATACTTGATGAACCGATAGATCTGTCTAATCTTTGTGGCAATGCCTATAATGAATAATAATACGGTATATAAGTAGATATCATCCTCGTACCATTGAAGCTCCATGGTGCGTACCAAGGGTAACACCATGAAGAAGGAGAAGTAGGTTCCTGGTGATCCATTCTTGCTCATCTCCCACCTCGCTTGGTAGGTGAACTTGATCTCCTTGGTCACTTGTCATCTTTTGGAATCTCCGGCTTGTCTTCTTGCCCCCGAGTACTGAAGTTTTCGATATGATCTTGGTATTCTCTTTTCAATCGGGGTTCTTCTTCTTCTCTTGCATCTCAATGGTATTCACAGGAACATGTTTTTAATCATCCACAAATTTCAGTCGTCCTTCATCAATGGCCGATTGAACTTGTCTTTTGAATATGTTGCAATCATTAGTGGCATGAGAATCTTAAGTGTGCCATTTACAATATTCACAGAGCTTTAGTGGTATGACATGTTTTTACGATAATTCGATTTGCTTATGCTCTAACAAATAATAAAAGATCTTATCACATTTGGTCACATCAAATGTGAATTTTGTTTCCTCATGCCGATTTTTAGGAATAACTAGCTTAAGGATAGAGCAAACGAATGGTTTAGACTTAGAGGTTCTAGCCCATTCAGTTGTATGCACATTGATTGTCTTATCGTCTGTAGATATAACCTCATCAAGTACATTGTAATGGGAAAGGTGAGACTTAGCCTTTCGTGAGATCCTGGCTTCTTTTGCTTGACTTTGAGCCGGATCTTTTTTAATTCTAGTATCTACACCGAACATGTTTATCATAATTTCGGCGATCTTTCACTAAGGATTTTAGGTTTTGTATGTGTACCAGTCATAGAAATACTAGGAACAGACGATGTAGAAGCCACTCCTAAACTCGCCGGCTACGGTCTGACCGGCATTGGCCCCCAGTTGGACCGGCCACCATGTTCCGTCTGACCGGCAATGTTGCAGCGGTCTGACTGGCCGTTTCTACCTGTCTGACCAGTGGTGTTGCAGCAGTCTAACCAGCATATTATGCCTTTAGGATCTACCGTCTTAAGAGAATTGTAGATACTTATCCTCGGCCAATTTTGTTGTATATGTACTGCTGGTAAACTATAAGTCGATGAAACAGCATACAAGTGCTCACTGTTGTATGAAGTAGATGTCCTACCTAGTAACCAACTATTTAACCGATTCTCTAGTTCGTTCATGTGAGCATCTAGGGTTTTCTCACAAGTAGAACTAAAGGAAGCAAACTGATTATTTAAACTAGCAATAACAACACCATCTACTATTTGAGCAACATTAGATGCAAGAACGGGGGTATTGCTATAATCGGATGTTACCTCAGATGTGGTGTAGACGGGCAACGAGAATTCATTTTGTTTGATGACGCCTTGCCTCGTCTTCCAGTAGCATGAAGTCATCTTTCGCCGTAAATCTTCAAGGTTAGCTTCAAACGCTTGGCGATTGGAACGCCCCGGTTTTCGCGAGACGTTAAAAACTAAATTAATAAAATCCTATTTGCGAAAATTTTGTTCTTTGTGTGTGAGTCTAAGTCGGGCTATGGATCTCAATTAAAATCTAGCTTTGTTCCCTCTCCTCGCTGTCAAAAAAACACCACCTCCTCAAAAATTCCGTTCTAAATAATCTCGGGAGTTCGAATTTCCGTACTCGAATTTCTCTCCTTAAACCTTATCCGCAAATCCCATCGATTTTCTCCTTAAACTCTAACTCTCATAATTCCTTTTATCCCCTCTCCTTGAATCCTCCCCAAAATACTTTCGCAAATCTAAACACACATCTATTCCAAAAATACTAAACTCCCAATTTTGTGCCCTCCTTGACCCCTCCCAATTTCTCTTGAGTTCAAATATTTAATTTGAATTCAAATACCGACATCCAAATTCATTTCCAAACCCTAACCTTCATCCGACTCTAGTTCTTTGGAAAAGTCTGTTTTCCTCCCCTTGGTTGTTGGGTCGTTACTCAATTGTCGGCCCATCTTATTCCCCTCGGCCCATTACCTCGCCACGTGCGTCACACATGCTCCCCACCAAGGAGACGTCGCACTCCTCTCCTTCCTCTCACGCTCGCTCTCTCTCTCTCTCGTTCTTCCCGCCGGTGCCGCTCAAATCACCGCACCGCCTTGCCGTCCCCTGCGCGCGCGTGTGGCTGACTGGCCAGGACGCCGCGTCATGCCGCCCTGTCGTGACGACTGCCTTGCCTCCGCTTGCCGCCGACCACCGCTCCGCCTTTTACCGACAACATCGACGTCACCGTGGTCCCCGCCGCTCACGGCCAAAACTCGGACACCATGTTGCGCAACCAAGCTGACATCACCACTCTCCCACTTCTCCCCTATAAAATCCTCCTTCCATTCCCCTCTCCTCCTCACCGAAGTTCCCCACCAGCCAACAACGCCTCGGCATCGAACGGTGCACGGTCACGTGCCGCTGTTGGCATCTTCTCCCCGCCGTCGCGTTCTCAGCAAGCCGGACCGGACCGCCTTCCCAAAACCATCGCCGTTCCCGCTCGCCGATGAGCTCCTCGCCTCCCTCCCTTTCTCCTCGCTGTTGCTCTGCTTTCACCGCCGCCGTGCGTAGATGCACGTTGCCGCCGGTCGAGCTCCCGTCGGTTCCTCTTACCACCACCCTCCCGTGAACCTCCCGGGAGCGCCGCCATAGCCGCCCCTTCTCCTCCCTTCTCTTCGCCATTCTCGCCACCGCCGCGTGCTATCGCGCGCCATCGTTGGCCTCCCGCCTCACCGCCGCCGTGCCTCCTCTCTCTAATCCGAGCCATTGAACCGACTTCCCATCCCCTCCTCTCGCTACCGGTGCTTGCCGCCCCCTCCAATTCACCGCGGCTCGCCGGAAACCCCCGCACGCTGCCGACCGTTCAATCTTCGGCCGACCTCATTTCCTCTGCCCATCCCATCCGATGTGGTTGTCCATGTGGACTTGACCGGGTCAAGCCGATGCCCGGTCAGCCACCTCCTTTCCCGCCCGCGTGGGCTGCCTCTCAACCGCCGTCCTGCCCGTGCCACGATCGGTCGTAGGCCGCTTTCCCTCGCGCGCAGCCCACTCCCCTCCAGCCTTGCTTGCCCGTGAGCGCCACCCCACCGGGCCGTCGCCCTCATGAGCCGCTCCACCCCCGGGCCGCGCCCTCCTGCGCCCTGCCTTGTGGGCTGCTTTATTGCGTCGGCCCACCTCCCCTTTCTCTCTCTCGCCAGCCGATTGGGCCACGGCCTTGCCTCCCCGACCTGACAACCCAAAGTCCATATCCAGTCCCTCATCAGCCTGCTACCCTTGAAACAAAAGTCCATCATTGGTCCCTCATTCCTCCCTCTTACCAAATCAGCCACCCATGGTCTGAAGTCCATACACCCTCCCTCACCTTTTGCTGGCCCCACTTGTCAGTGAGTGTAAGAAATATTCTTGAGAAGAATATTTCTTTTCCAGAAATTCAATACTTACATTTCCTTTGTCCAGAAAATTCAATAAATCATTTCTCTTATTTCAGAAAATCAAATAATCGTCCAAAATTCATATCCGTTGATCCGTAACTCCGATTGACTCCGTTCCACTTCCAGTAATTCCGTAAAATTGAAATCTATCTAATGGCACTATTGGTTAGTCTAAATACGATCTTTCTTTTGGTCCTTGTATAGGTTTTCCCTGTTTGCGTATAGTTGCGGGTTGCGGATTTTTATCCGAGTGCGGATTTCAAGAAGCTTCATGAAGACCTAGAGCAAGGCAAGTCAACCTTGACCATATTGCTCCTATAATTGAAAAGTCATTATTATTTTTTTTGCAACTTGCATTATTTGAAGCACACACTTAACTTGTTTGGCCTCGGTTTGCGTGCCAAACCAACGGACCTACCCAGTAGTCGCATAACTTCCTGTAGGCCGATATACCCTGCTTCCTTATCGCTCCACCTTTGTGGTACTTTGGTATCCATGCTCTTTGAGCACGAGTACCAATTACTCCACATACACCGTTGCTTGTTGAAAATTTGGGATATGGGTTTGAGAAGCCTTGAAAACCCGACACGTGGTGTCGGTGTGTTTGAAAATAAAAGTGATTCTAAAATCTCGTGATGCGAGTGTTGTGCCTGCATGGTGTTGTTCTCGTATTCGCATATAAGGACCGATTCCATTGGGAATTACATCCGAGCATAGCTAGTGCAACCACATGGTGGAATGGGACACCCTGGCTAAGTAATTAGCTGCTTTTGGGAAATCTTGTATGCCAATATGGATGGAAAGCCGGGATGTGGCGGTAGAGACATCCTGGGAGTCCTAAACAGAGGAAGGCAACCGGGAGTCCTGAATGGAAAGCCGGAGTTGGCCTAATGTTTGTCAGGGAGACCCTCTATGTGGCATAAGGTGACCTAGGGATAGCTTTGGAAAGGCTTTGTCACGAACCTCCGACACCAGCCAGTGTCTGGAGTAAGTTCGTGTTATGTGGGTAAAGTGTACCCCTCTGCAGAGGTTAATAAACTATTCGAACAGCCGTGCCCACGGTCATGGGCGGATGCAAGTTGATTGTCGTTGCATAGTTTTGTTTGCCTGTGCTTTGTGAAAAGTGTTGTGGATTGGGAATCGTTACCAGAATCAGCCTATGTGGCAGATGGATGGCCTGGGTGGTCAAAAACGGATCTGTGTTATCGGATGTCTGAGGGCATCATGGACTAGGCTTCGCGGGTGGAAGCGGAATGCTGTGCTGCGGGGCAGTAGGACTCTTGGAGTCCGAGAAAATGAAAATGGCTCAAGGAGCCGCTTAATCAAGTGAAATGGCTATGCGAGCCGTGAATTAATGAACCGACCTGGGAAGTCTGGGCATTACCAGTTGAGTTGTTGAAAAGCATCTCTTAAGTCGATTTGAGAGGCAAGTCTCTTTTCGACCTAAACTCAAAAAGAAGAAAATCACTTAGTGGTTTCAAAATGGTTCGAAATAAAGGATTTGCAAAACAGCCTTTTCCCTCTTTCAAGCTTGCACTAAACACCTAAGTTCCTGTGACTTGCTGAGTACGTAAGTACTCACCCTTGCTCTATATATAGTTCCTCCGCCCTGAAGGTGAAGTCGAAGAGAAGTGAAGATTAGGGTTTCGTCCTGGCTCCCAGCCGTCGCCTGTGGTGTTGGGTGTTAGCTCGTTGGTCTTCGCTGCCACTGTTTCTGCTGTTGCTGCTTCCGCGTCATCTGTTATACTCCCGGGTTCCCCTGAGAGCTGCAACTTAAGTTAAGGTAAATAAGTCCTCTATTTAAATTAAGGATTGTAATGATTCATAATTGTCACCGTGGGTACCAGCGCTATGTCCTGGGACTGGTACCGATATTGCGGTCTCGTTGGAAGCGGTTCGCGCCGTTTTTCTACGAGCGCTCCTATCAGGTGACGTTGTACGGCGGTGCAAGATCGGGGCGTGACAGCGATTACCTTCTGGCAACTCTCCATAATCCGCAAACATGATGTTGTCTTTATATAGATTGGTGTAAGATCCCATGGTGGAGAA
Organism: Oryza punctata; assembly: GCA_000573905.2. Classification (NCBI taxonomy): domain Eukaryota; kingdom Viridiplantae; phylum Streptophyta; class Magnoliopsida; order Poales; family Poaceae; genus Oryza; species Oryza punctata. The sequence continues at coordinate 10,430,812 of CM002491.2, read as the reverse complement.
CTAGGGTTTATGCTAGCAACCAAAATCGTTCCCCAGCGGAGTCGCCAAAAAGATGTGATGACATTGAATCGCGCTGCCACACTGTCAATGTTCTAGATCACAACTACGGTATTTGCATGGTATGGGGATCGTTGGTACCAGGGTATACACGAGATTGAGGTTAAAGAGATAGGAGATATGGATTTTTATACAGGTTCGGATCCCCTCAACTGATAGGTAATAGCCCTACTCCTGTTGGCCGAAGCCGGTGTTATTCTTATTCATCATAATCACTCGAGTACAATATTTGGGATGACCTATCTAGTCATCGTCAACGTGGCGGCATGGACCACCACCTGTAGTCGACGATGAGGTAGTCTTCATCCTCGACTACGAACTCGGCGAGATCAAAGATCGCGCTAGATCCTTTTTGTCAGCCTCCACGGGCACCAGGTTGGGTATGTCTAGGCTTATCTCTGATGTCGATGTCTGACGGCATATATTGGAGTCTATTCTAACTGTTGCGTCTCTCTCTGCGGGCACCAGATTCCCCTCCCCTCCTAGGGGGCCTTGTATTTATACCCATAGATATCCCCTTGTCCAAGTAGAACTAGGGAGACAAATATAGATACGATCTGAGTAGTCCTTATAGTTTCCATGTAGAACTCTGCTTCTACTTCCTTATCCAGAATACCTTATGTTTATGAGGCCTGATTCTGTATGACTTGATATATGGTGGGTCCTACCGAGCTTAAGCCATGATTATAGGGTATGCCTTATCCATAACCCTAACATACACCTTGAGCGTGTCTCGTGCAACCCGCGGTGGCACTTCGAGACGCGCCTCCATAGGGAGTGGGTTGATGCCGCTGAACGAACACCTAGGAGGGACTCCGTTAGGGTGAACACGCACCATTTTGTCCTAGGCTTAGCAGGCCAGCTAGAACGTCCTGTAATGCTGTAGAGACAAGAGACGACGAGCAATTGGGGATTTGAGGAGAAAAGACTTTGGATAGGTACCAAGAATGAGGGAGATGTAGAATATAGAGGGTTTGGATAGTAAATTGAATTTGACAATTGATTGGTTGTTTTCTCAATCGGCCTTGGCCCCCTTATATTTATAGGAGGGGTGGACTTGCATCCCAGGGTTTTTCACACATCCAATTAGACTTAGAAATCAACTAGAACTCGAGAAATCCCGATCGAAAACAACGAAACACGATAAAAACCTCAATTGGACTTGGACTCTGTGTTGAAGATCTAACCACCATGGCACTTGCGGTCTGACCGTAGTTCATTGTTCGATCTGATAGGCCATACAACGGCGGTCAGATCAGCCTTCGCAGGAAATAGTCGGTAGTTTCCAAATATGGCAAGAACTTGCTATAAATCCAAACTAGTGCCAATTTTGGTTATCAACACTACCAATTAATCCGGTGGCTCGGGCGGTGACGTCATCACCTTGTCGCGCCTTATCTCGATAGGTCACCATTGTCCGTATAGAGGTTGCACTGTCAGTTGGCACCAAAATTTCCCAAAATTTTAAAAATTTCGTGTATTTTCGGTTATTTAACCAAAATTATTTAAGATTTTAACATATTTTTACTGAATTTGAATAAATTTTGACCAAATTTGCACATATTTGACCAAAAACTGAAAATTTCGGGGGGATTTAAACTGAAATTTCAAACCATGTGGCCACCACCTCAGCACCTCCATTTAAACCCAGGGATTTCTGTCTTTGAGCAGAATTGCCAACTCTGGGCGAATGTGCTCCAACTGCGACATGGCAATGAGCTTGCTGCTGCCGCTCAATGTCATCGAGATGGATTTGTAGAATTATCCGGCCTTCAACCAACTATAGTTGACGCTCGGCATCAGATCAGATAGCCTGCATGAGCCTGCCATGGAGAAAGTGGTGGAAGGATCAATGTATGTCTGATACCAAAACATTAGGATCCCGCAAGCTCCACATAAGGTGTTATGCTATTGAGATGAGAGTTTTTTTTTCTAGAAAATGGATTAAAACCCAACCTATACACTCAAAATAATGTGCACGGCTAAATTGAGATGAGAATTAGTAGTATACATGGCGTTCACTAGAACGAGTGCAAAATGGAGGCAAATCCTTGAGAAAATAGAGGAGCTATGAGTGTTCGAAAATAGATAATCCGTCGCTCGCATTAGAAACCTTAGTAGACAGAAAACAACTAGAATTGTCGATGTAGAATAATCAAAGGGAGATATGGATGTCATATGTATTTTATACAGGCCTGAGCAAATCCTACACCACTCTACCTTCCAGCGTTCTACAATTTGATCTTGTTAGACGTGTTAGAGCTCATCCTGAAACCGGCAGAGAGCATTTACTGGCAAAATAAGGCTTATCAATGTCCAGATTGTAATTTCACGATGGTTTTTCGAAGAATAGGAACAATTTTTGCCCTGAATATATATTAATAAAGCAGAAGGGTACAGCAAATAAAACGAGGTATGTATAGAGCAGAGAAAAGCAGGGCAAAGAACATGCAGTCTGAACCTCGCTTTGAACTTAAGCACGGTCCACATATCAGTGACTCAAAGCCAAAGCCAGGTGACTTAAAATCAAATGATCTCAATCCAAGGATGATTCCATTCCCAATTTCATGCATGTAAGTGGGTAGCTAGATGAAACATGCTTTGCAGTTTGCACAATAATAATGTGTCTTGTCCCAACACTCAACCTGATTCCCTTGCATAATTTTTTTAAATTGAAACCTGAGAGATATGGGTGTGTTCAGCAGTGCTATTAGCTGACTGCCTTGCAGCCAGCCAGCCAGCAGCTACAATCCCACCACAAAAAGGATATAGCGGGAGCGGCTGCGCAGCCGCAGTTCAGCACCACATAGCAGTATAAGGCCCATATCCGCTGCATCAGTGTGTTTGTTTTCCTGCCATACTGTCTGCAAAGACATACGAACGGTTCTGTGGCTAGTTATTACCACCGTTTTTATTTATTTTTCACTTTTAACCATGCATATATACCAAAGATAAAATGACCAAAAAGTTTCTAGTTAAGTGGGATGTATAATTTAGAAGACTCTAGATACATATGCCAACTAAATATCATCTTAAGCTCACGAAGGACAAAACAGAAATTATCACCTTGGCAAGTGTATGTTGATAAATATTTTGGAACTTCAGAGGGTGGACATAGGTACAAGTAAATGAAAACGGAAAAAGTACATCATAGCATTTTTGCAAAAAAAAAAGCACATAGCAACAGCATAGGGGTTACCTTCTGAATGGTCCATATGGTGCTAGGCACTAGTGCTAGGATGTTCAGCGTGGCTTGACAAAAATTTGAAGGCTAGTGCCATTGACGAGACACTTCGACAAAAAAAAGATTATAAAAAAGGAAAAAAAAGCAAACTCATTGTCATGCTAGGATCTACCCTTTTTTTTTCAATCAAGTTGACCCAGAAGTAAATAACAAATGTTTATCCCCTTATTTAAAATTAAGCATGGATTTTCGACGATCACACGTTGTAAGTAAAAATTTCAGATTGGAAACTGTGTATCCTAATCCACTTGTAGAAAATTATAGCCACATCCACCAAAATTAGAGTATACATTCTGCTCCGTCAAAGCTCAATGTTCGCCACACAAAACATCACAGACATGCCTGAGCAAATACTGCACATTCTACACATTCCAGCGTTCTACCATTTGATCCTGGTAGTCGTTTCAGACCACATTCTGAAACATGACCAAGGAAGAATTCTGTGGCGAAACAAGGCTTACAAGTAATGCATATGATGGTAGTGTTAGAATCTATGGATTCGGTCGTGATACTATGTCATAACACTGAGCAACAGCATGATAGTCTGAACTGCACTTTGACCTCTTTGCAAGGTGAACAAACTGGATTGCTTGACACATCGGATATTGATTTTGCTACCTATATATAGCATGGCATGAGCATTGATCCTAGTATGTAGATAAATCCTTGATGCCTCCCATCCCCTACATTTTCTAGATAAGAATGATATATATCATGCCCAAGTTTTTTGTAAGGTTGGTTTATAATATAGGGTGGTTTTGTTTAGACAATAGATCAATTTACATTGACCTTACTTTTGGGAGAAAGCCAAACCAGGTTCATACAAGGTTCAAACTTTTTAAAACAAACGAAACTACTTCACACTGCACCTTTTACCGTCGCTGCTTGATAATTACGATGGGCAGGATACTATCAGTCAACTGTGAGTCTATTATGTACTTATGTTGTTTCACCTCTACTAAGCCAAAAAATGAAGTCCTCCCTAGACACACTCAAACCTTTCAAGTAGAGCAATAATTTATTAGCAAGCATTATTTCCACATATCTATCGCCTCTTTGATTTAAATAGTGGTCCAAGATAAAGGAGTTAAGGAATAAACTAAATGGGCTGCTTATTTTGTTTAACATCCATAGATTTGCAAGAAGAACCCCCTCAATCTATATTTCTCTTTGCTTGGTAGGAGTTGTGTTTTTCTAGATGACAACCAGTAGGGATTCAGGCTACTGGAGCTTGAGGGGTACACACCATCAATCTCATTCGATCCAGTAGGGATTCGCCCTCCACCGCACTCCCTTGCAGCCTCGCTGCCCACTGCGCCGATCCCCCATCCCACCTGCCTCCTTCCGCCACACTTGCTCCTCGCACGCAACCACAGAGTAATAGTAAAATTGGGGAGGACTTGTTAAAATCTGGTGTAATAGTATAGATTGCGGGGTCCAACTATTAGTGGTAGGGGTGTTGTGGGAATGCACATCACCACTACTAACATTTTAAGTAGTATAGATTTTATTTTTTAGGAAGTTTCTTGTCATTAGCCAATGTCTGACTTTCTATATAATTCTTATGTAGCTCAACATGCTTTGTGTTTATTCAACTTGGACTGAAGTTACACTGTATTTTTATTTACTGAAATGTCAAAGATAACATGTAATATTTTGGTTTCTAGCTTTGTGCCCTTTTGGTGATGGTTGTCAAGACCATCGGCTGCTTCCTCCCCACCGACCACTCTATCCATGAGGTGATAGACAATTTCTTCGTGCTGTCATATTTCTGATAATATAGTTGTGCCTTATGAAGAGGGTTTGAATGGGACTAAAACTAACTTGTTAGTACCTGTCACATTGAATGTTTCTATATTAATTAGAAGTATTAAATATAGACTAAAAATAAAACCAATTTCATAACCCTGGACTAATTTGCGAGACGAATCTATTGAGCCTAATTAATCCATGATTAGCCAATGTGATGCTACAGTAAATATGTACTAATTATGGATTAATTAGATTTAAAAAATTTTGTCTCGCATGCAATTAGTTTTATTATTAGTCTATATTTAATACTCTTAATTAGTGTCGAAACATCCGATGTGGTAGGAACTTAAAAATTAGTCTCTAGATCCAAACACCCCCGAAGCTGTGTGACCTTTAGCAATGAATGATAACGTGAACTTATTTTCCTATCACATCAGTTTCGAACATCAGCTCTGACGATATCTGAATTTCAAACGTCAGCGCTTATTCTAATAGTTTGTTGCTGTGCATCTAGAATAAAGACCCCGGCATGAGTGAGTTGTCTAGCAGTTATACAGAATATTGGGAAAGCCCATAGTTGGTCGATACCACTCTAAAGGTTTCATTCATTGACAAGCTCCTAAAATAAGCTTAAATCAGTTTTGCACAAACAATCAGTTCATATGAATTTCTTAACCCTTATGATTTCTTATTCTTTTATTTGGGGTGGAATGATATGATTTCTGTTGCATCCTTATGGGCAGTAATAAGTCCACCAAAACTAAGTGGCATAAGAACCAATTGGTTTTCATTAGTGGATTTATAGACTGCAATCATTACCCCAGCCCATTCTTGTCATGTATCTTGAACTCTTGGAAAATTTTGCTATAAGGACCCTCTAAAGTATGCTTTCTTTAGCTATAGTCTTTACTTTATGCATCGCTGATCTCGTAGTGGCAATGTGCTATGAGATAACACTACGTCTGATTCTTACTTGCAGGAGGATTTTTAGTGAATTAGCATTTATGGTAAAAATAGAGACAATTGTTTTAGGACACGGATATAAAAGTTTTAATCACAGATTATTTTTGTTGATTCACATTCTCTTTTAGTTAAATTCATCTATCATTTACCCTTTAACATGGATCGACATGTCATAGATATTTGCTGCAATTTAGCCATGTTCCTTACTGATTTCATATCTCTAATACAGAGTGTACTGATGTTTGTACAATTCTCAAAAAACTAGGGAGGGATACTTTGCCATGTGCTTATAAAAAACTACCTCCTGAATTGCTCTATTATTTCAAGCATTCAGATTGCTGGAGCTTGAGACCTAGGCTCATCAAATCATGGTAATATCATCTTCAATTGGTAATTGTTTCTTATGACTTGTTCTTCCTGCTGATGGATCCCCTGCAGGATGTTAGAATCTGTTTTCATTGAGTACCTGTTTCCAATATTTTCAGAACTGAGTGAATTGATGTCATGTATCAAATTAACACCTTAATATGCAATTAGATGTCAAACTTGGGGCATTTACTATCTTTTTGCTGGTGAAATGGTTGGTACACTGGGGACCATGATTGGTTTCCTTCTGTTCTTGAAATCCTCTTTAATTAGACCAGGGTATAACAGAGCAATGGACAATGAAGGTAAATACCATTTCATGGTTCACAGTTAATCTGAAAAAAATACTATACTCTTGTTGTACATATCACATGTTGAAAATGTTTTCAGTGAGCAAAAAAGCCTAACATACCATTACATTGCTACTTACATGGGGCATTTACTATCTTTTTGCTGGTGAAATGGTTGGTACACTGGGGACCATGATTGGTTTCCTTCTGTTCTTGAAATCCTCTTTAATTAGACCAGGGTATAACAGAGCAATGGACAATGAAGGTAAATACCATTTCATGGTTCAAAGTTAATCTGAAAAAAATACTATACTCTTGTTGTACATATCACATGTTGAAAATGTTTTCAGTGAGCAAAAAAGCCTAACATAACATTACATTGCTACTTACATGGGGCATTTACTATCTTTTTGCTGGTGAAATGGTTGGTACACTGGGGACCATGATTGGTTTCCTTCTGTTCTTGAAATCCTCTTTAATTAGACCAGGGTATAACAGAGCAATGGACAATGAAGGTAAATACCATTTCATGGTTCACAGTTAATCTGAAAAAAATACTATACTCTTGTTGTACATATCACATGTTGAAAATGTTTTCAGTGAGAAAAAAGCCTAACATACCAGTCGATATTTTGCGATCTCCAATCTGGTTTATGTTTGGTTAGCTAAACCCTAACATCATTAGCTTGGAGAAATACATGAGAGGTGCTTCAGTCTGAATGTTTTGGTTCAAGATACATATTTCTTAATGAGATTTTTGTCAAGTACTTTTTAAATTGCAGAATAATCCATTTTGTGTTTTAGGTCATCATCTTAAGAATGTGATGGCAATGTCAAAGCCTCAGCTGTAAGCAAATATTAACCTTGAGAATTAAGAAAATTAATGTATGCACCACTGGTAGACTCCTTCAGAACCAATGATATATACATTTAGTATTAAGAGAATTAATATCTGCACCATTCGTAGACTTATTTATGTCATACATGTTCCATTGTTGCCATAAAAAACCATATAAGAGAAGTGGAAGAATAATCAAAATTGTTTTAGGCTGATACATTTTTTCCTTTTTTCTTCTATTTGCAGTTGTTTTCTTAATTATGACATTTGTGCTTCTTCAAGCCAGCCAACTTGTGCTAAATTACAGCTCAGTGGCGGACTGGGAGCTCATGTTTAAGCATGAAAAATGTCTACTCTACCAAAAAAAAATGAGATACTCATGCAAAATAGGAATCATGTGCATACAAATCCAATGGCACATGGGCATCGACAGTATCAATATCATAATTCGGATGTTCAAGTGATTTGTGCAGTCCTTGGTTTCTCTTATCCAATATGTACTTAAATATTGTTCTCTTGATTCGGATGATCAAGTGAATTGATGTATACATTTTTTCTTATAGAAATATTGTTCTCTTTGCCTTTTTCCTTACACGATTGTGACATAATTATTATTTATGCTATATTAAGGTTTTCAGTACAACAAATTCACTCTAATTATTTAACATCTTTTTTACTTGGTATGATTTAAAATTAACGCATAGTTTTTCCGTTGCAACGCACGGACGTAACAGTAAAAAAACGATGCGTGCGTCCTGCCCCCCTCGTCACCACGCCACCACGGCCTTGGATCGGCGGTGTCGCTTCCAGGAATGGGATCGAGTCTCGCCGCCGCCGCCGCCGCTGCCGTGCGGGGACAGCCTCGATCCGCGGGGCCGGCCGCATCCCCGGCATCGATTCTGCCTCCTCCTCCCTTCGTCGATCCACTCTGCCGGCGTAGATCCGCGCGGCCGGTCGACGGTGAGGACCATCGGCGCAAATTGTCCTCGGTGAGCTAAGGCCCAGGGAACACTTCATCTTCTCCGACGAGGTCGAGAATGTCTCCGTTCCAAGCAAACCAGACAATTTTTACTGCAGGTCGAAATAGTTTTACATTACAGTACTAATCTTCTTCCAAGCAGGCCTAACCTAACCAGACGAATTTTCCCTCGATTGATCCATGCCTATCCCCAATCGGATCCTAAATGTCTCTGCAAGTGACTTTTGAAGATTGATTTAGCTGCATTGTACCTTTACCTTTAGTTGTCTTTCATGACAGGTTCCAACTAGCCGGGCATCCGACACAGATACAAGCAAAGAATTTGATGATTGATGCTGCGTGCACCATATGATCGATTTGGAGGCTTTGCAGAAAAGCAATTCAAAGCAAGCACAAGGCAGGAATATATGCCAGGGAATGCGAACGCCGCACGCCACTTCGGTGGAGCCTCTGCATTAGAGAAGCACCTATCTGCATGTAGGTTGTCTGCTGTCCAGACATTATCGTTCATCTTCCTCCATATGCATATCCAACCATGCACGGATCGATAATGGATTAACTGATTGCAGGTGGAAAGGTGTAGTACTCCATCTGTCCAGGACGGTTTTCTGAAGTCGATATCAAGGTGATTAGTTTATACCTATACCCATTTAGTTACAAGCTAGTTTAAATGTTCAACAAGAGGGTTCAGGAATGCATTGTGCACTCCAGCTTTAGTTACAGCATGTATTTACGTTGTTTGAGAATGGTTAATTAATTTGCAAAAATTGATCTGTTGAGGCTGAATCATGAATATCCACACACCTCTTCATTGATGTGAGGCATCATTGTTTGGACCCATCAAGTGTATCTGTGTATATCAATGTAGGAAATATTGGTTGGCTGGAAGGACGCCGGGAGCTTCAGATAGATTGTATTGTGAGTAAAGGGTGAGATATGGAGATCCAGAAAACATTGATGGAGATGGAGCTGCTGGTCCAGCTGGTAGTTTAACAAGTGCTAGCTAAATTGGGAGCCAAACAAGAAAGCATTGTATTGACCATGGGAACAGAGGTAAATCACTCAAGTGACATCATCTATTTACAATCAAATGATCACTCATTACGTAACAGGAGAGAGTTCTTATGGTGCTTGGAAGGTATTCCAAGTACCTCCGCCACTATTAAACACTTATTGTATTCCTTAAAAGGTAGTTTGGGAATATAAAATAACACAAACGTGAGTAGTTGACAAGTATAAGTTTTTAGGTATGCTCTACCGGAACTTCTTAGCTGACCTGGTGTTTTCTGCTTGACCGTCTGAACCATAAGCTAGTCCCGATCCATCATCACCGGTTATACTACCATGGTCTCAAGCAACACCTACACATGGAACAATAAGCGAGTACACACTACTACAGATTGTGTTTTTCCGTGCGGTCAAAACACGTTTTTCCGTACGGAAGTATTGACCGTCTGCACCTACGGGTCTGCGAAAATAAACATTTTCGCGTGTGGGCGGCCCAATTGCACGGAAAAAAAATCTTCCCGTGCGGTCCGCTTAACACGTCTGCAATCCCGTGCGGTTGTGTTATACCGACTGCACGGGATAATCTATTATCCCGTGCGGGCGGCTTAAGTGGACCGCACGGGAACACTTATTATTGTAAACGCCCTAGATTACACTAGCCGTTTGGATAGATCTCGTATGGACTTGTAATTTTTTTTAAGTTATGTTTATGAATGGTACAGTAGCAAATATAGCAAATATAGTCGCAGTTATTCACGATCAATTACAAACACGATTGATTTTTATAACGAAAGTATCACAAGTTAAAGATTTTAAAACATCGATACGAATAATTAATTAGCATATATACATGAAAGTAGCTACAATGCCAGTATAACAAATATTACAAGTTCTGTCTCCCTCACAAATAAATCTTTTTATTTTACTGCATGTTCTCTCTCCCACTCCTTTAGGCGTTTGAATTTGTCGTCACAAGCAAGTTCGCGATCAGGGTCATAGAACTCCCCTAGATGGTTGCAGATTACACATTCCTTTAAACATCTCACATAATACAAATACATTTTCTTCTCGTACAACAAACGAATACATCATTTTGCACAAATTACCATATTTCCAAAAATAATAGATGATTCCCAAAAAATAAAAAAGGCTCACATTAGGAGGTGGCCGGGGAGGAGGCGGCAGCCGGTGGTGCAGGAGTAGGCGGCGGCCGGCTCGGCCGTCGAGGAGGCGGCGGGGGGTCGGGCGAGGAGGCGGTGGGTGTCGGTGAGGGTCGGGCAGCGTTGGCTAAGGCACTAGCGGCCGGCGGCGAGGGCAAGGAGATGAGCGGCGCCGGCGGAAATTTTTGGCAGCCTGGCGGCGTAGTTGAGTTTTTCACCGGGACTTAGAAAAATTTCCGGATCCCGCCAAGACCTTATATAGGCGGCGGTCATCGCGTGCGGGCGGCTTAACGGCCCGCACGGGATAATAGTCATTCCGTGCAGGTCGCTAAGACGCCCGCACGCAATAACTGTTATCCCGTGCGGGTTGCTTAAGCAACCCGCACGGGATAATGGTTTACACAATTATATATATAGTTAAAGAAAGAACCATTAAATAAATTCACAAATTTTAAATAAGTAACAACATAAATATTTGTGTTCAAATTTTTTCCCCACAAACAAACCATACAACATAAGACAGATGTAACATTTTTCCACCGATAAATAAACCATTACGAAATATTAGCTTTTCCACGCGCCAACGACATCTCACATATTTTCATAGAGATAAACAATTACAAAATAAACTATCGTTTTACACTTTGTACGACACCGTCCGTCCGCTTCTTGCAGAAATTGTCTTCATCAATCTTTCGCTCTATGTGTTTGATCCGGTTAGGAAGATCTGCGAATAACGGTACGTCCTCGTATTGGTTGTAATCTGACGCGTTTTTGATGTTTTCAATACCAACGATTTGTTGCTTTCCCGGTACAGTAACGTCCATCCGCTCGTCAGATGGGTCCTTCACGTAGAAAACTTGTGCGACACGCTCAGCGAGAACCCACGGATCATCCTTGTGGCCTAGTTTCCTGTGGTCCACAACCGTAAGGCCGTAGTAATCAATGGATATGCCTGTTGTGTCTTTCACCCATTGGCATCGAAGCACCGGGATCGGTATGTTAAGGCCGTAGTCAAGCTCCCAAATGTCTTGTATGATGCCGTAGTATGACTTCTTCTCGCCTGTTGCATCCAACGCCTCCACACGAACTCCATTATTCTGAGCTACGCTTTTCTTGCCCTTGCCTATCGAGTAAAATGTATATATTGTACCCTTGCCATGAGGTCACGAGGCTACTTGGGCCAGTTGCCAGCCTCTGCAATGTTTTTTCCACCAGCGACTCACTGAACGGCAGGTTTTGATCCTTCAACCATTCAGGAAATTTGCGCTTTTGTTCCTTTGAGATCCAAGGAGCCGGTCTTCTAGGGTTGCTGGCTCTTATCTCCGTCATGTGTTTCTCAACGTACGACTCGAGGATGGCGAGCTGTTGCAGCACGCTGCTATGTGCTTCGGCTACAGAAATATAGTCGTTATCATAGAACCTTTTCTTGCCTACGGTCCCCTTCCCAGTTAACCGACCCTCGTGAAGAGCGGGGGGTATCCCAATGGGTGTGGTGTCCTTCATGTAATCTATACAGCAGTCGACCACCTCCTCAGTTGTGTACCCCTCTATCATTGATCCCTCCGGATGAGCTCGGTTACGGACATATCCTTTCAGAACCAACATGTACCTCTCGTACGCCCACATCTGATGTAGGTATAGGGGACCAATTTCGATAATCTGAGGGACAATGTGGACAATCAGATGCTCCATCATATTGAAGTACGATGGAGGGAAAAACATCTCAAGCTGGCACGCTGTCTTGATTGCAAACGTTTGAAGGGGGCCTAACTCTTTAGCATCAAAAACCTTTTGTGATATTCGATTGAAAAAGTAGCACAACTTGGTTAGCACTACCTTAGTGTGAACTGGCTTGACCGCTCTTATAGCAATAGGTAGGAAGACAGTTAACATCTTGTGACAATCATGAGCATTGTACCCGAAGATAGTCAAATCTTTGATGGATACAAGTTTTCTGATGTTCGATGAGAAACTAGTCGGGACTTTCAAACTATGCAAGCATCTACAGAAAGCCTTTTTCTCTTCTGGTGTCAGTGAGTAGCAACCTGGAGGAATTTCGATCTTCCCATTTGCCAGCTCTTTTGGGTGAAGCTCATGCCTTAAGTCCATATTTACCAGGTCGGTACATGACTTCAGCCCATCTTTCGTCTTACTGGGGATGTCTAGTAAAGTGCCAATGGTGTTGTCGAACACGTTCTTCTCAAGATGCATTACGTCAATGGCATGATGAATCTCCAGGTCTTTCCAGTATTCCAGATACATAAAAAATATTGAATGCTTCTTGAAAGGCAATGTATTTTCCTGATCCATTGCATCTGTATTATCTTGATCCGTTGCTTTCTTCCTCTTGCCCGCCTTCTTCTTTCCCTTCCCGAACATGACCTTAATATTCTTTATCATGTTAAAGACTTGTGTACCAGTTCGTGTTTCAGGAGGAAGATCGTTCTCTACTATATTGTCGAAAAATCTGGCCATCGCACGCCATCCGTTGCCCATCGTGTACCGACTCGTCCCACATGTTGGGCAACAGTCTAAATCCGCGTAGTTCTTACGGTACATTATACAATGATTTACACATGCATGAATCTTTTGAACACCTAGAGATAATGGACATATCAGTTTCTTGACTTGATATGTGTTGGTCGGCAACAAGTTCGGGTTCGGAAGCATAACTCTTAATAGATCCAACAAATCGTTGAAGCTAGTGTCCGACCATCCATGTCTGGCCTTCAATCTGAGTAGTTCAAGTACAGAGCGTAACACCGTGTAGTCCATGTCACATCCTTTCGATTCGTCGTAAAGAAGGTCCTTCGTTGCTTTTTCCAATGCTTTCCAATTGTCCAACCCTTGTTTTGTCGCAGTCAGAACCTCTGGTTCAATGTGCCGCAACATATCGTCAAGATCGAAATCAATATCTGCATCATCTATACCAGAGGCACCAAATTCAGGGATCGTTCCCTGTGACATGTCTTCGATTATAAAATTTTCTCTCGCATCAAAGCAAAAAACGTCGGCCTTCTCATTACGAACGGCGACTTCTCCGTGACAAGTCCATATCTTGTAATCATCCTTAAATCCACGCTCTACAATGTGCCGCAAAATTATCTTTGGGTCTTGGAACATCTTTTCGTTCTTGCAATCGACGCATGGACAAAAAATGTCCCTCCTGTTCTCCCTCAAAGCATGTGCCTTTGCCTGATCAACAAATTTGGATGCTTCCTTCAAGAATGTTGGATAAGTTCTTCTGGTGTCGTACATCCATGCCCGATCCATCTCCTAGTCGAATAGGACTTTATTAAATCATATAAAACGATACGACGGAAATGGCCATTTTATTACTCCATGTGCACTTGTGAGTCCAATAACATTAATTTAATAATGAAAAATAAACTAAAATTACTAGATTTGCAAAAATAAGATATTTGTCATATTGCACCGAACAAATTTTGAAATAAATGAAGGGAACTAAACAAAGAGTAAAGTAAAGTACTATGCACTACTAAATACTATTCAAATTTATTCATGCAAACAATACATTTAATCGATAAACAAATAGTCCATTTTCAATAATAGAAAAATTCTTCGCTTTTAACCGATGAAATTTGAAATAAATGGGGGTAAACGTAACCAAGTACCCATTAAAAAGGTACAGACAACTACACACATTTTAAGACCTTATATGCAAATAATATATGTTACCTAAAAATTAAAATGTCCCTACACTACTCCATTTGAAAAGATGCAAATTTCATCGCATTGCACTGATAAAAATTGAAATAAATGGAAGCAATGAAGGAGGACAACAAGCATGTCACCTTTTACATGGATCCTAAGCAAAGATTTTAGGTTGAAAACCTCTCCCCTAAATTGTGTCAAGTATATGAGAGAAAACGCCGGCTTGAATGGGGCAAGCTCGGGCTGAGCGCAATATATGGTATGCATCATCGCGTGCGGTTGAGTTAAGCGGCCCGCACGGGATAATAGTTTATCCCGTGCAGTCAGTTACCCGGCCCAGGTGGACCAGTTTTTCCAGGCGGCGTGACTTACGGTCCGCCTGGAACCAAATATGGGCCTCGTACAGAAAAATCTTTTCTGTAGTAGTGACAAATTTGCACCAATTTAACTTACATCAGCACACAACAGTATCACATATGTATATAAACCATCTAGAAATCATAAACATAAAGCAATCAAGAAAGTCTATGAAAACAATCTGAAAGTCTATGAAAACAACCTGAAAGCGACTCACTCCTGGAGTGTGATAGTCGTGCTACCCAGTCAGACCGCCCGAATATCTTCGGTGTGACCAGCGCCTACTACCTAATCTTACAAGCCAACAATGCTAACAACATTGTTCATCGTTAGAAAATACTATTCATCGTATTTTTCAAAATACTTACCTTTGATAATTGTTCATCATTAAGATTTAATTATCACTAATTTGACATTGTATTAGGATTCTGTTCAATCTTTTTCTATATCATTATGGTCTTATGGACATGCTTATTTTTTACTGCATACAACTCTACTTTTTTTTAAAAAAAGCTCTATCTATTATAGCTAAAAGTTTATTAAACTTGGTACAAACGCCCTCAATCTGCTATGTGACACTTCTATAAATGCTCCTAATACGCTACGTGGCACTCTAATAAATTAAAATAAATCCTAGAAATTATTAAAAAAACAAAACATCTATCCTACGATTTTCACTTAAGTCGGTGAGCTCATAATTCTAACCATCTATCTATTATATATTAAAAGTCCATTAAACTTTCTAAAGATGCTCTCAAACTGCCACGTGACATATTATATATTAAAAGTCCATTAAACTTTCTAAAGATGCTCTCAAACTACCACGTGACACTCCAATAAATGCTCGTAAGCCACCATTTGGTGCTCTAATAAATTAAAAAAATCCTATAAATTATGAGAAAAAACAAAACATCTATCCTTCAATTTCCACTTAAATCGGTGCGCCATAATTTTAACCATTAGATTAGAAAAAAATAAGTATACGGCAAGAAAACGACAAATACCAGTGGTTCGGGATGTTTTTTTTTCATCAAGTGAATGCCTCAAAACGTCCGTTCTCATCCAATTAGCGGTTAATCATCCAATTAAGCTGCTTATTAATCTATCCCAGGCCTGTTGGCCCTGATCGTAGCAAATAGGAGTGTATGCGTTGTGTGCTAATTTGTTGCTTTGATTTCTGTCAAAAAACAAGTGTTGCTTTGCTTCCCGGTTCGGTAGGTCATCCAACTCCTCTGCGGTGAGTGACCTAGTAAATAAGTAAATTTTTAACTGTAATGAAGTAGTTTTAAGGAGTAATCTACATATTGTATTTTATTATCTGCACACTAAATATTTTAAAAATTATTGATAAGCAAAGTTTATTTATTAATTGTTTGACCTTAATCTTTCGACAAGTGTACGTACTGAATTTATCTTTAGACAAGTGTACGTACTAACAATATAATGTGTGATGTTTAGACATTTCCAAAAACTGCATAGTCCAGCAAATATGTATATACTGTTCATCTGAATGCTTGTTTGCGTATGATTCCGACATATGTGTCTTATCTATTCGACATATATATTCGTCTTTGACAACATTTAATAATAGATAACTCAGATTAGGTTTTGTATAAACTGATGGATCCATTTTGTTAAAAAGCATGACATTAGGTTTATTCGATAAAACTAATCCCATCCTCTCAATTATAAGGTCATCAGCTGCGTGCACTGCCACATCACATGCACCTACTTGCTGCACGACGGCGGCTGTGGTGAGGCAACAGCCCAGAGAGCCTAGTTCCCACGCATGCCTAAATTGAGAAAAATATAGAAATTGTAAGAAAAATAAATAAATATATGGCTCTTAGTTTTCATTTGTATTTTACACCATTACATTAGATCTTTGAAAAAAAAGGCTAATCCCTCTCTCCTAATTATCTCTGTCCCCTAATGCATGCGTAGTTACATTATTTAGCCATTTGATCGTGTTCACGCTAGGCTATGTGGAGTCTCACACACTCTACACAAAAACGTTCTCAAATGGAATGTCTCCCACACCACGCAATCGTATTTGACTCTAAAAACCCATGCATTTTCTTTAGCCTTATGTCCCACATAATCCATCTGTTAATAAAAATTTGTAGAAAAGTTGATACGCATAATGCTCTATCACTCTTTAACATATCACAAATTTTGAACATAAAATAAGAATTTACAAAATAAAACAGAAAAATATCAATACAGAGTAAATTGAACCACTTGAGAAAATCTTGTAATTACGGTTCTCTTAAATTGGAACAACCATTGCCATAACCATTGCATCATTTTTAAGTGCCTAGGCATTAATGGTCTTCCCTCCATCCTATGGTGTGGCATTATGACTTTCTTTACATAATACTGCATATATAACCTTTAAATAGTTTAAAAGTTACATTACTTACTATTAAATTCAATTTTATGACCCGCGCTGACTAGCTATTTTGTTTAAAATAACACTATGGATCACATATACAGGGAGCCAAGGTAAATATGAAACAAATTACGTCAATGTGAATCAAATTGATGGAGGATTATCTTGATGGTCAAAACACATTTATTAAATAACAAAATAGGTTTCGAGATATGTTAAAAAAAGCCCCTACACATTGGATTGAAAAAGCAAAAGCACCTTACTTTTAAATTACACTTAATTTGTTAGACACATTTTCTAACTAAACTTAGGCTGTGTTCGATCCATCATGTTCGTTACTGATTTATCCTGCACGGAAAAAGAGGTACCTTATTAGCGCATAATTAATTAAGTATGATTAAAAAAACTTAAAAAATACTCCCTCCATCCTATAATATAAGGCGCGCACGCATTCCAAGATTCAATCTTTAAAACATTTGACCAACGCTTAGTATAATATGAAATGAATTTTATTTGTTAAAAATTATATTATTCGATTGACATTTAAATTTACTTTCATATGGTTATAATTTTGTTGCTACCAACCACCTTATAGTATATGAGAAATTATAAACTAAAGATTAGTTTTGGAGACTGTGCTAACTTTGACCGCGCCTTATATTATGGGATAGAGGGAGTAGATTAATACGATTTTTAAAGCAACTTTCTTATATAATGTTTTTAAAAGAATGCAACGTTTAGTAGTTCAGGAAGTGCGTGAATGGAAAACGAAAGGGTAGAAGTTGGAAAAGAGGAGAAACGAATGCAGCCTAAGTCTACCTTTCTCGCAAAAAATGTCGATTATAGATAATTGCTAATAGGGATGATATTATATAGTATAAATCTAACAAATAGCTAAAAAGTTTATCAAAGCAACGCCGCTGAAGAAATTTTATGGAGAACTCATCGTACTTTTATGTGCCATTTGGTTGATATCCGGTCTTTATAAGTTTTGTCAAGCATAGCCTATGATGCATGCCCGACCTATCTAGTTGCTCTTAATATCACGTAGAAAATATAGAAACCTATTGAATGTTTAAAATTATACATCAACATTTGAAAATCTTGCTTCCTAATTAAGTACTGTGTATCACACTGATCGATCCATCTCAAGACAATTATTTTGGTATTCTTTAGAAAGAAAACGCTTTTATAATCCATAGCTGCAGCTGATGTATATGCCAACATTGTCTAAGTTGTTAGTATAAATTATTGCAGGTAATCGAGATCAAGGCAGACAACATCAATGATGCAGCAGAGGAGATTATCCGTTTTCTGATGGGTCCAAACAAAGGAGATATAATATACTTCGATGGCTGGGGTGGATTGGGGGCATCCGCTGTTCTCAAAGTAATTTCCAAAAGGCTAAAATCATCATCATTATTTTCAGGAGAGGCTGCTAGTACTTGGATTGAAGCAGGCTTAGACAATATCATCCACATTGATTGCTCACTGTGGCAAAGCATGAGGGCTCTGCAGAAGATGATCGCAGAGGATCTGAATCTTCCCATGCAGGTGATGGCTCTCTTTGACCAATGGGATGAGAAGGATGATTTTGATGGGGTAGAGGTGGGTGCTAGAGGCATGATACCTCATGTCACACAGGCAATTTTAAACAAACTTCGTGACCGTAGATTCCTGGTGATATTCCACAATGGGAGCGGCGACTACATTGATCTAGAGGACTTTGGTGTCCCAGCATCATGGATTTTGAGTAAGAGGGTGCTGTGGACTTCCAGGGGCAGGTTCTCTCTTCATGGCATTAAAGAGGTCTATGTAAAGAAGTTAGCTGGGTTGAGTAATGTTCTTATATCTGCCGATCTATCAAGTCATTCCATACTTGATAGTGCAAGGTGGCTGTTGCAAGCAGAGGCTGAGGAGGTTGCCAGCTACACCGGTGTCCCAGAACCAGACATGAGCCCCCAAATTGTCATGGAATGCATCCTATACATGGCGCTGAGAGGTGACGACTACGGTATCAACTGGGGCACCAACGCAGCCAAATATTGGGTTTGTGACGGAATCGTAGAAGATGCCACCAATGGTGATAGATCGGCATGGGAGATTGCTGAAGCTCTGCATAGGACTCTGTGCATGGATGGTTGGCATCAGGATTGGGTGATAAACATCCGTGACACCATTGGGCTATGTGGTGAAATGTGGAGGCGTAGCGACCGCTGGGTTTCAGCTACCCATGAGCAGCAAGTGGAGGAAGAGAACCATGATTATGTAGCTAAAGTACAACTGCCAGCTCAAACAACATCCTTCTTTGTGACAGTAGCCAGATCACTGATTGACAAAAATGGCATGGCAATATTAGAAGATGACATGTTTGTGCATTCAGACAGGAGCAATCTACGTGTGCTACATCTCTCCCACTGTACCTTCAGTTTTTCATCGCCTCCCTTTCTCGGCTGCAGCAACCTAAGGTTCCTCCTCCTTGACCATTGCAAAGACAAGGACCCAGAAGTGGAAGCAGATCTTTGTCGACAGGTGGAGCGTCATCACAACAAAATTGGCAGTCAGAATACAACATGTTTCGATGAGCTCTGGGTGCTAGACCTAAGTTATACAGAGTGGTATTGGTTGCTATCAGAAGAGATGATGGATCTAATGGTTCACCTTCGTGAGTTGAATGTGAAGGGTATTAAGAATTGGGCTTGGATAAGCCATCTAGGTCGTGGCTGTGGTACCGGAAGCAACCTTGGCAAGCTCCAAGTTACATGCAGCGGTGGCACAAACCAAGCATCGGCACTGGTAGAATTCCCTGACCTGTCAACCTCTAGCCTCAAGACAGTTTCCCTTGATGGCTGTGTTGAGCTGGAGCAACTTGACCGCAATGTCTTGCCTCTATTGCTAGAGTCATTTAGCTTCATCAGCAATGTCGCCGCCAAGATAAAGATCATCTCGTTCCGGGGATTCACCAAACTAAAGAGCCTGTTGCTGAGAGGATTGTTGATTTACCTCGTGGAGATAGACATGTCAGGAACAGCAATCAAAACGCTTGACCTCAGTGCAGTGCAAGCCCCACGACTGAGGAAGCTCTTTCTGTTGGGTTGTGAGGAGCTACGAGCAATACTATGGCCTATGGAAGGCCAGAAG
The DNA here is from genome assembly GCA_000573905.2 of Oryza punctata. Taxonomy (NCBI): domain Eukaryota; kingdom Viridiplantae; phylum Streptophyta; class Magnoliopsida; order Poales; family Poaceae; genus Oryza; species Oryza punctata. Next base: position 10,410,587 of record CM002491.2, on the reverse strand, counting down.
CCAAAATTGGATGTGTTGCACATTGACACCACCCATGCAAGATGGGCGGGAGAAGACAAGTCAAGCAAGAAAGAGGCAATTAGTGGCGATACAAGTGTAGGTTCATCATCAACAAGAGTGCTTCATGGCGACCAAGCAGATGTTAACTTTAATTTCTACATTTCTTTGAGGAATGGAAGATTCCTTCGGTCACTTTTTAACATTGGACTTTGCAAAAGAGTAACTGTTGAGATTTCATCTGCTGCTAATATTGCTGCAACTGATGGTTACAAAGAAGCTAGCCAAGAAACGCAGACTGGCGTTTGTGGCCGCAAACAGCAAGTGCCAACTGTAAACCTACAGAAGCCAATCGACAACTTATACAGAGATGATATCAATGCCCACTTCGAAGACATCTTGCAAGCTGGTGATGGTGGAGATGCCCCATCTATCATGTATATGTGGCCTTGTCCTTCCAATCAATGGAAATCATGTAATGCCGATTGCTACATCAGCATACAGGATGAGATGAAGACTAATTTACCTCAGGGTACTACCAGTATCAACGAAGAAGCTAGTGGTATCACTTTGCCTGATTTCGTGCATGACAGAGCTTTGAGCCTGCACTTGCATGACTGCTTGTCTATCACCAGTATCCCAGGCCCTGCATCTGTTGCAGTAGATTTGAGTTGGAGTACGATACGGTGGTGCCGAATTGAGAGTTGTCCCAACTTAGAAGGCACTGTTTTCACTGCTCCTAAGAGTAGAGAATATATATTCTGGTATCTCAAAACATTCTGGGCATCTCAACTCTTAAAGGTTCTGCACATCTGGCACTGGGACACATCATTGTTTCAGCCTAGCTACAATTCATTCGAGGACCTGGAATTCTTACATCTGGATCGGTGCCCCAGGCTGGTAAATGTGCTCCCCTTGTGCGCATCAAATTCCAATGGATGCCGTAGCTTGAAAACACTCGAGATCGTGTGCTGCAGTGCCCTCAGGGAGGTTTTCTCGCTGGATTCTGATTCAGCTATATTATTTCCAAGGCTGAAGCGCATCCACCTGCACGAGCTACCCAAGCTGCAGCACATCTGCGGCCGCAATATGTACGCGCCCAAGCTTGAGACCGTGAAGATCAGGGGATGTTGGAGCCTCAGACGCCTGCCATCCGTTGGTCACCGCGGCAGCATGGCACCTACAGTGGACTGCGAGAAGGAATGGTGGGATGGCCTTGAGTGGGATGGAGAGGAAGCCAACCATGATCACTCCCTCTACAACCCCATCCACTCGCACTACTACAAGAAAGCCCTGCGGAGAACTTCCCTACTCAGGTGATCCACTCACTTAATTACCCTCTCTCCATCCTATCTTGCTTACTAGTTCATCTGGATGAGTTGATTTCACTGGTTGCACCACTAGCTTGTGTACGTAGTTGAATCAAATATCATTGTTTTAAGAAACAAACTTGACTATCAGTGTTGACAATCACAATCACCCGATTAGCATTCAGTGCTTTTCATTCGCTACAAATTAAATGTGTATCTAACTGACATCCTTCGCTGGTGTGCCATCGGGTTCTTACCTGCAGGTAGCCAGTAATCCCTACCATCTCAAATTAGTACAGCTTGGCATGTCATGGGAGAAGAGATGCTTACTCTGCTTTCTTCAAGTCATGATCAGTTCTGTATATCCTTGTGCTGTACTCCTTGCATCATTGCATGGGTGTGACACTGTGACGTCTCGTTTGCAAGGAAGAGATGCCTTGTCTACTGCTAGCTCTTCTGCTTATTTTGCATCTGCTTGATTTTGTATGTCATGGATGCTAGCATTCTGTGCTCTGCATCCGCACTGTCCGTGATTTCTGTTTGGTTTTTATTGCCTTTGCTGGACTATTCCACGGAGCAACGATGCATCATCTTTATTAACAGATGATACAATTTGAGTTGCTTAATTTGGTGGGCAAGCCTCATAGCTTGGGCGGAATAAACAAGGGCATGAGATAAATCATCAGCTTCAGCAGCATGAGCAGAATAATCTAGTGGTTGAACTGCTGATCTCTTCATCCTGTATTGCCGCTTGGTGTAATAATGTGTGGTGTGCTGCTACCAGTTTGTATGTGATTTGTCAGTGTGTGTGGACTGACGTACCCTTCTTACTTTTTCATTTGATTTGTTCTGGGTAGATGGATTTGTATGCCGATCGATATCAAGTATCCTTCCATTTCATATTTATATTATAATACGTTTTGATTTTTTTTAAGTCTAACTTCTATGGATTTACTGACGTTCATAGAAAAATATAACAACGCTTATAACATCAAATTAGCTTTGTTAAACTTAACATATAAAACGTTCTATAATATCAAACGAAGGCGTACAATGGATTATCAAATCTTGTTTTGCTTCTTGCTTCTCTTTGTAATAATATCAGAGGGGTTACAATGGGTACAATCGACTTACCAACGTCGAAAGCAAATTACGGTATCATAAAATGTTTACATCTCTTGTTGTTTCATTTTTTTCGTTTGGAAAACTATCACTTTGGTACCCAACATTTCGCACTCTGTTTTTTAAAGGGAAGTTTTGACCTTTCAATACGCATCTTCCATATGTATAGGAAAATTAATCGGGGAAAGCTACAAATCGGGCGTCCGCTGCTCTGCGTATGTCGCATGCATGCATGCAGGGCCGAGAGGAGCAAGGCTGTGGCATGCATTCAGGAGCAAAGCAAGTGGCCATCATTATCTTCTCTTTCCTTTTTTAATCAAACTTTAAACAAAATTTTCTTTTAAACCACGTATCAATCTATAATTTAATTATACCATTTTATTCGTAGTAATTAAATACATATTTTGATAAAAATATATATGCGCGTTCTGCTGAATATATAAAATTTAATTTATTACATAAATAAATCATGACTTTGCAGATGTAAACTTAGATAATCGCATCATTCGGTCTACACATATAAACTAAACAGTAAAACATGAACAGATCAAATATGCGAAACATGTTTGATGCGTACCGAGGGTTCCGGAAGTTCGACTGCACAGCGGGAAGGACTCGCGTTACCGGGCGTTGATGACGGCGCGCAGCACCCGAGCGAAGAGGAAGACGAGCCGTTGTGCATGAACAACAAGTAGTTGTGCGAAAGCTTCCCAAAAACCTTATTGCCGTCTTCTTCCGGTGCAGGACGTTGAAGGCAAAGGCTCCAAAGACCTGTTCTCCTGATCGTCAGTGCACACCCGCGAGCGGGACGGAGTAGACTACGAGTGACAACACAACGCAGTACAGCAGAGGAGAAAAACCCTAACAAAACCGAATTTTGCAGCAAAACAAAACTGCAAAAGAAGACCACATCTGTACAAGTGTGAGGGGAACCAATATTGGTGGACTCGAGAATACGCGCGCTGCCTGGCCTGACCTAGTGAGGCGGCGAGGCGAGCGCGCATGTGTACCTCTTGTTCTCTCTAGTACACATGTCTCAAGTGGCTAGGATAACATCCTCCCATATAAGATCTCCCTCGACTAGAATAGGTAGGGTGGTACTAAACTCCTATGCTTGCCATCTCATGAGGTGGGTTTTTGTGATTTTCTAATGAATTAATCTTCATATGGGCTCTAGCCCATATATCAATTCCAACATGTTCCAGAAAAATGAAACTTATGTCATACCATTTAAAAAAATTGTTTCATGAATTGTGGAGATGTTCCAAAGAGATGCAACATATTAAAAATATTGACTGTAGCAGTAATCATTATTACATGGAATATTATGTCCCAAATAGTGAAATATTTTTTTATTTTTAGCTTGAAACATCAAATTATAACGGTTGAAACATAAAAAAGTATTTGCTGAAACATATAAAATGATAATGTGCAACATTGCAAATGCAGCAGTGAAACATGAATAAATATTTGTTGGAACATTACATTAACATTGTACTAATTGAACGATATAATTAATTTGAAATTTGGATAAACAGTTTAAGAGAAAAATCATTTAAATATTGAAACATTAAACATTCTTGCATGCACGCTTCCTTAGTTTATGAGTACACTAGCTAACCGTTTTACCATGCACCTGCGCTGTTGCTCTCTAGGATTGACACGTTCGATTTTTTCTTTCCGGCTAGACGACTGATGGTAAGCATTATCGCAATTAATTCTGTTTGGAACAATGAAATTTTATGCTATCAGTAATCACTACAGTCACCCTCATCTCAATCGAGCGACAATCTCATCTATATCGGGCGTAGCACTTATCACGATGCAAAGATCACTGATGTGAGAAGTCATCTCTATCGAGCAAACGACCGTCACGGATGACTAACCATCTCAATCGGATCCCAACTAAAACCCGTGACGGATGACGGACAACTCAATCGGGCTTTAACTTAAACCCGTCACGGATATTTTCATCTCCATTGGGTTTAAGTTAAAGCCCGTCACCGATGAGTGTTTCCCCTAATAAATAAATTATGTTTTTTGGCTAGCCTCAGACCTTTGCTAGCCATGCCCGCTGCAAAATGACAGAAACAAATATATATTCCAATTCCCAGCATATACAATCATTCACAGGAAACCCATTCAGAAATCATATATGCTATTCACATATTTCACAGATCCATTATTCACATATTTCACAATAACATCTTCAAGTGCTAAGCATCAAAACATGCAAAACCTCCACATATCATTCATTCATCCACATATCACTAAAATCTATTAAAACATATTCATCCACCTATCACTAAACTCACTAACTAAATCCACATATCATACATCCATTCATCCACATATCACTAAAATATACTAAAATGTACTAAAATCATCCATTCATCCATGCATCCATCCATCTATCATCTATCAGGTCCCCGGGCACCGGGGAAGTGAGGGAGCTCGGTGGACTTACCTGGAGCACAGGGAGCTCGGGGGCAGCGGTGCTTGGTGGTCAGGCTCGGGGATGGCGGCGCTCAGTGGCGGCGAGGGAGGACGACGGCGCCGGGCTCGGGAGGGCTGCGGCGATGGTGGTGGAGCATAGGATGGCGGCGGCCTCCCAGATGGCGGTGGCGGTGGCACGAGGGCTTAGGGATAGTGGCCGATGGTGGCGGCAGGCTCCCAGAGGACGGCTCTAGGGCTCCGATTGAGAACTTAGAAATTTTCGCGCTAATGTGTAGATCTGAATCGGTGAACCCTAGGCTAAATGATTTTGAACCACATCCGTGATGGGCTTAAGTTTAATCCCAATAGAGATGACATCATCTCAATCGGGCTTAATCTAACGCCCGTCATGGATAACATTCATCGGTAACGGGTCTAATAGTTATATCAATCGGGTCTCAAGTTGGAGTCCGTCACCGATGTTCATCATCAGTAATGGGTTTCTGTTAGGACCCAACAAAGATATCATCGGTTATCTTTGTCGAGCCATGATGTGAGCCTGTCACTGATAGGTACCATCCGTGACGGGTTCGAGTTTTATGCACATCTAACATGTGTGTGCGTGTATATCTTTATCGGTCTTTTTTAAGATCCGTTTGAGATGATTTCGTTGTGACAGCCCGCAAAACCCAGGTATGTAAGAGGCCGTCACAGATGAGAGATCTGTGTTAGTGAATGAAATCACTTTACTACTCAAAGTTACCATAAAGTAGCGAACCTGAAGCTAAGCAAGTTTAATGCATTGCCAAACATAACGCAATCTATAGGAAACAGATACTCCAAAATAAAAAGTACAAAGATAAACAAACCAGAGGAAATTTGATCAACCCCTAGCTAGCTATATACAATGAAAAATTACATATAATTAACCTCACATGTCGCACACAAGCAAGCGATCCAATTACCGAGGTTAAAACTGCATAATAACAAATAAAATAGATACACTGCTACGGAAAAACTTCCATAACCTACCCATTACTACCAGTTGCGTGTAAACTCTATACTGAGTAGTATTGCCGATTCACTCTGGTTTTGCCCAAACCCATGTGAACCGGCGATGTATTTACTCAGCATCCATCAGTACCTTTTGAATCTTAGCAACGATATCTGGTTTTTTTAGAGAGTTACTAAATTTGTGGTTGAGTAATAAACTATGTAGGCATCTACACCGAAGGTATGTACCCAAGTTTTGGTTGCATCCAAATATAACAAAGCATATGACCTCGCAAAAAAAAAGAACAAAGAATGTGATGTAGTTTTAATCAACATGTGCCAACCTGTGAAAAAGTTATCAACAAATCTATCTATCTATTATACAGAAATACTCCTAAACCACCACATGGCACTCTACAAATACTCCTACACCACCACGTGGTGATACTCTAATAAATTAAAAAATTATATAATTTTTAAAAAAACATCTAACCATCAATTTTTATTTAAATTGGTGAACCCGTTATTATCAACCATTAGATTAGATCTATTAAGTAACCCCTCCCCTATAACCGGCTAATATCTCTCTAACGCAAGAGATGAAAAAAATTGTACTGCATGTATGTACGTATAAGCCCACATATAACCGACTTTTACCCTTTTTTTCTCAAGTTCACTTTTCTTGAAAGTACTTTTATTAACGCAATTGTGCATTAGTTTTCTCTTGAAACACTACATCCGCATATGTTAACTTACCCCTTTAAACGTACTCCTATAAGAAAAAAAAGTATTCGTTGAAAAAAAAAAGAAAAAACTCTCTGTGCCCAATAGAATCTAATCCTAAGATGAATCTTAGTTAGGATTGGATTTTTTTTACAAACAGAGTACGTATTTACGAGAGACTGCTATTCGCTAGAAAAAAAAACATATGTTCGTACGATAAAAATCCTATTAATCCTTCCCTACTAATTAAAACATTGTTACGTCTTTATGTACCTAGATGGCTAGATACAGTCAGTTCACCCGGATTAAAAATCCTATTAACTAGATAATACCCCGCGCATTGCAGCGGAAATTTTCAATGTATTTGGAAAAAAATCGCTGAACAAATATGATATAATTTTAAAGTGACATCATCGTATGATTGCTAGTACTTGAGAAATATAAAAATTAATGGATTGATTAATACCTGAGGGAATATTTGGAGCATGTCCTAGATGTTGTATATATGGTTGAGGCCGACACCAATATATATCAATATTACCCTGGTTGTTCATGAACGCATCGCTCAACGGTTTGATGAATATATTGATGTTTCTGCATCAAGTGTGTGTGTGTGTGTATATATATTATAAGAACCAAGTGCAGTGTTTGCTTAAAAAAAAAGAACTGGGTGCTATATATATAATAGCTGCAGCAATGTTGTGAAATCTGGCATAATTCCTCTGATCTTAGAGTCCTGATCTGACCTTAGAGGATTCAATTTCAATATGTGACCGAACAGAGGGAACTAAAACCATTTTTTTCCAATAACCTGAAGAACAGCAGTAACCAATCGCTTTTTTCCTTTCCCACTAATCTCAGGGACAACAAAAGCCGAATCAGTGTATTGTTACTGAAGCATGAAGGTTTAGACCTCATACAGTTGAATCGAGCATACCTGTTGGAGGAGGATTGGACGTACGTAGCTGCAGGGCAATATTTATTTGGCCTATGCGACCTAGCTAGGATGCACTCCAAGATGCTCCAGGTAATTATCTCGATTGAACAATGTTTTATGAGGTGAGAGGAAAAGAAAAACTAAGGTCAGATTGATGGCACAAATGAATATATCCATTACAGCCTTAATAGATGTCTCAGCCTTTTTTTTTTTGAAGCTGAAAAGACCAGAAATGGGTTGAGAAGGAATATATAAGAGGGATCTCTAGGCGTGCGCGGCATAGCTTCAGCTCCTGACTCCAGCTTATCTAGAGTTGAAACTGTGCCAAATGGTACATATTCTCTATTTTTTTGAAGCGGAGTTGGTAGAGCTGCTCCACAAATTTGTACTACAGGGGCGGAGTTGGGTTTTTGTTGCTCCACATCTCCACTTCTCTCCAAAAGACCCACCACCCTTTAATTTTTTAATTTATTTACACAAAAATACCATTGAACTACCCCTTCACACCTCCTCTCCTCCCATTCTCTCTCTTCCCTATCTTCCTCCCTACAGCAGCGATGGGCGGCGGCGGGCGGTGGTGGCGCTGAGCGGCGCGCGAGAGCCATGGGCGGCGGTGGCGTCGCCATGCGCGCGGGCGGTGGTGGCGGCGGCCCGTGGGCTGACCGCCGGCGACGGCAGGCGATGCACGGGAGACGCGCGGGCCACGGTGGCGCGCGGGTGCTGGCGGCGGCAGGCAACGCACGGGAGGCACGCGGGCTGAGCGGTGGTGTGCGGGGCACGGTAGGGCGACGCGCATGTGGCAGCAGCGGCGTCGGTGGCCCGCAGGCTGACCGCCGGTGGCGTGGGTGGGAGGCGGCGACGCGCGGGCTGAGCGGTGGCGTCAGCTGCAGGGCGACGCTAACCAGGTATTCGACGAAATGCCAACAAGGGACGTGGTGGAGTGAAACTAACCAATCTAATCAAACACTTTCGTACCCACTTCAGCTCCTATAGGAGCTAGCTCTCACAGGAGTTGGAGTTAGGAGCTCGGAGTTGGAGTTTGGAGCCGTACCAAAAGGGGTCTTGGTGTGGGGCGATCGTAGATCGGAGGGCGTGGCGCAGCGCTATTGACAGTGCATGAGGGACAAACTTTAATTTGCGGCAAGGATCGGCGACGTGCCTCCCGGCCTTCACGCGAGCGTCCGTTTGGGTTGGGCTGACAATTAGTTGTTGTAAGTATCATAGGCTCAGATTTCATCGAACGGTTCACATTGTGAAAATACTCTCATCTAATGGCTAAGGATATAGTTAGTGACGTGGCTGCATCAAATCCAAGCTAATGGGGACAATTATATAGGATTTATAGATCTTTCCCCTTCCTCTGTAGCTCCTTTCGCTCCCATTAATATATATGATAGCTAACCAGGATTGATGAATGAAAAAAATATCACATCCCAGATTAACTATATTTTAATAAAATATTATCACAAGGAACAATATTACAACCCTTTTAGTATGTCTTTCTCATCCAAATAATCTTAATTATTACTCCCTCATTTTTAAATAACTGACAGCCGCACTATATTCATTTACAGACCTTGGTTGCTGATCTTTTTTCTAAAAAAATATAAATATGTTAACTACATTTTGATTAAAAATGTCACATGGAACATATTTTATCCCTTTTCATGTCATTCTCTTTTTTTCGAGGAATTTTCATGTCATTCTCATTCAAATAGTCTTAACAAGTAGCGTAAATAAATTTAACATATAGATTATTCTATCATATATTACCCCATGAATATGTATAGTTGACGAAGATCTATAATCCAAGGAAAAAATATCAAGGCCCATATAAACTCATAATTTGCAAACAATTATGGCTTTAGCAAATATTATTCCACATGGTTCTCATCACTGAAGCTACTAGATTTTCAGAATTAGTGTCGAATGATCAACTCTCCTCATTTTTAAAAGAGAAAATTATATATGTACCACTAAAATTTAGTAGTACCGATTAATACCATAAAGATTGTGTGTACTCTGTACCACAAATCGATTCAAAACTTGTAAAACATATTTTCATTACCTCCATTTTCTCTACGTCATTCCCTAAAGGGTGCAAAGTATGGAGAACAGAGCATGCTACGATATTGTAAATACTATGAGACTATTGCTGAGGTGAGATGGCCCAGTGAGAGGTCACTGTCTTTAATAATAGAGCTCACCTGGCTTAGTTATCGATGCAATCCTTTAGACATTGAAATTGTGCTCCACTCTGATCTTAGGAGGTATGGCAATGTCGATGCGGGACCCATGTTTTCACGTGCAAGAGAAGAAAGCCATACGCTACTACAAAATAGATTTTCCTGGACACTGGACCCTTTTGTTTCCATGTGATCCATAAGTGGAACCGCACGGAAAAATAGGGGGACCGACACCGGGCAGTCGCCCACACGGGAAAACGTATTATCCCGTGCGGGCGGCTTAAGCCAACTGCACGCGATAATCGTATTATCCCGTGTGGTTGGCTTAAGACGCCCGCACGGGATAATGCGTTTTCCCGTGCGGCCACGTAAGCCGACCGCATGCGATGATGCTTGGCTATATAGCCCGAGCTCAGCATTGCTCCATTGATTCCGGTGTTTTCTCTCTCCTAAACTCACATAAATTAGGGGGGAAGGTTTTCAACCTCAAATCTTTAATTGGGTTCCATATAAAAGGTGTAAAGCTTGTTCTCCTCCTTCATTTCCATTATTGTCAGTTTATATCGGTGCAATGCGAAGAAATTTGCACTTTTATAAATGTAGTGTAGGCACTTTTTTTGTGATTTTTGAGCTAATATATAATGTTTTCATTAGATGTTTTTAAAAGTATTTAGTACTTTGATTCGTTGTTAGGTTTGACTCCATTAAATTTACTTGTCATCGGATAAAGGGAAGATTTTTTTCATTTTTAGAAATGGGTATTTTTATTAATGATTTAAAATATTGTACGCATGTTAAAATTGTTCGTATAATTTTAAATTAATATTTTCTTAGTTCCCTCCGTTTATTTCAATTTTTTATGGGAATGTGGTGAATATACTTGTTCTTGAAATCTATTAATTGTAGGTATTTTGTAATTTTTAATATTAATGTCATTGGAATCACTAGAGCATGAAGAGTAATACAATGTCCGTTTAAGTTGTATCCTTTTTTATATGATTAACTATACTCATGGAAAAGGTTTTCTAGGCGATGGATCGGTCATGGATGTACAACATAAAAAGAGCTTATCCGGTGTTCTTGAAAGAAGCGGCCAAATTTGTTGAGCTGGCAAAGGCACATGCTTTGTGGGAGAATAGGAGGGAGATTTTTTGTCCATGTGTTGACTGCAAGAACGAAAAGATGGCTCACAACCCGAAGCACATTGTAGAGCGTGGTTTTATGAAAAATTACAAGATATGGACTTTTCACGGGGAAGTCACCAGTCGTAACGAAGAGGCTGAGAATTTCTGCTTTGATGTTGCAGAAAATTTTATAATCGAAGATATGTCACAGGGAATAATCCCGGAATGTGGTGGCTCTGGTATAGATGATGCAGATATTGATTTTGATCTGGAAGATATGTTGTGGCACATTGAACCAGAGGTCCTAACGGGTACAAGACGAGAGTTGGACAATTGGGAAGCGTTGGAAAAAGCAGCGAAGGAACTTTACAACAAAGCGAAAGGATGTGACAAGGACTATATGGTGTTGCGCTCTATGCTATGTTAACATCTTGAGAAGAATGTGTTCGGTAGCACCATTGGCACTTTACTGGACATCCCGAGTAAGATGAAACATGGGTTGAAGTCACATACCAACCTCATCAATTTGGAAATAAGGCATGATCTTCACCCAAAAGAGCTGGTAAATAGGAAGATCGATATTCCTCCCGTGTGCTACTCACTGACACCAGAAGAGAAAAAAGCTTTCTGTAGTTGCTTGCATAGTTTAAAAGTCCCGACTAGTTTCTCATCGAACATCAAAAAACTTGTATCTATGACTGTCACAAGATGTTAACAGTCTTCCTACTGATTGCTATTAGAGCGGTCAAGCTAGTTCACACTAAGTTAGTGATAATAAAGTTGTGCTACTTTTTCAATCGAGTATCACAGAAGGTTTCTGATCCTAAAGAGTTAGGCCCCTTCAAACATTCGCAATCGAGACAGCGTGCCAGCTTGAGATGTTTTTTCCCTCCAGGTTACTTCAATATGATGGAGCATCTGATTGTCCACATCGTCCCTCGAAATTGGTCCCCTATACCTACATCAGATGTGGGCGTATGAGAGGTACATATCGGTTTTGAAAGGGTATGTCCGTAACCGAGCTCATCCTGAGGGATCAGTGATAGAGGGGTACACAACTGAGGTGGTGGTTGAATGCTGCATAGATTACATGAAGGACACCGAACCCATTGGTGTAACCCCCCTGTACACGAGGGTCGATTAGCTGGGACGGGGACCGTAAGCAAGAAAAGGTTATATGATGAGGACTACAAAGCTGTAGCGAAAGCATATAGCAGCGTGTTGCAACAGCTCGCCATCCTCGAGCCGTAGTATGACTATATTTAATTTGAGGTTCATCATGATATAATTAATTTTATTTATTAATTAACTATAATTTAGATGGGACTTATTAATTAATATATTTAATTGGGCTATATTAAAAAAATAATTAATAAATCCCATTCAAATTATATTTTTCAAAGAAATTGCCTATATTTATCTTCCCGTGCGGGCCACTTAAGCCGCCCACACGGGATAATCGATTATCCTGTGCGGGCGGTTAAAGTGGCCCGCACGGGATGTTTGGTATATAAGAGGAGGTGGCGGGCTCGATGAATTTTTTAAAGTCCCGGGCACCCAAAAATTTCCACCGACACCGCCAGGCTGTCGCCGCCCAAATCCTCTCCCAAATCCGCCACCCAGACCACCTCCTCTCCTCTCCCCCGCGCCCTCGCCGCCGCTGCCTCCTCTCCTTCTCGCCCTCGCCCTCGCCGCCGCTACCTCGTCTCCTCCTCGTCCCCGGCCGCCGCCTCCTCGACGCCGGCCAGATCCGGGCCGCCGCCGCCTTTCCTCCTCCTCTCCTCACCCAAGTCGCCGCCTCCACCCTCTCATCCACCCCCTCCCCGCCACCCTCCGCCGCCACCCTCCTCTACTACTCCCCCTCCTCTCCTCTCCTCTCCTCTGCCTCCTCCCGGCATCCACCGCCGCCTCCTCCACTCCTCGGCCTCCTCCACCGCCGCCGCCTCCACTCCCATCCGCCGGGCTCCTCTCGTCGCCATCACGCCGGCCGCCACCGGCCTCTTCTCCACACCGTGAAGACAACCGCCAAGACCACCGTCCTCCCCCCGACATCAATACCTACGCTGCCGCCTCTTGTCCTCCCCTCGGCGTCAAGAGCACCGTCAAGCCGCCGGCCTCCCCGACCTCCTCCCCCTAGGTGTCAAGAGCACCGTCAAGCCATCGACAACATCCTCTACTTGTTGCCACCGGCCACCTCCTCAACGACAAGCCACCGGTAAGCATTCTTCTTTTCTTTTACATTTTTATGAGGTCAAATATGTGATATGTGAGAGATGCAATTTGTAAAATGTGAGATGCAATTTGTGATGTGCGATTTATGATGTGTGAGATGCGATTTATGATGTGAGATGCAATTTGTAAAATGTGAGATGCGATTTGTAATGTGTGAGATGCAATTTGTGATATATGATCTGGTGATGTGGAAACGGCTAGCATGTGCTAGAGCGACTGCACAAATGCATTATCCTGTGCAGTCGCCCTAGCACATGCTAGTCGACTGGGATAACCTATTATCCCGTGCGATCGGTATAATATTCACAAAGGATAATCGATTATCCCGTGCGGTCCGTATAATTTGACTGCACGGGATAAATTATTCGGTGCGGTCGGCCCACTCGTACGTGGAAATACTGATTTTTGCAGACTCCTGGGTGTAGGCAGGCCAAACGACTGCACGGAAAAATAAATATGCCCGCACGGAAAAATAGGTGATAGCGGCTATGCTATGCTTGATGCGTTAGAGGAGCATTTATTATATATAATTTTAGTGATTTTATCCTATTAATTGGTAAAAGTGGTATTTTTCAATATTTATACATAGATTAGTAGATGACATCAGTGTCTTACAGGAAGACAGGCTAAGTACGTATATTGTTCGCATGTACAGCAGTTGTTGGGTGAATAGTACATATTTTATGTCGTACATATAAGGGAGATTACGAGATATTTTCTTAGGAGAGAGGTTTATGTACTTACAGGAGATTTTTTAGTGCATGTGTACAGGAGATCAGGATTACATGCAAGGGTGGTAATATTTTCGTTGGGGCCGGGGACCTAGTGGGGACCCGCCCATATGGGGCTAGGGATGGGTAAGAATTCTCACTCGTGGCTGAGCGGGGGTGGGACCCTGCAAATTTCCGGGAGTAGCGGCTGGGATCATAACCAACCCGCGGGTGACTCGACGGGGCCCCGCAATGTGAATTGCCCTTGTAAAAATAGTCCATTTCAAACATGTAGACCTACCACCTGTGTGGCCCAGTTAAATAGCACATATATAAACTAAAACCCTAATTCCCCAATTCTCACTCCTCAATCCCACACAACTGTCGCCACTCGCATTGTCGCGCCTCTCGCCACAATGCCGAGTAGCGATCGTCACCGAGCCTCCCCGTCTCTCGTCGCCGCGTCACTGAGCCACCTCAGGCGATGGTCGTTGCGTCGCCTCTCTACATTGTCTCTCGTGGCCGTCGGTCATCTTGCAGGTGAAACCTTAGCATGATTCATATCCGGAGCCACGAGGTCATTCTCCGGCCACTTCTAATCTGATGAGTTGACTCCATGTGCCTGTTGATTTATGTTGTTGTTTTTATTGATTTGGGTTTATTGTTGTGCATTTTATTGTGTTGACTAGAGGTTGTATTGACTCGATATGAAGCTGAGGGGGCCCCGATCACTCGCCGGGTCTCCTGCGGTGGTGGGGGTGGGTGAGGTTTTTCACCCGGTCAGCAATGCGGGGCTGGGGATGGGGGCCGAATGCGGGGAGCGGTGGTGGGGGCATTGTTGTTCAACCCGGCCCCGCCCCACCCTGTTGCCACCCCTAATTACGACACTTCGGTCATGGACACTTCGGTAATAATGTGAAGATGAATAATATATTAGGTTTATTTTTAGGTATAAATACAATTCCATCTATTAAAAAGGCAACTACCTTTTAAGACAATAATAATATGTAATGGTGAAGATGAGTGTACATATAACCGGGAAAAAGTAGTTTTTTTCGAATATCATTTGTCTATTTGACGGTATAGATATTTCTTTTACTATTATAATTAAGGTAATCTACGATCTGAATATGGAGATATATGACCTTTTTTAGCATTCCTTTTAGAAACAATAAATAAATTGCCCGCGTAGTCACACGGGCTTCATTCCTAGCTTTAACTTCTTCAGTCTTGTTTGACCTAGGGGCCTATCCCTAGTCCGCTGAACATTTACTATTAGGCCAGTCTACATTATGCATATAAGTATGTTATATGTCTCTAGTTTTTCTAAAATTATCCTTATTGCACCGTATTTCGATAACTTGGTTAATTAAGGTAAAAGTGTGATGCTAGTTCTTTTGCTGGGATTGGAATTAGCCGAGCACGAGTATGGATTTTGAATACTTGAGATAGTTGTGGGATAGCCCTTATAGATCAACTCCTATAGTTGTGGGATAGCCCTTATAGATCAACACCTCTTAGGTATGTATACACCAACTTCGTGGAGTTTGACGGGGGTATATTGGGGAGGGACTGATAAGCTTTCCTATTGAGTATCTCTGTTACTCACTACTCGGCATCATGGTTATTATATGGGAAAGTGTCGACTGTGGTCATGGACACAATGAGGGTGAGTACTACTTATGTGTGTATGGATCCCACTAATCCAAATACGAGTGGTGATCGTGTTGGACATTGGATGGTATAATACTCATAGTGCTTGTCTTTTTTTTTTCTAATCATTGTAACATTGGGAACACCCGTTTTTTGAGTTGCAATCATGATAAAATCATTTTTATGGAAAAAATAACAATGCATTTAACCACATGTATGATCCAATTTGATTTAAATATTTGCATGATAATAGCCTGTGCAATTCACGGGTCGACGACTAATAAGTCTAATGCAATACCTCACTTAAATATATTGTCACACCCATTATTATATTTTCACTTAAATCTATTAAACCATAATTGTTGTGTACGATCGAATACAAGAACCAAACCTATCAGAGGGGGTGAATGGTAGGAACACCAAAATCAAATCTTTTGCGGAATTAAATGATTACCCTCAAACTTGACGAGGTTGCACCGGTCAGACCGCCGTGTCGCCGCTGGTCAGACCGCTGCCCTGCCACCGTTCAAACCGGTAAAACCGCCCGTTAGTCTCCTTGCCTACTTGTTGCCTCCGTCACCATCGCTGGTTAAACCGCACAATTCACTCCCGTCAAACCGTCAGGATCCAGAAAAACATGTATCGATAAAACTCTTGAAAGTAGTTCTACTTTATTGGATCAATATGTGTTTATACAGTACATCCAAAGTACTCCTCTCTCAACTCACAAACTAGGATTGAAATCTCGAAGAAAACCGTAACTTTTCTCTCAAAAAATCGATGTCTTCTTGATAAACCTTGAGCTTCACTCGATACACTCAAGACTATGATTGGCCCGATCTTTCAGTGACTTGGTGATAACTATGATTTTAGAGAAACGTTAATGATCCGACTACAACCATACGAGATGTTGTGTTGCGCCTTAGCGATCGATACACCTCTCCGTGGGTTGTTGATCTTGCGGTGTAGATCAACCTTATTCCTGCAAGCAAATCAAAGAAACAAATAAGAGCAAGATAAAAGCAATCTGATATTGTAAATAGGAGTTGAATACACACGATAGGTTGGGGTTTCGAAGACAAGTAGACCGGCGGTCTAGCCCACACGCGCACCGCAAGCAAGTAGCAATGCCTAAACTTTAATCTAACAAAACCCGAGAAACCCTAAAGGGTACCTACCTAACTATTTAAAGGGGTGGGAGGTCGACCAAGGGGTTCCTAGGGTTGTGCTCCACCTGGTTGGGGTGCATCCCACATGGGCCCCACATGGGCCGAGGTCTCAGACAAAGTTACAAACCCATAGACCCATTACAGGTGACACAACACCTTATTTCTTCAATTGCGGCCGACTGAAATGGAATTTGGTGATGAGGCTAGATCCATTGCAAAGAGCATTCCGAGAGCTTTCCATCAAGTACTCATAGACCCAAAACGGAGCTCGTATGAATATTTGACGGTCGTTTGAATTCAGCACTATAGCAGGTGGCCGAATTGGATTCGAGCACTTGGGCAACTTGATCTTGATGTGAGCAATGGTTGTATCAATGATAGCTATGGTCATATCATCCTCCCCTTCTTTACAGAAAACCATCCTTGGTTTTTTCATATGGTGCTCTTCGCGTAGTCCATTTAAACAACCTGTTTCTTCCAATCAAACAAGAGAAACTCAACATAATATGATTAGCAATAACATGTCTATTTAGCTTGCATGTTTTATCCACATCTTTAGGAGGTTCTAAATCTAAATAGATATAAACTCTGTGCACCAAATATATTGCTATATCATTATATTTGCCAAAGATATGAAATATAATATTTGTTGGACATGGCAAATCAAACTTAGCATATAGTTTCTCCTTCAAATGATCGAGATCACAAAATTCATCAAATCGAACATAGCCCAAAGTATTTAAAGAAGATATCACTTCACATTCCTCTATTTTATTAGCAATGTGAACAACATGCTTAAAATCAGCACATAAAAAACTAACACTAGAAATAGCATGTTCATTCTCTAGTTGTGGTATGGATATAAGTAAAGCATTATTACACAACTCTTCTTTATCACAAGGAACAACAAATAAATCAACTTGTGACAAAGGAATCTCAGCTATTATTTCCACCAATGGTTGCTCTACCGTAGCATGAAAAGTAGACAAATTCAATTCATTAACAATATGGTCACCTTGATTAATCTCAACATCATTTAATTTACCTTTCATGCTCTCTTTAGATGATAGAGGTGCAATGGACTTTTGTTGAAGCGATGAGAAAGACGGCTCCATCTTATTTGGTAGCCATGGTCACATCACTTCTAGCCTCAATCCCCCTTCTATTTACACTCACAACATAGTTGCCACTAGCTACGAATCCAACTGAACTATAACTCCTACTAACATAGAAAACCTTTCAAACCAGGGAAACAATATCCCCATACAACTCCACACTCCAATCTTTTCAAATTTGGACTTCAATCCTAATTTGACTCATCTTTCAATACAGACACAACACCACGTATATACCATATGAGAACCTTCACTTCCACGTGTATTGTTTTCTAAACCGGAATTTTTTATTTCTTAGAACTTTTTAAATTAAAATTTTATTAGTAGACCTTATAAAATTTTATCTGTAAATCTAAACCTTTTTACCACGTCAAAGAAATTGGTGTTACCAAATAATAATGTCATGTCATACGCATTGACGTAACAAGATGTGCCACGTTTGAAGGTTGTCCCTTGTCATTGGCTTTGTCACGCCATGATAATCGGCGTGGCAAGCAGAGGCTAGCTGCAACGCTACCTTGCTCGGCGTGACAAAAATAGGCACTTGTATGCATGCCGAAATTGCCCTGGACTGCTGGCGTCGCTAGCTAGAAGGCTAGCGGCAGGCTTTGCATTGCATGCCTGATGCGCTAAGGTACTGCCACTGGCACCAGTGATAATTTCGCTTGCTTCGGTCTTGTGGTCAATACATATTAAAGTATTGTTAAGAATATTTTCTACTAAGAAATAAATCTAATTAGTTAGGTGATCCATGCAATTACGTGGCTAGCACACACACAAAATTTTCTAAACTTTTTTACATGTGGTTTTCCTTAAAAAAATTTCAATCCCTACTATAAAACTCCTAATAGATGGTGGCTCATAGGTGCCATTTTTAAAAAAATTGGTACCTATAAACCTTTTTTCCATCTATCACTCGAGGGTGGCGACGCGCGATGAGCAGCGGGGTAGAGCTTGAGGGCACGGATCCGTTGCCACCACCTTCAGCCTTGGGAGTGGCGACGACTGCGGAGCTTGAGGGTGGCGGATCCAGTGCCGCTGCTATCGGGAGTTCCTACAGCAATGATGATAGCGGTGATGAGCTTGAAAGGGATGGGAAGCTAAGGTTTCGACCGAATTTGTTTTTTTGAATTTATATTTTTCCCGCTTTTTTTTACATGCGGCCGGCTTAAGTACCCACATGTGAAAATACATTTTTTGCATGCGATCGCTCTACCTGCATGCAAAAATACCAATTTTCGTAGACACGAAAAAGTGTTTTGGTCACCAGAAAAAATGCTTTTTTATATTGTTACCAGCCTGCAAAATACCGTATGGAAAAATTGTTTCTACTAGTAGTGTATGACGATCTTATAGTGTTTATAGGAGCGTCACATGACTGCTTTTGGACGTTTATAGGATATTTAATAAATTTTTAGTATGTAGAATTGATATATAGATAATAGATTAAACAAACAATATATGACCTCACTCTCCCATAATACACGATGTATATACCGAAGCAAGCAAAAAGAATACATGCACTAGACAAACAAAGCAAACTAGCCACGACACACGGTCTGACACATGCACTTAAGGACAATAACGTACCTGTCGGTGTCGGCATCTAATCTTTACCACGCCAGAGAAGATGGCGTTGCATCACCAGCTTAAAACGCCATCAATGATGGCGTGGCAAGGACAAGACGTGGCACAACCTTCCAGCATGGCGTGTTTTGTTACGCCAATACATATGGCGTGGTGGTATTATTTGGTAATGCCAACCCGCGTGATTAAAAGGTTAAGATTTAGAAATAAAATTTTATAGGATCTATTAATAAAATATTAATTTAAAATGATTTATAAAATAAAAAATTTCACCGGAGTCTGCTAGTCTGAATATCGGATTACCCAGTCAGACCACTCCAATACCACCAGTCTAGCCAGCAGGATCAGCTCGATCTGACCGGTCGGACTGACAACTAAAAACAAAAACACTATTCACCATTTTTTTATAAACACTCACCTTGGATATTTATTCATCACCAAGAGTAGTGATCATATGATTCTACATGTTGGAGAACCAATATTATCCTTACACGCTCATATGTCTACATCACTACATGGATAGAAACTACTTCCGAAATTATGGGTAATTTTGTAGCTAGCAGTGGCTGTAGCTTCGTTGATGCAAAATGTCAAAGATTTATTCCATTATCTAAAACAAAATGTAGCTAGCAGTGACGAACATAGACCCCAATTGCATCGGTGAAATAGCCAGTGCGTAGAAAAAAGCCAGTGATCCGATCACTGCCATCAACCGAGAAGCTAAAAGGGTTCCCAGCCATGTGGTCGCCGTATGGCCCATAAGTCCTTCTCGAGGTGGTGATCTTGAGTGACCGTAGGACGTTAGGCATATTATTGTACGCGCCCGTTGTACCAGAGATTTCCATCACATAATCCATAAGGCCGAGATGAATCTGCAGGTATAATTTTACACGGATTACATATAATCGGATTGCACACGTCTAATTCATCTGGTTTCAAACATCTATCCACTATATATCATCGGTTTTTTTTTTTACGGGAAATCATCGGATTCTTCTCATTGCCATGCATGAACATGCCACAAATTAAAGAAAAAAATGGTTTCATAACTTCAAAAAGTCACAAATATTTATATATGCATCTATATTTTTCATCAAAAAACATTCAAAATTTTTAACATGTATTCCACAGTGTAAATTTCATATTTACAGCATATACTTGATATATTTGCACTAATTTTCCTGTGCCTGCTATAGAAAGTACAAAAGATATTGGCCATTGAAATAACGTCAAGGCAATAACTATATTGCTATCTCCTTTTTGATAGTAAGAAGAAGAGATTAGTCATTATCAACACAAAGCCTAATAAAAAAGTCGAGAGAGTAGTTGTTGGGTACCGACTACCGACTAGGGTTTGTTTGAGAGGAAGGGAAAAGAGAAATTGAGAAGATAAATAAAACGAGATAAACCATTAGTGCAAGATTAATTTAGTATTAATTATTTTAAATTTGAAACTTGAAAAAAAAATTAGTATGAATTTTTAAAGCAACCTTCCTATAGAAATTTCTGTAAAATTTTTTATAAAACACGTACCATGTCCTCTCTTTGCGCTGCTGCCAAAATGCAGCCTAAAAGGTTAACTTTCCAAGATCAATGAATGCATCGATTTACATTAAAGTTATCTATTTCCATGGTATGATCTGTTATTTTCCTCTTCTTTTGCAGGTACCAAAAAATATAAAGCGAAATGGAGCAATTTAGAAAAAAGTGGGACCTCCTTGGCTGAATGCCTGGGTACAAGACTTAGTTTAACTTGAGTGTTTTATGGGTTTCTTATTCAAACTTAATTAATTTAACTAAGTCTGGTTGTTCCTGTTAGTGATCGTTGGAGAATATTAGTATAAGCCTTCTCCTAGTTAGCAAGTTAAACTTGATTAATGGAGGACAAAGTCGGTGAGGTGGTGACAATCCTTTCCGTCCATTAAAAGTCCACGATGTTAAGCCCAGTTTCACTGGCTTTAAAGACAATCAGTTTTCACCCCTTCTCACTACTACAGAAGCTCTAATAGGTACTGGCTCATAGGTACTACAGTGGTACTACTATTATGGTGTGCAATGCTTTGCTAGGGCTACCTAATCGAATTATGGCACTTTCCATTACCGCCTCATCCATACCATTACAGCATTAAAAAAAAGGTTAATTTGATCCATGCCACTACAAATGTAGCAAATAAAAAAATACCACCTCTATTCGCGTTATCGGCTGGGTGTCACTGAAAATTTCTAAAATTGGAACCATCACACTCCCGTCACTGTTTCCATCCTCCTCTCTCACATCGTCATCCTCACCGTCACTAGCAGATGACGCATATCGCCATGGAGCAGGAGCAGCGGCGGCGGCGGAACCCGGCGACGGCACGGCGCACGAGGGGAGCGGGAGGAGCAGCAGTGGCGACACGGCGCGTGCGGGGAGCGAGCGCGACTGCCGCCAGCGAGGACGGTCGCGGAAGGGGAGGCGTTCGGGTTTTGGCCGCCGAGCTCGTCGACGACGGGGAAGAAAATACCATCGCCGCCTTGTCGTCTCGCCGCTCGCCAGCGCCACCTTGCCTCTCCCCGTCCTCTCGCCGCTCACCGGCTGGCACGCCCGGATTTTTGTTCGGGATTAAAAATCATTCAATAACGCAGTTTTAGAACTTATTTTACAATTTAAATTAATTTAATCAAGTGAATTAATGAAGGAATTAAAAATTTCCTTTAAACATCATGGACAGAAATGTTTTTCGAAGCTCAACATCTAATTTTGAAAGCACAAAGTTCATTTAATCAATTAAAATAAATTGAAAAACAAATTAAAACCCCTCCTTCTCCTTGGGCCGTTTCTGGCCCACGTCCTTTCTCCCTCCCTCGGCCCGCTCGCTTCCTCCTTCCTCTTCTCTCTCCCCAGGCCACCGTCCTCCTCTCTCTCTTCCCGCGTGGCCCACCGACCCCTTTTCGTCCTCCCTCGGAAAGTCTCCTTCCCCTCCTTCCTTTCCCTGCCCTCTCCCGCGCCAGCCGTGTCCTCTCTCCCGCTCCTCGGCCCGACATCACCCCGGCCCGCTTGGCCGCCTCATCACCCAAAGTCCACTTCACCTCCCCGAACTAGCCTCCTCTCTTCCTGACAGGTAGGACCCGTGGCCCCACCTATCATCCCCAACCTCCGACCGGTCACACCCGCAACCGCCACCAAACCATGTCGCCCACGCTGCCGCCTATTCCGCCTCCCTCTTGGGACGACATATTCTCCACCACCTCCACCTCCTCCCCCAGGCTCCCCGCAAAAATCAGCGTCGAATCGCTGCTACCCTACCCACTCACCACCACCACTTCGGCCGGCGAATCCACCACTTCCCAACTTCCCTGAGTTCGCCGCACCTGCTCCCGTGCTCTCCACGTCACGTGCGCCGCCGCCGGGCCCCGCCGCTTGCGCCACTGGCTTCACCGCTGTCATGTGTATAAATGCTTACATGTGTACAAACCCTCGTCCAGGAATTAGCCAATGCACACAATAACAAATTGATAATAGAGTACCAAACTTTATCTAATTAATAAGCAAAGTAAAAGTCATTACAGAGTTAGATAGTTCCTCTCACACAATAAAGATCTAAGCAGCGGAAAGTAAATAACTAGCATAGATGACTCCACTCCACAAGCAGCTTGACCAGGACTAAGCCTAGTCCTCCAGACCTCCATAATCACTGTAGAATTCCTCTTCTGATGAATTATTGCAAGGTGAGTATATAGAATACTCAACAAGCCACGCAGCAAATATGCAAGTGCACAGGGATATAAAATATGGCATAATATAGGCTTAGTTGCGCATATAGCATTTAATAAACATTTTAGAATTTGTAAAGATAATAAAGTTGTTGATTAAGTAATATTATTCCAACGCTATACAACTTACCCGTTATATAGGCCCAACCATATCTGAACAACCATACCTGATTGCACAGACCTAACTCCAAACCAGGAATCTACCATTCCAAACCCGCAGCTAAGCAAATTATTGCAGTTTTATCACAATATTGTTATTAGTGAGAGGTATGAAACTAATAACGAAAAACATTGTTAGACCTGCTTATAACCTCAGGCACAGCTATTCGAATAGTTTTACTCTGATTAGAGGTGTACTACTGTACCCACAAGACACAGCCTTAACATCATGTCAACCATGTGTCGCGATACTAGAAAAGTACCCAAATAGAGACTGTGACAGTACCCCCAACATAACACAACGCAAAGCAGTGCACCGTTCCTGGATCATAATCACACTCTTAAAGCCAAAGGTATGGACTCCCCAGCGACCCTCATGGACTTGTCACCATTTCTCTGTCTGGTGTGGCGCTAAGAACTATGTTATACCATGGGTAAAGCCGTTACCCATGCTGGCTTGTCGTTAGTACGGTTAATGTTTCACAAAGATAGCTCGTGAACCGGTCCTTAATTATTATGAGCACGACCATCAAAACCATGTGCTCACAACCCACCATTAGCAAGTTTTAGTTTTCAATTATTTAATTAACCAAGCACAATTAGCCATCGTGAACTACGTGTTAATTAGTGATAGTGAAGCATAGTTCTCCCGATTAATGAGCTAATGTTTCTAAGCATGGATAAGCATCCTAAAAACTTTAGCTAAAACCATATAAAGTTCTAGCTAATCCAATTATTTACCACGTGACGAAGGACAGATAATCAAATTACAATGGGGTCATATCAAAGGCAATAGATCATTCGCACCCGGTGACATTCGAAAATAAGTGCAATAGTTGAATAAAAACAATAGATTTAAATGGGTTCAATATCCTCAAAGGGTATTTTGGGATCTGTGTGACTTGCCTTGTTGGTCTTCAAAGTCTTCTAGATCTTCTCCTGCAAAAGCGGTCTCTCCGAGAACATTGGAAACTAAAGCAAAAGAACAAAATTGATAAAACAGTACAAAACAAGCATTAACAGTACATGTGGACATTTTTATCCTGTTTTTAGAAGAATTTAAAGAGTTGAACCAACTAAAACCGAGTTACGGTGAATTAGTTATGAATTTTTGAAGTTTAAACCGATTTAAAGCATTTACAGAGATTTTAATTGAATTAGGACACAATAAAGAATTACTTTTGAAAAGGAAAAATGATTTATTGCGTCAGTAAGGTTTAGGTTCACGGTAGACAGAGTGCACAGAGACGGTCCACGAAACTAACGGCTAGGATAGGTTTGATCTAATTGACCGAGATCAGACGGCTGAAATCAAACCGGTCCACCACGTGGCAAACGACATGATGACCGACGTGGTGCTGACATCATGATGATGTCATCAATGGCAGCAACGCACGGGACCCTATGGTCACCGGCGACCTACGGTGAGGCGGCACCAATGGAGGACACCGGCGGGTGGAGGGGAACGCGTCGAACTCACCGAGGGCTTAAACCGCGGCGGACGACGTCGGAAAGAGGCCGGCTACGAGGATGAAGCGGCGGGGTCCTCGGTTTGATGGCGGCGATGGAGCTCCGGTGATCTTCGACGGAAGAGGAGAGGCTCCTCCGTGCGAATCCAACAACGGCGGTGGCATCCGAAAACGGCAATGAACGATGGCCGTCTGCTCAACTCGATGCACGGCAGCGATGGCGGCGCTCGGATGAAGGTGGCAGCGGCATTATGAGCAGCGGCTAGCTAGGACGACGGTGGTGGTGGCTTGAGGAGGACTAGGGGGTCCTGTTTATAGGCTCTGGGGACAGGATCGAGCCCACATCGAAGGGAAAAATTTGGGAAACTCTAGGGCTTCCAAAAGAGATTGAGGATCTGAATCGAGCTCGATTCGAAGTCGATTTTCTACGGGATTTGATTTGGTTTTTGGGGAAAGGAAAGAGGAGGATATGACAAGTATTTCCCCTCTATCAATTTCACCTGGAAAGGAATGGGGGCGACGGATTTGGAAGTCGACACAACGGCTGTGTCGGGCAAGGTCTCCGGCTAGAGGTGGACGATGACACTGTAACGACAGGGTCGAAAAAAGACTTTTGCATCCAGACTTGGGCTGGTTGAAGAGGGGTTAAAACAGACTTTGGAAGGGAGGAAGCAGTCCGGCTGTTGAGAGGGAGAGGAAGAGTAGTTAGACTTTTCGAAATTTGACCCAAGCTGAGAAGGAGGCTTTTAATTTGTTCTCTATTTGACTTAATCTTTGAGATGATCTATGAATTATTAAAAATACTTCCCATGCTCAAATAAATCCTAGAAAAAACTAGGACTATAAAAACAAGAGAAATATTTGATAAAATTTTATCTAGCCCACTTTTAATTGTAAATTATTAATTAAAATTAAATCTTCTCTTATAGGCTTTTAAAATTATTACTTATAATTCCTTTTAAACAACAATTTATAAATTAGGGATTTTTAGGGTGTGACAACCGCGTCGTGCCGCGCCCCGGCCGCCACTCCCCTTCCCCAATCCACCATCGAGTCGCCGCCTCCACCACAGACCCGAGGCCGCCACCGCATTTGCCGCCTCCTGCCACCTCTTGCCGCCATCCCCATCCACCTCTAGCCACACTGTTTCCTCCACCAGCTCCGCAGCTTTGAGCCGCACCTCGCGTTTGTCTCTAGAATACATATCGGTTTCTCAACATAAGTCAAATCCCTTGGATTTCTATTTATCAGGGTTAATTTCCTCCGTAGGTACTCACAAACACCTCTTCAGTTGTGACACATGGAATACATCATGAATTCCTGCCATGGACTGAGGTAACTCCAATTGATAGGCGACCTCACCCCTTCTACTAATAATCTTATAAGATCCTACAAAACGTGGTGCTAACTTCCCCTTAGTTTGAAACCGATGAACTCCTCGAAGAGGAGTTACACGAAGATACACATAATCTCCTTCTTCAAAACTCAGATCTCTTCGGCGGTTGTCAGCATAACTCTTTTTGACGTGACTGGGTTATACGCAACCTTTCCTGGATGACCTTCACCTTCAGACTAACTCAGACTAGCTTGGTAGTTGTTGCTGTAAGAGAATTCTGCATAGGGCAAATTTTTATCCCAACTTCCACCGAAGTATAGGGCACAAGCTCTCAACATGTCTTCCAAGATTTGATTCACTCTCTTAGTTTGTCCATCGGTCTGTGGGTGATAGGTAGTACTGAAGTTCAATCGAGTACCCATCTCTTCCTGAAGCTTCTGCCAGAACTTGGAGGTAAACTGACTACCTCTATCCAGTACTATTTTCTTAGGAACACCATGTAAACACACAATCCTGGCTATAAACATTTTTGCTAATATGCTACTGTTGATGCAAAAAACACACAATGGCCTGAGAGATTTGCTTTACTCTAGTGTAGGTCCAAAACTTGCTTTTGGGTTCAAAGGCGTGCCAGTTGATTTGATCCTGCAATCAACAAGATAAAACATGCAAGTTTTATTAGTAAACGATAATCGATCAGCTAGGAAGCCGACGTCATATCGTGATGTAACCTAGCCGATGCAGTATAAGGTGAATCGCCTGTAAGGCATATTCAATGACAAACTAATCCTAAACTTGATCCATCAGCTGTAAATATCAGTATTATATAATCTATAAATCAATATTACTTTAGAAATCAGCAATTGGGATAAATCGTTCTTAACCGAGACAGTATAAATTACCCATGTCTAAAATAACATGAAGTAACGATTATACGTATTCATATTATAGCGATGTTCAGATTTAAGTATCTATCAGCTATAGCTCCGATACTACCTTATATTAGGATATTCTCTTGCAATAAATATACTTAACTACTGTCACTCAGATTGATAGTAAGTCCGATATATTTAGATTAGATCCTAAAATAAGGGGCAGATATAGCATATTAAACACAACATAAAACTATGTAAAACAACTATACGAGGTAAGATCGGTTCAAACCCCAATACTATCGTTATTAACAACCATAAAGCAGGCTAGAGATTGTGATTCTAAACATGAATTAATACGTCAAACTTAACTGATGCAGCATTAAGTATGAGAAGAAGCATAACATCTAGACAATCAAGCCGACGGTTGCCTTTTCAGCATGGTAGATATATTATATAATTTAAACCAACAATCAATCTAGTCGTTATCGACAAAACCCTAGATAGAGATCGGCCGATGCAAGTAGAAAGCATTGTCAATCTAGATTATGTAGTATATATGATAACTTAGTGATTCACAAAATGGAATTAGAGTGTCATAAAGATGTAAGCACTAATTCCGATTATGCAAACCGCCATAACAAGTTTTACCTCTTCGCCGAAGATCGAATCAGATGCAACACGACTCGAAAGCAAGAACTCGTCGAAATATGTAACGAAAAAGGTTGGCGATGCGTCGATATTGGATTGAACTGATGTTAATTATTTACCAGATCTCGGGCATATATTTATAACCGAATATACAAACTTGTCCATGATGGAGACGACTCATATTGTCCTAATATAACTCCAACTAACAAACAAGTCCCTTAGGTGGATTCTTACCGAAAATATCTATAAGGAATTTACATAAAGTCCTAATTAATAGATACAATTGCCAATCTTGGACTCCATCCTTGTCTGGCAATATCATCGAAACCCTTCTTCTGAATCCAACATTGATCACGCAACCAATTTAACTAATATCGGCTGTATTGGCTAACCAAATCAAACTAGGTATCGGCCGATACAGACATTCAGCCGATGCGCACTCTGTTTTCGAGAATTCGGCATATCCTCAAATCCGCTTCGAATTGGATCTCGTCTATGATTCATATGTTTACCAAATTTCATCGTCAACAGCTACCTGCATGGTTGTCTTGACATGAATGAAATGAGCTACCTTAGTTAGCCTGTCGACCACTACCCAAATTGAGTCATAGCCCGATGATGTTCTGGGTAGACTAGTGATGAAGTCCATTCCAATTTCTTCCCATTTCTAATCTGGTATCTTCAGGTTTGCTGCAACCCAACTGGTTTCTGATGCTCTGCCTTGACTCGTTGACACACATCACACACAGCCACATACTCTGCTATCTCTCGTCTCATGCTTGCCCACCAAAATTTTTCCTTAAGGGCTTGGTACATCTTGGTACTACCGGGGTGAATAGAGTACAGGGTGTCATGAGCCTCATTCATGATGGTATTCTTCAAGTCCTTGTTGTCGGGTACACAAATTCTTTCACCCAACCATACGGTTCCCTACTCGTCCTCAAGATAACCGATGGCTTTTCCTTTCCTCATGTTTTTCTTGATTTCTAGAATATCGGGATCATTAACTTGGGCTTCTCTAACTTGATCGATAAGGGTAGGCTTTGCTTCCAAGGCTGCAACAAAACCTTTATTGACAATTCCCAAGTTCAGTCTCTCAAACTCCTTGCATAGCTCCCAAGGCAACTATCATCCTTTAGAAGCATTGCAATAACTCTTCCTACTAAGGGAATCTACCACAACATTAGCCTTCCCCGGGTGATAATGAATCTCCATGTCGTAATCTTTGATTAATTACAACCATCTCCGCTGATGCATGTTCAAATCTGGCTCGGTAAAGATATACTTCAAACTTTTATGATCCGTGTACATCTCCGTGCGGGTTCCAAAAAGGTAGTGACGCCAAATCTTCAAAGCATGAACCACCGCAGCCAACTCAAGGTCATGGGTGGGGTAATTCTTCTCATGGGGACATAACTGTCAAGATGCATAGGCAACCATCTTCCCATCCTGCATCAAAACACAACCTAACCCAAGTTTCGAAGCATCACAGTACACCTGGAACCTTTCTTGGATTAGGCAAGATCAACACTAGTGCCGACACCAAACGCTTCTTCAACTCCTAAAAAACTCTGCTCAAATTCCTCTGACCACTTGTACTACACATCCTTCTGCAGTAGGCGTGTCATTGGCTTAGCAATCTTTGAGAAGTTCTCTATGAATCTCCGGTAATAACCTGCGAGACCTAGAAAACCAAGAATTTCTAAGACTGTCTTCGGTTGTTTCCAATTGGTTACTGATTCCACATTGCTTGGGTCTACATCAACTCCTCTAGCTCAACTTCAGACAGCTGGTGCCCTCACAACTTCTCCAGTGCGAGACGGAGGTGTTTTTCATGCTCTTGTTTTGTTTTGGAGTAGATAAGAATATCATCGAGAAAGACCACCACAAACTTGTCTAAATACTCCATAAACATCTTGTTCATCACGTTCATGAAGAAAGTGGGGGGCGTTGGTAAGTCCAAAAGACATAATTGTACACTAAAACAACCCATAACGAGTGGTAAAAGCAATCTTGGTTATGTCCTGAACGCAGATCTATCCTGAACGCAGATCTATCCTGGAGAAAACTATGGCGCCTTCGAGCTGATCAAACAAATAATCAATTCTAGGTAGATGGTACTTATTCTTGATGGTCACGTCATTCAATGCACGTTAATCCACGCACATCCTCTCAGTGTGATCTTTCTTCTCCACAAAAATGACCGGGGCTCCCCTTGGAGATGAACTAGGTCTGATGTATCCTTTCTGAAGAAAATCATCCACTTGCCTCTTCACTTCCGTTAATTCATTAGCTGCCATCCTGTAAGGCCTCTTGTGGATCGGAGCTGTCCCCGGCACCAAATCTATTCCAAACTCTATATCTTTCATAGGTGGCATGCCGGGCAGATCATCAGGAAACACATCAGGATATTCCCACACGATGGGTATCTCCTCCAAGCTGACTTGATTTAAGGACACCGGAGACGGTTCATGTGCTGGGCAATGAAATGTCACTTTCTGACCAAGGCTAACGGTTAAGGTCACTTTTCTAGTGGCACAATCTATTACTCCTTTATGCCGAGTTAACCAGTCCATCCCTAGGATGACATCAAGGTCCTTGGACTCAAGCAGAATGAGGTTCGACAAAAAAGGTATCCCTTGGATCTCTATAACAACAGAAGGGTTATACTGTGTTGAGGGTGTTTGG
This sequence comes from Oryza punctata, assembly GCA_000573905.2. NCBI lineage: Eukaryota > Viridiplantae > Streptophyta > Magnoliopsida > Poales > Poaceae > Oryza > Oryza punctata. The sequence goes on along the minus strand of CM002491.2, from coordinate 10,380,365 downwards.
CTACAAGGAGTGCTAACCATAAGAGGTATTGTGAGACTCTCAACTTCCATCCCATGATTACCTGCAAAACTTTTAGACAAGAAAGAATGTGTAGCACCAGAATCGAAAAGCACTGTTGCAGGTATTGAGTTGATAGGAAACGTACCCAGAATCACGTCCGGAGTAGACTGGGCTTCAGCTGTAGTAACGTGGTTGACACGGACTGTCGGTGCATTGGGGTTGTTTTGTGTTGGGGCAATCTTCAGACGTCGAGGTTTTGGGCACTTCTTAGAGTAGTGACCCGGTTCATTACAGTTGTAGCATATGACAGGCTTGTTTCCTTGTTCCTTCTTGACATGTTGGTTCTGAACCGGAGCGGTAGGCGGTTTTGAGGCGAAGTTATGGTTGTTGTTGCCATTGCCAGTATTGTTGTTGTAGAACTGGCACTGCGGACGAACAGCCAAAGAAGATCCTCGTTGTGATACTGCCTGAGTTCCCATGGCGATGTGTGGCCTGTGACTATTTCTTTGTTGTGCCTTGAAGTAAGCGGTCCTCCGCTTCTTCTGCTCCATGCGGTTGTAGTTGTGCTCCTAACGGATCGCCTTGTCCACCAGCTTCTAAAAATCATAGTATTCCCCAAACATCAATGGGAAAGATAACTCATTATTCAATCCCTCCAAGAAATTCTCTTGACACTCCTGGTCCGTGTGAACATCCTCCGGGCATAACGAGCCAGACGATTGAATTCATGTAGGAACTCAGTGACAGAATGAGATCCTTGAGTAAGTGCTCTAAACTCCCTTTTCTTGAGAGCCACCTCTCCCGAGGGTATATGAGTCTTCTTGAAGGCAACAGTAAATTCCAACCAAGTGATTGGCTCTACAGCAACCCTGTTGAAACGGAAATGATCCCACCACTCAGAGTCAGGGCCATGGAGTTGGTGTGAAGCAAAGGAGACCTTCTCCTGATCAGTGCATTGAAGCAGGTTCAACTTCTTCTCTACGGCATGCAGCCAATCACCCGCCTCAACTCGATTGGTGGTGCTGGAAAAAGTGGGTGGTCTCACACGTAGAAATTCTGCTAACTTGTTCTGAGGGGGAGCATGATTGTTCCCTTGGTTATGCATTTGTTGCACCATTATGTTCATGAGCTGAGTCTGCTGAGCTAAGATCTAAGCAAGTGTTGGGTTTTCTCCATTTTTACCGGTTCCACTTCCACTGGTACAAGTGTTCACCATCTGACGAAAGCAAGTGAACAAGGAGAGAAACAACGGGGAAACCACTTAGAACGAGGAATTAATTTTTTACTAACTTGACTTTTATTGATTTGAACTGAGTATTATTACGTATGATTGTGGAAGACTCTCTCACCCCTTAACTTGCAACCTAACTTTACTCTCACAAGCAAACTTAACTCATGAAGCTACATCCCACCAGTGATATAGACTGCATGCTAAACCCACACACCCACAAGCAAAACTTAAGCAAGCAACTAACACAACGAACTAAGGCAACGATATAACGAGACGTCTAGTTCCACCTGGCATCGGAGTGGACTGAAGGCTTTCCTTCATCTTCGTGAGTAGCACCCCACTCAACCACCGAATGAGTACGGTTCTCCTCTGGGTCTTCTTCCTCTTCATCATCGTTCAAAACAACGACAGAAGGCTCCTCGCGGTCAAGGGTGGCTGACTCCACCACACAAATCCTCGCGGTCTAGGATGGCTCTTTTCCTTGCGTGAGACGAATGGCTTTTGCGGTGGCGCTTCTCCCTTGAGTTCGGCTAGCTCCTTCTCCAAACGATCAATCTTGTCCTGCTGCTTGCAAATCTTGACACGGTTCTGGTCTTCTCTGTCCTGGGTGACTAGCTGTACTACGGCTCGTGTTCCATCCATAGCCCACAGCAGCTCAATCACATGCCGCAAAGTAACATCTTTTTGAATTCCTTCAGGATCCACGTACTAGGTATGGACTTCACCATGAGGTAGACGTGGATAGTAGCGATATTCCGTATTGACCAATTGCTCGTTATAGACATCACGGAGTTCTCCGATGGTGGCTCTTGCTACCTCCTAACAAGCATGTGAATATTTTCTTCCTCCAGCTTCAAACATCACCGATAGAAAGTCCTCGCAATCACCAGTGATGGTTACTTTAACACAACACTTCTCCTCGTTACGGTCATGGGGGATCTGGGCATATAGAGGGGAAGTCCTGAATCCTATGGTGAAGCCATCATCCGCAACTCCCGAACAAAACTCTCAACCTCGTACAAGTACTCAGGCCTGTGAAGCGACATCTAAAGACAGGTGAAAGGAGAGGGTTAAGGCAATTATCCAATTAATAGCAGAAATTTTGGATTAATTTGAATAAAGAAGGAAAAGCAAAGTGGAAGGAAAAATTTGCTTCAAAGTTAAACTGAAATAAATAAAAGTCCGGTTTTTTTCTTTTTGTTTGTTGTTTTTGTTTTTAAACTTGAATAACAGGTATTGGAGTGAGACAAAGTAAAAGAGAGTTATAAAAATAACTGAGTAAACAGCACTGTGACACCATTAGACAAGATGTACAGTGAAGTATTCTAGTGATTGCGTCATCAGTGCAGTACCAACAAAATGGGGTTGATAAATTGATTTTGGCAAGGAACAAAGAAAATTAAATAAAACATAAACTGCATGTGCCATTAGATTGATTTATTTAAAAGAAAACGAGAGGAGGACAGTTCTACTTTTCAATAGTTTTAGAGGGCTTCTAAAGGTAACCATTTGGCTTATCCTAGGGCTAAGGAGGCTCTGATATCAACTTGTCACGCTCGGAATTTCTATCCAAAATTCCAACCGCTTACATTTGTATAAACCCTCCATCATCACTGTAGAACTCCTCTTCTGATGAATTATTGCAAGGTGAGTATATAGAATACTCAAGAAGCCACGTAGCAAATATGTAAGTGCATAGGGATACAAAATATGGCATAATATAGGCTCAGTTGCACAAATAGCATTTAATAAACATTTCAGAATTTGTAAAGATAATAAAGTTATTGATTAAGTAATATTATTCCAACACTATACAACTTACCCGTTGTATAGGCTCAACCATATCTGAACAACCATACCCGATTGCACAGACCTAACTCCAAACCAGGAATCTACCATTCCAAACCAGGAGCTAAGTACATTATTGCAGTTTTATCACAGTATCATTATTAGTGAGAGGTATGGAACTAATCACGAAAAACATTGTTAGACCCGCCCATAACCGTGGGCACGACTATTCGAATATTTTTACTCTGATCAGAGGTGTACTACTGTACCCACAAGACACAGCCTCAACATCATGTCAACCAAGCATCGCGATACTCGAAAAGTGCCCAAATAGAGACTGTGATAGTACCCCAATTAACAAAATGCAAAGTAGTGCACCATTCCTAGATCATAATCACCCCCTTAAAGCCAAAGGTATGGACTCCCCAGCGACCCCTATGGACTTGTCACCATTTCTTAGTCCGGTGTGCCGCTAAGAACTATGTTATACCAAGGTTAACACTGTTGCCCACGCTGGCTTGAAGGTGGCAGCGGTGCTACGAGCAGTGGCTAGCTAGGACGAGGGAGGCAGCAGCTTGAGGAGGACTAGGGGGTCCTATTTATAGGCTCCGGAGGACGGGATCGAGCCCATATCGATGGGAAAAATTTTGGGAAAGTCTAGGGTTTCCAAAGAGATTGACGATCCGAATCGAGCTCGATTCGGAGTTGATTTTTTATGGGATTTGATTTAGTTTTTTGGGGAAAGGAAAGAGGAGGATACGGTGATTTGGAAAGGAATGGGGGTGACGGATTTGGAGGGGAGACAATGGCGGTGTCGGGCAAGGTCTCCGGCTAGAAGTTGACGATGACACTGTAGTGACAGAGAGCCAAAACATACTTTTGCGTCTAGACTTGGGCTGGTTGAAGAGGGGTTAAAAACAGACTTTGGAAGGGAGGAAGCAGTCCGACTGTTGAGAGGGAGAGGGAGAGTAGTTAGACTTTTAGAAATTTGACCAAGCTGAGAAGGAGGCTTTTAATTTGTTCTCTATTTGACTTAATCATTGAGATGATCTAGTAATTATTAAAAATATGTCCCATGCTCAAATAAATCCTGAAAAATCTAGAAGCTATAAAAACAAGAGAAGTATTTGATAAAATTTTATCTAGCCCACTTTTAATTGTAAATTATTAATTAAAATTAAATCTTTTCATCTTGGCTTTTAAAATTATTTCTTATAATTCCTTTTCAATAACAAATTATAAATTAGGGATTTTTAGGGTGTGACAACCGTGTCGTGCCGTGCCCCGGCTGCCACTCCCCTTCCCCAATCCACCATCGAGTCGCTGCCTCCACCACACACCCGAGGCCGCCACCGCATTTGCCGCCTCCTGCCACCTCTTGCTGCCGTCCCCAACTACCTCAAGCCGCGTCGTTTCCTCCACCGGCTCCGCAGCTTTGAGCCGCACCTCGGCCGCCTCTTCTCCATCACCGGGAGCCACCGAAATCCGACTTCCGAACCCCTATTGAGCTCGTCCACCACCTCCATCCCCAGCCACCTCTCCTCGCCGTTCTACGCTGCCTCGAGCTCCCCTAACTCCTCCTTAACCTTCCCAGGGTCACGAGGATCTTCGGCCTCCCCTCCGCCCTCGGCAGAAGCCGGTGGACCACCGCCCGTGTCACATTCTGGTGAAGCGCCGCCGACCGCCGCCATCTCTCCAACACCGGCCATGTGCCGCTTCACTTCACCGGCCCGCGCCCTCGGTGAGGCCCCTCCTCCCTGTCCGCCACCTCCGCTTCCTCTCACCACCTCCTGCCACGTGTCGCCGCGCCGTTGGTCGCCACCAGTCACCATTGTGCCGGGCGCCAGTGCATTCCGGCCAGCTGGCGCCGCCCCCGCTTGCCCGTGGCCGCTTGATTCACCCCAGGTGAATCTGGTCCATCCACGTGGCTTGCCGGTGCCGCCCCGCGTTGGTGCTGTTGTGGCGCCACGTGGGCACCACCTCCTCCCAGCCAGGTTGTCATGGCTGCCACGTTGCTGCCACGTGGTGCATCCCGAACTGTGCGCGCGTGGACCCGGTCCACCGTGCACCTGACCCCCTTTGAGTCACCGATAGGTGGGGTCCACTTGTCAGCACCACCACTTCGGTCGGCTGACGTCATAAATCGTGCTAATTGAGCAATAACTCTAATCTATTGTCCAGAAATTCATTTAAATGGCTCAAAACTTCTAAAATTCGTAACTAATTCATACGAACTCCAATTTGACATATTCAACTTGCAAAATTCATCTAAAATTGAGATCTACATTTTTTTTACTTTCCATGTATTGTTCACTTGGTTTTCACTAGAGTTTTTCCTTGTTTTGTGTGCCAATGTGTAGATTCCTTAGTTTCGGAAGATCGCGTTCGCAAGGAAGAGTTCGGAAGATTAAATTAAAGAAGTGAGGAAAGTCACACATTCCTCTTTAACATGTTGAACCTAATTTATAAATGTTTTATCGTTTGCAAATAAATTACATATTTTGCTAATTACATGGAATAGGGTTTACCTATCTGCTCGCTTGTGCCATGTTTACTTGATATTGGTCCTTTGTCAAACTTGGGTGATAATTTAACTATGTCATGTCACTTATGTTGATCTTGCTAGAATTATGATATGCTTAGCGATGCTTAATTACCACTAGCTCACAGTATGGGATATTCACACTATATACATCTACTATCTTGATGAGGTGTAAGCTCATGACGTCTGGTCATATTTTATTGGTCGTAATTATCCAACTAAGATATGGCTTAATGGGGGCTGTGGGTGCATGGTTTCCCTAGTCGCACCCATCCAATTAAGGTTCGTGGGAAATCCTGGAAGACTTATCGCGCTTACCACAAGCAGGAATGGGCAACTGCTGGACTTGTAGTATAGCTTTCCTCTTTCTGACGTACCGAGATAAGGGTGGGCGTGATGGAGTTTGGATGGACCGTGCTGCGGTCTATGCGGCTTCGGATTCACCTAGGCACGAGGGGGGCTGCCCACTGCATGTTGAGGAGTGGGGGCGAAACCTAAGGTGGGTACGATTGGTTAGGGGGAGTTATGCGAAGGGTCTTGTTAGAATCACTCGCATGGTGATGTCTCAGGCATGGCTTGGTGACATATGGTGGATTTTGTCTTGTGGCTACAGTTGTGCACCTCTGGCCAGAGTAAAACTATTCGAATAGCTGTGCCCATGATTATGGGCGATAGACCAGCTTCACCGTGATTAGTCTCACTCAATTAATAACTTGACTTAATGAATTGGTTTAGTCGAGGTGGAATGGTTGGGCCTATTAAACGTGGTGTAGCGTTGTTCAGTGGAGAATTAATCTTGCCTTAATTAATCAATTGTTTTACTGTTTTCAACTATAAATGTTTACAACCGTCTTTATGCAAATAGCCACAAACCTTCCTTGTCTCCCCTTGCACGTCTGTATCATTGGTGTGGCTTGCGGAGTACGGTGGTTGTACTCAGTCTTGCAATTATTCCCCGTTTTCAGAAGTGTTGTGCTTTTGAGCCGAAGACGATGTTAGAGGACCAAGGGTTATACGCCAATTGAGTTTTGCCTGTGGAGTGGAGTTGAAGCCTCACTAGGATCACCTTTTCTGTTGCTGTTGTTTTCCTTTCGGTGTGAGGACTAAGTGTTTCTTTTATAAGTATTTACGCTTTATTTACGTTTGGATCTGTATATTTGCTTGTCATTTTGTGCACCCTGACTTGATTCCTGGATTGGGATTTATACACAAAATTATCTGGAAATTTGGCCTAAATTTCTGGGTAAGACACCGGCGCTGCCTCGTCCTCTCGCTGATCGCCAGCGCCACCTCGCCCTCACCGCTCGCCTTCTTCCCATCCTCTTGCCGCTTGCCAGCACCGAATCGTCCTCTCGCTGCTCACCAGCGTCGGTTCGCCTTCTCCCCGACCGTGCACAGTGACGTGACATTGAGGATGGCGATGTGAGGGAGGAGGACTGAAATAGCCACAGGAGTGGCAAGGTTTCAATTTTAGATATTTTCAGTGGCACCCAGCCGATAACGGGAATAGTGGTGGTATTTTTTTATTTGCCACAATTGCAGTGGCATGGATCAAATTAACAAAAAAAAAAATCATCCAACACAATTTCATGCTAGTTGTTTTGTATGAATTCCGTAGCAACGCAGGGAGTACCATCTAGTTATAACTTTTATATATGCGTGTATATATACATATAGAAAAATTGTTCGTGTGTTGCAACAGGAAAAACTACTAACTTGAAGTCATGACACCTTTTACATTTGTGGTATTTCAGTGTTATGAATCATTACGTTATTTCACACGGCTAGTTATCGTGTCACTCGCTTTACCGTATCATGAAAATTGCTTCGCACTAAATAGCAAAAGGAAAATCATACAATTAAATCACTAAAACAGAATCGCACACGATCTCATAACGGAAATACATCACGAAATGTCCCTAAAAAGCAGAAACACAGTAGCCACGCCGTATCATCAAATATGTATTCCGATTAAATCAGGATTGTATTGCAGCATATTTAATATCCATATGTTATTTTTTTTCTATATGTATAATCTAATTTGATCATGGATGCTTAAAAGGTAATATATGTTTTTGTGTCTGTACCGTTAAATTGTTTTAGATTTTTTTCATGACTTTGAAAGGATGGATGTCTTCAAACTTGTGAACCTTGATAAAGGAATAGTATAAAAAAATTCAGGATTTAGCTTAAAGTTATTCAGTTTCACCACATTAAGCATGGATAGTTTAAAAATATAATAAATATAGATATTGACTTGCTGATATTTTAAACCAATTAGAGGTTTGATAAAACTTTAAAAGGTATTACAGTTTGCATATGCATATTATTATTTAGAACTAAAGTATCGATGATTAGGATAAGTTGTCTGTTATCATCAACAGCAGGCATGCAGCCCTGGCCTCTCCTCAAACATCACAACCATTGATTCGATTTAGTTTGTATGACCTATATGTGATTTATCACAAATACTTGGACTAAAATGTAAAATCGTCAAAAACTAAATGGTCATCTTCTTCCCTCGTGCGGTTCGAATGTTCAGGTGACAGCCCTGGGCCATGGCTTGGACGGCGATAAGATGGCTGGGCCATCGGCTAACTTGATCGTTTAATTTGTGTCGGACTCGATCTCCTGCTCGAGCGCGCACGCAAGCACGTCTAGTACAGAATCATCTTTAATTCTTATAATAGATATATAAAGATTAGAGATGCAAACCAAAGCTGCATATACAGAGAGCGATAGAGGAAGAGAGGAGTATACCTCATGCGGAGCACCACCTCTGGAACCCCAATGACCCATGTTGTACACGAGGCCGTCGATGCCGATGTAGGTGAAGGAGAGCCCGTCGACGGTTTCTCCGCTGTGGATATTTAGGCGAACGAGCCGATACGGAGCCACCTGAACGTCTCTATACTCGCCGCCTGGTCCACCCCACGGACCAAACTTGGTAACTTTCTTGCTCTAAAACATCCATGAACAGATCGATCGGTGTGTTGTTACAATGTTGAATGTGGAAAATATTGATAAAATCTTTAGAGGGAGGAAGGATGCCACACCATTTTGACTGATATAGCTAACTTGTTCATAAATGTTCGTAAATGTCTAGCTTGCTGCACGGGAGTAACCAAGAAGATTAGAAACAGTTCATATGTGTACTAAGATGTGTATATATAGGGGTTTGAGCATATGTCACTCTATAGATAGATAGACGGATATACAGGTCCAGAGAGAAAATTCTTTGTATGGCCTTAAAATTTCAGTCAATCTCTTCTATACCCGTGATTATTCTCACTTTCTTTGTATAATATTGAATTTATTTTGATTCTTTTCATACCCATTCTATGAGTTTACCATTAGTTGACCAATTAATGGCTCTGAAAAAGTCCAATTTACCCTTAGCACGACTGGAATCCTATCTTTCTATAAACTTATAATCTAAAAAAATTCTAAACCTCAATATGCAAATATACCAGATCATTATGCACTAACAATTATTACATCTTAAACCTATGCAAGCAATGCTACATTATCTATAATTTTTTAAATTTTGGAGTTTTAAAATGTAAGCACGTTAAATCATCATCTCACATAATTCACATAATATTTTAATATATATCCATCATTATTTATAATTTCCTATATGTACATATATATAGTTCGTCCTCACTCAGTGTTATTTCTATCCTTCATATAACCTCAATTATTTTTATCCTTAGATGATTAATCTATGGTCCAAATTTTCTCCATTCTTTTCTTCTCTCATTAAGCCATATCATCTCTATTGTTTCTAACCCTTAGATAATTAATCTATGGTCTAGATTATCTCCCTTTTCTTCTTCACTCATAGTCACATCACGTTACTTTTACATCTGATCATCATTCTATATAGTATTTAAATTATCATAAATCACATCAACTTATATATGCCTATATCATCTAGTTATTTTACACATTATTTCTACTTATTATTATCAGACTAAACTCACGCAACAATATGCGGGGTTTCACCTAGTGTGAGAATATTTGGAGTACATGAGTTTGTTCTATGAGTTCTCATATTTTTCATAAATTTACTGTATGAGACCATATTGTTTGTGTAAAATTTTATTTTTAGATAATGCCAGATAAAGGTTAATACACACTAAAGAGATTATATCGTATTTTTCGGGTCCTATATACAACAAATTTTGTGCATGTTGTATGCAGCATCTAAAAAATGCTATGCCGGTCTCACTTTTGTACATCGAATCTACGATAATGCTATGCATGTCTTTTTGAATATTTTAAATTTTGGCCTCATACAACGAAGTGAATATTATAGGTAAATATAATATGACATTATACTCTATCAATTTATAATTTCCGTCCAAGTTCAAGGATAAAATTAATATAAATTCCGCATGGTTGTTAAACAATTAACGAAGGGAAGAAGTTAAAGGGATCAAAACCAAGCTTCTTAGGCATACAAGCCAGTAAGTAGAATGGAAAAGGTTCATCTCAGATTTCAAGGCACTACTACCAAAACACTAATAGGGACAGCGTTATATGCATCGTATTAGTAAAAACTGGCACTGATCATGCGCACCCAACCCCGTCATTTCCTGATAGCCGGTACTGAAAACTCCTCATTCGTGAGGTTCTTTTATAAAACTGGCACACAAGTTCCATTACCTATTTATTACTAAACTGGTGTTATTTATTATTTAACTGGTGTGTATAAAATTACCATCAGTACCATTTTTTATTAAACCGGCACATATCGAGTAGATAACCGTGCCGAGTAGACGGGAGAAAAAATAGCCACTTTCTTATCCTTTACCCCCGCATTCCCTTTTTCTCCCCTCGTCCTTATCCTTTGCCCCTCTGATCCATCTCCTCTCCCCATCTCCCATCTCCTCACCCGAATCACCACCACTTCCGCAACCCCTCCTCATCTCCGCCGCTGCGTCATCGTGGCCTGCTCCCTCTCGACATACTCAATGGCAGCGTCCTCCTCCTCAACGACAGTGATAGCATTGGCATCAGCTCTTCATCGTATTGCACAGATTGGATCCCCCTTACCTCCCTTCATCGCATCATACTGTACTCGTATAAAATTCATAACCAGCTCTGGGGAACTGGTTTTACCGCGTGATTGGATGCCCCCTCTGCCCCAATTACACCTCCCACATTTTCTCAAAAGCATGTGCAAATAGTTACAATACAATTAAAAACCATTTGATGACAATGATACGATATATCCACTAGCATAGAATTATGTCTAACTTCGATTAACACATTAAGGAAAGAAAACAAAAAATCCGACTATGAATATTACATGTGTTATTCATCATTTTTTACCTTTTATTTTATCGCTTTGTACATCGAGTTGTATGTAAGTATACTTTATACTAGTCCCTTTTTTCAGATTTCTTCCGTGACTGTTTTATGTAAATATACTTTACACTAGTCCCTTTTTATACTAGTCCCACCTTTGTGCACGTTGAGCATAAATTACTTAAAATTCTAAAACATAGAGTGTATATAAAATAGGTTCTTGAGTAAGGTTGATAGTTTACATCTTGGATACATTGAAAAAATTGTTCCAAATGTGCTGTAATTAATCCATATTTTAATAAAGGTGAGGTTTTATGAAACATATAGTCCATAAAACTTGTGGTCATGTGCCACGCATCATAATACTTTTGATTTTTTTTGCAACTTTAACAATAAAACATGGTGCTTTCTAAAATTTACTATAAAAATAACAATGGACCAGTACAAAATGTTATTTCTGTATGAGTGCCACCACTCTGCCTGGAATTAATGTAAAGATTATATTTCTATACTTTCCATTTTGCAAATTCTGATAGTCCAATATTTTTTTTATCCCATGTAGAAAAGTGTGCGCTTCCTCACCAATACTTGAAGAATATGTCATCGTCCAAATTAATGGACAGCCAAATTAACATTCCCAGAATATTGCATCGAGTTCGTGATTGCACAGCAAAGGGAATAAATTCACCCCGCACTACCAAACAATAATGCACTGAGCTGTCTTTTCTTGCTGGAACAAATTCTATTAATAAAGACTAAAGTGGAGAATATTACATTTTTTATACCATCATCTTATGTGCGTGGATGAATTGAGGTGCTTGACGGGAGGGCGAGGTCTGCAGCCTCGCCGCCCTGGAGCTTGGGTGAGGCAAGGAGAGAATGGGGGAGACTACACATAGGTTTAACTTCTTTCTTCTTTCTTGATTAATTCTGAATGACTGACGCGCCACTCCTTATATAGAGATGGCTCCTAACAAACCTCCTAACAGCTTTGTCTAACCCTAACAATGCTTAACAAACTAACTTTGTTTTTATGCATAATGAACCATATTATGTCGCTCCTTCACTAGTGCAGATCCTCTCATCTGTAACGAGCTGTAATATAACTAGATTTTACGGACCGTCACAAAGAATACATCTCAAACGGGCCTAAAAAAAGACCGATTGAGATATGGTCAGAGAGACATGTTAAATGTGTATAGAACTGAAACCCGTCACGGATGACACATATTTGTGATGGGCCTAAACTAGGGCCCGATTGAGATAACCTTAAATATCTCAATCGGGCCATAGTTGGAGCCCGTCACAGATGACCATCATCCGTGACGGGTACCAACTTAAGGCCCGATTGAGATAACAACTAGGCCCGTCACAGATGACTCATCAGTGACGGACTATATACTAATGCCTACAACTATTGTATTGGTCTTTTTTTACAAATAAGTTCATTTGAACTCAAATTCAAAATTTGACAACTTCGAACAAAAATTGGAGTTAATAAATGATTTCAAATGGAAAAGTCACCAAAAGAAAAGTTGTAGAACTCATCGAGGTGCAAAATTTTTATTTTGGTCATTTCTCCATCTGACTCTATTTGAATAATTTGAAATTTGAAATTCAAAATTTAAGAAATTCAAATAGAATTTTTTGTTAGTGAACGACTTCAACTGAAAAAGTCATCAACAACAAAGTTGTATAACTCATCAAGATCTATAACTTTTAGTTTGGTCATTTTTCTATATAACATTTTTTAAACAGTTTGAATTTGAATTTGAAAATATGACAACTTCAAACAACATTTTCAAATACTAAATGATTTCAATTGAAAAAATCATCAACAACAAAATTATATAACTCATCAAGATCAAAAACTTTTTTTTGTTATTTCTTCATCCGACAAAGTGTTAGTAACATTGTTCACAAATTTTACATATATTTGTTATAGTTTATAAAACCAGATAAGAGATACGTCAATTTTGTGAACAATGTTAGTATCACTTTATCGGATAAAGAAATGATCAAAATAAAAGTTTTAGATTTTGATGAGTTATTCAACTTTGTTGTTGATAACTTTTTCAATCAAAATCATTTAGTATTTGAAAATATTATTTGAAGTTGTTATATTTTCAAATTCAAATTCAAACTGTTCAAAAAATGTTATATAGAAAAATGACCAAAATAAAAGTTATAGATATTGATGAGTTATACAACTTTGTTATTGGTAACTTTTTCAGTTGAAGTCGTTCACTAGCAAAAAATTCTATTAAAATTTCTCAAACTTTGAATTTCAAATTTCAAATTGTTCAAATAGAGTCAGATAGAGAAATGACCAAAATAAAAAGTTTCCACCTCGATGAGTTCTACAACTTTGGTTCTGGTGACTTTTCCATTTGAAATCATTTATTAACCCCAATTTTTATTCGAAGTTGTCAAATTTTGAAAATTCAAAATTTGAATAGTTCAAATGAACTTATTTGTACAAATGACCAATATAATAGTTGTAGGTATCAATGAGTTATACAATTTTGTTGTTTGTGATTTTTACATTTGACACAAAAAATTGACCTAAAATTAAATCTAAAGTTCTCATAAATTGAAAATAAAAAATACCACATAAATTGAATATAAACATTTCATATGGAAAATGGAAAAATACTCATCGGTGACGGGCATTATTTAATGCCCGATAGAGATAGGTCATCTCAATCGGTGATGTGAAATATGTGATCAAAATGGATGTTATGTGAATGTGGTTGTGTTAAAGATATTGACGGTTGTGTATGTAAATAAATGTATATAAATGGGTGATATTGGGGTGTGACATCCTGGCCCAAGGCTTAATACGATTAATAGAATACTCATAACAAAAAGTTACAACTAATTTTCCGGAAGCCGATCTCCCAGGCGTGCTTGGTCTAGAGCAATTTCAGGATGGGTGACCGACCGGGAAGAACGGTGCACACGTTTGAGAACAAAAAATACCACCTGGGAGAGAGGCGAGATTGCATGACACGCCTAACAAATGCCTCAGACTAGCCAAAAAATAAAATTTATTTTTTTTGGATTATACTCATCGGTGACGGGCCTAAACTCTAGCCCGTCACAGATGACCCTCATCTGTGACGGGCCTAAACTATGACCCGTCACAGATGACCCTTATCTGTGACGGGCCATAGTTTAGGCCCGTCACAGATAAGGGACATCTGTGACGGGCTATAGTTTAGGCCCGATTGAGATAGCTCCATCCGTGACGGACTTATCCCCGTTTGAGATGATTCCTCACATCACTGACCTTTACGCTGTGTCGGGCGGCATACCCGACACAGATGTGGGTTGCAGCCCGACACAGATAAGGGTTACCGTTGTAGTGCTTATATAGGGTTTTACATGGTGGGGCATAGGAGTAAGCTAGACTCATGGGCCTTGGCCTAGGTTGGTTCGGGCCATGTCTAAAAGATATTTTTCATCTTATTGAGTGATGCTATAATATGTGCAAAGCAATCCGAAACCAATAATTGAAACAACTTGTATTGCATCTTGACCCCTGCAACGACTTGCAAATGTGAGTAATTGATCCGGCATCAAATACACAATAATCAGTAGTGGAAGCGGCGAGCTTAATTTTTATAACATTAATGCCTGAAATGGAACTCTTCCCATCTAGTTGCTTCTTCTTGAGGTGTTCTAGGTATTTCCAATGACCACCCTCCTCGCAAAAGAAACACTCTACATCCTTAGTGGGTCAGTTTACTGAACCTTGGTCCTAGAGGTAGAGATGCTCACGATCTCATCGAGAGTCAACATTCTCTTACGACAAAGTATCTTATATTGGGCTTGCGCTTGTGCATAATCACATGATTTGAGTTTTTCCCAATGCTTTTTCCACTGACTTTAGTATCCCATGCAGTTCAGACAAAATCTAGGGAGGGAGAGGAAGATGCAGGTGCTGTGGATCGTTGTGAAACGGCCGGGTCACGAGAAATGACCAGTCACGTGTAAGCAGAGTGCGCAAGGGGCAGGGTGGCGTAACCACGGGCAGAGCATGGCTCGTGTGCATGCTGTGGGGTGCGGGTGACCATGGCGGCACGCTGACTGCAGCAGCGCTGGCGGTCGTGCGGGCAGCAGCATCACAGGAAGGCTGTGTGCGAGGGGGGAGGGAGAGGATGGCGGCCGGATTTCTCACCGTGCGGATCAGTGGAGCGGCACAGCTGTGGTGGCGAAGATGGCGAAACAATGGGTGTAGATGTTCGGGTTGGGGATGGTCGAGCTCGTGGATTGGCCACACGCTCCCGAAGGCAGCACGATGGCATGGTTCGCTTGCGTAACGTCCCTAGCATGCGGTTCATCCACGATGCTAAAGCTAGTCGCGTGGTTTCGTCCACGCGGACGTGGCTCTTGCTTGCAGCAGTTCAGTGGTTGCCTTTGAGATGCGGCCCGAGGTGGTGGTGGTGGATGCATGGCTGGGCGGAGCGAAGTGGTGTGCGGGTCACGCAACATGCTCAGCTGCATGCTGGGTGGTGACAAGGTAGCGATGGATGCAAAAGGCAGAAGAAGGAGGCGACGCAGCGGCTTTAATAGGCGTGGAGCGGTGATGGCTTTAGAAGAGGCAGAGCGAGGACGGTGCGATGGTGGCAGGAGCACAAAGAAGGTGAGCAGTGGACTGGTTGCAGCGATGTTGGCGTGACGCGGACGTCGGGGTCATTGCTGCTTCAAGCGGGACCAACTTGAGACGCGGATTGCAGTGGCTTGCGCGGTGCAGGACGGTCTCGCTCGCTGTGCGGTGCTATGGCTGATGCATAGCGCGCGTAAGTGGGCGACGGCCTGCAGAAAAAGGCAAGAGGAGAGAGAGTTGGGCTGGTGCGTTTAACAGGGCCGACGCACCGCACGAGGCGTCGCCGTGAGAGGAGAGGGGGATTTGGTGTGGCACCCGGCACTGCGATGCCTTGCACGGCGCATGGGCATGCTGCGTCGCGCTAGTTCGAACCTGGTGCGTCACAGTGGCGTGATGGAAGCCGTAGGACGGGGGTGGTGGTGCGTGGTGACCTTTGTGCACCGACGGTTCCACAGCGCGGCTCCCGCGCCTAGGGTTTTGCGTCGGTGCACAGTTTCTGGCAGCGTTAGGGCACTGCGTGTAGGGTACATTCCGTCGGCGAGCTTGCCAGGCTGGCCTGGTGGCAGCTAGGCAGGCCGGGCTACCTCGTCGGGCCGTCTATCTAGGGTCTGAGGGAGGCCTAGCTTGGTTGGCCTGCCCTGTGCCTGACCAGGTGAGCCAACCCGATTGGTTGGGCCACGAAGGACGGAGAAGAGTGAAGGGACAATTTTTGGACTTTTGAAAGACTTAAGAAAGGTTGTGTTTCGGATTAGGTGGGCTGGGTGTTGACGAAAAATCCGCGCTCGGTCGATGATGTCAGATCTGTGTTGGCGCGAACTAAGTCGACGAACATAACAGCCTAGGAGTTTTGCTTAGCTCCAGTGCAGGTCCAAAATAATGACGAGATACGGGCGTGCGAGTCAATTTAATCCTGCAACTGAAAAGATAGTTAAATATGTTGATCACCAAAGAGCTGATCGGCTGATAAGCCGATGGAGTAATTCCAGCCGATGTCGATACCAGCAAATATTGATAAGGTTTTGAACTATCGGCTACATGTAGACAATAATATAAATACAATCTGTTGATGTTAATGTAATGACACAATAATATAAACCAATCAGCTAATATGATATGATAGAATAAGCACTGATGCGAAGGTTAAAGCATACATTGGCTGAAGCTCCGATGTCACTAAATCCAAATGATTAGATAAACGGTGAAACTTTTGTTACGATCGGCTAAATCCAACTTGTATGTAATCCTTATAAGCCCATATAACGTCTATATAACTCATCGATTGAAACCCCGATGAAACCCTTATTGGCAAACAAAGGTAGGTTAGTTTTTATGGTTCTAAGCATGGCTAAGGTCTATGCAACTCGAAGTATGCTAAGAAACATAAAATATAAACAATCAAGCCTTTGACTGATTTTTAGAGTGGTGGATACCTTAGCTAATCTAATCTAGCAAAGCAATTTAGCCGATACCGACAAAAACCCTAAAGCAGACCCAGCCGATACAAGTAAATCGAGCTACCAAACTAGATTAACTAAGGTATGTAATAAGTAGGTGGGCAGATATACCAACCGAACCAGAGTGATCCAAGAGGTTGAAGCGATGCAGCCTTGAACAACACCAATGTAGTCGATACAATTACCAGGGCCAGTGGAACGTAGGACTTACCCTTTCGCTGGAGATCGTAAACCGATGCACCCCCGCTTCAGGTGCCAAGTTCCACCGGTTGATAAGTAAAAACCTCGGAAAGAGGGTGGCGATGCGCTGAGAGTAATTGTATTGATCGAGAGATATCTTACAGGGACCCCGGGTGTACATATTTATACCCATGGGTTGATACTAGTCCTTATTGGACACGATACAAACTTTTCGAAAGATAGAAGGAAATACATGAAGTTCTTGTCGAACATGATTTGAGTTTTTCCCTATGCTTTTTCCGCTGACTTTAGTATCCCATGTAGTTCAGACAAAATCTAGGGAGGGAGAGGAAGATGTATGTGCTGTGGATCGTTGTGATACGGCCGGGTCACGAGAAATGACCAGTCACGTGTAAGCAGAGCGCGGCAAGGGGCAGGGGGGCATAACCACGGGCAGAGCATGGCTCGTGTGCATGCTGTGGGGTGGGGGTGACCATGGTGGCACGCAGACTGCAGCAGCGCTAGCGGTCGTGCGGGCAGCAGCATCACAGGAAGGCTGTGTGCGAGGGGGGAGGGAGAGGATGGCGGCCGGATTTCTCACCGTGCGGATCAGTGGAGCGGCACAGCTGTGGTGGCGAAGATGGCGAAATAACGGGTGTAGATGTTTGGTTTGGGGATGGTCGAGCTCGCGGTTTGGCCACACACTCCCGAAGGCAGCACGATGGCATGGTTCGCTTGCGAAACGTCCCTAGCATGCGGTTCGTCCATGATGCTAAAAGCTGGTCACGTGGTTTCTTCCACGCGAACGTGGCTCTTGCTTGCAGCAGTTCAGTGGTTGCCTTTGAGATGCGGCCCGAGGTGGTGGTGGTGGATGCATGGCTGGGCGGAGCGAAGTGGTGTGCGGGTCACGCAACATGCTCAGCAGCATGCTGGGTGGTGACAAGGTAGCGATGGATGCAAAAGGCGGAAGAAGGAGGCGACGCAGTGGCTTTAATAGGCGTGGAGCGGCGATGGCTTTAGAAGCGGCAGAGCGATGTTGGCGTCACAGTGGCGTGATGGAAGCCGTAGGATGGGAGCGGTGGTGCGTGGTGACCTTTGCACACCGACGGTTCCACAGCGCGGCTCCCGCGCCTAGGGTTTTGCGTCGGTGCAGCAGTTTCTGGCGGCGTTTGGGCACTGCTTGTAGGGTAGATTGCGTCGGCGAGCTTGCCAGGCTAGCCTGGTGGCAGCTAGGTAGGCCGGGCTGGCTCGTCGGGCCGACTATCTAGGGTCTGAGGGAGGCCTAGCTTGGTTGGCCTGCCCTGTGCCTGACCAGGTGAGCCAACCCGATTGGTTGGGCCACGAAGGACAGAGAAGAGTGAAGGGATGATTTTAAGACTTTTGAAAGGTTTAAGAAAGGTTGTGTTTCGGATTAGGTGGGCTGGGTGTTGACGAAAAATCCGCGCTCGGTCGATGATGTCAGATCTGTGTTGGCGCGAACTAAGTCGACGAACATAACAGCCTAGGAGTTTTGCTTAGCTCCAGTGCAGGTCCAAAATAATGATGAGATACGGGCGTGCGAGTCAATTTAATCCTGCAACTGAAAAGATAGTTAAATATGTTGATCACCAAAGAGCTGATCGGCTGATAAGCCGATGGAGTAATTCCAGCCGATGTCGATACCAGCAAATATTGATAAGGTTTTGAACTATCGGCTACATGTAGACAATAATATAAATACAATCTGTTGATGTTAATGTAATGACACAATAATATAAACCAATCAGCTAATATGATATGATAGAATAAGCACTGATCCGAAGGTTAAAGCATACATTGGCTGAAGCTCCGATGTCACTAAATCCAAATGATTAGATAAACGGTGAAACTTTTGTTACGATCGGCTAAATCCAACTTGTATGTAATCCTTATAAGCCCATATAACGTCTATATAACTCATCGATTGAAACCCCGATGAAACCCTTATTGGCAAACAAAGGTAGGTTAGTTTTTATGGTTCTAAGCATGGCTAAGGTCTATGCAACTCGAAGTATGCTAAGAAACATAAAATATAAACAATCAAGCCTTTGACTGATTTTTAGAGTGGTGGATACCTTAGCTAATCTAATCTAGCAAAGCAATTTAGCCGATACCGACAAAAACCCTAAAGCAGATCCAGCCGATACAAGTAAATCGAGCTACCAAACTAGATTAACTAAGGTATGTAATAAGTAGGTGGGCAGATATACCAACCGAACCAGAGTGATCCAAGAGGTTGAAGCGATGCAGCCTTGAACAACACCAATGTAGTCGATACAATTACCAGGGCCAGTGGAACGTAGGACTTACCCTTTCGCTGGAGATCGTAAACCGATGCACCCCCGCTTCAGGTGCCAAGTTCCGCCGGTTAATAAGTAAAAACCTCGGAAAGAGCGTGGCGATGCGCTGAGAGTAATTGTATTGATTGAGAGATATCTTACAGGACCCCGGGTATACATATTTATATCCATGGGTTGATACTAGTCCTTATTGAACACGATACAAACTTTTCTAAAGATAGAAGGAAATACATGAAGTTCTTGTCGAACACTAAACACACTTTCCAATAGATAAAAGGAAACTAACAGACTCTTCATAATTAATAGTTAAACTACCATGCCGCATTCTCCTTGAACTCGGTCTCTTCTTAATAAATTTCATTTAATTGATTAATTTCCTTAACAGAATCTACCAAGAATCCCACTATTAGCGACTTGATAATTCGCATTGGCCAATTCTAGAACTCTCAAGCCATAGTGACTGGTAGATGATGACTCCGGGGCTTACCAAATTTTGGCATTGTAACAACCAGAAAAAGAAAAGGAAAACCCAATAAATACCAGCATGGTGTAATTTGGAAAATATTTTTAATTATTCCATTTTTTTTGTTTCCTTATTTTAGAATCAAAATTTTCAGGGTGTTACACTTTGATTAAACTTTTGTATTACATAAATAGTATCTTAATAGAGCAATAGTTGGTCAAATCCTTATGCTAACAAAATAAAATACACCCTCTCAAAAATACGCCTTTTATTTCAAAATTGAGGGTGTTAAAAATAAAGAGAGTACTGCTAACAAGACTAGTTGTAATGTATTGTTTGCTAGCAGTTAAGTGAAGGGTATCGAATAGATAAACTTTGTCGATGTGTATCCATCTCTCATTACTCTCTTGTTCAGATTCATAGCTAGTTATATATTTTTTTCGTAAGAATCAAAGTGCAAACAGATACACTCATATATACGTGCAGACATTCACCCCATGAACTCATAAATACACCATATCCTATCACTATCAGTAACTCCGAAAGACTGTGCTGGTACATCTTATGATTGACGAAAGCACATAGGTGGTTATAAAATTCATTTTTTGATAATGGCATCCTATAAATAAAGTTTTTCTTTATAATGCCACACAATTAGCTTGTTTGTTAAGTTCACCAGGAAGCTAGAGTACTAAATCACAATACTACGGAGAAAGTTTATGCAGGCGACCGATAAGGCGATAACCTATTTACATGGGCGTTTTCTAACCCGCCTACAACCCTGTGCCGGTATAAATCGCGGTTTTGCGGGGGAGGAATTCCAACCACCTTTGAAAATCGATTTCCACATTCACCTCTCCTAAGGACATGGCCGTGAAAATGAAATTTCATTTTTGATTTTTGTAGGCACGAAAAAACTTGAAAAAATATTTTGTATTTTGGTAGGCATGTATACGTGCAGTCACAAGTCACACGAATTATAAGATTAGAGGATTTGAACCTCAGTCCTCTCATTCAGCGTGTAGAAAACATCATAAACAACAAACATGTAGATCGTGCCGAACCCTACATCCGAGCTCATTTCAAAGTTTTAAACATCTATTTTATCAATTTAAATCCGAGAGTTCGTAACAAATATTGAGACCCATAAATGATCTCAAAGTTTATCATGATCGACATACAATGAAATAATTACAATTTTATTTCGTATTTTATTGGTGCTCCTGTTTTAAGGGTGGTTTTCTACCATAGAACCACCCGTGAGAATCATTTTTTTACGGGTTGTCCATTTCTGCAAGCGGTTTGCTAAAAATTAAGGAAGTTTTTCCTTTATTTTTTGAAAATAACTAAACTTTAAAAATTTGTAGAAAAATCATTTTAAGTCCAATCGGGGAACCGAATTTTACAGTATTTTCTTTAATATGGCTGGTTTATATTTAATTAAGATACTTATTTGAGTATTATTGTTCACTTATTTCAATACAGTCGCTATACATGAGTTGATGTGTTAGGTAAGTTGATATTAATGAATGACCATAGTGAAATAAATATTATATGAAATTACTAAAATTGTCATATAACATAAAATACTTTAAGAATCTCATAGGATTTTGATTTACCTCAATCAGGTTCAATATGAATTTTCTAAAAAAAATAAGACTTGGACCTTCTAAAGGACCCTTGTGAAAATATAGGTCAAAGTATGTAACGAATATTTAAGCACCTAAACGATCTCAAGTACAGAGTTGTAGGTCTCATCGATCTCTACAATTTTAATATAGAATATGTCTCAGTCAGAGGTTGTTTGCAGAACTGAAAAAGAAAATTCAAACATATATCTGTGAAAGAAAAACAAATTTTTGGACCCGTAAACGATCTCGTCACTGTTTCATGGGACCGGATAATCCATCAGTTCTTTGGTCAGCTACGCAGCTCACGACCGGCAGGGTCTCGGTCAACATGTATCGGTCATCGTCGCGTACGCCATTGTGATGTGTTAGAATGGTTAAATAAATGTACCACGATTTCTTTGTAAATTCCAACTTAATTTGCAGTTGCCTACAGGCCTCTTCCTTTATCCTGGGGACGTGTGACCCAAAAATAAATTAATTGACACGCAAACTTTGATTGAAAACTGTGTCATACTCATTTGCACTGTTGTCTCTACAAACTTTGGTTTCTTTCTTAGATAATGTTACTTAATTACGGATTGACCAGACTATTACATGTGATGGTGTGGCACGTATAGGGTGGATAGCGGTGGTTCAGTTTGTAACAATGCGCATGTGACCTGGCTTAACTTCTGTGTGTTGCTTTGGACTATGGTAAAATATATGCAAATCTACCCTATCTTATTTGAGCTCATGCTTTGCAAAGTTGTACCGTATATACCAATGTGTAACAATGAACTGGTGCTGGATGTGTGTTATATATGGTTACTGGTTTGGTTGCAGCTTGGCATGGAAAAATGAAGGCACAGATGGGAAAAATAAGTGGTGCAAACTTTATATGTAGCGCAAACTACAGTACTATACACTTAAGCCCAAACAGAGAATCAAGTTCAACGGAAAAATGGATAATCCGATCGATCGGATACTCCGGCATTACATCAGACATTCCAATCTCTATCAATCACTAGAACGGTAACCACCATCTCAATCGGACGGTAACCCCCATCTCAATCGGGCATGACGTCCGTCACAACCTAAAGATCATACATGTGAAAAGTTATCTCAATCGAGCAAACGGCCGTCATGGATGAAGCTATCTCAATCGGACCTTAATTAAAGTCCGTCACTAATAGCTTTGACCCAGACGACCAATCAAACTATAGCCCGTCACGAATGACCTATCTCAATCGGACCTAAACTATAGCCCGTCACAGATGACCCTTATCTGTGACGAGCCTAAACTATAGCCCGTCACATATGACCCTTATCTCTGACGGGTCTAAACTATAGCCTGTCACAGATAAGAACTATAGCCCGTCACAGATGACCCTTATCTGTGACAGGCTATAGTTTAGACCCGTCACAGATGAGTATAATCCTAAAAAAAATAATTTTTATATTTTGGCTAGTCTTAGGTCTTTGTTAGGTGTATCATGCTGTCCTGTCTTTCTCCTAGGTAGGTCTCTTTTGTCCTCACTCGTGTGCACCCACCCGGGAATTTCTTCCCGGTCGATCACCCATCCCGAAATTGTTCCAAACCAAGCACGCTTAACATCAAATTTCTTTGGAGATCGGCTTCCGGAAAAGTAGTTGTAACTTTTTGATATGAGTAGTCTGTTAATCCTATTAAGCCTTGGGCCAGGATGTCACACCCCAATATCCTCCATTCATATACATTCATTTACATACACAACAATCAATATATTTAACACAACCACATTCACATAACATCCATTTTGATCACATATTTCACATCCCCGATTGAGATGACCTATCTCTATCGGGTATTAAATAATGCCCGTCACCGATGAGTATTTTTCTATTTTCCATATGAAATGTTTATATTCAATTTATGTGGTATTTTTTATTTTCAATTTATGAGAACTTTAAATTTAATTTTAGGCCGATTTTTGTGTGTCAAATGTAAAAATCACAAACAACAATTGTATAACTCATCGATATCTACAACTATTGTATTGGTCCTTTGTACTAATAAGTTCATTTGAACTATTCAAATTTTGAATTTTCAAAATTTGACAACTTCGAACAAAAGTTGGGGTTAATAACTGATTTCAAATGCAAAAGTCAACAAAACCAAAGTTGTAGAACTCATCGAGGTGCAAAATTTTTATTTTGGTCATTTCTCCATCTCACTCTATTTGAACAATTTGAAATTTGAAATTCAAAGTTTGAGAAATTCAAATAGAATTTTTTGTTAGTGAACGACTTCAACTGAAAAGTCATCAACAATAAAGTTGTATAACTCATCAAGATCTATAACTTTTATTTTGGTCATTTTTCTATATAACATTTTTTGAACAGTTTAAATTTGAATTTGAAAATATGACAACTTCAAATAATATTTTCAAATACTAAATGATTTCAACTGAAAAAGTTATCAACAACAAAGTTGAATAACTCATCAATATCTAAAACTTTTATTTTGATCATTTCTTCATCCGACAAAGTGATACTAACATTGTTCACAAAATTGACGTATCTCTTATCTGGTTTTATAAACTATAACACATATATGTAAAATTTGTGAACAATATTACTAACACTTTATCGGATGAAAAAATAACAAAAATAAAAGTTTTAGATCTTGATGAGTTATACAATTTTATTGTTGATGACTTTTTCAATTGAAATCATTTAGTATTTGAAAATGTTATTTGAAGTTATCATATGTTCAAATTCAAATTCAAACTGTTCAAAAAATGTTATATAGAAAATGATAGAATACGAGGTTCTCAGTGACCCAAGGTATGCACTATAGCCATCGAAACCCAACTTGGATCACTTAGCACTTCTCATTCTGTGATTATTTCATAACTAATGATCTAACTAGAAATGAGAATACGAAGGTCTAGCTTTTGTAAAAAAAATGTAATACTTAACTTTTGTGATTCTTTTGAAAGGTCTAAGTTTTGTGCAATCAGAACTACATCTGGAATAGCACGAGGCATGCTGTACGTCAGACGTGCTCTACATGTGGATCCCAAGCCTATGGAGACCTACCTCGGCTCCTCCAATGTAGATGTAGCGCTCCCACAGGCTTGGGATCCGCATGAATTCAAAAGTGATCCGAACAATTCTGAATATATAGCGGCAACGTCCAATGATGGCGAACTATTCATCATCGAGCACGACCTAACTTCTTGAAGCAGTGCTAAACAGGAATACCCTCATATTCTGTGATGATTCATAACCTAGGTACTATCTACACTTTAATATAACTAAGTACATATTCTCGTGCCAAATAGGCGATTGCACATATGAAAGTAAATTACATTGCATTCCATGACACATAATCATAAAAACAACATTTCTTCCAGATCACATCATATTAGAAAATTATTTACTTCACGACAGCACATCTAACAGTTTGATCGTCTACTTAACATTAAATGCTCCTTTCTTATTCATTATTTCAACAAGATTGAAGGTGCACAATTCGCCTCTGATGGTGGGGGGTTAATGGCGGAAATCTTCCGTCCAGCTGTAGCTTTCTGTTCAACAAGACTGAGGATAGCACGTATAGAGGATTTATGTCGGTTTCAAAAACCATCGCGTCGATGTGAGCACCAACCTCAGGGTCGAAATCGTTCACATGTCTTAGAAGTGTCGCCATGTTGTGGCACACGTGGAAACCACACTGGTCTCCAATCTGTTTTGCACACTTGAACTTGGTGTCATGATAGAGATTGTCCTTGCCCTTTTTGTGCCTACCACCCCTTGCGACATAAGGTCCCCAAACCACATTTAAGGTATTGGTTATTGTTGTGAAATCATAATCTTTTGACACACTATTGGAGTTAAAGTAGTACACCCTACTCCATTTAGGTACCATGACCAACAGAATCCAATGGCCCCTGCGGAGTGGTTATGTAGCATTAGTAATAAGAACCTTCAAAAATAATCTAAATGAAGGGTATTGTCTTCCTAGTCTTGATTGTGTGCGCACATGATGTACTCCTTGTCTTGGTGGGCCCATAAGCACCGGTTCACGTATTCAACCACCTCGTCTAGCTGATTTTGGAAGTTGACCTCGTTTACCATCGATGGATCATGGAATCCAATGTGATTACCAGTACGACGAGCATCGAGCAACACAACCTTAAAACATGTAGCACATATTAGCAATAACTTAGGAAGAAATTACGGGCAAATCACATGGAGGAATGCTGCACTTACAATGAGTAGTATTTTAGTAAACCAGTGTCCAGCTTCCGGATCCTGAATAGATCGAAGAGGTCATCAAAGCCTATAGTTATATAGGCCGGGCTCGTTAGGAACGGCTGATGGTCATGATGTCCAACTATGGAAGATTCCCTCATTTTCCGCTTGGTATTGCTTAGCTCCATGTACTGTTTGTGTAGCTCTCGGCAAGCAATACCCATCACAGCTAACACATTGTCCTCCACCAAAGACATGCCTAGTACAAATTGTGATGGCACACGCTACTTTGGGGGGCCCTGCTCCATGACCTTCCCCTTGCCTTCACTCGACCCTTTTCAGCTTTTTGTCTCTTGACCACAGGTGGGAGCTTTCAGCCTTTCATTTGGTCTTAATTGGAGTTAAGGTGGTAGCTATATCAGCCAAATCCATGCAAGGTGGCTCGGGTGCATATGGTTCCATCATTGCCGGTCCACAAGGAGCCTCAATTGATCTTGTGTTGTGACGGGCTTGCGTCAACATGTGCATGAGGAGTTGGATGTGTGTTGACTTAAAAACACGATGGCCTGGGAGATCTACTTAGCTCCAGTGCAAGTCCAAAATAATGATGAGATGCGGGCGTGCCAGTCAGTTTGATCCTGCAACTGACAAGATATATAAATTGAAGATCAAAAGATAGCCGATCGGCTGACAAGCCGATGGAGTAATTCCAGCCGATGCCGATACCAGCCGATATCCAGTATAGATCTCGATACTTGAGTAAATAATGACATAAAGATAATCGGCTGATGAAAATAAAATAATATAATCCAGTAGAAACCAATCGGCTAGTAATGATATATTGAATAAGCACTGATCCGAAGGTTGAAGCATTCATCGGCTGGAGGTCCGATGTCAATAAATCCAAATGATTAGATAAACAGTGAAACCCTTGTTGTCATCGGCTAAAACCAACTTGTAAGTAATCCTTATAAGCCGATGCAACGTCCAGATAACTCATCGGCTAGCACTCCGATAAAACATTAGCATGAACCTATCGGCTTAACAAGATTTATATTATCAACAACAATCTAGTAGGTCGAACCGAACCGATGCAGCACGAGATCGTATATGATAATCTAATACTTGATGAACCGATAGATCTATCTAATGTGATGGATATAACAAATCTATTTAGAACAACATTGTGATTGTAGAGATATATCAGCTAAGATAGAAGATCAGACTTAACCGAGACAGTCCCAACTAAACCGATGCGTCTCTAAACACAATGCAATTAAGATAGAATTGAGATATCAGGTAAATATATCAACCAAACCAGAGCGATCAAGAGATCGAAGCGACGCAGCCTTGAACAACACCAATGTAGCCGATAGATTCACCAGGGCCCGATGGAACATAGGGCTTACCCCTTCGCCGGAGATCGAAAGCCGATGCAGCCCCGCGTCAGGTGCCAAATTCCACCGGTTGATAAGTAAAAAACCTCAGAAAGAGGGTGGCGATGCGCCGAAGTTGTATTGATCTAGAGATAATTTACATAGACCCCGGGTGTACATATTTATACCCATGGGTAGATACTAGTCCATATCGGACACGACTCAAACTTTCCTAAAGATAAAAGGAAAAACATAAAGTTCTTATCGGACACTAAACATACTTTCCTAAAATTAAAAGGAAACTAACGACTCTGCCTAATTAATAGATAAATTGCCATGCCGCATCCTTCTTGAACTTGGACTTCGATCTATCTCCTTAACCGAATCCATCAAGAACACAACTGTTGGCGATCTGATAATACCTATCGGCCGATTCCAGAACTCTGAAGTCGATACTGACTCTAGGCCGATGATGACTTTGAGGCTTACCAAATTTCGTCATAACCAATGTGTCGCAAGGTCACGCCCTCGAGCTATATTCATATCAGCGAGGATCTTGGTCACCCTTTCTTCGACTCTGGAGTTCATGTCTTGCTTAAGCTCCTGAATGACCTCCTCCTTCAGCTGCTCCTTCATGCAGGCATCCCTCTCTTCTTTAGAGGCTTTCCTTTTCCGATATTGCGAGCTATACTTGGGCAAGCCATGCTTCCATGGTACATCGGAGCCTACTCCGCGAGTCTGGCCAGGATGTTCTGCATTTCCCAACGCCTTCGTGAGGATGTCATTTTCGCGCCTCGTCAACATGGACTCGACCTCTCTTTGTGATGTTTGTTCGGCAAACAACCGATTCTATAGAAAATAAGAATCACAATCGTTACAATATATACAATCGTGTGTAGAGAATTACTAAAGTTAGGAGAAAACTCACTAGTTCCTGAACGACGACGACATCATTTGGGTTGGGAAATGTAGTGTTGTTGTCCGGATTGACCTTAGCCCTGGCCCTAGCCCAGTTCTGAGCTCGTGGTTCAGGGATCTTAGCAAAAGGGGTTGGGACATTGCTGCAGCTTCAGCTTCATCCTCTTGAGCCCATATCTCCTCTTTGTCGATGTACCCCGCTGTGCCGAGCTGATGTGGGTGCTCGTTCCGTTGTTACAGTAAGTAAGCGATGGGCCTTGCTTGATTCCCTGAACTATTATGTGCTTTTAAGCGTGTAGAACTCCTCCCACACCTTCTCCAAAATCTACGGGTACTCTACGAAGGGAGTCAGATTACCAGGGGGATGATATATTCTGAGATGAGCTTCCACTTGAAATTCTTGCAGGCCTTGCCCATCTTTTGCAATGCCTTATGCTTCAGCCTTTCTCCTGCCTCAGCGGGATAGGCGAACCATGCAATTAATGCCAACCATACTCTCTCTTTCTCGTCCTCCGGGACATTATTGATATCTTTATGTAAGATACCAAAATGGTGACGTGCGACCCGCCCACAAAAGTTCGACCACTTGCCTATGACATTCCTCGGCACCCTAGGCCTACCACTTGCATCCACCGTAGTGATAACTTGTCGGGTGGTCGGTAGGCAATTCTGCGTTCAAGAGTTATGCCCGGATGCCCTTCCACTAGTCCCGCCCAATACGGACGTTTCTAGTTGCTTAGACATTTCTGCAGCGAAGAAACTACTAAAATTTCCTAAAGCATATTACTATACCATCTATATATTATTTCCTACACTTTATGAAAATATTGCCTATACCATTTCCTAACCATATACTAAAAGATTCTAAAATTCATAAAATCATGTCAAAATCAGAATATTTCTAAACACATTTAAATCAAAATAGTTCTCAACATGTGTAAATCAAAATAATTCTTATCATGTCTTTCCAAACCTAAATCACCAAAATAATCCTAAATCACATCATTTCGGTTCATCCTAAATCACAAAATATTTCTTTCCAAACATAAATCACCGAAATAATCCTAAATCACATCATTTCGATTCATCCTAAATCACATAATCACATCATTTCTAAACACCCTAAATCACAAAATATTTCTTTCCAAACCAAAATCACCAAAATAATCCTAATGTGATTGGGGAAGTGGAACCTGGGAAGGAAGCGGTGGGGATGGGACGGCCGGCTTCGTGGCTTCGTGGAGGGCGGCGGGGAGGCGCTCGTGGATGGCAGGGAGGGGGCGGCCGGTGTCATGGATTGCGGGCAGGGGCAGCCGCCAACGTGGAGGGCAGCGGGGAGGCGCTCGTAGAGGGTGGCGGGGACGTGCTCGTGGCGGGCGACGGGAAGGCACTTCTGGACGGCTGGCAGGCGCTTAGGAATGGCGGGGAGGCTCTCGTGGACGGCGTGGAGCGGGCGCTCAGTGTCGAGAGGGCGAGGAGGTGGCTCTCAGCGTGGAGGAGGGCACGGACGCAGCGACCAGCGGTCTTAGCGGCCGGGAAGGCAACGCTCGGTGGTCGACGATGGGGAGGCAGCGGTGGCTGTTAGTGTGAGAGAGTGAGATCTAGATTTGAGAGAGAGTGAGAGAGAGTGCAGTCCAACCCTAGTCAACCAGGTGAAACTCACCTGTGATGAGCCGGAGGGACGGTGCCGTCACAGGTGGCCTCACCTATGATGGGGCTTGAGTTATGGGGCCGTCATAGGTCACAATCACCTGAGATGGCCTGGAAGGAAGGGGCCATCACAGGTGACTCACAGGTGGCAGTCACTTGTGACGGCTGGGAGAACTGACACCATCACAGTTGAGTTTGACCAGTCCATTGCTCTTTTTCTAGAGTTTTAGACTATTTTCTCTTTCATTTTAATTTTCAAACTGTTTGGTCTTTCATTTTTTAATATATCTTTTTTACACTATTTTCTCTTTCATTTTTTAAATACTATTTGGTTTTTCATTTTATTTTTTTAAACTATTTCCTTCTCACATATTTTTATATATCTTTTATTTAGACTATTTGCTCTTAAGTATTTCTTTAAAACTTTATACCTCTTTAAACTATTTTGAGCATAACACATATATATTACACAAAATGAGACATAATCGAACTGGACCTATGTTACAAAAATATGCCTTCCTCATGGTAGACGCGTGTATGTTGGACCTCATCTTCTTCGTCCTCCTCTTCTAGAGGTATTTCTTGAGTCACGCCATGGACGTGCTGGTTATTGTCCTCTTCGTCTGCAATGTTGTCAACACCTACAATTCTCCTTTTCCCTTCACGAACCACATGTAGTTTCTTGTTACTCGGGTTAATTATGTAGAAGACTTGGACAACTTGTTTTGCGAGGACAAACAGTTCATCCTTGTACGTTGCTAGCAAGATTGACAATGATGAAACCTTCCTTATCAACTTTTACACTACGCAGATCGACCCAACGACAACGAAACAATGACACTTTAAACTTCCAGTAATCCACCTCCAATATTTGCTCAACTCGGCCGTAGTATTGATCACGATGACCATGGTCACTACTTGCTGCCTCAAATCATAACTCAATATTCTACATTGTGCATTTGCTGTCTTGCTTGACCGTGAAAAATGTGTATCCATTGATGTCATATCCCTGCCAGGTAGTAGCATCCCATTCTGGACCCTGTGACAACCACTTGATTGTTTCACTTGGCAAGTTGTGACTGTTGAAACCAGCAATGTGCTTTCTTCTAACCCAACTATTTAGTCGCCCTGGGTTTCCTATCGGATTAATCCCTCGTGTTCTAGACCATCTGGATCAATAATCTTCTGGCCAATTGCATTGAAGAAGGAACACAATCGCATTATGGTGTGTCGCACTTTAGGAGGCAAAATATTCCTGATGGCAACAAGCATGGAACCTTAATACAACTGAGGCATGTGAGCATATCCTCTTTCTCATCCCTCAAAAGAGTGTTGCAGGTTGGTGGAAGGAACACACTTCCGGACTTCATTATTATAGGATGTAGCTCAGAACGAATACCTAAATCTTCCAAATCTCATCTAGCGTTGAGATCATCCTTTGTGCTACCTGGATTAAGCAGTAACCCGAGGAGACTCTCACAGATTTTCTTCTCGACATGCATCAACTCGATGCAATGCCGGACCTCAAGATGCTCCTAGTACGGTAATCTCCAGAATATTGACTTTTTCATCCACATGCTCTTCTCTTTTGTGTTCCCAGCTTTCTTATTTTTTCCAAAATCATTGATGATTCCCCTAACTAAGTCATGCATATCCACTCCTTTTTTATCTGGTGGGGAATTAGTAACCTCTCTGTGTCCATTGAAATTCTTCCTCATATTTCTATAAGGGTGAAACCTTGGGAGAAATCTCCTGTGATCCATGTAGACCATCTTGCGTTAATGTTTCAACCATCTTCTTCTTGTTTCATCCATACACTCCAAACAAGCCTTTCTCCCTTTGACAGTTTGCTCTGAAAGGTTACCAATGGCCGGAATAATCGTTTGTGGTGCAAAACAGCATCGCGTGGAGGCTGAAGTACTACCGCTTAGATGCCTCCCATACTCGCGTACCCTCATGCCATAGCATTTCAAAGTCATCGATTATCGGTTCAATGAACACATCGATATCATTGTCAGGTTGTCTCGGTCCTTGAACGAGCATGACAAGCATAATATACTTTCTCTTGAAGCACAACCAGGGTGGAAGGTTATAGTTCACAAGAAGAACTGGCCATGTACTATGACGACTGCTCAAATCCTCAAATGGATTGATGTCGTCTGTACACATGGCGAAACGCATGTTTCTCGGGTCATTTGCAAATTCAGGGAAAGCTCTATCCATTATCCTCCACTGTACTGAATCTACTAGGTGTCTCAGCTTACTATCGACCTTCCGTTCTTCAGCATGCCAGCAGACTAACTTAGCTTGTTTCGGATTCGCAAACATTCTTTTCATGCGCTTGGCAATTGGTAAATACCACACCAATTTTGCAGATCCACCCCTTTTTGACTTACGACCTTCACCTTAGCTAATGTCTCGCTTGTATCTAGAAGCCCCACAGACAGGGCAAACATCTAAGTTGGCATATTGTTTGTAATACAATTTGTAGTCGTTTCTACAAGTATAAATTCTTTTGACCTCCAGACCCAATGGGCATAAGACTTTTTTGCTTCATATGTCGTCTGTGGAATCTGGTTTCCCTCTGGCAACAAATCCTTCAAGAACTTAAGAAGTTCTGTGACACCCTTGTGTGACCAGCCGTTACTTGCCTTAAGCTTCATGAGTTCCAACATAGAGGATAACTTGGTATGCTTTGGCTTAAACCGGAGATACAATGGCGTCTCAGCATCTGCCACCAACTTATTGAACTTCTCAAAATCCCTCTCGCTATGATCTGGGTCTTCAACATGTGCAACATATCTTATAGAGTTTGAGGGTTCACATTTATGGCTTCACCACCTGATGGAGAAGTTACAAAAATGCCATCTCGAACTGCTGGGTTGTTGATGACGTCCGGCACTTCATCAGCTGCTACATCCACTGACTCTTGATCTCCATGCTTGCTCCAACATTTATAGTTCTCCATGAATCCTCTAACAATCAGATGAGAATGAACCCATAAACTTTTCTTGAACATCTTCTCATTCTTATAGTCTGCACCTGGACACAACATATATTTGCTCATCCTATTTTTCCTATCATTATCCACAAAACTAATGAATGCAGTGACCCCCTCCCTATATTCTAGGGACAAATGACGAATATCGTACATATAACTTCGGTCCATCTGCAATCAATTACATAAAAAGTGTAAAACACAATGCATAATACACAATACAAAAAATAATTATTACAGTTATTTTACCTCCATTTCCAGCCAAAAATCGCCCTCCTCACCCTCCTACCCAAAATGTGAACAATGCACTGGGTTGGGATGGAAAATAGTTGGTCACTGGGGGTATATATAGGACACAACTAACCTCAAACGGGTTAGGGCTAAAACCCGTTTGAGGTGATTGAGCCATACCTCTGATGGGTCGGAGAGGCGCAGCCCGTCACAGGTATCAAGTCACTGTGACGGACTGGAACTGGAATCCGACAGGGTATTCCTCTGACGGGTTCTATTTCCGGCATGTCACAGATGACTTGATACCTGTGATGGGTCGCAGTCGGAGGGCTCACCGATGATGGTATCCCGTAGGACCCGTCAAAGGTGATGGTCATAAGTGATCATTACTTTAGCTCGACACAAGTATGCCGTCACAGGTGACAGGATTTGACATAGTGCTTCTTAATGGTGAATCATTAATTCCTAGACTCAAGAAACGAGATAAAGTCCTTATGCTGCCCTTTTTCATATTCTAAATCAGGGGATCACCTTTTTCAAACATTTCATGGACTAATTGCTTGTCATCAGAGGCATGGATGCACTTCCACACCAAACGAACTTAGTTGTCTTACATTTAAAGAAAAATTGTCAAATATATTGTTTCAGTGGAATCACAGAACGCATATTGTTTATGTCCTTCGCACTCTCTTAATTAAAATCATCTTTTGTTTAGGACCATGCCACGGAGATACTACATGAAAGTTTTGGCCTTTATAGGGGATACTTATTTTCCAACTTTTTGATGATCCTACCAAACATTTCCCTGATTTGTTGACGTTCCTGATAAAATGATCCCTAAATATATCGGAGAACCGGTTAATTATTGGATAGTTTGAGCACAATACTATTCCATAGATTGGTACTCTCTCTTAACCATCGCTCTTTGAGAAGAGACGTTTAACATATCCTGTGCATATAAGATTAAAATTACAGTGCAGTGCACACTTCGTATATACTAACTAACAAATATCATTAAAAACTCTAAAAACAATTGCTACATGTGATTTCAATAGTATTGGATATCTATGAGAGTTTGGAGAGGACATGTACTTCCAATAGCATCAATTTCAAATTCTAGCCATAAAAAAATGACAGCTTAATTTAAAAGTATGTATTGTGAGAATTTTGTTTTTTTTTGCTAAATATACTATTGGCTAAAATTTTGACAGCTTGAAGATTAATAAATTTGAAGATTAGATTTTGTATATAGATATAATACTATTGGAAGTACGTTTTTTGTAAATTTGTTGGTTGGTATATAGTGTGTACCGTTAGCTTGTGTGCATTTCACTATCTTCCCGCAATCCTTCTACCTATTTTCTTTTCAATGGTTTCAATACAATAAAAAAAGAAACCATGATAATGAACTGAATCAATGGTATTCCCCAGAACATGATATGTTCCCGGTTTAAAGGGATTGTGCTCATCACCTCTCGTTACAATATGTGTTGAACAAAGAAGGACAATGAAATTTTAGTGGTAATCCATCTAGCGACAGGTCCTTCCAAAATCTTATTTTCCATTGTGTGGCTTGAATTGTCCAAAGATAAGAAAGTGCTCCTTTATTTTCATCGGACCTTACCAGAAATGACAAATGTGAATAACTTGGTTTAGAACTCATCGAAGATAAGTCTTTACCATGTAGAGAGGAAGGTAAAATACAAGCCTCTGAATGTACTCTAGATATATTTCGTGAGAGTGAACACAATACAACAAATTTGTTAGGGTTTAATTTCTACCATATTCAATCTATCAACAGTCTGTAATATGTTTAAAAGACGGTTTTAAAATTCCTAGCTTCTAGATCTAATAATGGCATCCTATAAATATAACTTTTTTTATAATGCCACACAATTAGCTTGTTTGTTAACTTCTCTGGGAAGCTAGTACTCACTCTGAAAATATGTAAGGATTAGACATCACCTAGTACAATAAATCTGGCAGGTGATTGTTCAGATTCATTATTCTGTTGGTGTCAAATCCTCACGTTGGTTGTTTTTTTTTTTGACAGAGAGGGAGTATAGAGTACTAAATCACTTAGTCAATTACAAGTTATATTTAAGGCTGCGCTCGCTTGTTGTAGTTAGAGGTTGGTTTGTGTGGCATACAAAACGAGATAAATCATTAGCGCGTGATTAATCAAGTATTTCTTAGGGTTGATTGGATCCATACCATTATAAATTTGCTAGTTTTGAAAAATACCATTACTATATTTGCATAATTGGATCCATGCCACTCTAATACAACAAAAATTGAATCCGTGCCATGCTATACACTTTGATACGTGTTAGGAATCGTTTTTTGTCTACTGTATTTCATATGGACCAAAATACACCCAGCTTACTTTTTTTTAACCCTAGCCCCCAAATCCAATAACCAAGCCCCAAATCGATCCCCCGTGCCCATCCTACCCGATCAAGTGCCCAGCAGCAACGGCAATGGTAGCCGAGCGAGCTGCAGCGACGATGACGACGGCACAGAAAGGGCTGAGGGCGGCAACTACCGGCCGAGGGTCTGTGTCATACACGAGGTTGGGTCTGGTGGAAGCGACGTGCGGCCCTGTGGCGGCGGCAAGCTCGCGTGTGGTGTGAACAGATCCAGTGGCGAGCTCCACACTGCTCTTGCTGGTGCTGGTGGAAGCCGCCGGTGACGACGACGGAGGGGATGCGCTGTAGCTGGCCAGCTCGAGCTGTCATCGTGGATGGCAACCCCTCCACGCCGGCTCCATCCGCCATCATGGTTGCGGAGGGAGCAAACCTGGAGGGCAACGACCAGGGTGACGGCTGCCTGTGGTTGTGGACGGCGGCTCCTCCACCACCCTCTTTTCTTCTTTTCCCTTATTTTTTTCTTTTTTTCCTCTGTAATTTTGTACACCACATTTAACCATTTACTGGAGTGGCCTGCGGCACCAATTTAGCAGCAGCGATTTCAAACATTAGATATAAAATTTTGATTGTATCTGAAGCATCAAATAGTGGAGTTGACAAGAGCAAGTATTGTGTTGCTGTTCAGTTGTAAGAGGCTTGGGTATTATGGTCCATACGAAAATATGGTAGGTAGAAAATGATTCAAAATGGGTTTCAAATGTACAAAGTGGCATAGATCTGTTTTTTTTATGTTTTCGAGTGGCATGGTTCCAATTATGCAAATAGTAATGGGTTTTTTCAAAACTAGCAAATTTATAATGACATGGGTCCAATTAACCCTAATTATTATAAACTAGAAAATATATTTATTTAATTTTTTAAAGGAACTTATGTACATAATATCTATCTATCTATTATATAATAAAATCCATGAAACTTCCAACAAACACTCCTAAACCATCACATGTCACTCCTACAAACGCTTCTAAGCCACTAAGGTTGCGTTCGCCTGACTGGGTTCCCAGCGTGAACAGTGAACGCGGAAAACGGAGTAATCCATTAGCGCGTGATTAATTAAGTTTTAGCTAATTTTTTAAAAAAAATGGATATATTTGATTTTTTTAAGCAACTTTTGTATAGAAACTTTTTGCAAAAAACACACCGTTTAGTAGTTTGAAAAGCGTGCGCGTGGAAAACGAGAGAGGTGAGTTGGGAAGAGGGGGAGAAGAACACAGCCTAAGTGGTACTCTAAAATCCAACCGTTGATTTTCTTTTAAATTGGTGGGTCCAATATTTTCAACCATTAGATTAATCCCTCTCTCCAAACCGGACCCCACATCCCCTTCCTCCATGGTACGTTACCCTCCAGTTAGTACGTACTCCCTACTCTCATCTCCTCTTCCCTTTTCTAGTCTTCCATTTCAATAGCTAAATTTAAGTCACATGTCTTATTTTTTATTTATAATTAAATAAATAATTCAAGATACAAGATACATGTTGTTCTATGGAAAATATTTTTCCATGACAACCAAATATTACAATGAAACATTTTTTTAATTATAAAATAGTTGACAATGTATATTATGTCACCTTTAATAATTCTTCAAACATGTATCGCTAAATTATATTGACGATATTCAATCAATCTATATATCAATTAAGTGACACTATATATTGTTTCGTGCTATATAACTTCACTAGCATACATAAATAAAATAGATCTACAATGCTAAAAAATGCTAGATTTACACAAGTATAATTTTACTTGTAGAAATATATTCCCTAAATAAACTTGTAGAGTATATTAGGCGTATTTAGACAACTTGCATACCTTATATCCATTAAAATTCCTACAAAACAGTCTCAAGCCTCCACATGAGATTCCTACATACTTTCGTAATCCGCATGTGGCTCTATAGTAAATCTTAAAAATTCTAAGAAAAAATAAATCACCTAGCTGTCAATTATTTTAACTTAAACATGATGTACCTATTATTTTCTACTGCTATCTTAACAATATAAAAACGGAAAAGACCCGCTTCCTACCCCTTCACATATAATGTTTGTGTTGACGTGAACATCACCATAAGTACCTTATCTCTCCTTCTCTCCCTGTACCTCCTCTCATTTCTTTTAGTGGATAACATCATATAAAAAAATCAATAATTAGATAGCTTAACGATTATAATTTTAAAGTTGTATTTGTTTTTAGTTTGTTTCAATTGTTGTTTTATTTATAACTAAATAATAATTCAAGTTCCATATTTTACTATAAATAAATAAAAGTTGATTGTATGCATTATGTCATATTAAATCAGTCTACATGACAAAAATTGATTAAACGTCCCATAGAGCACTTTTAAGTAACCATATATTGCGTCTTAAAAGAAAAATTCAACTTAACTCAATGGATTCATTATCAATAAAACCTTGTCTTAAATTATTTAGAAAAATAAAGTCCCTCCACTTCTTCCCTCTCACATGCAGAAAACACTACCCTCCCCTTCCTTATTTTTGTAGCTACTAAACAAGAGAAACAATCAATATTGAAACCTGTATAATTTTTTTATAAGCTAAACGTCTGATTTCTATCTAATTGTTCCCTCTTTATAATTAAACTAACAATGTAACATACACATACCCATATTTTGCTATATAAGAATTGTAGCATTTGGGCACAGTCCACCCGTGCACTGCGCACCGTATCTAAATACCTTAAAAATTTGACAACAAATATTATATCATCATGAATCATTCTAGAAACATGCATAGCTAAATTAAATCAATAGTATCGAAATAAAAGTTCCATATTCAATTTTCCAAAAGAAAAACAAATAATTTAACAACACTGGTCGCACCATGACATGTTTTGAAACATGCATAGCTAAATTAAACGTACACTATTTAAGGAAGAATAACTAATTGAAATATGAATAGTCTGACCCACTTCATAAAAATCGAGCGCTTTTAATTAGAAAAAAATCTACCAAATAATTTAAGGTTTTTTTTCTAAATGTGCTCAAATAATCCAAACAAAGCAAATGATCTTTTATAAGTTTCAATTAATATTCCACCTTTATAAGTTTCTCAAACACAGGTTACGATACATACCCTGCGCAAATACACGGGCTACCTTCCATAGTTTTTTAAAAACACGTATCATTTAGCGCTTTAGAAAACGTGCAGAAAGTTATAAGTTAGAGTTTGGAGGTTAGAACAGGGTTGTTTACTAGCTTGTTAACTTCTCCAGGAAGCTAGAGGATCACATAATAAATTTCAAGTTGGATTATATAAGTCGTTCAGTACATCATATAGAATTGTATATGTGTGATGAAACTTATTTTCACATAGAAATCTCCAGGAAACTTATTCGTTACACTACTATACAACTACTGATCTTTTATCGGGTACTCAAAACACAAATATCACGGTTAAATTTAGAGCCGGTACTAAAGATATTTTTGTAGTACCGGTTCTAAAAGTTCAAGTCCCAAAAATATCTTTAGTTCTGATTTGTGTTATCAACCAATACTAAAAATACATTTTTAGTACCGGTTGGTAACATCAATCGAGACTAAACATGAAGGATCTTTAGTCCCGATTGGTGTTACCAACCAGTACTAAAAATTCATTTTTACTCCCTGTTGGAAACACCAACCCGGACTAAAAATATTTTTAGTACCAGTTGTTGTTATCAACCGGTACTAAAGATACCTCCAAGATTAGTTTAAAAGAAAGCACCCCTATCTATGTTAGATGTGTGTAGTAGGTTGGATTGTAATACGCGCGAGGGCTGAGGTGAGAGATCTTGAGTTCGAATCCCATATCCCACATATATTTTCGATTTAGTATACAATTTTATTACCGGTTCCTTCAACCGGTACTAAAAATTGAGATCTTTAGTCTCAGTTGGTATATCCGGTAATAAAGATGGTTACGAACCGGTTGTAAAGAGCCGTTCTCTAGTAGTGTTAGCTTTGCTCCTATTACAACTAAGGGAGTACGTTAAAAGTGCATATATGTGTGCAGGGCCGTTGATGAGGATGCGCCAAGTGAGTGATCGAATAGGCCCCATAAAATTAGGGGCCTCAACTCTTTTATATTTTAATCATTGTTAATGTGTTCTGATATATTTAAAGGTCTCCCATTCCATTTTATAAAAAAATCTTGCACTTACTTATTTGTTGATTTAGCTAGAACGTACTTGATTTCTTATCTTTGGTAAGTGTCTGATGGCGATCAATGCCAAGTCAAAAAGTAATAAGCTTATGACGAAGATATGAACGTCTGTTATAGGCATTAATGATTTCATTTTCTCGCTTAATAGAAATAAATCACTGCATAATGACATGATATTTTTCTAACATTTATTTTAAAAATCTTCTTGATAGAGCTCCACTGCTAATTTATTCTTGTTTCTTTCGTATTGTTATGGGCTTTAAATTGTGTTTCACACCAAGGTGGCTATGTATGTGTGGTTAGAATTAGAGTTAAACACAAACCAAACCACAAACCAAAGAGATAAGATACAATTCTAGAGATAAATCTACTCTAGCGTATCTTGTTCTCCAAGTCTCTACCTTCTCTGTACTTTTTATATACCCTATTGTAGAGTCAATGATATACAATATAATACAACAGATTATTAGGGTATTGTCTATATTCAATATTTTCCACGGAAATGCGCATGTGCAGACAAATCTCGATCTGTGCCGTTCCTTAGTCGCAGGCGGTTCGGAAAAATAAACATGCGGATACAAGTTATCGACAACTTGAAAAAATGTCTTTTTAGCAGTGTTAACTTTGCCAGGAAGATAGAGTACTACGTCACTAAATCAATTTCAAGTTGGATTAGTCGTTTACTACCTTGTTTGTTGACTTCTCCAAGAAGCTAGAGGATCAATTTCACGTTGGATATATAATAAGTCGTTCGGTACATCAAACTTATTTGTATATAGAATTGTATATGTGTGTATTGGTTTAGACAGTCATCCGTCAATACTTTGCACCTCTTAAAAGTACGACACAAGACGCTAGCTACACGCATTAGCGTTGCATGCTCACCAACCATGGGCAACGCCATGCTGCTTCTCCTGCTCTTGCTCTCCCTCATCATGTCCTCCCGCTCCCTGGCCCTGAACCAGGACTTCTGCGTCGGTGATCTGGCCCGCGGCGACACGCCGGCCGGCTATCCGTGCAAGCCCGAGGCCACCGTCACCGCCGAAGACTTCTGCTACCGTGGACTCGCCACCACCGGCCCGACCATCAACCCCTTCAACATTGCCCTATCCTCGGCCTTCTCCACTAGGTTAGTGGTTGCAATTTTGGCTCGAAGTTTTGGCAAATTAGGACACCCCCTCCCCTCCCCCAATAATTAATTATCTCATCTAATTTTTTTGGATTTTCTTTTTTTTATATGTAGTTGGTCAAAATTTATATAAATTTTATCAAATTTTTGTGCTGAAAAATACCGAAATTTCGTAAAATTCAATGCTGCCAAAATTTTTGATCAAAATCAAAAATACCCTGCACCAGGTTCCCTGGCGTGAATGGGCTCGGCATCTCCGCCGCCCGCGTCGACTTCTCCCCCGGCGGCATCGTGCCGCTGCACTCCCACCCGAGCGGCACCGAGCTCATCTACGTCGTCGAGGGGACCCTGTCCGCCGGATTCATCAGCTCCACGTCCAACAAGGTGTACACCAGCACGCTCCACAAGGGCGATCTCATGGTGTTCCCGCAGGGCCTCCTGCACTTCCAGATCAACGACGACGCCGGCGGCGACAACGCGACGGCGGCCATGGCGCTCTCCTTTTACAGCAGCTCCAACCCCGGCCTGCAGATCATGGACTTCGCGCTCTTCGCAAACAACCTCCCGTCCGATGTCCTGAGCAAGGTCAGCGTGCTGGACGACCTGGAGATCAGGAAGCTCAAGTCACTCTTTCGTGGGACCGGATCATCCATCCGATGATCCGATCCATCGGTTCTTGGTCAGCTACTCAGCTCACGACCGGCAGGGCTGGTCAGCATTGTGATGTGTTAGAATGATTGAATAAATGTACCATGATGTCTTTGAAAATTCAAAGTTAATTTGCAGTTGACTCTTCCTTTGTCCTAGGGACGTGCGACCCAAATGAACCGCTCGGCCCAGCACGGCCCGGGCACGATCGGATATTGGACCAGAGATCATTCAGGCTAGCACGACCTGACCTATACGCTGGGCCAGGCCGAGCCTACCCACTTGCTGCACCAACGATATATAGGCAAGGCTGAATAAGACTAGGGTC
Organism: Oryza punctata; assembly: GCA_000573905.2. Taxonomy (NCBI): domain Eukaryota; kingdom Viridiplantae; phylum Streptophyta; class Magnoliopsida; order Poales; family Poaceae; genus Oryza; species Oryza punctata. The sequence goes on along the minus strand of CM002491.2, from coordinate 10,338,747 downwards.
GTGCTAGGCTGACCCAAAGGCACGAAAGCACAACGTGCTCCTTCTTAGAAAAAGTCTATTTTTCATCACTTATCTCTTTGAGCCATCTCTTACATAGCTGAAATAAATCTATTTTGAATCCCTCATTTTTTTGCCAAGCCTTATATGGCTGAAATAAGTCTATGTTAGCTCATTCATCTATTTTATTTTCCTTTAGACCGGGCCGTCTTGTATCGGCCCATCGTGTTGAGGCTGAGGCCCAGCCATCACTCGAAGCTTGGGTTGGGCTAGCACAGGCCCGACACCATGTGAAATTAGGCTAGCACGTCCGTGGTAACCGCTAAAAACCGTGTGAAATTCGTGTTCAAGTTTTGAATTCCAAAAATTGGTGGTTTCATGGTTACCGCCATATTCACGCGGTAACCACGACATGTTTGGCAAAAACATGAAAAAAGTGAAAACACATAAATGGGTGTAGAAATTGAGAATAATTAGAAGAATATTTAGGATACTTGCAAACCTAACTTATTGATATTAAATACAAAAATTTGGCATGATCTTTTCTATATTATGGACTTCATAGCAAAATAATGCAAGAATTCATAGCACATTTATGAATTCATAGCGCATTCAACTTTGTGCCGACAGAAAGAAGGAGAGGAGAAGAGAGCATTTGGAAAATACTTTCTCCATTATTAGGCCTTACTGGGCTGGTTACACAGTGCAAATGAAGGCCCAATACTTTTTTCTTTTTTTAATTCCTAAACTAGTATTGATTTTGCACTCAAATTTGACTTTATCTTACACTTTTTAAAACAATTTCTTCACCATGTGTCATTACAAATCAATAACAACATCCACAATCTTTTTTCCTTTCTTTGATATTTTTTGGAATTTTTGAATTTTCTCAAAATTCACCAAACCCTTACCGCTGGTAACCCTTATCATACCCCGTGGTAAGCGCGGTTACCAGCGGTAAGAGAAACCCTGGTTGTGCTTGGTCTGGGCCAAAACCCCATGTTGTGGGCTGGGCCGTCGGGTCCAGGGCCTTTTGGCCAACTATACTGCAACTCAAAAATAATTAAATTGACATGCAAACTTTGATTGAAAATTGTGTCATACTCATTTGCATAGTTATCTCTAGTTGTATACCAAGTCTGGTTTCTTTCTTAGAAATTTCATATTATAAGTCATTTTGACTTGTTTGCTAGTCAAACTTTGTTAAGTTTGATAAACTTTATAGAAAAATTTAGCAACAACACAAATACCCAATTAGTTTTATTAAATCTAGCATTGAGTGTGTTTTGATGATATGTTTATTTTGTGTTGAAAATGTTATTATATTTTTCTATAAATTTGATCACACTTAAAAGAAGATTGATTAGAAAAAAATCAGAGCATCTTATAATATGAAACAAAGAGAGTACATGTGATAGTGTGGCAGGTGTAGAGTGGATAGCGGTGGCTCAATTTATTCCACTTCAGTTCACTACTACCGAAAACCTGATCAGTGCTGGTCCCAAAACTCCTCATATGTGCCAGATTTGGGAACCGGCACTACGGTAGCGGTACTGATGAGTTCCTCTATCAGTGCCCGAATAAAGAACTGGTGGAGGGGCACAATTCAAAAAAAAGCCTGCTCGGCTTGAAGCCAAGTCGAAGCATCATCAGTTCATCACCACCAACATCTTCTTCGCAAAGCAAAACAATTAACACTTAAATAGAAAATAGAACAAAATCTTCCATCTCAATAAGTACATCCAGAGATTAAAAAAAACATCCACAGCAGATCAAGAACAAGGACAACTAAGACCTATCAACTTAGTTGTCGTTGTCATCGTTACCGCTGCTACTCGTCGAGGGCAGATAAGTCCGACCGCCCGCACACACAGTCATTAAGCGGGCCAACCACGGGTGCATCTGGCCACCCCCAACCTTGTCAGATCTGGCTGCTCCAAACCTCATGGTAGTCGGATCTACCAGCCCATGGCGAGGCGGAGGTTGACGAGAGAGGTGGGCGACCGGCAACCACTCGCACACGGGTACATCGAGGAAGCCATTGGTGTACCTCGCTACAGGTGGATCCAGACGATGGGAGAGGTGGTGCGGGAATGTGTGGGGAGACGATAAGACGAGGACGCAACCATGCCGGGGAGACGCACCAACCACACCACCGCCATCGTCATCCTCCCAGATCCGCTGCCACCGTCTCCCTCTACCAGATATGGTGGCGCTTCAGGCAGATCGATGGCCGAGAAAAGAAGAGGCCGAGGAGGAGAGCGAGAGGGGGAGGGAGAGTCACCAAGGATTGGGGAGAAAATCGTATTGTGCTACCGCCTTCATCCTCCCTAGATCCCCATCATTGTCGTGGCCTGGGGAGAAAAAAGTTGTCGCACTGTGCCGAGGACGGGAGGAGAAAGCGGCGGGGAGAGGGGGCGGCGCGGGGTCGCGGGCTTGAGAGAGGGGCTACGTGGGCAAGAGAGAAGAAAGGGGATGGGTGGGTGAGAGAGTGAACATCTCGGCCAGCATCGCGGCAAATAAAATCTCCCATCCCGCGGGCAGCTCTGCTCGGTTTGTCTAATAGGTGCCGGTTTTTCAAAGAACCGTCACCTGTAATATAAATAGAGGTGTTGTTTTTTTACCTGTACTATATGTGTTGGTTTTTATCTAAAACCCGCACTTATGATATAAGTGTAGCAATTATACTGTAGGTGTTGATTTTATCTAGATTTTTCTATACTATATGTGTTGGTTTTTATTTAGATTTTTCTATACTATATCAGTACGACAATACCCCTCATTGGTATCAGCTGATAGGTGCCGGTGTATTTAAAACAGGCACCTATTTACCTTTTCGCACCTCTATGGGAAGGAAAAAATTATTATTTAAAACAAGCACCTATTTACCTTTTCGCACCTCTATGGGAAGGAAAAAATTATTATTTAAAACAAGCACCTATTTACCTTTTCGCACCTTTGAATAACTACAGGTATGGATTTAAGAGCAAAAACCGGTACCAATAATATAGGTGCCGGTTATTTAAATAAACTGGCACCTATAAGATAATTAACTAATACCTATATATAATATAGGTGCCTTTTTTTAAAAAAATGGTACCCATCAAACCAAGCCGGCGGGACCAGGTCCTTATCCACACCGAGCCACTCCCCTTTCTCTCTCATCAGATCCACTCCGCCACCACTTCGATCCCCTCCACCAATCTCTCACAATTTCTCCTCCCCCACTCCCTCGCCGCCTCCTCCCCCTTTCTCTCCATCCATCGCCCCTCCCCTCTTCCTCTCCATCCACCGCCCCTCCCCTCTTCTTCCCCCACTCCCTTGCCGCCTCCCCTATCCCTCTCCCACGTCCTTTCCTTCTCCATCTCCATCATGACCAAGAACAGTAGCGGTGGTAGTTCATTTTAGATTTTGTTGAATACCATAAGTGCCAGTTGTGGGGTAAGAACCGACACCTACAACCAGTACCTATGTGGTTAGGTATTAATTAGTAGCATCAAAATTGGTACTGTTTGGGAAACCGGCATAAATGACCGGTTTCCAACTGGTATCGGTAAGGGGTTTTGTATTAGTGTAGGTATCGTTTTCATTTAGATTTTTCATCTGATAGAGATGGAAAACTGTAAATAGGTATCGGTTTTAAATAAACCAGCATCTATAAGCCATAACAAATCCCAGGTGTTTTGTAGTACTGTTTGGATGGTGTAACAATGCGCATGTGAGCTGGCTTCCATGTGTTGCTTTGGACCGTTCTAATAGAACGCAAATTTACCTTGGCTGATTTGAGCTCATGCATGCATGCTTTGCAAAGTTGTACAGTGTGTACGTAACAATGTGTAACAATGAACTGGTGCTGGACGTGTGTTATAGTGTACTGGTTTGTTGCAGTTTGGCAAGGGAAAATGCATGAAGGCATAGACAGGAAGTAGTGCAAACTTATGTAGTGCAACTTAAAAACTACCATAAGATACACAAATGAATGCATGAGATTTGTGCATGTACTTAAGGTGACGTGGTCAAATCTCATACGTCCATTTATGTATCCTATGTTTTTAAGTTTGCACTACATATTTTCTTGCATGCATTTACCTTGACAGTATGAAATATATATATATATATATATATATATATATATGTGTGTGTAGTTTTTGTTGGCCTTCCAAATGTCAGCTGCCTTCGTCCAGGCCTTTTTATCTCTAGATGCTCTATGAGAAACCTCCCATTGTTCCAATTTTCTACTAGACTCGCCTCCTTAGAATAGTAGGAATGGAAAACTAAGAAATAGGAAAAATAAAAGATTCTGGTAGGAATGTAAACACAAAACAGAACACAGGAATAACCATTTAATTGGACCACAGGAAAAACACAGCAATCAGGTCAAAGAGATAGATTCAACGGAAAATTCCTAAGAGGTTGGAATTAGTATGAATTCATAGGAATCCCAAAGGATAATATACGATTCAATCATTTGTTTTAAAGATCTTCGTAGGAAATTTTCCTATAGGATTGAAACCCTCTAAAATTCCTTTGTTTTTTCTCCAAATCTAAAAGGAAAGTTGCTTAGGATAACATATGATTAGCACGAACTGGAAGTAGTGAAAATAATTAAGAACGTGCATTATTAATACTCTGTGCATAACATAGTATATTACCGATAGTACGTAGTTGATTGCACAGTTGGCATAATAATCCAATTGGCGATCACTGTCAACATATTTATGCATGGGTCAATACAAGGGTATTAATGGGTCAAGATCTACGGTTGTTTCACAACCCTACTTAACCCTTAAATATTTTAAAGCCAAAAATATATACAAAGTGAGCCAATCCATTTTAAACTTAGCCTTCTAATTTTCTAATGTAAAATGTTGTTAATTACCACTCCTAGGTCCATGCAATTGATATAACCAAAGTGAAGTAATGAAGTAATGTGAATCGATTCAACACTTGAAAAGTTGAAATTAGCAGCAATATGGGAAGAACAATGTATCATCATAAAGAAAAGAGAGGTTTATATTACTGTATTGTCGTCGGTCCTGCAGTGGATGTTGTGATTCGAAATTTTTTCACTTCACAACTTAAGAAGGCACTCTGCCCTGTGAGGATGTACAGCGCAGCAACATCAGGAGAGGTGCTTGAATAGGTGTATGCTTCTACGCCGAGCCAGGCCGGGCCCACACCAACCAACTAATTAAATAAGGGATAAGTTCACTGTAGCTCCCTTAACTTGGCAACGAGTTTGATTTTTATCCTGAACCAAAATATCAATTACAATATATCTCTAAACTGTTAAAACTGATGTAAATAAGATCCCAAAACGATTTGGATAGCGGATTTGGTTGACGTGACACCTACATAGCTGATAGTGGTGATGTGGCACTGGAAGCAAAATATTAAAATTTCAAATTTAAAAAAAATGTAAGACCCAATGGCAATCAAACAAAAGATTAAAAAATAGTGGGACTAATCATTCTCTCCTCCCCTCTCTCTCCCGATCATCCCTCCTCCCTCGCGGTTTGCTTCCAATGTCACGTCACTACTATGTAGGACGAAGGATCAAGTCAAACCAGCCACATAGGCACCAGATCTATCCAAACAATCCTGAAATTTTATTTGCACCAATTTTGACAGTTGAGAAACACATTGCATCTGGTATTTTGTGAAGAACGAAAATCGAACTCGCTATTCAAGTTAAGGGGTCTGCAATGAACTTACTTCATTAAATAAAGCATGCATGATGCTGGCTGGGCTGGGCCGGGCCAACTACCATCTGATCAGTAAGCATTCATGTTACTGGCCGAGCCGAACCAATTCACCCAACAGTCAATATATTGCTACACCAACACAGATCCGGAAAACTTGCACGGTAGAGTAGGAAGGAGGCAAGGATCGAGTCATCAGTCAAAAATGTACGACAACAAGAAAAAAGAAGGAAAGAGTTCACTTTTCAATGCCTCAACTATTGATCGAGTTTCATTTATACCCCATAACCATAACCCTAAAACTTATAAAACCAGTATAAATAGCGTTCCTCGGTGGTATTAATAGTGGTTTCGGCTAACGTGTTCTCATGTGACTTGTTGATATGATCTATCTCCTACGTGACATTACAATTAAAAAAATAGTGGATCCCACATGTTAGTGACACGTTGGATCTCTTCTTCACTACGCTGCTACGCACCCACTCTTCCCCTCTCCATCCTGTGTATGTACAGTGACGATGGTGGCCTCCTCGGACGAGTTCGCATGCATCTCCGGCGCTCCATCAAGTTGTCATTTGTGCTGCTCTAGCGTCGGCGCTGCTGTTGCCATGTGGCAACTGGGGGGGCTGAAAGAAGAGGATCATCGCATGACCGTTTGTCAAGTGGAACGTTCGGTTCCACGTACGCCATCATCATGTCGAGGGCTGCTTGCCTACTTCCTCGTGGTGGTGACGGAGAGCCAAACAGGTTCTTCGCCTATTGCCGCCCCATCGGTCCGTCCATCCTCCATGGTGTTCCTCGTCGATGAGAGGAGGAGATTGTGGTGCACTGATCTCACCCATGAGAATTCCTTGGTGCAACGCGGTTGTGGTGACAGGGGTTCGCGCTCCCGTTGCATGAGTTGAGGCGGCACTACCTGGTGGAGTCGCTTGGCCACTTCCTCCTCGTGCCCTCGGGTGAATGCCACAACCTCATCGCTCTCTTAGAGCTGAACTGGGACGTGAGGGCATGCATGGCTGCTAGTGGTCTCCTACCCCGGCGAGCACGGGCTGCCGCTCGGCCGCGGGTGCTCGGCGGCCGTTCCGTCTTTCGTCCGCAGTCAGCCATCAAAACTGTTTTAGGATGTAAATTGATCTGGTTTTAACGAGCTTCTGGGCCCGGACAACTTCAACGAGCCCACCAATGGTCAATATGCAGATTGGCGAAACCCTTCTATCGGGGAGTATGTGAAAAAATTTTATTTTTAATTTTATTTATTAAAATATTTATAAAATTCATTTTCTATTGGAAAAATTTACAAAACTAGTTGCCATCATGGAGGGCAATTTATCTGACGTGACAGATGACTGTTGGCCCTCGCCTAATAGCCGACCACCGTCGGAGGGATATTTTGCAGGCGGACCCCCTTCCGCCCTTTGGGAGAGTGTTTTTTCATTGTGCGGGGGCCACCTGCAAAAGGGCAGCGAGGGTGGCCTGGCTTTTTTGCAGGTGGACCCCCTTGCCGCCCTCTAGGAGAGTGTTTTTTTTTGCTGTGCGGGGGTCGCCTGCAAAAGGACGGCGAGGGTGGTCTGGTATTTTGCAGGTGGCCCCCTTCCACCCTCGAGGTATAAAACCCCTTTTCCCTCTTCGATTTGTCATTATATTCACTCAAAATCCAAAAAAAAGAGGAGGAGGGAGGGATGAGGGGGACCAGAAAGGGAGCAGGGAAGTCTTGCTGGTTTGCTGACTCCATCGCAGGTAAATACATTATATCGTATTGTGTTTACAACTTTTGTAGCATTTTAGTTTTATTATCATATATTTTAGTAAATCTGGAGCACACAACATATTTGTATAATTTAGGAATAAGGGTATACGACATATTTGTAGAAATTGAGACTTAGGGCATAATCCAAATTGTACGATATATTTTAGTTAGATGGTAGATCTTGAGCACGCACCCTATTTGTAGAATTTGAGACCTATGACAGACAACATATTTCTAGAAACTTTAACTTAGGGCGTAGTACATATTGATGAATGCGATGTTACATCTGGTTAGTATGATATGAACTTACTTAACCTAGTTTTTTTCATCAGCCACAATGTCAAGGTCATATTTCAGTTAGTTCACAGTCAAGGAAACTTTAGATTTGATCCAGATAGTGTTGATCTGTCAGATTTTAGAACGATATCGAAGGGCATCGATAGGCCTCTCGAGAGAACATTTCAGTCAATTTACAGTTGGTTGATGCGAGGATTTAGAATAGACTCAGAAGTCAACACAATGTCAGTATCTGTTGTAGTGCGTTGTGCAATGGAAGGTTATTTTTGGGAACTAATGCCGATGGATAGCATTGATGATTGGAGACGGCATGTGGAAATGGCTTTTGAATGGTCATGACCCCTTGTTATTTTTATGTCGGTGCATGAAAAGGATAGAAATGTTGCAATGGAAAATGAAAATGTTGAGGGACCAAGCCATGTGGGGGATTGTGTTGGACCATCGATGGAAAATTAGTAAAATCAAACAAGGGTGGTGCAGGCCATGGGCATGGTAGATGAGGGGGAGAGAATCGGTACAATCGTTGATGAAATGGAGAAGGAAGATTCGGATAACGAGCAAGTGGAGGGCAACGCATCATCCGATGAGGAAGATGATGTAATGTCCACTGATTGGACAAACAAGGACTTCTCGGTACTTGTTGTCTCAAAGGGGCATCATATACCTTGGGAATACAAGGAGAACGAGGTAATTCAGGGTGCTAGGTATGCTCATAAGGAGGATCTGAAGGAGGCAGTGAAGCATTGAGCGGTCTCATTGCAGAGAGAGTTTCGGGTGGTCAAGTCAACCAATTATGTGTACGAAGTGAGGGTGCGTGAAGGAAGATTGTTCATGGTGTGTTCATGCATATAAGGGCAAATGGAATGATTATTGAAAAGTTAGCATTGTGACCGAGCACCAGTGCCACATACAAGGGGTGGAGAAGTATCACCGTTGTATCACTTCAGCTTTTGTTGCAAGTGAGATGTATAGCAATGTTCTCTGCAACAATGGTTTTGAACTAAGATCAATTATTAGCCACATTGAAGATAAATTCAAGTACACCAGGCTATGCGAAGGTGGCCTGGAGGGCCAAACAAAAGCTAAGAATAGTAATACTTACTATGATAATTTGCCTTGTCTATTAGCCAGCATTATCTAGAGGAATAGTAATACTTACTATGACATTCATACATTTCAATCGGCTGATGATTCTACCAAGAGTGAGCTGCAAAGAGCCTTTTTCTTATTGGGTTCTTGCGTCAACGCTTTTGTGCACTGTCATCATGTATTATGCATAGATGGAACATTTTTGACCGATAAATACATAGGTCAGTTTTAACTGTTCTTAACTATGTTGAAGTAATATTTACTGTGTTTCTAATCATTCTATTGCATGCAGGTATGGCAGACGATATTCACGTTGATATTCACATGGTGAAACAAGATCAGACTACCTTAGGCGAAAGGATGAGCATGAACGACAAATTATTACAAAAGCTTTAGAATGGCAGGTAAATCCCCTGGGACTCCCCACATGGCGAGAATGTCCGGAGTGTCATTGTGGCGACCGTTGTCAGGTGATAAGGTCCGTAGGACAATGAACTCGAGGATAAAGATGTTTTGTGTGTCCTAACATTGTCGATGACGATTTCGTCGTAAGTATCATTTTTTTGGGTACCACTAATCACTACTTTCATGCACTTACCTCTCCTAATTAAATTGTACAAATAGGAGGATGTAAGGAAATATCAATTCGTACAGCGGATCGATACAGTGAGAGTTACTTCCATCGGTAAAACAATAATGCAACCTGAGAAGACCACACAATTCATTCAGGCATGTAAGGAGTACGAAAGTCGGGTACAAATAGCAAGCTTAGACTAGAGGCAATATCCATTAGGTTTACCTAAATGGTCGGAGTGTTCAAAGTGTGGTTGTAGAGATCGCTGCCAGGAGGCTACCTCCTTTGCAGAACAAACATTTGGCAGGAGATATTTTGTCTACCCCAATGTAGACAACAACTTCGTTATATGTCTTACATTTTTCCAATTTCGCTAGCATCTGCATATTATTACTACCCTAACTGACTAACTACGTTTATTTCTCAGATCAATCCAAGGAGATGCGGATTCACTTTGTGGATCGACAATGTCAATCCAACATATCATGGCCAAAAGATAATTGAGTCTGAAACATAAGTAGAGTACTAGCGACTGAAGGAGCATGAAAATGCAATACACGTTGAACGATATAGAAGGGGTCAGTAGATAAGCTCAGACTCGATTCGTCGGGATCGATAAATTTGTATCGTGTATCCATAGCACTCATTAACTATCTTATCATAATAATGTTTAATTATGATGGTGTGTTGTTGTATGCATCACGAATTATAAATTAATGGGATTGTATCATTTCGATTTGCAAAGTTCCTTTGATGCCCTGATGTGTTGTATTCCTTATAATTTATAAGTACATGTTTATAATTTCGTAAATTATACCTTCAATTGTGTACATGATTACATGATTCGACCTATGCGAGAATCATATGCAACTTACCTCACTTACATTTTAGATGTAAAAACCCCTTCCTCGAGCTCCAATCCAAGTGAAAAATAAATCATTGGAATTTTAAAAAAATTCTTCCTATTTTGTTCGCTTTCAAAACGATGATTTACCTAATTTTTTGAACGAACAGTTCAATATTTTGATGCCACCCCTGGGAGGGCGGTAAGGAGGCCGACTGCAAAATACCACCCTTGCCACCCTTTAAGCAGGCAGCCCCCCGCACAGTGTAAAATCACCCTCTCGGAGGGCGGCAAGGAGCTGCCTGCAAATTTTCGGTGCCCTCAGTAGCCAGCGGTTAGGCGAGGGCCGACGGTCGTTTGCCACATCGGATAAGTCACCCTCTAGGAGGATAATTTTTAAAAATCGCCCTCCTAGTAAGTGATATGCGACTAGTTTTGTAAATTTTACAAATAGAAAATTATTTTTAAAAATTTTAATAAACAAAATTAAAAATAAAAAATCAGAGTTTGCGCAGGTCCTATTCCCCCGTTCTAAAATAAAATGATTCATACAATCTCATGAAAACTTTTAGTAATAAGAAAAACCAGCTAATGTACCCTATTATTAATAAAAATAAACAATAATAATAATAATTGGCGGTAAGGTAAGGGGTGTTAATTAAAAACTACTTCCCCTCATTGTCCAAATTCGTAGCCAATTATATTTTCGGACAGGGGTTATAAGGTTTAACTCAGCTTGGTTGGCAGTCAGGCCAAGAGAAACCTAAGTGGTGGCATTTCTATAATTACATATGTTTGCGCGGGTGAACTGAAATCCCAATGTTGTACTGTAACACATAGGACGTTACAACGGACCACAAATCCTCCTCCTACTACTTATCAAAGCACTATCATCCATACATATATATAGCTCCATGTCATAGATTGAGTACAAATCTACTTATCTCCTCTTTAGTCTTACTCTAGATATTGTATATATTGGTGTGAGATCATCTAGAAAGGCGAGGCGGCCTATATATAGATATCATGGGACAACAGTATGACATGGTCCCAATTAAGATAAAGTTCCCAGCAAAACAACAAAGAGAACACCAAATATATCCCTTTTTGCGTACAATACATATACGATTTGAAATTGTGGTTCTCTTCCGTAAAGATAAAGGCATATAAAACAAGATTGCGCATATTGCCAAATGCCAACTTGAGATGTATAAGCAATCGGTGTACCACCATGTGGTGATGATGTGGCAACATACATGCATGATTGTCGTCGAGCCTTCAAAGTCATGTATAACTTGCACGGTTGGAGTAGGTGTATTTAATTTGGAAGTTTTATGGAGTACTCCATATGCTGACAAGTAAAGTCAAGGATGACCGTCAGTGCGTTCAATTAGCTAGCATATATAGCAGCCGGTCGCTTTGCATTCTTGCGCGGCAACTACATTATGAAGTCAGCACTCTTGCCATATTAGTCTAGCATGACCCCAAATAAGTCCAAGTCAATGACAACGAAGCCGCTCAAAAAAAAAATTCATCGATGGCGAATATAATGTGGTGTTTGAAACTCATATAGATAAAGATGAAAATAAAAATTAAGTGTTTTACGTAAAACGAGGTGATACTAACGTATAACTAATTAAGTTTTAATTATTACAAACTTGAAAAATATATTTATCTGATTTTTAGAGTAACTTTCATATAGAAAATTTTCGCACGAAACATACTATTTAGCAGTTTGAAAGCGTACCACGAATATCTAAATTTTCATCAAACAAACTGGACCTATAATAACGGTAAAATACATGTATGTTTATTCGGCAGAGTTTGGATGTGCTGTTCGGCTGGAATTTCCGACACATGAGACGAGCCAAGTCACTAATATATAATTAATCGAATATTGATTACTATAAAATTGAAAATAGGTTTATTTGATTTTTTTAAAAGAAATATACAGGCAGATTTTACGTAAAACGCACAGTTTATAGTTTAATAGTTTAAAAAGTATGTTATGGAATACCCCCAACTGCCTAAACGAACTTAGCCGAAGGCCGAAGCCACTGCTAAATTCGTTAATGGCCAATATGATGATAAAAATGCATGCATGTTTATTTGTTTTATTTTGTGACAGTGTTATATGGTTGGAAACGGAGAGGGATATTCGACAAGGGAGAAGGCCTCAATTCCAGTATTTTCCGCACAGAAGTAGTATGTTTTCTACCGCATGCCCTGCTACAGCAAGGCTGGTATACGTCGGTTCTGAATACCACGTAAGTGCCGGTTTCTAATTTAGAACCACCACCTTTAAGGTGCACCCCTTTTAATTTTTGTATGTGCTAACAAAAACCCAAAAATAATATTTGGTATTTTATTTGGCACTTATACGATCACACTTCACTTCCCACAAGTCCCGTGATTTTTCTAAACCATATTCATAATTATGTCTCAAGCAAGATTCGAACTCAAAATCACTCTCCATCCAAACCCTCCTTATCATCTCACCTACAAACACTTATTGTCTTGGAAACAAATGTTATTATTTTGAGAATATTATCATCCGAACTTATAATCCATATTTAAAACCATAGATGACCTCAAATGAATTTTTTTGTCAACTACAAAATTGTAGATCTCATCTAGATCTACAACTTTTCTATATGTTTTGTCTCCATCCAAGATCATTTAGAAATTTTAAATATTCACTTATGCAAATAGATCCGAGACATTATAACACATTTTCGGATAATTAAACGACCTTAAATTAGAAAGATATCAACTACAAAGTTGTAGATCTCGTTGAGCTCTATAAATTTAATATAAAGTTTATATTCATCTGACTTTGTACGAAAAAAGTTATATGATAAGCCAGTAAGGATGGAAGTATATGTTGGGAATATAGACGTCGGTTCATAATAAGTACCGGCACCTATTTGTCTTCTCACCTACGTCATGTGACAGCACATCCACCACAGAGGTGTCGGATCATAATAAGAACGGGCACCTATGTATAGAGTCCGAAGGACCGTTGGTAGGGATCTTTAGTGCCGATTTTTAAGTAAAACCAGTACCAATACCCTTCTATCAAAGAACCGGCATCTATTTGACCGCATAGTTGCCGGTTTTTAATTTGGTGGGCGGGAAGCGTCTTAAAGGTATCGGTTTTTGATAAACTGGCACTTATGTGACCGGTCCCTATGTAGGTTTTTGTAGTAGTGATGTGAAAGAGGCAAAGTTTATTTCTGAACCTCCGATATTGTTACAAGCAACCATAGGTTTAAGCTAGTCTCAAGAGTCTTCAAACCATATGAAACACCCTCTTCTGATCTTCCTCAAGGTTTTTACTAAAGTTCATATGGCACCAAAGTATAAAAGTAGTTACTTATAATATATTAAGATTATGTCATGTGTCGAGGAAGCGATTTCCTCGGATAGCGGGGGTTGAAAGGCATGCCCCTAGTTTTAAGATCCAACTAGAAATTATACAGGTTCAGGTCACCGAAGGTGTAATACCCTACTCCTGTTCTTGGTTTTTTCATCTAGATCTGGCAAAGTACAAGCTAGCTCTTTTTTGCATAAGACAATCTGAAAGGATCCAACCTTTTTTAAGTGGCATGTCCCCTTCCTTTTATAGTCCAAGGAGGGGCTCACAAATCTATGTATGAGCTATTTTGAAACTTGTTCCTTGTGTTGTCTTACAGTTGTCAGTTGGTTCCCTTCAACTCCTCCCGAGAAATCTACCAAAATCCTACTGTTAGTTTGCCCCGGGCTCTCCGGGCACCATCCTGAGCCAGCTGGACCTTTGCTTTACCCCCACGTGTCATGTGGTGGGCCTAGAAAGGCCCCAACCTTGCCAAGAGGGTACCATTGCTCTCTTTAAACCTATTTGCAAACCGGGGGGGTCGCTAGGCATGTGCGACGCGTGTCCAGACACAGCGCCCATCCTGCGTGTCTCAGCGTTGCTATCTTTTCGTCGTCTTTCCAATCCCGTCAGCTTAGAATCTTTCTTCCAAACCTGTTTCATTTATAGCTGTGTCCGTTGGGCCATAGCTGGCAAGGGGGACGGGACCTTGACGTTCACAAGTCTTCGCCCGCGCCCTCATGCCCCTTAACAGGGAATTTGGATGTTTTAGATGAGCTTCCCGAAGATGTCGTTGATGAGGGAAAATGTGGGTTTTGTAGGTCTCGACTCTTCTCTAAGGGAGAAGTGTGTGACTTGTAGATGCCGCGAGGGGCCGGGCCCCATGATTGGTACCTCTCTGCCTACAAATTTAAGATGTATATCTTGTACGTCTCGACGCTTCTCTTGGGGAGAAACGCAAGATTACAAGGGCAATGGGGCGCCGGACCCTAGACAGGTTGGGTCCCAGGTTCTCTCATTGCCTTCTAATCTTAAGATGTAGATTTTGTAGGTCTCTACGCTCTTCTCAATGAAGAACGTGAGCTCTATAAGAATGGAGGGCCCAGGATCCCAGCCCAGACTGGGATTCAGGCCCTTCCAAGTTTGTAATCCAAGAATTAGATCTTGTATATTTCTACGCCCCTCTCAAGGAAGAGCATGAAACCTACATGGGTAATGAGGGATCGGGTCCTAGGCAGGCTGGATCCCAGGTCCCCCATTACCTACAAACTTCCGGATATAGATCTTATAGGTCTCGACACTTTTCTCTGTGAAGAATATGAGTCGTATAAGGATGAAGGGGGCCTAGGATCCTAGCCCAAGCTGGGATTCAGGCCCCTCTAAGTTTGTAATCCAAGAAGTAGATCTTGTACGTTTCGACGTTCCTCTCAAGGAAGATCATGAAACCTACAAGGGTAATGGGGGGTCGAGTCCCAGACTGGTTGAGTCCCGGGTCTCCCATCACCAACAAGCTTTAAGATATAGATCTTATAGATCTTGACACTCTTCTGTATGAAGAATGTGAATCCTATCAGGATGGAGAGAGGGGTCGAGGATCCTAGGCTGAGCCGGGACCCCGACCTCCCAAACTCCTTAAGACAGGCGGGGGTCCCAGACTTCACTCTAGAAGTGGGCCCCACATCCTTGTTTGTTAATACGTGACTTAACTTAACGATTGCTTAATTATAGCTTAATTTCTTGGTTAATGGGGTATATGAGTTAAAGATCCCGGGAAAAGGGCTATCCCGGTTCCCATTTCACCGACATCATGTAAAATAAAAAATAATAGAGTAAATTTCACAAAACTACCAGTATTTTAGTTAAATTATCACAAAACTACAGATTTAACATGTTGTATCACAATACTACAAATTTAACATTAAATTTATCATATAACTATATTTAAGGTGGGAATATCGCAAAACTACATATTTAGTAACAAAGTTATCACAAAATACATGTTCTATATAATTTTAGTCACAAAGTTTGGACATTTATAACTCAAACATAATATTAGAGCTAATGATTTAAACCCAAAATCTATTTTTTATAATTTTATTATTATTTGTAGTTTTGTGATACTTAGTCTTAAACATATAATTTTGTGATAAATGGTTAAATCTATAATTCTGTGATACATCAGTTTAAATTTACTTAAAAATATATTACCACGAACATACTTCTCAAACTCGTGGACGGATTTTTTTCGTGGTATTTTAAAGCAACTTTTCAATTTCAAACTTGTACACGGATTTTTTTTCATGGTATTTTAAAGCAACTTTTCAAGTTAATTATTTTATTGAACAAGGCTTTAAAATATTGTCACATAATCAGATAATACGCCGTGTATTATCTTTTAGATATAATGCTGTCATGCATCATGATGATATGATGATATGGTTACAGAAATAGAATTGGACTCGTTCGCTACTAGTCTACCATCTCTTGCCAGTTTGACGATATTCAACTGCTGACTTTTGCAGTTGTTGATGTATCTTGTGTCTGCGGCTGCGGTGCATGGTTCTACAGCCACAGAAAGGGTTTACAGAATCAATCGGTTTTCATAAAACCGCTTAGTCTCAGTTTGTGAAAATCCGTTAGTATTAATATTAAGTAGTTTTTATATGATGATAACCGAAAATTATAGTTTTTATCGGTTTCGATAAACTAGTGCGGCGTGGTTTTCTCTTTAAAAACAAAAAGGAAAACCCCGACCACAGCTACAACCACAAAAAAGACAGTCGAATATTGATTTCAGAAAGTAAAAAAAAGACAGTCGAACACGCTGTTAGTGCTAGGTTAGACGGCATCGAAAGCCACAGAAGATCCAGCATCCAAAGCATAGTGGCAGTAGGGACACAGGAGCACACATTCACACCCAATGGGACAAACCCACCTGCCCCCCTCCCCTCTTGACACAAAAAAGATGAAAGATGCTGTTTTGACTTTTGCTGCCCTAAACCCACCACCAATACCAATATCTTCTTCTCCTCCTTTTCCTTTCCAAAGTTGCCACCGCTTCCATCCACAAACCAAAATCCAAACCCAACTCCCTACTACCACTGGGGCCCCACTCGAAGATATTCACTGACATGTGGGACCCACGTCACATGGTTAGGACGAACACGTACCCATGCAGGCTGTGCCCTGCCACTACCAACAAAGTCAAACTGCCGTTCTCATTTCTCAACAGTATCCTTTGTCCGCTGCTCATTCATACAGCTCGAAGCCAGTGACAGTCTCCATCCGGAGGAGATCTCACGCGTAATGCGGGAATTAGGAACGAGGTTGAGGAGTAAAAACCACGTATAATCTCATGGTTTGGCAACATCTCCCACTAATCAATAAAATCCCCATCAAGATCTACCAAAATCACCACCTTAATAGTACGCTAATAATATAATCCCTAGACACTGATAGACTGTACTAGTGGATAGTCGTAGTAAGGTCTTCTTTTTTCCCTTCTCGATGATCCGGTCTACTCCCTCTGTTTCAAACTAAAGAACTACAGGATATAACACATCCTATTAATAAGAATTTAAATAGACAACGATGCACCAATACAGCAACACGGCAACACGTAATCACCATCAAATTTCCAGTTAACAAATTCTCTCCCCGAAATCACCATCAAGATTCGTGTAAGTAGCGTAGGAAAAAATCACGACATACGTACCGATGAGAGGTTCTTTGTCCTAAGAGATCTGCTTGGTGAAAATAGCGTATTACTGTGGGATTTTTAAAAGTTGCTTCTAAGTTGTATTGTACAAGTAACGATATAATTACACTACAACTATATACTATATTTACATCTATCAAGTTTTTACAGAAAATTTATAGATAATCACAGCTTTCAACGCCATGAGCCAAGACGCAAGCACCACACAATTGACCACAGCTTCACTTCTTAACCTTGTACCTCCTCACTTTGATTCTAAGGATTCTAAGGCTTTGTAACTCGAGTTGTTATCGTGAGAAAACTTCCTAAACTATTTAAATGTTTACCTTTAAGTTTTTTATAATTTGTTAAAAAACTTAAATAAATCTATTCTTTTAAATTTATAATAATTAGTACTCAATTAGTTATACGCTAATGGCTTATTTCATTTTGCGCGTCAACAAAAATTCAAACCAAAACGCACATTTGAACGCACCCTAGGAATAAATACATAGTAGTGATTCTAGAAATAAACTATGAACTAGGAGCTGATAAACTTAGTTTTTAAATTCTCATCAGCTACTAATCGCAAGACTATTTCTCATAATTTCAAGCATCCAAATAAGGCTAGATATAATTCAAGATGTAGCTATTTTTTTCAAAAAGATAGATGAAACTATTTCTTACCTATCCGTAATCTCAACCAATTACAATAGTCTCTCATTAATTTATCCATCTATTTTATCTTCTCAACTAATTATAATCTTTTATCATTTAATTCCACGTATTTTTTTATTTCCCTTGCAATACTATAAAATTATATTTTAGTACTATGGTTATATATTCTTAAATCCAAAGAAATTAAAATTATGATGAAGAAAATAAACAGGAGTAAAGCTGAAAAATTCCGCCTTTTTAATGTTCTTACCAATAAGCCACTACTTAAAAAACATTTTTCATACGGCAAAACCTATTTTTCCAGACGGTTAGGACACCCGTCTACACGAAATGGTATGCGAAAATATCGATTTTCGCATGCGGGTGACGCACCTGCATGGAAAAATTGCTATGTTTGTATGCGGGTGCTTATATCGGTCACATGCAAAAATAAAAAAAATAAAAATCTCAAAAAGAAAAATAGAAACCCTAGCTCCCGATGACGGCAACGGCGTGGATCTAGTCGTCACGGAGGTGGCGGCGGCGAGTGGGGATAGGGATGGCGCCAGCACCGAGCAGGGATAGGGATGGCGCTGGCACCGGCGATGCCACCCGAGGTCACCGAGCCGCCCGCCCGCTCCCGCTCGGAGGAGTGGTGAGGAAGGAGAGAGGAAGGGAGAAAAAAAAAACTTCAGAGAAGATAGGGTATTAATTATGGATGCTCGTATAGAAAAATCAATTATGTAGGAGTAAGCTAAATGATAATATTTTAGTAATTAGGATATTTGTGAAGAAGCTTCTAATAGCTACATCTTCTGTCAGAATCAGAATCGGTAGCTCCCTAAACAACAAGATTCTATATCTAAGAACATGTAATTATAAAATTCTTGCCTTCGTTTGATTGCGTTGAGAGTTAACTCTCCCAACACGTAAAACGGAACGACTTATTAGCGTATAATTAATTAAGTATTTGCTAAATTTCTTTTAAAAGGATTAATATGATTTTTTTAAAGTAATTTTTTGTAAAACCATAATGTTTAGCAGTTTGAATGGTAAGTTAACAAAGTAGGGAAAGAGCACACAATTTTTCGAACTCGAATACCCCATTCGAAGTCGAAACGAAACAAGAGAGTGAGGCACAGAGGCGTAGCGAATCCGATTCCAGCCTGGCTGACACGAGTCAACGTTGGCAGCGAGGGCGAGGCGGAGGCCGGAGGCCGAGGTGGGCCCCACCCCACGCCGCGTTCCTTGACCGCTTCGTCCACACCTACACACAATCCCTCACCCTCCCGTCACTGTCGCGTGGGCCCCGCACGAGGACCGTTGGCGGGGAGCAACGTTCAACACCCGGGCCCCACTTCCTTTTGACCTCCACGGACCCCAAACCGCGGGATTGAACCCGAGTTGATAAACAAATTCGCATGCGCGGTCAAAATCTCCAATTCCGGCACGCCTTTTTCTACTCTACTGTACTGATAGTCTCTCTCGCCTTCTTCTCTTTCTTTTTTTGTTCTGCTTTATTTTTTTTTCCAGTAAAAGCTCAGTCTCAAAGTCTCCTAAAATTGTTTTACACGCTAGTTCTACACTGATGCAGTAAAACCAAAAAAAAAACCAAAGAGAAGGGATAACAAATAATTTCTACGGTAATTATGATAACCGACAAGCTAATCCTCTCTCTTCTTCACCGGGGCGTCTCAGGCGAGCGGCAGCGCCAGCGGCGGCGGCGGCGCCGGCGGCTGGTCCTGGCCGGCGGCGGGGGTGTGGCGGTGCTCGCCCTCGTAGGTGACGATGAGCATGGACGGGTCGGCGGGGTCGCGCTCCACGTGCTTCCTCGCCGGGCACCCACGCAGCGTGCTGCACTTGTAGTATCCCCTGCAAAGTGACGCCATTAGTTTGGTGCTAATCGGTGGGATTAGTGGCGATTAATCTCGTCGGAGAGGATTAGCGGCGGCGCTGGGCGGTGCTCACCGTGGGAAGGGGGAGCCCTTGATGGGCTTCTGCCCGTACTTCCGCCACGAGAAGTCGTCGGCGGGGATGTCCGCCACCTTCGAGCTTATCGCCGGCACGCGGATCGTCCTCTTCACCCGATGCTTCCTGGAAATTCCGATGGATTGGCTTGCCAGTGAGTTGAATTCGAGGGGGGAAATGGAGGGAGTCGTGAAGATTTAGTAGCGTCCTTACCGGCGCTTGGAGCAGTGGCAGCGGCCGCCGGTGGAGCCGTACTTGCCGCCGGCGACGTTCTCGGAGTGCGCGTGGTCGTGGCACTTGCGCTTGTGGCCGACTCCGGCTGACACCGCGGCTGGGGCGGCGGAAGATAGAGGTGGCTTGCCGCAGCTGGTCGCCGGCGGTGGGCGAAGCATCAGAGAGGATGACCCGCCGCCGCGCCCGTTGGACACGCTGCCGTCGCCGGTGACCGACGAGAGGAACGACGAGCTCGCGGCGGAGATGCCGGAGACGCTGAACCCGGCGTCCTTGCTGTACCCGGACGCAGCCTTGGTGAAGTCGAGCGTCATGGGCCTCGACACCGCCGACGGGGACGACCTCACCGGCGCCGGCTCGGACGCCGCCGGGCCCGACGACTGCGCCACCACCGGACCCCGCCGGAACCGCGCGTGGCCGGTGCGGTTCAACATGGAGATCACCTTCTTGAACTTGGACACCGTCATGTCGGTGATCTCCCTGCAGTCCACCTGCTGCTTCTGCTCCTGCGCCGGCGCCGGCGCCGGCGACCTCTCGCTCGTCCCAGTCTGGGACAGCTGCAGAATAAGATGCTCCATCCCCCTCAGCCCCGCCGCCGCCGCCTCCTGGATGGCCACCTGCTCGTCCACCCGCCCGTACCCACTCATCAGATCCATGGTAATCATCGCCTCCTCCTCCGCCGCCGCTGCTCAACCACGGTGATCGCCGGAGTAAGGGAGAAATGGGGGGAAGAAGAAGAAGAAGAATTGGGAGGAGGGCAACGGAGTAGGGGTTATAAAACGACGCGACGCGGTCACCGGGAGCAGCCGGTGGCGGTCACAGGGTGGACCGGATAGAGTCAACGCAGGAACCCAATCGGACGGTCAGGATGGGTTGGTTACTGGCGCCACCGGCGTCAGGCGGTGGAGCCATACGCGCCGTTGGATGAGATGGACGGCTCGGATGGGTGGGAAAGTTGACCATGGAACAGTGGCCACGAGGTGGGCTCGCCCAATCAGAATCCGACGCGTTGTGGGGTCACGGGGCTAGTTGGTTCCAACTACGAGACAAGCGACCGAATCGCGCTACGTGTACCAAGCAAACCAGCAGCTCTCTTGCCACACAGTCACTGACATGTGGGCTCACCTGTTACCTGACCCTGAGCTACTTGGGTTCAGTGTGCAGTTCGCGGGAGAATTATTGCGCGGAAACTAGAGACTTTTGTAGGAGTAGGAGACGATTATTCGTGACCTTTTTTTTTTGCAAGAATTAAGAAAGGAAAAGTTTTTATATACAAATATATAAGGAAAACGACGCGTAGTTGTAGAGCTACAAGTCAGAGAGAAAAGAAAAAAAAATTTCATTTTTTGCTCGCAATTTGGATTCCTCACTGTGTGAGAGTTCATATCTGATAGTCTGAATGAGACGTGCCGTGTACGAGCGGGCAGGGGAGAAAAGTCAATGGTTAGACTTTAATGTAGTTGCGTGAATAAGAAATCAAAGGCAGATGTTCTGACTTTTTGTTTCTTCTTTTTTCTATTTTCTGTCCCTCCAAATGTATGTGGACTCGAAATGAAAAGGGAAAAGAAAATCTCTCCTTTTTAAATAAGCTCAACTACTACTGTCTTGATTTTTTTTTAAATGACTCGTGTGTGTCACGGGCCAAGTTGCAGCGAGAGCCATGCATAATTATGTGGTTTTCTGACTTTCTCTTTCTTTCAAATTATGTACGGTTCCTCCTTTACTTTTGGTACTACTGTAGTGATAGCACTACTTGATTTGCTTTAATTATATACAAAACTTCAGTTACATGCGTTTCAGCTATGTCAGCATGTCAGCTTAGCCCCACTTTAGCGCTGTTTTTTCCCCTAAAAGGATAAGATTTTGAAATGTTATTTTCAACAATAATTTTTAGCTAGGCTTTCTTATTAGCAATCATAAAATTAAGGCTGGACAATAAATGTGTCGAGGAAAAAAAAACAGCTTGGATTGGAACAAGTATTAAAATCAATTTTGCGATTTTGAATGAGATGTGCTTTTCAAGAAAGCAGTGCCACGGCCATGGGCTTGGATTGGAAAAAGTATTAGGTCGAAACCACCAAGTTAGTAAAACCATATATATTGCATTACAAAATACTGTTAAAACAATAAAATTTCTAAAAAAGAAAAACTACATACACAGAATTTGGTAGTGAACAACACAAGTAAAATTCTAAAATCAAACTCAAGTCAATTTGGAACATGTAAAATTCATAAAACATTGAAAAGTACCAAAATTAAGGAACCTTCACAAACCGCAGAAGTCCAAGCATAGGTAAGAGCATTCTCAATGCTTCAATGCTCCGTCTTGGATGGTTTCGTAGAATTAAATAAGCTAGTAACAATTAAGATTGATGGTGATGTAGAAAGAGATTTGATCAAGAAAAATAAGAGTTTTCTACTACATAATATGCAAAGTATGATCAGAGTTGAGTGGTATTAAATTAACATATTAAATTAGTTGTATATGTAATAGGAGAGTTACATCTACTAGTTTCTTGACCGATCTTGAAGAATAGAATTTGTTTTTCCTTATCTTTTATGTGAATAGTTTCATAGCTCTATCTCATAAACAAATGGTTCCCGGCCAGGAAAATATAGAAACTACTAATAGTACTTAGAGCTGGGACTACTCTACGTTACTGCTACTAGATCTCGAATCGAAACTCTTAGCCTGGGAAGGCACTCCAATTTTTGTCGCCCCAAGTACTATAGAGCTATGATGCGTGAGTGTGAAGCACAGCACCCCGTAATTAGAGATCACGGTGCATGTGTTACTGCATTAAGCTAAGCTAAATATCGGTAGGGCTTTTTTTCGATCTTATTGTAATATGTAGGGCACAAAAGAGAGCAATATCTCTAGGTGAATTCCTATGGAAAATTTTCAAATTTTGACAACTTTAGTTGAATTTCAAGCAATTTGAATAAAATCCAACCAAATTCCCACGTTCAAAAAACATCTTGCCTGAGATAGCGAGATATTAATATATATCTGTGCTATTATAAAAATTGAAGATGTTTCCGCTGAAATTTTGGTGCATCATCCGTGTTTGAGTTGGTTATAAGTTGTCCGTATCTAATTCGACGTTAGTCTAAAATGACTATTATACACCCCCTCCCAACGCGACCCAACCACCCCACACCATCCCACCGCTCCGTCCCCCGCGTCTCCACTTGGCACCGCACGCGCTCCTCCCTCGATCTGCGGTTTTTCTTTCCCTTTTATTCATTTATTTTTCTGTTTTTCTTTTCTCCCGATCATCCTGATCCTCGTCCGATCCTTTCAATCTTCTCTCTTTTCTCCTCCTTTTTCTCTTTTTTCCTCTTCCAAATTTCTCTCCCTATAGATGTTTTCCTTTTGAAATTATCATGTTTAAGGTGTGTATGGAGTAAGTTTGTTACTTTGTAAATTCTTTTCACCTACAGTAAAAAAACTTTCACTAATTAAATAATAAAAATTTCAATCTTTGATCGATGAGCTATAGCAAAATATATATGAGTCAACTTATAGAATAGTCACCCGATCGATTTGTGAGGCTATGGAAAGGTCTACAAAAAGATTCTTCGTGTGATGACGCTGTTGGCGGTCAATAAATGCAAACATTTACCGTCAACTCCTGCACAAAATATGTCAAATATAATATCAAAACTTAGTGGTCGGAGTTTACTACTAACCATTTCCACTAGTTTTGGTAAATATATGTATGCAGGTTATTTAAGGGGAAAATATACCTGCCATGCAACAAAAATGAACCTTCGGCCAATCAATCGCGAGTACGAGGATTGGAGGGGCCACCTGATTTTTAAAACCGACATAAAGTGGGACCAAACCATCCTCAACCGCCTTAGGGGCCAACCTGTAAGCTGCTAAAGAAAGTTGGTGGAGAAAGGTGGGGCCTAGGGGTCAGCCGAACCCCTGGTTTGGCCAAACCACCCCTGGCCCACCTCATATCCACCTTCCATAACTATCATTCCAACCGTCATTGGCACACTATAAAAGGAGGAGCTCATACACACTTCAACTTGCACAACAATGTAGAGTACAACTCACTTTTAGACATTTAGCTCCACTTTAGTATGTGGGTTTTATTAGAGAGTGAGGGGAAGCTCCGAAAGGAGTGCCCAGAATATCGGAGTTTTCTCTGAAGCTTTTACGGAGGAGTGCAGGGGTTATCAGTATTCCTCCAATGGAGTTCCGAAGAAGTGCCAGGATTATCGTTTTTCTTCTCTCGCTTGTACCTCGATGAATGCTTCTTTTATAAAGTAAGTATTCGAGTCTTCTATGTTATTTAATTAAGTTATTTAAGTGAGATATATTCTAATTGGTGTGGTGCTTACGTTAGCAATTATCTTCTTTTATTATGCACTCCACGGAAAGCAAGGTAGCCGACGGGTGGTGATAGCCCGTCCATCCTTCGTATTCCTCCATGTTTAGGTACATCATAGAACTCAAAACTGGACTCAGCCTGGCAGATCAAGAGAGGACTGGTGCCCGAAGCATTCGATAGAGTTTTACCTTTAACTTAAATAATCTAATTAAATGCTTTGAAATCCTCTCTAGCCAAAACCTTCATCATTTATTGTTCTTGGGTAGAATCCTGATCGTAGATTGTATACACACGTTTCTCGTGTTCGATACCCTTGAGTCACTTTAAGAAGAAGCGCTACTTCGGTATCTGCACGCTTTCGGATTTATCTATCATCATAAGAAATACCAACAAATGCATGGAATGAGCGTAATCATGCTCAATGCTATATGTGATTTTTGACTTTATTTTACCATTGTTTTGTTTGACTTTGGATTCGTCATTAAATTACCAGTCTTTGTTAATCGTGAAAATTATCTACACCTATTACTGTACACATGTATTTTTGCTAGTAATTGAGAACTTTAACGTGAATGATTATCAAGCGATGGAGAAGTGTCATCATATTCTCCTGTTTTCGTTGACTTTTCTTTTGTACTCATTTTTAGTTGTTTATTTACATTTTCTTTGGTTTTTATCGTTTCGTCGAGATATTTCCCTCAATTTTCAAACGTGAGGACAGAAGAGTGTGGAATGGGGCGTCGTAGCATTGACCTTTTCTTCGTAGATGCTCCTTCCAACAAGCTCATAAATGCATTCAATTACACGAAAAGATTAATTGAATCATAGTCATTGCCATTAGGACTGCCCTAACCTTGATATAGGTTAATTAGTCGAGTAAAGAGAGATGAGTTAGCGAACCATTAGGCCAATCATAAAAAAATAATTAAAATACTAACACATACACAAAAAAAGACAAAGGTGGGTATTGAACTTGCACTACAGTACTGAAATTTTCAGTTTGTTAAACTTGTTTAACTGAGATGAATTAGCAAACTTTTGGGAGGCTAATTTCCGATAAAAAAATTGTAGGGCTAATTATTAATTACTCGATTAAAGTGCAAGCAGAATAGCTAGATTAAGTCATTTGGAACTAAACTTACAGTAATTGCATACTTACCGATCGCATGATGAAATATGTTATTACATGTTACTTAACATTTTTCTTCATGTTTATAGTAATACCGATGTATGCCGTTAACGTTTAGATACACATTTAACTATTCATCTTATTAAAATAATTTATGCAAATTCATAAGATATACATCATACTCAAAATACTTTCAGTAATAATAACTCACAACAAAATAAACGATAATTACATAATTTTTTAAAAAAGATAAATGATCAAACGTGTATCCAAAAGAGGGAGTATATAATATTAATTATAGCCTCAATTTAGCACATATGATTCTTTTGGAAAAAAACATAGTATTACTATGATTTATTTTGTTACCATTATCTAAAAAAATGTTTCTATGTCCTTTTGAGTATTTGTTTGCTTTGTTTTGTTTTACCTGCATGAGTTCACTTATATATATTACGTATATATATAACATAAAGCATAAAGTATTAGAAGTTGATCTAACTAGAAGGCATTAACATAACATGTATTAGGTTATACAATTTTATTTTGAAAACTATATGTTGCTACAATACCAAATTGATCAATACAAGACATTAGTTCCAACAAAAATGATTTGTTTAATTGATCTATCTACTTTCTTTAGCAAATTACCCCAAAAATTAGCATTTCTAAAGGGGACGTTGAAAGGGAAAACAATGTCTTGCCCCGGAAAACGTGCCGCGTGGTATGACAATCCTAAAAGATGTTGTAATTTATAGAATTAACCGAACTAATTTTTTTAGTAATAACTTTATTTTAGTTTCCCCTAAGAAGAAAAATAAACATGTGAATAATTAGAAAACGTCACCAAGGCAATGGTGATGGGCGGTGGGAGTGACTCACTGTCACTGATGCATGTCCAGTGTGCTTAGGAAATATATGGTGGTCGTTGAGTTTTCATGGACGGGTCACTTTATTTTCTGCAAACATCTCAACTGTATGATAATTATCATATCCCTGCGGCATCGCAGTTATCTGGATAGCTTAATCAGAGAGCATAGACCCACAGAAATAATCAAAAGGATCAAAAGATAAACTTATCGCTAACTGTAATGAGCCCATCATGATCAGGCATGCAGGGATGCAATGCAATTAGGTAGGTGACTAACTTATCACTTAAGGGATAGTGGGATACACGATCAACTGACGCCAACTAAAAGGCAGAGATATACGGTCATATCTCATTTTCATACACTTCAAAATCTTCAATGCTTATCTCATGATTTGTTGGCTGTTTCACTCACTTGTGCCTTCTTTGGAAGTGACTTATATAACAAAATTCCCTTATCCTTCAACTATAACAATTATTCAAAGTCTGTCTAGAATATAAAAACTTTTTTTTATCTATTCTCATGCCTCAACCAATAACAACCATCTCCCATTTAATTACTCCACTTATTTCTCTACTACTTAGTCAATTACAACCTTCACTCATTTAACTCATTTAGTCACATCTACTTTAGTAACACATGTTTCTAAGTCTATGAATTGTTATATCTTGAGAAAGGGACTATAAATTTCTACTGAATTTCCTGCGCACGTGGCTAGGTTTTGTGTAAGGAAATGACTAGTCAAACGATACAACATTACATTTGAGCAAGACAAAAATGTCATATCCCTTTTCAAGGAGAGAACAGTGACAGTATCATTCGACTAGACCTGGTATAAAACATGGTCTGAGAAAGGAAAAAAAACGTGCAAAAAACGTGCCTATATGTGCAAAATGGCGTGCACAGAGTAAAGTACGCGTGGTTCTTAATTAATTGCAGGTAGTTGCATATTTTTTTATACTGCAATATATTCGACCGAGATAATACAGTGGACCTGTTCGAGTTGACTGAAGAAAAAAATCCCACGTGCAAATTTATGAATTTCTGTCTTACTATATTGATTGCAGGTTGTTGAGGATGTTAAATAGAATCTGAAATCATTAATTGAGATTTGATGAGGTGGACGTTTTGTTGTGTCGAGTTAATTTTTTTTGTTAGCTTCTTTTCCAGATATTTACCGGATCAGTACAAAGGTCTTTGTTGTAACACATGATTCTAACATAATAAAATGTACAGGAATTGATAAATACAGAAACCGAATGTCATTGTCCATTAAACTACTATAGAACATGGAAACACACAATGTTTTGGAATTATTGTTTTGATGACATATCCTTTTCTTCTTTTGTTTTTTGAAACTTGGATGACATATCTGAAGTAATTATAAATTCAAGGTACAAAAGGGAAAACATAGGATATGGGACCACTTGTTATTTTCATCCAAAAATCCTACCGAGTAACAGAGTAGCCCGTCTCAGAGGAATTTTAAAGGAAATTGAAAGGAATTTACAGGTGCCAATGCTCAGTTGCAAAGTGCTTCACAGGAAATTCGCCCAAAGGAATTTACAGGTGCCAATGCTCAGTTGCAAAGTGCTTCACAGGAAATTCGCCCACAACCTATTATCAAAGGAGGCCTAAGCTTGTAGCAAGTGAATGTAAACATGTGGTAGTCAGGTCAGGTGAACTGGTCCCTGTAGGTCAGAAGAACACCACAAATCTTCAGTCCAGAAAGAAACAAGAAAGTTGTCGCAATATATTGTTGAACATTTCAGCACCGAGAGTCCGAGACCTGATGGTTTGCCATTTGTTCTGTTCTGAACTTCTAATGGTTTGTACCTCTGTATGTATGTTGAAATTTGATTCTGACCTCACAAAAGAAGTCTTGGGGATGACCGCTGGCACGCAAAACTAGTGACATTCCTAGTCTTCCATTGGGATAGAGTCAGTTCTACCGATGAAATTAGTGCCACTCGATTACAGTGTCATCATCTGAGCCTTTTATTCCTGGTCTTCCATTGGGATAGAAAGTGTAAAACTTGGAATGGTTATTCCTTTGCCCTGTAGAACGATGCAGTTAATGACCCGCTTAAGTTTTGGATCCTAAACCAGTGCAAATCATAATCCACAAAATTTTCCATGATGTGCTTCAAAAAATCTGATGTCAGAAAAGAAGTCTTTGGATGACACACAAAATTGTGCAATATTCCTGGTCTTCCATTGGGATAGAATCTTCTACGGATGAAATTAATGCCACTCGCATACAGTGTCATCATCTGCATCTGCTATTCCTGGTCTTCTGTTGGGACATAATCAGTTCGACTCAAAAGATTTTGACTGAATCTTTAGAAGTTGGAATGGTTCTTCCTTTCCTCCATATAATAATGTGGTTAAGAAGCCTCTTAAGCATGGTTTAGGTCTAAAACCAATGTAAATTATAAGCCACAAAATTTTCCACGATGAGCTCCAAATATGTGGTACAGTGGGCTGGTAATCGACAAATTTTAACGTTGTCGTACAGGTCTTGTTCAACTCTGCTATCAAGCCAGACTGGTGGCCTTGGTCTGCGACACCCTGTAATTGCAGCCTCCACCTTGACTTGTGAGAGTGACACCGTGACCGCTTCACAGCAGCTCTTCATTTTTGATCTGCGCCTGGCAAATGTGAAACACCCGAGCTGCTGCATCTGCAGAATCAAAGAAAGGTTAGCGGGGACTTGCAGCTTCAGCTCTTCAACAAGCTAGATGGCTTCTGTTACTGCTCCCAAGCAGGCTAACAGGTAGTATGCCTGACTGCACTGGTAACTGTCGATACTGAAATTTTACAATGGTTTTCTCATTACATGTATCCCTGACGTTACCAAGAAGGCTGGAATGTTTTATCATTCAACGAGGAGCCGAGGACCTTTTATTGCCTGATCATCTATAGAAACTTCACTCTCACACTCCGAAACATCAACAGTTGATACAGTGAGACATCTTGGCCAATCAAACATATTCAATACACAGCAACTTCCGTAGGTCTTTCGGTCATCCTCTGACTAAATCAACATGAATTTTTGGAGAGATGGCAAATGAGTAAGGGATGGAAAATACAAATCAAGGGCTAACGGTCTCAGAAACACAGGTCCATGCAGGCAGCTTTTGCAGGTCCATCTCTACCATAGAGCTTCTAATGCTTTCAACTTCATCCCATCGATTACTACCAGCTTGGGCATTGCTGAACACCACATGGTAGCCAACATTACCTGGTTCCAATTCCATAAGTTTCTGAGCCGCATAAGAAGCAAGCTTACTGTTCGAGTGTGTTCTGCAAGAAGCAAGGAGCGCACCCCAAATTCTTCCATCTGGCTTAACATTCATATCACTGATAACTTGTAAAGCATCATCTAGGTTGCCTGATCGTCCAAGAACATCCACCATGCAGGTGTAATGACCAAGCTCAGGTGTGATGCCAAACGTTCTTGTCATGCAATCAAACAATTCATGAGCTTCACTAACAAGACCGGAGTGACTACATGCTGACAACAAGCTCAGGAAGGTCACCCCGTTTGGCCTTACTCCTTCGACTAGCATCCTGTGGAACAATGCCAGAGCCTCCACACCATAGCCATGGATCGCATATGCTTCAATCATTGAACTCCATGCAACAATATCTTTCTGATGGATGCTGTCGAAGCACCTTTGTGCCAAATTAAGGTCCCCACAGCTAGCATAGAGTTTAATGATGGATGTCTCCAAGGCGCTATTCTCAGATTGTGCATCATAATTGTTTCTTATCATATACCCATGAGTTGCTTTACCTAGCCGTAATGCACCAAGTTCTCTGTAACTGATGAATAATCCTTGCAGCATGTCAACACTGGGAACAGATGAAGAATTCAGCATTCTCCCAAACAAATGGATTACTTCTATAAACTGCCCACAGTAAATGAAGCCCCAATTCATGGATGACCATATGCAGCTGCCTGTTTCGCTGAATTCTTCAAATAACTGAACTGACGAAGCTAATCTGTTGCATTTTGCGTAGAAATCCACAAAGGATGCCACCAAAATTGCATCATTGAGACCGCTCCTAAATGCGAAAGAATGCAGTTTCTCACCTTCTCGGAGACATTTGCGCTTGGCGAATGCAGCAACTATTGTGGTTATGGTCTGGCAGCTAGGACACACCTCCTCTCTTCTCATCCTTTGATACATTTCAGCAACTTTGGAAATGTTCCCTTCCGAAGAATACTCTGAGATCATAATGTTCCAAGAAATTGCATCTCTTCTCGGAGACTGCTCGAACAGCGCCACCGCGTCGTCCAAGGCTGGCATCCTGCACAAGTGCGTCAAGATCGAGTTGAGAACTAGTAGATTATCACTCAACCCACTCTTCACCGCGTAGCAGTGCAGCTGCCCCCCGCCGACTACGTCCTCTTTGGCCGTGCACGCGCGGAGCACCACCGCGAGAGTCACGGCGCTCGGCTCGCAGCCCTCCATCCGCATGTACGACAACAGGCGGGACACCTCCCGGACGTCCCCGACACCGGCGTGCGCAGAGACCAGCGACGTCCAAGAAACCACGTCGCGCGTGGGCATTTCGTCGAACAGCTTCCTGGCGCGCCCGACCATCCCGTGCCGCGCGTAAGCGTCCACCAGCGTGTTGCAGAAGTAAATGTTTGCGGCAAAGCCCGCCCTGACGCCGAAGGAGTGCGCGGCGCCGAAGAGCTCGGCCTCGCCGCGGCGAGCTGGGAGGGATGCCGCGGCGCGGTTGAGGAGCGGGAGCGTGTAGCCATCCGGGCGTGCGCCGGCGCGGAGCATCGCGGCGAAGGTGGATACGGCCGCAGCGGGGAGGCCTGCGTGGAGGCGGTCCCGGATAGCGGCGTTCCATTGGTCGGTTGTGGAGGAGGGTGGGCTGAGGAGGGCGGCGCCGGCGCGCGATGTTGACGGAGAAGACGGTAGCAGAGCAGGTGCTCGACGAAATGCGGAGGAAGAGTTTAGAGACATTCCGACAAAGACTGCGTGGAAATGTTACTCCCTCCCCCTAAAATATAATTTTATTTTATGGAATTCATAATTTATGATATTTCCATGGTTTCGATTCCTCAATACACGAAAATCCACAAATTTTCAGCCAATCGAATTCTTAGGAGGAGAATCTAATTAATTCAAAAATTGATCGCTAAGGTGGGAATCTTTTTCCTTAACTTTGGTGTTCGTTACCAGAAATGCTTAAATTTTAGAATGATGAAAGTATATTTTATGAAGAATTTGAATAAACCATAAATGAACTTGCCTATTAAAAAATGAAATAAATAGGTGGTGGCTCCTTTTCATAGAGGTAAGAGAAATAGGAACATTAGTAGAACGACGAAAATGGAGTCCGAATGTGGCCTAGGTTATGATTTTAGTGCAACTTATTACTAGACGACGAGGTGGGCTCGAACTTGATATGAATTGGACCTCCATTTGTAGCCTCGTGCGTATGTAAAGAAGTGATATCCTCATCGTACTCCCCTCTTGAATTGGAGTCGTCCTCGACTCAACCTAAACTTCTTCTCCCAGAGATGGCAGCAAGTCGGCATACTTGTGCAAAATGCTAGCAACCAAAGGTAAAACAACACATAGGAAATAATTATATGAACGAATTGCACATCAAAGCATAGCATGGAGCCGTATTAACAAGTTCATATGTATGCAAAATCATAGCACTCCCCTTTAATTTACGTCACACCCTGATTTTTGTTTCAGGTTTTATAAATTATTTAATAAATTATTCCTAGAATTTATATTAAATGTTCATTAATTTATAAGTGAAGTTAATGTGGGAAATAAAATTTTCTATATTAAACATGGCTGGATTTAATTTTTATTAAATTCTTCATGATTAATTCTACTCTATGTAATTTTCTCGGATTTTTCACAGCTCAATTACTAATTTTAAACATACAAAGAACATTTTAGTAATTATTTAAATAATAAATTAAACATTAAATGGTCTAGTTATAATTTTTATAAATACTTTAATTGTTCAAGTATTTGCAAGATTTTTCGTAGAATTATTTGAGCATCGGAAGTATTTTTGAAAATTCAAAGATCATTTCAGCGATTAATTTAATTAGAAAAGTAATTAAAAATCCCCTTTTCCTTTTGGGCCTTAATAGGAAAAGTCCTCTCTCTCTCGGCCCATTCTCCTCTCATCCCACCGCCCCTCCCCTCCTTCTCTCTCAGCCAAGTCTATTTCGCCTCCCTCTTTTTTTCTCTCTCTTCTTTCTTTCTCTCGGCCCGGCCCGAAAGAAAGTCTACTTTCCCTCCCTCGCGCTACAGTGTTGTCTTCCTCCTCCATAACCAAATTCCTTCGAATCCGAGCCAATCTCTCCCACCTCCGCCTATATAAACGATGTCCGGGGTCTCCCCTTATGTTTCCCCTCCTTTTCTTGCGTCACCGTGCCCTAGCTGCCTCTCCCCGCGCTCGCATTCTCTCTTCGCCGCTGGCCTCCGCTCCAACCGCCGCTAGCCGCCACCCCGGCCAACACCATCTAGCGCCGCCACCTCCTCCTGCTTCGCAAGGCCGAGCTCTACCCCGGCTACCCCGTCTCCTCCACCGAAACCCGCTGGTTTCCGTTGTCACCGTGTAGGCCTAGTTCGCCTTCGTTTTTTTATCACCGATGAAGCCCTGCTGCTTCTCCCGTCACCGCCTTCGGTCGCCGATGCCTCCGTTGGATTCGCAGCTGCGATGAGAACACCGTCCACCCCTCCATTGCCGCCGAAGATCGCCGAAACACTGTTTCACCGTAAACCCGACGTCATTGCCGCATCTACCTCACCGTCAGTCGTCATTCGCCCATTCGCCGTCGTCCATCGTCACGACGCCCCTCGGTGAGCTCCTCTCGTCATGCTTTTCCTCCCGGTGTCCTCTGTTTGTGTCGCCGTACCATGTCCGGCTGTCCCGCGTGGCATGTTCACGTCAGCGCCGATAATTGCCACATCGTTGCCATGTCAGCATCTATCCCGCATGGATGTTGATGTGTTGCTCATCTCAAAACCTTAGATCAGATCAATTAAGCCATCAACTCTAGGTCAAAGTCCGATCAACCGATCTCCACCATCCAAATCAATATAGATCTTCCCTCTCTTTTCAATGATATATTATTCCTTTTTGCTATATGTCATCTACCAAATTTTATTCAATCTTTGTACCGGAGGATGTTTTTAATCTTTTCTCTCAGTTATAAATCATTTGTAAATTGTTTAACTAACTTGGAATAGTCTTTTCTTTAATAGGTTTAATTGGATTAAATCTTGTAAAATTCATAACTAATTCATATGAAGTCGGAATGAGGCCGTTCAAGTCTCTAAATTCATCTAAAATCATGATCTACATGTTTGTTTACTTTTTATGTACTATTTATTTGGAGTTTCTTAGTCTTTTCCTTATTTTGCGTGTTAGCTTGTCGTTTCCGTCGTTTCGGAGGTTCGTGCGTGCGTCGGAAGTGTTCCAGAAGCCTACTGAAGACCGATTGTTGCAAGGCAAGACACACAAATCCCAAACACAATCCTTTGAGCATGTTGGACCTATATTTAAATTCTCTATTTATTTCAAATGTGCATTTATTTTCGAATGTCACTGGGTGGTGTGAACCTATTCTTTTGTTATGGCCAGTTTGTATTGATTATCCTATTCCTTGATACATTGGGTTATAAATTTGACTAGTTGAACTTTATATATTGGTTCAGCTAGATATTAGATATAATTGATTAGCCATGCTTAGAAACTTTAGTATCATTTCATATGGGATAATTAATGTTTCACTTAAATCTTAATGATGGATATTTAATGGAAGCTCACGATGGTCAATGTGAGTGATGGGTTAATTAACTTGCCAACTAAAATTTGACTAATGGTGGGTTGTGAGCACATGGTTGGACATGATATTTGGATGGTTGTGCTCATGATAATTAAGAACCGGTTCACGAGCTACTGTTGTGAAACATTAATCGTACTAACCACAAGCCAGCGTGGGCAACGGCTTGACATTTGATGTAGCACGATTCAATGTGGAGTGCCAGACTGTGAAGTGGTGGAGATAAGCCCACGGGGGATCGCTGGGGAGTCCATACCTGTGCTAAAAGGGGGTGACTATGATCCGGGAGCGGTGCACTGCATTGAGTTGAGTTATGTTAGGTGTCTTGTCACAGTCTCTATTCGGGTACTTTTCCAGTATCGCGACGCATGGTTGACATGATGTTGAGGCTGTGTCTTGTGGGTACAGTGGTACATCTCTAGCCAGAGTAAAACTATTCGAATAGCAGTGCCCGTGGTTATGGGCGGGTCTAACAATGTTTTTCGTGATTAGTCCCGCACTACTCATTAATAGTATAAGGTGATAAATGGTAATCATTGGTTTAGCTCCTTGTTTGGAATGGTTAATTCCTGCTTTGGAGGTTTGATCTGTACGACCGGGGTTGGTTGTTCAGGTTTGGTTGGGCCTGTGCAGCATTGGTATGCTGTTCAGTGTTGATTAATGTTGATGATTATAATTACTCTACTATTTTACAATTCTCAAATGTTTGCTAAATGCTGCTTTTGCAAATGAGCCTATATATTATTGCCATCCTTTGGTATCCTTGTGCACTTGCATATTTGCTGTGCGGCTTGCTGAGTATTCCATTGTCACGCCTAGAAATTCGCTAAGCCGAATTTCCAAACAGAGTGTGTATTTAAAACCCCTATCCAGGACCAGCCAGCGTACACAAACGACAAAGTTGACATACAACGTCTTACAAAACATTCAAATGTCTTACATAAATGCAACGGAAAAGGGTAAACAAGCTTATTCTAATCTTGACGCTTGCAACGCGGCGAAACCACTCCACAGGCATCCTCGATGGCAGGACGGCGATCACTCGGAGAAACCACCATCAGAAACATACTCCAACTCTGGTGTGGGGAAAAGAGCAAGACTGAGTACTACCCACTGTACTCAACAAGTCATACCGGAAGAGAGGGTATGATGCAAGTGTTGCCAAGGAAAGGCTAGGGTTCATTTGCATAAAGCTGGCATTTAAAAGCAGTAGTTGAAAACGGTAAAACCGTTGAGTTATTTAAGCATAATTAAACCATCGCTGTCCAACGCTACACCCCGTTGCGACAGGCCCAAACCATTCCACCTGAACTAAACCAGTTCCATTAGGTCAGATTATTAGGGTTATGACTAATCACGGTGAATCTGGTTGACCGCCCATAACCGCGGGCACGGCTATTCGAATAGTCTTACTCTGATTAGAGGTGTACATCTGTACCCACAAGACACAGCCCCACGACACGTTACCGTGTGCCGATATACCTCCACGGTACCCTGGAAAGGGACTGTGACAGGACCCTTCGCATAACCCCCTCTAGCCAAGCACACCACACCTCAGGTTTCACCCCCGTCCCCAGCGGGCAACGGGCA
Organism: Oryza punctata; assembly: GCA_000573905.2. Classification (NCBI taxonomy): domain Eukaryota; kingdom Viridiplantae; phylum Streptophyta; class Magnoliopsida; order Poales; family Poaceae; genus Oryza; species Oryza punctata. The sequence continues at coordinate 10,302,812 of CM002491.2, read as the reverse complement.
GTCCCCTCTCGTGCCTAGGTGAATCCGGAAGCGACAGAGGCCATCGCAGGTTCCGCCCCGCTCCATCACGCCCACCCTTGCCTGGGAGCGTCGGCTAGAGAAAAGCTATACTACAAGCCCAGCCGTTGCCCACTCTGGCTTGTGGTAAGTACGGTAAGTTCTCCCAGGTGTTCCCGTGAACCGGTCCTTAATTGCCATGGTGCGACTAGCAAAACCATGCACCCACAGCCCACCATTTAGCATGTTTTAAGTTCATCATTCTACCGTGGTGACATTTCTATAAGGTTATCACATATGGAGACTATACCAAAGGTATTAAATGAATCCCCTTTAGTGAGCTATTTGAACTAAGCAGGCTAAGCATACCCTAAACCAAGAAACTACACATTTAATTACCCAAGCTGTCAAAGGTACAAGGTAAACAATGTATAAGGTTGAGTACAATCGGATAGCAATACCCATATAGATAACATTATAAAATAATGCAGTATTTAAAGAAAAGTAGAACATTGCGCAAATCAGTACAATATGATCAATGATGAAGCATGACTTGCCTTGCTTTGGCGTTGGGTCGACTTCGGCGACAACTTCGAAGTAGACGGGTTCGTCCGAACTGCCGGATTCTACACGACATAAAAAGCACACAAGCAATACAGGCTATAAGTCTACTGAAACAGAGAACAAAAGTATTTTTAATGGATTCTAGGCATTTTTATGAATTTTCTGTAATTTGAATGGACTCAAACCGAGTCCGGATGAATTAGTTATGAATTTTAGAAATTTACTGTTTCTTTAACTAAAATAGAAAAATCCTTAATTATGTTTATTGCGCAATAAAGGCCCCGGGTTGACATCATCAAGGGTGGGGCGGCGCCGACAGGCGGGCCTCGCACGCACGTCAGTGGCACGAAGGCGCTGGTCCACGGTGGACTAGGTCCACGGGACCAGCGGGCGGCGGTGTGCCACGTGGCGCACGCGTGGCGGCCGCGTGGCATCACGTCGGCGGGCGCAGGCGCATGGGGAGGCGCGGGCGCAGGCGCGGTGGCACGGCCGGCGCGGCGGCACGGTGCCGAGAGTGGGCGGCGTGGCCGGCGTGATAGCGGCGGGGAGGCGCACGCGGCGGGCGAGGTGGCGTGGCCGGGCGGCGCATGGCGTGGCGCGGCGCGGCGGCGACGACCGGGCGCAGGCGGCCGGGCGAAGACGCGGTGGGGCGCGGCGGCGGCCGTGCCGAGCGGCGCGGGTAGGAGAAAGGAGGGAGAGAGAGAGAGCTCACCGGAGCAGCGCCGGTGGCGAGGAAGAAGATGGCGGCGGCAGGCGCTAGGGCACGGGAGCAAGTGGCGATTTGGGGAAACGGGAGAGGGGAGTATGGGGAGGACTTATATAGGGGAGGGATGAGCGGATAGCGCTGGGAGGTGGCCGGATTTCTCGCCAGAGTAGTGGGGAGAGTGGGGAGAGAGGGAGGTAAGGTGGCCGGGATTCTAAGGGTGAATCCCGCGCCTCTAGCGGCCCGTGGGCGGCGGTGGTTGCGCGCGGGGTGGGCGGCGTGCGCAGGGAGGTGGGGGAGTGGTGCGGGCGACGCGGACGGAGTGGCGGCCAGCGGTTGCGGAGGGTGAGGCGGCGTGGGCGGTGCCGGGCGATGCGGCCGGTGGTTGCGGCTCCGCCGGCTGGAGCTTCGAGGTGGGCCCGACAGGTGGGGCCCACCTGTCGGCGCCCCGATCCGTGGGGGAGGCGCGGCGGACTTGCGGCCTGTGGGCCACGGCCATGGGCCGGCCCGCGGGGAGGAGAGAGAAGGCGCAGGGGGAGGAAAAGAGAGGAGGCGGTAGGGGCTGATGGGCCGAGCGGCGCGGCCGGCCCGGTAGGGAGGAAAGTGGCGCGGCTGGCCCGCGGGAGGAGAGGCCGGCGGCCCAAGGGAGGAAGAAAGGAGAAAAAGGAGGAGAGGAAAGGGAAATAAAGAAAAGGAAAAAGGAAGAGAGAAAGAGGGAGGTTTTCTCGGGACTTTTGCGCAAAGTTAAGATTTTAACTGGGTTCGAAAGAAATATTTTTAGAGCTCTGTAAATTCCGCTAAACATCTTGTTAGTGTATTTTGGCATGTAGAACTCAAGAAAAATTCCACATGCCGATTCCGATTATTACTTGCATTAATTCGATTAGGGTTTCTCTCTTGCATTTACACAGGTAATTTCTCAAGACCATTTATTAATTAACTTTAGGCTTGGGAGAAGAACTTCAGGGTGTGACATCCATGTACTCACCCTTGCAATAATCAATCAACCTCAGTTGAAGAAAGTTCTGAAGGAGAAGACGTTTGGCTTATACCCCAGTTGAGGTGCCTGTGGGAGTGGAGCTGAAGCCATCGCTAGATTTTGTTTTATGCTGCAATTTTCTTTATGGTGAGGACATTGTCTTTTCTGTAAGTATTTAATGTTATTATGATGATGGATTTGTATATTAAATTATCGATTTGTGTACCTCGGCTGATTCCTGGATGAGGATTTAATGCACAAATTAGTTCGGAAATTACTTGTGAACTTCTCGGCGTGACAAGTTGGTATCAGAGCCATCTCGACTGTATGATAAGCCAAATGGTCAAACCTTAAGGATAAATTTTCCGAAAACTGAATTTGTGAAAATATTTCCTTTCTTCCTTCTCCTGAATTCTTTGCAAATCATTTTATCAATCATCCCTTTACCTCCTTCAACTTGGATAGTTGCTAAATTTGCTAGAGAAACTCCAAGATGTCGATGGTGTATACTTCTGGAAGTCAAGTAGATCAATGAACAAGAAGATTGTGGTTGACCTAGGTGTCAAGCTGTCAAGATGGATTGAAATTTGAATCCTGCTTAGAACGTATGTCACCAAAGTGACCTTGAAGAACAGTTAGTAGGGTAGAATGTTTGTTGCTTGCTTGTGTGTAGGTATGGTTGCATTCCCGTCAGTGATGTAGTTCATTGATAAGCGTGTAGCTATACTAGGTTGCTTGCTTAATCAACTTGAACAATATAATGGTCTACACACACCAGATCAGTGGTAACATGGTTAAGGTCTTGTCCTTAGTGTAACCTCTCTCCTTCTATCTTCTCCAAATCTGCAACAGATGGTGAACACTCATGCTAGTGGAAGTGGAAACAATAACAATGAAGAGAACCTAACCCTTGCCCAAATTCTGGGTCAACAAACCCAATTGATCAACCTGTTAGTGCAGCAAGTGCAGAACCAGCAAGGAAACAACAATGACAATACTCTGCCGCCCCAGAACAAGCTAGTTGATTTTCTTCGTGTGAGGCCGCCTACCTTTTCTAGCACTACCAACCCAATGGAAGCAAGTGACTGGCTGCATGCTATCGAGAAGAAGTTGGAATTGCTCCAGTGCACGGATCAGGAGAAAGTTGTGTTTGCATCACATCAGTTGCAAGGACCTACTTCAGAATGGTGGGATCATGTCCGGATGAACAGAGCAGAAGGTCAACCAATCACTTGGGTCGAGTTCACTAAACCATTCAAGAAGACACACATACCTGCAAGAGTTGTTGCTTTGAAGAAGCATGAGTTCAGGACACTAAAGCAAAAGGATCGTACTATGACAGATTATCTTCATGAGTTCAACTATCTGGCTCGCTATGCTCCAGAGGATGTGCGTACTGACGAAGAAAGGCAAGATAAGTTTTTGGAAGGCCTGAAGGATGGGCTGTCAATTAAGTTAATCTCTCGAGACTATGTTGATTTTCAGAAGCTGGTTGACAAAGCAATTCGACTAGAAGACAAGCAAAACAGGATGGATAACCGCAAGAGAAGAATGGTTGTTGTAAAGGAAGCACAGGGTAGTAGCCAGAGGCAACGTATCAAGCAACTCCAAATTGGTGAATCAACTCCAACGTCTCAAGAACAGTCCCAACAGTTCAACAACAGTTGTGAGATCAATTCAGAGACTAATGCAAGCAATGAAGTTAACATCGAGCAGGCTACTCAATCAGTGCCAGTTGAACAGAATTAGACTCAAGAGGACAACAGTAATGGAAGGAATCAACTTGTGTGTTTCAACTGTTATGAGCCAGGTCATTTTGCAAGAGAGTGTTCGAAGCTGAAGCATCAACAGGCACAGGGTCAAGTCAACAACATCATCGTCACAAGAGCTAATGCAGTGCCAGTTGTCTTATCAAGTGATCCAGCTCAGCCATCAGTTTCAAGGCAGCAGTAGTTCTTAGCCTCAGAATAATTATCAAAGTTATGGAATAAGTAGACTGTAGTTTACCTATGCCCTTTTTCTTTCTAGCCGTTCCGAATCTGGGGACGAGATTCTTTGTAAAGGGGAAGATCTGTCACACCCTGATTTTCATTTCAGGGATTTATAAAATATTTAATAAATTATTCCTAGAATTTATATTAAATGTTCATTAATTTAGAAGTGAAGTTAAATGTGGGAAATAAAATTTCCTATATAAAGCATGGCTGGATTTAATTTTTGTTAAATTCTCCATGGTTAATTGTACTCTCTGGAATTTTCTCGGATTTTTCAGAGCTCAATTACTAATTTTAATCATACAAAGAATATTTCAATAATTATTTACATAATAAATTAATCATTAAATGACCTGGTTATGATTTTGTTAAATACTTTGAGTGTTTAAGTATTTGCAAGATTTTTCTTCGAATTATTTGAGCATCAGAAGTATTTTTGAAAATTCAAAAATCATTTCAGTGAATAATTTAATTAGAAAAGTAATTAAAAATCCCCTTTTCCTTTTGGGCCGAAATAGGAAAAGTCCTCTCTCTCTCTCGGCCCATTCTCCTCTCCGCCCGCCGCCCCTGCCTTCCTTCTTTCCCGGCCAAGTCTATTTCGTCTCCCTCTTTTTCTCTATCATCTTTCTTTCGGCCCGGCCCTTGTGCGAAGTCTGCTTTACTTCCCCGCACACTGTGCTTCTTCAACCTCCAGACAGAGCTGCCTCTCTCTCGTGCGCACTATAGCAGCATCCCATCTCACGTCAAATCCGGCCTCCCCGTTGCTCCCCTTCCAAAATTAGTTGCAGGAACAGATTCCCCTCAATCTTCTCTACCTTTCCCCCAAGAAATCCCCAAAAATACCGAATCCAATCCTTTCCAATTTCGTGGATTAAATCTTTCCATGATACCGAATACCGAATCAAATCTTTCCACGTGGTATTTCCAAAAATACCAAATCAAATCCGCTTCGCTCCGGCCCAAGCCTCCGGCGACGGGCCTCCACTTCGCTCCGTTCGAAGTTGGCCTTTATATGTGTGTGTAATGAATTTGGATCACAACTCAACACGATGCCTGGACTATCACAAGTATGCCAGGAGGAGATTGGTATTGGGAATATCTCAGGTGGTGCCGCATAGAGAGGTGCCCCATGATGAAAACAGTCTTCCCTCCAAACGCAAACGGTTTTGCTCCATTAGAGACCATATGGGTGTCTGATCTCCTGATGGCCCATTGTATTTGGAGTATAGGTTATAGTCGTGGCGCCCATAGTTCCTTCAGGAAGCTACGGCAGCTGCACCTGCGCAACTGCCCTCGGCTCTGTTTTGTGCTCCCGGTGTGGGCCTCCTCCTTCTTGAGCCTAGAGACCCTCCACGTCATCCACTTCAGCGACCTCCCTTGCATCTTTGTGCCAGATGGAGAATACGCAAAACAAATAACTGTCAAAGGTGTCACATTCCCCAAGCTGGCCACCATCCATCTCCACAACCTTATGATGCTGCAGCAGATTTGCTATGCCATGTTTCAAGATGGTGGCACCCGCGCTCAAGATCATCAAAATCAGGGGATGCTGGAGTTTGCGTGAGTTGCCTACCGTTGCTGCTTGTGGACCAAAGCCATCCGTCCAGATCGAGAAGGACGTGTGGGATGCACTGGAGTGGGATGGGGTGGAGGCTGGCCACCACCCTTCACTCTTCAAGAAGCCGATTTATTCCCTCTACTAAAAGAAGAAGCTACCTAGGGGCTCTGTCCTCAGGTATGTACAGCTCTTGCTAGATCTTTACATGGATCGACTACCTAGTCGCTCGACTTGATTATTTATATTCTTCTCCTTCATGTTCTCTGTATGATAACTATTGCATGCATTCTCCAAACCAACATAGACTAGTGCATGCATCCTCCAAACCAACATAGACTGAGAAAATTGATTGCTTTGTTTGTCTACTGTCATGTTGCCTAGGTGAACCCTTGGCTTGGGAGGTTGCTTTGCAAATTAATTGACGATGAATGATGGTGAATTTGTAATATGCTTCTTGCTTCTCTAATTCTGTTTGTGCTTTGCCTCCGCTCCTATTGCAGCCAGCTTGTGGTGTGGGTTGTGATGGATTGACTGTGGGCTCTTGTCATCTATTTGGCTGAGTTGGCCAGGAAGCATTCCCTCTGAAATAATAATCGGCCCAGTTTGTGCGTGGATGCATGGACCAGCTGATGGCCAACGATTGAGTATTTGAGTTTTAGTGTGTGTGTGTGTATGTTTGTTGAATCAAGCATTGTGTGTGCTTCGATGATGATTTGCTATGTGTACCTGCCAGCATCTATATGGCTGAGGCAGTGTGTGTCTGTGTGTGAGATTGCTTGTAGTCTGAGCATCTGAAGACTCTGAACAAATTTTAATTAAGGAGCATTTACCTGGTTGTGCTTGAATTATCGAGACATTTGTGAAGTTTGCCTCCACATAGCTGGTTCATTAATCTTTCGTGAGTAAAAAGGTGGTGACGTCTGTTCCATGTCTAGCTACCAGGTAAACACAGATCAGCTGGCCTGCTTATGTACTACGGTGACAGCAGATAATTATTGATCACATGATTTGTCTTGATTAATCAGATAATTAAATCTGACTAACATACAAATTAAGATATTGAGTACAAGTGCCATTTTCGTTATGATTACGGTCATCACTTGACCGGTGGTATTACTTGAGTTGGGAATTATTGAGATACCAGGATAGAATTGCATCTCTGGTTAAAAAACACTAATAAGAGGTATCGAAACTAGATTTCGACAATATAAAAAGGGGTAGCGCACGAGACCTAAAAGTGGATGGATGCGGAGATAAGGATTTAGACAGGTTCAGGCCCTCTCAATGAGAGGTAATACCCTACTCCTGTTTGGGGATTGTATCCGCCGGGTGTTGTATTGATCTGACGATCTAATTGTGCTCATGCCCCCTAGAGGGTCTCCTACCCACCTTTTATAGGATGGGGGGCAGGATTAAAAGATAGAAACCTTAACCAATATGGTATCGGTTTCCTAATACTACTTTACAATATTGTCAAACCAAGACTTTAGGCCGTTCCGTAATACATAAGGAAACGTAATACCCAAGTCATGATCTATTACATATTATATAGATCTAAGCTATCCCCTATAACTAGTCGGATAACCATGTCGTGTGGGTATGGGTACCCATAATTTCCACAGTAGCGCCTGAGACCTTCACAGTCGAAAAGATAATCTTCTCTCGAACTAAATTACTTCAAAGTCGAGTGCTTCAATCATCCTCGCCATGATCTCCTGAGTACTTTTACCAAATCAGAAGACTGTGGAGGGCTAAAAAATGATAAAATATAGATTTAGGTGTATCGACTAGATGCACCTGATAGGTGTAGCCCCCGACTATGTGGTTAGTTGAACAAACTAAGCATATAGTCAAGGAATAAATAGATTAACCAGCCAAGTGATTTTAAGCCACCTAAGTAGCATAACGATAACACATACGGCATGAATCCCCGAGTAAATAAGACTCAAGTTATAGACCGACTGCTTTGTGAAAATATGATGCATGCAACCTAGGTTACCACATCTTTGAAAATTCACATAGTAAAAACAACTATAAAAAAGCTTGTATGCCGTGAATAAAGAAATTTCCAAAGCATTAAGTATACATCATGCTCACACTGTTTTAACAGATGTGCTTAAATCCCTAAAAGACACATGGCTTTACTATACTTGGAAACATAAGGCATATGTGGTATAAAATCCGAGTAAATAAAACTCATAAAGGATTTACCAACCGCCTGAAAAATGACCAAAATATATAATCAGCTTAAGCCATAATATTGGTCAATAAAAGTGCACACTTACGTGGCAAAAAGCAACGATACTATATCCAATCGATTGCTTTATAGATCAAACAATGCCTTGACTTATATATATGAAAAAGTCAGCGGGGCAGCTATATAAAGCTTCACTGTTTGTCACCTTTTAAAGTGGATTGTACCAACTCTAAAAGTTGAGTAACAGCGATATAAAAGGATTTTAAGGTATTGGGCACTCGATCACGCGCACTTTTGCCTAAGCAAAAAATACCTAAGTTCCTAAAAGAACGTGACTGGCCACACCTGAAATATGGGCTGCAGACATATTAGGCCTAGACCAAAAAATATGCCCTCGATACCCTCAAAAAGATGACGCATATAACATGCCTCTTGACATGCTCCCGAGTAATAAATCTTCCGGGTAATGTAGACCAAGTGCATCTCATCCGAGTGGCTTCTGGTCCAAATAATTATCCCTCATGGGGCATAATGAAGTAAAAATGATAATTGAATCCCGACTGGCGCAAATACTCTATCGATAGCCCTCATGGGAATAAAGATTGATCCAGACCTTGAGCATAGGGGATAAGCTCACGGCCATGAATATGTATCCGGAACAAAGCCAAATCAAAGGTATAATCCTTAAGCCTGAGCTGATGAAGCCCCTGAGCATATAGCTTGTCATTATGTTGTAATCGAAATCGTCAATTAGTAGTAGCTGATGTAGTCGGCATGAGATGATATCGCTCATCAGAGGCGACGAAGATGTCGATGGTAGAGACGAAGTTGTCCATCAGCAGCTATGGTGAATTCCTCCAACCGCGGAGATGAAGAAACCAGTCGGCAATGCCAGACATGACCGGTAATGAAGACGAAGTTGCTTATCCTTGGTATAGAATAGGTATGGATGAAGAGGTATAACATGATGTTGATGAATATGAAGATGTCGATGATCCAGTCAATAGTGGTGTAGCAACCGATGATAATGACGAGGTCGCCCATCAGTGGTGGCGTAGTAGGCCAACCGTGAAGGCAGAATAACAAGTCGGCGATGACATAGGCAACTGAAGCAAAGACATAGTCATCCATTAGCGATAGTAGCGATGTCAGGGCCGATGAAGTAAAGGTGATACCAAGGAGGCTCAGCAAGAAGTCAACGAAAAATGATCCAGGTGGATATTCAGTGTTGATTAAGCTTGAACCCTCGAAGCAAACTCCTTGGTTGACGGTAATTGACCGGAGATCACGATAATATCAATGGAGAAGGTGCTGGTGATGGCTGTAGTAATAACAATCCATCAAATTGTTGAGAAGATGTCGAAGCTCGAGTAGTTCCCTTGATGCTAACACTCGCATGACAATGATTGATGCAATGCCCGTTGATTTATGACGATGGCAGTAGAACTTGGTCTTGTAGCTGTGGCATATGCTTTTACTTGGAGGAAAGCAGATGTTGTTGTCCAACTCGTCGAATCTGAGTTGATTGGTTGATAATTTCAAACTCCTGGACATGTAGATTAAATCTTGAACTTGATACTTGAGAGACTCGGAGTAAATTGTGGTAGCATCCAGAAACAAAAAATTGTAGGTCAAAAAATTGTAGTTGCTGAAGTAGAACGACTGCTCTGAGTTGAAGACGAAGATAATGACTTCCGGAGTTGACTCATTGGCTGGTTAATTGATTGTTTCATCTTGACATAGTGTCTGTCCAATTTTGAGTCTTGTATTTGAGTAGCCCCCGACTCTTTGGTTAGTTGGGTACCAACTGAACATAGAGTCGAGAACTGTAGCTTGTCATTGAGCAGCCATTGCTTGAGTGAAGATACGCATTGAGGATGTCCGAGTAGAAATCTTGAAGATTAGAACGCCACTTGTTGTTGTAGATTAGCTCGGCATCATATGCAAAGATGTCGAGGCTCTTGGAGACGTCGTGGTTGATGATGCGAAGCTTCCGAAGTAGTGGCAGTAGAGTTTACCAGTGCCGAAAATAATGAAGACGAGGTTGCCCCATAATGGTGATAAAATTGCAATGCCGTGATGACGTGGACACGAGTCGGCGGCAACAAAAGCAAACCATTGGTGAAGACGCGTAGTCATGAAGATAAAACACCAGTCGGCAGCGGCGAAGCCAGTCGGCGGTGAAGACGTAGACGCCCAACGACGGTGGTGTGACCAACCAACCGTGTAGGCGGAGGAACCGGTCGACAATGATGACGATGGCCGGCGGTGAAGACGTAGACGCCCAGCAACGGTGGTGTGACCAACCAACCGTGTAGGCGGTGGAACCATTCGGCGGTGATGACGATGGCCGGTGGTGAAGATGTTGACACAACCAATAACGGTGGTGTGACCAACCAACCGTGTAGGCGGAGGAACCAGTCGGCGACGATGACGATGGCCGGTGGTGAAGACGTAGATGCCCAGCAACGGTGGTGTGACCAACCAACCATGTAGGCGGAGAAACCAGTCGGTGGTGAAGACGTAGACGCCCAACGACGGTGGTGTGACCAACCAACCGTGTAGGCGGAGGAACCGGTCGGCGACGATGACGATGGCCGGCGGTGAAGACGTAGATGCCTAGCAACGGTGGTGTGACCAACCAACCGTGTAGGCGGTGGAACCCGTCGGCGACGATGACGATGGCCGGCGGTGAAGACGTAGACACCCAGCAATGGTGGTGTAACCAACCAACCGTGTAGGCGGAGGAACCAGTCGGCGACAATGACGATGGCTGGTGGTGAAGACGTAGACGCCCAGCAACGGTGTTGTGACCAACCAACCGTGTAGGTGGAGGAACCAGTCGGCGACGATGACGATGGCCGGTGGTGAAGACGTAGACGCCCAGCAACGGTGGCGTGACCAAACAACCGTGTAGGCGGAGGAACCAGTCGGCGACGATGGCCGGCGGTGAAGACGTAGACGCCTAGCAACGGTGGCGTGACCAACCAACCGTGTAGGCGGAGGAACCAGTCTGCGACGATGACGATGGCCGGCGGTGCAGACGTAGACGCCCAGCAACGGTGGTGTGACCAACCAACCGTGTAGGCGGAGAAACCGGTCGGCGATGATGATGATGGCCGGTGGTGAAGACGTAGACTCCCAACAACGGTGGTATGACCAACCAACCGTGTAGGTGGAGAAACCGGTCGGCGACGATGACGATGGCCGGCGGTGTTGTTCTGACTGATCCATTCCCGAAGCGTAGGAGATAAGCTTAAAGCCATGAATCCCCGTTATGCATATCTGGATTTGGATCCTGCAGTATAATAATGTAGACTGAGTAGCATCTGATGCAAATAGAATACTTGATAAAAATTCAAGAATTTTAAAATTTTTATAAATATGTATTTCTCCTCTTATTGATCTTGATTTCCCCGAGTAGATGATTCCTTACATTTAAACACTCTGCCCGGTTAGTCATTAACATGAGTTTGTCATTAATGGAACAAAGCTTCACAGATCAGAATTTACTACTCGGGTACTTTTGCAATTGTGAAGAGTAGAAAGCAAATTATATTATCTCTATGCTTTTGATTTGTTCCGAGTAATAATTAGCACCTTGCGCTATACACTCCATCCAACGAGCCCCCGGGTGCTAGGAATTGGCCCAAAGGCAACTATCCATCGACAAACCGAACGGGAAGCATAGGGAAATAGAGCTCTATAACTCGACCGGTACTTTTTTACTCGGATTATCTCGCAAGCAATCAAGATAAATATTGTGAAAATTTTTGAAAAATATGATATAACGTCTGTAGCTCCCGACTCACTACTCAATGGAAAACCAATTGGTGTAGTGAGGCAAAGGAGAAGCAAAATATCATATGAAGAATAGAATAATGATGACTTAGCTTTGTTATATTCCCCGCGGTGACGATAGGGTTGTCCATCAATGACGACGAAAACACCAGTCGGTGATGGCAGAATGCGAGCCGGCGGTGAAAACGATATCGCTATTAGTAACGGCTGTGGCGAAGGCAACCGGTCGGCGGCGATGACGGCGGCCGGTGGTGAAGATGATGTCTCTATGAGTAACGGCGGTGGAGCACACCAACCGTGGAGGTGAAGAGACTAGTCGGCGGCGATGAGGTGGCCGGTGGTGAAGATGATATCGCCATGAGTAACAGCGGCGGAGCACACCAACCGTGAAGGCGAAGAGACCAGTCGGCGGCGATGACGGCGGCCGGTGGTAAAGATGATGTCACCACGAGTAACAGCGGCGGAGCACACCAACCGTGAAGGCGAAGAGAACAGTCGGCGACGGCAACGTCATCTGGTGCGTCATGTAGAGACCACGGTAAATTTGGTGGTGGCTCCAACAATACATGCAAAGAGATAAAAACAATCTTTAATTAGCATCCAGAAAATTAATCTATGGATGTATGTTTGCATATATTACTGCATATATGCAGCGTGCATATATTTTTTTTATTAGCCGATTGATCTCCTGTAGCATGAACCATAGACGCATCCATGCATGCTCATCATCCGACCAATCCATGCTCGTGCAATCTAACAGGAAGCTTGTCCTTTTATGAATCGGACTCAGCCATCCACGAGGCATAAAAAAAAGTAATAGATTAACTTGTGGTTAGAACAGGAAAATAATTAATATAATAGCCAAAAGATCTTGATGATCGGGAAAGAAACTTGGTTGTTAAACGGCCAGAGGATCGGCCAAGGACTCACGCTCCATGGCAACCGAAGATGCTATATGCATGAGATAAGATACTGACTTTCTGGTTAGTAAAAAATAGAATTATCTATAAGTGATAAATTAGAATGGCAAAACCATATGTCATAGTAGATTGACTTGATCAGCTTTGAATATTAGCCGATCATGCCCGTTTTCTCCTAGTGGGTTATAGGCAGTTGCTCCTGATTGTGATTAGTAGTAGCCACAACATGTTCAAAGGCGCTGCTATGGCGTTTGAGTCGCGCAAGGCGTGAACAAGGCCTCCATGTGTGCGAGGGCGTCGCCGACATCTCCGTCTCAATCTCGGCCAGCAAGCACATGGAAACAAGAAAACACCCCGGATCAAACTGCTATTAGAAATTAATCCAATAAAAATTAGATTGGAACAACGAACCCGGATTGAAGATTCGAGCCATCGAACTCGGTGAGATTGATCTCAGAGTTTCTCTTGAAATTGATTCCATCGCACTTTTTGATGGGAAACTCGGCTTACTTCTACCTGGGGCGCCAACTATCGAAACTAGATTTCAGCAATATGAAAAGGGGTAGCGCACGAGACCTAAAAGTGGATGGATGCGGAGACAAGGATTTAGACAGGTTCAGGCCCTCTCAATGAGAGGTAATACCCTACTCCTGTTTGGGGATTGTATCCGCCGGGTGTTGTATTGATCTGACGATCTAGTTGTGCTCATGCCCCCTAGAGGATCTCCTACCCACCTTATATAGGATGGGGGGCAGGATTAAAAGATAGAAACCTTAACCAATATGGTATCGGTTTCCTAATACTACTTTACAATATTGTCAAACCAAGACTTTAGGCCGTTCCGTAATACATAAGGAAACGTAATACCCAAGTCATGATCTATTACATATTATATAGATCTAAGCTATCCCCTATAACTAGTCGGATAACCATGTCGTGTGGGTATGGGTACCCATAATTTCCACAAGAGGGGAACTTGTCGTTCTCCACCGAGATGAAGGGTCTGTTTGGAGGAGGTTAAGATTCTGAGAAATAGTTGGTTGGTAGTCAGTTTCTTCTGAGAATCTCGAAAAGCTGGGTTTCCCAGCTTTTGGTTTCTAGTTCATTTTCTGGATTCTACAACTACAGATTCTCGAGAATTTGGACCAAAAGCTGGATTGTTTGGGGGGAGTTTTTGATTTTGGGAGAAGCTGCAGTAACTAGAAACTCCACCAAATAGGCCCGAAACTGTTAGCCACCCACTTCGATGTGCTTCCATGCAGGCGCCGATAGCTAAACTAGTGTTCTGCTTGGTCAAAACCACTTCCACATAGGGGTTAGGTGAGCCGGTATGAATAGTTTATGCGGTTAAACAAGCCTAACAATATAGTTTGGAGAGTAAAATGACTTACAATATGCTTTTTTACAATTTTCTTTTTTAAAAAAAGGTAGGATTGCTAATTGGCAAAACTGTGCTTTTCTTTTTTTAAGGCCAATACTTCGCGGAAATAGGAACCGGAGAAGACAACTGGACCTGAAATGCAAATTTTCTTGGGACAGCGAAGTCAAAGGAACTTGTTTATTTTTTTCTAAAGAATCGTGAAGAGAGTTTACCAATTGCCGGATTCAACAACTGGTAATTCATTTAATAAATAAATTTAATTACTCTAGCCGTTCTTAAAATATAAGCGTTTTTAGGATTTAAAATTTGCATCACAATTTATAAATAAGCATTTCTCTGCTATTGATTTCAATGAGATGAGGAATCTAAGCAATTTAAAATTTAAAAATTAATTACTAAACTGACTGAAAAGTATTTTTTTTCACTTGTACCCTAGTTTTAACTTAAAAAAACCAAACAAAATACTTATAGAGTAAATTTCACGTTCTTTAATTAATCTGTCACGATGTCACGAAACTACAGATTTAATATATCATATCAGAAAACTATAAATTTAACATAACTTTTATCACAAAACTATAACTTTTATAACCTCAATAGTGCTATGGATATAAACTCTAAAATTTGAAGTTCTTTGATAACTTTATTGTTAAGCCTGTAGTTTTGTGATACAATAATTTTAAATCTATAGTTCTGTGATGAATTTCGCGCTAAATCTATAGTTTGTGATACACATTTTTAAATCTGTAGTTTTGTAAAATTTACTCTTATATTTTGAGCTAGGGTGAATATTGGAGAGGCAGAAAAGTGAGAATCGAGGAATTATAATTGAAGTCCAAGGCGACAGTCTAAAAGAGAGATGTTTGCATGCTTGGAATCAATATTTCTCTACCACCTTAAGATGAAGTTGTTGTTCTTCTGCCCCCTTCTCCCCACCAGGCGCAAGACGCCCACACGCGTAATGTTACAACCACCGGGGCAAATGTTTTATCTCCCAATCTCACGTGTAGCCTTATAACCTACCTTTACTTGTGTGCATTGGCCTGTTAGTAACATAGGGACATGTTACTAGCCCATCCAAAATTCAATACCCAGTACACCTAGGAACAAAATCGTTCTCCTCTCTCACAAGACATTTGCTCCGATCCAAATAAAAGTATCTCGAGGTATCGATACCTTATGGTACTAAATCGTTTCCGATCATTAGATCTAGCTAGACAGGATGAACATTGTTAGATCCAACGATCGGAAACGATTTGATATCATAAAGCACCGGTAACTTTTTTTTGACCGGAGCAAATCTCCTCTCACAAATACTCACCACCGATGACATCACCGTCGTCCATTTGCAAAGCCAAAGCATGACCAGGTTGCCGAGAATCGGAATATTGGTGCCACCAACGTGGGGAAATCGGAGATTCGGAGGTCAGAACTGATCCGCTTGCCGCCGCCTCAGTGACTCTCAGAGACCTACGTTCCTAGAGAAGTCGATAACATCGCGGGACCGAGATAGAGCAAATCGGATTGGACGGAAGCATTGCGACTCGTCCCACTGGGCTCCGAACCTCCGATGCCGGAGGATCAGGCACGCCATTACCGGCCGTGTAGTTCTCAGGTGGAGTTTCCTCTCCCCAGTTGCTTTGTTCTCTATAATCTTCACTTGTGAGATTTCATATTCTAATGTTGATCCCATGTTCTTCAGTTTAAATTGTGAGATTTCATATTTTAGGTTTCAAGTGGCGTCCAAATAGAAAGATTGACAGTTCAAGCTAATTGCTCTTTCCTGACATCGCAATGACTTCAAAGAATATCTAGTCCGATGCCCAGTCACCTTTTACATCCTCAAAATAGTACCGCCCACAGTTTGTCATATAAATCCTGCAGCTCGCAAACTCGGAAACTAGTTGAGAGTAGAAGGCAGAAACATGAACGGGCTTACTAGAATGCATTGAATTGCACTGTTCTTGTGTGCCTCTTCTCATTCGTAGTCTCATCTGGAGCTGTAGAATCATCACGATGTGAAGGAACACACTGGGCAAGAGATTAGGAAACGAGTAAAATTCCTCTATCTGATACATTTCAGAGTTGGTGTTAATAACCTGTTTTCGACCTGCTGTCTTTCACTTCATATCAGATATTTATCTGAATAAGATTTTGATTATAGAAAATGCTTTCAAATACTGGTACTAGAATGGTCCTAGAAAGTAATCTAGATCGTACATCTAATTTTATCTAAGGTTCAGATCTATTTATACTACTATCTCACTTGATAGTAGTACAAATGCAAAGGGGCACGTACGTCTAAATGTTTTGTCTATTTGGAAAATTCTATATGTGAAATATTATGCGAAAATTAACCACGACCGCTGCGACCAACGGCGTGACCGCGTGAGCGTGCAGCTCGCCGGCGTGTTCGCCATCATGGCCAACGAGATGCCCACCACCGAGCATGACTCACGCATCCACAACTATGACGTCACCGAGCAGGACAGCCTCGCTCACTTCGATCTCGGCTTCAATTAGTTCTACGACCTCACCGACGACATGCATGGTGTCCTCGACCAGGCTTACGGCGCTCCGACCATGTCAACAAGCTCAGCGTCAGCGCCAACATGCCAGTCACGGGCGGCGCTCCTAGCTACGTCGTCACTGACTGTGCCATCACCAGGTTCGGCCGCCGCGCCAGCATCTCCATTCATGCACGGTCACTGGCAGGGCCTATTGAATGGCTTCAACTCGGTCGCTGCGAGTACCCAAATAATAATACAGCTAAATATCGAAATAAGTTTATTTTGGAGTTCAGGAACAAAATATGTGCTGAACACCAATATGATACATGCATGTCATTTGATATTTGAGAGCACACAAAAAATACATGGATCGGAGCTTCCGGCCTCCTTGGGCGCTGTGCAGCTGGTGCTCTACACCACAGACCAACAAGAGCGGAGGCGCCGGCGCAGGCAGCAGGGAGGCCAGCGAAGACGGCGTCAATCAGATGTCCAAGGGGACAAACAACATGGTTGCTGACGGTGTTGAAGGCGGAGCTCCTGAGGGCACGCACGGCGACAAAATGAGGCAACGAATGGAGGAGGAGGAGGAGAAAAGGAACGGCCGTCGGTGTAGATCGCCACTGGCGGGAGGTTTTGCCTATAGATGACCAAACGGGTGGCTCTATCCGGGCATGACCTGGCTCGGGCTGAGATCAGTCAGGCTAGCACAGCCCGATCTACATGCCGGGCCATGCGTGCCAGCCCATGGGCTGCACCAATGATCCATGCACAACCCAATAGGAATCGGGTCGTGCCGGGCCGTTCCGAAAGCACGATAGCTCATCATGATTCTCCGTGTAATAAGTCTATTTTTCCTCTCTTATCTCTTTGTGCCGTGTGTTATATGGCTGGAATAAGTCTATTTTACATCTCTCTTCTCTTTGGGTCATACCTTACATGGCTGAACTAAGTCTATTTAGGGTCCCTAAACTATTTTTCTTCGCTGCTCATTGGATCGTGCCGTGCCGGGCCGGCCCACGTGCCAAGGTATCGCCCCAAGCACGGTCCAACTATCGACCCGTGCTGGCACAGGCCTGACACCAATTGGATCGTGCCGTGCTTGGATTGGGCCAACTGATCATGCTGTGGGCCAAATGATCATGATTTGTAGTTTTGCCGAGCGAGTCCGGCTGGGATGCATCATGCGACGTGCGATATAATTACAATGAATAGATATTTTTTTAAATAAAGAATGGATAAAAATCATTGAGTTAGTAAAGCACTAAATATGCCCTTATGACTCGACAGCTCACATCGATTCTACTAGTAGTATAATACTACCAGTAGAGAGCACCGGAGCAAGCTCTTATTTATAAACATTCAAAATGTTGATTTTCCTCTTAAAAACCATGATCTTGTGCCTCTGTTTGTTAATATTTCCTCTTAAGTTATTGTCAATTAACACTGGTGCAACATCTAGCATCTGCAGTTCGGTCCAATACATTCCAAAAATACTTAATATGCTGTACCGAGTACGTAGAACATCAGGAAGTATTGAGAACCAGAAATCCAAAGATATAACATGCATGATGCACATCGTACTTGGATATGGACCATGTGGATAAGCTATTATTGCCTTTGTGATCCATAGGTTCCAAACAGTCATCTTCTCCATATGGAACTCACATATTACTGATGCAATTTAACACATTTTATGTATGGAATTCTCATGTCCATTCTACTGGAATAAGTATATAAAATTATAAGAACGGTTTACACAATACTTTACCTTGTTTTAACTATGGCCATAGTTATGAACCTCAGATTAAAAAGGTGCACTATATTAAAGGTACATTATTGCACATTGTCAAGAGAGACAACAAGCATCATGCCGTAGGACAGAACTGAAAACATAATAATCTAGCGTGGTATAGTGGCAGATGACATAAACTCTTGCTCTAAGCCAGGCTGATAGGACGATAAAGTTGCTTTATTGCTCAGAAATTCAACATTTGATTTCTCAGTATTATGTTGGACTTTTGTCATAATAAATGGATCCATCTCTTCCTTATTTGCTTGAACAGTACGGTATGAATTCAACCTTTTGTTTAGCAGAAACTGTAGTGCTAACTCAACTTGCTTCATAGTAGGTCTTTCATCCCGTCGTAGACTCAAGCAATCTTCTGCAAGAGAGGCAACATTGTTAATCTCTTCCTCGGTTGCTTCCTCGAGAACTTGACCAGCCACTATGTCCCTGATTGGCTTCACCTTTCTTTCCCAAAGAAAATAGTTTGACAAGTTTTGCTTCAAACCTGTTTCACTTGTAAAAATAGGTTCCTTCCTAAGTAGTAGCTCAATAAGTACAACTCCAAAACTATAGACATCGCTTTTCTCGCTCAATTGCCCGGTGTGATAGTATTCTGGATCTAAATACCCAAAGGTGCCTTGTATATTTGTAACAACATGGGTTTCATTAATAGGAACCAATCTTGAAGCACCAAAATCTGAAACTTTGGCAGTGTAGTTTGCATCTAAAAGTATGTTAGCGGATTTAACATCACGATGAAAGACCGATACTGAAGCTGCTGAATGGAGATAACATAGTGCTCCTGCTGCCTCAACAGCAATTCTTAAGCAGTCATCCCAAGACAATTGGAAACCATGGCTTGCATCAGCATGGAGAATTCCAAATAACGAACCATTTGGAATAAAGTCATAGACAAGTAGTGGGACCTCAGTTTCAAGACAACATCCAAAGAGCCTTACAATATTGCGATGATTTATCTGAGAGAGAATAGCAACCTCATTGATAAAATTATCAATTTCATCTTGCTTAATAATCTTTGACTTTTTAATGGCTACCACACGTTGATCACATAAGATACCTTTGAATACCATGCCATGTCCTCCACGTCCAAGGATACGGGTGGGGTCAAAATTATTTGTCGCCTTTTCAAGCTCTTCAAATGAGAAAATTTTTGTCTTGTCGCTTGCATTTTCATCAGATGATATTAATTGTTCTAGGAGAAGTCCTTGATTTTTTCGGAAGTAATTTCTTCGTAGTTTCTTTTGAATGTCCTTTTTCCATCTACGAAGAAGAAGCATCCCACTCAATACAAGGAGTAGAATGCTGAATCCAACACTAAGCCCAATTATAATACCTGAATAGATTTTCTCACTGAATTAATATTCACATTCCTTGTACTTTGAGAAGTAAGAAACAACTGAGAACATACCTATCAAGAGATTTTCCTTTTTTGTTGAAACACATTTCATAGCTGTGGAATCATACTTTGTTTTATCTGGGCACTCCGTGCAAAGGTAACTCCCGACAACATTGTGGCATATGCCTTTGCACATGCCTGGTATTTTGCACTCATCAATATCTGGAATATGTAACTCTTCAAATTGAAAGACAATGTTTGAAAGGTAAACAAAATTACTAACATGGAGGTAATGACGATAATAGTAACTTTCAAGTAACATCGCCATAGGAACTCACTCTGTTTATAATTCCTATCACTACTCTATGTCTAGTCGTCAGGATCAATTTCTTCCAACTTTGGCCATTAGTTCTCTAAAATATAAATTTAAAATTCGTTCAGGAACAAAATGATAATAATCATTGGACACTCAGATGTATCTCATTACAGTTTTTAGTGTTGCTAAAAAGCCATTCGCGTAAGTAACTTAGTATGAACTTCTGAAATCTGAACATAGCACTAACATATGGCGGAGATTTCATCTTCAGTGAAATGGTTCAGATATAAGTGTTAATATGAATATTTAACAGGCCCTCATGTTTTTGCAGAACTAGATTACTTAATTTTTTTTTCCAAGATACGACTAGTGCAAAGAAACCAAAAACAAACTTCCAAGACACATTCCAAAAAACATGAATTTGTATTAATGAGTCCATTTTTTTGGAATATGACTGTAGGAAATATTCCTACAGTGTAGATATGTCAATGAGTCCATTTCGATTAGGATTAATATTGATTTTTGAAAGTTTCAAGTGACAACGTACAAGAAAACATAGAACCACAGACAAGGAACTTTACAGTTGCACTCGAGATTCTTAATTTGTTGACAATCATGCTCTCATAAACATTTCTGAGAAACTTTGGACACATTAGGTTATCCACTTTGCAGTACTCACTGTTGGGAAAAAAATATTTTCCGGCCTCGTCATAAAATTAACGCAGGTTTGAAAAACGTTGCTATTTTCTGGGATTATGCGTGTGACTCCACATTGTTTAACTTAATCCATTAATTAATGAAACTGCACCACTAGAATATGCAAAGCTACTTGTGTGCCAAATACTTAAGAGAGTGGATGAATGAAAGCCACTAGAGGATGATGAAAAACATGAAAAATACGGTGAAGCAGAGTTGTATACCTTCACAACCACCAATGACATATGGATTTCCTTGAAAACCATGTACACATTTGCACCGATATCCAACATAACCATCAGTGGAGTTGACACCTAAACATGTGCTGTTTACACTGACACATGCATATCGAGAGAGGTTTTGCTTGGCCTCTTGACATGTGAGATTGGCAGCAGCCCACTGCACAGAGATCACTGCTTCTCCTAAACTTGCATATAGGTCTGGTTCTCTTGTTATGTACATATCAAGATTCTGCTCCTCAAAATATGAGGCAAGTCTGATACCCACAAGCCCTTCAGTGAAATCTATGTCTGTCACAACATGACCACGGTCGAATTGGAGCATAGAAGATGTCGCATTTGTGCAATTGAGTTGAAATAGTTTTCTTGCAGAGCAGCCTTCCTCTAGCCCAAAAGGAAATGGAACTTCGATATTCCCGCACCATCGGGAACAATTTTCCTTTTGTTGAACTGGATGGTATCCTGCCTTAAGTTAACAAAGTTCATTAACTTTGCCATTTGTACTTGACAAATTTTATAATTTTAATAGTTAGTATAAACCATGAATCCATGATGCAACTATTTCAGTCATAGAGCAAGCTACATGACTTGTATGAGATTTTGAGCATTACACAGGGCTTTAAAAGGATACTCATGGTATCAAAATTTATTATTGTCGATGTAATACACTACTATTACTACCCAAATCGTACGGGAACTTTGTTGACTTTTAGCTACATAAAAATTAATCAACTTTTACATTTGTTCTAGTCTTAAAAGAAGCTGGTAATTCTTAATAGTTGCAAAAGAAAAATCTTTTATACAAGTATTTACAAATTATTATGAAAGTTACATATATAGTTACAACCCACGAAGTCTAAAGCTCAACATACAAACATACCACTTTATCATCCACTAGCAATAATTGCATATCAAAACTCATCCAAGCATGCAACATCATCCACAGTTTATTGAATTGTACAAATCAACATGCAAGCATATATATCCAATCATCACCCCTCATATATTATTTCCATAATTTTTCAACATACTTACCCATCATTTTTATATTACTTACCATATAATCATCCATAAATTCTGCATCAAAGCACATGATATCATCATTTAGTTTCTTTCATAGTTAGTACTAATAAACCCTAACTTTTCATCATCAATTTTTTCCTACATTGCGCTTCTTGCGATGCAAAAGTTGGCCAACAACCTAATATTTCATCTACAAACTCCCACAAAATCTATTTAACTTATTTATCTCCAAACATGCTTTGCAATTTATTTTTATTTGTTGTTACTAACAGATATCCTTTTCACAACCAGAACATATTGAAGATTATTTAGTGATTCCTACAGCAAAGCGCCTGGAATCACCTAGTTTACTATACATCTGTTCCATTTCTACCTGGAAATGCAATCGGTTTTCCATTTCTAGAAAAAAATCTATCCCTCTTATAGAATTCCTGCCAGTTAATTTATTTATAATCTGTATCGATGCCTTACAGTTGAAATTAATTTGAAAACAATTAACAGAAGGTCAACTAATCTATAAGAAAGTATGTTATAGTATCCATGTAAAATAATTTATATACAATATTGTGAAAGATCGTTTAAAAGCACAATTCATTATAAATTTTTTATATAACACCAAAATATGAAAAATAAAACCAAGTAGTCATTAATCATAAGGCAAATCGGTAAGGAGCAATCATACTCCAAACTATAGTCTCATATGAAATCTATATGGTTTCATTAGTTGCATATCCATGGAGTGTTTTGTTCGGTGAGATGAATTATCATATAGCTAGTGATGCTTTGAAACTGAAAGACATAAAAAGTAAATAGCAGAGATATATAGAAAATAAACCAGCATCAGATTTGCAACAAGGTTCTGAAGCTAAACAGATATTGCAGATTGCGGGTGTGTATGAAAAACCACCTTCGTCGCGTGTGCAGCCATCAAGTACATAAGGATTGCCGATGTAACCACTGTTGCATTCACAGTGGTAGCCAAGATCCACAGAAAAGACGCTGTCCATGCATTGACTGTTGATGCTCACACATGCATAATCTGTTTGGTTGTTCTTTGCGCTAGCGCACGTCGGTCGATTGTTTATCCCCCACACGACGTAGGCATCACCAACTATGTTAATTCTGTTCCATAGGGAGCTTCGACTAGAGTTCGCTCCAAGAAAAACTTCGCTGCCACGGCTGACGAAACGGAGCTGCAAGTTAGAAACAACTAATCCAACAGGAATTGTGCAGCATCCAGTACCGTTACAGCTTTGTCGAGCTACCGTCTCAGTGATCTCTTCGTTGGGGCAGCTATTTTTGCAGATTGCTGTTGTGGGACTGTAGCTCTCGTTGTTGATTATATATGTGTCCAACTCGCAACCAGTAATGTTTAGAGAAGCACCAGCCATACTAAAAGAACTAAGGTTCCACGAATAATTGTACTCAGCAACACCAGGTACCATAGGGATGGTGGCTGAAATGTTGACATCGATCACCTCCGATGATCCGACGTTCATGTCAAAACTGGAATCTGTATCTCTGATGATCTCGGTTGTGCCGTCATGCAAGAAGAGCTTCGGAGGCTGGGTGGAGTTGTCGCAGATGAGGTTGAAGTCAGGTTGCCGGAAGCAGCCTGCTCCGATTCCGAAGGGGTAGTGGATGTTCATCTGCCCGCAACTTTTGGGGCAGCTCGCGAGCGTCGCCATGGATGGCTGGCTGTGGTTCATCAGAGACGATGCACTTGCCAGCGGTATAGTATCTAGTAAGGCCACAAGAATCACCGGGAGTATTGCTATTGCACCGAGGAGGTTCATGTTTTCTTTTCCTATCTGCTGGTGGTCAGACTATCCTAGCTTCCGGGAATTTATGGACTTATGGACGCCTTCTTTACTGTCTACATTACAAAGATAGATACAGTATATATGGTTTTTTACTTCTAACACAAAGCACGGCACACATCAATTTTCCCAAACCAAAAGGTAATATCTTGGGTGAGAATATGACAGTTCAAGCTAAATTAGGGGGTGCTTGGATCCATGGGACTAAATTTAGCCTGATTAAAATTAGTCTCTTTAAGAGGCTAAACTTCCAAGCACCCCTTACTAAAGAGGAGCTAAAATTGGCCTTAAGATTAAAATTCTTTAGTCAAGGAAACCCTACTAAAATGTGGATTAGTCCTCTCTCTCCTCATTTAACTCTCTTTGATAGGGAGGATGATAAATGCTCATTAACTGATTTTAGTCTCCTTAGTATTTTGGATCCAAGCATGGGTGAGGCTAGCAAATTTTAGTCCCACTACTTTTAGTCATGGGACTAAGAGGTATCCAAGCACCCTCTTAATCAATCACGTTACTTGTCAAAGTAGGAAGCTTGTCTGTGCCAGCGTGTGCCATTGGCAACTCTGTCGTTGTCCTACTTGTGTGAGTGTAGAGTCTGTTGACCGTCACGACGTAGACCATTTGTGGACTGACTTAGCTTAAAGATCTGGGATGTGGACTTGATCAGCCTGTATTGATTAGTGCTCTTAGGAAAAATTTGAAAGGTACTCCATCTCAAAATATGTAAAGCTGTTAACTTTTCATATAGCATTTGATCATTTATCTTAATTTATTTTGTTATGACTTATTTTATCATCAAAGATACTATAACCTTAATTTATATTTTTACATCTTTATACTAAATTTTTGAAATAAGATGAATTATCAAACGTTATACGAAAAATCAATGTTATCATACATTTCGAAATGGAGGTGATATGTCATATTAAAACCTCAGAAAAATATTTAATTAAGAAGTTATAAAATTCAATTAACTCATAACTAACGTCTATTTATAACCTTGATTTTCGTGGAGACTCTTCAACCCTAAGCTATCAAAATCCAATATATTTTTCTACATCTGAAAGGATTTGGAGTAGTTTCGGTGATGTGGTGACGACATCTAAGTATAGTCCAAGTCTGAAAATGTTCTTCTAAACAATATTAAAATTAGTAGACAGCTTCAAACAATTAGAAACAAATTAAATTTCGCTTGCCTAGGCAGTATTTCTGCTATGACCTAAAAATACTACAATTTTTGGCTCTATCGTTTGGCTATATACGGATAATACGCCAAATGGCGTATTAGCAAAATAATAAAAATTTATATAAAAAATTTATATATGTGTTCTTAGCGACTTAAATGTCAATACTGAAAAAATTTCGATGAAAAAACTTCAAAATTAAGTTTGAAAATTAGCAGCGGCTGATGCTACATGGAGGAAACGATGGAGCCTTTGGAACTACCCTGTCGGTCCCACAAACAACCTAGGGAAAAATATGTTCATATGACAGGTTTACATTGCAGTAACTCTTCTTCAACGTGACTTAACTGATGAGGACAGCAATAACCACCAATACATCCATGCCTACACAAGTGTAATTTCATGGTGCTATTATCCGCGCTCGTGCACGTCAACAAAACTATCAGGTGAGTTCTTTCTTGAGTTCATATTCATCCTATTTATTCTCTGGAAACGCGTGCACTCTTGTTTTAATTAGAAATGATGGAGAGGATAAAAAGAAAGAGAATTTGCGCTGGTTATATTCGGACTGCAGTATAGCACCAACTTATGACGATCACCACAACTTCATGCGAACTCCGTTTTGAGCGTGCAAGTACTTTATGGAAAGCTTATCAAGTCTACTTTCAGATGGATCCGGCTTCATATCCATATCTGTTCTAGAGAGGCTGCAATCGTCGTTTTACTACCGAGACCTTTTTTTGTCCATGGTGCTACGTCACATTATTTGGGCCTAATGGGCTGTGTATCAAGTTGAGTCCATTAGGGATGCGTCTTAGGGTTAGAGGAAGACCCCAAATCGTCCTCCCACCTATATATTTTCCTTAGCCGTCATAGATCAACTCGGGTTTTGTTTAGATCAAAGTTTAACTTCGCTACTTTGCCGTGTAACCCCGTGATCGGATAGTTCGTCGGTTTGCTCATTACGGAGCCCCCACCTGTGATACTTTTTTGATTTAATCTTACATCTTTAATCCATAAATTGAGTTGCTTATTTATCTTGTTCTTGCTAGTTCTCGATTACTTGCAGGAACAAGTACCCTTGTGGTTGGGCTGACCGTGTATTCGTCGAGATTCACGACTGTCTCTGGAGTTGGTGTAACTATTGCTAAGGCGTAATATCCCTGGATAGTTGTAGTCGGATCACCAACGACGCTCCATCTAATTGACTTATCCCTCTCATCGAAAGATCGAGACACCCTCGTGCACACCATTCACTCATATTATCATATAAACAATTTAGAACCCCTTAACACGGCATAAGCTATGAACACATAAGCGATACTAACTGCAAGTTTAATCTATAAACTTATATCATTATGTGGATAAAAAAGAATTTAAAAAATGAAGAGGGTTGACTCTCATGCAAAAGTTAGCTATTCACATACTTTAAGATTAATACATTAAATATGCATAGTTGAGAGATAAAGAGAGGAGAAGAGAAATAGAGATAATCTTATAGCTTATCTACTATACATGATATTAGTTATAAGCACATAGTCTCTACTATTAAACTTGCTCTTAAGGAGTTTTAATGTCTCAAGTGGAAATTTTAACCGAAAGTGACACAACACAACATTGTTAACGTCAGCCATCAGCATTGGTAGCAAAACAGTCAAGTTAATCTAGAATTTCTGACCAGTATAATATTAAATTTTAAAATAAAAATCCAAAAGTTGGTAGCGTACCCTTGGCTTCGAAGTTGAAAGTCGAAAACAACCTAGCTCGTGAGTTGATCTAATCTTCTTTGCCATTTGCTTTTAGGTTAATTTGGTCTGTGTCATTATAAATGTGCCTACTCAGATAAATGACATTACAATTCATATATTCATAATTGCGTCACTCCAATTTTACAAAATTGAAACCATATCATCATCATCACGATTTTCATCTTCTGCCCCATCTACACGTGAGTCACACCCATCAGAGTCATCTTCTTCCTTTCACCCTGCCTGATCTTCTTTCTCCCCATCTATCCATCGCGGCAAGGAGCGAGCAGCGCGGGTAGGATGGGAGGAGTGGCGGCGCCCTTGGCGCGCTCGCACTCAAGTGGTACAGGGTGGCGTCAAAATGGAGGTCATCGTTGGTCGTCGTCGCGTGCGGCAGCAGGTAGTGGAGCCGCGACCACTGGTATTGCTTGTAGAACTCGTCGTGAACACGCGGTAGCAGGAACACCGGGAGGCAGGAGAAGCTCCCGAGGAGGTAGCGGTAGAGCGCGTCAGAGGGTTCCAGCGACCGGACCTCCGGGAGGGAGGGTACAGATGGTGTCCTCCTCTGTCTGTCGGAGTTTCCATTCTGAGAACTTTGTTTCTCCACCCAAGAAGTTATCGCGACAGCAGTAGCAGCACCTGCATCCGCCGCAGCGCAGGAATATCTGCACAACCTTGTCCCATCTACGCTCAGTGCTGGTGGCGACCGTCATCGGCCGGCACCGGAAGGTCAGCCTTAGTGCGCGGCTCACCGGCACACTCAACAGCCACGTTTTCACCTCTGCTTCTGGTGCTCGTTGTGCCCGCGGTCAAGCTGATGCGTAAAATGGCATCGAGCCTGGTGCGCATCGCGCTCGAATCCTGTCATGCTCGCGCTTCTTGCTCCTTGCCGTGATAAAGAGATGGGGAAGTAAGAAGATAAAGGAGGGTGTAAGGAAGAAGATGAATCTGACGGGTAAGGAAGAAGATGAATCTGACAGGTGGGTCCCACATGTAGAAGGGAAAAGAGTAGAGAACGTAATGGCGATGGCATGGTTCCAAATTTGTAAAATCTGAGTATCAAAGATACGGATTGATGAATTATAATGATATTTATCTTAATAGGCATATTTGCAATGGCACGGATCAAATTAACCCTTTGCTTTTCATGGTTTTGACATGGTGATGCAATTAATCCCTCCAATCCTCTTCGTGACATACGTACCTAAGTAATCTACAAAACTGATAAAGTACCACGTCATTCGTAGCAAGGATCACTAGTACAAAACTTCTTATCTGTAACGGGCTTTTCCGTGTCAGGGGTTTGCAGACCGTCACACCATCGTCATCTCTAACGGGCCGAAATAAAAACTGATAAAGATATACTCGTACAAATATTATCCATATGCATGTGTTTCGAGCCTGTCACCGATGGGCTCTATCGGTGACGGGCTTTTGTTTAGGCTTGACAAAGATCGGGCCCTATACCTATGCCCGTCACCGATCTGTATCATCGGTGATGGGCTCTAATTTAGGCCCGACAAAGATAATATTTAGGTCCGTCACCGGTGACAACCATCGGTGACGGGCTCACACATAGGCCCTATAAAGATAACTGCAAAACCCGTCACCGATATCCTTCGTTGGCCGTTACCGATATTTATTGCACACTATAAATACTCCAACTGCGCAAAGGAATGGTTATCCCACTGTTCGCTATTTTTGTGGGAGGTTGAGGGGGCCGACTTTTATCTCTTTTTCCAAGAAAAAAGAAAATTCGTAAAAGTAATTGAAAAATACTAAACATTCCCATAAATTTAGTAATACTTATCTTAAAAAATGTTTATCTAAAATTTTGTTCACTTTTGCAGCGATGGATCGAAGTTGGATGCATAGAACTCTGCGACATACCGAAGAGTATAGTAGTGCAGTTTCAAATTTTATAAACACCACGGAGAAGGATAGGAAAAGAAGAAACAACAATTACATGTATTGTCCATTTGCAGATTGTAGAAATCAGATCATACTTGATAGCAGAGTGGATGTACACGCTCATCTAATACGTCAAGGATTCATGGAAGACTACACATATTGGGTGAAGCATGGAGAGCAAGAATCAGTCGACAATGTTGCAGCTGCAGCTAGAAGTGGTGCACAAAAATCAGGAAGATGGAGATGAGCATGACACATTTGTACCTTCTCCATTGAGCGATGAAATGGTTGATGTGGATCACGATATGTTGCAAGACATGTTGCATGACGTTGAGGACCCAGCTTACAACAAGAGAGATTCCATGAAGTTCACCAGGTTAGTCAGTGACTCGGAGACACCTCTATACGTCGGATACAAGGCAAAACACACCAAATTGTCAGCTACCTTGGACCTAATGAAGCCGAAGGCAAGTAGTGGATGGACAAACAAGAGTTTCATAGAACTTTTGGGAATATTGAAAGCCATGCTTCCTGAGGAGAACACATCGCTCGAGATGACATATGAAGCAAACAGGGTTTGTACCCCTGGGGTTAAGGTCCGTAGAATTCACGTTTGTCCAAATGACTACATATTGTACCACAAGCAATATGCAGACTTAGATGCTTGTTCTGTCTGCAAGGCTTCACGATACAAGTGAAGGAAATGTGCTGACGAAGGAAAGAAGTCAAAGCGGGGTGGTCCGGTGAAGGTTGTGTGGTATTTACCTATCATTGATCGTTTCAAGAGAATCTTTACCAACCCAAAGGAAGTGGAATTAGTATGTTGGCATACCACGGAGAGAAGGAATGATGGTATGCTCGGACACCCTGCAGATTCAATTCAATGGAGTAATATCGATCAAAAATATCAAGAATTTGCAGCCGATCCCAGAAACATAAAGATATGTTTGTGTACGGACTGCATGAATCCTTTAAGAGACTTGAGCAGTTCTCACAACACTTGGCCAGTTCTTATTGCAAACTATAACCTACCGCCATGGTTGTGCTTCAAAAGGAAATACATTATGTTGTGTTTGTTAATTGAAGGTCCGAAGCAACCCGGCAATGATATTGATATGTTCTTGGAACCTGTTATGGATGATCTAGAAACTCTCTGGAAAAAGGTGTGGAAACTTGGGATGAGTATGGTCAGGAGAACTTCAAGTTGCATGTGCTATTGTTCTGCACCATTAATGAGTACCCCGCACTTAATAATCTTTCTGAACAAACTGTGAAAAGAAAGAAGGCTTGCTCCGACTATATGGAAGATACACACTGTAGGTGGCTGAAAAAATCATGAAAGATGGTTTACATGGGTCATAGGAGATGGCTCCTGCTACATCACGCATTTAGAAGAAAGAACAAAATTTTCAACGGTAATTCAACCTGCTCCCAAGGATTTGTCCGGAGGTGAGGTCCACGACATGGTGAAGTACATAAATAATGAGTTTGAGAAGAAAAGGAAACGTAGTAAGGCAAAGGAGAAGTGTATGTGGAAGAAAAAATCCATATTTTGGCGATGACCATACTGTAAGGATATTGAGGTCCGTCATTGCATTGATCTATATGCACGTTGAAAAAAATGTCTGTGAGAGTTTGGTCGGCCTACTACTGAATATTCCTGGAAAGACAAAGGACGGGTTGGCATATCCTTCTAACTGAAGATTTTGTATTAATTTGATTTGCAATTTCTTGTAATGAATGAAGTATTTTGTATCATTGCCTTTGTAACGAATGAAGTATTTTGTATCATATCCTTGTAACTAAATAAAAGTTTAGGTTATCTGCACTATGACATCTATGATGACTGCTATTGACACGTAGCTGGTAGGAGTATGCCACTCCTTATCACTGCTTTCCCATGAGCTCTTCTTCTATAAAGAGACCGATCGGATTGGACGAGGGAGCAAGAGAGCTAGGAGTAGCTTGGATGGAAGGATAGATGGAATGGTTTCTTGCACATTGCTGCCTCTTATAAAGGCGAATCGTATAATCGCTCTTCTTCTATAAATGGAGTTATAACTTATGGATTTTTATATATTGATTTTTATATATGTGAGATGTGCACTTTAGTTAATTTAGGGTATTTAATTGATTTTAGGGTATTTTAGTGAATGTATTTTACTTTTAGGGATAATTTTTGATGTATGTAAGTATTTATGTACGTATATTTAAGATGGACTTGTGATGTTCATGTGTGATGTTTATGTGTGATGGAACTTAGTAATATGTGGATATATGTTGAATTTAGGGTATTTTAGTTAATTTGGATGAATTCTAGTGAATTTTATATTTAGATAAGATGGACTTAGTGATTTTATTGATTTTAGGTATGTATTTAGTATTAAGTGAATTATATTTAGACCCATGAATTATTAATGTTTGTTTGTACACAAGTTGTTTAGAAAATGTCTCGGCAAGGCGAACCCACGTTGGTGACTACTAGTGGGACCACATCGACCCTGAACCCTAGGACCTAAAATAGGATTCCTAGGGAACGAATGATCATAACAGAGGTCGACGTCTTAGGATTCCCAGGGGCTCCTACGAAAGTTGTTAAGAAGTTCGCATCGGTATACGGAGTGCTAGGGAGGCGGCACTTCAAGCTTGTCCCAGCTGCAGAAAAGGATGAAGCTTGGAAGGAGTTCAAGCTAAGTTTTGATTATCCCAGCACGCGTCAGAGGTAAGTTCTAGCAACAACACGTCGACCCCGCTGCCGCTCCCAGAGTAGAAACGAATCCCACGCAAAAGCGTAGCAGTTATACATCAACTGAGACGGCGGAAGACCAACCACCAGATCCTGCTGCAGTTGACCACACAACAGTAAAACCAAAAAACAATGCATATGTTGTCTTAACGAATCCATATATCATATCACCTCTAAGAACATGGATGAATCTATCGCAGGAACCCACACAGTGCACCCTAGTAGTTAGGGTGATACCAACATTTAAGCTCGCAGCCGCTGAGGGTGTTGCGATTAAGCCTACACTGGAAACCCGGGTGCATGGGGTGCAACTGATGATCGGGCAAGTTAAACTACAAATGGACTTGGTCAAGCCCGTCAGGCTCAGCTGGACTCTGCAGCATCCACCAAAATTTTGACCCTAGGAGCTTCACGTGGGACCTTTATCCAATGGCCCAAGGACCTCATTGAGATAAATATGACTCCTAGGTCAAATGCACCAAGTACTCGTCTGCTGTCAATACCCGCTCCAACTATTCCTTCAAACCCTCCTGCCATTGAACCACAAGATAACGATATCCATTTGCAATATGATACGGATGTTGGGGATGAGGGTATGGAGGCCGACGGCAGGGCTAACATTCCCCCTACTGCCAAAAAGAGCAGGAAGACGCATTCTTCTCCACCATTGCATGAAACACGCAAAAAAGCTGTTGGAAGAGGGAGAGGAAAAGGAAAGCTACAAGCCTCGCTTCTGGCTCCAAAGAAGCTAGATCTAGGCAAGGCACCATCAGATCCTCCTGCGAAGCCTGCTCCGACTACCTTCCAATTAGCCATGCCATTGGTTGGAGATAATGACTTAGCAAAGATGAGCCCTCCTTGCAAGGAGTTGCACGTGTAATACATGGAGAAGTCCGACACAAGAAGGAAGAATAGACATACCTCTATGACGGGTTTTCATGGTCCACAACCGTTTCTTGGGCCAGAAGTCTATATTGTGGTAGACTTTTTAGATCTCTTTGACCTCTACAGGTTGCGAGCGGTGGACACGAATCTCCTTAAGTGCTACACGTTGTTTGTTGCATACAAAATATGTTTATAACAATCCATATTTTATGCTTATACAGGTTTTTGTCTTGCTTGTAGGTTAACTTGGAAGCATATTCAAATAAATGAACCGGATGTTGCCTCACTAGATCCATCTATGGTAAACGTGACAAATCTGAATCATGAACCAGAAAGGATGATAGAATATATCAGGGATTGCTTATGGGCCCGCTAGGATAAAGAGTTCATTCTATGTGCATATAATCAACAATAGGTGCATACCCTAATTAGATGCAATTCCAGACGCGTGAAGCTTTAGTATTTAACTTGCAATATTTAATGCCGCAGGGTTCATTGGATTCTTCTGGTCTTAGTACCGAAGTGGAGTAAGGTATACTACCTTAACTCCAAAATTCATAAGAAGATATACGATTGGTCAAAGAATAAAACTGCAATAGATGACGAGTGGGCCCATATGTGCAAAAAGGCGGAAGGCATAAGGAAGGTAGACCTAACCTCCATCACGAAATAGACTTCCCCTGTCATCAACAAGTTGGGGAACAGTGTGGGTTCCACATGTGCCATAACATGAGGGCGTTATTGCAAAAGGTGATATTGTTCAACCTTGAAGTTTGTGCTAAAGTTGTGTATGCGCCTATATATTCTAAGTATTTCGAAGTATATATACACTAACTTGGCGCCTCACATGCAGGAAAAAGTTTTCAACATTCCGTCTCACAACTTTGAAGACATTAGAGAGGAGATAGCACATTTCATGCTACACGATATTTTATCAACCAAAGGAAGCTTTAGATTGTAGTCGTAGCTAGTTTATCTCTAAATGGCTGAACATTTTTTAATGCTTGTCAAAGATATGTGATTATGTATTATTTATGTATATATTATATGTAATACAATCTGGTCTTATATTTATGTATATACATGCAATGCTAATTACATTTGTTCCAATTTATAATTGGGTTTTGCAGGTTTTGATGATTAACTCTTGAAGATGCATGTCGGCAGTTTTGATGATTAACTCTTAAAGATGCATGTCGGCAGTTTGCTGATCAGTGAATATGGATGTGATTTTCAATGTTTGATGACATATGTGAATGGATGCATAAATGTGGATGTGATTCTGAATGTTTGATTTGTGAATTGCTGTGAATGGGGGTCGTTGGCAATATATATATCTGCTTATGTATTTTGCAGCGGGCATGGCTAGCAAAGATATGAGGCTAGCCAAAAAACAAAAAAAAAATTTGTAAAATACTCATCTGTGACGGGCTTAAGTTTAAGCTCGATTGATATGAGCTCATCCGTGATGGACTTAAACTTAAACTCGATTGAGATGAGTCATACGTAATGGGAGCCATACCATACCGACAAAGGTAACCTAGTCATCTTTATCGGGCTCAAGGATGAGCCCGTCACGGATGAACTCATCAGTGATGGGCCCTTGTTTGACTCATCTGTTGGGTAAAATCTATCATGACGGGTTTTAGTTTTAGCCCGATAAAGATAACTGTCATCTGTGATGGCAAAATATCCGATACAAATGACTTCTAACATCGCTGACTTTTGGTTCGTGACTGGACCTATCCCCGACACAGATAAGGCTTGCCACCCAATTAAGATGAGCTATCCCGTACTAGTGGATGTGCTCTAAAATCTGATTCCCAAACTGATAAACATACGTTCTCTTAGTATAAACAAAATACACCATCATCATGAGTCCAATGGATGAATTACCTGCAGTCTACGATCCAGGGGCTGACCTACCACTATGGCATGCTGTGGTGCATACCATAGCTAGCTAGTAACTTTTTCCACGAAGACTCACCCCCTGCTACCCATGGATGTCTTCTACCATGAGAGCAGCTGCGAAACGGGCGTCTGGAGCACTGGACACACGAGGAAGATGAACAGGGTCTTATTTCTGGCTGTGTTAATGGGCTGCGAGACGAGGGTGTGAGAAGCAACGGGCTGTGTACATGTCAACGTAATCTTGCCAGCCGGCCAACAGGCCATAGCCCACCTCTCATCTTCCCCAATTTCCCATCACAAGGGCTGGTCGAGTGGTGATCGAGCGATGGAAGTTTGCTGCTCGGCGACTTGGTGTTGGCGGCTTCAGCTTGGCGATGGATGCCGGGGAGGCTTGCAGGCGATCGACAAGCTTGCAGCCCGCGGGGTCTCTCGTCCTCGCCGCAGTGCTGGAGCAAATCAATTACGGGGCGGCAAAGGCGACGGCGGCCGGCTGCCCGACTGCCCGTTACCTCGGCGTCGATCGATCTGGAGCACCAAGAGGAGCAGCGACGCAGCTAACTAATACTACTACGTAAGTATTAACCATCTATTTAGCCTCTTGATTTCGTTTTCTTCCAAACAAAAACATCAACAACTAGTAGGTACTAATCCATCTAATCTGCTTGACAGCTAGCTATTTATTGTTGTTTTATCTTTTGCAATAAGTACCAAGGGTCCAGAACTGCGATGATCAACAAGGTTGTTGATGTAAAAAACTGTGTTTATATTTTGCGGGTCTCACTCGATTTGTATAGCTGCTTGTTTGGTGATTGCAATGTGGGGATTTGTATGTTTTTCATTGGGTTAGATTGAAATGCTCTTAGCTGACTGTTCGTCTCTGCCATAGCTATAATTTTTTCTGGATCCACCACTGCTACGATCGATGAATGAGAGGACGGGAAGTACGTGTGGAGAAGAGCTGCCCGGACGGGGCGTGAGGGCGGCGGCATGTAATCACTCGTCAGCCATCACACGAGACAGTAGACTGAAGGAGAATTGGGAGGGGATTTGCGCAACGATTAGAACAAGAGTCGGGGAAACTCAAGTTCAGACGGGTTGGGCCGATTTCGCAATGATGGACTAAAAGTCCGTGGCGCTAACTCATCCATAAAATTCTCTCTCTTCTTAATTAAATAGATTATTCTCTTTACTTTTTAAAAATAATATATTATACTACCTCCGTGTTATATTTTAAGACACTTTGACTTTTTCTAGTCTTTTTTTTTCAAATTTATCAAAAAGTTTAGTAACATTTATACCACCAAATTAGTTTCAATAAATTTATTATTAAAGATATCTTGATATTTTGATAGTATATTTGTTATGTCTTGAAATCAAAATGTTGTTATGATAAACTTGATCAAGTCGACTATATTTGATTACTTGTTTTAAGTTAATATGAAACATATGGTATTATATTACTTAGATTACTTGTTTTAAGTCTATTTTACTTATTAAAATATTTAATTAATACCTTAATCAAATAATCTGTTTTAAACTGGTTGATTTAGATTATTGAGCTGATTATCGATCTAATTATAGAATAAATTAAATATTTAAAAATAAACTTAAACAAATAACTTAAAATAAGATGTCTAATCAATTTAATAGAAGAATTTTTTCCTAAAGAAAATGTATTTGTCGAAGCATAGAGAATGATCCGTTTGGGCACAGAGTGTGCATATTACAATCATTCAATTTTCCGCTTGGGCACTGTTTAATTAAGGTAGCTTGGTTGGGGACTGATGTAAGTATTATTTCCTTCTCGTCATTACCTAAAATATCTAAATACATAGATCGTCCCAGCAGGTGTCATGAAAACAAAACATGCTTGTGGAGGTACTTCTTTAAAAACATCCACCGCTACATAAGGATTTTTCTTTTTTTTTTAAAACACAGTACAAACACACGCGCTCATAATACGCGTGCACTCACCCCCTATGAAGAGACACATGCAATCCCTACCCCTACGAGCCTCTTCGAGACTGAGCCGGTATATTTTGAGATTGATGAAGTTACCACCTCCGAAAAACTGAGTCGGTCGCCTACTACTGAAAGAATAAATAGCCGTAAATACGAGCACCCGTGTTAACTCTAGGATTTGAACCCGGGTGGATTGGTTACACCACAACGAACCTAACCAGTTGAGCTACGCTCATTTCACTACACAAGGATTTTTCTGAAGGGACTTTGGCATTCAACACATTTTTAAGCCCAAACCACACAGATTTTAGGTCGTTGGATCAAACCAACTAATGAACAAGATAGGCTGCCAAATAAAAGAACATCAAGCCTTCCCATCTATACTCCACATGACAAAGTCTTTGTATACATCATTCATCATATCTTCTATTCAACATTAGTCGAAAATTTAACCCCTTGATTAACAATATGTATCTAACATTATAACCACATGAACCTTCTTAACAAGATAAAAAAAATAAGTATCTTCATGCAACATAATTAAAATTCCACTAAATATAGAATAGAAAAAATTTACATAGAAAGAATAGGAAAAAGTTACATAGAAATTTAATAGAAGTTACAGCGTAATTAAGTGTTAATTACACTGTAAGTACATATCATTTACATTGTAATTTATATTATTCTACAGTATAAATTTTGCTAATTGTGCATACATGTGCATCTCTCCCTGCTTCAATTCACACAACCTAGATCTTCATCACATTGAATAGTGTAGTAAGCCAAATGCTTCCTTGGCTCGAGGAACTGAGGAAGTGGAGCTAAATCGATCCAAGAGTAATTAGCTAGTGGACTCACGGATAATAACACGGTAACGAATAAACAAGAGAAGATGCCAAAGAATCACATATATCAAGATAGGATATGATGTTATAAAAAATCGTATGATAAGGAGGAAAAAAAATCTGCTGAATGATTTATAGCAAAACCGTTTTCTAAAATAGCTATACTGTGTTTAGGACTGAAAGAAGTCAACTATGATTATATTTAAAGCAACATCACAAATGTGGCTGTAGTTTAGTGGTGAGAATTCCACGTTGTGGCCGTGGAGACCTGGGCTCGAATCCCAGCAGCCACACATTTATATTTTTAGATTTTTTTTATGTTTTGGTTGGAATAATCAAACACATTTATGAATTTTTTTACATGTTTTGCTTGAAATAATCACACGCAATTATTTCTAACTTTTACTTTTTACTTTTTTTATGTTTTGGTTGGAATAATCAAACACATTTATGAATTTTTTTTACATGTTTTGCTTGGAATAATCACACACATTTATTTCTAACTTTTACATGTTTTTTCTTACTATAGTCTCACGCATTTTTTCAATGACTGTTGACGACGAAATTTGGTAAGCCTCGAAGTCATCATCGGCCTAGAGTCAGTATCGGCTTCAGAGTTCTAGAATCGGCTGATGGAAGCTATCAATCGCCAATAGTCGGATTCTTACCAAATTCGGTTAAGGAAATTAATCTATTAAAGAAAATTTATTTAGAAGAGACCGAGTTCAAGGAGGATGCGGCATGGTAATTTATCTATTAATTAGGCAGAGTCGTTAGTTTCCTTTTAATTTTAGGAAAGTGTGTTTAGTGTCCGATAAAGACTTTATGTTTTCTTTTTATCTTTAGGAAAGTTTGAGTCGTGTCCGATATGGACTAGTATTTACCCATGGGTATAAATATGTACACCCGAGGTCTATGTAAATTATCTCTAGATCAACTACTCTCGGCGCATCGTCACCCTCTTTCTGAGGTTTTCTACTTATCAACCGGCGGAATTTGACACCTGACGCGAGGCTGCATCGGCTTTCGATCTCCGGCGAAGGGGTAAGCCCTACGTTCCGTCGGGCCCTGGTGAATCTATCGGCTACATTGGTGTTGTTCAAGGCTGCATCGCTTCGATCTCTTGAATCGCTCTAGTTCGGTTGATATATTTACCTGATATCTCAATTCTATCTTAATTGCATTGTGTTTAGAGACGCATCGGTTTAGTTGGGACTATCTCGGTTAAGTCTGATCTTCTATCTTAGCCGATGTATCTCTACAATC
Organism: Oryza punctata; assembly: GCA_000573905.2. Classification (NCBI taxonomy): domain Eukaryota; kingdom Viridiplantae; phylum Streptophyta; class Magnoliopsida; order Poales; family Poaceae; genus Oryza; species Oryza punctata. The sequence goes on along the minus strand of CM002491.2, from coordinate 10,264,513 downwards.
ACAATGTTGTTCTAAATAGATTTGTTATATCCATCACATTAGACAGATCTATCGGTTCATCAAGTGTTAGATTATTATATACAATCTCGTGCTGCATCGGTTAGGTTCGATCTACTAGATTGTTGTTGATAATATAAATCTTGTTAAGCCGATAAGTTCATGCTAATGTTTTATCGGAGTGCTAGCCGATGAGTTATCTGGACGTTGCATCGGCTTACAAGGATTACTTACAAGTTGGTTTCAACCGATGACAACAAAGATTTCACTGTTTATCTAATCGTTTGGATTTAATAACATCGGACCTCCAACCGATGAATGCTTCAACCTTCGAATCAGTGCTTATTCAATCTATCATTACAAGCCGATTGGCTTCTACTGGATTATATTGTTTCATTATCATCAACCGATTATCTTTATGTCATTATTTGCTCAAGTATCAAGATCTATACTGGATATCGGCTGGTATCGGCATCGACTGAAATCACTCCATCGGCTTGTTAGCTGATCGGCTATCTTTTGATCTTCAATTTATAAATCTTGTCAGTTGTAGGATCAAAGTGACTGGCACGCCCGCATCTCATCATTATTTTGGACCTGCACTAGAGTAAAGCAAATCTCTCAGGCCAGTGTGTGTTTTTTGCATCAACAACGACCAACAACAGACGGTGTGACGATTCATTAGTAGGATAAAATTACAAGGCTAGCACCTTGTAAAGGTGGTACTAGATAGGAAAGAGGAAAAACCCACCACAACACAACGACAACACCTACACAGAACTCAACAGAAGGCTAGCACTGAATCAGTCACCGCTAAGCATGACTGGCCGTCGTTAGACAACAAAGAAGTTACAATCAAAACCATCCAAAACCAAACCGTAACGGTTGAACACCGCATTCAACTTTATCGACGCACTCAACTTTATTTTTTATTGCTTACATGTTTTGCTTACATGAATCCGCTTGTTACACCGTCTTCTCCTGTAGCAGATCATGACAATAGCAACCCAATCAAAGATAGTGCGAGTGTTAGGCCTAAACGGGTACCAAAGCCCAATGCACGCCTTAGCGGGCCGGAAAAGGGCCAAGGCCTGAGAAGCACCTGGTACGGGTTATAAGTACCGGTACGAGGAGCATCATGACCAAGATCGAGCCGAAGATTTGAACCAACTGGAAGAGGCCCGCGAAGCTGCCCTCATTCAGTCGGCACGATACCTTCAAGGACTTCGGCGTTATCATAATCGCAATGTTCGCTCTCGGGTGTTCATTGTTAGCAACATGGTTCTACGGAAGATTCAGACGACTAAAGACAAGCACAAGTTGTCCCTGTTATGGGAAGGCCTTTCATAGTAGCTGAGGTCACTCGGCCGGGGGCTTATCATCTAAAATGAGAAGATGGATCGATCGTGGAGAACTCTTGGAATATTGAGCACCTTCGGTGTTATTATACTTAAGTTATACTTTTGTACTTTTCTTCTCTCGACTTATACTTTTGTACTTTTCTTCTCTCGACTGCCGACGTCAAGTAATTTGCCTTCTTGAGTTGTTAGTTGGGGGCTATCAATAATAATGGAGTATATTATCTTTCTTTTTAACGCTATTTGTTGTTTGACTTATCATTGATTCTACCTGAGCTTTGTGTCGAGTAGATAAGGACTGAAAATTTTTCCAAAGGCTTCATTAGGTTTTAGGCTTGATATAAGTTGGAGAGAAACTTTTAAGAAATTAAATACAACATTCGATACTCAGGATATGGCATAAATAAGTCAGAACTAAACAAGTTACTTTACAAAGAATTTTGTACATCAAGGGAGTCTACTCTCGGAAGTTCTCAGGACATCTACAACAATCTTCTCAGGAGATTCTTGGGCTTCATTTATCAGTTCCAAAGCTTGTTCATCTGAAGTGCCATCTGCAAAGCCATCTCCTACAACAATTACATCAACTCGGGGATACAAAGACTTTGTCATCGTCAAGGCTTGGATCGCACCCATGGTGGTTGCTTCGTTTATATTTTCAAAGTATTACTTTAGAGCTTTGTGAAGCTTCTTGAAGATTTCCGTGCCGTCTTCAGAGCTGGTGCCCAAGTTGTTTTGGAATATGAAATTTATTATTGGGGCAGCAGCGTTGGCGATGTCATCTCGAATTGTTTTAGCTATCTTCGCTCTGTCGATGAAGACATCAAACTGCGCCTTAGACTTTAACTTGTGTTCTGCAGAGGTCGATCAAGGCATACGGGTTTAAGACGACTAAGTCAGAGTGATACAATTTCTAGAATTTACTGAACTTACCTTCAAGATCTAACAAAGCTTGAGCCTTATCCTTCTCTAGCTAGGTGTTGTTATTTTCTACTTTCTTCAACTGGGCCTTCAGGGACTCTATCTCGGATAGACGGACTGAAGCACAATAGTTTCAAGATTAGCAAGGAAGAGTTCAATATTGTCTTTTCATAATTTTTTGCAGCCCTTCACAACCTTTTTGGTTGAATAAAAGCACTCGGAAGACTGTGGCAGAGATGATTAAAGTATTCGGGCTATTTAGATTTGATTCGGGAAGATGTTGTTTCGTCGATTGTGAAGGTCTCAGAGGCTACTGTAGAGATTATGGGTACCATATACCCACATGGTTGGGTTATCCGATTGGTTACAGGGGATAGATTATGCATATGAAATATGTATAAGACTAGAACTCGAGTATTACGGTTACTTGTGTATCAAGGAACAACCTGTAATCCTGGTTTGTTAAGATTATATATTAGATATAGGAAACTTAAACCGTATAAGGATAAGTAAGACTACTCCTTCGCTTATATAAGGAGGGCAGGATGCCCCTTTGGGGTATTCACAATCAGATTATCAGATCAATACACAACTCAGCGGATACAATCCCCGAAACATAGTAGGGTATTAATTTTCATTGAGAAAGCCTGAACCTGTATAAACCTTTATTTCATTACCCATCCACTTTAGATTTTGTGCGCAACCCCTTTTCGTATTACCGATTTCTCGACATGCTTATTTTAAGACAGTGAACTTCATTATTTGCACTATATCCAACCGTTCCATCCCGTCCAAATCGACCATCCTCCACAGTTTGCTCCCATCAGTGGCGGAGCCACATGGTGATCTGTGTGGCCCATGGACCACAGTTAAAAATCTGGTCCAAGGCCTCTTATGTTAAGTTTCAATTCGATTTTGGGAATTCTGATTAGAATTGGAATGATAAATTAAACTTTGCATAATCCTATTGTAGATGCACTTCTATATTGGCATATTATATTTACAGTGTCAAAAATAATTCTGTTAAATTAGATCACCCTAACCTAAATTCTAGCTACGTCACTTGCTCCCATATAAAACACAACAAGAGAGAGAAACAAAAATAGAGCAGCATCAATCAAACCCCGTGCCAGGCAACACGCCCGCGACTATGCATGCATGCAGATAAGGCAAGACAAGTATAGTTTAGATAACACCACCACCACAACATGCAGCATCACTGCAGCAGCAAACACAGCGTCGCTGTTGCGCTTCCTGTGTGCTGTACTGCCGATGTTGTTGCCCGTTGCGCGCCCGTGCCCGTCTCGGCGTCTCGTCTCGTCTCGTCTCGTCTCGTCGTAATAAACGCAACGAAACGCAAACCAACCCGTTGCGGCCTCCTACTACCGTCCAAATCGCCCCCGCATAAAACGTGGCCCCGCCCATGGAGGCCACCTTTCCTCTCCATCTTCCTCCTCCAACCCCCCCGCCCCCGCATCTGCCCCGGCCGCAGCGTCGTCCCCTCCCCTCCAGATCGCCCTCTCCCCTGCCCCGCTCCCAGGTATGGCGCTTAATCCTTCCTTCTTTCCTTCCTCCTCCCTCCTGCCGTTCTGCGTGCGCGCCGTCAATGGCGCCCGATTCGTTTTTTTCTTGCTGCTGCTGTTTCTTTCTTGATGCCAGTTCTTCTTCTTCTTCTTCTTTGCTTGCCGTTACGCCCCCCACGTGATGTTGAGATGGAACCCGACGGGCGCCCGCGGATTCGTTGGGTTTTGGTGTTTTCTTGGGGACATTCTGCTCGCAATTCTCGCCATTAACGCCGCCCATTTTTTCTTCCCTTCCCGTACGGTCGGAGCCAGAGTGTCAGGTACCCTCAGATGGGTTGGTTCTTGATTGATTTGATTCTTCCGTTGAATTTTCTTCCCAATTTGTCTCTACAATCTAGAATTGGCAATTGTTTATGGGTATCGCTGCGGAATATTTGTTGCGATGTTCGTACGGATTAAGGGGGAAAAAACAAGAAGGGAGAAGAAAGAATCAGGGGTTGGTTGTTGGAGCCTGCGCCACCACCATTTTTAACTGCGAAATTCGTTGCCGATATGATTCGTTTTTTCGTCTCTTTTGTTCCTCGATGGAGCCGCCGATTTTGATGTGTCACCAACACTGGATAATTTTTATTCTTCAGTGCGTCTGCTTTTCGGAGACGATTCGGATTCGCAATTTGGGATTTTCTTTTCCTTCTTTTTTTTCTTTCACTCAGGTGTTCTTGCGATTCTTTGCCAAGATCTGCCTGATCTGTTCATGTGTTTCCTGTTCTTTATTTAGCTTTTGTGCCCGCTTCTTGTGCAGCTCTGATCCACCAGGCGGCGGCGGAGGAGGAGGAGGAGAGGCGGCAGCAATGGCGACGTCCAAGAAGGATCCTCCGAGCAGGGACAGGGCAGCCAGGATGTCGCCGAACCTCAGGCGATCGTCAAGCATCGAGTCCTCCTCTGCCGCCGGCTATGGCCCGCGGCGGGCACGGTCGGTCCCGAGCTCGCCGGACCGCAAATTCGGCTCCTCGGCGGCGGCACCAGCGGCCATCTCTGGCTCCCCAGACGTGTACAGGCCGTCGCTGTCTGCCGCTGGCCGGTCCGCCTCGTCGCGGTCTATTTCCGGCAGCAGCAGAACCCAGCCATTCCCAAAGCCCACTCTTGCCAGAGTGAAGTCTGAGAAGGCCACCACCGCCGCCGCCGCCTCGCCACGCCCTCCAGCGCTGGCGGTGCCGGCGAGCAATTCGCTCAAGGACATGGCCAGGACAGCAGCATCAGCATCGTCGAAGGCGCCATCCACCTTGCAGAAGAGCAAACTGTCTCCAAGGCCTAGCCCTGACAAGGCGGCGGCATCTCTGAAGCCAATCACGCAGAGATCGCCGGCTTCAGGGACCGCAAGAGGTGGGAGGACTCCGGTACTGTCTTCCTCACGTGTACCGGGCAGCACCGCTGCGAAGAAAAGAGCAGAATCTGCAAATGGTGGTAGTGCAAGCTCAAAGGCAAGAAGTGGTGCTCCTCAGAGGGCAATGGCGGCATCTGCAACCTCTAAGGAGGGGAAGGAAGATGAACCATCAATGCAATTCGAGGAATCTGAGAGCATCAGTACCCCGTCGATCGAAGACCACTTACACGAGCAGCTTCCTGATCCCGTTGATCTGAAACCCTTGGACATGTGTGCTTCAGATTCAGCTCTATATGATCAGCAGGCGCCATCCTCTGACTTTCCAGAGCAACAAAGCAAGAATGAAGTCAAGGAGAGTGCGGTGGGCAATGAGCTGCATAATGGAAGCCAAGGTGCTGATGGCATCGCAAAGAACATAACGGGCACTGTCAAGGCTGATGATCAATCCCAGCAAGCAGAGAAGGAAGAGGTGAAAGCGAAGGTGGACAAGGTTTGGAGGAAAGACGAACCCAAGAGCAACGATGTGATTGAGGAAACCAAAAGCAAACTCCTTGAGGAGAGGAAGAGCAGGGTGAAGGCCCTGGTAGGCGCGTTTGAGACCGTCATGTCCTTCAAGGAGTAGTGCTCAGCCTACCATGCCCATGCCCATGCCCATCTCAGGATGAGTTACTCCTGTCATGAAAATATATCTGATCGCGAGTTCAGTGTTCATATGATGAGTTCCTTGGTTCATTGTATTCGATGTGGTAAATTGTTTTTCCCTGAATGGTCATTGCATTTGATGTGAATGTGGTTGTTGCTGCTGCTTCTGTTCATGTAGAAATTGAATGAAATGTTGATTCTTGTTGATTGGGAGGGGAATTTGATTTTGCTACTCATGCTTTGCAAGCTTCCTGAAGTGAAATGTGTTAGACAGGAAACAGGAGGTAAAATAAGCCTGTTGTTTGCTGAAGGCTGAATTGTTGATGCATATGCATTGCCAGCTTTAGATGAAAATAAAGGAGGATCCAATCAGGGTTTCCCCTATTGTTTTAGTAGAGATTACCGCAACCCCGCAGTATTGCGGTTACTGCAATTGCGAAATCCATGAGGTTACCTAGAAATGTTATTTGACCATGTTAATTAATACCTCCTCCGTTAATCCGTTTTATATTAAGTAATCCGTTTTATATTAAGTCGTTTGATTTTTTTAAGTTAAACTTTTGACCAAGTTTTTAGCTAAATATAAAAACATTTACAATAAAAAACAAACATTGTATTAAAATATATTCAATATTAAATTTAATAAAACTAGTTTAGTATCATAGAAGTTGTTATTTTTTTAAAAAAAACTTGGATCAAACATAAATAATTTTAACTAAGAAAAAAAGTTAAATGACTTATAATATGAAACGGAGTGAGTATGTATGTAATATGTGAAATCATGCATGTCTTATACAGCTGGCCATGTATTGTTGTGAAGTTTTAGACAACAAAACCTGTTTTGAGAATACAAAACCTAGAGCTGGCCATGTATTAGTTTTGAGCTTAAATTGAGTGCAGACAATAGGAAAAAAACTGCGGTGGTGTCGATTCATGTATGCTGCTAGCTGCTTGGAGCTAGGAATTTTTATTTCTTTTCCTTTTCTTTTTGCTGCTTGGAGTTAGAAACTCAAGAAATCAAATTTGAATTGAAAAACCTAAATTGGCCAGCAAGTAATAGTTTAGAGATTAGGCGTTAAAAGGATGAATATTGAATAAATTCGAATTCTGAGTTCCGATATGATTGTTGAAACCGGTAGTCTGGTGCTATTTGAGTTTGGTATTTATTTTTCTACATTTTGCTAAGCCTTACTGTGCATTAAAATTATTATCGGACAATCTGGTTATTTTTGTGTTCATTTATTTCGGACAAATATTCTTACATGTAAAAAGTAGTGTTTGGTTGTTTGATTCAGATTGTAAAAAGATATAGTTCAAGTAGACTGTTTCAATTAGGCACCAAATTAAATTTGGTTGTATACATCAAATGGATGACCGGGTTGTCAACCCATTATCCTAATAAAAACAAGTAGGCACCAAAACGATGAGGGCCTCCCGGGCCCGGTGGAGCTTGCGCTGGACCGTACCTTATATTGCATAATTCCGTCTCCAAATTAAGTTCATCAACGGTAAATTAATCGATTGTTTCAGCATAATGGATTAATTGTGTACGAGGAAATTTCACAAAACTACATATACTTTTTAAACTATCACAAAACAATATATTTAACATCAAATTTTTGCAGAACTATAAATTTAATACTAAGTTCATAGAACTATGGATTTAGTATTATTAAACAACAGATTTAATATAGATTTTATCACAAATTATACATTTTAGAGTTTAAACTCTTAGCACTTATGTTATCTTCAATATGTAAATGCTAGAGTTTTGTGACTAACTTGATGCTAAATTTGTGGTTTTCTGATCATTTTATTATAAAATCTGTAGTTTTATGATATTATAAGTTTCTTGATAAATTTGTTGTTAAATATGTAGTTTTCTGATACACCAATTTAACTTTACAGTTTTGCAGTAATTTAATTAAAGTAGTAGTAGTTTTGTAAAATTTACTCATTTGTTATCAATTCTTCCGATAAGTGCTCTTTTGGTTGTTTCAGACAGAAAGAAACAGGATGAAGTTGAATTCGTGTTTCTGAATCCATCTCCTGCAACACAATTAATTTGAAGGATTTGCCTTAATCAATCAATCAATCTCGCCGCAACACGATTAGAGAGGGGAAGTGATCTGCCAATGGAGAATCGACCGTCCTCAGCCCTCCGATCAGCATCGAACGGTTCACATCATCCGGATATTGTTCATCTCTCCCTCTCGTTTCTTTCTTGCTTCAGCCGCCGCGCTTCATTCTGCGTGGTTGTCATCGTTGACGGAGCAAGCCGAGCTTCGCCGCAGTCGTAGCTCCGTTTCGTCCTCCCCGCTTCGCCGGCGGCGAAATCACGGACAGAAAGTGAGAAACCACATAGCCATGCAGCAACTACGAGTGTCCTTCCGATCCTTTCAGTTTTGGAAATGGGCACTGGAGGAGTTCGACTCCAAGTCGGATTCGGATTCGGAGTCGGAGTCGGAGTCGGAGTCGCCGCTCGATAAAACTAAACCGGCGACGAACACATTCTTTTCATCGTTCTCGATCTCCCCACACCGCAAGAATCGATCGCGGCATCGCGCGCGCGCTAAAGATAAGCGTCCATGGCTGCCACCGGCGAGTACGGCTCCTCGGCGAGAATGATGGTCAGCTACGGCGGCGAGATCGTCCATGGCGATCACGGGCAAGACGGCAAGGCGGCGGCGGCGGCGCCGTACTACGCTGGGGGTGTCCACCGCATCGTCAAGGTCGGCCTGTCCGAGCGGCTGGCTGACCTCCGACAGAGGATGGCGGCGCTCGCCGGCAGCTGTGACGTGTGCATTCGCTACGCGCTCCCCGGAGAGGGTCTCGGCCGCCTCCGCGACGTGGCGAACGACGGCGACCTGTGGGGCCTCGTGTCTCTGCTGTTCTGCCACGAGGCGTCCAAGACCGGCCGCGTCCGGGTCTTCCTGTTCGGCGTCGACGCGCCGCCGCTCCGGAGCGCGTCGGCGCCGTCGTTACCGGCGCTGCTGGAGGACGGCGGCGACACGACGACGGCAGCGTCTGGTGGTGCCTGTGCTGCTCCCATCACACTGGGGTTACGCAGCGGATCTTCACCGTCGCTGGCGACGTCGGGCACCGCCGTGAGGATGAAGGTGAGCTACGGCGGGGAGATCATCATCCAGCAGCGCGACGGATCAGCGGCGGCGTCGTGCTACTACGCCGGGGGAGTTCACCGAATCGTCAGGGTCGGCCTGTCGGAGCCCCTCGCCGACGTCCGCGCGCGGCTGGCGGCGCTCGCTGGCTGCTCCGACGTCCGCATCCGGTACGCGTTCCCGGGAGAGCCGGAGGGTCTCGGCCACCTCCGCGACGTGGCGAGCGACGGCGACCTGTGGAGCCTCGTGTCGCTGCTCTTCTTCCACGAGGCGGTGACGACCAGCTCAAACAAGCCCAAGCAAGGCCGCATACGCGTGTTCCTCTTCGGCACCGACGACGCCCCGGCCGCGCCGCCGCTCCGTCGCAGCGCGTCGTCACCGTCGTTGGTCGACGGCGCCATGCTTCAGGGCGCGTTACCCGCACTGGCGGAGGAGGAGGATATGGATATCGACACGGCGGCTGCGACATCGCCGGCAGGTGGCGCCACAGGTGCCAGGCCTGTCAGCGTCACCCGCACCGAGGGGATGCGGCGGAGCGCGTCGTCACCGGCGCTAGCGATGCCGCCGCCGTCTTCGTTGGACTCGGGCACGGCGGCGACGTCGTCGTCGTCAGGAGATGGCGCCGCGCAGTTTGCTCCGGTGGTGCGGGTGCCACTGATCCCCGTGTACCCGTTGTTCACATGTTGTTTCCCCGTGCGCAAAATCTATTTCGAGAGGCATCTCGATTTAGACTTAACGAGCGACAATTACGTGAGAAGTACTAGTAGTGTTATAGACATGCATGCAAGTAGTTTTTGCTATTAGGTTGTGCATATTTTTTTCTTCTTATGTAATTTTCTCTTAAATTACTTATCCGATATATAATCCGATTACACCGTTGTGTTCGTAACAATTAAATCTTTCCAACAAGATCTCACATGATTATATTTTGATGAAAAATCACAAATTATGATATGTCTAAATTACTTTTAGATTTCACTAAGTTACCTTTTAGACATAGAAAAGTAAATTCAGTAAAACCTAAAAGTAATTTATATATATTATAGAAGTAACTTAGAACAATTATGGAATTAACTAAAAACAATAATAAAAGTAATCACCTCAGAGCATTATGAATGTATATGAAGTATTTTAATCAAATCTAAAAGTAACTTATATATGATAATTATCTATATGATAATTTATTCAATGAAAAAAGGTATTAATTAAAGTTACTTTCTTTTGGTTATAAGTTACTTATATAATATATGTAAATTACTTTAAACTTTACTGAATTTATTTTTGTATGTCTAAGAAGTAACTTAGTGAAATCTAAAAGTAACTTAGACATATCATAAAAATAATTTGTGATTTTTCATCAAAATATAATCATATGAGATCTTGTTGTAAAGATTTAATTGTTACGAACACAACAGTGTAATCGGATCGTAGATTATCAAAATATAATCATATGAGATCTTGTTGTAAAGATTTAATTGTTACGAACACAACAGTGTAATCGGATCGTAGATTGGATGAGTAGTTTAAGAGAAAATTGTATTTGAAGTATAGATGGATGGTGTCTCTTATAGATTGAGTGGTAGCTGGTTTAGACAAACCAGCTACCACTAGCTAGTCACGTCCTTCCCCGTGGCGTAGTGAAAACTGAAAACGAGTTTGGTTTAGGTTGGTGCATGCGCGGCCAAATCTTAATCAACGAGTTAACTTGGTTTGTAACAATGTTTCTTTGTACTTACTACAAAGTGTAATGAAGGTTGCTAGTATTTCTGTGTATAATGTCAGAGGATGTGTGTTCTTTTAAAACAATTTTCCTATATCAATTTTTTGAAAATAACGACATTTACTAGTCCAGCAAACGTGCACGCGGAAAACGAGGGGTACAAGTTAGTAAGAAATTGGCCCTGTTCTTTTATTTTATATCGGTTTCCATTAGCACATTTTTTAAACTACTAAACAATGTGTTCTGTGCAAAAACTTTCTATATAGAAGTTGTTTTAAAATATCAAATATATTTATTTGTCAAATTTGTAATAATTAAAACTTAATTAATAATGTGCTAATGCCTTTCTTGTTTTACACACGTGTTGACGTAAAAACACGACGGCCTGGGAGATCTGCTTAGCTCCAGTGCAGGTCCAGAATAATGATGAGATGCGGGCGTGCCAGTCAGTTTGATCCTGCAACTAACAAGATATATAAATTGAAGATCAAAAGATAGTCGATCGGTTGACAAGCCGATGGAGTGATTCCAGCCGATGCCAATACCAGCCGATATCCAGTATAGATCTTAATACTTGAGTAAATAATGACATAAAGATAATCGGCTGATGATAATGATATGTAAAAATAATATAATCCAGTAGAAACCAATTGGCTAGTAATGATAGATTGAATAAGCACTGATCCAAAGGTTGAAGCATTCATCGGCTGGAGGTCTGATGTTAATAAATCCAAACGATTAAATAAACAGTGAAATCTTTGTTGTCATCGGCTAAATTCAACTTGTACGTAACACTTATAAGCCAATGCAACGTCCAGATAACTCATCGGCTAGCACTCCGATAAAACATTAGCATGAACCTATCGGCTTAACAAGATTTATATTATCAACAACAATCTAGTAGGTCGAACCGAACCGATGCAGCACGAGATTGTATATGATAATCTAATACTTGATGAACCGATAGATCTATCTAATGTGATGGATATAACAAATCTATTTAGAACGACATTGTGATTGTAGAGATATATCGGCTAAGATAGAAGATCAGACTTAACCGAGACAGTCCCAAATAAACCGATGCGTCTCTAAACACAATGCAATTAAGATAGAATTGAGATATCAGGTAAATATATCAACCAAACCAGAGCAATCCAAAAGATCGAAGCGATGCAGCCTTGAACAACACCAATGTAGCCGATAGATTCACCAGGCCCGACGGAACATAGGGCTTACCCCTTCGCCGAAGATCGAAAGCCGATACAGCCCCGCGTCAGGTGCCAAATTCCGCCGGTTGATAAGTAAAAGCCTCAGAAAGAGGGTGGCGATGCGCAGAAGTTGTATTGATCTAGAGATAATTTACATAGACCCCGGGTGTACATATTTATACCCATGGGTGGATACTAGTCCATATCGGACACAACTCAAACTTTCCTAAAGATAAAAGGAAAAACATAAAGTCCTTATCGGACACTAAACACACTTTCCTAAAGATAAAAGGAAACTAACAAACTATTCCTAATTAATAGATACAATTGCCTTTTTCGGACTCAATCCACACGTGGCAATCCTCATGAAGCACTTTAAACGAACCCGACAATGGTTCCAACATCCCCTTACCGGAATCGGCTACATCGGCTTCCTTGTCCGATTCGATATCAGCCGATGCAGTTCCGAAGCAGATTTATACTCTGTTGTTGTTACCGATTTCCTCCCAAATCCGCTTCGGTCTTAACTCCAAATTCGATGCATGATTTACCAAATTTCATCGTCAACAACATGTCAACTTAATCTTCATTTTCATCAGTTTCAAACACCACCCAAAGGGTGCACGTGAAAATCAATACATATGTATTTTAACATTTAATTCTTGATGAAAAATATGGTTAAAAAATAGTTTGATGTAAATTACAATATATTTAATAAAAATAATTTCATTAAATTGATATTTGAATTTACTTTCGTATAATTATGTTTTCCCTATAAATGTTAAAATAAAATTTGTCTTCCCAAATTTCCATCCTACCTATATTCAGTGTTATTTCTAATGTGTCAACGGGGCTATACCCGACAACGGTATTTTAGGAGCATGTCCCATCTAAAAAAGGATATGTTATGAGTATGGAGGATATTGGTATCAAGATATACGTGAGATTGCAGTAAAAGAAATGGGAGACAATGATTTTCATACTGGTTTAGACCCTCGAGATGGGTAATAGCCCTCATCCGGTTTATATGAATAGCACTGGGATGTATCACCCAATAAAAAAGAGGGAGTAAAGTAGCTAATCTAGCCTACCAACTAGTCTTCATGAAGAACTAATTCGGTGACTTCGACTCGGCGACTAGCCATGGGCTTCCTTCTATCTAGTCTTCGATGTGCGATGTGCCTTGTGGTTATTACTTGTCATTCAATACCTTCCCCTTTGGAGGGCTATGTATTTATACAGGCTGATAACTTCTTATCCAAGTAGAACTCAGAGAGTTCATGTGGAATACGGGCTGATAAGACCCTGCTTTCCTTGGGTTAGAGTCTGATATCTTCTCTTACCGAGAAAAGAGTTTTCGTTCTTATCTGCTATATTTCTATATTTGAATATATCTAATTCGTAACATTGACATAATGATTAAACATCTATCTATACCTATACTAATCGAATACTTTTAGGAGCTCTCATGTAAAGTTAATAGCACGTGTAAAAAACATAACTAGAACCGTCCAGCAAAAAATCCATCATCTGCAAAATTTATTAGCCTACCATAAATTTTCATCATATACCAAATTAATGCCTAAGCAGATCAAAACAGCAAAGTTGTTCAATTAAAAGGAGAGAATCGTGTAGGTGGGGAAATTTGGGTGATAAATAATGTTTGATTGTTGTCTCCTTGATACAAGGTACTACTATTTTAACACTAGATGACATCCGGCATATTACTGCAGGATGTTAGTGGCTGAAGTGTTGTTGCGAAATTGCAACGTATGGATATAAGAAATGGCTAATCCAACAGCCTAAAAAAAGGGCTCACGCAGGCTAGAAAAAATATTGTGCAAATCTAAACTGTTAAAGCAACATCGGAATGGTGTTAAAGCTAAGTGATGATGTGACTTCTTTATGACAATAAAGCATGTTTTAATTCCATAGAATATATAAACTGGCTAGAATCGACTACAATTGATTTAGTATTTAGATAATCACACCAAATAATATGCCAGGAACCAGTTAAATTCATGCCACAAGATTTTCCTTGAAAGGATTGACCAAATGTATATATATTCAGCCATATCAATAGATCATTAAATTCTCCATATGAATTTAAAGACATTCATCCTCAAACATAGCGGCCTAAAAGGGGCATGTACTCTTCAGTGTATCAATATGTAGTTTGTATACATGGTGATGTATGCTTATATGCATCTTTCATATAATAAGAAAAATAACCCGTGCAACACACGGGTTGGCGACTAGTAACTCCTAATTCACTTGCATTCACAGATTTAATGTGGTGAAAAAAAAGTTTACTCAATTAGCCTACCTGATTAGCATTCCCAATTTAACTAGGTGGATTCCAGAATACTCGAAACACATTTTTTCTATAAATTCTGAATGATAGAAATATATTCTTTTTTATGGAGGTGGTAGTATATAAGAAGTTAAATTTTAAGATTAATTTTATAGAGCTTGCCAAACTTGATCGAGGGTGAGTGCGATAAAAGGGATTATTGATACTAATTTCTAGTTTCTTAGCCTAGGCTTGGACGCTGAAGATATCGGTGATCCAGCAACAGTCGTTGTACATGAGGGTTGTGTGAGGATTTTGATGGAGAAGCGCTAGCGAAAGCCTTAACAGGCCATGGGCTGTCTTGACAACGACGATGCTATTAGGCGCCATTCTCCTTCTTGGAGGCATCTTGGAGGCATCGTTATGATGTTAACCCCTCTTCCTCTACACAACATCTCTATGGGAAAACCTTGCTCCGGATTCCAGACGAGCTGTGGTGGCGTTTCATGTCATGTCCTCTACGAGGGTGTCGTTTTGGAGAACCTTTTGTGTGCAACGGTGGTTGTTGGTGGACTCCCGCAATGGTTTCAAAGCTCTACAGGTCTAGGGTGTTTGACGAGGCCTTCACCGCCTATGTTCTGTTTCTTGCTCTACGGTGGGTGATCATTATTATTCGTTTGATTTTTGTCAGTCGAGTCAGAGCTACTTCGCTGTTGGGGTGTGACGAAGCTTGGTAACAATGACACCCTGCAATCTCTTTTTCAGGGGTGTTGGTGCTAGTTGTGTATAGGAAGTGGTACCTGGTAGCTTGTGTTGATATCCTTCGCAGAAAGTCGAAGTTGTTTGTTCATTTTGGCGATGAATTTAGCAACAATGACACATTTTCACTGTGAAGTTTCTTGTGTTGTGTGGTTATCCAACGGACCACGGTTTTACTTTGAGGTGCTGTGAGGCTCATCTCATTACGGAATCTTTTTTAATTTTCCTTGTAACCCAACTAGAAGTTTTTACTCCTCTTTAACGTCCTCTTTAACGAAATATACTACCTCCGTCCTAGAAAGATTGTAGTTTTACACTGTTTATGTCCAATGTTTGACCGTCCGTCTTATTTAAAAAAATATGAATAGTATATTTATTAAATGATAAAACATGTGATTTTTTTATTTTTTTCATAAATTTTTTTGAATAAAGTGGATGGTTAAATGTTAGATACGAAAACTTACAACTGCACCTAGAATGGAACGGAGGTAGCAGTTATTAGTTAAAAAAAATCCTATTTCTAGCTTCCAAATAGCTGTTTGCTCGGTTCAAATAAGAATAAAAATCAACATTTGCAGCTAGTGGAGTACTTCTGGGCGGGGAGCTCTGTTTCTCCTCGGCGTCTGCGTCTCCCTCCCTCTTCCCTTCCCTCCGCGCCTCCACATCCACCTCGCGCCACCGACCACCTAACACGGCCATGCCTTCCTCCGCTGCCGCCGCCGCCGACGGCGACATCGAGGAGGTGGACCGCCTCAAGAAGAGGATCAGGACCCTTGAGGTGAGAGTGAGAACCCGCGTACTCGTCTCGGTTTCTTGCTAGGGGATTTCACCTCCGATGACGAGGGGGTTGATGGTTTACTTGTTTGCTTGCTTGATTCTCAAGATGGAGGCGACCAAGTTGAACCTGCTGATGGAACGCGCCATCCGGGGAATCGAAGCGAACGAGTCCTAACTCGTCGGCACCGTCCTCGGGGTAAGCGCCCCACATCCACCTGCAGTTGGCGGGGTTTTAGGGTTTATGCGCGAGATTCTTGCTCGGTCGGGTTTGGGTTCTAGAGTAATTAATTCAATCTGCGCGCCATTTGCCTCACCATTGTTCTCAAAATGGCAGTGCTGATGCGTGGGTCTTATGCAGTTATGCTTGTACATTACAACCGAAATGTCATTCTACACGACATCCATACTTCCCAATTGCATGCTATGATGTTATGAAATTGGATTTGGTTCTAAATTGTATGATATGAGCGAGTTGATAAGATTTAGGTGTGTTGTCACATTTTGAAATGCGTGTTGTGGAGTTCTAAATTGTATACTATGAGCTAGTTGTGAGGATTCAGGGGGTGAATGAGTTATCTGCATTTCCAATTGCCTATTCTGGAGTTCTAAAACTGGATTAGGTTCTAAATTGTACAATGTGATCAAATTGCAAACATCCAGGGAGGAATAACTTATTACACTTGCAGCGAAAAGAAGTATGCCTTTTATTGGGAAGATGTAATTATAGTTTGGGGACATTTTTTGATGCTATATACTCCTGTGTATAAGTGTGTGGTTTAATTGCTCATTCCATTTCTAGATTATGGAAAAGGGTCCTGAGGATGAGACTGACAAGGATGATTGTGATGTTGGCTTTGATTTGCTGAGGAAGATGATATATGTTCTGTTGGAAATCTCTACAAGAAAAGTAAGAAACCAGCTTGGTTTATTTCTCTGTTCTAATCTCTAAATATTGCACAAGAGCAGCATTGTACATATGGCTTCATTCTAAGTTTTATCTATTCCTGCCTTCTCTTTTAGATGACTACTTGAAATGTTGATTTTGTTCTCAAATAGATGATTTTAGGTTTTCTAGCTAAAGCTTTACCAAATTACCCTATTAAAAGCAATCCATTAGTACCTTTTGGCCATAGATGTGGTGGTTGCTTGGATCACTAGTCGTAGTCCTTTTATATTTCTTTGTCCAACCCTTTTTGTACTAAACCTTGTCCTAATGGGCTTGTTTGAGTCCTTTTAGACTCTTTTCCTTCTTAATATAATGATGAGCAACTCTCAAGCCTGTTCTAGAGAGAGGGGGAAAAATAAACAATCCATGACTCAAACTCAAGGCTTATTCCTAATTGCATATGCATGTTTCCAAGAAATGCATGGCACACATAGAAGCTCATCCATGTCCACAGCTCCATGTGACAGGACTGCTTCTTGCATCGATCGAGGCAGATGGTAATTTGTGCTGCCCTGGGCCTGCTTGGTCTCTTGATATTTGAATGATCGAACATTAATTATTCTAATAAGGCGCAAAGCTCTCAATTTCTTAGCAGTAAAGAGATGCCTTGGTCTATGGTGTTGAGGCCATAACATCTTTTTGAAACAGAGGAACTATATACATAATACTATATCAGAACGGCATCATTTGTAACATCAACAGGGCTGCAGTGATATATTCTGTTCCACAGATGATAACCTCACTTTTCAGACAGTAGCAAACTCTCTGCCTGTCAGTATATCTGTGCGATAGGCTATTCAGCATGTCCCTACTGCACACTAAAACAAGCTTGCTTAAGTTTTTAAAAGTTAAAAGTACGCTTCTGGTATTCCACATTTTGGACTGTGCATGTGCAGGGAACATACTCAATGTGTTTTGCTTATATTTGTGGTTGTGACTCACTCGCAATGTAATTATGTTTGCAAGCGAATAATTAAACCAATCCTATGTTCCTATTGCCTATGAGCTTGATAATGAATATTGCTCGGGTATGTTCAATCCTTATTTGCATGTTGAATCAACAAATTGAGTTCTTCCTTTGCAATATGCACATGCATCAATAGGAGCCTAAATTTGCTGCAATAACCATACCACCCATAGATAAATATGACCTTATGCACAGTGGACATGCTTGAGGCAATGAGCTCACTCGATTTCATTTTGGTTTTGTGTGGTCAGTCTTCTATGTTCTACACTTCTTTCTTTAGAGTTGACAATAAAACTCATTTTGATTTTTTTCTTTTGTTTCCTTTTCTTGCAATGACAGATTATGTTCCGTCCTATTGCTGGGGTAGTGTCCCCTAGCGAACTTAAGCCTGGAGATTTAATTGCTGTTGACAAGGATAGCCACGTGATACTATACAGATTACCATTTGAGCATGATTCACAAGTAAAGGCAATGGAAGTAGATGAAACATCAAACGAACACTACCGTGGCATTGGTGGTCTCGAAAAACAAGTAACTTACAACTCTTTATTAGTTTTACTTTGTACTGCTTAAGAATGGTAATAATAACAGTGTACATAGTTATTATTGTACTGAATAGCAATCTTGTTTGAACTCCTTCATTGAGTTTTTAGTGTTTTGTTTACTTGTTAATTTATGCCACCCCATCTCCTATAAGCAATAAACCGTTCTGTAAATTTCATATTCAGATTGAGGAGCTTGTGGAGGCAGTTGTGTTGCCGATAATCCACAAGGAATGCTTTCAAAGGTTGAGAATTCACCCTCCAAAAGGTGTACTTCTGTATGGACCACCTGGAATTGGGAAGACACTCGTTGCCCATGTATTTGCTTCCCAGACAAATGCAACATTTCTTAAGCTAACTGGTCCACAACTTGTTGTGGTAATTATCTTGCAACAGAAGTTATCACCTAAGTTTCAGTAAAAATATTCTTGTGCTATTCATTAAATCATGTATACGTATATTCTGTATCTTTCTCATGTTACATTTTTATGCACTGTTTAGTGAATTTGGGAAAACCAATCAAAGTATTTTATAGATGTATGAAATGCGTAAAGGTATTGAACAGCAGGGTTTTCCAGGATCCTTCAAGATCTTGGAGCTTCTCTAAAAAGTTTCTTAGTGCTACATGATTTGTGGTTTCTTTTCTGTATGATTGAGATTAATATCGGTTTCTTTGTGGACTGGTGCATAAGCTTATTGGTGAGGGAGCAAGACTTGTTCGTGATGCCTTTCAGCTTGCTAAAGAGAGAGCCCCATGCATTATTTTCATTGATGAAATTGATGCAATTGGAAGCAACCACTTTGATAGGTATGTCAAACATGGTCGTTCCTTCATCATTTCCCACTTTTGAATTTGTGAACGAATACATTAGGTCTGTTCTGTTGAATGTCTTGCCAGCAATTGTTTGTTTTCTTTTTCTTGATATGTTAAATACTGGTTAATCATGTCCTCTTTCTAATCGTATTTTGCCTTTACCTGCACCTTTAGTTGATATCACTTGCAAGCTTACTTTATGCATATGATTCTAGGTTCTTTTTCAATACAAGTTTTTATATCTGCTTAAGATATCTAAATTTAGATCCTCAGTAATGTCAGGAACTCTGAACTTCATTTCTCTCACTAACTCATGAAGACTCCTTTCGAGACTTGTAGAGAAGTAACTCGAAGTTTCATTTAGTTTATAATAGGACCTTTCATTTGGCAGTTATGGTGCTCTCAATGATATGCAATGTATGTTCTTTTTCTGCTAGGCTTGAGTACTCGCACTTCTGACTTGTTGTACACTATGCAGTGGTGATAGGGAAGTGCAACAAACAATTCTGGAGCTTCTTAATCAGTTGGATGGAGTCAGTAGCTATGAGAGTATAAAGGTAAATGTTTTAATAACCACATGCTTATGGGACTTTTCGATAACCACAGATGGAGATTTCGCAATATGCCAACTGCAGCTTGAAATATGTTTAGAAGTGTTTCTTTTTCATATCTCTTTATTCTTCTGTGTATGGAACTATTGTATCAAACCATTCGGTGTGTGTGCATATCCTGGTACAGAGTACAGAGCCCTTCAGATGTCTTCCTGTTCCACTTTAATTTTTTTTAATATTCACGTATGTACTGGTGGGGGGCATTTGGATTGTGGGATATTAGTGGGGTTGGGAATATTGGGATAGGAAGGGTTAGGTTGAAACGAGATGAGGAGAATGAATGACTAGGATGAAAATCTGGAGTTAAGATGGAGGAATCTCCTTTAGTCCTTTTATTCTCAATCAGCAAAGGACACCAGCATGGACTCGAAATTTCTTAGAACTTGTAACTAACTTTACGTGATCATAAGCAGTGAATCCTCTCTCTTTTTTTTCTTTTTCTTTGAAGGGAGCGAAGCTCATTTGTTCTGAGCAATATTGATCACTGGATGAAAGTTACAATAAATACCACGAAAAAGATAGTATCAAAACATCCTCAATCACATTAGCCATTTAATTATCCTAATGGATATCCCTAAGGACCTTATGTTCTTGCAATTTGTTGATTGTCTTAAGCTTCTTAACTTCAAACATAAGTTTCTTTCCTTCTTATTGCTTGTCTATCTAATGAACACATTTTGCATACATGCTTTTATGACATTCAATAAAATATGACTGATGTTATTACTTTACTTCTATTGTTTATTGCTAGTAATTTTTTTAAAAAATAATGACATGACAAACTCTTTGGCTGATTTACAGGTAATAGCTGCAACTAATCAACCAGAAGTTCTTGATCCTGCTTTTCTGCGATTTGGCCGTTTAGATCAAAAGATTGAATTCCCTCATCTATCTGAACAACCTAGAGTTAGAATTCTGAAGGCGCACTACCTTGAACGCCACTGTTAGAATTCTGAAGGCGCACTACCTTGAACGCCACTATTTTCTTCTTTACTTGCTTAGTTGTTGAAAAGAAATGTAGCTTTGTACACATAACCTAAATGTCTTGCCTTGTATGATTATTTTGTAGATCCACTCCCAAAAAATGGACAAAACCCTGATGTGAACTTTGAAGAGTTGGCTTGTTGTACAGATGATTTTAGTGGTGCACAGCTAAAGGCTGTTTGCTTTGAGGCTGGCATGCTGGCATTTCACCGGGATGCTACAGAGGTTTCTTCTCTCTTTTTTATTCTTAACTGCAGTATCAATTCTCCAGCAATTCTTTTTTGAGACAAAGCGAGCAGTTATCTTTCTCCTGCAATAATTCACACTTGGTTTCTGCAGGCATGTTCATCAGTTTCAGAATTATACTGCCTCTTCATGATAATAATATAGTGGTGTAGTTTATCTAGTGAAAATTAGAATAATCATCATGAGAACTGCAAAGCATCCAAAATTTACTGACGGATACTTTATAAATAAAAACCATTTGTGTGAGTAGCTAAAATTTATTCAATTCTGTTGTCTGAAAGGAGTTATCCAGCTCTTACAAAAATAAGAATCATTACAAAAGGAGAACACTTAAAAACAGAGTAAATAATAGGAGCGATATGTCCAGGGAGAATATTGCATAGCAGAACATTTTTCTTAGTGAAGTTTGTTTACTGGATAGGTATTTGTATAGTAAATTCAATTTTAGTATATATAAACTTACTATTGTTTTATTATTAGTTTTACAGTTTACACGACAGTTGACTTACCAATTTTTCCACGTCCATTCTGCATGAAATGTGCCCTACACATTCTCTCTAATCTCCTTATCCAACATTGTCTTGTTATGTGAAAATAAATTACATCGTCGCGTCCTATATATGTTGTGTTTCCACTTAATTAAATCTGACCATCTTCACGAAGCATGAACTAGTCTTACACTGTTTTTCTCCTCGTAGGTTCGGCATGAAGACTTCATCAGAGCAATTGCGCAAGTAAAAGACGGGAATTACAGCTTTAACTACTACGCGCAGAGTGCACCATCTAAAATCTTACCTTGTGTGCACTTGATTCGTAACCAGACCAACAGGTTACTGTCACCTAACTCAAGATTTTTTACCACGTCTTAGATACGAGAGATCAGTATAGTTTTGAAACAGTGATAGCTCATAGTGGATAACATGATCAGTGTAGTTTGAGAAAGGAGTAGGAAGCTCATCAGAAATGGCAACAATTGTTTTGACAGCCTTGAAAGAGTTTAGGCAACAACTGCTGCATTTGCTCAACAGAAGTGTTGTACATTCATGTGCGATTTAGATTGCTGGTTATTTGTTAGACCTTGCATTTACACAAAATTACATTCCCCATGTTGTAACACTGTAGCTGTAATAGTACTGTATAAACGTAGCAAGCAATAATGCAATCTATAGCTACTTCTTCATTCTTTTTCATTGGCCATTTGGTTAGCTTTTTGCGTGGGAAGCCTAGTGCTCAATTCATTTATATTGTAGGTGAAGCCCATGTGGCCTAATTTGTTTCAAGCATGTTTCATTGGGTCTATGAAATGTTTATTTGGAACATGTTTACTAGTATATGACCTCTTTTATTGATGGTATCTAACTTGGAGTGAATGTGATCAAAGGCACAAACTGGTGAGCTCACTCCCATCAAAGTTTGAACAACCAGCTGCGTTGTGTTAACTGGTGCCAAATTGGAAGTTTGAGAATTCAACAGTTACAAGAATATCATGCCAGTTTGAAACATAAATCGTGGTGAACAAGAAAAAAATACAATGGCTCACATAATTCCAATAATAAACAGGGCCGAGTTCAAATGCAGGGTTTAAACAAGACTGCTAAAACAAGATGATAGTAACTGGCCTGTCATCCGCGACGGATACTCAAATCTTGTATG
This sequence comes from Oryza punctata, assembly GCA_000573905.2. Lineage (NCBI taxonomy): Eukaryota > Viridiplantae > Streptophyta > Magnoliopsida > Poales > Poaceae > Oryza > Oryza punctata. The sequence goes on along the minus strand of CM002491.2, from coordinate 10,242,049 downwards.
CAATCTTACGCCTAACCAGAATTACGACATGAGTTATGACATCCACTTGTCACTAGTTACCACTCGCCAATCTTATGAACAAATGTTCACGGTTTTTTCGGATGCTGAGAAGCACACGGATGCACTATCTGAGAGAGAAGGAAATAGATATATACAAAATAATTGGTTTTTTTTGAAACGAAATAAACAAGTGATATACACTGTGTACACAGAGCTATGGATGCTTCATATCTTTCGATATGGATCAGCCAGAGGAATGGCTTATTGTGTTTCTTCTGTACATGAATGATTCTCTATGCTTCACGATAGGGCAATTTCGCCAGTAGATCAGAGTTGCCAACTGCACAACGGAAAGTTTGTGCTTGTCAGATTAGGAAATTGAATAGGCAAAAATGTATACACAATTTATATCCCCGGCATCTAATACCTACCAATTGTTTAACCAATGGGAACAGAACATAGAAGCAACCACGTTTTGCAGAATCTATGTCTTCCTCCTGTTTGCACTTTGTGGAGATCATTGGAGAAAAAAATCACGGATCCTGGCTCTCTGTCCTGGAGGTAACCCATTTTACAGATTTACATCATCAGCATGGATTCCTGGAAGCTTGAAAGAACGTTGGCAGGCATATTAGGTTTCATTAGTAGTGTTCTTTACCTTATAAATATTGATCTACATCAAAGCAGGCTGAAGGCATGCGCACAAAGATTCCACATGGCATGAGGTATTTTTTTCTCTAATAGTCCATCCAATTCATTACATGAGCCTCAAGAAAAACAGTACACTCTAAAATTAACTGCAATATCATGTATGTTTTGTTGAAGAATAACAACAGGGTATTTGTTCTTTTACCACAATAGCGGACACATAAAAATGGGTGATGAACATCTGAGTTTTAAAGCTTCGAAATTCAAAATTATATGATTGGCAAAGCTTGACTTACCTCAGCAATTTTTGATTGAAAAAGTGGGATGACAGATGAAGTGATGAACCAACAAACCAAAGGGCCCAAAAGGGATTTCACTATACAGAACTAAAAAGAAAAAATAAACTACTGCTCCAGGATAAAGATTAAGGAAAAGTAACAATAAAATGGCATCAACTGTATTAATCCTCAATACAAATAAAAACAATCTATGTAGATACTTTAATGATAAGAACTAGGTGGAGATTATAATTCTCAATAAGTTGTGCACTCGCATTTCTGAACAAATCGAGGTACTTAACAGAAGCAATAAGAACCACTGCCTTCCAAAAGTAAACAAATACTCCAATAACTACATAGGCCACCGACAGAAATGAAGAAAAGAAGGCCAGTACAGATGGTTTCAGGTTTAAACAATAAGATACTAGAGCAGATACAGACAACACGAAAAGAGTAAGAGACACTTGTTTTCAATGACTGAATATTTGTTAGGGGCAAATCAATCCTCAGAAAAAGAATTAGATCATGAATTATTTTTTTCTTCAACAAATCAAAAGCATTTTGTTGTGATACTGAGTGTGTGCGTAACAAAACTTCAGAGATAATATTTTTGGTTAACTAACATGCATTCCACTGTAACTGTATCAAGCAGCGATAATAATGGAACCGTCAAACCTATGACTAGGAAATTACATCCAAATACATGCATATGGCACTGCTGACCTACTAAATCATAATTTTAGTAAGCTTTACTTTGACACCACTCCAATATAATGGAGAACTGATCCAAAGCTTTGTATGGTATATTATTACTTTGCTCATTTTGTCCATTAGATATACGCTACGAACCTATCAAGTGGATCCCTCCTATTTGACATAAATTCTTCTTTCCTTATTTGATGTAATTGCTTTTAGATTCTGAAAAGACCATTTTTTTCCCTTTATGAAAATGGCCAGTTAAGTAAGAACAGCATAGTACCATAGCAGAACTACAAGAATAGCATCCAGAGATAGATAAATGGTACTCCCCTCTAAAAATTTTTTTTAATGTATGACACCGTTGACTTTTTGAGATATGTTTGACCATTCATCTTATTCAAAAAATTCATGTAATTATCATTTATTTTCTTGTGACTTGATTTACCATTAAAGATTTTTAAAGCATGACTTATATTTTTTTTATGTTTGCACAAACATTTTGAATAAGACGAATGGTCAAACGTTTGTTAAAAAATCAACTATGTCATATATTAAAAAACGAAGATAGTATTCAATAGAAGAATAAATAAGAGTAAAATACACTACATGTCCCTAACTCGTCCACCTGGTTCACTTAGGTCCATGAACTTTCAATCTACAGTTTAAGGTTCCTAAACTTATCTAAACCATTCACTAGAGGTCCGATCTCGCCCCACACCACCTACATGGAAGCCAAACAGTGCCAGGATAAACAGGAGTGCACCAACATGCACAATCCGATCACATGCCCTTTTTAATCACCTAAAAGTTTGCAAATACCCCCCCCCCCACACACACACAAGCTCTCCCATTCATAGTTTTTCCATCCTCACGGGCAGCCACGAGAAGCCCATGGCTGCAGCACGCAGAGCTACGAATAGAACATACATTATTACTGCAAAGAAATCCAAGTATGGGGCATAGTGCTGCAAAGAAGTGAATGGAGACATTGAAATATTTATGCTGCACCTACACTAGCATAGCTATCCTTTGATTTTTAAGCATTCATAACGTTGGTTCACACCCATGTTTAATGTAAATCATACTCTTTAGAGGATCTAACTGCAAAATGCTCACATAGAAATGGCACCAAAATTCTAATACTATACCAGTGTCCACCCTGGCACCAGACGTGGCAGTGTGGGGTGAGGTTGGGCCTCCAAGGAACAGTTTAGAAAGTTTGAGGACCTCAAACTGCATATTAGACGTTCGTGGACTTAACCGGCCAGACACGTTTAGCGGCCCATGGGTATTGTCCATACATAAATGTGCAAGACCACAGTGCAGAAGGCAAAAGAATGTTATTGATATAATCGGGTCAAACTCAGGAGTCAAGGGTGTCTAATAAAAATCTGTTTCTACCATCTATTTTGCAACTTTTGTGCTTCAAAATACTGGATAAAACCTCTGTCGGTTTATCCCATAGCATGGTTTTCACCATTTCTGAAGAGAAGGAATATTCATTTCTCAAACGAACATTACATTTTTCTATGCGCATATTCCTCATAAATAATCCCTACTTTTGCTAACACTAAAGCAAAACTGATTGAAATAAATCATCATCTACTCTGCTATCTATGCTAGAAATATAACAGAAATATAACAGTTGAAAAGCATGTATCATTGCAGTCCACTTACAGAGAATTCTGTGTTATGGCTGCTCAATTTGTTTGGAGTCGAGCACCATATTTCTATATGAAGCACTAACGCCTCGTTACTGTTGATTAGAGGCACATAATGGATGGGTCCTACTCTAAATAGTACAGACCCTAGTAGATAAGCAGATCTTTGCTTATTCTGACAGGTTGCCCTGAAGACGAGACACAGCATGTTAGCATACTGTACAAAGTTCACCTGCCTTTTCCACCACTCAGCAATAAGCTAAGGACCTGGATACATAAGCCATGAAGCTTCACACCATCAAGTCCATACTATCTTGAAAGAACAAAACGTCCAATTTGCTCCATCCAATCAGTCATATGAATTAATCTTCTCACGTAGCAGTGATGCATTAACCCCAGGAAGATGTGGACTTAGCTCTGACACTGCCTTTAAGTCTTGTATTGAGATCAAGTTAGGGGCTGCAGGTATAATAATACCCTGCCCATGCACATGATTTTTCAGTGATACACAATTTATTAGCTTACGGGACAACTGTTGCTTCAGTGATGCATGGCTTAGTTTCCCAAGCTGTGATCTTGTTCCAACTAGCTGCACACAAGATCCAATCAACTGCTTTAAGAAAACATCAACGCCATTATTCAAGAAATTAGCACATTCTACTGAGACCCCTTCCAAACCTGCTGCTTCTGCAATTTTTTCCATCCTCTTACTCAGTAGCATAGTATCACATAACTCACCAAGTTCATAGCAACTGACAGAGCTATCATTTGAAGGGACAGAAGCAATGGCTGAAGGTTTCTGAATCCCACCAAAACTAACAGGGGAAAATTGAATCCCCAGCGGAGCTCACACTGGACCTTGGATACGGTGTATACTTTCACCTCCTGAGTTTTCACCATAAGATATAGCAGAAGGGTCATTGCTGTGTGGAGGCTCGAGAAAATTCGGTGGCTCCTTTTCATAATGTAATCGCTTGTTACGTGGCTCAGTATGCTCACTGTTCTGAACCTGTTGGCGTCTTTTCATATCACTAAAATTTGGAGCACCATTCTCCCTGATAATAGGCGCTCCCTCCTGCTCAATGGTCAATGATCTATTGTCTTTGACATGCTGGATTGAAACATTACCATTGTTCCAAACAAAATGAAGTGTATGTTCTGATTTAGAAACATCTCCTGCCAGCTTGGGCGCATCAATTGCTGGTGGACCATTTGCACAGCATGCATTGTGGAGAATAGAACGGATGAGGTGATTGTGCAATGGGAGGTTCTCACGGCCAAGTGTCACAAGATAGAGCTTATCAAACTCATTTTTGTTCAATTTTGATGATAAGAACCTCTCTAGATGCTGAAAGTATTTCTTTGCTCGCCCTGGCCCAATCCTCTTAATGATGTTGGACTTGATCTCACGAATTGATCTCACGAAGGTCAATACGAGTGCTCTATCCTACTGTGGATGACGGTTGCACAGTTGGTGTAGGTTGCACTGATGGTGGCGTAGAGGACGGCATGTCTTAGAAAAGATATGCCATGTAAATGTAATTGAAACACAACGTAGAACCTCAGTAAAATCTCCACCAAGTAGTGTAACCCTCCTCCAATCCGACCCCTCTTAGTATAAAGCTAGCCACAAAATGAACTGCAGTGAACAAATCTCTGATTAGGAATATAAAATATGTAAAATAACAAGAATAAAAATAAAATGCCAGTAGCACATTGGATTATCTAAGAACAATGAATCAGTGAAGAAAATCTTCTCCGCATGATAAAATGCCAGCTGCTTTCTCCTTTTACAATGAACTGAATACTGAAGATGGTGGTTCTCAACCAACACCTGGCTCAACAAGAATAGAAGGAAAGACTGTAGCAGCTACTCAGTAGCTTTGGTCATCACACTCTAAATCATTTTAGAAGAAAAGGCTATTCTATTGAACTACTTGGCTTATAAAGCCTATAAGTAAGGACTCTGGCTAAGGACCTAATTCCACTGTAAACCGTACATGGGCAAGAGCCTCATATACAGCCCATGCCATTTGAGGTGCCCAGCTCACCATTCATTCACAAATTCTGTAATGAAATTGAGATTGCTTGAAATATATATTTTTTTCAATAAAGTGAGGATATCCTTCTAGGGTAGGGTGTTTACTTGAAAATAACAACCGCCTGTTCCAGTAGCAGTGGCCAGTAGACTAGCACAACAAAACTATCCTTGCACTTCCTACATGTAAAATTTGAAACAATATAAAAAATTGGAGATACAGGGGAGGGATAATTCAATAGCAATGAAAATTTTAGAAAAAGGAAACTCCAATACCCAGCAATAATGAATGGTTGCAGGAAAATCACTATTCATTCTGTCTTTGTCTTTCTTACATCTTTCAAACACAAAATCGGGTTTGACCTTGGAATTCTACATGGATACAAAATTGTCTCACTAAATATCCAAAATTTGATTTTTGAGAACTTTTACACGTGGGAAGCAGGGAGGTAGCATCATATGAGAGGGAAGCACCAAACATTTCCTTGACGAGGACTCCTCCAAAGTCCAAACCAATACAATGTGAAATAGGGGGTAGGAAGGAGAGAAGGATGAGAGACAAGTGGGACTGACTGCCAAAAAATATTTTTACCAAGGTTATTTGATAAGGCAAAATCCTTGTAAAAAGAAAATTACTTCAGTAAAACGTATCAATGTCCTTTCAGAACAAATAGTTCTATAAATAAAATAAAGAACGTAATTCCGTATGTTCTGGAGCCTTGTAGATTTGTGTTAGTGTTGGCATTTGGCAAAACCTGAAGATGAGCCAGCAAATTGTGTGGTCTTTGAAATCAATTAGTAGTAGGTAAGATGAACACCTGTTAAACTAACAAAAAGAAGGGAAATCCTTTGATATTGGCATGTATCATGTACAGGAACAAAAAAGGCCACTGAAATGGGTGATTCTAAAATAAGTGTTTAAGTTTGAATGGCCAACGTACATGGGTCCATGCGTCTTGGAAAATCAGAAATTCAGGTTTCCGCTCATTTGGAACGTGATTTTTTTATAAAATTTTTTTATAAAACGGGGTAAATAAAAAAATCACCACACAAGGAAGTTGAAAATAATTGAAATACCCAAACCAGATACTGTTCATGAAAAAAGAATAAATAGCAAAAGGCACTCTGCACCAAATTTTGTGCACTGTTCATCACCATAAACCATTAAGAAAACCAACCATCGATAAACAATATGAAATGACAGGTCAACTGTACACGGAAAGTAACCTCTAAACAGAACAGCAGAAACACACAGTACTCCAACTATGCTATGCATTTTTTGCAGACACTGCACAAAATTCAAGCTTGACAGCAAACTTTCCTCATGTGAACAAGATCTACCAGAACCTCCCAACCTAGGTACCACAGAAAAAATAACTCAGACATTCTGCTACCTGAGCAAAAACATTGCACCTACAAAACAAGAAAAGAAAATCTCCAACTGAGATGGATCCAGCTCTCCTTCACTCTCAACTCAGTTTCTCCTAACTCCAACAAGTGAGCAAATGGAGCCTTTTCACCGAATCAATCAACTAATATAACTGAAACAAACAGATGGCCCAAATCACAAGCTCCACCGAGTAACTGAAATTTGGACACTAGTCACAATTTAAATTTTAGTGTACTTTGAAATCATTTAGAGGTAGCTTATAGTTAAGATTCAGAACACCTGTTAAAATAACAAAAAGAGACCGAATCTTATGATATTGGCATGTATGGAAATACAAAATGCCACTGAAATGGGTAATACTAAAATAAATGAAGTTTGAACAGCCAAGCTCCATGTGCCTTGGAAAATTATAAATTCAGGTTTCCGCTTGTTTGGAACATGATGTTGATAAAATGAGGTGAATAAAAATACCGTCCATGAAAAATCACATGCCAAAAGGCACACCGCATCAAATCCTGTGCAGCCGCTCATCACCAAAAACCATTTAAGAAAACCAACCATGAAGGAACAATATGAAATGCCAAGGTCAACTATACTACACTCAGAGTAACTTCCAAACAAAACCTAAAACAGAATAGCACAAACACAAGTTTCCCCACTCCACAAAATTCAAGCTTGACAACTAACTTTTTTAATGTGACCGAAGCCTACCCGAACTTCCTTACCTAGAAACCATGGAAAAAAAACTGAGACCAGCTGCCACCGGAGCAAGATCAAACAACCTTGTACCTACAAAACAAGGAAAGAGAAATCTCCAACTGAGATGCAATCAAGCTCTCCTTCACTCCAACTCAGTTTCTCCCGATTCGAACGAGTAAGCAAAGAGGAAGGCTCCACCACTCTAATTAATTAAATTATTGTAACTCCAACTAACAGATAACCGAAATCACGAGCTCCACCGGGTGACTGAATGAACTGTTGACATAGTCACAATTCAAATTTTATCTCCAACTTATATGGACACAAGCTCCTCTGATCCAGTCCCCCCATTACCTCAATCCGAAGTCCAGAGAAAAGCTAGGGTTTCGCACCAAATTCAAACTCCCAAGCTCATGCCGACGCACCGAGCAAGGTAACATCCCCCGAACAACGAACCCGTGCCACATCCTGAACTTGACGAGCAAAATCGTGCCGCCCAGCTCAAACAAAATCCCATCCCCCGTGGCCCCATCCCCGTCCCCTCTGATCCAATCCGGACAACCCCAATTCCGTGCCAGGACCTGCGTCCCGCCCCCGAATTCGAACTCCCCGACTGAGCTCCAGCTCCAATAAAGGTGAAGCTGGAGCTGCAGCTGTACCAAACAGATCCGTAATTAGAACTAATGGATCCATTTTTCAGATTTCCACGCTTTGTGTAGGGTGGGAATGTGTGCTAGGCGAAATTACTAATGACCCCTCCTCGGCAGTTTTCCCTTACCCACCTCCACCGCCACCGCCACCGCCACCGCCGATCCCCATCCATCCCGCGAGCGAGCAGGGCGCCGTCGTCGTTCGTCCTGCTGCTTCCGCCGCATCCATCCTTGTAAGCACATCCTCCGCCACCGCAGCCTGCGCCGATCCCCATACATCGCGCGAGCGAGCAGGCCAGGTCGCCGTCGTTCGTCCTGCTGCTTCCGCTGCATCCGTTACGCACATCCTCTTTCCCATCTCTCTCTCTACCCACGCATCTTTTCTCTAATTTGCGTTAACCCTAGCTTCTTTTTGTTCTAGAAATTTGCCTTAACCTTAATACTAATAACAGTTTGATGGTTCCCAAAAAGTTTGGGGGTTCAACTGAACCCCCATGTTAGATCCGCCACTGCATTGTCTTATAAATAAATATTAGTTTGGATGCTGATCATGAACCGGTGATCTTGATGTTCATTCCATGAACAAAGGGCTTTCCTGAGTTGAATGTATCCCCATCTTCTGTTTTTCAATTGCATCATGCTATGTTCTGTTGCTGGCATTATCACATTTCAAGGATAGGGCATCCCCTTTAATTTGCTCTCTTTGGTTGTTTCATGTTTTGTCGTTGACACTGTCTTTGGCCCAATAGCCAAATATAAAATAATTGGTCAGCATAATGCTTCTCGAATTTTGAATTGCAGCATTTCGAGCAATTAAGGAGGCTCCAACATTCAGTATCAGGAATGGTATGCTATGATTTTCCTATTTTATCGGTCTGTGTAGTCTTGCATTGTATAGATATGCTTTCCTTTGTGCTTAGTTTGCTTACCCCATGTTCATTTGTTGCAGACTTACATAAGGGATGAAGATGCAAGACTTGAGACCACACGGGCGAGGCGTAATAGTTCTCTTTCATTAGTTGGAAACAATTCTTTTCTTGTGGGCTTTCTGTTAATAAGGAATCCAAGAACACAGTATTGGCTTAATTTTGAACTTCTGTTTTGCAGTGTCGAATGTTCTCAAAAGGCATGAAGATTTGAAAGAGCGCCTCTCACGGTACTCCCTTTTGCATGTTCTTTAGCATGTAACATCTGCTATGCGCATAAGGGAATAATTTAAGACCCTGTTCAAACTCCCGGCAAATTTTTTGTATTGAAAAACAGATTCTAAATTGAAACCAAAATCTTGCATAAACCAAATGTCTTATGAGATGGATACTTCTACTCAAATATGGCTCTCTAAATGTAAATCACTTAGGATTTCATATAGTCGTATTCCTTGCAGCTATGTTTGTTATAAGCATAGTGGATTACCTTCTTGAGGAATAGTTCTAGCCTAACTATTGCTTGGATTTTATCCTCCTGCCATGTTCCTGATAAACAATGAATGTATGGGTACTAATGCTTTCCTTCGTTTCAGGGATTCTGATAAGCTGATTTTTGAGCGGCTACAGAGAGAATTTGAGGCGGCACGAGCTGCCCAAACCGATGGTACAGTTTGCTACACTATCATGAACCTTTGTGAGATTCTACTAGAATAAATAAGCTTATAAACAATTATCACTATCCTCATATTTATATATTTATACTATCTCCTTTTCCTATAAGTTAAGTTTGCATATTTTGTAGTCTTCGCTGAATTTTCCTTGGTTAATATCAACTTTTTACAAAATTAACCTCCACAAAGACTGCACAGTTTGCAAAATATGCTTGCCGGTCAAATTTTGATTTCTTTGTAATTTGAACTTTGTAATTCTAAATGGTTTTTTTTCTCGAAAATGAATTCTAAATGGGGTTCTAAATTTCAACTCTCAAGTTGGGACACTGCAGTTAACTCCATATATTTCTAATTAAGTTAAAAGTATGGGGACCAGTGTTCATAAGATAGATTTTGATGTGGTCACATGTTCAGGTTTCTCCTTCGGTTCGGTATAAACCATGAACTAACAAGAGTCCATTCATGCGAAGAGCGGATACTGAAAAATTAAAGAGCTTTGTTAGTGACATTAGTTTGAATTCAAAAACATCAATACAGAACAGAAAATATAATGGTAATGCAAGAAACTATCTGCAGTCCTAGCTACGAATTTTGTGTTGAAGGAGAGTATTCTATTAATGCTTCTGTTCACAATAATTCTTAGTTGTCATACTTTTATTTTGATAATGTTAGACTATTTGTTCTACTAACTTCTGAGATGTACCGTCCATACTGAGTTCCAACCTAACTTGGAAGGACATACCATTATGTGTAGTCTTATAGAAGGTGGACTATATTGAATAATTTTAGACTTTTGTCAGCTTTCACCCATTAAATTTTGGATTTTCTTTGTGTCTATAAGAACATTGGATAAAATTTCTTGGTTGGTCACTAGGACAATATACATGCCGCATGTTGATGTGGTTTCTTCAAAAATCCTCTGTGCTGCACCTTTGTATAGTAGCTCTGAATGTAAGTATGTAACTGAAGAAGATGGCATGTTTCTGGTATTCACGACCACACATCTTATTCATTTTTCTTGATGGCATAAATCCTGTTTGGTTCTATACCTATGTTGAACCTTTCCAAAATTTGGTAGTGTCCTTAACATTTGGCCACTAAAGATTGCTTCCAGAGTCTGGTACCTCTTCAAAACTCGGCAATGCTCAAGTGATTCTAGACACAAGTTCCTGTATTTTGTTGGTTGGCCAAATCCTCTGCGGCTCTGCCTAGGAATTCCCAGGGCTGCTGCCGCTGCTGCTGCTCTTGCATGCTCATGTGATTTGAGTGATTGGTTGCAATTAATGCCTTATTGGTTTGGTTGTCAAACTTTCTGTCCCATTTAAACCATCATGCTCCTTCTGACAAAATCTATGAGACAAGATAAACCTTTGTTACGTTTGGACATTGCAAAGCATTAGGTATCATATGGCCTCGAACTATAGTCAAATCAAAGAAAATTTTGCTGTCTAGATGGCTTCATATCAAATTGTCTCACGATTGCAATCCAATCACATGTGCTAACAAAGATTTGGTTGTCTTATTATGGTTGCGACAAAATTTCGGCATAGCACAGCACTGTTACAAAAGTTTGGTCACATGGCTTTCATAGGCCAATACTACAAGTAGTAACTATGGGGCTGTTTGGTAGCCTGTACTACCCTCCCAGCCTGTCTCACATTGTGCAAATTGCATCGCCGCAGCCAGGATGAGAGACGCATGAATAAAGCTTCACTCGCGAGCCTGGCTCGCTTGATGCAGTGCGCTTGCATCCGCGCAAGCAGAGCTGCACCCGTGGCTGCAGCTTTTTAGCTGGGGTCACTTTACGCTCCACCCCAAGAACCCTCCTTCATTTGTGCTCCTCTCTGCTACTGCTCTCTGCTGCCTCTTCTCCTCCTCGAGCTCGACTTCTTCTCCTCCTCGAGCTCGGGCGGCCAGAGGCAGCAGTGAGGCTCGGCCTCATCTCCTCCTTGAGCTCGGCTGAGCAGATGCGGCGACAAGCGACCAACTGCGTGAAGCTCGCCGCTGGATAGATCTGGCTGTGGGAGTGGGAGCACCGAGAGGATGGTGGCTGCAGCTGCTGTGAAATCACACGGGCCTACGTTTTTGCCACCGCCGCCACCTTCGTTGCAGTCGCCGTCACCACCACGATCATCTCTCCCTTTTCTAGTGCTGCATCTGGCCACTGATGACAGCAAGCAGCAGAGTGACTGAGGGGGTGGATGGAGCGGTGAAGGGATGGAGCGACGTGGCTCGGGATGAGGATGTAGGAGGAAGGGGGCAGCACGGTGGACAGGAAGGTTGTCGACCAGCGTCGATGGCGAAGGGGATCAACGAAGAGAGCCACGAAGAGATTTTTTTTTCTTTTTCCTTCTTTTTCTGTTTTGTCCTGACCGGTTTAGCATGTACGTACTCCTATAATGGCCTGATTAAACAGTAATCATGTGATTAATTTAGGTAATTCGTTGTTTTCTCCCCTAATTTATAAAATTTAGTCAATTGGATATTAGATATGTATTCCTTTTCATCCATGAATCACAAGGGGTTATCTCACCATTAAAGATAGCAGGTAACCAAACTCAAACTCATACACCTAACCAAACAAGATCTCTTTCATATAGTATTTATCGTACAACCAACCAAACAACATCCAGTGTCATCCAGGTCTTACTGATACAAGCAACCAAACAACCCCTCGTGCACCCACTCATCCAGGGCAGGGTCAGCCTGGATGGCTCATGCGGGCCAGGCTAGAGTGATGCGAGTAACCAAACACACCCTATATGCACAGTATAACACAACATGGTGATACACTTATTCTCGTCTTCTGATTGAAGATTATATTAGTTGGGCATTTTTTTTTCCATTTGATAGTTTCACACTTTGTATGCCTTATACCCTGCTTTGCAAACTAATGCCTTATTTCTCAATTTTCTCGAGACAACAAAAAATCAAATATACGAGCTTTAGTTATTGCTAGTGTACAGGTCCTTTCTTTGATATTTTCTTGTGGATCCTGGAAATGTTATATTCTCGAACTTCTTTTACAGACATCATGGCACACAATTAGTCTTATCAAACTAGTATCATTATTTTAATTAGCTTTTATCCGCCTGCTTTAAACCATTTCTCTTGATTAAACTTTCAACATCTATGTTTTATTCATTTTGTAGTGATCCCAATAGATGATGAGCAGTGGAACGATGGTTTGCTGGCAACCATCCGTGAAAAGGTACTTTATCAGAGCACCTTAATGTACACATCTCTCTTGTGACAAGAGACGTATTATCTGTTTTGTGCATTTCGAGTTTTGTATGAATTTGCTTTGTCTCATAGACCAGGTCCATATGGAGGCTGATAGGAAGGCCATGGCTAACCAAGCAAATGTTCCAGCAGATCCTCAATTCCAGTCAAGGACTACATATAGAATAAAAAACAAGGTAAAACAGGTAGCATTATTCTCAGAGTAGCAATTTATTCATGCTAGTGCACTTTGTGTTGAGGTTACTTCATCATTTGGTTCTCCAAATGCTTTCTACGTAAAGTTAGATTGGTAGTGGTAGACCGATGTGGTCTGGGATGAGTGTGTTTGTCATGATTTTTCATTCTGGGTTCTGCGCTTAGACTAGGTAAAACATCCACACTTGTGATCAGCACAACAAGTTCTAGCTATCGCATCATTTGAGGTGCCTTCTACCAGATCGTGTATTGCTATACAGTCCTTAGGACTCAACAAAAAATAATTTGTGTGTCCACATTATGTTATGTTTCCCCAGATGAAAATTGTCTTCACAATTCATGAATGAAGGCTTGCCATGCTATTTTTCAGCAACACACCTATTCTGTTCCATTTTTCTTAATTTATCTTTTACTCTGCCACATCAAAACTAAATTTCTTCCCTTTGATAGGTTATCTATTGTCTGGATGGTGTGAGAATTGGTATACAGTATGAGACTTTTTTTGCTGGTAACTCATTTTTCATTCTCAGTTTTTTTTTAATTTTTTAACTGTACCATGTTATATGCAGATTTAGTGTTCTACAAGGCTGGAGAGCACATTTACTTTGCTCAAACTGTTTTAATATTTTTTTAGGCATTTTGGAAACTCTGATATAGTTATATGGAAAACAACGCATAAAGCATGTCATATCTCTAAATACATTATTTGCTGTTCTAAATAAACACGTTATTTTGCAGGAGAACCTTGTGAAATTTATCATTGTGTTTTGGAAAGCAAATCATTCCTTGAAAAGATGACTGTGATCGAGCACACCTTACCTTTCTTTCTGCCAATACGAGAAGCAGAAAGTGAATTTCTATCATCTAATGCTATTGTATGTTTTCTAACTGAACTTGCTTTTTATATGCCAATTATTTGCACGTCTTTGTACTTACATGGAGCTTTTTCTTACAGAAATTTATTGACCATCTTGAAGAGATTTTGCAGTCTTATGTTGACAGGAGGGAGCAGGTCAGATATATAGATATACTGTTATTTCCCATATCTTCCACTATGAAATGCTAAAAGCAGATGACTTTGTGCACCTGTGCTAAAATAACATGGTTGGACTTAAAAAAATACTGATGTTCAAAAGTGGGTCCAGTTCATCTTTCTCTGTGAAGCATAACTAAATGTGGTTTCTGAATGTTCCTTTTGCTAAGTTGATACTTGAAAGATTACATGGTTCATGTTTATATTTGTTCAGTTTTTAAAGATGCATAACACAGGACATGTTGCAAAGTGAACCTTACTATTTTCTTGTTCTGCTTTTGATGTTTCACATGCTTTTATTAACCGGAAAATTAGATAGGCAAAAAGCTTTAGCAGCTTTTTGGACCTTTGCACCACTGCAGCTATGTTTTATAGAAGAACACGTAAAATTGGACATTATTCTACTTCTATCTAGTTGCATGCATTCTACTTATGTGGGAACTTCTCTTTATCTTCTTGCGTATGTAATTTACAGATGTAAAAAATAGTTTTGCATTAATAAAAATTTTAATGCAAACTATTTTTTACATTGAAAACTGCAATCCAGCTTGGAACCATCTTTGAACAAAAATTATGCATTTATTTATTTTTGTAGAGAAGCTAGAAACCAGAAAGTGTGCTTTGCTGGTCTACTCAGTTCTTTACATTACATAACTTCAACAGTAAATTGTCAATTCTGATATTTTTATTATATCATTTTCAAGGTTCGGCTTATCAAGGAACTATATGGGAACCAAATTGGAGAACTGTTCCGCAGTCTCTCTTACAATTTGATAGAATTTGTAATGGAGGATTTTGAGTGGTAAGGATAATTACACTTTGCTAATTTTCTTTTAGTGTGTTCATACTTACGTATAACTGACCCCAAGCATGCATCGTAGTTGCCTGCATTATTTGGAGTATTTTGACTTCATTGTCCAGTCCATTTGCTTTATAGGCCGCACGATATACCTCTTCGAGAGACTGAAATTTTCCCCCTTTTTTTTCCACTTGAACAGCAAGGTTACAGTCAGTATCCGATACTCAGATCTATTGTTCACCCTGCCAAGTCAGGCCAGGGTCTTGGCTTGGCCGCTTCGCTCTTCCCGGGGAATATCAGTAACTGAGCGCAGAGCTAGTCGTTCAGCATCTGCTCAACTAGTACCGTTCCGCCTTCCCTATGCCGAGGATGCGCTGAAGACATTGAGTTTGCCAGAAGGTACATCCTATTCCGCATTTTACCTTTCCCCAATCGTTATAGCAGGTGATTTTTGTGCTGAACTTATCTTTTGATCTGTATTCTCGCTCTCGATTCAGCGTTTGCGGAGATTGTGCTGAGCCTACCCCGTGCTCTGAAGCGGATACTCTCTTCTCAGGAAAGTGATTGATGCGTCTACGTGGAGTTTTTTGGGAAGCAGTATATGCAGAATTTTCGGTGACCTCACTGACGAGATACAAAATGTTTGGTAGTATTGTTCAGAATATTGTAGTGTATTGGTTACTGTCTGCGAAGCCAGTTGGATAACAAGAAACACTGCTTTCAGCAAATTGGGACATATGACTATTGGTCAGATCGTAGCCGCCCATGTAATATTCGTGATCAGTAAGCACGGAAGCAGATTTCATACCATCAAAGCATGTACAACCTCCTCCGTTCTAAAAGTGTCTAATCGTACTAAATTGTTACTTTTCATCCTTTCCAAAAGGTTAAATCACTCCTAATAAAAAACTAAGAAATAATTTTAATCACCTCCTCGAGTGGATCACATCTATTCATGCAAGCAATGTGATAGGGAAGTTTGATGATAGAGGATTTAAAATAAATCAAATTTAAAGGAATAAGAATTTAAAATAAGCCAAATTTAAAGGAATAAGAGGTGAATATGCATATGTATATTATGAGATATGATAAAAAAAAGTAGTTTGATCTTATATTTATTTTGGAATAGAGGGAATATATTTTTAGGATGGTAGCAGTGTTGTATGCGAGGTGCCAACATGTGGCCTTTTAATGTTTCATCCCAACCGTTGCATGCTAAACCACCAAATCACGAGTAGATTGATTCCCCTGATATAAAGTGTGGGCTATTTATTAGATGTTGGAACAAATTCATCTCTCGGGTATTTCCTGGAGTTGTGTACGTACCATAGCTGCAACTCTAATGACTAACGGTTATAAGTAAATTCACCGCATAGAACTTTGGATAGTGGAATAGAATATCCTGACCGATGCACCTGAATATGTACAAAGCCAAGAAAATCACACTTTTTACAAGTTCGTTTTTTTTTTTTGGTGCCTAGTGGAATGAAAATAAGATGGTGCAACAAATTTCAGCTTAGGTAGTTCTTCACAACTACCATTGATGCTGCACGGCGTCAAAGTCGAATATTGCTAACTAGTGATAGTACATCTTTCATAAAATATTGTTAACAGGTGGTAGTAGTAATTTAGTTTTAAAACAAAAATAAAATACTTCCTTCGTTTTTAATAATTGGCACTAGCACTATTCAAGTTTCAAGTCTAAACTTTGATTATTTTTCTTTTTTAATAAATACACTTGAAAATATATTATATTATCGAATCGTGTAGTGCTGCTAATATAATCACAAAACCTTCCTCATTATAATGTAATATAGTTACTTAAAAGTAATTTTGTAGATAAAGTGAGACGATCGTAGTGTCATTTATTTAAGAAGGATGAAGTATTGCTTAGGCTGCGTACCACATAGCGTTTTGGGCTGTTGGCAGAGCAACTCGACGACATACGAAACTAGATTATAAATTATTGAGTGATTAATTGAGAATTAATCATTACAAACTTAAAAAATAAATTTATTTAGTTTTTAAAATTCTTCCTATAGAAAACTTACACAATACACATCATTTAACATCATTTAGCAGTTTAGAAAGCTTGCTA
Organism: Oryza punctata; assembly: GCA_000573905.2. Taxonomy (NCBI): domain Eukaryota; kingdom Viridiplantae; phylum Streptophyta; class Magnoliopsida; order Poales; family Poaceae; genus Oryza; species Oryza punctata. The sequence goes on along the minus strand of CM002491.2, from coordinate 10,225,021 downwards.
AGAAAAAACTAGAAAGTTTCAGGCTACATTCGGAGGAGATTTTCATCCGTACACAAAATAAGAAAGTTCATTAGCACGTGATCAATTATGAATTAACTATTACAAACTTAAAAAATGATTTTAGAAACTTTTATATAGTTTTTTAAAAAGTGTATTAAACGCTTATTCATTTTGGAGGAAAACCAAAGGATTTAAATTCCTACGGATTAATTCATATGAGTGTCTAGGTATAGGAAAACCAAAGGAGATTTCCTTTTCTACAAGTTGTACGAAAAAAATATTGGAAATTTCCATCCACTCATACCTCTTGAAAAATTCCTATGGATTGAAGTGTGCGTGCATTTCTATTCCTCAAATTTTCCTATTCTATGCATTAGAATTGCTTGAAAATAAATAGGCACTACCAGAAAATTATACTCCTCCCATCCTAAAATATAGGAGTAAGAGATACTCCTCCCATCCTAAAATATAGGAGTAAGAGATTTTGATTAGATTCATAGTACTATAAAAAGTCTCATTCAATCAGAATCTTTTATATTTTGAGATAAAAAAGAGTAGTTTAGACTTTAGAGTCAAGAAAATAACGTGCTCTTAGCTAGGGGTGGGCATATCCTACCCACTCTGACCGAAAATTTCGGTCTCGATCTAGTTCAGTCTTTGAAAAGTGAAGACCGAATTTTAATGCAAAGATGTCAGGACCGATAAATTTTGTCTCGGTCCTGATCGAAATTCAGCAACAATTTCATATATGTAAAGAAATAATGAAAATTTTCAACACAGAAATCACAAACATGTATGAGTAAAGACTCTTATTAGGTTGCATACCTAGAAGAAGTATGGATGTGAAAAATTAGAGTTTAATCCTATTGTACTTAGTGGATGGTAGGTTACATTTGGATAAATTTTTTTAATTTGGTCTTTTCTGTATATCCGGTTAATCGAGAAGACTAATCAAATTGATCGAATAAAATTTGATCTTTTACTACGTAGGATTAAATTGATGACCAAGTTTTTCAATCTCGATCTTTTTTATCTCGATGTTAGATCTTTTCGGTTCGGTCTCCCACTCTACTCTTAACCAGAGTCAACAGGCGCTAGAGTGTCAACAAGCAGAATTAAGCCGCTCCTTGAGGGGCAAAACAGTAAAAGCGTACTGCCTTTCCAAAGGGATCCGAGGACAACGGGACAAAGGCCCCTTTCCCTCCCTCTCCCGCGAACTCCTCCTCGCATGTACCCTACACCTGGTCCACTACCCCTTCGCACACTGACCTGTGGACCCACCAGTCAACCCTCTCACTGGGTGCACCAAAACTCGGTGCAGCTAAACCTTTTCCTACCACCATTATTTTCATCTAATTTTTTAAAAAAACACGCAGCTGAAAAGGCAACAAAAAGGAAATGAAAAAAAAGGAGTTTTAAAAAAAAAATCTCGAAAAAGCGCGGAACAAAAGCTTCCGCCCCCCCCCCCCCCCCAATGGCGTCTCCCACTCGCGGTCGTGTCCTCCTCCTCACTCCCCCACACCACACGAGCTCCCCGCGGTCGGTCGGTGATGGCGTCGACCCCGCCGCCGCCGCCGCCGCCGGTGATAGGCAAGGCGGGCAACCTCACGGTCTTCATCACGCCGCCGTCGGCGGCGGAGGCGGAGGGGTCACCGGACTCCCCGCGGTCGGAGTTCACCACCCCTAGCGGATCCCCCCGTGCGGCCGAGGATTCGCCGCCGTCGGTCCCGCAGCTGGCTACGCCACCGCCGGTGAAGACGGTCTCACCGCCGCTGCCCGCCGCGAAGCTCTCCTCCTCCGCCCCTAAGCCTCCGCCGCCGGTGCAGGTGCCGCTGCCTTCCGCGAAGCTCTCGGCCCCTAGGCCTCCTCCTCCGCCGCCGCCGCCGCCGGTGCAGGTGCCGCCGCCGCAGTTCGAGAAGGCGGAGGCGAGGCCGGATGGATCCATGCTGGCCTTGTTCTGGGACACGGTCGCGCGCGTGCAAGAAGGTGGTGATTGATTGATCCCCAGCGAGAGATTTGATTTCTGGCACTCCTAAAATTCTCCCATGGGGGGGGGGGGTTCGAATTTGATTTTGTGGGTTTTGAAATTGATTTGGATTTGCATTTCTCTCTGCAGCGCATGCTAGCTTGGACGAGTACATCTCGAACTGGTTCGGGCTGGATCAGTCCAAGTACCAGTGGGCTCTCAACGAGTACTACGAGAGCAACGGAAAGGTTCTTGCCTCCTCTCTATCCCTTTTGCAAAAAATTGTGTTCAATTGGTCGTGTAAGCTGCATGCTGCATCAAAGCTTTGCGTGGATAGCGAAATTGGTGGTGATTTGGGCGTGAGTTTAGCAAAGATCCATCGGTCATGTGGCTCCGGGTTGGGAGGTGGGATGCAGCTGTCTCTGATTCTGTACTGGAGTGGAATCTTGTAGCTCATTCATGATTCCGTGTGGCTTATAATCGTCGGTGGTGGTAGACCTGTAGCTGTCACCGTTTGTAATCCTAAGAGCGGCGATTTAGTGCTAGTTAAGGGTCACAACATTACAGGATGCTGGTAGTAGTGGGTGGGTAGTATTTTGGTGGTAATCAGGCCCAAAACTTCTGTGGAGAATGTAGTTTTTGGATGGTGGTGGTGCTAGTAAATTTTGATTTTTCTTTTCTTGTATTGTTTTAACTCATGTACTGCATTAAAATATGATGCATTCCCTTTTGATTCACCTATTCCATATTCCCTGTATGTTTTCTCACCCATGTATTGCATTGCACACCATTTTTTCCCCTTTTAATCTACCTAATATTCTTTTCTTGGTGGTCCACCATGCATGGGCTGGATTAAGTAATGCATGGTCACTTGGTCAGTACTGGAAGCACAGCTTGTTCGCCACTGGATGTGTTACTTACTAATACCTGATTGGCTGAATATTATTAGTTCTTGCTATATTGGTTCTAAAATATGTTTGTATGATAAAACTGATTTAGATTTAAGTTGACATGTTGCTTTAGATTCATCTATGTCCTCACTCCTCACTCCTGTAGATACTGTTGACTGCCTTTGTCAATAAGAAAGGTAGTAATTTGCATTGGTTGTTTGCACACTTTCATTCCTTTGACAATCTCCACATGTATCTTGGGATTTGTCACCTACACATAATTAGATTTTATCACCTTGTTTATGGGGATTAGACTGTATATCTTTAATTACGGATGGTCAATTTCTTCTATTTAAAGCATACATGTTGGGATATGTAGAAGAGTTAAGTCCCTATTTAGAATGCAGAGGACAGGTTCCTCGTGCTTTTAGGAATTGGACTGTTTGCAATATTAGATTCTTAAAAATTCCTGTATTCTGTCATTGCCTAAGTATTGGTATTTATTTGGTTTTCATATAGCAGCAAACCATACTAATTCTACTTTTTCACAATTAGTCTGCACTGTGATGTGGTAACACACTCTTTTGCTAGTGTTGGTCATACTGTTTCTATGCAGTACCAACAGTGTACCAATTAGTGCATTCCAGTAAAAAGACTCAGATGACATTGATGGATTCCATCATTGAGAGAGCCAGGCTTCCAAATACCTTTCGTGAAATGAAAATTTGAAAAGCTAACATGAGCACGGATTTTACATTTAAAAATCTGGATATGATGAGTTAAATGTAGATCAGAGTCTTTTTATCCATCCTCGCAAAGAAAAGGTCTTTCTATACCAATTATCAAATTGGACTTCTTTGTGAAGCTGGTATAAAGTTTATTTGGCGTGGCAATACATGCCATTGTACATATCAAATTTTCTTGCTAACATGGACAAAAGAGATCTGATTATTGTCGTAAATGCTTAACAAAATATAGAAGTATTTGTTGACACCAGTCATATAGCCTGTAACTTCGTACAAGGTTATGTATGAACATGCAGTAGCAGACATATTGTCTGTCATATTTTTCAAGCCAAAGAACGTATGTCCTATCATTTCTTACCAGATTTATTAGAACATATATTACAGATATGTGTTTTCTTTTAAACCAAAAATGGTTCACCATTGTGTGGTGGGGATCCAAATTAGGAAAAAACTTTGTGGAAAGACATATCTGGTCTTATTTTGGGAATTGCCTATGCCAGGTACGCCATAAGTCATCCTTGTCTTTTCGTTCAATTAGGATTAACTTTGGATTAATTTCAATGTTAAGTTAGATAAGATTTAACTCCTTAAGATTTGCTGTTTGTTAGCAAGGTTGTTAATTGACTTTAGAAGGCAGAACTCCATCAGTAAGAAGGATAAGTAGAATTATCCCCAAACTCTCTCTCTTTCTCTCTCTCTCTCGTTCACCTGTTCACTTGACGGCTCCGTGGATGCACCGTCCTCGCCCTCCCCCGGAGCACCATTACTACCTTAGGAGCTTTGGATCGACCCCAGTTCCTAACATCTGGAAAATGAATTTTGCTATTATAGGATATGTTAGTATCTCTTTAGGCTTAGAGTTAATTGCCTAGTCTATACTTCCCTCAACCTAAGAAAATAGACATGCCATACTCTTTATCACTTTGAACTTTTATATTTTTGTTATTGTAAGTACCAAACTGCCAACGTTTAGCCATGTGCTTCATGTTGGATGCAGACATGGTTTGTTCTTAATTTTTAGTGGCCTATCTACCTTCAGTGATTGCCTACAACACTACTGTACCATTGCCAGACCCACTTTGCATTCTGATCTATGTGCTGTGAGCCTGTGACGGTCACAAAGAAAGTAACTCGTGCATTATTGAACTGTGGACACTGAGCACACCATACAGACTTGACCTGACAATCTGACATCAATGCTGAAGTGGAACGTCGCTGAGTTTATTACCCATGCAGTTTGTCTGGTCTAGGAGACATTCTTGTCTTGTAATTAAATATTTATAGGGTGTTTGGATCCATCTGACTAGAGACTGCTTGACTAATTTTAGTCACATTAGGGGACTAAATCTCCAAACACCCCTGACTAAATGGTGACTAAAACTAGTCTAGTCTCTAGTCAAGGGTGACCCAACTTTTAGTGACTAAATCTCCTCTCTCACCTAATTAATTGCTCCTCCCATTAATTGCACTGAGAGAGAAGGGGGAGGGAGAGGAGAGAGAAGGGGAGGTAAATCTGGACTTTAATGCACTCTAGTCCCATCTTCCAAACAGGAGGATGACTAAAATTTTTTAGTCTGTCTAAACTTTAGTCAGGTGATTAAAGGGATCCAAACACCCTCTTAGCTTTGCAATCCTTTGGTTCACTGTTATTTAGCATAATCAATTGTTAGAACTAGTATATTTGGGCTCTCCATTTGACTTATTTTTCCCCTTCTAACTGCATTGCAGGATATGGAGTCAGGCAAAGCTGCGAAGCCGAAGGAACTCAGTAGTAAAATGCAGGTCTAAAAAGCTGGAGTACATCTGTATATGTCAATGGGGACATCTCTTCGATTCTCGCCAATTCAGTTCGATTTTATCTCGTATCTGGCTACCATGCAGCAATTCCTTTGTTGGCTTCATTTGTGTAGCTAAGCTAGAGAACTTTTGTGTGAAGTTTCACTGGGAAGTTGTTGGGTTGGGGGTGTTAGAGTTGATACCTCTTCTGCTGCAACTAACAGGCACGGACACAATCTGTAATCTGTTTGTGCCAAAGCGTTGAAAAAGTCCAGTGTGGCAAAAGCATTTTGTTGGATCCTCGCACCAATGAGTAGTCGTACGTGTTCTTTAGAACATTTTGCGTCGGAATTGCGTGGTGCTAATATTCTGCGAATGTTTTCTGTGCTATTTTTTCAAACGCATTAAGCGCACACTTACCTGGAGACCTGAGTCAGCGCGGCTGCGCTAGGAGCGGACTCCCACGCGGCCCTAATGACGCGCTTAGTGCTAATGATGTTTAGTATTAATGATGGTTTTAAGTAATTTTTTATAATAAAATAATAAACAAGCAAATCAAGTTGAAAATTTCAAATTAATAGTTGAAAGTATTCATAGCTTAAGTTGAAAGTTTTTAGATTTTGAGTTAAGTGTTTTCAAATTTTGAGTTGTAAGTTTAATTTTTGGACTGAAAAGTTTCAAAATCAGAGTTAAAACTTCTCAAATTTGAGTTGTTTTTTTTAAAAATAAATTTGAGTTGAAAGTTTTCAAAAATCTTGACTTGAAAGTTTTAAATCTGAGTTGAAAGTTTTTAAATTTGAGTTAAAAGTTTTAACTTTTGAGTATAAAGTTTTAAATTTCAGGTAGATTTTTTTAGAATTTTAATTGAAAGATTTAGTTATATTTGAAAAGTTGAAAGAAACAACCAAACACTAATTATGGCCTAATTTCTGAAAACCAAAAACTAATTACATTACCCAGGAAAGAAAAAAAATCAAACTAATCATGCTTATCGGCTTTAAGGACGTGACTACACTGAGAGTACTAGCTAGCTGGATAGTACTAAAGAGAGACACCCTTCTTTCCAAAAAAAGCTACCAGTACACTCAATATCTATGTATTTTTTTCTTCTTAGAGAAGTTTCTCTTAAATTATTTGTCCGATTTATAATCCGATTACACCGTTGTGTTCATTGCAATTAAATCTTTACAACAAGATCTCACATGATTATATTTTGATGAAAAATCATAAATTACTTTTATGATATGTCTAAATTACTTTTAGATTTCACTAAGTTACTTCTTAAACTATAACAGTAATTTCAGTAAGTCTACAAGTAATTTATATATATTGTAGAAGTAACTTAAAACAAAATGAAGGTAACTTTGGCATGTCATTTGAAGTAAATCCGTTGTAGAGATAAAAACATGACTCTATCTAGAAATTAAATTAATCAGCACAAATTATTGAATTAACTAAAAAGCCATATTTTATTCCTACAACGAATTTATTTCTAATGTCGTGATAAAGTTACTTCCGTTTTATTTTAAGTTACTTTTAGAATATATGTAAACTACTTTTAGACCTTATTGAATTACTTTTATATGTCTAAGAAGTAATTTAGTCAAATCTAAAAGTAACTTATGTATATAATAAAAGTAATTTACAAATATAAATATTTTTTCATCGTAACATAATCATGTAAGATCTTGTTGTGAAGATTTAATTGTAACGAACACAGTGGTGTAATCGGATTGTAGATCGGATAAGTAATTTAAGAGGAAACTTTATTTGAATAGGAAAAAGACACCCACGTGAGGTCGAACATGAGGGGTATGCGGATAAACTTTATTTGAATAGTACTGTAATAGTTAAGAAGGTATGGGGACAAACATGTGAGGAGTCTCTCGTTAGCACTAAAACGGTCTCTTGATTTAGATTTTGCCCACTGAAATACAACGGTAATCAGGTTTCCGATTTTATCTAATCTAGTGACACTTGTACGTGCGCGCCAGTAACTCATCTGGCGCGTATGCACTAATTAGTCTTCTTGATAAACATTGAAACACAAGCTACATCTACATCTATGAGTATTTAGAAAACCTAGATCAGTATATGCAGATATTCATGAAGTTACACTGTTGATACTACTAATATATCCGTGCTACACGCTACGGTGTAATTTTATTTATCTTTAATTTCTTTTAAAATTTAATGTTAGCAACAAAAATATTTTTATATGATATGTGCAGTTGAACTTTAATTTAATCCATGACATACATCAAATATATTTCATGTAAAGCGCAGTAATATAATATTACGGGGGCACAATAAAACTTTACAAGACTTAATTATTACTTCAGTATACAATATAAAAGGTTAATATACGCTTAAAAATATGTTAAAAAAAATATAGAGTTATTCCATTATTTGCCACGGGCATGAAATAAAGCATTTAATACATATGTGCTAGGCTCGCATGAAGAGATGTATCAGACAACACCTCTCCTTCACACGTATAACGGAGCGATGAATCAATACGTGATTAATTAACTATTTGCTAAAGAAAATTTTTAAATGGATTCAGATGTTGTGATAATAAATTATATAGAATAGAAGAAAATATAATTTCCGCATGTCACGAATTCGGATGTTCCCTAGTCCAATTCCATTCAATTTTCTTGTCTTATGTACTTAAAAAAATATTGATATTGATTTTTCTATTTGTCACACAAGGCACACGCCGTCCATAACCCATTGAGAACATAGCATAAGGGCATGAATATAAACCCAAATAACAGTTTGATATGATACATATATCGAAGTTCAGTTTGATATGATACATATATCGATAGATCGAAGTAATAGTTTCACGATGTACAACAATGTAACAATTGTTAGTCATCGCGTTAACGCCTTCTTTCAAGATCTACATGGAACGACTACTAAAATTTACCGATGGCAAAAGTACATACACAAGTGTTAACAAATAGTCAGGTTATCAGCCTGGTGCAAATTGACGCTTGTAGTGTGAGATGGTTTGCGGAAAATAATCACACGAAATTCGACATGAATGGTGATGGTGTGTTGTACAAAACAAGAGGACGATGGTGAGTAACATTCCGATCAACAATTTACTATCTTCTGCAATATGTTTTCGAATTAATTTAGATCATGCGATCCTATCTTTGCTCACGGGTTAAGAATGTCTTTATACACGATATTCCTAGTGCTCTTCCCTACGGGGTCAACTTCTTTCTTTGATTTGGCCAAAATCCTTGTTTGCCTTGACACCCCCCTGACAATGCAACATATAGCTAACCATGTGAAAAAACGGGTTCTGAAAGATAGATCCCAACATTTGGAATGATTTATCCCTGTGATTTATTAATAGTCATTGCGAAATTGAGATGTATTGGAAATTGCTTCCTCTTGAATTTGAAAGGAAGAGATATGTCATCGGAGGGAGAAAAAGGGATCCGTGGGATAAACACCCTTTTGCTAGCGTGTTGTCCACCAACAATCTTAGCATCAATTGCCTTATCTTGAAATGAACTGATCATTAGTCTTATTCCGTTTCATAGTCCATTGTTAGGATCAAGATTTTGGAGGAGAATAACAGGGCAGTTGACCTTAACCTTCAGCTTATATGGAGGGAGGCCATTTGGAGTGATCGTGTTCACAAAGTCCAAAGGGTAGCTATTTTGGGGATCATCATCGACAGAATCAAAGCTGTGATAAATTTTTTCCTTGTCAGGAAACTTGTCAATCATCTTCATGTTGAGATTATCCACGAAATCATCTCATGTTGAGAGGATGGTTCGTGTGCTCATATATTCCGCGGAGGTCGTATTTTTCTCATCATCATGCGAGGGGAAAACATATTCAATAAGTATGCTCATTGAACCTTCAATGTTTGCATAACCAATGATTATTTCATCAAGCAGACGGACGTAATCATCTTTGATCGTGTTTTCCGTCCCGTTTCCAATCCTAAGTAGATAATCCGAAAACCACGGGTCAAATTGAGCCCTCATGTTACGCGAAAGACGTATCTTCCTTATATTTTTCCATAAATAAGATCTCTGCAAGGTAGCATCAGTTATTTGTGCCCTTGTCCCACGTGTCACCACAGGAAAAACTTGTTTGAAATCACCACCAAATACAATGACCTTTCCTCCAAATGGCAACGAACCGTCCATAATATCTTGAATGAATCTATCAAGAGTCTCAACTGCCTAATGCTTTGTCATTGCAGCTTCATCCTAAATAATCAAGGATGCCTTGCGAAGTAGCTCTGCGGTGCCACTCTGCTTTGTGAAGTTGTACATGCTATTGTGAGCTAGCTTGATTGGAATTTTAAACCTTGAGTGTGTTGTGCGTCCTCCAGGAAATATTAACGCTGCGATACCAGATATCGCGGTTGCAATTGCTATTAACCCATCAAATCTCACCCTAGAAAGAAGTGCCCTGTAAAGGAATGTTTTTTCAGTACCACTTGGACCATCAACGGAAAATACCTAACTCTTCTTCTTAATCACATGTTTTATGATGTCATCAAAACCTGCACGTTGCTTATCGTTAAGACATTTGTATATATCTATATGCTCTTGGTCTATTGGCACAAACCGCTCCTCTCTAACTTCTACCGCCATGTCGTTGGAAAAATCATCTAGTTGATGAGAGTAAAACATGTGTCAGGAGTTTTTTTGATGGTCAAAATAAGACAATTAAGTTCAACAATTATTGAACACAATAATATAAAAAATTACCTGTATCATTCAACTCAAGAAAACCATAGTCTGTGATATTCTTTCCCATGGAATGAAGTATATCCCGTATATTTCTAAGCACCATCTGCTCTACTGACGTTGGGTTGGGTTATCCCGGGCATAATCTTCAGACATTGACTACTTATGTTTGTCCCATAGAACACCGATATCAGTAACCTCGTAAAAGATAAGTATAGTCGCAAACAAGCGATAGAGTGACCTGTCTGTTGATGGCATTTGGAGAGTTGCAGCTTCGCTCAAGTAGTCATCATGTGATCTGTTTGTCTGATTCCAGATACTGTTCTTAGATTATCATATGAGGTTGGACCTCTAACATGGTTCAGAAGCACCGTAAGATAGTATCTTTCTCCCTCCGCGGGGTGCGCATACACAATCCATCCAACCTGACAAGTATTGGGTTTCCTTTTTTGCCATACATTTTTCCCTGCAACCCATCTATAGTGTTCCGGAAACTCCTTGTACAGTAACCTCCTTGCCTCCGGGTCTTTGCGATTCATTTCAAAAAACTCAGTAAGTGTTGTATTTTTGTTAGATGGTTTGTTGACGACATCCTCAAGATTACCAGACTCATCATAGGTAATATATTGCATGTGTGGCAAATGAACCTGTATCTGCAAAACTATCGGATAGATACCGAATAGTGCAAAGCCAAGAATCCTATATATAGCTTTTTGACGGTGAAACATATCTGGCATCTCTATACTGACGTATCTTGTTGATTTCTCCAAATGGATTGACTGAGAACGATGCACAATCATGATCTTTATATACATATTTATATAGGTACTTCACAGATTTGATGCTTGCGCAAGCTTCAACATATTGATGTGACAATTATACCTCATGAGCAAGCCAGGATTGTATGGGACCACTCACCTATTGTCCAACACCGCACCTCTAATTTTTACACACCACCCGTTATCTCTCCTCCTGTATAAAAGGATACGAGTCCTTCGCTTGTTGTGTTGCTTGACGTAATGGTTGTGGAAAGTTGAAGCTACACTCTCCATCCACCATGCATGCACACTTTTTGTTTAGCTCACCGCACGGCCCGAGCAACATATGCTTTATGACCAGACGGTGCAACACAAGGTATTTTTCCTTATCTGGTATCTCTGCACAGATAACTTTACCATAACCATCTAAGTTTGTTAACTTACTTGCTGGCTACATGATTAATAGGATATGTTCATGTGGGAGGCTGCGCTTTTGAAACTCGGTAACATGAGCATATGCCTGAACCTCACCAGAATACTTTTTCTTGGTGAACAAGTCTAACATGTCTTGTAGCTTGGCCCTAAATACCCTTGCAACAAGGTTTCGTCGATCTTGCGGTTGTTGGCCAGGATAGAGATTTTCTATTATCTCCTCCCAGTTTGGATTACATGTCATCGTGATGAAGTAGTCTGGTCTCCCAAAACATTGGACAAGAGCCATTGCATTAAGAAACCTCCGCTGCATGTCACGATCACCACAAGGAAAATACCGAGGTAGTACAATCTTCTTTCCGACCTCTGAACACCTTGTCTCTCCAGAATTGATCACGTTGACGACACCCTACAAAATTAGCATCGACGACATGAACATAGTTTCTAAGCATGAATGTTTGAACGAGATATGGTTTAATCGAATAGAACATGTATTTTATTCCATTCACTTGGCATAGTTCAACTCGTATCTTCTTTTGGTTTTCAGGGTTAGAATACCAATCCAGTCGCATAGACTCTATCTTAATGTACATGTCAACGACCCATTGCTGAAAGAGACATCCTCCAAATAAAATGATGTTGAAAAGGCCCCTTCTAACCTGCAGCCTAAAGCAATAGTACTCTCTTGCGGTGACAAATCTTTCTTTTTTTGGCTTGCATGACCTATTCTCCACATCATTAGCATCTTCATCGTATAAAGTATCACCAACCTCATCATTCTTTGCATTAAAATCGAGAAATCAACTTAATTCCCAACCCCTAAGAGTATATAGGTATTGATACAATATCATACAAGCCAAGTGTGTACGTACCCAGAGGCTCGTTAAAAGTGTTTTCTTCACTGAAATGCACATTACCACCTATTGGTGCAACGGTGTCCATACTGTCAGGAATATTGTTGGGTATTTCGTACGTTATTTTGAGATTCCGTCCGGTTTCGCTGTTAGGATTAAATAAAGGATATGCCAACAGGTAATAGCAACCATGGTATGCTTTGATATAACTATGTTTCTCCCCTTTGGCATGCACCATCACATGCCTATCAAAATTTCTCACCAGATCGTCCCCTTCTAACCAGATAGCAACAACTTGGGATGTTGTAGGACCATTATATCTTCGCTGGTCAGGGGTGACATTCTTGTTGAGCTCAATCTTATAGTCATCTAGATTCGGCATGCTACTGATTCTGTTAAAAGTCTCAACATATGGGTTATCTGCCAAGATTTTTAGGATGATCTGCACAAGGTTGATATCAAGATCCACCTCTTTGCTCTGTGGGCCAGAGCAGTGTCTTCTTCTGTATAGTAGAAGTACAACTGCATATGATGTGGCCCTTGAGAACCTAGCACCAAATTATCTAAATGATGGTACAATGCACCATGCACTCGGAATGTATTTACGCCGATGCCTGTAGCAGTGCTCACACTACGATCAAGGGTTACTCCAAGACTTGTGAATTTGAAATGTGAGTTGAAGTACCGGATATATTTTCTAAAATACTTCGCATCATTATCAAACTGGCTTGTGAACAGTTGTACCAACTCAGGAGGGACCAATGGAGTGGTTACTGTTATCTTTCCTTGCATGCAACAGAATCCTGGGGGCTCATATTGAAACCTAATCACCTCACAGTACTTACAATCAGGCACTTTCTTTAATACATGATGTTTCTTTGGTAGGTTCTGGTAAACATAATTATGTGGATCTTCGGTATCAACAACATTAACCCCCTTGACATCCACGCGATATGACTCATAACCATCGTCTGACAGAGGAAAAAAAAGTCTAGAATGAAAATATTGAACATATATACCTATTTATCTTGCGAAGTAAAAAGTATTAAGCTTTATGTTACCTTTCTTTTGCAATTCCTCATCATCACTATGCACGACGTCACATGCCCGCGTCATTTTGACATTACCTCATGGAAGATGGATTACTGCACATAAGATTGTATAGTTGTTGGTTTAATATTACGTGTAGTAAAATAGTTTCTAAAAAATCACCTTCAACATTAGAATCAAATATTTGAGGTTCAAACAACACATTATCAAATTCTATGTAATCAGTATCAGGTATTCTTGACCAACAGTCGCCTCCTGTACAGATGAATCATTCGCAAATTCATCTGTGCAATGGGATTAAAAAGGCAGTTAATAACATCACATATTATTGTGAAACAACAATGTATACCGCATAATGAAACAAAGCTAAATATACATCGCATCCAATTATTTTCACATTGGAACGGGGACAGTTCGATTTGTCCAACTGTAATTGCTTTCATCATTTTACTCTTTCGTTGGTATGTATCATTTCTATGAAGCCAATCCATTGTATCATCTTGGTCGACATTCTCCTTATCCATATGGTGTGAACTGTATTGCGTGAACTGATCCATGATGGAAACAAGTACCTAGAGTATGCGAAAAATGTTAGATAGTTTCATTAAGAGAAAGATCATTGCCCACAACACTAAATAAGTTACCAATGTCAGGGATGGCTGGTACAACACTCCCTGTGTTAACATAGACTTTCTCTGCCATCTTCTTTGCACGGTACTCATGTTGGTACATGTTCCTCTTCAATCTTTGTTTCTCTTTCTCAACATAGCAGGTCGACGATGTCTCGAAATTATTTGGAATTTCATTCTCATTGGTTGTTACTATAGGTGTTTGGTCAACAATAGAATACCCTGTTCCATATTGCGTGAATTGATTCATGGTGGAGCAAGAACCTAGATTATGAGGATGTTAGATGGTTTCATAAAGAAAATAGCATGAAGATGTTAGATGGTTTCATAAAGAAAAGAGCATTGCTAATAACAGTTATAATATTTACCCAACTTAGGGGTGGCTGGTGTAGCACTCCTTTTGTTAACATAGACTTTCTCCATCTTCTTCATTGCGTAGTATTCATGCTGGTGTAGCACTCTTTAATCTTGTTTTTATCTTTGTCACACATTGAAGATTGTAGGATGTTGATGTCTGTTAATTGCCAAATTTATGCTGTCAATACCTACATTAATCTGAAAATGTAAAACATCCAACATAGTGGTAGGGTTTATTTATATCAAATTCCACGAGTATTGGTGTATATCTGTATGCAGGTGACAAACTACCAAAGTTGAGAGCAAATATACAGGAAGGAGGAAAGTATTACTTATATATCCAAGCCCATGGAGTCTTGGGCCCACAAACCCAATAAGATCATAATTAAATGGGCCAACTCCATAAAAATACTAAAGGTGACCCACACGCCAAAGCTCACGAAAAAGGCTGGGCCAAATGGGCCACTGAGGGTTCGGCCAAACCAGGAAAGGCCCTGTTCAGCCCCATTTTTCACAAGCAGTTACTACTGACCTCCCAATGATGGTTGTGACCGTTTCTGGTGCTCCAACCATCATCAGGAGGACAGATGGCAAGAGGAGAGTGAAGATACTCCTTTGGATGCTTAGCATCTCCACATTTCGAAGGCACCTCTCCACCTATAAATACCCCTCTCTTCCTCACTTGCAAACACACTAAGTTTGAGCTAAATTACAAGAGGCTCTTTGTATCTTTTATGTATACTTAGAATAGGGAGAGTGTGAGGGAGAAAAGATCGGAGGAATTCCAGAGTTGTTAGTAATTTCCTCTAAGTCCTTTTATAGCTTGTCAATTACTTTGATATAATCGATATTATCTTATTTAAGTAATTGAGATTCACCTTTTGAAGTATACCTCGTAGTTAATTCCTATTAGGACATTGGAATATTGTTCACTAGAAATAGTGTTTACTCTATTGTTTGGCCAACATTAGGATAGTATTTAATAGTGTAGATGTGGAGTCTATATTGTTGAATACCTATATTTGCTGCATATCCCACAGTTCTTTAGAGGTTGGTGTAGACGTGGTGACAACCCTTGAGATTACCGCAGTCCTCCCTGTGCGGATACGTAGTAGAGCGAGTTCTGGTAGCAGCGAGCAAGCCAGTGCTTGAAGTATTGTGATAGGATTAAAATTAAGCTTTCTAAACGACCCTGTACTTCCCTACAAAATCCTCTCTACCCTTTGCCTAATTTAACTTGTGTCCTTGGATCAACCAGACGAAGAGCTAAACACACTCATTCCCTGTGGAAATTCGATACCTTGAAATACTTCTGGTTGAAGTGCTATAGCGGTATATCCGTGTTCTTACGGATTTTATCTGTGATCATAAGAAATACCAACAAGCATTTCTGGCTTCATTGTTGGGGAATGGTTGCTGTTTATCTCCAAACCTTGTTCATCCTTGTATCTTTTTAGTTTTCTTTCTTTCTACCTTTACCCCCGCTACCCTTAGAGAAGTGTTCCTGTAAATACATATCCACCATGGAGTACTTATCAATCTATCAATTGTCTGCTCCTAGGGGTGAATTTTATCAGCTACCTCCTTCATTGGAGCTAATTCTTACATCTAGCTATGAAATTCGCCCTGAATTCATAAATATGGTTAGGGAAAAACTTTTTTTGGGCTAGATCAAGATAACCCCTACCGTCATCTGTGAGAGTTTGATCAGTTGTTGCCTCTTGATTCAAGGCATGACAGAATAGACTATTAAGTGGAAATTGTTTCCATTCTCTCTTGATGAGGGAGCGAAACAACGGTACACTTATACCATCGGGAGTGTAAAGGGTAACTGGGATAAGTTGCAAGATAGGTTCTGCCTCGCATTCTTCCCTATTAATTGCATTATAGCCCTTCGGGTGGAAGTCCTCAGCTTTCAGCAGAGCAATAATGAATCAATTGGTGCAGCTTGAGCCAGGTTTACTTCGTTGGTACGTTCTGGACCAAACTAATTTATACCCGATTATGCCTTGTTGCAGCATTTCCATACGGGTTTAGATAAGGAGACTGCATTCCACCTTGACATCAATGTCGGAGGGTCATTCATGCATAAAACCCCATCCGAAGGCAAGGAAATTCTTGATCGAATATTAGAAAACACCTCCTTCATTGGAAATTGCTCTGAACCCCTCTCTAAGGCATCTGTGTCAGGTCGGGAGGAACCCTCTATAACCAAACTTGAACCCGAACCTTCCACATCATCGGGTTCGACTAAAGAGTCCTCCTTGGAGCCATCTCCGGATACCGAAGAAATTCAAGCTCCATGTTGTGCTCCTAAATTCGGGATTGTTTTTCATGAACATTATGGAAACACCCTGAATATTCCGCCAAAAAGAAACTGCCTGTTCCTGCCTCACCTCCTGACCCAATAGAAGACACCTTTCTTAGGGAAAGCATCTGGGAGTTAACTGTCATCATGAGCAACGAATGGCTGAAAGAGGACGAGTCTTCTTCCGATGTAATTCGGATTAACTCTCCCTCTCTCACCATGCAATGCAAATTAGGGGAGAATGAGGTGAATATTCTTTACAACACGACGACGTTCGCCTACCTAGGTGATCAAGCGCTAGTACCGACAACCAAATTCTTCAAAGACCCAGTTGGACAACTGGTTGGAGGATTTGGTATTCTACGAGACGTGCCTATCCAGCATGCGAAAACTAAGGCTATCCTGGACTTCCATATCTTGAAATTTAGGATTTTGATGTTTTGATAGGGCATCCAGTGAAGCAATTCCTATTCGATACCCCATCATTAGGGAGCCTCGATGTCTCGTTAGGAGGGGACAAACTCTCCGTCCCTTTTTGCTGATCAAATAGCACCTTGACGGACACCCCTCCTGATAATGCGCCGATAGAGGAAGTGATGGCGGTTCTGCCTCACGAGTCTCCTTAATCTCTTCTAGAACAGGATGGTCATTATTTCCTTCAAAAAGAAGATTATGGCAAGAACCTTGAATTGATCTCCATAGAACCACCACCACAACCTCCAATCGAGCCTAAACCTTTTCCCCTAGCCCTCAAAATGTTTTTCTCGATGTTTGTCAAGAAACAATCCTGATCTTGCACGATACATCTGTTGGGGAGGAGAACCTTCAGGCCATGGACAAGCTTGAGACATCGACTCTGGAGGACAAGAGAAAATATTCCACAAATGAGCATGAAAGTTTCTCTTTCAGAATTCATGCTCACACAAGGAATCCCTAGAGTCTTGTCCGATTAGGACCACTTCGTTATGCGAGGACTACAACCACCTTACGGTCGTCATTTCTAACATGTTTAAACGGATGGTTGTGGATGCTTATGTTTATCATAAATACTGCAAAACCTCGTATTTGTTTGTAGCACTAATCCTACAATGCGATGTCTCTAGGGTTGAGCTTGTGACCATAAACAAAGCACTGCTGGGAGATAGCCCGAACTATCATGTTAAGTCTCATTTTTAATAAAAGCAGGAACAAGTCTTTAGGATAGTATGCACCTTCGGGTATTCTTGGTCGCTAACCATTTCAGGTTGAGATTAAGAACGAGGGTCATACAATGCCTAAGAGCATGGGAACTACATCAACTGTACACCTTGGTCATCCTTAGTGTTGGAACACAGTCTATAGGTGACTTTAAAATCACACACTTGGTTTTTGATATCTTTGGACACAAAAGTCCAAGTGTGGAGGGGAGGTTGACGAGCTTGTCATGACGAGTTCGATCAATCAAGGCCATCTTGGTTTAAAGTTGGTGTTAGTCCTACCTTGCTGAAAAAAAGAAAAAGAAAAGAGAGAAAAGAGAAAGGAAAGAAAGGGAGATGGGAGAAGAGGAAGAGAACAAGAGAGCTACCTTCATCCACACCTAGCCATGCACAACTTCTCGCTCCCGCAGCACCTACGTGCATACAAGCAAGAGGAGATGCTCTCTTCTTTTCTAGGCGTTTGCTGCTCCACTCCAGTTGGCACTTGCACATTTGACCAAAAAGCAGATGCACTTACGTCTCTATAGCATTGTGCTAGCGGATCATTTCTCCAAGGCATAAGGTTCCTGCACCCGAGGTGTGTGCATAACCAACCACTCACCTGAGTTGGCGTGGTCAAAGCACTTTCCTCCGCTACAATCTGCATCTAGACGGAGGAGAGATCGACAATCATATGTGACCATGCCACTGCTCCAGAGATTTCAACATATCCAACATGCTGGCAGTAAGTGCACTCAGGTATACGAAAGACAACAAAAGGTTCACCAATTCTTTTACTCATACTTATCTCCACTTGAGTGTGGCTTGATCATACATGGTTATGCTTCTTTGTCTATTTTCTATGTTCTGGTCAGGGTGTTTTCGCGAGACATCCATAGGCCTTTTAAATTAAGCATGGTGCTTAGTTTAAAATAGTATGTTTTAATCAAATTAGATATGGAGTCGAGTTTGATTAATGAACTCTCATAGTTAATATGCTCATGGACATTGGATATATATCTTCTATGGACTAACCCCTGCACGAAAGGTGAGTCCTCAAGTTCAATTCACACTGGAGGTAAGTCAGGGCCTAGGAAACAATCAATAAATTGCTAACATGCAAAGGAGGAACACATGACCTTTCAAGGTGCACAGTGAGTTTACTGACAAATGCTCCTTTGCTATGTCCATGCAATTTTACCTTAGCCCTGTATGAGTTTTCTTAAAAGAAAATTTGGTGAACAATAAAAATTTGAAAAAAATGTTTTCAAGGTGTAAGGGTTATGGATAAGGTATACCCTATAGTCATAGGTTAAGCTCCGTGGGGCCCAGTAAATACCAAGTCTTATATGGAATCATGCCTCGCATACGGAAGGTTTTCTGGATAAGGAAGGAGAAGCAGAGTTCTACATGGAAACTACAAGGACTACTTGGATCATATCCATACTTGTTTTCATAGTTCTTTTTGGACAGGGGTCATCTGTGGGTATAAATACAAGAGCCCCTAGGAGGAGAGGAAAAAGCCTAATCAGAGGGAGGTAATAGTTAGAATAGACACCAATACACGCCGTCAGACGTCGATATCAGAGATAAGCCTAGACATACCCAAACTAGTGCCTGCGAGGGTCGACAAGAGGGACCTAGCAATATCTCTGATCTTGCCGAATTCATATTCGAGGAGGAAGACTACCTCGTCGTCGACTATGAGTGGTGGTCTGTGCCACCATGTCGGCGATAACGACTAAATAGGTTATCCCAAATATTGTACTCGAGTGATACTGATATATAATAGAAACACCGACTTTAGTCAACAGTAGTGGGGCTATTACCTATCAGATAAGGGACCCGAACCTGTATAAAAATCCTTGTCTCCTGTCTCTTTTAGCTCAATCACGCGTATGCCCTATTAGCAACGATCCCCATATCATGCAAATATCATAGGCGTGATCTAGAACATCGACATTGGTGCGCCAGGTAGGGGACTTTGGTGCTTCAAGGTTTTGACGAGATTGGTTTCAAGAAGATGGATTCTCCAACAATAACTACTCAACAACTTTGATTGTGGGAGATACGACCCAACTGAAGTGCGTTTTTCAATGAACCAGGGCCCTCGTCGTCTCAAGCTTCGTCAAGAAATCACTGCTGAGGTTTTTTCGACGAGGAATACTTCAACGACTTTCACCCTGGGATATCTGATCTGGCCAGATGTTGACGATGAAATTTGGCAAGCATATGAATCAGAAACAAAGTCCAATTCGAAATGGAATTGAAGATATGCGGAATTCTTGGAAACAGAGTGCGCATCGGCTGGGAAAACCAAACGAGTTTGATGTGGATAGCCGATATGGCCGATATTGGTTGCATGATGAATATCGAGTTTGAGGAAGAGTTTGAGATAATATTGCCAGGCAGGGATAGAGTCAAAAATTGGTAATTGTACCTATTAATTAGGATTATCTGTAATTTCCTTAGAGATGTTTTCGGTAAGAGTCCGCCTAAGGGACTTGTTTGCTAGTTGGATTTGTATTAGGATAATATGGATCGTGTCCATGATGGAAAAGTTTGTAATTTCGGGTATAAAAATAAACTCGAGGCCTTTGGAATAAAAAACAAAAATAGTTCAATCAATCTCGGCGCATCACCAACCTTTTATTCTTTTATTTTCAACGAGTTCTTGCTTTCGAGTTGAGCTGCATCAGGTTTGATCTTTGGCGAAGAGGTAAAACTTGTTATGGTGCTTTGCATTGTCGGAATTAGTGCTTACATCTTTATGACACTCTAATTCTATATTGTGAATCTCTGAGTTATCATATATGTTATATAATTTAGATTGACAGTGGTTTCTACTTGCAACGGCCGATCTTTATCTATGGTTTTGCTGATAACGGCTAGATTGACTTGTTGGTTTAAATTATATAATGTATCTACTATCCTGAAAAGGCAACCATCGACTTGATTGTCTAAATATTATGCTTCTTTTCATACTTAATGCTACATTAGTTAAGTTTGACCTATTAAGTCGTGTTTAGAATCGTGATCTTTAGCCTGTTTTATGGTTGTTAATACGGATAGTATTGGGGTTTCAACCGATCTTATCTGGTATAGTTGTTTTACATAGCGTCATGCTTTGTTTATCATGCTATATCTGCCCCTTATATTAGTATCTAATCTAATATAAATATATCGGATTATCAATCTGATTGGTAATAATTAGATATATTTGTTGAGCCGATACGTGCTTAAATCTGAACATCGGCTATGACATGAGTATATATAATCATTATTTCTTGTTATTTTACACTTGAGCAATTTATACTATCTCGGTTAAGTCCAATCTATCCCAATTGCTGACTTCTAAAGTAATGTTGATATATAGATTATATAACATTGATATTTTCAGCCGATGTACCAAATTTAGGGTTAGCTTATCATTGAATATACCTTACAGCCGATCCATGCCATATTGCATCGGCTAGGTTACATCACGATATGATATTGGCTGCTTAGCCGATTGATTATCGTTTACTAATAAACTTGTATATTTTATCTTGTTGATTGCAGGATCAAATCAACTGGCACGCCTATTGAACCTGAAAGCAAGTTTTGGACCTGCACTAGAGTAAAGCAAATCTCTCAGGCCAGTGTGTGTTTTTCGCATCAACACTAGAGTACTTTCCTCGACTAGATCGGAATCATCGTCGCTAACAATTTGATCTATCAAGATCATCCAAGATTCAAGACACGTGGCGTACCAGAAGATTTCAAATACATATGATGTCGAATGAGTACATATTAAGGTAATTGGTAGATTGGTTTTTTAAATTAATCTACTAATTTTGTAGATACATCCGGCATGTATCTACAAAGGTACGCAATATTTTGTATGCAATTTACCGTACCTATTGTCGATCGGTAATTTATTATGTTTGCCTAGAGCATGTCTTTTATATAATATTTGTTGTGTGAGTACGTCCTGTATTGAACCGACTACGGTCTAATACTGGGGGCTCGCTCTGTTCCCGTTATATAAGACATGCTTGCTTACGGTTTACATAATACCCAATATATAATTTGAATATGCTCGTTATATCCTGATAATGCTAGAAGTTTCATGCAATTTTTTGAGTACATACTCGATATTCTTTGCTATATGTCTTGCCTTCTAGGAAATATTTTTCAGGAAAAATAGAGCACTCGAGTAGGCAGTGGTCAGGTACAACACCATTATCGAGAACATTCTCGGAAAAATGGAGAGTTGTCGGGACCAAACCTACCGACGAAGACCGACGACCTATCTCACATATAGCACCGGCTGTGGCCGAACTATATGAGAACAGGTTGACAACAGATACCCACAAATACTATCGGCTTGATCATGATTGCGAGTGGATATCCGGATATGCTACAAGTTGGATATGTGAATCATGCTGGCCACATGAGATGCACATGTAATAACCAACTCTAGCACCCTTCAGGTGTTCGAGAAGATGCCTACTCCTGGTCATTGACCAGTCGGTTGTAGCCATCTCTCGCCACCCATCAGTTACCTTCAGGTGATCGAGAAGGTGCCTACTTATGGTCATCGACCAATCTGGTTGTAGCCATCTCTCGCCATCCATTAGTTACATTCAGGTGATCGAGAAGATGCCTACCCCTGATCATCGACCAATCCGTTGTAGCCATCTCTCGCCACCCATTAGTTACCTTCAGGTGATCGAGAAGATGCCTACTCCTAGTCATTGCCCATTCAGTTGTAGCCATCTCTCGCCACCTATCAGTTATGGTCAGGTGATCGAGAAGATGCCTACTCCTGGTCATCAACCATTCGGTTGTAGCCATCTCTCGCCACTCATTAGTTACCATCAGGTGATCGAGAAGATGCCTACTCCTGGTCATCGACCAGTCGGTTGTAGCCATCTCTCGCCATCCATCAGTTACCTTCATGAGATCGAGAAGATGGCTACTCTTGGTCATCGACCAGTCGGTTGTAGCCATCTATCACCACCTATCAGTTATCTTCAAGTGATCGAGAAGATGCCAACTGCTGGTCATCGACCAGTCGTTTGTAGCAATCTCTCCTCACCTATTAGTTGCCTTTGAGTGATCGAGGTATATCTACACCTGGTCTTCGATCAACGGAGTAGCTGTTCTCGCACCACAACTTCAAATGGACGAGGCATGACTACACTGGTCTTCGACCAGTGGAGTAGCGGTCCTCGAACCACGACTTCGAGTGGTCGAGATACGACTACCCACCTGGTCTGAGTACAGGGGCGTTAGCTATCTCACCATACATCCGAGTGGTCAAGATATGTCTACCCACCTTGTCTGAGTACAGGGGCGGTAGCTATGTCACCATCTTTCTAAGTGCTTGAGGTACAACTACATTGGTCTTCGACCAGCGGAGTAGCGGTCCTCGCATCACAACTTCAAATGGTCGAGATAGGACTACAACTAGTTTTTAACCAATGGTGTAGTGGTTCTCGCACCACATCTTCAAGTGGTCGAGTACGTCTACATACCTGGTCCTCGACTAGCGATGGTAGCGATTCTCCCACCGTTTCCGTGAAGTGATCGAGTACTACTACACACCTGGTCTTCGCCTAGAGAGGTGGTCATCTTATCACCCCCGTACATCAACCTCTGTAAGTGTTTATATATATATATATATAACATGCAATATTTACCCAGAGATCCCTTACCCGTATAACGCCCTATGTCGAAGTCTTACCTAATGTTCCTTTACGCTAGTCTAACACACCTCTGAGGTCCTCACGGTCCTCGGCTGGGGACGCCCAGAGCGGATAAGGTGATGTCAGGCATCATAGAGCCAAGCAACCATGTCATATCTGGTCATGTCAGAGTGCTCATCGGTAGCGTATTAACTAAGCTATGTAGCCGGGAATTGGTTTTCCCAACTTCATGGCTGGGAGCTGTAACGCCCCGATTTTCGGGTGGCATTGAAAAGCTATTTTACGAAAATTCTAATCGCGAAAATTTCGTTCTTTGAATGTTGAGTCTAAGTTGTGCCGTAGATCTCAGTTTAAATCCCTCTACTCGTTATCAAAAATCATCTCCTCGAAATTCCTTTTCCAAACAAATCCCCAAAATTTGATCCTCCTCTCCTTTGATTTCTCGCCAAATATTTCTCGCAATTACAAACATATCAACTTCCTACTTTGAATCTCCCCTTTGACTCCGTCGTATTTTTCCGAATTCAAATATGTAATTTCCATTCAATTCCGGCATCAAATACCCTTCAATCCCTCCAAAGCATATTTTCAGCAGAAGTCCGTTTTTCCTCCCTTCTTGTTCGCGGGCCGATTCTCTCTCTTTCTCCCTTGCTGAGAGAGCTCTCTCCCTCTCTCTCCCGTGCGTGCTGCCCTCTCTCCCTCTCATATTTCCCAAATCGGTGAAATATCCCCTCTCTTCCCCCTCTCCTCCTCTTTCCCTGTCTCCCCGCCGGCGTCGCCCATGTCTCCTTGCCATGTCGGTTTGGAAACCGACCAACCTCCATCCACCTCCAAACCGACCTCACACACCTTCTACAAAACCCCCCATATCTCCCACCCACCAAGCACACACCCACACCACCACCACTCACCTCGCCGTCGCCCTCCGGCTCACCGTCGCTGTCCGCCGGTCTCCGCCGCCGTGCGCGCCGCGAAGCTCGTCGGCCGGCCGCGCCCTCCACCTCCTCCCCGGCTCAGCATCGGCTTCCCCTCCCTCACGGTAACCTCTCCTTGTCGCCCTCCTCCTCCTCCTCTTCTCCCCTCCGCCGCCGCGTAGTCGCCGCCGCCGCCGCATTGTCGCCGCCGCCGCCGGCCGGCCGCGCTCCTCCCTCCCGCGCCGCTGCCGACCCCGGCCCGGCTCGGTGCCGTCCCGCCGTTGGCCGCCGCGCCCCCTCCCCCTCTCCCCCTTGGTCGGCCGGTGTTGCAAGAGAAGAGAAGAAGGAGAGAAGAAGAAGAGGGGAGAAGAAAACAAGAAAGGAGAAGAAGAATAAGGAAGAAGAAGAATGGAGAAAGGATGGAGAAGAAAGAGAAGAAGAGGAGAAGTGGTGGGACCCACTGTGGGCCCCACCTTTGACTGGTGCCCCCCAGCCCTCTCTCTCCCCGCGCGTGGGCCTGCCCTCGGCCTCGGCCTGCCCGCGCCTAGGCCGCGCCCCCCACGGCCCGGTCCGTCCGGCCTGCTCCCGCGCTCCTTGGCCCGCATGCCGGCCTGCTTCGGCGCCACGCCCGCCTTGGGCCGCCACCTTGACCGGCCTGCTTCACCCCCCCTCAGCTCTTTCTCTCTCCGCGCCTTGGGCCGTGCCACCGCTGGCCCGGTCTGCTTTCCCCGCTCGGCCTGCCCCCTTGCCCTCCTCTTGGGCCGTCTTCTCTAGCCGGCTGGCCCGATTACACGGCCGGGCCGCTCCTTTCCTCTAGGGCCGCGCCCAAGCCGCCCGAGGGAAGTTTAATTTCCCCCCTCCCCTTTTTCTTTTCAATAGGGAATTTAAATAATCCAATAATCTTAGAAATTCAATATCTTTTCCACCGTAAATCCGTTTGACTCCATTCCACCTCCGAAAATTCCGTTAAATTGTGATCTATTTAATGGCACTATTTATTAGTCCAAATAGGATCTTTTCCTTGGTCTTTTGTTTAGGTTTTTGATTGTTTGCGCCTAGTTGCGGTTACCGGATTTTTCGTCAAGCGAGGATTTCTCGAAGATTCGTGAAGATTAAGACCTCAAGCAAGGCAAGCCACCTTTGAACATCTTGAGCCTATATTTGAATTTAATTATATTGTTTGCAAAATATTTATGCATTGATAGGTTTCCACGTGAACTGTTTGCCCCGTCTGCAAGGCAAATCGGTGGGCCTACCTAACTTGTTGCATTTAATCCTTCCCTTTGTTAATTGCTACATCATGTTTCCCTTGTAACCATCTTCATTGCGCCTCGGTATTCGTACACTCTGTACGAGTATCGCTGTCGCCTTCAAACTTAAAATATGAGAACATCTTGGGTAAAACTTGATTAAAAAAAGTATTGAAAAACCCGACGCCTGGGTCGGTGCCTTGTGAAAGAAAAATGAGTTTTAAAAATAAAACTCGCGACACAAGGCCATCCCTGGGCGGGATGCTTGCGCGGTCGCTTTTAAGGACCGATTCCTTTGGAATTTCATCCGAACATAAGATAAGTGCGACCACACGGGTGAAATGGGACGCCCCTGGCTGAGTAATTAGCTAATCAGGGGAGCCATGATGCCAAGAGACATGTGGATTCGCCGGGGTGGTGTCAGGGAGAACCCCTGGGCTTCCTGGCACAGTATGGTCTGGGACCTAACCTGTTGTTGGTCCGGATGACCCCTCTCGTTGGCATATGGTAACCTTGTGTCGGCTTTCGAAATGCCTTGTCATGAAAGCCTTAAGGTCTCCAGAAGTGGCCGTTCCGCACGGGCTGGGTGATCCGGGTTAGTAATGTCGTGTGGGTAAAGTGTACCCCCTCTGCAGAGGTTAACAAACTGTTCGAACAACCATGCCCACGGTTATGGGCGGATGTGAGGTGATTCCTTAGCGTAGTTTTTGTTTTACCATGCTTTGAAAAGTGATGAAAATGGTTTGGGAAACCTGATGCTTGGGAAGCAATTGGCTGTCAGGGAGACAGCGGGACAGGGAGTCCCTGGAAATAATTGGTCGTTTGGGGACCACATATCTCGGGAAGATTGGATAATTGGTTTGGTTTGGGAAACCAACTTTGAGGCCAACTCTGGGAGTTGTGCAAACATGAAAATCAATTTGTTACTTCTCACTCCCGACTGAGCTGAGACTTGTCTCGCTCTGGTTGTGGACAAGCACACACTTAGATTGTTCAAAACCTGAAAATAAAACTGCTTTGCTAAATAAACAGCCTCTCCTTGAAGCTTGCATTAACCACTTAAGTTCCCCTGGCTTGCTGAGTACGTAAGCACTCACCCTTGCTTTCTATATATATATATAGTTCTGCCAGCTCAGAAGGTGAAGCCGAAGTGAAGATTAGGGTTTCGTCCTAGTTCCCTGCTGTTGCCTGTGGTGTTGGGTGTTAGTTCGTTGATTTCCCCTGCCGTGGTTTCTGATGTTGCTGCTTCCACGTCGTCTGTTGCACTCTTGGGTTCCCCCAGGAGCTGCAACTTAAGTCAAGGTAAATAAGTCCCCTATTTAAATTAAGGACTGCAATGATTCATAATTGTCACCGTGGGTACCAGCGCTATGTCCTGGGACTGGTACCGATATCGCGGTTTCGTAGGAAGCGGTTCACGCCGTTTTTCCTACGACACGCTCCTGTCAGGTGCCGTTGTACGGCGGTGCCAGATCGGGGTGTGACAGGAGCTAGGTATTTGCAGCTCGCCTAGGCCAGGTTGTAGGTTTTCAAGCTATACCCTCTGAGAACGAGTTCTCCAAGGGCATAGCTGGGGGCTAGGGAGAGTATCACACTTCGATTGCTGATGGCAGCTCTAACGAGAGTACTCTTTTATTGTCACATGTAGATTCAATTTATTTTCAATCCATATTATATCATGTTAGCCCTAAGCATTCGCTCGGGGGCTCTTTCTATCTAACAAATTGTTTTGAGAATTGACTTCAGGAAAATCAGATATCAGAACAGTCAAGTCAGATTTCAGGGCTTTGTCGCAGACTTTACAACTACTCGATTATTCGAGAATAGTCGTTGGAGTTCGACAAGTATTACGGAATGAAGCGATGGTGTACCCGCCGAGATGCAATTTCTGACTTCAATCCTAATTCGCGATCAAGGTTAAATTGGAAAATTAGTCGCATACTTCATGCTTTCTCGGTCATCCAAGGATAGTCAAGTGAGTTCGACGACTGTTGTCCTAAGGTCTTCGGTTGAGAACATCAACTCGTTCATTTGCATTGAAGTAAGGGGTACTGTCAGGGTTATGGATAAGGCATACCCTATGATCATTGGTTAAGCTCGGTGGGGCCCACTATATACCAAGTCTTATACGAAATGATGCCTCATATACAGAAGGTATTCTGGATAAGGAAGGAGAAGCAAAGTTCTACATGGAAACTACAAGGACTACTCGGATCATATCCATACTTGTTTTCCTTGTTCTATTTGGACAAAGGAGACATATGTGGATATAAATACAAGACCCCTAGGAGGAGAGGAAAAAGACTAACCAGAGGGAGGCAACAGTCAGAATAGACACCAATACACGCTGCCAGACATCGACATTAAAGATAAGTCTAGACATATCCAATCTAGTGCCTGCGAGGGCCGACAAAAGGGATCTAGCAATATCTTTGATCTTCCCGAGTTCATATTCGAGGAGGAAGACTACCCTGTCGTCGACTACGAGTGTTGGTCCATGCCGCCGTGTCGACGATGATGACTAAATAGGTTATCTCAAATATTATACTCGAGTGATACTGATATATAATAGAAACACTGGCTTCGGTCAACAGGAGTAGGGCTATTACCTGTCAGATAAGGGGCCTAAACCTGTATAAAAATCCTTGTCTCCTATCTCTTTTACCTCAATCTCGTGTATGCTCTGGTACCAATGATCTCCATATCATGCAAATATTGTAGTCGTGATCTAGAACATCGACACAAGGATAAAAGAATTGTCCCTCAAAAAAATAAAAAAATGATAAAAAATAAAATAAAGTAAATTTAGACACCATGTTCCTAGAGTTACTTGAATAAAGTTTGGCTCACCAGTATTTCACCCCGGTGGAAGTCCTTTTTGCTTTCTTTATCTTTGTTGAATAAAGACCAGGTACAAAATAAGTGTGGGGGAAGTCTTTCCGGAACTCCCGACGTGCAACAGTATCAACTCGACACGTCAATGTGATGAACACAGACACACTGCCGCGCCCGGAATTCAGCAGCTAGAACCGAGCCCTGGCTGTGTTGGCTGAACCAAGTGTTCGCCCAACCCCTGTCTGGCTCGGCTCTGTCACCTCTTCGCTGTGTTAGCTGGTTTGCACATCCTCTTCCTTATCCTCCTCTTCCTTATCCTCCTCTGTTTGTGAGTTAAACTTTGGCAGAAAAATTCAATTTAATTTAGTTTGACTCCAAAATTAAAATCGAAAACATTGTTTCTCAACAAATAAAATTTTCCTATGGTTAACCTGTATACTCTCTATTCTTTGCTAACACTTGTTACTTGTGAACAAACATCTATCATAAGAGCCCTTTCTCATCTAAGTAATTGATATTTGTGATATTGTTGACGTAAAAACACGACAGCTCGAGAGATCTGCTTAGCTCCAGTGCAGGTCTAAAACATTGATGAGATACGGGCGTGCCAGTTAGTTTAATCCTGCAACTGGCAAGATATATAAATTGAAGATCAAAAAGTTGATCGGCTGACAAGCCGATGTAGTTATTCCAGCCGATACCTATTCCAGCCGATATTGATAGAGTTGTGAACAATCGGCTATATATCCCATGTAGATAATGATACAAATATAATCGACTGATTATAATGTAATAAAATAATAATATAATCCAGTAGAAACCAATCGGCTAGTAATGATAGATTGAATAAGTACTGATCCGAAGGTTAAAGCATTCATCGGCTGGAGGTCCGATGTTGTTAAATCCAAATGATTAGATAAACAGTGAAACCTTTATTGCAATCGGCTAAATCCAACTTATATGTAATCGTTATAAGCCGATGCAACATCAAGATAACTCACCGGCTGAAACCCCAATGAAAGCTTTATTGGCAATCAAGAAGCAGACTAGAGATTATGGTTCTAAGCACGATTTAGTAGATCAAACTTAACTAATGCAACACTAAGTATGAAAAGAAACATAATATCTAGACAATCAAGCTTTTGACTGATTTTCAGGGTGGTGGATACATTATATAATCTAAGCCAACAAAGTAATCTATCTGATATCGATGAAACCCTAGATGGAGATCAGCCGATGCAAGTAGAAAACATTGTCAGTCTGGATTATATAACGTATATGATAAATCATCAGCTAGCACTCCATTGAAACATTAGCATGAACCTATCGGCTTAACAAGATTTATATTATCAACAACAATCTAGTAGGTCGAACCTAACCGATGCAGCACGGGATTGTCTATGATAATCTAATACTTGATGAACCGATAGATCGGTCTAATGTGATGGATATAATAAATCTATTTAAAACAACATTGTGATTGTAGAGATATATTGGCTAAGATTGAAAATCAGAGCTAACCGAGACAGTCCCAAATGAACCGATGCGTCTCTAAACACAATGCAATTAGAGATAGAATTGAAATATCAGGTAGGCAAACATATTAACCGAACCAGAGTGATCCATGAGATCGAAGCGATGCAGCCTTGAACAACACTAATGTAGTCGATAAATTCATCAGGGCCAGCAGAATGTAGGGCTTACCACTTCACCGGAGATCGAAAGCCGATGCAGCCCCGTGTCAGGTGCCAAGTTCCGCCGGTTGATAGGTAAAACCTCGGGAAAGAGGGTGGCGATGCACCGAGAGTAATTGTATTGATCGAGAGATAATTTATAGGGACCCTTGCTGTACATATTTATACCCATGGGTAGATACTAGTCCATATTAGGCACGATACAAACTTTCCTAAAGATAAAAGGAAAAACATGAAGTCCTTATCAGACACTAAACACACTTTCCTAAATATAAAAGGAAACTAACAAACTATTTCTACTTAATAGATAAATTGTCGTGCCACATCCTCCTTGTACTCGGACTCTTCTGGATAAACTTCTTTTAATTGATTAATTTCCTTAACCGAATCCATCAAGAATACAACTGCTGTCGATTGATAATGCCCATCGGCCGATTCCAGGACTCTGAAGCTGATATTAACTCTAGGCGATGATGATTTCGAGGCTTACTAACTTTCGTCGTTATCAGATATCGAGGTGACAAAAGAAATTCTGTCTAACCATCATGTTACTTGGGATTTTTTCTTTGCGAAAATTTAATTTTTCGAGCAATACTCCTAAGTGACTTTATGATAACCTACCAAGGATAAAAATGATTCTCACTGCAAACTATATATCTTTGGCTCCTTGACATTACATTGAGCTTTATCAAATTATTGTGACTCATGTGAGGTGCTTTTCATACTTTCATTATCAAGATCACGTACACTCCACATACACACATATATGCTAAACTTCTACACTAGAAGTCAGCATATTTCCATCCATCATCCACAAAATAAATACTCCATATTATTTATTCCTCTTTCTCCAAAAAATCATTCAAAGGAAGAGGGAGGCATGACTATGCAAAAGAAGGAAAAATAAAGTCTTGCTGATACAATGCATGGAGCAAAAGAAAAAAAAGAAAAAAAAGCAAAAGAAACAGATAGCCATGCACTCACTCAAATTCCAAAAAAAAGTAAATGGAGTAGGAGGTATATGGAGTTATCAATTTTCCTTTTCCATCATCACACCACACATATGCACATTCTTGATCGGAAGGTATGATTTGCTATCTCCTTGGGTCCGGTCTTTTGGCTTGGTAACATATGTGATGCAGGTATGCTCCGGTTCATCCCTACCAAGCTCCACATATATCAACCTTATAGAATAGGGACAGATCGGCAAAATATGCTTTGCTAAGGATCCAGAAATAAAAAAGAGTGATTCAAGAGAGAGTCATTTGAGGAGTATAGCTATTTTATGAAAATATATGAAAACCCCAAGTAAGTGACTGGAGGAAAACGAATGACTTGAGTCACGACTGTTGCATTCATCAATTTCCCAAGATGGTAAGATAGTCACTGCAAAGTTCACAGGTACAGGTATGGCTTATAATAGATTGTGTACTTGTATCTACCCTTGGGAAGTTTTATTCCACAATTATCCTTAACCTTTACTCGGGACAAGTAAAGAGCTAAGTGTGGAGGTTTGTTGACAGTTGTTAACTACCAAATTTACGCCGTTAATACCTGCATTAATCTAAAAAATGTAAAACATCCAACATAGTGGTAGGGTTTATTTCTAACAAATTCCACGAGTGCTGGTGTATATCTGTATGCAGGTGACAAACTACCAAAGTTGAGAGCAAATATACAGGAAGGAGGGAAATATTACATCCATATCCAAGCCCATTTAGTCTTGGGCCCACTAACCCAATAAGGTTATAATTAAATGGGCCAACTCCAGAGAAATACTAAAGGGGACCCACATACGAAAGCTCAGGAAAAAGCTGGGGCCAAATGAGCCACCAAGGGATCGACCGAACTAGGAAAGGCCCCGTTCATCCCCATTTTTCACAGGCAGTTACTACCGACCTCCCAATGATGGTTGTGACCGTTTCTGGTCCTACAACCATCATCAGGAGGACAGATGGCAAGAGGAGAGTGAAGATACTCCTTTGGATGCTTAGCATCTACACATTCCCAAGGCACCTCTCCACCTATAAATACCCTTCTCTTCCTCACTTGTAAATACACCAAGTTTGAGCTAAATTACAAGTGGATCTTTGTATCTTTTATGTATACTTAGAATAGGGAGAGGGTGAGGGAGAAAAGATCGGAGGAATTCTGGAGTTGTCGGTAATTTCCTCCAAGTCCTTTCGTACCTTGTCAATTTCCTCTAATTCGATACCTTGGAATACTTCCGGGTGAAGTGCTACAGCGGTATATCCGTGTGCTTGCGGATTTTATCTGTGATCCTAAGAAATACCAACATCGGACATCACAATCTTCATTGTGTTTTGAAGGGGTCACAATTGTTGCTTGCATTGTCGTGCCAAAAGATACAGTACTGTTAACAATACTTGATTTGGCCTTCTTTCTTGCACGCCATTCACGCAGATATTTGTTTGTATCTTCTCTCTTTTTCTTTTCAGAAATATCACTTAACTTTACCCCTCCCCTTTCACTCTGGTTTTCCTCGGAAATAGTTGTTGCTTGAGTTGGATTGACAGATGACACAGTGCTAATAACACCATTCGACTTAGCTTTATTTCTTGCACGCCATTCACGTAGATAGCTGTTATTTTTTCCCTTTTTGCTTAGGTGGTGATCTCATCAACATTGACTTCTCCATTATCACATTCTTCAGACCCTAAAGCAGGCATTGTTTGAATAGGAATGGTATTACTATTCTTCTTAGCCTCCATTTTTGCACGATAGTTGTATTGTTTAAAGTTCTTTTCTTCATTCTTACACTGAAACCTGAAACTCATTGGATAGCCCATTTTTGATACACATGACCTGCGTTTTTTTAACAACAAAGTTAGACAGAAAAGGACAAGACATGTCTTATATACAACGCTCTATCCATTATACTTTATAGTGATTCGTTATATCTTGAGGGCTTTGCGTGCTTCCCTGTCATGGTGATTTGTGTCCATGCGTACCTAATGTAATGATATGATCGAAATTCTCCATTTAGTTAGCAATAAGGCTCGGGAGTAAAACTATTTGCACGGTATGAACCATGTCAGTTATGATCCAAAAACACCATAATCTACTACAAAATCCATACCACATTTTTATTAGATACAAAATACATTCGATAAAATTCTGTAGAGCAGCCAGCAGTAAAAAACATGAACCTTAGCACGCCAACATCACATTAGTTGACCAGGAAAAAAATCATAGTATCAAGTTGAAAAGTTCTAACGCCAAGGATGAAATGTAAAGTAGTGTATGATTTATTCCGTTCTGTACATTACTGCTCACAAAATCCAAACAAGGGATGACAACATTCCAGTCTTAACTGCTGTAAATTAATCCAAACAAGAGATGTAATTCCACATCCTATCGGTAGTTCTAAATAGCTATTCTTTCATCACTTTCATTGCTTACTAACTGTTGCATGTACAAAGGATGGTTGGTAAATGGTATGCAATAGAGCCGACTATGAGACTGATGTGGCAGAAGTATTAAAGCGAACTGTAGGCTCAAGTGAAACTTAAGTGCACATACTGTAATACTGAATATAAATTTGAATATAAATTGTCTAGAGCTTAGGGAAAAAATAGTATTTATATAAGATGACAACATTATCCATGCCCATTTGGAGATCAACAAGCAACATAAATTCTTACAGAGCACTAAATAATTTTATTTACACACTGTTAATCATGCCATGTTAAAACCAATAAGATGGTAAGATCACCCAAATCCACATCTCATACTTCATAGGATCAAACACATATCACATACAATTTTTTTAATGATGTTTATGTAGTCATTTGGACTGAGGCTAAAAAAAATTGGACAAAGTTATGTGCGATTGATCTGCTTGCAGTACCTATACCAATATTGTTCACTAATGTAATTGGAAAGAAATTTGTACATCTAGAGCTCCCTCAAATAGCTTCACTTGTATATGAGCCAATAAGCCAATAATACGAGTCAGGATATAAAACAGTTATTAGTAAAATATGATCGCTAAATATAAATGCAAGAGCATATAAATAATAAATTTAAGTTTGCAATCTGCAATATGATCCAACCTATAACATTTGTTAAGGTAACATACAGCATAGAGCAAGCAAAAATCTGGCACAAAACACGAAGGCAATGGCCAATGTTTTGTTAATCAGATAGCTTAGCTGTACATCCCCAATGAAACTAGATGTTTAGATAAATTCTTTTATTATCCTCAAATTACAAATTACAGATATACTGAGAGATAAAATACAGTTCTTATATGTTAATTTTAACTTGTTTGCATTCAGAAGGCTCAACTCATGGTGTTTTTCACAAATCTAAAGAGATAAAACTTAGATGTAGCATATTCAGAGAGGCTCAATGTTGTTCATATGTAAAAGAGCTCTTCAGTAACAAGCACTGATCCAATTCATAGTGCAGTTATATCCAGACAGTCTTTATAGTGGCATATACCTTTTGTCATCAATAATATCCTAGGTTATTATACAATGGTCATCCTAGCATGTAAGTGTAATGCATACTCGAATTTAGACAGGTTCTAGCACTATGCTGACAAAAGAAAAACTATCATGGATCTATGTGTAAGAAATTGGAGCTAGCATGATCTAGAAAAATGATATGTTTGTATATCTTCAGAATTAATTCTTGGCGTTTAATACTCAATTGCAACAGAAAATAGCCAAATAACTGCCCTAACAGTCCACTAATTATTACCCATGGGTTGAAAACAAAACTGAGAAATGAATTGAGGGTTCATATCAAATCATTAACCAAAACTTACATGACTTAAGTGGGACAAACATGATCATGGTACATTGCTCCAACTCATGAGCACGATTAGAAATACTATGTGATCTAAAGGGTAATAGTTATTTATCATCAAACGAAATGATTGCAAAGTGAAAAAAGGGATAACAAACTAAAAGAATTGGAGCCATATAGGGGAGACAGAAGGGGGAGGGGTGGGGGACGAGGGTTTCTGTACCTTCTCACGGTGGCAGAGGGGATTTGGGTTGGCCGTGGTGGCGCTTAAGGCGGATGAGGTGGCAGTGCGTTGGTGGAGGACGCAGAAGCGTGTCAGTAGAGCTGATCGGTGAGTGATGCAACAGAGTTCTAGTGGCGCGGGGATCAGCTTGGCACCGATGAGCCCAGCGAATCCGGGGGATGGTGATCTGGTGGCGTGGAGGCAGAGATGGGGGCGGGCAGTGACCTAGGACCAGATCCCTACGGCTAGCGGGCGTGCAGTGGGTAGCAATGACAGGCCTTTTACCTGCAAGAAGTATTTTAGATGCCAATTATTTTGTTGCAGGAATCACTGTATTGGTAAATACAAGGTGCCAAAGAATAATTAATATTTGAGGATCACAAAATCAAGAGAATAATCAAATAATTAATAACTGGAAAATAAGTACATGTGCAGCTAAAATAACCCATGCATGGAGTACCCCTAAGCATTCATGAGTTATACACAATATGCAAGTATCTATAATCGATGGAATAAAATATGCTTGAAGTTCATATTATTTATTCACAAGGAACATGATGTTCTGTAATTAAGTTTAGAATCATTTATTCATCAACCTTTGTAAGCTGTTTTCAGAGTTAAGTTCAGAATCATTTATTTTAACTCTCATTATATTTTTTTCATCTGATTTACAGGAAGAAACTTTTGCCACCTTCATGTAGTTGTTATCCATGTTTTCTTCATGCCTATTTTCATCGGATACTGGTTTATGGTTTATAATGGGTTGCATGGCTGTTCTTCCGAGATTATAAGTTGAAATTTCAGCCAGCAGTGTGCAGAGCTGATATATCTCAATGGCACTGCAGCACTTCAATAGCACATACTGTTTGTTAATTTTGTTAATACTACAACAATTCAGACCCTTAGAAATGGTTATACTGCTTTCTGAGCCAGTCTTTTTTACTGTCTGAAACATGATGCTGGCCTCATGAGCAATGAAATTAGAAACGTGCAGTGCATATTTACGTTGAATCCTGGAAATACTGGCCTCATGATCAAAGAAGTAAAATTGGAGGGCTACGTCACACACTCAGGGACCATCTAGCTTAGAAACTCAATCATGCATGATATTCCATCCAGACCAATCTGAATTGTATTTGTTGAATGGACAACCCAATTGAGACCATATGAATCATTGCAATGTGGCTTTCTATTGGTAAATTAGAGCTATAAAAAACAATATCACTACAGTAGAAACGTTTTTATGGGTCAAATTGAACTGAAAAGAATTTGTGGAAAGTCAGAACATAATTTTCATCCACAAACTGTGAAAACCCCAGACTAATGTTTCATCCACTAAATTTTTGTCCAGAACAAACAAATAAATGTTGTTTTACAGCTCCATTATAAACATTACTTACCACCTGATTGCTAGGGGAGGAGGGGCTCTATACCCTTCGGCGGCGGCTGGACAGCTACATGAGTACGGATCAGCAACGGTGGTGGTTGAGGCGGCAGCAGCGTCGCATTGTCGGACAAGATAAGCGAGTGGTGGCCGAGGAGGAGGGTGCCGTCGTTGGTGGCAGGGGCTCACTGCCAATCTGTATCTGGCCGCACAAAAGAGCGCGGAGGAGATTGATGTGGGATCGGTGGTGGCGCGGAGGAAATCGATGCGAGGCAACTCATGGATGCGGCGATGGGTGATCGGTGAACAGCGTGGTCGTGCACGATGGGGATCGGCCGGTCGGGTGGCGATGGCGTCGCCGCGAAAGACGGGCGGCAACTCGTGGAGGCGCGGTGATGGGCGATCGGTGAGCGGTGTGGTTGTGGGCGACAGTGATCGTCCGGCCGGGCAGCGATAGCGTGGCCGCGGAAGACGGCCGGTTACTCGTGGAGGCGCCATGGGCGACGGTCGACAGGGACCTATAAGACAGCGGCGGTTAGGGTTTGGAATCACGACAGCGAGGTGAGCGATCATAATGAAAGTTTTTTTGGGAGAATTGCGAGATCGCGGAATCGTGGGGGTCGTGGAGTTCGGGAGTTTCGGGGGAAGAGAGGGATGGTGAGCGCGTGGATGAGGAGCAATTCCGGCCATTAGATTGAGATGAGATAATCTGGATCGTTAAGTGATGAATGAAAGAATGAAAGAACGAGTAATGAGTAAAACCATTTGTTGAAATATAGGGCAGATACCATATTACCTACTATTGAAAAAATGACAGTGAACTTAAATTCGAGTGGGTTGAAACTGGGTCTAGGACTTGAAGCGGATGGACCCGCTCCATCACAACGAACTTGAGCTTCGCTTTTGATTCACGTTTCCTATGCTATATATTCATTTATCACTACAATACATAAGCTTTATTTCGATATTAATTAATGATGATTAGGTTGCACTCTGTTTTGTTAATGTGATGTAATACCGTTGAACACACGATGAATACATTGGTAATGTGGTTTACAATAATATAACCTTGAATGAATTGTAAAGTAGGAAACAGAGCGTTTCACTACGCCACAAGGAGCACACCACGATAATCCACCACGCGAATCGCGTACACGGGGATCACCGGGAACACCACCATCGCCGGCATGACCGGCACGAACACCAGCGGACCAAACTGCACCGCTGCCGCCGCCTCCACCGCAGAAGACGATGTCATCGCCGGTGTGTCGCTGTCTCCTGATGAAGCGGAGGTTGCGCCACCGGAAGTCGAGGCAGCTGCCGTGTCCGAGGCCACCTCCAGCTCCAGTGCCGGCGACGAGGCGCTCCGCCGCATACCCACGGTGGCGGTGACACGGCTAGGACTGGTCTGAGTTGCGGCCGCCGTGTCCGTGTCGCCGTCGTCGTCATCCTCGCCTTCCTCCACCAATGTCGGCAAGAACGGCGACGACGCGCTCCTCCGGAGCGGCGACGTCGCCGGGGCGTCGGCGGCGAAGAGGAACACGCGGATGCGGCCTTGGTTGTGGTTGGAGGTCATCACCGCCTCGTGAAAGAAGAGCAGCGACACGAGGCTCCACAGGTCGCCGTCGCTCGCCACGTCGCGGAGATGTCCGAGCCCCTCTGGCTCTCCCGGGAGAGCGTACCGGATGCGGACGTCGTCGGAGGAGAAGCCGGCGAGCGCCGCCAGCCGTGCGCGGAGGCCGGCGAGGCTCTCGGATAGGCCGACCCTGACGATCCGGTGAACTCCCCCGGCGTAGTACGACGACGACCCCGCTGTTCCATCGCGCTGGATGATCTTCCCGCCGTAGCTGATCTTCATCCTCACGGCGGTGCCATGGCGTGCGCCACTCGACGTCGCCAGCGACGGTGAAGACGCGCTGCGTGGCAACCCCAGTGTAACGGGAGGAGTAGCAGAGGCACTTCTAGACGCCAGCGCCGGTAACGACGGCGCCGACGCGCTCCGGAGCGGCGGCGCGTCGACGGCGAACAGGAAGACCCTGATCCGGCCGGGCTTGAACACGGACACCTCCTTGTAGTAGAAGAGCAGCGTAACGAGGCTCCACAGGTCGCCGTCGTTCGCCACGTCGCGGAGGTGGCTGAGACCCTCTCCGGGGAGCGCGTAGCGGATGAAGACGTCGGCGCAGCTGGCGAGCGCCGCGAGCCGCGCGCGGAGGTCGGGAAGACGCTCGGACATGCCAACCCTGACGATGCGGTGGACTCCCCCGGCGTAGTACGGCGCCGCCGCTGCCGCCTTGTCGCCCTGGACGATCTCGCCGCCGTAGCTGATCATCATGCTTACCGAGGTGCCGTAGTCGCCGGGGGGAGCCATTGTCTACGGGCAAGCAATCGAAAAGGACGGCATGGCTTCGTTGGATGCATGATCGCTGGTGAACGCCGCCGTGCTTTTATGGAGCGGCGGCGACTCCGACTCCGACTCCGAGTCGAATGCCGAGTCCGACTCCGATTTGGAGGCGGTATGTCCAAAGGATTGGGAGGGCTCCAATGACGTAGGCAGTACTCGATCCGGTGCAGAATGACCTCGGGTCCGTTTTCGAGGCGGCGGTGTTCCGTTCGACGGTGCGGCGGAAGAACGGAGATGGCGCCGGCGACGAAGAAGAGGACGAAGGGATGGACCGTATAGGCGTATAGCCACGGCGTTTACCGACGGCGGCGCTTGGAGACAGTCGGGCGACTCGGGCCATGGCGATGCATGCAGAGAGGAGAGGAGCAGGCCGCCAGGGCGCAGGGCAAGGTGTTGGGGTAGTAGCAATCCGCAGTTAATCCAAGGGGACGTATACCAACCCGGCGGGCGTTCGAGACAACGGGCGACAAGACGGCGTATTCCGACCATGGGATAAGCCATCGTCACCCTTAAAAAAGCAATGGCCTGTTAGACAACATGGTTATTTGACTTTTTACTTGTCCTGATCCACTGCAGTACGTAGCCCACCTAGCCTCTGAGGCCGGTGAGCGATCCTCCTATAATTAAAGTAAGGATAATATTAGAGCTCACTTATTATTATTAGCTCATCTTAAAACTAACATATATAATAGATTAGCTATAAAGTTGGTTATAATTTTATTCTCCTCTCTCTATCTCTCACTTATACATTCAATGTTCGTTACACGTGGCGACGGCCCGAGGGGATCGGGGGAGCCCGACCCCTGCTGAGCCGCCCCCCGAGGGGGTAGCGTGTTACGGGAGGGTGGCCACCATGTTGCCCTCGAGCCCTCTCCCCCTTGGGGGATGGCCACGTAGGCAGACGGGGCCATCTCAAGTCCATAGTCGATATACCCCTGGGCACAGGACACCGACGTAGCCCCCGGCTCTTGCAGCTTGTGTTAAGCTGCAAGAGAGCTAACACCCTTAATTTGTCTTGGAGCTTGTGTTAAGCTAGCTCTTGCACGAGAGCTAACACCCATAAATTTTTGTTACCTCTCTCCTACACATAAGTTTATAGTAAGCTTATAGCTCATTATTATACTTGCTCTCATGGGGTCCCAACTATGTGTGTCCGGACACTGTGGTATCCCCTTACAAGATAAAAGGAGGACCAATGGTATCAAAGAGGGTGATTGGAAACTTAGACAACTCAAGCTCATTCTGGAGCAACCAAGAAAAAAAATCTAAGTACACATTGTAAGTCTCTCTCCATCTAAGAAAAAACCACAAGAATAGGGTATTACGCTTCTTAGTGGTCCGATCAGTCTACATCATTGTCTTAGTTCACGCATACCCGAACTCGGACACATGCACCTTGGCTGAATATCCAAGAGATGATATCTTTCCTTCCTGTTAGAGGAGCTTATGCTCAGACAACATGGCCGGAGGAGCTGATCGAGGAATGGAGATGGGGAACATGCTCCGACAGTTGATGGAAGGTGGATTGATTCGAGAATATTCTGGAAATGCTTAGATCAAACATCAGACACCAGAACAAAATTCGAACAAGCAAAAATACTAGCTCCCTCTTATCCACTCCACCATCCATACATGCATGTAATGATCTTTAAAACAATTTTTTTAAACTACTTATTTAATCTAAAATCTGATCACACTATGATATTCCTTATAAATTAAATATTTACAACAAAATATCACGCTATTATATTTCTATGAAAGAAAAACATATGTTTCAATCCGCTCAAATTTAATGTTACAGACACGGTAGAAATATGTTTCAACGTGTGTTTTTATTATGTTTCAAATAAAAACTAAATGTTTTAATAACTTATTTTTTTAACACATATAACTTAATGTTTCACCAGTGACCAAAAAAGTATAGGACCAATTTTCTCCTAAACTACTAATCCGATCAATGATTTGATTACACCATTGAATTCCTTATAACTAAATCTTTATTTCGACTGCGTTTCACAAAATTCCTTAATGTTTCATAGGCTGATTGTTTTGTTTCATCTTGTATAACTTAATATTGCATTGGCGATCAACTAAAACATTTAACCATCCGATATTTTTTTTAAAAAATCCGATGTTCGATTTATAGCTCCTTTCAGAATATTCAGTTACCGCCTCAATGTCGGACTGTCAAGAGTGGATTCTAAATTCTCGAGAGGACATCTCCATATTATTTGCATGTCATCAAATATTTAGAAACAATCAATAAAGATAGATTAATATATGATAAATCATTCCACATACATACAAGTTAAGATTTACTCCCTCCGTCCCATAATGTAGAGATTTTTAGGGTTGGACACGAGTATTAAGAAAGTAGGTAAAATTAAATAGAAGATTTTGATTGGTTGAGAAGTGAAGGTAGGTGGGAAAATTAAATGGTGGAGGGTTGTGATTAGTTGGGAAGAGAAGGTTGGTGAAGAAATTGATATATTTTAGGATAAATTTTGAATCCTAAAAGTTATTATATTTTTGGACGGAGGGAGTAACTTTTACAAGTCGCAACGAAAAAACAAATTAAACTATGGGTAGTTAACGTATATTTACAGTCAAATTTATTTTTTTTTCTTGTGCAACTTGTACAAGTTAAATTTTAATATGCATATTTGTGTAATGGTTTATCTGAAATTAATTTATCTTGTTTAACTTTTTCAAATTTTTTATAATAACTTAAATGATATGTAAATAACGAGTAAATAATCTCGAGTTTAGAATAGTTTTCTTCTCGGTGTGTAACGTGCAGCTTTGGTTTGATGGGTTAAGGGTGTGCGCTCCACGTAACTG
Source organism: Oryza punctata (assembly GCA_000573905.2). Classification (NCBI taxonomy): domain Eukaryota; kingdom Viridiplantae; phylum Streptophyta; class Magnoliopsida; order Poales; family Poaceae; genus Oryza; species Oryza punctata. The sequence continues at coordinate 10,183,339 of CM002491.2, read as the reverse complement.
TGTGCCAGTTAGCAATTCTGAGAGGAGGAAGAAGAAAATAAAGAAAGATGACAGGCAGAAAGTGGAAAGAAGAGAGAAGGAATGATAAAATAGAAAGGCGGAAAATTCGTCTAAAAGTTTGAAAGTTGACCATCACGGGAAAATTTTGGAACGGCAAAAATTCAAAAATTGAAAATAGGATAGGGCTGAGTGATCGGGACGGCTCCAAGTCCAACGGGTTAATTATCACTAACTGGTTGCACAGTTCTTCGAAAGTTTGATGAGTTGCATGCCGTATCTGTTGCGGTTCACGGGGACTCAAGTTAATTGTTCTGTTCTCACTAATTAACACAGCTACAGTAATTAATCAGCATCTGACAAGAGAAAAAAAGGAGTCCAATTAAACCTCTAATTAACATTAAATATAATTGAAATGAGCATCAAGAACCCCGCTATGAGCCGTACGCCTGCGCCGACCATTACCCTTCTTCCGGCCGACGTTGTCGTTGTCGTCTTGTTCGACGACGATGTCGTCGGCGGCGGCGTGTCGACATTCGCCGGACCATCTGCCGCCGCGGAGGGCGTATCTACCGTGGCTGATGGAGCGATGGGATCGTCGTCGTAGTCGGACATCGCAGCTTCGTCGGAGGCTTCCGTGCTCTTGGCCGTCGCCGGAGAAGACGGCGGCGTGCCGTTGCTGCGCCCCTCGCCGGAAGAGGGGCCGCCTATGCTCGGCGCCACGATGGGGGCGCTGACCTGCATGACGGAGAGGTTGTACGGCCGGCTCGCCACGACCCTGACCAGCTGCGACCCGACCGGCGCGCCGGGCTCACCGGAGCCGAACACCATCTGGTCGTCGGCTACCTGGATGTATCTCACGAGCCCCACACCGCCGGCGCCGGCGGCGGTCGGCCGGAGCAGCGTGGGGAGGAGCGCCGTCTTCGCTTTGATGCCGTCCAGCTTGACGGGGTCGTAGTAGTCGAGGAGCACCTGCAACGCCAGCACCTCACCCTGCGTGGCCGTCGGGAGCGACGTGATGGCGCTGGCGGCATCGTCGTCGACGACGAGGACGGTGACGGCCGGCCGCAGGTTGACCTCGTCGACGAGCCTCGTCCGCGAGAGGAGGCCGTTGAACACGGAGAACTCCGGGAACTCGTCCAGGATCTCGGTGACATTGAACTTGAACGCCGTGGCGGTGGCCGGCGACGACGCGAAGGCGAGGGCTAGGATGAGTCCGGCGGCGATGGCGGCCATGGTTGCTGAGCTCTCCGCGGCGGAGGAGGCCGTCACGTGGAGATGGTAAAATTTTGGGAAGGGAAGAACGTAAGGGCTAAACTGGGATGTACGTACGTGCATGGGAGTGGATGCATGCATGCATGGGCGCGCCAAAAAGGTTAGACGTTGTTGACGTACGGTCCATGACACTTTGACCGAGTCTCTGGTGGGTCCATGTCATGAAGCCATGAAGAACGTTGTGCACAGGCTGATAAACTTTCTCATGCTCCAAGTCCAAGGCTTTTTGTTGTCATTAAATCAGTTTTCTCTTCCATATCCGTATTTTTTCTTAGAAAAACTACATCCATCTTAAAATATACAGAGTTTTAGCTATAAATCTAGACAGTTGCTATATTTCGAGATTGACGTATTAATAATTTCAAAGTTAACTTATATCATTTGATCATTTGAGGTTTTAGATGGTCTGGGTTAGAACCCAACCAAAAGGTAGCGGAGCATGCCAGATCGGTCAAAAATGAAAAGAACTAGCAGCGTGGAGCAGCATTCTGGTCACTGCACAACTCCAACCAACCGGATTTCAGGATATAAGTGGCAATCCCGCTTAGTAGTTTATTTCTCACTTACTAATATAAAGTTTGAGAAAATATTTTGCTAGTATAAAATTTGAGAGAAAAGATTAACTAGAGTGGTGATAAGCGCGAAAAAAAACCCGTTTGTCCGCCCTATTTGCATCCCTAGTTGAATGTAGGAAGAGAATCAAAGGAAACCTGTTTGTCTTAGATCTTGGAAGTATATTTGTCAAGGAGGACTTGGAATAAGAGACATTCGCTGTTAACAAATTAGGCTCATCCTCAACCCTGCATGGAGAATAGTATCCAAGTCAAATGATTGAGTTGCCAAAATCACTAAAGCCAATGCTATATTAAAAAAGAATGTATGGTGGGAACACTGGTACATACCCAGGCATTCTAATCGGGCTATTCGTGACGAAGGCAAGCGGCCCGTTACAAACATAGTCATCTTTATCGGGCCGCAAAAAACCTCATCAAAGATGATCCAAGAGAGGTAGAATTTTAATCGTCAGCTAGGGCCTATCACGGATGACCAACACCCGTGACGGGGTGCGGTTGATGCCCGTTAAGGTCATCGGTGACGGGCCGCAATGGAGCCCCATTACCGATGTTGGTCATCCGTGATGGGCCCAATGTTAAGGCCCAACAAAGATGAGGTTGGAGCCCATCACAGATGACTCTTAATCTTTGTCGGGGTTTGTTTTTGATCCGTTATGGATGACCAATACTATAAATACCCCCTAGACTTTAGAAGCACAGTATCCCAACCAGGTGAACTGTTCATAGTTCGGGAGGGAGGGCTAGAGGGGTGAATTTTTGCTGTTTATTGTGAAAAAGTATTACAAAAGGCTTCCAAGGTAATTAATAATAAATTAGCACTACAATTTTGATGTGTTAACTAGTACACATACATAACATTTATTTATTTTCATAAATTGTAGATGGATAGAAAATGGATGTATAAAGGTGATCGATGGAGCATAGAGTATAGAAAGGGCGTGATCGAGTTCATCAAGACTGTTGAGCGAGAGAAGAATAGAATAAATAATAAATACACAATTTGTCCATGCTTTGATTGTAGGAATGAGAAGATGTTTGACGATAGTGACAGAATACACACACATATGATCTGTCGAGGCTTCATGAAGGGTTACTCATGTTGGACCAAGCATAGAGAACAAGAGCTAGAGAATTGTGGAGATCCGGATGAAGCGGACGATATTTTTAATGAGGAAGGACACGAAGATGATATATTGTAAATACCCCCAGACTTTGGAAGCACTGTACCCCAACCAGGTGAACTGTTCATAGTTCGGGAAGGAGGGCTAGAGGGGTGAATATTTTCTGTTTATTTGTGAAAAAGTATTACAAATGGCTTCCGAGGTAAATAATAATAAATTAGCACTACAATTTCAATGTGTTAACTAGTACACATACATAACATTTATTTATTTTCATAAATTGTAGATGGATAGAAAATGGATGTATAAAGGTGATTGATGGTGCATAGATTATAGAAAGGGCGTGACCTAGTTCATCAAGGCTGCTGAGCGAGAGAAGAATAGAAAAAATAATAAATACACAACTTGTCCATGCTTTGATTGTAGGAATGAGAAGATGTTTGACGATAGTGACAGAATACACACACATCTGATATGTCAAGGCTTTATGAAGGGTTTCTCATGTTGGACCAAGCATAGAGAACAAGAGCTAGAGAATTGTGGGGATCCGGATGAAGTGGACGATGTTTTTAACGAGGAAGGACATGAAGATGATATACTTGAATCCTCTTTGGGTGGTGATTGGGTGGATGTCGATAATGAGACCCTTCAAGCAATGGTGCGTGATGTTGAGGACCCAGCTTACAACCAGAGGGATTATGAGAAGTTTACCTGGCTGGGAGTGATTCCGAGACACGTCTGTATGCCGGATGTGAAGCAAACCACAAACATTATCTTCAACCTTGGATCTGATGAAGCTTAAGGCAAGTAATGGATGGACAGACAAAAGTTTCACAAAATTGCTTGGATTGTTGAAGGATCTGTTTCCGGAGGAGAACACGTTTCCCATGATAACATATGATGCTAAACAAGTGTTGTGCCCATTGTCGTTGGAGGTCTGAAAGATTCATGCTTGTCCAAATGACTCCATACTATTCTACAAGGAATACAGCAATCTAGATGCCTGCCCTGTATGTTATGCTTCTCGATATAAGTGAAAGACCAGTTGTGAAGAAGGGAAAAAGCGAAGAGGGTGGTCCCACGATGATTTTGTGGTATCTCCCTATTGCCGATGGTTTCAAACCAATATTTGCAAATCCAAAGGAAGCAGAGTTAGTTCGTTGGTACGCAACAAATCGAAAGGTTGATGGTATGCTAAGACACCACGCGGATTCGATACAATGGAGGAATATTGATATGATTTACCAAGAGTTTGCAGCTGACCCAAGAAACATGAATATTTGTTTGTGTACGGATGGCTTGAATCCATTCGGAGATATGAGTAGTCGTCATAGCACTTGGCTAGTTCTTATCGTAAACTATAATCTACCACCATGATTGTGCTTCAAAAGGAAATACATAATTGTGTGTTTGCTAATCCAAGGGCCGAGACAACCTGACAATGACATTGATGTATTCTTAGAGCCTGTGATTGATTATCTGCAAGCATTATGGAGAGACGGAGTACAAGCTTGGGATGCATACGGACGAGAGTACTTCAAACTGCATGTTCTATTATTCTGTACCATCAACGACTACCCTGCACTTGGTAATCTATCGGGCTAGATTGTGAAATGAAAGAAGGCTTGCTCGGATGTAAGACTAGCACACAGAGTCGATGGCTAAAGCACTCACGAAAGATGGTTTACATGGGTCATAAGAGATGATTCCCTTTACGTCATAAGTACAGAAGAATGAAGAAAAGTTTCAATGGTAAGAGAGAGACCAGGTGTGCGCCAACGGATTTGACAGGAGATGATGTGTATAAGATGGCGAAGGATGTAACTACTGAGTTTGGAAAGAAGAGGAAGAAAGCTAGCAAGATGAAGGAAAAGAGTATGTGGAAGAAAAGTCTATATTCTGGCGGCTACCATACTGAAAGGATCTTGAGGTCCTTCATTGCATTGATTTGATGCACGTGGAGAAGAATATCTGTGAGAGTTTAACTGGGTTACTCCTTAATCCTGGGAAGACAAAGGACAACTTGAATTAATGTCGTGATTCGAAGGACATGAATATTCGGAGTGAACTCGCTCTAGTGATCCATCCGGACACAGGCAAATTATACCTCCTTCTACCTTGCCACATTTTGTTGAAGGATGATAAGATTCAAATGTTGTCTTGCTTAAAGGATATTAAAATTCCCTCTAGATACTCATCTAGGATCAGTAAGTTTGTTTCGATGGATGATCTGAAACTGGTAGGAATGAAGTCTCACGACTACCATGTCCTAATCACACAACTCCTACCAGTAGCTATTAGAATTATTTTACCAATTCCGGTCCGAAACACGATTATGAGTCCGTGCGCCTTTTTCGAAGCCATTGGACAGAAGGTTATTGATCCAGAAGGACTTGACGCCCTACAAGCATATATTGTCAAAACTCTCTATCATCCTAAAATGTATTTCCCCCATCCTTCTTTGATATTATGACTCATCTCCCTGTCCATCTTGTAAAGCAAACAAAAATATGTGGGCTAGCTTTTCTATGGGAGATGTACCCGTTCGTAAGATACATGGGAATTCTAAAGGGATATATCCGGAATAGAGCGAAACCGGAAGGGAGCATTTTTGAAGGTTACATGACTGAGGAGGCTATTGAATTCTGTGCAGATTACATGTCCGAGAACAATCCAATCGGTGTTCCAAGGTTAAGGCATATAGGAAGGTTGTCTGGCGTAGGGACGATAGGAAGGAAAAGACTTGTTCTAGACCAACTTGCATATGCACAAGCACATTTCACTGTCCTCCCACATATGACCAAAGTTGCACCCTATATCGAAGAACACTTGTCGAAGCTTCGAATGGAAATTAGTCAAGATGACAAGAGCACTGTACAAAACAACAATAGTGTTCATATAGAGGCATTTCAGGATAAACTTGGTTCTAGTTCATACTACAACCGCATAGAGTAGATGTGGGAGCTGGACTATGTTAAGTTCAAAGTGCCATTATTTTGATGCCGATGGGTGAATTTACGCAGGATAGTGAAAGTCAACAAGCAAGGTTTCACAACCATTGATTTATCTAAGGTTGGCTACGTGAATGAGCCATTCATCCTTGTGAAACAAGTTGTTCAAGTGTTCTACATTAAGGACCCAATCAACAAAAAGCTACACGTCGTTAGGGAGGGCAAGAGAAAAATAGTTGGTGTCGACGACATTATTGATGAGGAAGATTACGACCAACACCTCCATGTGAGCCAACACATTGAACAAGACAAGACGTGATGTATGTACGATTTGAGCATAAGGCATATTTATGTAATACAATGTAATTCAATGTTATGGTCTTTGTTGCACTTACGAGTTCAAATGTCATTTACTGATTATTTAAGGATATTTTTGAGTTTGAAAGTATTTAAGGATTATTTTTTGTAAATAACGAAAATATTTAGTGATTTCCGGATTTTTTTATTATTTTTGGGATTTTTTTTAAGAATATTTGTGAGTTGGAAAGTATTTAAAGATTATTATTTGTGATCAAGGAAAATATTTAGTGACTTCCTGATTTTTTTCTAATTTATTGTCATCGGTGATGGGCCGGTCAAAGTCATCCGTAATGGGCCCGGAGGTCATCTTTATTGGGCCTTATTTTAGGCCCATCACGTATGACTTTGACCCCCTTTTTTGACTAGATCTAGGGTACACCACACTTCACTTCACTTCACTTCACCGCTTCCACCGCGCTCTACCGTGCCGCCGATGACCACCACCTCCACCGCGCCCAGGACCACCGCCTTCACCGCCGACTACCACCGCTGATTACCCCGGATCCCACCCCCACCGCGATCCACCATGCTGCCGACTACCACCGCCTGCACCGCCGACTACAACCGTGGCTGCCACCGCGCCCGGGACCTACACTGCCACCAATGAGCCACCGCCGGTTTGCTCTTTTTTTTTATTGGAATGCATGCAAAGTTTTTTTGTCAATGATGAATATTTGTAATTTAGGATAACATTTTGTGATTTCAAAAATTAGGATAACATTTTGTGATTTAGGGTAATATTTGTGATTTAGGAAAATATTTGTGATATACGAAAATATGTTGTGATTTATGATTATAATTTATGATTTAGGATAACATTTTGTGATTTAGGATAACATCTTGTGATTTAGGATAATATTTGTGATTTAAGAAAATATTTGTGATATAGGAAAATATGTTGTGATTTATGATTTATGAATATATTTCTGATTTAGGATAACATTTTGTGATTTAGGATAATATTTTTGATTTAGGACAATATTTGTTGTAATAAATTGGTGATTTTGAATGTGAAAAGTGATAATAATGTGGGTTCAATGTGAATTGTGAAATGTATGTGAATGTGAATGCTGGGATATATTGATGGGTTACTGAGATTTTTTTACAGTGGGCATGGCTAGCATTTGCATTGAGCCAATAAAACCAATTTATTTATTTTGTGAAAAACATCATCCGTGTCAGGCCGCAAAAGCAAAACCGTCACCGGTGTCTACTTATGTGTTAGAATGCAATACAAGCCTGTCACTGATGATCATCTGTGATGGACCCTAAACGATTCCGACAAAGGTGCGGGCAACACCTTTGTCGGGTCGCAATTGGAGCCCGTCACAGAGGACTCTAAATGAGTACCACGAATGGGGCGGCAACATCTTTATCCGACCGCATTTTGAGCCCATCATGGATGAGTCCACATCTTTATCCGGCCGTGGTTTGAGCCCGTCACGAATGACTCATCCGTGACGGGCTAGAGAACCTATCTGTGAAGGGCTTTATTTGGGCCCCGACAGAGATATGTATCATCCGTGTTGGACCATGGCCTGACACGGATGTTAGTTTCACATCACTGACCAATAATCACTGACCATACACTTTTGCAACACAGATGATGGTTTTGGCCCGTTAGGGATGACTGATTCCATAGTAGTGGAAGGGAAGCACAAGATGAATCATCCCGCCATGTCTGACTTCTTCAAAATTTTAAAATTTAAGCCAAAGATTTTAAATTGCATGCATCATGTCAATTATTCACTTTCTATTTTTTAATTTTTTTATGATTTCTGGAATTTAGTGAAACATAAATTATTTTTTTGCTCTAAAAAGTCAATTTCAGAACTTCGTTCTTTTTAATTCCTCTGATTCGAATATTTGAATCTTAAACCTTTTCTTTTCTACATGTGACATCCTTGGATTTAAATTCTTCGGATTTCAAACTTTTCTTATTTTCACCAATATCTATAAATACCTCAAAATTGACAAAGTTTGCTTAGGACAATTTAGCTAGCTTTGTTGCATTTGCTTTAGGATATTCTAGTTTTGCGGCTTTGTCACATGATTCTTTCATGGTTTTTTGACAAAAAGCATTCAGTCTATTATTTTAATACACCCTAGTCAAAGGGTGATAAAACTTTGCAAAAGATGATTTTGATATCGGATATTCTAGCATATTCAAATCTGAATAAATTCTAGCTGGTTCTAAACATTTGCGAAATTTAAAAGCTGTCCCAAATTACGGAAATAATAAATATTTTACAAAAAGTATAAATTCAGAAAATAATATTGCATTTTTCATTTTTTAAAAATGAATGTATTTTATTTCAGTAATTTCGGGCCAAGTTTTGAGTTTTGCAAAAATATGTCTATATTCTGCCAAAAATGGGTTTAAATTTGAATTATGCTGGCTGAACCAATGGTAAAATCATCTTTTGCAAAGTTTTATATCTCCATTTGAAAGTGATGTATTAAAATAATAGACTGAGTGTTCTTTAGTAAACAACATACGGCAAAACCGCAAACTAGAGTGTTCTAGAGCAAATGTTACAAAGCTAGAGTGTCCTATAGCAAAATTTACCCTCAAAAGTCTATACCATGCTCCATTCTTACTAATTTCAGTGTAGCCTATCAAATTAAACCAATAAAGTATCATTAAAATTTGACCTTTTTCTTCATTTTGGAGGTCTTGATTCAAATTAGTTCTATCTTTCACTGCTGGCCTCGGGTAGGGTGGGTCTCGATGACGACGGTGGCGGGCGGCGGACTGCATAAAGAACGACGGTGGCAGCCCTTTCCCTCACAAATCCAATGGCAGGGCCTCGGTAGTGGCTGTGCCCGATGGCGGTGGGCTCTCGGGCTGCGGCGGCGCCCGATCTAGGGTTTTGGATTTCTTTTTCTTTTTCTTTAAAGAAGATCTTTGCAATCGTGCGTCCTTACTGAGCCTCATGCAAAAATTGGACGCCCATCTGCGACACCATGGCAGCCAAGTCCATCCTGGTTCCGGGCCACAGTCTTCACCGGGACACATACATTTCCGCTTTTTAGCTCCGCTTCCCGCCACCGCACGCAACCTCCAAGCGTAAAACATGCGCCAATTTTTAGGCTCCATGTTTATTTAGAAATGATTCAAAATGATTAGATCATAGAGAGACCGCTCAAGGACAATAAAGTACAACTTTGTCTACTTATGTTTTTTTTCTGTAAATATGAAAAAATATAATATTACTGTGATATTACGAGAACACTTATATAGTAAAGTTGGCTACACACTTTAGCATTAACAACCTATATTTTGAACAGTATAGATAAGGATAGTTCTGCTTATATGATCGGACATCTTGCCCGGCCCTGTTCTTTTTCAATGAATGAAATGATACATGAATGAGCATACATCGCGGATATAAATGGTGCAATTTTTGAAAAAAAAAACTGAAAAGTGTTATAAATCTACTTCTTAACTTTATAATATTTAATTTATTCATTTATACTATCGAATAATTATCACAAACCATATAGCTATTCGACCAATAAAAGTACATCAAAATATGTGTTTTTTATTTGGTGTGTGAATGTTTACTGGGCTAAGTATACGCTTGTTATGAGTACCTGGGTTAAAAAAAATATGCGCTTCGTGTTATTTTTAGACAAAAGTTATAATACACATACAACAAGACATGGCTAGGAAAGCAGGGTGTGGTGGTGAAGTAGTGTATAACTCCACATAGTTGGGCTTCGAGTCGAGATGTCGTTCATAATTATGACTAAACATGTATTCTTAATGGGTTAATGGGATCCATACCCGGTTTACAATATACCATTACTATTTACGTATTTGTAATGATATTTGTAATCTCATCGATACCACTAGCATACTGTTGATGATGAAATTTGGTAAGCCTCGAAATCATCATCGGCCTAGAGTCAGTATCAGCTTCAGAGTTTCAGAATCGGCTGATGGAATCTATCAATCGCCAATAGTCAAATCCTTAGTAAATTCGGTTAAGGAAACTAATCAATAAAAGGAAGTTTATCTAGAAGAGACCGAATTCAAGGATGATGAGACATGATAATTTATTTATTAATTAGGCAGAATGGTTAGTTTTCTTTTAATTTTAGGAAAGTGTATTTAGTGTCCTAAGGACTTTATATTTTTCCTTTTATCTTTAGGAAAGTTTGTGTCGTATCCGATATGAACTAGTATCTACCCATGGGTCCCTATAAAATACCTCTCGATCAATTCAACTTCAGCGCATCGCCACCTTTTACCCTTTTACTTTCGATGAGTTCTTCTTTCAAGTTGGGCTGCATACTTCGATCTCCAATAAGGGGTAAGGCTTGTTACGTCGGCTTGCGTTATCGGGATTAGAGCTTCCATCACTTCGACACTCTAATCTTGTTCATGTAAGTCGTCGAGTTATCATGTACACTATATAATCCATATTGTTTAATCAATCTGGAAGTTTGGTGGATACATTGCAAAATTTGATCAAGGGAAAAGTTGATGAGTTAATTGTTCAAAGAGGCCAGCTCGGGATAGGGGGGCGGATTGGAGAACAACAACAATATCGGCCAGAGGAACTTCAAGAGCATCAATATGAAGAAGAACAATGCCATAAGAAGAACAATGGTTGGGCCGATAGAATTGCGAAGTTAGTAGGGGAGCAGTTTGGACTTAGACCTAATAAGCAAATCCACATGTATCGGAAGCCATATCCTAAATGGTTCGATAGAGTTCCATTGCCGTATCGATACAGGGTTCCAGACTTCTCCATGTTTTCAGGATAAGATGATATATCTACAACGGAACATACAACAAATTCTTAGCGTAATGTGGGGAGGCATCGGCTGAAGAGGCTCTGAAAGTTAGATTGTTTCACATGGTTTTCATCATTGCCATCAAATTCTATAAGAAGTTGGGCCAATCTTGAGAAGTAATTTCATGAGTATTTCTTTGCTGAAGTCAATGAGATGAAGTTTCTAGACTTGATATCGGTTGAGCAACGAGAAGGAGAATCGGCTATAGAGTATATTCAAAGATTTCACAATATTCGTAGCCGATGCTACAGTTTTAGCCTAAGTGATGAGTAGCTAGCCGATCTTGCATTCCAAGGATTGTCAGCACCAAACAGAGACATGTTCTTTTGCTATGAGTTTGAAAATGTCACGCCCAAAAATTCGCTAAGCCGAATTTCCGAACAGAGTGTGCATTAAACCCCTGTCCAGGACCAGCCAGGGTACACAAACGACAAAGTTGACATACAGATCCACGTCTTACAAAACATTCAAATGTCTTACATAAATGCAGCGGAAAAAAGGTAAACAGGCTTATTCTACTCCTGACGCTTGCAGCGCGGCGAAACCACTCCACAGGCATCCCCGACGATAGGACGACGATCACTCGGAGAAACCACCATCAGAAGCATACTCCAACTCTGGTGTGGGGGAAAAGAGCAAGACTGAGTACTACCCACTGTACTCAACAAGTCATACCGGAAAAGAGGGTATGATGCAAGGGTTGCCAAAGAAAGGCTAGGGTACGTTTGCATAAAGCTGGCATTTAAAACAGTAGTTGAAAATGGTAAAACTGGCATTTAAAACAGTAGTTGAAAATGGTAAAACTGTTAAGTTAAGTAAGCATAATTAAACCATCGCCTGCCCAACGCTACACCACGCTGCGACAGGCCCAAACCATTCCACCTGAACTACCCAGTTCAAAATAAATCCAATTATATTAGGGTGAGACTAATCACGGTGAGCTGGTCGATCGCCCATAACCGCGGGCACGGCTATTCGAATAGTTTTACTCTGATCAGAGGTGTACATCTGTACCCACAAGACACAGCCCCACGACACGTTACCGCGTGCTGGTATACCACCACGGTACCTCGGAAAGGGACTGTGACAGGACTCTTCGCATAACCCTCTCTAACCAACCGTACCACCGCAGGTTTCGCCCCCACTCCTCAACAGGTAGCGGGCAGCCCCCTCTCGTGCCATGGTGAATCCGGAAGCCGCATAGACCGTCGCAGGGGCCATCCAAACTCCATCACGCTCACCCTAGCCAGTGTACGTCAGCTAGCGGAAAGCTATACTCCAAGTCTAGCCGTTGCCCACGCTGGCTTGTGGTACGCACGGTGTTTCTTCCAGGGATTCCCGCGAACCGGTCCTTAATTGCCATGGGTGCGACGAGCAAAACCATACACCCACAGCCCACCTTTTAGCATGTTTTAAGCTCATGTTACTACCAGGGTGGCATTTCCATAAAGTTATCATGTATAGTAGCTATACCAGAGTTATTAAATGAATCCCCTTTTAGTGAGCTATTTGGACTAAGCGAGCTAAGCATACCATAAACCAAGAACTACATATTTAATTAACCAAGCTATCAAAGGTACAAGGTAAACAATGCATAAACTCTTGTACAATAGGACAGTATTACCCATGTAGATGACATTATAAAATAATGCAGTATTTAAAGGAAAATAGAACATTGCGCAATTCGGTACAATATGATCAATGATAAAGCATGACTTGCCTTGCTCGGGCACTGGGTCGACCTCGGCGACTACTTCGAAGTAGACGGGTTCGTCCAAACTGCCGGATTCTACACGACATACAAAGCACACAAGCAATACAGGCTATAAGTCTACTGAAACAGCCAACAAAAGTATTTTTAATGGATTCTAGGCATTTTTATGAATTCACTGCAATTTGAATGGACTCAAACAGAGTCCGGATGAATTAGTTATGAATTTTACAAGTTTTACTGCATTTTAGAATTAAACAGAGAGTTTAAATGATTATTGCGCAATTGTCCTAGAGCTGACATCAGCAAAGGGGTGGGGCGGCGCCGGTAGGCGGGCCCCACTTGTCAGCGGCTTAAGACCACCGGTCCACGGTGGAGTAGGTCCACGGGACAGCAGGCGGCGGCCTACCACACAGCGCGCGCGTGGCGCACGCGTGGCGACCACGTGGCGCGGCGCGGTGCAACGCACAAGGGCGCGCGGCAGCGGCGCACCGGCGGGCGGCAGGCAAGGCGAGCGGCCGGCTGTGGCGACGGCTGGCGCGGGTGAGTGGGCGAGAGCGGCGGCGCGGCGGGCGGCCGACAGGGTGGCGGGCGACCGGCGGCGGCGACCGACCGGCGCGGGTAGGGGAGGAAGCGCGCGCGCGCGGCAGACGGCCGGCAGCGACGGCAGCCCGGCCCGTGGCAAGAGACCGGCGCAGCCAACGGGCGCGGGCGATGCGAGCGGGCGGCCGGCACGGCAAGGGCTGGTGTGGCCGACGGCCGGCGCGGCTAGGCAGGGAGGCGGCGCGGCGGACGATGCGCGACGGCTGGGCGCGGGCAGTCGTGCGACGAGCGGCGGCCGGGCGTGGACAACCGTGCGGGGCGCGGTGGCCGGGCGCAGAGGGGCGCGCACGCGGCGGCGGCACGGCGACACACGGCGCGACGAGGCGGCATGGCCAGACAACGAGGAGGGGGAGGGGAGGAGGTCACCGGTGAGGGCTCGTCGGAGAGGAGGAAGACGACGGTGGCGCGGCGCTAGGGAGCATGGGAGGCGATGGCATTTCGGGGAAAGAGAGAGGGAAGCGAGGGGAAGGGTTTTATAGTGGTTCCGGCGCGAGTGGGGAGCCAACGGGCTCCGAATTCCTCGCCGGAGTAGTGGGGGAAAAATGGGGAGAGGAAATCGGGATTCCGTTGCGAATCCAGAGCTCTACGTCGCGGGATATGGGGCGTGGGGAGGGGAGGAGGGGCGCGGGTGGCGCGCGCATCCCGGGGAGGTGGGCGGCGGCCGTTCCGGAGGTGGGGCGACGTGGGTGGCGCCGGGCGATTCGGGCGGCGCGGCGGCCGTTCCGGCCGGAGCTTGGAGAAGGGAGGCGTGGCAGACTTGCAGCCTGCGTGCCACGGCCACGGCCACGGCCACGGGCCGGCCCGCGGGGAGGAGAGAGAGAGGGCAGGCCCGAAGGGAGGGGCGGTGAGGCTGGTGGGCCGTGCGGCGCAGCCGGCCCGGTAGGGGAAAAAAAGGGGGGCGGCCGGCCCGGTAGAGGGAAGGAGAGGGCGGCCCAAGGGAGGGGAAAAGAGGAAAAGGAGGGAAGGAACAAGGGAAAAAGGAAGGGAAGGGAGTAAAACAAAAAGGGAGATTTCCCAGGACTTTTGCACAAAGTTAGGATTTCAACTGGGTTCGAAAGAAATATTTTTAGCGCTCTGTAAATTCCGCTAAACATCTTGTTAATGTATTTTGGCATGAAGGAACCCGAAAGAATTCCCTCACACCGATTCCAATTTATTTAGGGCACTTTTAATTAGGGTTTGCTCTAGGTTAAAAGGGAAAATTTCTTCGGGCGATTTATTTATGAAATTAAGGCTAGAAGGGAACCCCAGGGTGTGACAAACCTACCCCCCTTAAATGGAATCTCGACCCTGAGATTCGGAAGAGCTGGCGAAGAGGTGCGGATGGGCGGCCTTCAACTCATCTTCTCTTTCCCAGGTGGCTTCTTCCTCCGAGTGATGACTCCACTAAACTCTGCAGAACCTGATGGCCTTATTCCTGGTTCTTCTTTCGCTGGTCTCAAGGATGCGAATAGGCTTCTCCACATAGGTCAAGTCCTCCTGAATCTCGATCTGATCTGGCCTAGCCTGTTCCTCGGTTACCCTCAAACACTTCTTTAGTTGGGAGACGTGAAACACATCATGGATACCCAGCATGCTGGAAGGGAGCTCAAGCTGGTAAGCAACTTCGCCTCTGCGTTCCAAAATTTTATATGGTCCCACAAAACGTGGTGCCAATTTCCCTTTGGTCTGCAAACGGTGCACTCCCCGAAGTGGAGTAACACGAAGATACACATAATCTCCTGCTTCAAAGGCAAGTTCCCTGCGGCGGTTGTCGGCATAGCTTTTCTGCCGCGACTGTGCGATCCTCAACCTTTCTCTGACGGTTCTGACTTTCTTCAAACAATTGACGCTCCCCTGTTTGATCCAAAAGAGCGGAGTGCGGCACTTCCGACCATACAGTGCCTCGAAGGGCGCCATCTGTAGACTGGCCTGGTAGCTGTTGTTGTATGAGAACTCGGCATAGGGTAAACTCTTATCCCAAGCTCCACCAAAGTCAATCGCACAGGCTCTTAACATGTCCTCCAGTATTTGGTTTACTCGTTCCGTTTGACCATCGGTTTGTGGATGGTAGGCCGTACTGAAATTCAAGCGGGTCCCCAACTCTTCTTGTAACTTCTGCCAGAACTTTGAAGTGAACTGACTTCCACGATCGGATACGATCTTTATGGGTACCCCATGTAAACATACGATTCTTGCCAGATATATTTCTGCCAACCTTTTCCCAGTGTAGGTGGTATGCACTGGTATGAAATGGGCGACCTTGGTGAGTCGGTCGACGATCACCCAAATTGAATCATGCCCCGATGATGTCCTTGGCATTCCTGTGATGAAATCCATCCCAACTTCTTCCCATTTCCACTCAGGGATTTGGAGCGGTTGTAACAATCCTGCTGGCCTCTGATGTTCGGCCTTGACTCGTTGGCAAACGTCACAGAGTGCGACGAACTCAGCTATTTCTCTTCTCATGCTGACCCACCAGAACTTCTCTTTGAGGTCTTGATACATTTTAGTGCTGCCAGGATGGATGGAATACTGAGATCCTTCGGTTCCTTGTCCTTAGGCACACACAATCTTTCTCCCATCCAGATTGTTCCATGTTCGTCCTCAGTAAAGTCTCGCGCTTTACCGACCCTCATGTTCTTCTTAAGCTCGGCTATCTCCGGGTCTTTGGCCTGAGCTGCTCGGACCTGTTCCACGAGCGTTGGTTGTGCTTCGAGAGCGGTCAAGAACCCGTGTTCCACGATTCCCAAGTTCAGGCGCTCAAGGTCTTGTTGCAGTTTGCTGCACAACCTTTCCATGCTAAAAGCATCACAGTGACTTTTTCTGCTCAGGGCATCGGCTACCACATTAGCTTTGCCGGGATAATAGTGTATTCCCATGTCGTAATCTTTGATCAATTCCAACCATCTTCTCTGTCGGAGATTCAAATCTGGTTGAGTGAAGATATACTTCAGACTCTTGTGATCCGTGTACACCTCACAATGGTTGCCGATAAGGTAGTGCCGCCAGATTTTCAAGGCATGGACCACTGCTGCTAGCTCCAAATCATGAGTTGGGTAGTTGTTCTCATGCGCACGCAATTGACGGGAAGCATATGCGACCACCTTGCCTTCTTGCATCAAAACACATCCTAGTCCTTGGCGGGATGCATCGCAATAAACTTGGAAGTCTTTCGCCTAATCTGGCAGTATCAAAACCGGTGCGGTCACTAACTTTTCCTTAAGTTCCTCAAAACTCCTGTTACACTCCTATGACCACTTGAATCTTTCATCCTTCTTCAACAGTTGGGTCATCAGTTTGGCTATCTTGGAGAAATTCTCGATGAACCGGCGGTAATAACCCGCGAGTCCAAGGAAACTCCAGATCTGGGACACGGACTTTGGTGGGGTCCACTTCGTGACAGACTCAACATTAGAGGGATCCACGGCTACCCCTTGAGCTGATATGACGTGACCAAGGAATTGAACTTTCTTCAACCAAAAATCACACTTACTGAACTTCTCATATAATTGATGTTCCTTCAGCTTCTCAAGAGCTAAGCGGAGATGTTGCTCGTGCTCCTCTTCGGTCTTTGAATAAATGAGTATGTCATCAATGAATACCACGACAAGCTTGTCCAAAAACTCCATAAACACCTTGTTCATCAAGTTCATGAAGAAAGCCGGGGCATTGGTGAGCCCAAAGGACATGACTGTACACTCGAACAACCCATAACGGGTTATGAATGCCGTCTTCGGGATGTCTTCTTCACGGATTCTCAACTGGTGATAACCCGATCGCAGATCAATCTTAGAGAACATTGTTGCTCCCTTCAACTGATCAAATAGGTCGTTGATTCTTGGCAACGGATACTTGTTGTTAATAGTGACCTCATTAAGTGCACGATAGTCAACGCACATTCTCTTAGTCTTGTCTTTCTTCTCCACGAAGATCACCGGAGCACCCCAAGGCGACGTGCTCGGGCGGATATAGCCTTTCTGCAGCTGTTCATCCACTTGCTTCTTTACTTCTGCTAGCTCATTTGCTCCCATCCTATACGGCCTCTTGTGTATCTAGGCAGTTCCCGGTACCAGATCAATCCGAAACTCGATTTCCCTTTCGGGTGGCATTGAGGTAAGGTCGTCCGGAAACACTTCAGGATATTCTCTGACGATCGGAATATCCTCCAACTTCTTAGGAGCCTTCACAACTTCCCTGGTCTGCTCCTCGGTGGCAACCTGATTCACACTAGCTACGGACTTCTATGGTGTCGGAGATCGGAAGATAATCTTTTCTCCCTTGTCATCGGTTACAGTGACTGTGCGCCTTGTGCAGTCGATCACTCCCTTGTGTCTTGTCAACCAATCCATCCCAAGGATGACATCTAGGTCTTTAGATTCGAGAAGGATAAGATTGGCTTTTTTGTGCTTTCGATTTCTATCACCACAAAGGGGCTATAACTGACGGAGGTAGAACTATTTCCCGGGGTGTTGACCCGCATTGGTATTTTAAGCTCCTCTTTTCTGAGGCCATGCTTCCCCACAAAATTCTTGGAAATAAACGAATGCGTTGCACCAGAATCGAATAGAACGGTAGCTGGGATTGAGTTGACAGGAAATGTACCAAGTACAACCTCCGGTGCTGCCAGCGCCTCTTCTGCCGATGCATGGTTTACGTGGGCCTGGATGATCCGGGGCCTAGCATGTCTCGGCTTCGGGCATTTGTCGGCGAAGTGCCCCGGTTCGCCGCAGTTGAAGCAAGCTCCTGGCTTCGCTCCTGCATCCCTCTTGGGCTGAGCTGGCTGGGTCAGCGGAGTTGGTGCAGTCGGCGGGCGTGGAGCTGGGCAACTGTGCTGCCCACTTTGGTTGCTGCTGCCTCCATTGAAACCAGCACGGAAGTTACCAGGGTGGTAAGGGCGATGCTGGTGAACAATCAAGGTGGAGGGTCCACCCTGCTGTCCTGGAGTGAAACGGGGCTTCTGGTGACTCCCCTGGTGTGCCCAGAACTGAGCTACCTTCCTCTTTCTATCCATCTTGTTGTGCTGGTCTTCTTGGCGAATCGCCTTGTCCACCAGTCTCTCGAAGTCAGCGTAGTCACCGGAGATCAGTTGATTTGTGAGCTCGTCATCCAAACCAGCCAGAAATTTTTCCTGGCGCTCGGCATCAGTGCGCACGTCTTCTGGGGCATAACGTGCTAGGCGGTTGAACTCATGCAGGTATTCCGTCACTATCCTGTTGCCTTGGTTCAATGCGCGAAACTCCCTCTTTTTCTGGGCTACTATGCCATCGGGGATCTGGGCCTTTCTGAAGCTGCGGCAGAATTCGGTCCAAGTGACTTCCGTCCCGGGCGGACGAGTGACCAAGTAGTTGTCCCACCAAGCCGAAGCGGGGCCCTGCAGCTGATGGGTGGCAAAGGCGACCTTTTCTTGGTCGTTGCACTGCAGTAAGTTGAGCTTCTTCTCGATGGCGTGGAGCCAATCATTAGCCTCCATGGGGTTGGTGGTGCTCGAGAAAGTTGGCGGACGGACGCGGAGGAACTCCGGCAGCTTGGACTGGGGAGGAGGACCAAACTGCTGGTGACTTTGCTGCTGTTGTTGGGCCTGGTGTTGCATCTGTTGCATCATCTGCTGCTGCATCTGTTGATGTTGCTGCTGCATCTGCTGCATCATAGCGGCCATCATCTGAGTCTGGCTGGCCAGTACCTGAGCGATGGTGGGGTTCTGAGGTGGTGGTGGTGGAGGGCTGTTGTTGTTAGCCCCGTTTGCTTGTGCCCTGGTGGTCGGGTCCTCATTGCCACTGTTGTTACCGCTTGTCCTCGTGTTGACCATCTGGAGGGGAGGAACCCGAAGGAGGAGATAGAAAAGAAATAAAACAGATGCTCAGAAACTAAACTTCATTACATTAGAATTAAACTGTAGTTGTTCTGATCTTAATTAAAACACTTAAGACAGCAAGCAAAAACCTTAGTGAGATAGCCATACCATAGGCACATGATATCGACCATCAACTAACCCACAAAGCATCAATCCTAACACACAGAAACTAACAAGAAAGCCAACTAAGTGAAACGGTAAAGCTAGGGGTAGCGAGCCTAATGCTCGGAGCGGCTCCTGCGGTCGGTGGAGTCGTAGCTGGGCTCCTGCACGTCTCCCGGCTCCTCAGATCGGCTCCTGGAGTCAACCATCTCCGTGTACCCACTGCTAGGCTCTGAGCTGGACCTGCTGCCGTTGCTGCCGCTGGGTGTGGCATTCAACCATCCTCCGCTGCCACTGGCGGGACCCTGGTACGCGGACACTGGGACGAAGGTGAGCACGAACTCTGGTGACGGTGGCGCGGCTGGTGCTGGAGCTGGAGCTGGGGCTAGTGCTGGGGCTGGAGCTGGGTTCCTCGGTGCGAGCTGGGTGCGCACCGGGGCAGTGGTGGTCTTCCTGGGTGTCGTGCGGATCCTAGGGCCACTTGAGGCTGGACGTCCCAGCAAGTTGGCGTTCTCGGCCTTCAGGCGAGCGATCTCATCCTCTAGACGAGCTATCTTGATCAACTTCTGGTCATTGAGTGCCTTGGACGCCATGTGCAGATCGGCGGGCATCTTGTCCAGTCCCTTCATCACCATGCACATATGTCCAAAAGTGGTATCATTCTCCGCAGTCATCGGGCGGAAGGTGCTGACAGTGCTGGTGGCGGAGCGGCGAGGGTGATAGCGGTATGCGGTGGCGCAGAACTGGTAGGAGTGTCGATCGCCAAGCCTTGTCATCGTCCTATAGGCAGCCTCCTGACTAGCGTGCACGACGGTGCCTCCCGAAGCTTCGACCACCATATTGGGGAGGTTGGTGCCAACAAAGCCGTGGACCTCCAGGCGAACTCTGCACGGAAGCTCTCCACTGAGGGGCTCGATAGTAGTGTACTCAGGCGCCTCCGGGTATCCCACAACTAAGGTCATGCGGGCGAGCTCGGCCACACAACCGTCCATGTCTTCACCACGGTGCGTAGGGGGAAAGTCTGCCATCTACAGAAGACAAGGGGGGGAATCAATGCATGCTCAAATCCAACTTAAACAAAGCAAATAAGGACTCAAGTAAATGAACGAATACAAGCGAATTTTATGCATCAAACATTTTTATGGGATTAAATAGAACGCAATTGTTTTAACAGAGATAGTAAAATAATGCGCAACGTATAGCATGATAATAGCAGTAGTTATAAAACTTGCAACCCCCCTTTCAAACTAAGCATATCCTAATGCATTACTCCCACTATATTCCCGACTGACTGTCAAATAAAATTCCAATTAACCCCAGACCCATTTGTTCCCATTTGTTCCAAACTGCTGGTACCTTGGACCGACTTATTTTCCAAATACCCCATTTGAATAAACGACCAAGATTTTCCCCATAAACCAAGGAAATCAAATTCCCAAATTTTCCGAAGCAACTCCAAATGCAAAAGAGCATATGCATATCAAAGAGTTCAGAGGGCTCTTAGGGTTTTCCGATTGGCTTGTCCTATAGTCAAGGTCGGCTCTCATACCAACTTGTCACGCCCAGAAATTCGCTAAGCCGAATTTCCGAACAGAGTGTGCATTAAACCCCTGTCCAGGACCAGCTAGGGTACACAAACGACAAAGTTGACATACAGATCCACGTCTTACAAAACATTCAAATGTCTTACATAAATGCAGCGGAAAAAGGTAAACAGGTTTATTCTACTCCTGACGCTTGTAGCGCGGCGAAACCACTCCACAGGCATCCCCGACGATAGGACGGCGATCACTCGGAGAAACCACCATCAGAAGCATACTCCAACTCTGGTGGGGGGAAAAGAGCAAGACTGAGTACTACCCACTGTACTCAACAAGTCATACCGGAAAAGAGGGTACGATGCAAGGGTTGCCAATGAAAGTCTAGGGTTCATTTGCATAAAGCTGGCATTTAAAACAGTAGTTGAAAATGGTAAAACTATTAAGTTAAGTAAGCATAATTAAACCATCGCTGCCCAACGCTACACCACGTTGCGACAGGCCCAAACCATTCCACCTGAACTACCCAGTTCAAAATAAATCCAATTATATTAGGGTGAGACTAATCACGGTGAGCTGGTCGATCGCCCATAACCGCGGGCACGGCTATTCGAATAGTTTTACTCTGATCAGAGGTGTACATCTGTACCCACAAGACACAGCCCCACGACACGTTACCGCGTGCCGGTATACCACCACGGTACCCCGGAAAGGGACTGTGATAGGACTCTTCGCATAACCCTCTCTAACCAACCGTACCACCGCAGGTTTTGCCCCTACTCCTCAACAGGCAGCGGGCAGCCCCCTCTCGTGCCATGGTGAATCCGGAAGCCGCATAGACCATCGCAGGGTCCATCCAAACTCCATCACGCTCACCCTAGCCAGTGTACGTCAGCTAGCGGAAAGCTAAACTCCAAGTCCAGCCGTTGCCCACGCTGGCTTGTGATACGCACGGTGTTTCTTCTAAGGATTCCCGTGAACCGGTCCTTAATTGCCATGGGTGCGACGAGCAAAACCATACACCCACAGCCCACCTTTTAGCATGTTTTAAGCTCATGTTACTACCAGGGTGGCATTTCCATAAAGTTATCATGTATAGAAGCTATACCAGAGTTATTAAATGAATCCCCTTTTAGTGAGCTATTTGGACTAAGCGGGCTAAGCATACCTTAAACCAAGAACTACACATTTAATTACCCAAGCTATCAAAGGTACAAGGTAAACAATGCATAAAGTCTTGTACAATAGGACAGTATTACCCATATAGATGACATTATAAAATAATGCAGTATTTAAAGGAAAATAGAACATTGCGCAATTCGGTACAATATGATCAATGATAAAGCATGACTTGCCTTGCTCGGGTGCTGGGTCGACCTCGGCGACTACTTCGAAGTAGACGGGTTCGTCCGAACTGCCGGATTCTACACAACATACAAAGCACACAAGCAATACAGGCTATAAGTCTACTGAAACAGACAACAAAAGTATTTTTAATGGATTCTAGGCATTTTTATGAATTCACTGCAATTTGAATGGACTCAAACGGAGTCCGGATGAATTAGTTATGAATTTTACAAGTTTTACTGCATTTTAGAATTAAACAGAGAGTTTAAATGATTATTGCGCAATTGTCCTAGAGCTGACATCAGCAAAGGGGTGGGGCGGCACCGGCAGGCGGGCCCCACTTATCAGCGGCTTAAGACCACCGGTCCACGGTGGACTAGGTCCACGGGACAGCAGGCGATGGCCTACCACGCAGCGCGCGTGTGGCGCACGCGTGGCGCACACGTGGCGACCACGTGGCGCGCGCGGTGCAGCGTACAAGGGTGCGCGGCAGCGGCGCACCGGCGGGCGGTAGGCAAGGCGAGTGGCCGACGGCCAGCGCGGGCGAGCGGGCGAGAGCGGGGGAGCGGCGGGTGGCCGGCACGGCGGCGGGCGACTGGCGCGGTGACCAGCCGGCGCGGGCGAGAGGAGGAAGCGCCCGCACGCGGTAGACGGCCGGCAGCGACGGCAGCCCGGCGCGGCAAGAGACCGGCGCGGCCAACGGGCGACCGGCACGGCAAGGGCCGGCGCGGCTAGGCAGGGAGGCGGCGCGACGGGCGACGCGCGGCGGCCGGGCGCGGACAACCGTGCGGCGCGCGGCGGCCAGGCGCAGAGGGGCGCGCAAGCGGCGGCGGCACGGCGACACACGGCGCGACGAGGTGGCTTGGCCGGACAACGAGGAGGGGGAGGGGAGGAGCTCACCGGTGAGGGCTCGCCGGAGAGGTGGAAGACGACGGTGGCGTGGCGCTAGGGAGCACGGGAGGCGATGGCGTTTCGGGAAAAAGAGAGAGGGAAGCGAGGGGAAGGGTTTTATAGTGGTTCCGGCGCGAGTGGGGAGCCAACGGGCTCTGAATTCCTCGCCGGATTAGTGGGGGAAAAATGGGGAGAGAAACGCAGGATTCGGTTGCGAATCCAGAGCTCTACGTCGCGGGATAAGGGGCGTGGGGAGGGAAGGAGGGGCGCGGGTGGCGCGCGCATCCCGGGGAGGTGGGCGGCGGCCGTTCCGGAGGTGGGGCGACGTGGGTGGCGCCGGGCGATTCGGGCGGCGCGGTGGCCGTTCCGGCCGGAGCTAGGAGAAGGGAGGCGCGGCAGACTTGCGGCCTGCGGGCCACGGCCACGGCCACGGGCCGGCCCGCGGGGAGGAGAGAGAGAGGGCAGGCCCGAAGGGAGGGGCAGTGAGGCTGGTGGGCCGTGCGGTGCAGCCGGCCCGGTAGGGGAAAAGAAAGGGGGGGCGGCCGGCCCGGTAGAGGGAGGGAGAGGGCGGCCCAAGGGAGGGGAAAAGAGGAAAAGGAGGGAAGGAACAAGGGAAAAAGGAAGGGAAGGGAGAAAAAGAAAAAGGGAGATTCCCCAGGACTTTTGCGCAAAGTTAGGATTTCAACTGGGTTCGAAAGAAATATTTTTAGCACTCTGTAAATTCCGCTAAACATCTTGTTAATGTATTTTGGCATGAAGGAACCCGAAAGAATTGCCTCACACCGATTCCAATTTATTTAGGGCACTTTTAATTAGGGTTTGCTCTAGGTTAAAAGGGAAAATTTCTTCGGGCGATTTATTTATGAAATTAAGGCTAGAAGGGAACCCCAGGGTGTGACAGACAATCTGGCTCATCTAGCACAGACGGTATCGGCTTATGAGAGCCGATTGCAAGAAGCAAAGGAAGATCAATTTTGGAGTAAACAAGGTGAGATGGAACAGAGTTTTGAAGCATGAGTCCTCATACTCCAAAACTGGGGGGCATGTGTTGACGACGAAATTTGGTAAGCCTCAAAATCATCATCGGCCTAGAGTCGGTATCGGCTTCAGAGTTCTAGGATCGGCCGATGGAAGCTATCAGTCGCTAACAGTCGGATTCTTAGCAAATTCGGTTAAGAAAACTAATCAATAAAAAGAAGTTTATCTAGAAGAGACCGAGTTCAAGGAGGATGCGGCATGGCAATTTATCTATTAATTAGGCAGAATCGTTAGTTTCCTTTTAATTTTAGGAAAGTGTGTTTAGTATCCGATAAGGACTTTATGTTTTTCCTTTTATCTTTAGGAAAGTTTGTGTCATGTCCGAGATGGACTAGTATCTACCCATGGGTATAAATATGTACACCCAGGGTCCCTGTAAATTATCTCTCGATCAATTAAACTTCGGTGCATCGCCACCTTTTACCCTTTTACTTTTGACGAGTTCTTGTTTCAAGTTGAGCTGCATCGACTTCGATCTCCGACGAGGGGTAAGGCTTGTTATGGCGGCTTGCGTTATTGGGATTAGTGCTTCCATCGCTTCAACACTCTAATCTTGTCCATGTAACTCATCGAGTTATCATATACATTATATAATCCATATTGGCAGTGTTTTCTACTTACATCAGCCGATCTCCATTTAGGGTTTTGTCGATATCGGTTAGATCACTTTGTTGGCTTGGATTATGTAATGTATCCACCACCCTGAAAATCAGTGAAAAGCTTAATTGTCTAGATATTATGTTTCTTTTCATACTTAGTGCTGCATTAGTTAGGTTTGATCTACTAAGTCGTGCTTAGAACCATAATCTCTAGCCTGCTTCTTGATTGCCAATAAGGGTTTCATCGGGGTTTTAGCCGATGAGTTATCTGGACATTGCATCAGCTTACAAGGATTACTTACAATTTGGCTTTAGCCGATGACTACAAAGGTTTCACTGACATCGGATCTCCAGCCGATATATGCTTTAACCTTCGGATCAGTGCTTATTCAATCTATCATTTCTAGCCGATTGGTTGCTACTGGATTATATTATTGTTACATTACATTATCATCATCCGACTATCTTTATGTCATTATTTACTCAAGTATCAAGATCTATACTGGATATCGGTTGGTATCGACATTAGCTGGAATTACTATATCGGCTGTCCAGCCAATCGGCTCTTTGGTGATCCATGTATTTATCTATCCTGTCAGTTGCAGGATTAAACTGACTGGCACACCCACATCTCATCATTATTTTGGACCTACACTGGAGCTAAGCAGATCTCCCAGGCCGTCGTGTTTTTACGTCAACACATACGTATATTTTGTATGTATTAGACAAATTTACCCTCTTCTTCTACTTTTCTCTTCCCTCATACTCTTCACTTTCTCCCGTTCTCGTGTTCATGCTCCACTCTTACCCAAATCCTACCGCCGGTGACGTCTCCCCGTCCGTGGGTAACCATTGTGGGAGCCCAGGAAACTGGGGAGCACCGCAGAAGTCCACCCAGAGCTCTTCATGAAAGCTGTTCTTGCCACGTCGGGTGTCGAGGGAGGTGCAGGTGCTCTCCGAAGAGGAGAAGCGGCCAAATAGGAGAGGTAGCCGGATCATGGACACATCTTCGCCTTCTCTATCACGCGTCGGCCTCCATCTTCTTCGTCTCCGCGTTGCTAGCCGCGAAGAGGGATCAGGGGAGGGAGGAGCCGCAATGTCAGGGTAGTTAGCGGGCAACATCGGTGGCGGTGATGACTGAGGGCCCTGTGGCAACATCGTTGTTGGTGTGGAGCTCCACGCGGATGGCCATCCGTGGCGTGAGGTGGACGGGGACCTGGACATCACGCGGGAAAGAGCGTTGGAGTGGGAGGAGACGGCAACAGTGGCACCCATGTCCATCGATTCGCCGGCTGCGCTTGCCACTACCAATGCTGAGCCATCGCCGGTCTCTTGCATTGTGGAAGAGAGGAGAGGGGAGAAAGGGGAAGGAGAAGGGAGAAAGAGGGGCAATTTGGTGCTAAATTTATTGTAAATGCATCTAAGGGGTAAGTAGTGGCATATCTCGAATATATGCACGGTTGAAAATACACGAATATTGGTGGAATATTTAACCCATTCTTTAAATATTGGTGTAGAGGCAAAAAATTATACATGTTTTGTTAAGGAAGTTTTTTGACAATGGAGAAATCCTGGAAGGAGTGAATGACACAGTTATTGTCATGATACCGAAGAAGAATTAC
Organism: Oryza punctata; assembly: GCA_000573905.2. Taxonomy (NCBI): domain Eukaryota; kingdom Viridiplantae; phylum Streptophyta; class Magnoliopsida; order Poales; family Poaceae; genus Oryza; species Oryza punctata. Next base: position 10,156,970 of record CM002491.2, on the reverse strand, counting down.
CTGGAGGAGATGAAGGACTTTATGCTCATAAGTCTGTGCAACGTTATATATAAAGTTGTCACCAAGTGCTTAGTTAACTGCCTTCGACCTTTCCTACATGATATTATTTCAGAAGCTTAGAGTCCTTTTGTGCTGGGGCGCTTGATCACAGACAATGTGCTTATCACCTTCGAATGCTTTCATACCATACATAAATGCAACAGGGAGAATCAGAACTTCTGTGCTTTGAAACTTGATGTATCGAAAGCTTATGACAGAGTTGATTGGGGCTTTCTAAATGGGGCATTGCAAATATTGGGTTTTGGAGAAGTTTGGAGAGAATGGATAATGTCCTGTGTGACATCTGTCCGATGCAGTGTTCGACTGAATGGTAATATTACTGAGCCCTTTTGCCGGAGAGGATTACGGCAAGGGGATCCCCTTATTCCATATCTATCCCTTTTTATTGCAGATGGATTATCTAATATTTTGCAAAAAAGAAGGAAGGATGGACTAATACAACCAATGAAGGTTTGCCGGGCTACCCCAGGTGTGTCGTACCTGTTATTTGTGGATGATAGCTTTGTTCTTCAAAGCTGACGTTGTTCAAGCAACAAGAATAAAGGAAAAACTTTGGACCTATATGAGCGGTGTACAGGTCAACTAATTAACCCAAACAAATGCTCCTTATTGTTTAGTGAGTTCTGCTCACAAGAGAGGCAGGAGGAAATCAAAGCCGTGCTTTAGGTTGAAAGTTCAAGTTTCGAAGAGAAATATTTGGGACTGCTAACTTCGGAGGAAGAATGAAAACTGAGCAGTTCGGGCCAATTAAAGAAAGGTTTGCTATATGGCTAACTGACAGGAGCGAGAGGTATTTGTCTGCAGTGGGAAAGGAGGCTTTGATTAAAAGTGTGGCTCAAGCTCTGCCAACTTATCAAATTGGGGTGTTCAAAATGCCGGATGGTGCGGAATTTTTGGTGGGATTTTTGCGATGAGTATAAATAGATGGTGCGGAATTTTTGGTGGGATCACGATAAAGGAGAAAGGATGGTACACTGGATTGTTTGGGAAAAGTTAACGAGTCCCAAACTCTTTGGGGGACTTGGATTCCGAGACATTAAATGTTTTAATCAGGCTCTACTTGCTCGGCAGGCATGGAGATTGATTGATGAACCATGAAGCTTGTCTGCACGAGTACTGATTGATACAACTTTCCCATAAGTCACATTGCCGACCTAGAAAGGTTTTGGATATGGTCTAGAGTTGCTGAAGAAGGGTTCAATATGGAGAATAGGAGATGGGTGCCAAACCAAAATCGGGAGGAGTCGATGGATTGCACATGGGGAAAAGTTAGAGAGCTACATGAGTTAATGAACACTGATGCCAAAACATGGAATGAGCCTCTAATTAGACATGTCAAAAAGGAGAAGGATGCATCTGAAATTCTAAAGATTAGAGAACCTGAAAGGGAGATTTCTCATTTCCCAGCTTGGCACCTTGATCAGACTGGAATGTTCAGTGTCCGAAGCGCTTGCAAGTTAGCGTGGAATTTAGCTGGGATGGTCCCTGTCGACTCTTAATCAAGTTCGGCAACAGATGGAGAAAGGAGGATCTGGAAAAATATATGGAAAATAAATGTCCACTCAAAAGTGAAGATATCGGCATGGAAGCTAGCGCAAGATAGATTGCCTATATGGGGAAACAAAAGAAAGCGAAAAATTGAGCAGGTTGGCACCTGTCCAATCTGTGAACTAATAGAGGAGAATGGATTCCATGCTACGGTGGAATGTACGATTGCTAAAGGCCTACGGGATGCGATTAGAGCCTGGACGCTACTGGAAGAGAGGAATTTCACACAGAGTGGGCCCCGATTGGCTGCTAGTGCTGTTGGACAGTTTAAACAGTACGGAGAAGACAAATGTTCTGTATTTGCTTTGGAGAGTTTAGCACCTAAAAAACGATGTGATCCATGGTAAAGGAAGTGGATCAACAGCTGATTCGGTTAGCTTCCTTGTAGGCTTTGAAAGCCAACTGTTGCCGGTCTGACAACGGGGAGATGATAACAAAGGGAAGGGTCCTTTGAACTTGAGCCGAAGAAGAAAACACTAGCATCGAGTGTGGATACACTACTACAGAAAGACACATAGAAGTCAGAGTACCGGAAGTGCTAAAACTAGCACCTATAGCCACTTTACACTTCTACAGGCTGAAAACACAAAAAAAGGCACCTTGAAGTGACTATGGGTGCCGGTTGTATAAAAAACCAACACCTATACTATAGGTGTCGGTTTTTCCAAAAAATGACACCTTTTAAAAACCGACCCATGATCTGAGGAGCGGATAAGGGAAGGAAAGCACGCCATGAGGAGTGGATAAGACCGAGAGTCAACCTCTCTCTCTCTCGCAAGGCAGCAGTAGCAGCGGCGGTGCCCTCCCCTCCGCTGGATCTGACGGGAGGGGAGGGAGTGGCAGCGGCAGGCTCCCACGGGCGAGGTGGCGGGCTCCCGACCACCAGATCTGGCGGCCTCTCCATCCACCTCCCCTCCCCTCGCCTGCCTCGGCCTCTCCTCTCCATCTGGCGAGCAGTGGTGGCCGACGGTGTCCTGCTCCTTCCGTCTCCAGTGAGCACCCGTGCCGACTTGCATCCTCTTGCTCTCTCCCTCCATCTCATTACCCGCACCACCATCTCTTTGGCTTAACCTATCTTTGTTTCTAGATCTGGAAGAAGCTTTTCTCTGGTGGATCCAGCCGATGACGATGTGACTACGTGACTTGTCGATGGTTTTTATGATGTTTGATCAATGATGTGAACTTGTCGATGAACATTTGATCGTGTGATCCATGAACTTGTTGTTGATTGTCTGATCTGTAGTTGTCTTTTTTTTTGGATTTTTGGATTTATTTTGGTTGCTTCGAAGCATCGGCTCGGCTCAATTTGAGCCGAGCCAGATTTTTTTGCAAATCGTATACGTCAAAGTTGCTGGTTCCTAAACGGGCACCTTTGAGTCTTCTAATCATTGCTGCCTTCATGGTGCTAGTTGGAAAATCCGGCACCTATGTGGGTTTCCTAACCGGCACCAACAGTCTTTTCTGTAGTAGTGATAGACATGTTGATATATGGTGTGTTCGTCGGAAGGATGTGCAAAACTAAATGTTGATGCTCGTTATAAAGAAGAAACTTGGGAGGCCAGCGCTGGGTTTATTAATTTTTAGAGATTGCAGAGGGTTGGTGCTGCTGGCCGGCCATAAAACCTCTCATCCTTGTGGTTCTGCTGCTCAAGGTGAGCATTAGCATGTCTAAGACTCCGAGCAGCGGTTGAATGGATCCACATCCAATTCTGTTGGAGATGGACAATGTAGAAATCATCCGAGATTTCACTAGTGCAGATCCTCTCATCTGTGATGGCCTGTAACATAACTGGATTTTGCGGGCCGTCACAACGAATACATCTCAAACAGGCCTAAAAAGAGACCGATTGAGATATGGTGAGAGAGACATGTTGAATGTGCATAAAACTGAGGCCTGTCACGGATGACACCTATTATTGACGGGCCGTAGTTTAGGCCCGATTGAGATAACCATAAATATCTCAATCGGGCCCTAGTTGGAGCCCGTCACCGATGACAATCATCTCTGACGGGCTCCGACTTGAGGCCTGTTTGAGATAACAACAAAGCCCGTCACAAATGACACTACTCGGTGATGGGCTTTTATTTAGGCCCGATAAAGAGACATGCCCGATTGAGAAGTTATTTTTTGGACCATTACAGATAGTTATTGCACACTATAAATACCCGCCACTGCCAGTGTAACTGTATCTCACTATTCACTATTTTGGTGGGAGGTTGAACGGGGTGAAATTTTAATTTTTTCCAAAGAAAACAGTAAATTCATAAAGGTAAGTGACAAATAGTAATCATTAATTTAGAAATTTCATCAATTCTCATTAATTTAGCAGTACTTATCTTATAAGATGTTTCTCTAATTTTTTTTCCATTTCTGTAGTGGTGGATCGAAGTTGGATGTATGCGAAAACTGTGAAACGTCATAGTCAAGAGTATAGAAATGGGGTATTAAATTTTATAAACACCGCGGAGGAGGATAGAAAAAGAAGAAACAACGATTACATGTGTTGTCCATGTGCAGATTGTAAGAACGAGAATATGTTTGATAGCCGAGTAGACGTACACGCTCATCTGATACAACAAGGATTCATGGAGGGCTACACATGTTGGGTCAAGCATGGAGAGCAAGAATCAGGAAGTGGTGCAGCTGCAGACAGAAGTGGTGCGCAAAATCAAGAAGATGAAGATGAGCATGACATGTTTGTACCTTCTCCACTGGGCGGTTAAATAGTTGATGTAGATCACGATCCGCTGCAAGACATGTTACGTGACGTTGAGGATCCAGCTTACAACGAGAGAGATTCCATAAAGTTCAGCAGGTTGGTCAGTGACTCGCAGACGCCTCTATACGCCGGATGCAAAGCCAAGCGCACCAAATTGTCAGCTACCTTAGACCTAATGAAGTTGAAGGCAAGTAGTGGATGGAAAGACAAGAGTTTCACGGATCTTTTGGGAATTTTGAAGGCCATGCTACCTGATGGGAACACATTGCCCGAGACGACATATGAAGCAAAGCAGGTTTTGTGTCCCCTGGGGTTAGAAGTCCGTAGAATTCACGCTTGTCCAAACGACTGCATATTTCACCACAAGCAATATGCGGACTTAGATGCTTGTCCTGTCTGCAAGGCTTCTCGATACAAGCAAAAGAAAAGTCCTGAGGAAGGAAAGAAGTCAAAGCGGGGTGGTCCCGCGAAGGTTGTGTGGTATCTACCTATCATTGATCGTTTCAAAAGAATCTTTGCCAACCCCAAGGAAGCGAAGTTAGTACGTTGGCATGCCCCGGAGAGAAGGAACGACGGTATGCTAAGACACCCAGCGGATTCGATTCAATGGAGGAATATCGATCGAAAACACAAAGACTTTGCTACCAACCCCAGAAACATGAGGCTATGTCTGTGTACTTACGGATGGCATGAATCCTTTCGGAGACATGAGTAGTACTCACAACACTTGGCCAGTTCTTATTTCAAACTTTAACTTACCGCCATGGTTGTGCTTTAAAAGGAAATATATTATGTTGTGCTTGCTAATCCAAGGACCGAAACAAGCGGGCAATGATATCGATGTGTTCTTGGAGCCTGTTATGGACGATCTTGAGATGCTCCGAAAAGACGGTGTGGAAACTTGCGATGCATATGGTCGGAGAATTTCAAGCTACGAGTTCTATTGTTCTGCACCGTTAATGACTATCCCGCCCTCGGTAATCTTTCCGGCCAAACCATGAAAGGAAAGAAGGCTTGCTCTGACTGCATGGAACATACACGCAGCTGGTGGTTTAAGAAATTACGAAAGATGGTTTATATGGGTCATAGGAGGTGGCTTCCGCTAGGTCACACATTTAGAAGGAAGAAGAAAATTTTCAACGGTAAGAGAGAACTTCAGCCTGCTCCCAAGGATTTATCCGGAGATGAGGTCCACAACTTGGTCAAGGACATAACCAATGAGTTTAGGAAGAAAAGAAAATGTATTCAGGCAAATGACAAGGGTATGTGGAAGAAAAAATCCATATTTTGGCGATTACCTTACTGGAAAGATCTTGAGTTCCGTTATTGCATTGATCTCATGCATGTAGAAAAGAATGTGTGTGAGAGTTTGGTTGGCCTGCTGCTGAATATTCCCGGCAAAACAAAGGACGGGTTGAACGCACGCCTTAATGTACAGGAAATGAACATTCGCAGTGAACTCCAGCCCGTAACAGATGTAGAGACAGGTAGAGTGTACCTCCCTCCAGCCTGCCACACACTGTCGAAGGATGAGAAGATGGCAATATTATCATGCCTGAAAGATATTAAAGTTCCATCGGCTATTCAGCGAGGATTAGTAACTATGTCAAATCGGAAGACCTAAAACTGGTTGGAATGAAGTCGCACGATTGCCACGTGCTAATCACACAAATCTTGCCAGTTGCTATAAGAGGCATTCTTCCACCCAAAGTCCGTCATACAATCCAACGTTTGTGTGCCTTTTTCAATGCAATAGGATAGAAAGTTATAGATCCCGAAGATCTAGATGGATTGCAGACCGATATTATCAATACCCTCTGCCACATGGAGACGTTTTTCCCACTGTCTTTCTTTGGTATTTAACTTTAACTATTATAATGCTGCAGTGGCCATTGGATCCTTCTGGTAATAACGCCTAAGTAGAGTACATGCCACTTCTTAAAGTCCAGATTTGATAACAAAGCATACGATTGGACCCCGATTCAACTAGTGATAGATGAAGCGTGGGGCCGATATGTGCAAAAAGGAGGCCTTCGAAAGACAGGGCAGTACACACTTATCCACAAAAAGGACTTCCCAGTAAAACAACAAATAGGCGACCAGTGCGGATTCCATGTCTGCCACAACATGCACCTTTTGTGCAAAGATAAGGTGAAGACTTTGGCTGAATTGGAGGTTTGTGATCTCATTCGTAACATATTCTAACTACATTGAATATATATATATATATATATATATGCAAAGATCAATTGACTAATTTCGAATTATGTACATGTAGGACAAATTTTCAAAGGATCCGGGTAGTAGTTTTGAGGATATTCGTGAGGAGATAGCCGACTTCATCCTCTGCAAAATTATTCACCCTAGAGGAATGTTTAGGGTTAAGATTAATTGATGAATATTTTTAAGATCCTAATTGAATTATCAAACACATGTTATTATGTAAGATTGATGTTTATTATATTTGTTATGCCTATGTAAATTCTTCCTAGATATATAGTGCAGGTTATGATGCTTACCACTTGAGCGATATGCATGTGTGAAATATGTGAGCAATATGGATGTTATGTGTATAGTTCTGTAAAATATATGTGAATGGCATATGTGAATGGGGATGCTAGGATGTATATATGTGACTGACATATCTGTTTCTGTTATTTTGCAGCGGGCATGGCTAGCAAAGGCCTGAGGCTAGCCAAAAAATAAAATTTATTTTTTTTAGGTCATACTCATCGGTGACGGGCTATAAGTTAAAGCCTGACTGATTTATAATCAACCCTGACGGGCTTTACATCAGGCCCGATTGAGAATATTAGTTATCTGTGACGGGCTATAGTTGGGGCCCGATTGAGAATAATAGTCATCTGTGATGGGCTACTGTTTAGACCCGTTTGAGAAAGACCGTCATCCGTGACGGGCGCTAGTTGTAACCCGATTGAGATAGGTCATCTGTGACGGGCTCTGTTTGACTGGTCGTCTGGGTAAAAACTATCGGTGACGGGCTTTAGTTGAGGCCCGATTGAGATAACTTCATCCGTAACGGACTTATGCCCGATTGAGATAAGTTCTCACATCACTGACTTCTACGTTGTGTTAGGCGCCATATCCAACACAGATGTGGGTTTCCTTACCGTTGTAGTGTTTACAACAACATGGGCTGCTGAGAGCGTCTTGGTCAACGACGATTGAAGAGATCAAAGGTGTGATGAAGTGTCTTTATAATGGTGTGATGCAGTGTCTTCAGAATGTGCAAGTGCATAAGATAAATAATGAAGTAAATAGGGTAGCACATGTATTAGCCTAAATGGCCATGAGTACTAAATCTTGTGTGAAGTGCAGGCTTTGTGCTCCCGTAAGAATCGTAGATTTAATGTATTCCCATATTCAGACAATAATAAAGTTCTCTATTTAGCTTAGAAAAAGATAAAGTCTACTGTGTAGTTTAATTGTGTTATTACTTCTTGTACATATTTTGTTCTGATGACATTTTGGTGAAACATCTGTCAGCTCTGTTAATAGAAAACACACGACTATCTAAAAATAAAATATGAAAATACATGAGCACCAGAATCATATTATCCGGTTTAGGCCAATTTTGATGGGCCTCTATATATCCAGGCCTATCCACACGTTTAAAATCCCTGCTTACACCCGTACGTACGACTGGGTCTAGTACCATGGCGTACCACCCCAGGTGGACCATTCGGTCGGGATGATCCGAGCGGTCAAACTTGATTGGGATCTCCGACCATCGTAAGTACTAGGGAATTCCTAGTTGTACCGCGTTGATCTTCCTGTGAGCTTCTGTTTTCTCTTTGATTTGTATGCGAGCGGAACTTCGAAGATGTGATTTAGCTCGCTCCTAGGATCTTGAAAAACCCCTTGACTTGGTTCATCATCATTCTTCTTTTGCCCAGATGTGCCTTCTCCTTCAACCGGCTTCTTGACTTGAGCAGCATACTTCTCTGCGAACTGTTTGTAGATGAAGTAGTCTTTGGCTGCGTGCCCCTTATTAGGGTGATGCGTGCAGGCGCCACTCAGTATTCTATTGTAGGTGGTGACTCGGGGCCATTGGTTCTGGAAGTTCGAAGTGGTAGCAACCAGATCCTCGAGCTTACGCTTGCGATCTTTATGTTTTCCGCGCTTCCACTAGCTCCTATCGCACCATCATTGTGCTTTTTCTTGGAGCTCCAGCCTCCTGCCGACTGCTTGGAGGCCTTGACTACATCATCTGACTTAGCGTACTCGTTCGAAAGTACCTTGGAAGTTGGCGATGAAGTGGTCGCAAAGCTCGCTCCAGGAACCGATGGTGCCTCGGTAACCAGTGAGCCAGTTCATGGCCGAGTCGGTCAACGCTACCAGCAAATAATTTGCCATGACCTTGCTGTGTCCTCCTGCTGCGTGAATTGCGAGCGAGTAGACGATTAACTAGGACTAGGGGTCGGTTTTGCCATCATACTTCTTGATGCCAGTTAGCTAAAAGCCGGTCGGCCAATTCACTCGACGTAGGTCGCTGGTGAAAGCTGGGACTCCCTCGCAATCTTCGTCGTCTTGGATTGTGACGCCTCTCTCTACGTCTCTGGTTGATGGTGTCCCTCAGGTCGATTCAAGCCTTGGGGGGACTGTGGTAGTCGGAGTGAACTCTGCAATATCTAGCACGTGGCGATGGGCAGGCGATGTGGCCGATAGGAAATTGGGCCGACTGCTCCCGGCGTGCTTCGCTATTATGGTCGGCGCGGGAATTAGTCTTGCTTCTCTATCTCTTATTCTTGAGGATGGTAGGCAACTGCCGGCAGTGGTTCTCGACGTAGATTCGTTGGGTCGTCGGCTTGCGCCAGCAGTCAGGATGGTTGCCGTGATGAGGGTCTTCACTTGGTTGATCAGCGGTGTGACATAGGGTGGTGCTGTGCTGAGTAGCGTGTCAAGGAGGGTTACAGCCCCGACAGCGTTTTGTTATGGTGTAAGGAACACATTGGTGTTGTCTACAACAGTTTGCCCGATGAGGTGTCTTGCCTTACGCGCTGTCTCGGCTAGATCTCTGATTCCGCGGTCTTCCTCTTCCTTGCGCCTCCTTTGTTCGGGTTCCCTGCGTTGGTGGTCTTGTTTTGCTTGCGCTTGTCGTTCCTGCTCCAGTATGGCCCTATCTTGATCCAATCTGATCCAGTCTTGCTCCAACCTGACCCGTTCCTTCTCGACTCTGGCTCGAGCTGCTTCCTCGGCTTGCAGCCATGTGGCTACCTCTGGATCAGTCTCGTTGTTTGCCATAAAGACTCCATTGAAAACTGGGGTGTAGTCATCATCGAAGTCGGAGTCGTCTCCAGCTTCAGCGTCAGCAGCATCGCCATGGACGCTTTCTACTGAGGAGCTAGTGTAGGCGGCGAGCTCGATGGTGGAGCAGGATCCAAGTTTTGAAAGAATGACGTTAACCTCTCTGAAGTCAGATCCAATCTTGATCAAGTTCGGATCGGATCTGGACCTACGGGGGGATGGCGACCTTGATCCGAAAACTACGGCTTGGTCTAGCGGTAACTGCATGATGATCGTCAGGTACACTTGCTCGTCTGGGGACGGGCTTGGCGTAGGAAGAAGAGTTGATGTTGGTGCTTCTCCCGATAGACTTGAGGCCATCTCGTGGAAAAGTAACTTGGTGCTGATCTCAGCTGTGTTAGGAAGACCTAGCGGCCAAGAGACATCGTCTCCCCTCGTCTGGTTGGTTGCCGAGTCGAGAAGAGAAATATTGCCGAAGTTATCCGTGATGAAGTTGAAGCTGCTGAAGCGGTACGCCTGCCCCGGAGGAAAGGCGAAGTCGTCGATGCCTGATGATGATCCCATCTCACTTGATCGGCGAAGAACTTGACGCTGCCCCTACCTGGTGCGCCAATTATCGAAACTAGAATTCGGCAATATGAAAAGAGGGTAGCGAACAACAAGTAAAAGTGGATGGGTTATGAGACAAAGGATTTAGACAGGTTTGGATCTTCTTGAAGAAGTAATACCCTACTCCTGTTTTGGGGATTAGATTCACCGAGTTGTGTATTGATTTCTCAATCTAGATTAGCTCATGCCCGTGAAAGGCACCCTACCCTCCTTATATAGCCGGAGGGATGGTTTAACAAATAGACATTTAACTCCTTACGGTTTAAATCTCTCATAACTAACTTACAATCTTACCCAACCATTTACAATCTTAACCAACCATGACTTCAGGCCATAACTTGATAACAAGCTAACATTATGCCTGAATCCTAATTTCATACATATACTATATATACAGTGTATCCCCTATAATTCAGCCGAATAACTAGATCTGTGGATATGTGGTACCATAATTTTCACACAAAGTTAAAAAAAGATATCAAGAAACAAGTTACAAAGGGATGGCACCACATTAAATATCGATCAGTCGTGCCACCAACAATAATGCGCCATATAAATCTAATCATATGATATTATATATGATGCCAAACAACATGCATCCAAGGCACAGGGGGACGCGTGCATGAGAAATGGAAGTTTCTAGATTGTTGATAGGGATGAGGTTTCTCGGGATATCGACTCTAAAAACCAATACAATACTGCTAGGTACAGAGTTGAGTGATGTAAAATAGCAGGGGAAAACATTGTTATAGTACTTTTTTAATATAGATGGTCAATGGCAGAGTCAGAAATTGCCAAAGCATAGGACTCACTAATAAGTTATATAGTGACTATGATTTGTGATAACAAGGAGGTTTTCATAACAGGGAGATCAAATTGTTGCAATATCTATATATATATTTGTCTTTATGTAATAGAGATTTTCTACAATAACTAATTTCCCAACCATGCAAAAGGTTTATTTATCTCTAAATTGTGTTGGGACACTAATTAAATATATATTTGCGCATTACTACTATCTCCAAATCTCTTTCCAATCATCCACAGTTAAATTGTTCTCTACAACCATCTAAAATCAATTTCATTCTCACTAATTAATATGATCTCAGTGCTTCAAAAAATAGCTAAGGAATATTTACGTACAATAAAAACCTTACAAAAATACTATTTTTCTACTACTTAATCATGTCTCAACGCTTAAAATAGACTGTTTTGCACAGTACCATCGCCAATGGATTATGTATTTATAATGTTTTGAATACTTATGGTAAGGTTGCTAGACCCTAAACCCCCAAAAAAAGTTTTAGTCCAGCCAAAATATGTTCCTTTTTTTTTGAAATTCTATTTCGTTGCTCCCAAAAATGTTTTTCATTTTCGTAATTTGAACTGTATATAACGGAGTGCGTGCAACTTGGCAAATTGTCATTTTAATATTTCTCATCTACAGCTAGTTGAATATGGTAAAATAGTGGACACGGTGTGTTTTAGCAAATTACCACAGATCCACAACGGCTTGTGGTGAAGGCATGTTTTTTTTATAATGTTCATTGACAATTACTAAAATATTACAATGTTGTACGGCAAGTTTCACCTCACTACGCTGGATCAAGTCCTCTGTGATGGACCCTAACCATCACCTTTGATGGGTTTGACCCTGATCAGTCACCTATGATGAGCGGATGCCCGTCAGAGGTGACGGTCACCTCTGACGGGCCTGTATATTCCCACCCATCACATGTGAGCGTCTCCACATCACAGATACCACAGCTACACCCAATATCACATATTCCCTATTTCAGCACAGAGGGATTCTAAAATTAACATCATATACATATGCAGTCCAAATTGTCAGAGAAATTATGTAGACAATCACATATTCCCACCGCACATTCTTAGCTCACACTTCTTTTGAGCCTGTGAAGCCATAAACTTAACCAATTTCTTGCCTAAGTTTCTTATAGCCTATGCCTTGTGAAGAATAACGACGACCTGCCATTTCAAAAAAGGGAAAAAACAATTGAATGATACAATGTAGTAAATAATAAGTACATGTAAGATGCAATAATCAATTTTGATGATAAGTTGTTCAAAGTTTGATGACAATTTGAAAAACTATCTTAAATATTATGATGATTTGACTAACCAAGTAACTAACTACACACATATCATATTAATCTACCTCAAATTATCAAAAAATGAAAGAATACGAGGCGCTTGGGGTGCTAAGGTGTCTTAGTCGATTTTGTGAATGCACTAATCCGAGTAAAGCAACTTGGTACCCTAAGCACCTTCCATTCTGTGATGATTTGATAACTAAGAAACTAATTACAAATTACTTACTAAATAGGCTCTTACTATATAGATATCTAGTACACTATCTCGAATTATCAAACAATGACAGAACAGGAGGTTCTCAATGACCCAAGGTGTCTTAGCTAATTAGTGTATGCAGTATATATATCCATCAAAGTCAACTTGGATCACCGAGCACCTCACATTCTATGATTATTTCATAACCAACGAACTAAATACAAATACTCTTAATAACAAGGCGATTGCATATATGAAAATAAAATAACATTGCACTACCAGAAAACACCTAATAGGTGCCATTTGGGAAACCCCCAACCGGCACTGATTAGAAGACTCAAAGTATGATCTGCAAAAAAAAAATCCTGCTAGGCATCAAAGCCACCAAAAATAAATCCAAAAATAAAAAAAAGACAACTACACATCAGACAATCAATAACAAGTTCATGGATCAAATATTTATCAAATGTTCACATCATTGAATCAAACATCAAAAAAACATCGACATGTCATCTAGTCGTGTCGCTGTCGGCTAGATCCACCGGACAAGAGCTTCTTCCAGATCTAGAAACGAAGATAGGGTTAAGGCAAAGAGGTGGTGGTGCAGGTAGAACGAGATGGAGGGAAGGAGAGAGAAAGAGGATGCAAATTGGCACGGGTGCTTACCGGAGGCAGAAGCAACGGGACACCGTCGGTCACCGCTGCTTGCCAGATGGAGAGGAGAGGCCGAGGTAGGAGAGGGAAGGGGTGCGGACGGATAGGCCACCGGATCTAGTGGTAGGCCACCGCCGTCGCCGCCGCTTCTGTTGCCTCCCCTCTCACCGGATCTGGCGGAGGGGAGGGCGTAGCAGCCCATGGGAGCCCGCCGCTGCCTCCCCTCCTGCCGGATCTGGTAGAGTGGAGGCCGTCACCGCAGCCCATGGGAGGCCGTTGTCGTCGCCTTGCGAGAGGGAGAGGCCCGATGAGACCGAGAGAGAGAAAGAGAGAAAGAGAGCAACTCGGTCTTATCTCCTCACCGCACGCTTTCCTCCCCTTATCTACTCCTCAGCGGCTCGGCTAACGGCTCGGTTTTTAAAAGGTGTTAGTTTTTATAAATAGACACCTTTAATTTATTATAGATGTTGGTTTTTTAAAAACCGACACATTTATTGTTGTTTGTTTTAGAAAAACCGATGCCTATATTATAGGTGTTGGTTTTTATAGAACCAACACCTATAGTCATTTAAAGGTGCCGGCTTTTTGTGTTTTCAGCCTGTGGAGGTGGGAAAAGGTCTATAGGCGTCGGTTTTAGCACTTCCGGCACCTATAGTGCTGACTTGTATTAGGTGTTCTATGGTAGTGTTATCATCATAGAAAATGTTTACTTTACAAGACCACATCTAACAGTTTGATCATTTACTTAAGATAAAATGCTCTTCTCTTGTTCATGATTTCGTTAAGAATGTAGGTGCAAATTTCACCTCTGATAGCCAGGGGGTTGATGGAGCTAATTTTTGAGCTAGCTTTTTGTTCAATATGACCGAATTAGTACGTATAGAGGAATAATGTTGGTTTCAAAATCGTCGAAGTGGCTATGAGCACAAACCTCAAGGTCGGATTCGTTCATCTATTTCAGCAATGTTGACATGTGGTGGCACACGTGGAAACCACACTGGTCTCCGATCTGTTGCGTGCACTTGAAACCGGTTTCATGATAGAGGTCATCCTGGCCCACACTGTGCCTGTTTCACATTGCAACATAGGCTTCCCATGTCCTATTTAAGACATCGGTGAGTGCACTGAAATTCCAGCAGTCATAGAGGGCGGGGTGGCGTCGGATGGCATCGAGGAGGGCGAGGAGGCGGCCGCTGTTGTGGAGGCCGAGTTGGCCGCGACCGATGGTCGTAGAGGGCAGGAGGCGGCGCTCGGCGTCGAGGAGGACCAGAAGGCAGCTGCTGTTGGCGTAGCTGAGTAGGTGGTGGCCCGTGGTCGTAGAGGATGGGAGGCGGCGCTCCGCGTCGAGGAGGGCAAGGAGGCAGCCGATGTCGGGGAGGCCGAGTAGGTGGCGTCCAGCGGTTGTAGAGGATGGGAGGCGGTGCTCGGCATCGAGGAGGGCGAGGAGGTGGCCTCCGTCGTGGAGGCCTAGTAGGTGGCGGCCGGTGGTTGTAGAGGGTGGGGAGGCAGCGCTCGGCATAAAGGAGGGCGAGGAGGCAGCCAACTTCGAGGAGGGCGGGGAGGCGGCGCTCGGCATAAAGAATGGTAAGGAGGCGGCCTACATCGAGGAGGGTGGCCAGCGGTCAACGGTGGGGAGGCGGCGGTTGTGGAGGAGGCCGACAGCTATTAGGGAGAACGAGTGAGTGATAGTGAGGCCTGGATCTTGATCTGAGTGAGAGTGAGGGATGGCTTTGTCCAACCGTAATCCCAACCGATCAACTTGTATGGTCAAACTCACCTGTGGCAGTGCGGGAGGGCTGGTGCTGTCACAGGTGACATCACCTATGACGGGCCATACTACCCGGCCTATCGTAGGTATTGTCATATGTGATGTCATCTGTAACGGCGCAGCCCTCCCACCCGTCACAGGTGAGTTTGACCAGTGATATTTACTTTTATTTTGTTGTTTGTTTAACTATTTTAACATAATTGATCAAACATTCTTTGTAACTATTTGATAAGTAATATAATCTTATTTTTTGATTTATTTCAAAGGCATCATTTTATTTTTTACAACTATTTTAACATATTTGCTCTTACATATTTCTTTACCTGTTTGAATTGCAGTATTTCATTTCTCTTAAATATTTCAAAAGTTTTCAAACATATCTCAAAATATTATAGCTCTCGAAACCATTTCCAAGATAACACATATATATTACACAAAATTAGACATAATCAAAATGGACCTTAATTAAAAAATTAGTACTTCCTCATGGTCGACGTGTGCATATTGGACCTCTTCTTCTTCTTCCTCCTGTTCGAGAGGTATTTTTTGATCCATGCCGTGGACGTTCTGGTTATAGTCCTCTTCATCTGCAATGTTGTCCACACTACAATTCTGCTTTTCCCTTGACGAATCATATGTAGTTTTTTTTGTTACTCGGGTCAATTATGTAGAAGACTTGGACAACTTGTTTTGTGAGAACAAACGGTTCATCCTTGTACGCATTGTTAGACAGTTTGACAATGGTCAAACCTTCCTTACCAACTTTGACATTGCGAAAATCAACCCATCGACAACGAAACAACGGAACCTTGAACATCAAGTAATCTAGCTCCACTATTTTCCCTATTCGGCCATAGTACTGATCATGATGACCACGCTCGTCCTTGCTCGCCTCTATGCGTATCCCACTGTTCTGCATTGTGCGTTTGCCGTCTTGCTTCACCGTTTCCCTATTCGGCCATAGTACTGATCATTGATGTCGTATTCTTGCCACGTGATAGCATCTCATTCTGGACCCTATGACAACTACTTGAGTGTTTCACTTGCTAAGTTGTACGTGTTGGTAATTTTGTTCTTGAACCATCGTTGAGACCATCTATGTGCGTTTTCCTGATCCAATTATCTGGTCAGCCAACATTGTCTTGTCTAATTAGCGACTCGTGTTCTTCCAAGTATGGCACTACTTCATTCATGTGCTGGATAACCGTGAAATGATCTTTATCATACATCTTGCGATCTAGCTTGACAAGTTTCCTTCCAACGATACCCATCCCTTCAAGCTTTCCTTCATGATGAGATCATGGTAATCCAATTCATGAGCTCTTCAACATGTAGTCAACACAGAAATCGATGACCTCCTCCATCGTGTAACTTTCAATGATGCTCCCGTCGGGATGGGATCGGTTCCGTACAAAGCCCATCAATATCCCCATATACCTTTCACAAGGGTACATCTGCCTTAGAAAAGCAGGACCAACTACTTTTGTGTGCTTTACTAGGTGCACAGGGAGATGTTCCATTATGTTAAAAAACGTTTGCGGAAAGTACATCTCAAGATGAGATAGGGTTTTCAATATTTTTGCGTGGAGTTCATCCAAACCTTCTAGATCAATGCTTTTCTACCCAATTGCATGACAGGAGCATAATCGCATTAGAGTGTGTCGAACTTTTGGAGGCAAAATATTCCTGATGGCAACGGGCAGAAGCTGTGTGATAAGGACATGGTAGTCATGAGACTTCATTCTAACTAATTTAAGGCCGTTCATTGAAACAAACTTAATAATTCTTGAGGAGTAACCAGATGGAACCTTAGTACCATTCAGGCATGTCAACATATCCTTCTTGTCATCCTTTGAAAGAGTGTAACAGGCTCGAGGAAGGTACCCAGCTTCGAACTCTGTTGTTATAGGTGGTAGTTCTGCACGAATACCCACATCTTCCAAATCTCATCGGGCGTTTTGACATCAACAAGCAATTGAATGGCCTGAAATATATTATGATCCTTTCTTTGCAGCAAAAGATATAACTCATTTGTTATACGAAAACTTTCATAATCAACTTCATATTTAACACGAAGGAAAATCTCTCCATTTTGCGCACCAAACCACCAGCTCGACTAGGATTACGCTATCCGCATGAATCATCGCTAACACCTTGACCAAAGAATCGCATGTTGACTCTAAGCGGACTAATGTTGTAAAAAGAGAACCCCATCTTGTATGTGAACGATGAACCAACTTTGTTCTTTGGATTCTTTCCTCTTCCTTAAAAAAATTTTCCTCTCTCTAACTTTTCCAAAGTAATGTCCTGATTCTTTGCAAGTAACACATCCTTCCTATTGCAGGATGCACTAGTACTTGTCGCAATCAAATTCACATAGTTGAAGAAATCATCAAAAGACGAGCAACATTTTGTACGAGAATCAATGACCAATTGCAATTGGTGTGCAAAGTAGTAGACATGGAAAGCATGAGGGTTCTCATCACGAATTTGTTTTTGTAATCCATTGAATTCAACTCTCATATTGGATGCTCCATCATATATTGCCCTCTTAGTCTTTCAATAGGCAAATCATACTTAGCAAACATTTCAAGCAAAGCTCTTCAATGCATGTGATGTTGTATCATCCACATGTTTGAGACCCAAAAACCTTTCTACAACCTTTCCTTTGCGATTCACAAACCTACAAGACACATCTCACAATCAGTTGAGCAAGACAAAATAAGAGCAAAGAAGTATATAAATAAATCATGGCTCACCTCACAATAACAGCCATTTGCTCCGTGATTGAGATATCACAAGATTCATTAGTTAGAACAGAAAATAGATTGCCCCCAATCTCTTCCTTTAAATCTTTGCTAATCTCTTGTGCACAATTATTACAAAATATTCTCATAGGATTCCTATGAGAAGTCATGCGAGCAATATCCGGGCATAACTCACCAAATGCTTCTCTTACCTCCGCATTCCTTTGTTCTACCAGTCGAACAAGTTCTAAGAAATTTCCCTTATTTAGGGAAGAAAAATATTCATCATTACCACGAAAAGCAAGACCTTGTGAAATGAGATATCTTGCAATATCCAAAGAAGCAATCAAATGAATTTCGGACAACTTTTCTGACTCTTTGCTACAAGACTCAACTTTATGTGAGATCATGCCATTTGATTCTTAAAATTATCGGCACATCCCCTTGCTTTATTATGGCAACCCACCAACATGTACAGGGAATGTTCTATATGCATGCTTCCAAACATCATATCCAGTCTTTCTGAAAAACATGGCCAAAATTTTCATGATTAACTTCCTGCCTAAAGAGAAAGCAATACAAGCAATAAGCTGCATCTTTTGACACACTATATTCTAACCAATGATACTTATTATACCACACTGCTCGAAAACATCTCTTATGAGACCCATATTGTTTACGAGGAAATGTAATATTAGGTTGGGTATGTCCGTTCAACAAATAAGACCTTCTATCTTCCAATCTAACATTGGATGGAATCTCTCTATTGGGATTCGAAGAGCCGGATCGACACCAACATGAACTTCAGAGTCAAATTCCCTAATAAGATCAATACGTTCAAGTTTTGGTTAATCTTGTGTATCTTCAACCACAGTCTCAACAGGCTCTTCAAGCACTTCCATGGGTACTTGGACTTGGACTTGGATGAGGGGAACATGTGCTAGCACTTCTTTTTGTCAAAAAGCTGCCCAAATCTACAAAATCAAAATTCAATGGAAAGAAACAATCATTCACTTGTTGCTCCTTATTGACTCATTTGTTCTTGTCTACCAAATTGAAAAATCCACAATAAGTCCATGATATACCTTAATTTCAAAACCTCTTACTGATGATACTTATGCCACCAAGCTTGGCATTCAGACTCAATGGACTTCCTCGCCCGTGGCCACTAGTGGTGATGTTTGTAGGCTCCATTGTTGAATGCGAACCGGAACCACGGCTATGACCACGCTCAAGTCCTTCTGCAAACGCAAAACTGGTTCCTTCACCTTCCAAGCACTAATATAGAACCTCAAATATGTACCGACTCATAGGTATCTGATGCGGACATCATTCCTTCGGATATACACAACAATCCTCCATTGGTCATTCAAGGTCCAATCACAAGAGCTCGCGCACGACAATTGAATTTAGAGGTGAGCTCGTTTCTAAGTTATTCTTTATATGATTTTGAGAATAGATTGCGACCTAATAATTATATTATGATTAGGAATAATGGAGAGGACAAGGAAACACTTAGAGAAGGACTTAAAGTCGTGGAGGATCAGCGAGGACGTTCAAGTCAAGGTGGAGGCCCAAACCAAGTTGACTTCGAGTCTATTTCGGAGTCCAGGACCAGTCTGCACTAAAACGAGCGCCCAGGTTGCATACGTGCTCGGATTGGGCAGTTCTTTATATGGATGGAAAACTAAGAAGATAACCTTTTCAAGGGTTCTAGTTCGTTATGAGTCATCGGGAATTGACTGAACAAGTTGACGTTCAGAATCTGTTCCGGCGCTGCGACGCCGTATTTGGGCCTTTGGTCCGTGTATCATGTTGGAGCCTATTAGGGTTTGCATAAAGGGGTGCTTGCACGACCCTAAACTCCATCTATCAGTAGCCGTCTCCATCTTTAGTTCTTGGGTTTTGCTTAGATTAATCTGTCAAGAACAGTTTCGCCGCTAGAACGGTTTGTAAGATCCCAACTTGTGAGATTAATCATTCATCTGCAATTTTGTTTGCAATCTTCTTTGTTGTTGTTTGTGTTCTTCGATTCGCAAGCAGGGATTAGCCTTCTTGGCGAGGTCAATCGGGTTTCGGCACTGTTGATAACCAGAGAAGACGTGGTGCTGCGATTGGGGGATTCAGGAACGTGCTCGTTCAAGAAGCCGGATCGATTTGTGTCGCGACTCCATCAAATCGTTTATTACCGGAACCTTTCGGAAGATCGGGAACCCTTGTCCACATCAGTATCGGTTATATAGAAACCGTTCCACTGCTGAGGAACTCATCTTTAGTCTCTGTTAGCAACCCCTATATAGAAACCATTTGACTGGGATGCACAATTCTGGACTAAAGATGAGTATTTTTAGTCCCGGTTCAAATAACCGGGACTAAAAATATATCTTTAGTACCGGTTCGGTACTAAAGATGTATTTTCCTATTTTTCCAAAAAGCATTTTAATGCTTGTTGATTTTTTATATACATGCATATATATATGTATAAATGCATATATTTATATATATGCATGTATATATGTAATATATATATATGTTTATATATGTAAATAACATACACATGTATTTATATGTACATAGATATATAAACATGTATATAGACTATTATATACCCCCTCCCCCCTCTCTCCCAAACGGCCCTCCCTCCCACACTCCCGCGTGCCCCTCCTTTCCCCTACTCCCGCACGCCCCTCCCTCCTTCCTCTCCTCTTTTTGTTCTGCGCCCCTCTCTTCCTCCTCTAGATCACCCTCCATCCCTCCCCCTACTCCCGCGCACCCCTCCCTCCTCCCTCTCTTTCTTTCTACCTCCCCTCCCTTCCTCCTCCTCTCGATCGCCCTCCCTCCCCCACCTATTTTTTCTGCGCCCTCTCTCTCTCCCCTCGATGGCTTTCGCGCCCCTTCAACCCTTCTATTTTTTCTCTTTTCTAGAAAAATAAAAAATAAATTGGTAAATTGAAGACTTGAACCAATGATCTCATAGTTCATAGCAAGTTTCTCTAACAAATTCATCCAATGGTGCTATTTGTTTTAAGGATTACTGTTTGTTTGTTTTGTATCTCACTTTGTGAAAAATAAATATGGTGACCGATTCTAATCTCTTTCACTACCACCGTAGAACAAAATAGATATGTTATTAAGAAACTCATAACATGTTACTATGTTCCAGTAATAACATTATCGCAAAAGTACAGTAACATGTCATGTTACTACAGAACATATAGGACGTTACTGCACTATTGGCACTAACATCATGGTGAAATTGTAGGAAACCTGGAACCAAAACAAAACCATATGGGCTAAAAATCTCACATGCTAAATATACTTGTTACTGCACAAAAGTGAAAGTGTTACTGCATGCGGGTATACGTTACCACATGTTTATGCAGTAACACTATCAAAAAAATGTAGTAAGACGTGTTTTACTGCAAAACTTATAGTCTTTACCGCACTCTTACAGTAACATCGTGATAAGATTGTAGTAACGCACAATAGACAATAGTAACAAGTAATGCTATAGTATTACTACTTGTGGAGAGTTAAATCCATAAAGCCAAGCTTTGAAGAACAATTTCTCATGTACTATATTTTAAAAAACGTTTGCACCTTGATGCTAGAAAAGTGTTTATTAAAAATAGACTATATTTCAACTATATTCGAACTTTGTTACTGCACGTAAGACATAAGGTTACTGCATAGTGGTCGTCGTGTTACTACACCATTCTGCGAGACGAGAGCTGAGAAGAGGTGGGCGGTCAGGGGAGTTAGTAGGCGGGTTTACCGGGATTTGACCGATGTGGGGAAGCTTCGACCGACCTTTGACTGAGGTAGGAGGTAGGTTTTGGACCCTTGATAGGGAGGGAAGGTGGCTTTGTCCCTTGGGAGGGAGGGGGTATAGAATAGCTATTCTATACCCCGAGTGTATAATAGTTTTGCTAAATAATATACATACATATTTATATGAAGATATATAAACATGTATATATGTACTTATAAATATACATGTCTTTATTTGTAGATATAAAGACATATAAATCGTTACGTACACATACGATTAATACATGTGGACATGTAAGTAAATACATACACATATAATTGCGGGTATATATATATTACAATCATTATTAATTTCTATTATTCTATCATATATTACAAAAGCTAAGATCTAGGGTGGGGTTGACGAATAGGTTTTCCATCATTGTGAAATTCTCCCGTCGGATTAATAATCTCATTCATGTTAAATCCCATCAGTTGTTCTTGAACAATCTTTATGAAGTCCATGTGGAGAGTTTCTCCGTCATCCAAAGAATCTGCCATTTTGAAAAAAATAGATATAAAATTTATGAAATCAATAGGAAGTGTGTAAATAATATATGAATGATGTTTACATACATCCAGATCCTTTCCACGGTTGATGTTGTGTGTTAAGCTGTGCATACAGTGACAAACATAGTATCTGCACAAGTTGATCCCCTGTGACTGTCGTGCAATTTAAAGGAGAAACGAACTTATGAACTATATTTTTGTATTGTAGGATAAATGAGATATATAATTTTGGACCATTTATGTACTGGAAAGTCCATTTTCACATCGGATTCTTCTTTGAATACCCCGCGAACGGTAGTACGAAACCATGCCCATGCCCTGCAGTATCAATATATGATAAAAGACCCGAGATCCACATAGTACTGATAGTAGCAATCATAATGATAATGGAATGGACGTCATTACCTGTTAAGCATGTCAAATATATCGGTGAAAGTTTCCTTGGGTTTCTCCATAGAGTCTAGGAAATGGATCTTACTTGAAGACAAGTCTATGACAAAAAGGACCTAGTGGAATCTGCAAATTGTGTGAGATGACATATATGTCACAGTATGAATAATACGAGAAGAAAATTGGTACAAAAAGCGGTACAAACTCACTTTGTTACGTAAGGCAATAGTATAAAGGTCTCGAAATGTTGTTGGACCAGGAATTTGAAGATGATATCTTCTGTTTCTTTTGGAAAATCATCTACAGTCTTCTCATTAATTCTGTACGGGTCCATAAAACCAACCCTAATACCTCCCTGCCTACTGTATCATTACGCCTCTATTGGTCAGCCTAACCTATTGACACCGAAACGGAGGGACCTTCAAAGGTCCATACTCGAGTTCACAAATCTCGATGATGGTATCCTAATACGTACGAGTTGTCCCATCGTATGTCATGGCATCAATACGAATAGAACTGTTCTGGTTCGTGCTCTTTTTGTCTTGAGCTCTTGTGTAAAATGTACACCCATTGATCTCATATCCTTGGAATGTCGAGATTGAGCAAGATGGTCCCCTCACCAAGTGTCACACCCTAAAAATCGATAAAATATAAATTGTTGTGAAAAATGAATTTTTAGAAATTATTCAATAATTAAAGGAAGTGTTTGAATAAAATCTATGAAAAATTTGAACATCAAATGGAGCTATATAAAATTTTCCTAAATACTTTGAGTGTCCAAGTATTTTGTGGATTTTTCTCGGAATTATTTGAGATTTTTAATAAATAAAACATCATTTCAGTAATTATTTAAATTAAAAAATGGTGAAATAAAATTCCTTCCTAGTCTTGCACCGAATCCGACCCGACTCCTTCTCTCCTCCCCGCTCAGCCCAAGCCACAAATGTCTCTCTCTCTTTCTCAGCGCATGTCTATTTTTCATCCCTCCTCCAAAAGAGTCATGGAAAAGAAGCCCAACAAATAGTCTACATTACCTCCCTTGCGCTACAGTATTCTTCAACCTCTGGCCGCTGCACCGAGCATACTGTAGCAGCATCGATCCACTTCCAAAATCCGACCTCCCCGTTGCTCCCCTTGCAAAATTAGTTGCGGGAACGGATTCCCCTCGATCTCCTCTATTTTTCCCCTCAAAAAATGGAAGAAATCCCGAAGGAAATCCTCTCGAATCGGAGCAATTTTAATCTTTCCTTTCCCGGTAAAAACCTTTTTTTCTGAGCTCTAGCCGCCGCATCCTTACCGATCTCTCTCTCGAGCCTATATAAAGAATGCTCCGGACCTCCTCCACCTTTTCCTCCTTTATCCTGAGTTTTTCCCGAGCTCTAGCCTCCTCCCCACGTTCACCCCATCTTTTCCCACCACCTCGCCTGCTTCCTGTCCGCGCGGCCACGTCCTCCAGCATCGCAGCGACCGTGCGAAGCCTGGTCACCGGTTTCTTTGCACCAAATCCCGCCGGAGGCTGCTCGTCATTGTGAAACCGAGCATCGCGACCACCCGTCGGTCTCTAGCCGCCACCCACCGCTGGCCCCGTGGTCATCGGACTTCGCCTCCTCCTCTGTTGACATCGCAGCGCCGAGTGGAAGCCCGTCTACCCCTCCGTTGCTGCTGCTATCGCTGGAAAACCACTGCCACTGTTGACCCGATCTAGTCATTGCTTGAAGCTCACCGCCGGTCTATCCCTTCACCGTTCATCGTCGCGTAAGTGTGGGTAAGAACCGTGTCGACCTCCTCTTTGTGTTAGTGTCCTCGTTTTTCGCCGCCATGTCGTTGCTTGTCGGCGCCGCCGGTCGTCGTGCCTGCATGGTTGTCCACATGTCGTCTCGTCGTTGCCTTGTCCCTGCCACCACAGCGCCACGTCGGATCTCACGTTGATTTGATCTGCACCGTCGACTCTTGTGATCCCATAGACCCGTGAACCATCTCTGTGAATTTGGTCCATGGTAGACTCGGTTCATCACTCCTCTCTTCGACATGTGGGTCCCACTTGTCAGCATCACCAGCCCTTTTCTCTCCTATCCTAGGCTGATGTCATATTTTACAATTTTCAGTTCAAAAATAATTAAATATGATGTAATAAATCATTCAGTTGTTTTATTGATATTTATAATTGATTAAAACTTCATTAATTCATAACTAATTCGTACGAACTCAGAATGAGGTCGTTCAAATCTTATAATTCATATAAATTCAAGCTCTACCTATTTATAAAGTTTATTTATACTGTTTATTTGGTTTTTAATACAGTTTTTCCTCATTTTACGTTCTATGTTTAGTTTTCGGTCATTTCGGTGGTTTGTTCGTTCATTGGAGAAGCTCCTAAAGATGAATCGAAGATGCTTGTTTGCAAGGCAAGTCGCACAGATCCCAAACACAATTCCTTTGAACATGTTGGACCTATATTTAAATTTTCTATTTATTTCAAATATGCATTTATTTTCGAATGTCATTGGGTTATGTGAGCCTTTTCCCTCTGTTATGGCCAAATATAACTTGATTATCCTATGGTTATAAATTTAACTAGTTGGACTTTATATATTGGTTCAACTAGATATTAGATATAATTGCTTAGCCATGCATAGAAACATTAGCACACTAATGGAATAACTTATACTTCATTATCACATAATGATGGATAATTAATGGTAGCTCACGATGGTCAATCGTGATTGGTTAAATAATAAATTTGCTAACTAAAACCTGATAATGGTGGGTTGTGAGCACATGGTTTTGATGGTCGTGCTCATGATAATTAAGGACCGGTTCGCAAGCTATCATTGTGAAACATTAACCGTACTAACCACAGGCCAGCGTGGGCAACAGCTTTACCTTTGGTATAACATGATTCTTAGCGACGCACCAGACTGAGAAGTGGCGACAAGTTCATGGGGGTCGCTGGGGACTCCATGCCTTTGGTTTTAAGGGGGTGATTATGATCCAGGAACGGTGCACTGCTTTGCATTGTGTTATGTTGGGGGTACTGTCACAGCTCCTTTCCGAGGTACCATGGTGGTATAAGGCGCATGGCTACATGTTGTGGGGCTGTGTCTTGTGGGTATAGTGGTACATCTCTGGCTAGAGTAAAACTATTCGAATAGCCGTGCCCGCGGTTATGGGCAGGTCTAACGATGTTTTTTGTGATCAGTCCCACACTACTCATTAAATGTTAATAATGTGATAAATAATGATAATTGCTTTAGCTCCTGGTTTGGAATGGCTAATTCCTGGTTTGGAGATTGGGTCTGTGCAACCGGGCATGGTTGTTCAGTGATAGTTTGGGCCTGTACAACACAGGGTGTTGTTCAGTGTTTGATTAATATTGTTTAATTAATTACTCTACTGTTTTACAAATTCTCAACTCTTTGCTAAATGTTGTTTTCGCAAAAGAGCCCTATATTATGCCATCCTTTGATATCCTTGTGCACTTGCCTACTTGATGGGTGGCTTGCTGAGTGTTCCATGTACTCACCCATGCAATAATCATCAAACCTCAGTTGAAGAAGAATCTAGAAGGAGCAGACATTTGGCTTAGATCCTAGTTGAGCTGCCTGTGGGAGTGGAGTTGAAGCTAAGCTAGATTTTGTTTTCCGCTGCAGTTTTCTTCGTGGTGATGACTAAGTGCCTCTTATGTAAGTATTTATTCGCTTTAAGTATTATGATGAATCTGTTTATTAAATTATCGATTTGTGTACCTCGGCTGATTCCTAGACGAGGATGTTATGCACAAATTAGTTCGGAAATTACTAGTGAATTTTTTGGCATGACACCAAGAAGGTCATTTGTTGGTCAATCATCTCGTTACACATGAGATGTTGTCACAACCAAGTGGGGAAAATATCAATTGATGACGTGTAATCCAGGCATCGAACTTACCAATATTTTTGGAGCGTACAATCGCGATGTGCTCCTCAATGTACGGAGCCACCAAAGAAGATTGTTGCAAAATCGTGAAATGTGCTTTGCAGAATAAATCGTTGTCTACAGTCATTATTGCTCTGCTTCCAAGAGTCCTCTTTCCCTGTTATCTGCCCTCATGTCTTGATTTGGGGACCCCGATTGGACGTAGGTCCTCAATAAATCCACGAGAACTCGATGACCTCATATGTTCCATACCCCTTGGTGATGTTTGCTTCTGGACAAGAACGATTATATGGAAGAAGGATGGTGAAAAGATCATCTCAAAACTGACAAGACATTGCACCACGTTATTTTGAAGGTCTATCAATCTGTCTGGATCGATGATCTTTTGCGAAATTGCTTTTAGGAAAGCACTCAGTTTTATTATTGTTCTCTGAACATTATCAGGAAGGATACCCCGAATTATAACAGGAAACAGTTGTGTCCTCAACACGGGGTAGTCATGAGACTTTAGGTTAGTGAACTTCTTCTCTTTCATGCTTATTACTCCCTTTATATTCGACGAGTAGCTAGACGGTACCTTGATGCTCTCCAAGCATTCAAACATACTTTCCTTCTCTGTGTTGCTCAGAGTATAGCTAGCTGGACTCAAGCAATGACTTCCTTTCTCTTTGGTTCCGGATGAAGGCCATCATGTTGTTTCATATGCTTGAAATCAATACATGCTTCAAGTGTATCTTTTGACTTCCCATATACACCTAGGAAGCCCAACAGGGTGACGCAAAAGGTTCTGAGTAAGGTGCATCATGTTGATCGCGTGGTGGAACTCTAGGATATCCCAATAGGGTAACACCAAAAAAATAGACTTCTTCCACATCGCCGTGTGACCATCTTCACTTGCTATAGGTTGGCTGCCAGCTCGCTTTCCAAAGACTACTTTTAGATCTTTAACCATAGCAAACATAACTTTTCCGTTTCGATGCTTAGGTTTAGTACGATAGTCTACCTTCTCTTCAAAATGTTTGCCTTTCTTTCGTACAGGGTGTCTTCCAACAAGAACTCGACGATGGGCGATGTACACAACCTTCCTACAATGTTTCAAATTGGTACTATCGGTGTCTTCCATACAGTGTGTGCAAGCCTTATACCCATTGTATGATTGTCTGGATAGGTTGCTAAGTACAGGCCAATCGTTTCTGATTACTACAGCAAAGCTTGCACGTTAAATTGCTCCTGTTTGTCCTCATCCCACACAAGGACACCATCCTTCTTCCACAATAGTTGCAGATCTTCAACCAATGGTCTTAAGTACACATCAATATTGTTACCAGGTTGCTTTGGGCTTTGAATAATAATTGGCATCATGATATACTCTTGCTTCATGCATAACCAACGGGGAAGGTTGTAGATACACATGGTCATAGTCGAAGTGCTATGACCGCTGCTCATCTCTCTAAATGGATTCATGCCATCCATACTTAAACCAAACCTTATGTTTTGTGCATCATTTCCGAAGTCTTGAAATGTTCTGTTGATGTTTCGCCATTGCGACCCATCGGGGGTGTCTCAGCATCCCGTCTTGTTTACGTTCTTCTGGGTGCTAGCGCATCATTCTAGCATGCGCTTTGTTCCAGAACAAACGCCTCAGTCGTGGTATTATAGGGAAATACCATATTACCTTAGTAGGAAATATCTTCTTAGAAGGCTATCCGTCAATATCACCGGGGTCATCTCGTCTAATCTTGTACCGTAGTGCCTTACAAATTGGACATGCTTACAGGTTCTCGTACTCCTCACAATGATAGAGGATACAATCGTTCGGATATACGTGTATCTTCTAGACTTCCAGTCCTAGAGGATAGACTACCTTCTTCATTGTTTTGGGCAATTTGTTCCCCTGTGGAACAATATTATTTACGAGTATCAATAACTCGCCTAATTCCTCGTCAGTCACAACATTTTTGGCTATCCATTTCAAGAATTCCAGCATGGTACCCAACTTTTTGTGCCCAAGTTCGTAACCTGGGTACAAGGATGTTTTGTGGTCTGCTAACATACGCTACAATTTCCGGACCTCCTTTTCACTTTCGCAATCTTTCTTTACATCACACAACATCTGAACAAGATCATTCGCAATGTTGTTTTCATCAACACCTCTGTCCGCCTCGCCTGTTGTGTTTTCTGCAAATCCATCGTATTGAGTCCAGTCCGGAGTGTTGTCATCTTCTTCTTTATCTTCTTTCATTGCAATCCTTAACTCTTCGTACGAGGTCCAACAATTATAGCTAACATGATACCCGACTGCAACAAGTGGACATGAAGAGTTCTCAATATAGAGTACTTGTGGTTTTTACACTTTTTGCATGGACAGCATATAAAACCTTTATGTCCATGAGCATTAGCCACAGTCAAAAAACAATGCACGCCTTAAATAAACTCCTTTGACCGTCAATCCGCGGTGTACATACATTGCTGATTCATCTACATCAAATAAACAAATGTAAAGGAAGACCACGAAAGTGCAAATAATTAAATAATCATATAATAATTCAAAGCATCATAATTAAACTCAAAACTAACATTACATAGTATGAATTCTTCTTATATCTAACGATTTTAACAAGTTTTAAATGGACTTAATCGGAGTCATGGTGAATTATATAAAAATTCTAAAAGTTTTGAAAAATTGTAAATATTTTTTCATTTATTATCCTTATTTTAATTATTTTTAAAAGTTTCCTTGAAGTTCTACACATATTTTTATTGCATTCTACTTATTTCGAACTATTTTAATGATTTTAAATGAACTTAGTTTTATGTTCTTTTCCCTTCATTTTCTATATATTTCCTTTGTTCTCTCTTTTCAAGATTTTTATCCAATGTCTCTTTTAAGATTTCCTCATCAAATTTATTATGTCTTCTCTTTTTCTATAAACTTTTTTGAGAGAATGTCGTATAAAAACAAAGCTAGAAATGTAATATGTTAACCATACATCAATAGAAGATGAAGTTGCTAACATTTTGAATGTTTTCGATTTGTGTAATATCAACCAAAAACTTTAGCAAAATAAATTAGGCATGAGCTCTCTTCCTCTTGGTAGCAATGGCTCGGGCTGGAGGAGGAAGAAGACATATAAAAGGGAGGACGATCTTTCATAAAGATCAATCTAATCTTTAGTACCGGTTGGTGACACCAACTGGAACTAAAGTCACCATCTTTAGTCCCGGTTGGTGACACCAACCGGGACTAAAGCTCCTGGGGGGCTTGACATGTGCTGACATACGTCCAACCGAGACTAAAGATGATCTTTAGTACCGGTTCGTGATACCAACCGGTAATAAAGATCATATAGTACCGTTGGTATTACCAACCGGTATTAAAGATCATATTTAGTACGGATTGGTAATATATCCGAGAAATATGTGGTTTTCGGTACCACGACGAAAGATCAGTTGTCTAATAGTGTTTTAACGTCATTGTCCCTATCCATCTATCTCCTCCATAGTGGCAGGATGGCAGCAGGCCAACAATGAAGGTTGAAGGATGAAGGATGAACTGATCACCGATGATTTCATGGAGATGAAGGGGCTTGGCAGTAGGCTATCCGCCTAGCCACTGTCCACGTGCTCATTGGGACAGTGCCGATGCCTGATGCCGAGCTGCTGGCCTACTGCCGATGGCCGCGTGGCAGCACCCGTATGAGGACAACCGGAGGGGGACGCGACTAGGGTGGCATGGCAGACAACAGACCGTAGACCGGCGACTGCGAGCTGAGTCCGCGAGCGGTGAGTGGGTCATTCAGTGATGGCAATGCGTTGATTGCTTGGTGTGGCACCAAGTAGGAGCAAGCGATTATTTGTATAGGGGGTGAATTTTCGTGTGTTTTTTCAAAGAAAATCAGAAAATTCAAAAAAGTAATTGAAAATAGTAAACAATTCTCATAAATTTAGTAGTACGTATCTTACAGAATGTTTATCTAATATTTCTTCATTTTTGCAGCAATGGATCGAAAATGGTGGATGTACGAGACTCTGCAACATACCATAGAGTATAGAAGTAGTGTTTCAAATTTTATAAACCTCATGGAGGAGGATAGGAAAAGAAGAAACAACAATTACATTACTTGTCCATGTGATGATTGTAGAAATGAGATAATACTTGATAGTAGAGTGGATGTACACGCTAATCTGATACGTCAAGTATTCATGAAGGGGTACACATGTTGGACTAAGCATGGAGAGCATGAATCGGTCGATGATGTTGCAGCTGCAGCCAGTAGTGGAGCACACAATCAGGAAGATGATGATGAGCTTGACATGTTTGTACCATCTTGTCAAGGCCAGAAATTTAGCCCAAATTTCTAAACTATTTTTTGTATAAAATCCTATTTAGGAATCAAGCCAGAGTATACAAAATGATAAATTAATATACAGATTGAAACGTAAATAAAACGTAAACACTTACGGAAGAGACATTTAGTCCTCACACTGAAAAGAAAGCAACAGCAACGGAAAGAGGCGATCCTAGCGGGGCTTCAACTCCACTCCACAGGCAAAACTCAATCAGGGTATAAGCTTGGTCCTCTAACTTCATCTTTAGCTCAGAAACACTACACTTCTGAAAGGGGGAATAATAGCAAGACTAAGTACAACCACCGTACGCAGCAAGCTACACCAATAATGCAGACGTGCAAGGGGAATAAGGGAGGTTTGTGGCTATTTGCATAAAGTCAGTTGTAACAATTGATTAATTAAGGCAAGATTATATCTCCACTAAACAAGGCTACTGCACATTGAACAGGTCCAACCATTCCACCTGAACTAAACCAGTTCATTAAGTCAAGTTGATTAATAATGTGAGACTAATCACGGTGAAGCTGGTCGATTGCCCATAACCGCGGGCACGGCTATTCGAATAGTTTTACTCTGATCAGAGGTGCATAACTGTACCCACGAGACACAATCCACCGTATGTCACCGTGCCATGCCTGCAATATCACCATGCGAATGATTGTGACAAGACCCTTCGTATAACTCCCCCTAACCAATCGTACTCATCTCAGGTTTCACTCCTACCTTTATAACCATGGTAGGCAACCCCCCTCATGCCTAGGTGAATCCGGCAGCCGCATAGACCAGTATAACCCCGGTCCATCCAAACACCATCACGCCCACCCTTGCCTCGGTACGTCAGAAAGGGGAAAGTGATACTACAGGTCCAGCAATTGCCCACGCTTGCTTGTGATAAGCATGGTAAGTCTTTCAGGGGTTTCCCGTGAACCGGTCCTGAATTGCCATGGGTGGGACATGCAAAACAATACGCACACAACCCACATTAATCCATATTTTAGTTGGATAGTTACGACCAATAAAACATGGGCTTATGTCACGAGCTTGCCGCTCATCGAGACTAACAATAGATAATGTGAGTATCCCATTTTGTGAGCTAATGGTATTTAAGCATGGCTAAGCATATAATTCTAGCTAGGTCTTCACAAGAGACATAAGCTAATCAATTTATCACCCAAGTTTGACAAAGGACAGATAACAAGTAAATAATGCACAAGCAAGCAAATAGGTAATTCCATAATTCCGTGGTGTTAGCAAAACATACGATTTATTTATAAAATGTAAAACATCTTATAAAGTGGGCTCAACATGATCAAGGGGAATGTGTGACTTGCCTTGCTTCTTCAAACAATCTTCCAAACTCTTTTCCTCGCGACTATGATCTTCCAAAATGGCGGAATATACACCTGGCACGCAAAAACGAGGAAAAACACTAATAAAACCAAGTAAACAGTACATGGAATGTAAATAAACATGGCGAGATCTAGCCGGCTCGCCGGCCGGGCCGAGCACGCGGTGGAGCAGCGGCGACAAACGGGGCCCGAAGGCCACCAGCGGTGGCACGGGATGTGGTGGCGTATACGGGATGCGACGGCGTGCACGAAGATGGTGCAGCGCCTGCGAAAAGCGGAGGGGAAAAGGAGAGGGTCTCATCAAGATGGCGGTGACTGGCGCGGGGAAGACAACGATGACCACAGTAGCAGCGGCACCGGTCCGGCAAACGAGGGGCTGCCGGAGACCGCCGGAATCTGGGGAAGCAGATGGAGGGATAAGGGAGAGAGGAGGAGGCGTGGTGCCGAGGGAAAAAGTGGCCGGAGGCGGCGAGGGGCGATGGTGCTCATGTCGAGTGGAGGGGAGGGAATTCCGGTGGATTCCGGGCGACGAGAGCTGGCGGCCAAGGGGCTCGTCGACCTCACGGAGGTGGCAAAGGTGGGAGCGCGGAGAGGCAGCGGCCCTAGTGCGAGCGATGCGTGGCTGTGAAACGGTGGCCGGTGAGGAGGGTAGCTCGGTGGTGGTTTGAAGGAGCGGAGTGGAGACCGGTATGCGGCATGGAGTGGTGGAGGCAGTGGTGGCGGCGGTGCAGCACGGGGATGATGCTAGCGGCGGCGGTGGTCAGTCGGAAAGAGGCGGCGGCGGTGGAGCTTGGGCACAGCTAGGAGAGCGAGAGAAGGGATGGCGAGCTCGGGTTTTTAGAGGAAATGAGAGAGGGAGGCATGGGGAGCATTATTGTAGGCCCCGGGAAGGGAGATCCGTGGCTGGCGTGGCAGATTCACTGGCCGTAGAGGGGAGCAGGCAACATCGGGGACAGTTGAGGTGGCTTGGCACCGATTTGCGAGGGAGAGTGGGGGCAACAGGTGGAGGACATGGTGGGGACCAGTTCTCGCCGGTTGGACGTGAGCGCGGGAGCCGGGTGGCTCGTGGGGAGGCCGGCGACGTGGGGGAATGGGTGGCCAGTTCTCCCTGCCAGAGGTGGGAGAAGGAGCTGATAGGTGGGGTCGTGGGTCCCACCTATCAGAGAGAGGGAGAGAAGAGACCAAGGAGGAGGTGAAGTGGACTTCGGTAGAGGGAGGAGCGAGCGGGCCGGGCGAGCTAGACCGTGCTAAGGGAGAGAGAGGAGAGGGCGGGCCGAGGCGAAGGAGGGAAGGCGGGCCGAGCCGGGAGGAGGGTTGGAAGTTTATTTGTTTCTATTTTATTTAATTGATTAAATGAAGTTTGTTTTATTAAAATTATTTCTTGGGCTCCGAAAATTCATGGGAAATTTCGGAGAGTACATTAGGGCACGAAAAATATAAAAAAATATTTCTGGCCATGATTTTTAAAGGAAATTTATTAATTCCCTAATTAATTCACTTGATTAAATTGCTTTGACTTTTAATATAATTTCTAGAAATGCATTATGTAATGGTTTTTTAATCCCAAACGAAAATCGGGGCGTGACACATCTCCATTGGGCGGTGAAATGGTTGATGTGGATCAGGATCTGCTACATGACATGTTGCGTTACGTTGAGGATCCAGCTTACGACGAGAGGTTGGTCGGTGATTCAGAGACACCTCTATATGCCCGATGCAAGGCAAAACACACTAGATTGTCAGCTACCTTGGACCTAGTGAAGCTGAAGGCAAGTAGTGGATGGACAGACAAGAGTTTGACCGATCTTTTGGGAATATAGAAAACCATGCTTCCTCAGGAGAACACATTGCTCGAGATAACATATGAAGCAAAGCAGGTTTTGTGTCCCCGGGGTTAAAGGTCCGTAGAATCCACGCTTGTCTAAACAACTGCATATTGTACCACAAGCAATGCACGGACTTAGATGCTTGTCCAGTCTGCAACGCTTTACGATACAAGCAAAAGAAAAGTGCTAACGAAAGAAAGAAGTCAAAGGTGGTCTGGCGAAGGTTGTGTGCTATCTACCTATCATTGATCGTTTCAAGAGAATATTTGCCAACCCCAAAGAAGCGGAGTTAGTACGTTGGCATGCCACAGAGAGAAGAAATGACGCATGCTAATAAACCCGGTAGATTCAATTCAATGGAAGAATATTGATCGACAACACCCAGAATTCGCAGCCGACCAATGAAACATGAGGATATGTTTGTGTACGGATGGTATGGATCCTTTCGGAGACATGAGCAGTTCTCACAACACTTAGCCAGTTCTTATTGCAAACTATAACCTACCGCCATGGTTGTGCTTCAAAAGGAAATACATTATGCTGTGCTTGTTAATGAAGGTCCGAAACAACCCGACAATGATATTGATGTATTCTTTGCGCCTGTTACAGATGATCTAGAAACTCTCTCGAAAAAAGGTGTGAAACCTTGGGATGCGTATGGTCAGTAGAACTTCAAGCTACGATTTCTATTGTTCTACACCATTAATGACTACTCCGCACTTGGTAATGTTTCTAGATAAACTATCAAAGGAAAGAAGGCTTGCTTCGATTGTATGGACAATACACGCAGTAGGTGGCTGAAGAAATCACAAAAGATGGTTTACTTAGGTCATAGGAGGTGGCTCTTGCTACGTCACGCATTTAGAAGAAAAAAGAAAATTTTCAACGGTAAGAAAGAACTTCAGTCTGCTC
The DNA here is from genome assembly GCA_000573905.2 of Oryza punctata. Taxonomy (NCBI): domain Eukaryota; kingdom Viridiplantae; phylum Streptophyta; class Magnoliopsida; order Poales; family Poaceae; genus Oryza; species Oryza punctata. Next base: position 10,122,224 of record CM002491.2, on the reverse strand, counting down.
CCAAGGATTTGACCGAAGATGATATCCACGACATGGTGCAGGGCATAACTACTGAGTTTGGGAAGAAAAGAAAATGTAGTAAGGCAAAGGAAAAGGGTATGTAGAAGAAAAAATCCATATTTTGGTGACTACCTTACTGGAAAGATATTGAGGTCTGTCATTGCATTGATCTCATGCACATTAAAAAGAATATGTGTGAGAGTTTGGTTGGACTATTGCTGAATATTATTAGAAAGACAAAGGACGGGTTGAACGCGTGCCTAGCTCTACAGGAGATGAATATTCACAGTGAACTCATGCCTGTAACCGTTGCAGAGATAGGAAGAGTGTACCTTCGTCCAGCTTGCCACACCTTGTCAAAGGATGAGAAGATCACAATGTTATCCTGCTTGAAAGATATTAAAGCTGCACGCTGTGAGGGATGGCAAGCGAAGAATTTTTGGGGTTGACAACGTCGTCGATGAAGAAGAATATAATCAGAATCTTCATGTAAGACCTGACATCGACCTTGACGATGATCCCGAAGAGGATGTGGCGTATGCTCATTTAGATCATAGGGAAGACATATACTTGTAACTGAAAACTTCGTATTAATTTGATTTTCAGTTTCTTGTAATGAATGAAGTATTTTGTATCATTGTATTTGTAATGAATGATTTGCTATTTCTCGTAAACTATATACCTTCTCACTGAACCCAACATCCTCTGAAATGTTTCAACAACTATATGTGTTGGAACTAAAGGATTTCATACTCCTACTACTTAAGTGTCGTTCAATGGTATTGTACAACTATCTACAAAGAGACGACTACAACTATCGTGTCTTAGTCCATGGCGAAGTATCAGACGTGCACGGTGACAAAGACGGTGCCCGACGATAAGAAACAAGGAGTAAGTAAAAGTGCAAACCAAACCTTGTAAGGAATAAGAAAAGTCAACATTGGTCAACTATGAAAGAGATAACACAAATAGTAGTAATTTGTTTACTAAAAAAATGGAAAAAAACCTATCTCAAACAGGCTTAAGCTTAAGCCCGTCATGGATGACACATTCTCATTGGGCTTAAGCTTAAGCCCGTCACGATGAGCTCATCTCAACCGGGCTTAAGTTTGAGCCTGTCAAGGATGAGCTCTCAACCAGGCTTAAACTTAAGCCCGTCATGGATGACTGTCATCCATGACGGCCTTAGCATTAACCCCCGTCACGGATGTTGTTTGAACATATTTAGAATAGGGTTCTTGTCACTCTCAGATCTACACATCAAAAATTTCTTTCCCGCCAGCATCAAACCCCTAACACCATCGCTGCCACCACCTCCTCCCACTACTACCGCCACTGTCCAACGAGCTCCTCGCTGCCACCGAATCGATGCCGTCACTGCCCGGCGCCATCGTCCTCCCTCGCCGCTGCGCCTTTCTCCGAGCACGGCCATCACGCCACCGTCGGAGCCCGTCGCCACCACCGTCGCTACGTCCTCTACTCCAACACCACCACTGCATCATCGAACTCTTCCACGAGCTCCTCGATGCCGTCCCCCCACCTACCCAGAGCTCACGCCTGTGAGCCGACGCCGAGCCCGACACTACCACCCTCCATGCCAACCATCGCCCTCCTCCACGCTAGTTAGTCCATCTCCTCCACATTGTTATGTTTGATTTGTGATGAATTTGTGATGTTCTATACAAATTGATGAAATTTGTGATGTGGATGTATGTGGAATTTATATTAAGATAAGATGTTACTTACTGCTTTTATTGATTTTAGGGACTAAGTGAATGGATATCGTGACTTGGTGAATTTTATGCATGTATGCCCGTAATGGATGAGATAGATAGTGACTTGTTAAATTTTTATGCATAAACCGTGACTTAGATTATTTTAAGAATTTTTGTGCATGAACTGATTTGCTAATAGTGAATTATTATGATATGTTTGTGAATTTATATTTAGATAAGTGAAATATTAATGATTGTTCTTATTTTCTATCGTACAGAAGTTATTTAGAAAATATCTCAGCAAGGCGAACCCACGTCGGTGAAAACTAACGAGACCACATCGACCCGGAACCCTATGACCCAAAATAGGATTCCTAAGGAACGAATGACCCAAAATAGGTCCTCAACCCCAACAACCCAACACCGTATGGAAAGTACCCTGGGATCACCGAAACAGTGTGGGAGCAGTTTCATGTTGGCAAATCAACCCTTGAGTTCCGGGCAGAAAGCGAGGCCACTAGGGCATTGCAGGCTAGAAACCTGCACCCTCACCGGCTTGGCACCGGAGGATATAGCGGGAAGCCAGAGCAGTGACAGAAGGAGGATGACGCTGTTGCGCAATCTATCACCCCGCCGCCATTTGCTGATATCCCGGACAACCGGGCAAGGAGTTGGACAAGGGCAAGGCCTGTTAGGAACAAAGATGGGACAATTACGTTCCCAAATCCCGAAGATCAAGTACTATACAATCATATGGTAAGTACAACATATCGAATGTGTTTCATTTGTTTCTATCGTAGCCACGACTTAACCCGACCTTAACTGTACCCAGATTGAATATGCTGCCCAGAGACTGTCCTTGCAAGAGGTCTATTCACAAAGACGCGTGGATGACATCCCCACGAAAGCGTTGGGCACCCAAGAACAACGTGGACGAACAAGGGGCGTTGGCTCCAATAATCCATGCAAGGTTGGGTTATCCCAATACATGTGGCAGTACAAGAAGACAAGATGACAAAGGCGGAGAAAGATACTCTCCAGAAGGAACTGATTAGAGAGGAGATCGGAGACGAGCACCACTCTAAATTCGATGAAAAATTAGCAGGGGTCAAGGCCCCAGCAACAAATTGCCGACCCCGTCGGCGCTCCCAGAGTAGAAGCGAGCCTCACGCAAAGTGTAGAAGTTGTGCATCAACAGAGGCAACAGAAGACCAACCACATGTCCCTGCCGCAGGTCACCAAATAACGGGAAAACCAACAAAGAATGAATGTGTTGTCTTAACAAATCCATATATTATATCATTTTCGAAGAACATGGTTGAATCTATCGTAGGAACCCGCACAGTGCACCCTAGTAGTTAGGGTGATACTAACATTTAAGATCCCAGCTACCGAGGTTGTTGCGTTTAAGACTACGCCCGTAACCCGAGTGCATGGGGCAAAATTGATGGCCGGGCAGGCTAAAGTACAAGTGGACTGGTCAAGCCCGACTCGGTCTGCTGGACTCTTCAACATCTACCGAACGATGAAATTTTGGCCCTAGGAGCTGCACGTGGGAGCTTTATGGAATGGCCCAAGGACTTCATTGAGATAAAGATGACTCTTAGGTCAAATGCCCCAAGTACTCGTCCGCTGCCATTACCCGCTAAAACTCTCCCTTCAGCCCCTCCTGCTATTCAAGAACAAGATGAAGATATCCAATTGCAATATGATACAGATTTTGGGATGATAGTATGGAGGCCGATAGCAGGGCTAACATTCCCCCTCCTATCAAAAAGAGTAGGAAGACGCATTCTTTGCCACCATTGGAAAAAACTGGCAAAAAAGCTGTTGAAAGGGGGAGAGGAAGAGAAAAGAAGCACACCTCGCTTCTGGCTCCGAAGAAGCTAGATGTAGGCAATGCACCATCAATTCCTACAAAGAGTAAAAGGACCTTGATGTCGCCTAGAGGAGGGTGAATAGGCGTTACTAAAAATTATCACAACTTCATAGCATATTAGAATGATGAGAACTTTCGGTTCAAATCGGAACTTCCGGTATAGGATTGGAAGTTCCGGTCTCAACCAAAAAGTTCGGTGGATAACGGAATAAAACACTAGCTATGAACTTGTAGCTTGAACAAACAAAATGTATATGAATCAAAAGGTGACAAACAAGGTATCTAAGCAAGATATAATGTCACCAACTATATCAAGTAAGCATACAAGTAGATCGGGTTAAAACAAGCTCAAGCACAATATGAGAGATGGCAGGAACGAGCAAACCAAGAGAGGAGACACGTTGATTTGTTCCGGAAGTTTGGATCCGTGGATCCTACGTCTCCGTTGAGGGGCCACAAAGGCTGGGTCTATTTCAACCCTTTCCTCACGAGGTTGCACAAATGCACTCCTCGGTTTCACTCTTGATTTCTTCTGGAGGCGAAATCGAAGCCTTCACAAACTTTTCGTGGCACACCACAACCTTGGGTGCTCATCGGCAACTTCTAGCCATCTAGAAGACCTTAGTCCCCAAGCGTAACAAACACAAACGAAGATTTGCTTTCTATGAACTCGAGTGCTCAAAGTATGGAGTGAAGCTCACTAGCTCTCAACTTCTCAATCTCTCAATCCAACTCTCTTCCCTTCTCAAATCCCACTCACAAAGAGGCACCACAAAGGTAGGAAAATGGGGAAGGCTATTTGGCTTTGGATTTTTCTAATATTGCCCAAGAATAGCCGCCACCCAAAGGAGGGGTGGAGGAGTTTATATACCCGAGCCTCTCCAGACTAGTCGTTGGAGACCAAGACTGCAATTTTCGGAATTTCCAAAATGTATTGTCGGACAAGTCCGAAAATCAACAGAGAGCAATCTTAGTTTCGCGGCCATTTTCGGAATTTCCAAAAAAATTTCGGACCTTCCGAGATTTTTTCGGAATTTCTGAAAATCACAGAGTAAAACAACCATAACTTTTTGCTCAGGGTTCCATTTTTGATGATCTGGGACTTTATGGAAAGCTCACTCAGAGTGCTACACAACTGAACCAAAATCAAGGTTTGAACCACTAAAACAATAGATTAAATCTTGGATTTCTCTCAAGGTAGCACTAGGATGGGTCACTTTGAGCACAGAGACATACACGAACATATCGACGTTGCATCCCTCTTAATAGTACGATATTCCTATACTCAAAAGTAATAGGAAGAGAATTATACCAATAGGAATGCCTTGTTTCCATCTTTCTTTCTTTGTCCTTAAGGGACACCAACATCAAAACAGTTTCACCATATATTCTTCAAATGATTGATGCGGTTACTTTAGCTTCAAATGGTCTCGCACGGTCCATCATGACAAAGCCGTCACTCGCCTTTCACCACCGGATTTTGTTCTTCGGCGCCAAGACCCTTGCTTGCCCTTCACCGCCGCATGGTCCATCACGACCGAGCATCGTTTGCCCTTTACCATCTATCTCACATGTTCAATATCTCCACTTTGTCATCCTTGGTATCTTTAGGTGTAATGATATCACTTGAGCATCAACACCTTTGCAATCCTTGGGACCTATTTCTCCCATTTAACTCAATGAAATTATTAGTCCCAATGATCCAGTTGTCAACCTCCACATGTTGACCATCTTATCGCATATATAAAATGATATGAATAAGTGATGAGTATTAATCAACACCACAAGTGTCATATACTCAAATATATGCTCAAATGTAAAGATCCCAATTAAATGAGAGTGAATAACTTGGATCAAGTACATGCATAACTAAGGTATAGGATTTTCTCCCCCTAAATGTTTGCATACAAAATATTTTGTGTGAAGCAAAAGTATGCATAACTAGAGATAAAACATTGGGAGCTCACCTTATACAAGAATAGAAGGTATTGATCATATGTAGACATTAAGATAGAAACATATCTTCATCATCTTCATATTCTCAATGTGAAGAGACTAAACAAGATATGGCTTAAACAAAACATTAGTCTCAAATACATATGTTACTCACATGAAAATATTATATATGAATAAATCAATATGTGCATATGGAGAGAAAGAGTGATACATATAGCTTGATCTCCATGCATTTCATCCTTGTGATTTAGGTCCACCATCAATGAACGTTTCTATCTCAACTCATATGAAATCCGGGAATCACCTCCAACACATTCCACTTTCATATCCACATGAGACTAGGCAAAGAAATGCTTATAAAAACATTAGGCTCATATAATTGGATTTGTCATTAATCACTAAAACCAAAATAATGGCACTTGAACTTTCAAAGAGCCTTGCTCGACTAGCTTCTATTTAGGCATGCCATTGGTTGCAGACCATGAGTTAGCGAAGATGGACCCTGCTTGCAAGTAGTTGCACGGGTACTACATGGAGAAGTCCAACGCAAGGAGGAAAAATAGAGAAACCTCCATGACAGGCTTTCACGATCCACAACCATTTCTTGGCCCAGAAGCCTATATTGTGGTAGACTTCGTAGATCTCTTTGACCTCTACAGGTTGGGAGCAGTGGATACCAATCACCTTAAGTGCTACTCATTGTAAGTATTATTGCATACAAAATATGGTAATAACAATCCATATAATATGCTTATACGGGTCTTTGTCGATGATGTAGGTTTTGTTGCAAGCATGCACAAAGAAATCGCTTCGATGTCACCTTTCTAGATACATCTCAAGTCAACGAGATAAATCTGCACCACGATCTAGGAGGAATGACAAATTATATCACGGACTGCTTATGAGCCCGCCAAGACAAAGAGTTCATTATGTGTGCATATAACCAATAGTAAGGGTGTACCCTAATTAGCTACCCCTCCACGACGTGTATAATTTTTGTATTTAACTAACAATATATTAATGATATAGGTACCATTGGATTCTTCTGATCTTAGTGCTGAAGTGGAGTATGGTATACTACCTTAACTCTAAAATTTTTAAGAACTCCGAAACTAATGAGAAATACAATTGGTCCAGAATTGAAGCTGCACTCAATGACGCGTGGGGTCAATATGTGGGAAAAGGAGGAACGCATAAGCAAGGCAGCCCCAAGCTCAGTCACAAAAAAGATTTCCCTGTCCGTCAACAAGTGTGTGACCAGTGATTTTGTATACAATATATATGTTCTAAGTACTTTGAAGTGTATACATACACTAACTTAGCGCCTCACACGCAGGAAAAGATTTCCAACACTCAGGCTCGCAGCTTCGAACCAATTAGAGAGGACATAGCACATTTCATACTTGATGAAATCATATCTTCCAAAGGAAGCTTTAGAGTACAGTCGTAGCTCGTCTCTAAATGGTTGAACCATTTTCCAATGCTTGTCAAAAACATGAGATTATGTATCATTTATATATCTATTATATGTAATACAATCCGATCTGATATTTCTGTATATACTTGCAATGCTAATTACATATAAATTTGTTCCAATTTATAACTCGATTTTGCAGGTCTTGATGATTAACTCTTGGGGATGTGAGTGACATATGTGAATGGATGTGTGAATGTGAATGTGATCACTAAATGTTAATTGATTTGCGAATTGCTTTGAATGGGGTTACTGGGAAAGGGAATATATATATCTGCTTCTGTCATTTTGCAGCGGGCATGGCTAGTGAAGGCCTGAGGCTAGAAAAAACAAAATTTATTTTTTGGTAAAATACTCATCCATGATGGGCTTTAAATAAAGCCTGATTAAGATGAGCTCATCCATGACGGGCTTAACTTTATGCCCGATTGACATGAGTCATCCATTACAGGCTTAACTTTAAGCCCGATTGAGATAAGTCATCCGCGATGGGCTTAAGTTTAAGCCCGACGGAGATGAGTCATCCGTGACGGGCTTAACTTTAAGCCTAATTGAGATGACCTCATTTGTGATAGGTGCCATACCATACGATCTCAAGTACGAGCCCGTCACGAATGAGATCATTGGTGACAGGGCCTAGTTTGGCCCTAGTTTGACTTGTCTGCTTGGTCAAACCTATCGGTGACGGGCTTTCGTTTTGGCCCGATAGAGATAACTGCCATCCGTGATGGCCAAATGCCCGATAGAGATGACTTCTCACATCAGTGTCACACACGAAAATTCACTAATAATTTTCGAACTAATTTGTGCATTAAAATCCTCGTCCAGGAATCAGCCGAGGTACAGAAATCGATAATTTAATATACAAATCCATCATCATAATAACATTATATACTTACAAAAGAAAAGAAAACAGCAGCGGAAAAACGATCTAGCGATGGCTTCAGCTCCACTCCCACAGGCAGCTCAACTGGGGTATAAGCCAAACGTCTTCTTCGGAAACTTTCTTCCTGAGGTTTGATTGATTATTGCAAGAGTGAGTACATGGAATACTCAGTAAGCCGCACATCAAATATGCAAGTGCACAAAGATACCAAAGGTTGGCATAATATATAAGCTCATTTTCAAAAGCAGCATTTAGCAAACATTTCAGAATTTGTAAAACAGTAGAGTAATTATAATCATTAATATTAATCAACACTGAACAACACACCAATGCTGCACAGGGCCAACCAAACCTGAACAACCAACCCCGGTCGTACAGATCAAACCTCCAAACCAGGAATTAACCATTCCAAACCAAGAGTTAAACAGAAGTATCATCACTTATCACATTATTATTATTAATGAGTAGTATGGGACTAATCACGAAAAACATTGTTAAACCCGCCCATAACCGCGGGTCTAGCTATTCGAATAGTTTTACTCTGGCCAGAGATTTACCACTGTACCCACAAGACATAGCCCATAACATGTTACCATGCCCTCAATACCACCACGGTACCTCGAAACGGGACTGTGACAGTACCCCTCTGCATAACACAACTCACCATAGTGAACCATTGTCGGATCATAGTCACCCCCTTTTAGCCAAGGTATGGACTCCGCAGCGACCCCCGTGGGCTTATCTCCACCACTTCACAGTCTGGTACCCCACAATGAACCACGCTATACAGAAGGTAAAGCCGTTGCCCACGCTGGCTTGTGGTTGGCATGGTTAATGTTTCATAACAATAACTCGCGAAATGGTCCTTAATTGTCATGAGCACAAGTATCCAAATATCATCTCCAACCATGTGCTCACAACCCACCATTGGTCAAGTTTTAGTTGGTAATTAATTAATTTATCAATCACGATTGATCATCATGAGCTACCATTAAATAGACATCATTAAGATATAAGTGAAACATTAAGAAATTATATCTAATATTTAGCTGAACCAATATATCAAGTCCAACTAGTAAAGTTAATAACCCAATGTATCAAGGAATAGGGTAATCAATGCAAATTGGCCATAACAAAGGAATAGGTTCACAGCACCCAATGACATTTGAAAATAAATGCACATTTGAAATAAATAGAGAATTTAAATATAGGATCAACATGCTCAAAGGATTGTGTTTAGGATCTGTGTGACTTGCCTTGCAATGATCGGTCTTCAATTAGTCTTCTGGAACACTTCCGACGCTCACACGAACCTTCGAAACAATGGAAACGACAAGCTAATACGCAAAACAAGGAAAAGACTAAGAAAATCTAAATAAACAGTACATAAAAAGTAAACAAACATGTAGATCATGATTTTAGATGACTTATGAGACTTGAACGACCTCATTCCGACTTCATATGAATTAATTATGAACTTTACAAAATTTAATCCAATTTAGAATATTAAAGAAAAGATTATTCCAAATTAATTAAATAATTTCCTGACAGAGGGTAAACTCTTCAGCGGGGGACAGTGAGGGCTCCCCTTTTGAGTTCAGCCCAGGGCGCGAGGAACACGTTGCCAGCTCTTACTCCGATGCGCCGGTGGCGTCGAGGGAGAGAGAGAGAGAGTTTCGCACGAGAGAGGGCGGTGGCGCGAGCGATTATACAGGTTCGGGCCATAGGCGAGGCGTAATACCCTACTCCTGTGTGATGGACTATATCAGTTCTTGTTATTAGGGATCGAACCCCCTTTCCTCTAAGTCTGGGCCTCCTTTTATACTCCCAAGGGGACACCACATGGGCTGAATAGGCTATATTCTAGAGAAAAGGAAAAATATTCTTTTACAATTAAGGACCACACTGTTGCTCGAGGCAGAAGTTCTCCGTTCTGCAGTGCTGAAGTGATCCTTGCCAGGCTGCGCATCACTCGTATGTGACACTGCGCGTCATTCCTTATTAAACGGCCAGAGACTTGCATGCTCTACCTGTACGTGACGATGCGTGCCGAGTGATTAGACTTGGCTTACTAACCCCAGTTGGGTGACTGAGCCGAGTGACACAATGGGGCGTGCAGCGTACCTAACAGCGTGTAGACGGCATGCACGGCATTGTGCCGCGTCCCATCAGTCATTCACACTGGTCACAGACCGGTCAGCTGGCTGCAACCGATGTCAGGCGCGCGTGCGTGTCTACTCGCATTTACTGCGGCATGCGCGCGCAGGCGCACTCCACCTGCACCGCCATTAATGGGGGTAGGTGAGGGCTGGGAGCGCCCACCTACTCTATCCCACGTGGCGACGGCCCGAGGGGGTCGGGGGAGCTCGACCCCTGCTATGGACGTAAGCAGGAGGCGCTAGCACTTAGAACGGGTAGCCGCCACATCACCCTTGGGCCCGATCCCCGCTTGGGGGATGGCCACATGGGCGCACGGGGCCACCTCAAGCCCTAAGTCAACATACCCCTGGGCCTATGACACCAACATTTACAAATAATTTATAACTGAGAGAAAAGATGAAAAACATCCTCCGGTACAAAGATTGAATAAAATTTGGTAGATAACATATAGTATAAAGGAACAATATGTCGTTGAAATGAGAGGGAAAATGATTGAGATTGAGTTTACCAGTTTTTGACCTAGAGCAGATGGCTCGGATTGATCTGATCTAGGGTTTAGAGATGAGTGACACATCAGCATCCATGTGAGATAGACGTTGACATGGCGATGACGTGGCAACTACCGTCGCTGACGTGAACACGCCACGCGGGATAGACGGCTGGCAGCACGGGGTTCGATGGTCACCGGTGAAACATGGCATGGTGACGCAAACAGAGGACACTGGGAAAGAGAGCACGATGAGAGGAGCTCACCGAGGGGTGGTGCGACGACGGACGATGACGGATGACGATCTGCGGCGAGGTAGATGCGCGATGACGTCGGGTTGATGGTGACAACGATGTTCCGACGAACTTCGGTGGCAACGGAGGGGTGGACGGTGTTCTTCTCGTAGTTGCGAATCCAATGGAGGCGAGGACGAATCTTGATGACGACGGGAGGAGCGGCAGGGCTTCACCGGAGAGCATAAAATAACAACGAAGTCGGCCTTCACGGTGACAAAGGAGACCAGCGGGTTTCGGTGGAGGAGAAGGAGTGGCCGAGGTAGAACTCGGCCTTGCGAAGCTGGTGGAGGTGGCGGCGTTGGACGGCGTCGGCCGAGGTGGCGGCTAGCGACGGCTGGAACGGCGGCCGGCGGTGGAGAGAGAAGGCGAGCGCGGGGAGAGGTGGCTAGGGCACGTCGGCGTGAGAAAAGGAGGGGAAACGGAAGAGGAGACCCTGGGCATCGTTTATATAGGTGGAGGAGGGAGAGATCGGCTCGGATTTGAAGGGATTTGGCTATGGAAAATTAGGTTTATACCGAGTTCACCGGATAAGAACGAGGCTGAAATTCGTGGGGTTTAACACGAATTTGATGTTGATTTCTTGGGGATATGGTGGAGGAGATTGAGGGGAATCCGTTCCCGCAACTAATTTTGGAAGGGGAGCAACGGGGAGGCCGGATTTGGTGTAGGATTTTGTGCTGCTACAGTGCACGCACTGCAGGGGCACGGGAAGGAGATGGCTGGAGGAAGAAGATGCACTCTAGTGCGAGGGAGGTATGTAGACTTTCTGCCGGACTTCTTTCTTCCTTAGCCCGATTGAAGAGGGAGGCAAGGCAGACTTCGCGGAGGGAAAGAAATAGGCTGGCAACAGAGAAGAGTCAAAAGGGAGAGAAAGCGGACTTTTCTAGATTCGGCCCAAACTTGGAAGGGAGGATTTTTAATTACTTTTCCAAATAAATTAATCATTGAAATGATCTTTGAATGGTTAAAAGTACTTTAATATTCAAATAATTCCAAGAAAAATCTTGCAAATACTTAAACACCCAAAGTATTTAACTAAATTATAATCATACCATTAAATAATTAATTTATTATTTATATAATGACTGAATTGTTCTTTGCATGTTTAAAATTAGTAATTGAGCTCTGAAAAATCCGAGAAAATTCCAGAGAGTAGAATTAACCATGGAGAATTTAATTTCCCACATTTAACTTCACTTGTAAATTAATGAACATTTAATATAAATTCTAGGAATAATTTATAAATCCCTAAAACGAAAATCAGGGTGTGACAATCAGTGACCTGTTGGTTCATGACGGGACCCGTCCCCGACACTGTTGAGGCTTGCCGCCCGATTAAGATGAGGTATCCCGTGCTAGTGAAGGGGGCATTGTGGGTCGGGGGTGGGATGGCGCGGGCCATAACTATTGATGGAAAAAACACACAACAACCTGAGTGATTTTCTTCACTCTAGTGCTGGTCCAAATCTTGCTTTCGAGTTGAGGGTGTGCCAGTTGGTTTGATCCTAGAACCAACTAGAATGAATAGAACAATTAAATTGGCAAACGATATCCGATCGGCTAAAGTGCCGATGATGTATCGTCTATGACCTAGCCGATGCAATTCAACTGAATTGGTTGTAAGGTGTAGAATAGGTAAAAGTAATCAAGCCTGAAATATATTTCAACAGTTGTAGCTGCAATCAATCATGTAATCCTAATTCAATCTTCTATGAAATACAAGAAAAATGTATGGATCATACTCAATCAAAGACAATATGGATTGCTTATGAATCTGATCAAATGAATTAAAGATTAAATGTGTTTATATCATAACCGATGATACAATATTTAGGTTGAAGTAAATACTGTATCAGCTAATACTCTGATACAACCTTATATAGAATATCAATCTAAGTAAATATATCAAGGATTTGCCTGATATATTTAAATAGAGTGATACACCTATATAAGGGGTAGATATAACATAAAAAGTATGATTAAGAGAATTAAACACGACAAAACAGTTATATCAGCTAAGATCAGATAAAACCCCGATTCTACCCTTATTGGCAATCAAAGAGGCCGGTTAGTTTTTTAGGATTCTAAACACGACTTACTAGGTCAAACCCAATTGATGCAACACTAATTATGACAAGAAATATAAAGTCTAAACAATCAAGTTTTTGACTGATTTTCTAGGTGGTATCTTAGTTAATCTACGTCGACAAAACAATTTAACCAAAAACCAGCATAACCCTATAAAAGATTGGCCCGGTATAAGTAAATCGTATCGATGACATAGATTAACCAAGATATACGATAATTAGTGATTATAAAAATGGATTAAAATATCTAAAACGACATAATAATCTCACTGATACAAACCACTGTGACAAGTAGTACCTCTTGTCGAAAGTTCGAAACCGATGCCCAACTCGAAGCAAGAACTCACCGAGAAAGATTAAAACAAAAAGGTTGGCGATGCACTGAGAGTATACTGAAGTGGTGTTAAAATATCTTACATAACCTTGGCCGTCTATTTATACCCCAAATATAAAAACTTATCCATACCAGACACCACTCAAACTTGGCTACATTACAATAATAGACAAAAACAAGCCCCTAGGCAGACTCTTACCACGAATATCTTAAAGGAAACTACTTATTATCCTAATTAATAGATACAGTTTCCTATCCTAGATGCTATCCTTGTTTGGCAATATCTGTGATGTTTTAATCCAAACCCAACTCTGTCTATATCAGCTAATCGTGTCTAACTCTGTATGGGCCGATAGAGCCCACAGCCAATGTAAACTTTGTTTCCGAACATAACTCATCTCCTCCAGATCCGCTTCGGTTTTATATCCAACGCCGAATCCTCTTTACCAAATTTTATTGTTAACACCGACCCACCCTGCCCAATGGCTAGAGTATGCAATCTTATAATCTCCCTTGGGGTAGGAGAAATTACCAAGTAAATTAAATAGTGGAAGCTATGCATTAGAATAGTCACATATATACACGGGCTACTTCTAGTTTTATCTTCTCGATTCTTCTTTTAAGAGCTAAGTATAATAAACCTATAAATACGCGAGCCTTAAGGTATGATGCAAATTTATGTGATGATGTGGAAGACAGTAAAGAGAAGAGAGAGAAGGGAGTCCATCTCTATACAATTTCAAGGAAGACTAGGGAGAGAAAGAGTAGTTGATTGGAGCAGGTGTACTGGGGCTAGTGCACTAGAGACAAAATTCTACTCCCTTCATCCAAAAAAAACAAACCTAGGACAGAATTGGATACATACTAGGAATAAGAATAGAGGGACATCCTATTACCACGAATCTGAACAGTCCTATACCCAGATCCTATTCTAGGTTTGTTTTTTATGGGATGGAGGGAGTATGTATGTTCGTTTTAAGGGAATACAGGAGGAAGAGGACGAACCTGACAAGTGGGATCAAGCGCAATTTTGACCTTTTACACTATTTCTCTTTCCTATTCAACTGGAATGAATATTAGAATGGTCGAGGCGTCCAGTAGCAAATATCCATATTTTGCTAGTGTCTCTCCCCGAAGATCAACTTTGGGCATGTACATGAGTTAAAACCAGAAAGTTGGAACGTCTTCCAGCAAAATTTGCCTAGTTTTAAATTAATGAGTTGATGGGTGAAAAGATAATTATAGGTAGCCCATAATGACTATTTTTATCTCTCATCTCACTTACAATACACTAATGTCATATCAAAAAATGGTCTTATGTGGAAAGCTATTTCTTGCCATAGATGATAGAGAGTATTGGGAGTGCCATGAGACATTTTGGACACTTGTCCTTTATCTTGTTTGTCAACTTATTCTTCAACTTAGAGCTGTCAACTTATTCTTCAACTTAGAGCAAGTTTAATGGTAGAGTTAATTATTACCTATAAGCCCACAATAGAGTTAACGTGTATAATATATTAGTTGTAAGATTAATTAACTTCATTTTTTTCTTCTCTCTATGAACATAATGATCTATCTTTTAGAGTATATGTAGAGCTAGCTTTTGCAGTAGAGCCAATACTTCATATTTATCTTTATCTCTCCTTCTCATAAGTCTTATAGTTGGCTTATAGCTCTTACTCAACTAAATAGATGTCATGGCTCACAGTTAAATAATTTTGTCTTTCCCAATCACTATAAGGAAAACACCTAGAGGTGTTTACTGTAGATGCATTTTTTCTAATGTCTCTTTCACATTGTAGGGGCATTATAAAATCACAAGTGGCTTATATAAAATGCCTTTACAAACCGAGAGGTATTTTTATAAAATGCCTTTATGCTTTGTGGCACTTGTGGTTTTTCTATGACTAATTGAGATGCATGTTGACTTAGTGTCTTTTCCAGTTTATCAAATTCTAGAAATTTTCACTTTTTACATTATCGGAAGAGATCGAAAGTTAATTTATAAATGGAAGTAGTAACATATCAATTATGCTACTAATATATATATAGTGTTTTAGTTTGATGCATCCGTCCAAGCTGAGATGTGTTACAATTGATTGTATAATTCATTTGGTTAATTCATATTTGTTATATGAGGACTCCACATGTTAGAGACATACGATGTGATTCGGAAAATTTAGCAATTAATTGAATTAATATATTCCAATATGATACTCCATAGAAAAATACTCAATCCATTCTATAATATAGTATTTTTTTGGCTACGAACCTGGTAATGCCTATATTCAAATTCATAGCAAAAATTGCTATATTTTGATGACACATTGGTAGATATTCATAGATGACAGCAGACAAGATATTTATGCAGTGATGCGCGCCCATGAGGCATGGAAGTTTCTAGATAGTTGGTGTATGAGCCGTGCTATAGCTAGGGTGGTGCAAAGCAAGATGTGCAGCTTGTTGCAACGTAGATAGATGGCTACGGTTATCATAACGAGGAGGTCAGATAGTTGCAATGATATCTGTGTCCTGTGCGTATTTTCTGTTTCATTTGTTATTTACCACGGTGGAGAAACAATTTCTCAAAACCTCCTCGATTGAGCTAGCACTACCAAAAACGAGGTAATCAATGCCGGTTCCCGGTTGGAAAACTCTATGCCAGTCTTTCGAACCGGTACTCAATAAGCGGTACAAGAGTACTAAGTCACTATTGCATAAATGATTTTTTCATGCGGTCAAAACTGATTTTTGCAGGTACATGGGTGATTCATCTGCACCCAGGTATGTGCAAAAAATCAGTATTTTTGCATGCGGGTAGAGCATTCACATATGGGTGGGGTTAAGGCCTCCAACTGCAAAAATAATTTTAGCCAAAAAAATAAAAATTCCAAACCCTAGAATCTAAAACCGCTGTCACGCCTGAATCCGTTGTCGTCATCGTCGTGCCTGGATGCCGTCATCATTATCGTTGGATTAGCGGATCCGCTTCTCCCATTACCGCCGCCCGAGCTCTCGCTTGAGACCACCGCACTCGCCCACTGGACCCACCGCCGCTGCTCCCTGAGACCACCGCCCTAGTTCGAGACCACCAGCGCCCGTCGTTGCCAGGAGTGTCACTACTAAAGAATAGATTTTTCCTGATGAGACCCCATCTAGGTTGCAAGCGGACCATAATTGCTCTTGCATGCAAAAATCGCTCCCTTGGACTGTTCAAGGACCGCATGCAAATTTCAATTTTCTGTAGGCGCCTGCGAAAATTGAGCTATTTTCAGTCTATTTTTCGGAGGCGACCTCTTAAGAGGCTAGCCTAACACTAGCCCACCAGGTCGAGCTGATCCTTAAAGTATCTAAGCCATCTCCTCATCCTTGTCCTCTCCACTCCACTTCTTCTTTCCTTTCCTCTCCTCCACTTCCTCTCTTCTCCACCTTATCTCCCTCACCATATCCTCCTCCTCTCTCTCTCAACGGAAGCTTGGTGTCAATGACACTACAGCACAGAGGCAGGTCTAGCAGTGTCTTCAGCGGATCTTGCACCGCGGGTGATGGGAGGGTCAGATCCACCCCCACAGGCCTCAGGAGTGTCCGGCCTCCTTCGCATCTTCTTCTCCATTGTCGACCCAGCAGTGATGGCCTCAGGAGGTATGGATATGCCACTGTTGGACCCGAGAGCCGCTGGCATCCCTCGGCTTTCCTTCTCCGTCGTTGATCCGATGGTGGCAGTCTCGGGAGGTGCAGATCCGCCGCACCGGACTTGGGAGCGGCAGGCTTTTCTCGCCTCTACTTCTCCGTTGTAGACCCGGCGGCAGCGACCTCGAGAGGGCTGGATTCGTCGCTGCCAGACCCGGAACCGGTGGCAGCGGGAGCGACCTCGGGATGGCACCCATGGGAATTCCGGCGGCGGGCTGGCACCCATAGGAGCGGAATATCCACCTAGTATGGCTGGGGATGATGGGAGCGATGGCAGTGAGTTCAGCTTGGATGATGATGACGGCCAGTAGGATGGCACTGGGTGTCAAAGACTAGTCCCGCCACTCCGGCGAGGGAGGCGGAGGACTATGCTTCAGTCTGTGGCGACATTGATGGTTTTGCCAACGGTGAGAGGATGGTGGCAGCATGGTTGGATTGGGTAGGGTTTCTGGATTTTGATGTTCCATGGTGTCGGCAAAGGGAGCCACGTGGGAAAATTCTTTTTCGCATGCGGATCGGCTAGCCGCCTAGAAAATTAATGATTTTCACATACATCTACGGGCAGGCGGGTGCTTCGCCCACCTGCCAAAATGTGTTTTGACCATATGGAAAAAGGGCTTTTGTAGTAGTGTGGGGAGATGGAGATGGAGGAGACGGGAGAGGAGTGGGAGGGAGAGAGGGGGGAGAAAAGAAAAGCAGTGGGGAGAGGAGAGGGAGATATGCCATACTTGAGTGGAGGGGAGACTTGAAGTGGGAGAGAGAGGAGGGGAAAAAAGAGTGGGAAGAGAGAGTGGGGCATTTTTGGATGCGGGCATCCTAAGAGGCTCGCATGCAAAAATAGACTTATTTTCGATTTTTGCATGCTGTCCTTGAACCATCCTTAGGTTAGCCATTTTTGCACGTGGGGGTATTTATAGTCTGCCTGCAACCTAGAGGGGGGCTCATCCGGAAAAAAATGATTCTGTGGTAGTGAGTAAATCGGATGATAAGTGATTTCTATGCAAAAAGGTAATTTTATAGAATTATGTCTAAGTACACAAAATCACAGGGATTTATCCTAAAGATTCACAACACCACACCATTAACTAATTTTACATTCTCCTATATCAAAATTTTAAAAAGCTTTACTTACATGCATGTAACATTTATATGATGGATAAAAAACTCATAAATTTAAGATGTAATTGTAGAACTCATAAGGATGGTAGATCAAAGTCAAATGATCAATAGTGTTGTTTTGTGCAACTTAGATCACAATACCTAGGGTTAAGCGAAATTTACTTTTAAGAAAACACATTGAGCTGACTCGCTGCATTAATCCAGCTCACTGCATAGAGCCGGAATTTCAATTGTTCATCCACAAACTAACACATTACATATTCAATTTCTATCAAGTCTAAAATTTTACCAAAATTGGAAGATTATCATCAATTTATACCTGATCTAAACTTGAAAAGGTTATCAATCAACCAAGAACACTACCAAATCCCCATTCACATGCACATATGCCATTCACATATATTTAACAGAACCATTCACATAACATCCATATTGCTCACATATTTCACACATCCATATTGCTCAACTAGTAAGCATCATAACCTGCAATATATATCTAGGAAGAATTTACATAGACATAACAAATATAATAAACATCAGTGTTACATAATCACGTGTCTTTGACAATTCAATTAAGATGTTAAATAATGTTCATCATTTAATCTTAACCCTAAACATTCCTTTTGGGTGAATTATTTCGCGAAGGATGAACCGGCTATCTCCTCACGAATCTCCTCAAAGCTGCTACCCGGATCCTTTGAAAATTTGTCCTACATGTACATAATTCGAAATTAGTCGATCGATCTCTACGTATATATGTATATAGATATACTTCGATGTAGTTAGAATATGTCACAAATGAGAACACAAACCTCAAATTCAGCCGAAGTCTCCACCTTATCTTTTCATAAAAGGCGCATGTTGTAGCAGACATGGAATCCGCACTGGTCGTCTATTTGTTGTTTTACTGGGAAGGCCTTTTTGTGGATAAGTGTGTCCTGTCCTGTCTTACGAAGGCCTCCTTTTTGCACATATTGGCCCCACGCTTTATCTACCGCTAGTTGAATCGGGGTCCAACCATATGCTTTGTTATCAATTCTGGAGTTTAGATAGTGACATGTACTCCACTTTGGCGTTATGACTAGAAGGATCCAATGGCCACTGCGGCATTAATATAGTTAAAGTTAAATACAAAAGCTAGACGTGTAATGCAATGTATTTAGGGAACACGCTTACTATTGATTATAGGTGCACATAATGTACTCCCTATCTTATCGGGCCCAGAAGGTGTCAAACATGTAGTTTACCATTCCTTGACGGTCACCTTCAATATTTGTGACAGTGACTACTTGAGGATCAAGGAAGGCAACTTCCGGTGCATTCTTGAGACACCACTTCCAACTATACCTACACGCAAGACAAACGCTCTTATAAGCATGTTATACGGATTGAGATGGCTAATTTTCATGAGCAACAATACTTACAAGGAGTAGCACTTGAGGAGGGTTGTGTCCACCGATTGGAGCCTGTAAAGGTCGAATAGATCCTTGAAGTCTACCATGATTTAATTCGGTGGCCCTAGGAATGGCGCTCGGTCGTGTTGGCCTATTATATCGTTCTCTCTATTCTTCCTCCTCACGTTGGATCTCTCGATGTAGTACATGTGAAGCTCCTTGCAAGCAGTGCCCATTGTTCCTAGCACGTCGTCTCCAACCAATGACATGCCTAGTTCGAAGGACGATGGAGGAACGGTCTTACTATGTACTACCTGCACCTTGCTCATATCTAGCTTTGTTGGAGCAAGACGTGAGACCTTCAGCTTTCCTTTTCCTCGCCCCCTTGCAGCAGGTTTTTCGATAGCTATTCTCTGGGGGGAAGAATGCGCCTTCTTGCTCTTCTTCATGGGTGGGGGTTTAGTGATGGCCATGCTATCGGCCTCCATATGCTCGTCCCCAAAATCCGTGTCGTACTGTAACTGCACATCGTCAGTCTGTTCATGATGAGCGGGAGCTGGAGGAGCAGGGGCAGGTTGTACTGGCGGACGACCGCCTAGTGCAGTGGTTGGTCTCGGAATCACCCTTATCTTAATGAGGTCCTTGGGCCATTGGATGAAGGTTCCACGTGTATTTCATAGGGTTAGGACCTCGTCGTTCGGTGGATGCCTGAGTGGGAAATGATCGAATTTAGGCTTCACCGAGTCAACTTGCACTTTCAGACAGTCAGCCCTAAGTTGCGCCCCATGCACTCTTGTCTCTGGGTTGGCTTGAACGCAAGTCCCTCAGTTGCAGGAACCGAGAAGGTCAGCATCATGCTAACTATCAGGATGCAGCTGGTTGGTTCCTACGATAGATTCATCCATATTTTTAGAATATCATGTAACATATGGTTTCGTTAAGATTTTTATGCGTTGCGGACAAGAGATTTACCATTATGTGGTCGACGGCGGTGGGGACCGATGGTGGAATTTCCCCCACCTCAGTTGATGTGCAACTGCCGCGCCTTTGCATGGGACTTGCTAAATCTTGTTGCATAGCAGTAGTGCCAGCCTCCGGGATATGTTGCTCTTCTCGAATCTCTTGCTTGATACGGGCCCTCATCGATTCGAGGTTATTGTCGAATTCAGAGCTCAATTGGGCTCTGACCTGCTCCCGGATCTAGGCGGCAAGGCGTGCATCTTTTTGCGCCTTCGTGACTGTCTGCTTCTTGTACTGCCACGCATAGTCTGGAAATCCAACTTTCCATGGCATGTTGGAGCCAATTCCCCTTGTCCATCCACGGTGTTCCTTGGTGCCCAACGCTTTAGTGAGGATGTTGTCCTCGCATCTTTGAGAGCTGGCCTCTTGCGAGGCTTGTTGCTCGGCAACCAACTCCTTCTGCAGTACAGTTGAGTTCTATTCAATCAAAAGTTCATTGGAAACAATGTGAACAAATATTGAGAGTAGGCACTTACTATATTATCATACACTTGTGGATCTTGGGGATTTGGGAGTGAAATTGTCCCATCTTCATTCTTCTGGTACCTCGCCCGGGCCCAGTTCCTTGCTCGTGGGTGTGGGATATCGGCAAACACCGGCGGTTTGGGGAGGAGGTGGCCGGCGGTGGCTTGGGGAGGATGTTGCCAGCGATGGTTGAATGCGGTGGCAGCGGCGTGGGGAGGAGGTGGGGAGGAGGTGGCCGGCGTCTTGGTCAGCAGCGGTAAGCTCCCAGTGCGCGGCGGCGGTGCAAGGGCGCTAGGGTTTTCGATCCAGATCTGAGGGGAAAGAACCCTCATCTTAGTACGGTCAAACAAACATCTCAATCGGGCTTACACTAGAGCTCATCACGGATGACTCATCTGTGACAGGCTCTAGTCCAGGCCCAATTGTGATGACGTCATCTCAATCGGGCAATAAACCACTGCCCATCACGGATGTGATCATCCGTGACGGGCTCTAGTTTACGCCCGATAGAGATTACGTCATCTCTATTGGGCATTATAGTACAGCCCCGTCATAGATTACATTTGTTTCCCGTTCATTGTTGACCTGAAGTGAAAATAATTAACTACAATAAAATAATTCACTTATTATTCCAAATAATTAACTAAAGTACAATAATTCACTAAATGTACTAAATTGACAACAAAAATTATTACGAGCTGCACCAAATTAACTAAGGTTTTTTACTAATACAAAATACTTCATTAGTTTCCAAAAATAACAAAACAAATAAGTACAACGGGATCGGTCACAAGGTTATGTTCCATATGTTATGATCTAGTATATGCCAAAGGCTCTTGTGGATCATCGTCAAGGTCGATATGAGGTCTTACGAGAAGATTCTGGTTGTATTCTTCTTCATCGACGATGTTGTCAACACCAACAATTCGGCGCTTGCCATCCCTCACGATGTGCATCTTCCTGTTGGCGGGGTCTTTTATGTAGAAAATCTGCCCAACCTGTATCGCAAGTATGAATGGTTCGTCGGCGTATCCAACCGTGCATAGATCTACTAAAGTGAAACCTTCCTTATCGACTTTAACACCAGTGCATATATTTACCCAACGGCATCGAAACAAAGAAACCTTGAACTTCACGTAGTTGAGCTCCCAGATCTGCTCAATGCGGTCGTAGTATGTGTTCGACCCAACTTTATCCCCATCGCTGTTTTGTACTGTGCTTTTGTCATCTTGCTGAACGGTGTAAAATATGTATCCATTAATATCGTATCCTTGCCATGTGTCTATGGCCCAACACGGTCCCATTCCCAACAACTGCACTATTTCAGTTGGGATATCCGTCAACATTGTGACACGATTCTTGAACCATACGTTGAACCGAGAGGTATGTTCTCTATTAATCCATGTCTCAGATTGCCCCAAGTTCTCCTGCCGGATTTTCGCTAAGTGCTCCTCAAAGTATGGGCCAACTTCTGCCATGTGTTGGAGCATAGCAAAATGAGCCTGCGCGTAGGAAGCTTGATCGGGCCTAATTCTTTTCCTCCCTATTGTGCCAGCACCTAACAACCTTCCTTCGTGACGAGACGCTGGAACTCCGATAGGATCAGCCACGGACATGTAATCCACGCAGAACTCAATAACCTCCTCGGTCGGGTAGCCTTCAATGATGCTCCCCTCCGGTTTTGCTCTGTTCCGGACGTATGACTTCAGAACTCCCATGTACCTCTCGAACGGGTACATTTCTCTTAGAAAAGCTGGGCCACATAGTTTTGTTTGCTTCACAAGATGAACAGGGAGATGAACCATAACATCAAAGAAAGATAGTGGAAAAAACATCTCCATGTGGTAGAGGGTATTGACAATATCGATCTGCAACCCATTTAGATCTTCGGGATCTATAACTTTCTGTCCGATTGCATTGGAAAAGGCACATAGACGTTGGATCGTATGACGGAATTTGGGTGGAAGAATGCCTCTAATAGCAACTAGTAAGATCTGTGTGATTAGCTCCTGGCAATCGTGAGACTTCATTACAACTAGTTTTAGGTCTTCCTATTTGACGGACTTACTAATCCTCGCTGAATAGCCCGATGGAACTTTAATATCTTTCAGGCATGATAACTTTGCGATCTTCTCATCCTTCGACAGTGTGTGGCAGGCTAGAGGGAGTACACTATACATGTCTCTGCATCTGTTACGGGCTGGAGTTAACTGCGAATGTTTATTTCCTGTAGATCAAGGCGTGCGTTCAACCCGTCCTTTGTTTTGCTGAGAATATTCGGCAGCAGGCCAACCAAACTCTCACACACATTCTTTTCTACATGCATGAGATCAACACAATGACGGACCTCAATATCTTTCCAGTAAGGTAGTCACCAAAATATGGACTTTTTCTTCCACATACCCTTGTCCTTTGCCGGAATACGTGTTCTTTTCTTCCCATACTCATTGGTTATGTCCTCGACCAAGTTGTGGACCTCATCTCCGGACAAATCCTTGGGAGCAGGCAGAAGTTCTCTGTTCCCGTTGAAAATTTTCTTATTCCTTCTAAATGCATGACGTAGCGGGAGCCACCTCCTAGGACCCATATAAACCATCTTTCGTGATTTCTTCAACCACTGGCTGCGTATATGTTCCATGCAGTCGTAGCAAGCCTTCTTTCCTTTCACGGTTTGGCTGGAAAGATTACCGAGGGCGGGATAGTTATTAACGGTGCAGAACAATAGAACTCGTAGCTTGATGTTCTCCTGACCATATGCATCCCAAGTTTCCACACCTTCTTTCCAGAGAATCTCAAGATCATCCATAACAGGCTCCAAGAACACGTCGATATCATTGTCCGGTTATTTCGGTCCTTTGATTAGCAAGCACAACATAATATATTTCGTTTTAAAGCACAACCATGGCGGTAGGTTAAAGTTTGAAATAAGAACTGGCCAAGTGCAGTGAGTACTACTCATGTCTACAAAAGGATTGATGCCATCCGTACACAGACATAGCCTCATCTTTCTGGGGTCGGCAGCAAAATCTTTGTGTTTTTGATCGATATTCCTCCATTGAATCGAATCCGCTGGGTGTCTTAGCATACCGTCTTTCCTTCTCTCCGTGGCATGCCAATGTACTAACTTCGCTTCCTTGGGGTTGGCTAAGATTCTTTTGAAATGATCAATGATAGGTAGATACCACACAACCTTCAAGGGACCACCCCGCTTTGACTTCTTTCCATCATCAGGACTTTTCTTTCGCTTGTATCGAGAAGCCTTGCAAACAGGACAAACATCTAAGTCTGCATATTGCTTGTGGTACAATATGCAGTCGTTTGGACAAGCGTGAATTCTACGGATCTCTAACCCAGGGATACAAAACCTGCTTTGCTTCATATGTCATCTCGGGCAATGTGTTCTCATCAGGTAGCATGGCCTTCAAAATTTTCAAAAGATCTGTGAAACTCTTGTCTGTCCATCCACTACTTTTCTTCAGCTTCATTAGATCTAAGGTAGCTGACAATTTGGTGTGCTTTACTTTGCATCCGGCATATAGAGGCGTCTGCGAGTCACTAACCAACCTGCTGAACTTTATGGAATCTCTCTCGTTGTAAGTTGGGTCCTCAACATCACGTAACATGTCTTGCAGTAGATCGTGATCCACATCAACCATTTCACCGAACAGTGGAGAAGGTACAAACATGCCATGCTCATCTTCATCTTCCTAATTTTGCGCACCACTTCTGTCTGTAGCTGCACCACTTCCTAATTCTTGCTCTCCATGCTTGACCCAACATGTGTAGCCCTCCATGAATATTCGTTGTATCAGATGAGCGTGTACGTCCACTCGACTATCAAACATATTCTTATTCTTGCAATCTGCACATGGATAACTCATGTAATCGTTGTTTCTTCTTTTCCTATCCTCCTCCGTGGCATTCATAAAACTTAATACCCCATTTCTATACTCTTGACTATGACATTTCATAGTTTTCGCATACATCCAACTTCGATCCATCGCTACAGAAATAAAAAAAATTAGAGAAACATCTTATAAGATAAGTATTGCTAAATTAATTAAAATTGATGAATTTTCTAAATTAATGATTACTATTTGTCACTTACATTTATGAATTTACTGTTTTCTTTGGAAAAAAATTAAAATTTCACCCCTTTCAACCTCCCACCAAAATAGTGAATAGTGGGATACAGTTACACTAGCGGTTATGGGTATCTATAGTGTGAAATAACTATCTGTAATGGTCCAAAAATAACTTCTCTGTCGGGCATATAAGTTATCTTTATCGGGCCTAAATAAAAGCCCGTCACCGAGGAGTGTCATCTGTGACGGGCGTTGTTGTTATCTCAAACGGGCCTTAGTTTGGAGCCCATCACAGATGATGGTCATCCGTGACAGGCTCCAACTAGGGCCTGATTGAGATAGGGCCCGATTAAGATATTTAAGATTATCTCAATAGGGTCTAAACTAGAGCCCGTCAATAATATGTGTCATCCGTAACGGGCTTGAGTTTTATGCACATTTAACATGTCTCTTTGACCATATCTCAATCGGCTCCTTTTAGGTCCATTTGAGATGTATTCGTTGTGACAGCTCATAAAATGCAGTTAAGTTACAGGCCATCACAAATGAGAGGGTCTGCACTAGTGAATTGAATTTGGGAGGAGCTCGTGGTGCGGGCGTTCTCATCACATTAGCACGCTTGGGTTGCCACTCCATGCCACAATTGGTCCACTAGGGCACCCGCACTGTTGCCACCACACCTCCCCCTCCTCTGTCACTGATGCTGGTAGCTCTATGACAAACAGCCATGGTAAGAGATGCAAGGAAATGACATGAATTGGGCCACTACCTCTACTGCAGGAGGGTCAGATCTAGCTGTCCTGAGCCAGGGTAGGGCTAGATCTTGTTGCACCGACAACGGGACTCAATGGATCAAGTTGATAGCGGTGCTACCGACTCAGGTTGCAGGAGGAGTCGTTGCCAGCGCCGGGAGGAAAGGAGTTATTAACCGTGCATGGAGAGGGGGACGCTGCTCACTGAGCTCCAAAAGAGGAGGGGTCATGGCCGACGCCATGAGAGAGGGAGGCAGTGCTCAGACTCGTTAGGGGCCCGCTGCTCGCCGAGCTATAGATGCGGAGGTGTCGTGGTCAGCACCAGGAGCCCAGGACAGAGGGAGGCAGCTGCTGCTGTTCAGGAGAGAGCGAGAGGGAGATAGCGGGGAAAGAGGCTGAGAGATCAAGTGAACTTTAACATTTTTTTCCACTTTCCGAACATTGTCTTGTTTTTCAGTAATTAACTAACACTGATGGGGTGTCATATGTCCTTGTCTAAATTTGCAGCCTTGCATGGGGCTCGTGAGGATAGAAATACCTCATATGTGCCGGTTTTACATGAACCTACCCACCATATGATGGATTCACCACGTATTTAGTGCTGCGTATTAGTCGAGGTTGATGTGACTACATTACGTATAAAACCATTGCTTATATCGTTTATCAACAGGCAAATTCATTTCATATCTCGCTCTAATTTAATTGCATTACAAATATGGCATTACCTAATGAACAAAATGCATATCTTTCTATGTTCAAGAATAACCTTCGTGTTTATTGCTGCATAAGGAAGTTAAACATGTAACTTGTGTGATTCATTAAGATATATAGATTAAGTCCTACACATTCTGGAAACCAATTTGCCATTCTAAAACAACACGAGCTTTAAATCACCACTAAATTTACATAAGAGTACCGTTTATGTGTTTCGAGCCCATGGTATGTGTTGGAAATATAGGCATAATTCGGTATATTTTAATCCAGAAAAACAAGATAATCAAAATGATCCAGTTATAGTGCTAAACATGAACATGCTGGTAACAGTAATGAACATGTTTAAGATTAAGGTTATTAGACTAACATACCCAGCGAATGCTCCCGAGGATGAGACATTATTGTTGTTGTTGCATCCATTGGTGTTGATGTTCTCCTCTCCGTCGGTGCTGCCTTTCTCTCCGTTGGTTGCCATCATAGATGTAGTCCTTGCTCTTGCGAACAGCACTAGGAAGGAGATGAAGTAGACGATTAGTGAGTACTCGCGCCTTGAGCTCCCCAAAAGATGAAGAGTAAGAGAGGCATGGAAGAGGAAGAGGAATAGAGTAACTCATTGTCATCAACTAGCCATTAACTATCGTCCACTAAAAAACCATCAACCAGCCATCAATTTGGAGTAATTGATATCGGTTACCAATTCATTAATCAAATGGATAAATTCTCAAAACTCTTTATCTTTACCATTGATATCCCATAAGAGAATGAATACACATAAATTCCTAGCATAATGAGCCTTAGAATTTATTTGATTTGATTGATCTAATGGATCAATTACCCAATTAAATCTAACAGTATGTACTTCATGCAAAGATCTCGAAGTATTCTTTTAATCAAGTGACGAAGCTAGAAAAGCAAAAGGCTCGATTAGGCTAAACTAATGAGACATTGCTTTTCTCAAAAAACCACATGGTGGTTTAAGAGGATTTAAGCAGGATTATGGAGAAAAACCTAGAGTTCAAGCTCAAGCTACCCTAAGCATGCCTCCACCCCTCTTTCAACGGATCCAACCTCATACCAAATTTTTGCGTGAACCATCCATAATTACTGAAACAAAGATGTTGCACCATTTATAATGAGTCTTTAGGCTCATTATTTCATTTCGGACCCCAAACTAAATGGGGATAGGGGTGAAGGATGACTCTCACACCCTGATTTTCTTTCAGAGATTTAATGTAGTTTAACAGTATATTTCTATAATTTATATTAGAATTTAAATTAATTTACAAGTCAAGTTACTGAGAGAAATAAAATTTCCTTTAATACATCATGGCTTGTAGTATTTTTCTTATATTCTCCATGCCCGAAAGTGCTCTTTGGAATTTTTTTAAAAGTTTCAGAGCTCATCTTGCCAAATTGTCCAAGTTTCTTAGAAGTAGTTTCTTACAACACATAATCATAACATTACAAAATTCATTCTGGTTCGGACCCTCGAGATGCATAAGGATTACAAGTGCTATAACCCCGAGTTGTCCAAGTACCTTGTCGAAGTAAGAAAGTTGGAGCACAGGTTTGATGATCTCGAAGTGCGCCATGTCTATCAGAAAGACAATGCTGATGACAACAACCTCGCCCGATGAGCTTCCAGAATAGAACCAACAGAACCTAGCAAGTTCCATGAAGTGTTAACCAGTCCTTCCGTCAAGAGTTCGACGAATGACAACATCGATAGAACCACCGACATTATCTTAGGAGGCCAATTGTATGATCGGGGATGATCTCTACAAGAATGACGCTAACGCAATACTGCTGAATTGTATCACTTCCGACAACGGCAAGGAGTTACTGCTCGACATACATGAAGGAATTCGTGGATCACATGCTGGAGGGAAAACTCTAGTCAACAAAGCCATCGGACAAGGTATTTACTGGCCATCAGCTCTCTAAGACATGACAGACGTGGTACAACAGCGTGAAGCTTGTCAATTCCATAGCAAACACACCAAGCTACCAGCCCATGCACTCCAAACCATCCCTCTATCCTGGCTGTCATCATGCTGGAGGCTTGACATTCTCAGACGGTTTCCACAAGGACAAGGAGGATACAAGTTCTTGTTTGTGGTTATCAACAAATCCACTAAGTGAATTGAGGCAGAGCCAACAAGAGAAATCAGAGCCGAGCACGCCATCAAGTTTATCCAAGGGATATTCTGCCGATACGGACTTCCAAACCGGATATTGACGGACAACATCTCCGAATTCACAAGCAGTGCCTTTCAAGACTACTTCTTAGAATATAGGGTCAAGATCTGCTTCGAGCGGGCCAACAGGATCATGCTTTAGGGAATCAAAACACGTGTATACGACAGGCTCATGGCCTACAATTCACGATGTATTGAGGAACTCCCTTCTGTTCTATGGGTCATCCGTACCACTTCAACTACACCAACCAAAGTGACCCTTTTCTTCCTCGTGTATGGTTCCGAAGCAATGCTCCCCACTAAGTTACACTATCAATCTACACGGGTTAGGGAGTACTCAGATGAGAACCAAGACAACCGACGAATAGAAGACGTCAACCTACTAGAAGTGCAACGAAAATAACCCTAAAACTAGTATATCGGTTGTAGATGTTAATGTTACATAATTAGAAAATCAATACTACTTTAGAAACAAGCAATTGGGATAGATCGGACTGAACCGAGACAGTATAAATTGCCCAAGTCTAAAGATAACATGGAATAACGATTATGCAGACTAATGTCATAACCGATATTTAGGTTTAAGTGCGTATCGGCTATAGCCCCGATACAACCTTATACTAGGATATTCTCTAGTAATAAATATATTCAATTATAACCAATTAGATTGGTATTAAACTGAATATATTTATATTTAGATTAGATCCTGATATAAGGGGCAGATATAGAACATTAAACAAAGCATAAAACAATATAAAACATCTATACCAGGTAAGATCGGCTGAAACCCCGATACTATCCTTGTTAACAACCATAAGACAGGCTAGATATCATGATTCTAAATACGACTTAACAGGTTGGACTTAACCAATGCAACATTAAGTATGAAAAGAAGCATGAGACCTAGAAAATCAAGCTGATGGTTACTTTTTCGGAATGGTAGATACATTATATAACCTAGATTAACAAAGTGATCTAGCCGATATCGACAAAACCCTAAAAGAATCTAGCCGATATAAGTAAATCGCGTTGTCGATCTAAGTTATATAACATATATGATAACTCGGAGAATCACAACATAGAACTAGAGTGTCATAAAGATGTAAGCACTAGTCCTAATGATGTAATTCGCCATGACAAGATATACCTTTTTGCCGAAGATCAAATTGATGCAGCACGACTCGAAAGCACAAACTTGTCGAGAATAGAAAACAAAGGTGGCGATGCGCCGAGATTGATTGAACGTGTGTTGTTATTATTTACAAGACCTCGGGATCATATTTATACCCGAAAATACAAACATTGCCCACTACGGACACGACTTACATTAACCTAATACAAATCCAACTAACGAACAAGTCACTTAGGCGGACTCTTACCGAGAATATCTATAAGGAAATTACATGAAATATCCTAATTAATAGATACAGTTGTCTTCTCAGGACTTTATCCGTGCATGGCAATCCATATGAATCACGTTAACATAACCTGATGACGTGTACCGAGTCATATTACCGAAATCGGCTCCATCGGCCAACCTCGTCCAACTCTAACTCTGCCGATCAGCTCACAGCCGATTCGGACTCCAGCCGATGCGCACTCCGTTTCCGATTCCCTCGCATTTCTCCAAATCTGCTTCGGACCAAGTTGTGTTTCCGATCCTTGTAGATTAGATTTGCTTACCAAATTTTATCGTCAACACATGCCCCCCAATTCCGAGGTATTATATAATGCAACGGAATTATCTTCTCAAAACCGCAAAAATCTAGGGTTACCCCTGTGACCGTTACGCACCTAATTCTTTAAATACCAACCGCTCTCCCGGATATTTCACGGCGTTAACTCCGTTTTCACCGCTTAAACCACCAAATCTCCCCGTGAACTCCGGCGAATATTTTCTCTCTCCACTCCGGCGACCTCACCGGCGACCACCTTCTCCAGCAGCGACACTAACTCTCTGCTCCAATGGCAACCACCGCGAGCATCCCCCAGGTACTCCATTCTTCTCGGTCCCCTTTTATATCAGCCATCACTTTTTCCATCCAATCTTTGAACTTAAACCATCTTTTACCTCAATTTTCTTTCTCACTTTCCCCCTTTTTCAGCACCTAAGGAATTTGATCGCAATCCCCATTGAAAAGGAACTGGGTCATTATTTTCTTGGGCCGATGGGAGATGAAGACCCTACTGCATTCATCAACTCCGAGACCAACCGCATCCCGTTTAAAGAATCCAAGCCCAGCTCCACACATTGGCCCAACATCTTCATATCTTGGCCATCGGCCGTGGACAGATGGAAAGCCTGGTACAGGAGGATGTCGGCCAGCAAGCAATCTCATTGGGATGAGATAGGTATTTCTAAATGCCTTTCACTCTCTCTAGCCGATATAAAGAAAGACGAACCCATGCTATCGGCTGCTTCCTATTTTTGGTCTGATACTTTGAACGCCTTCCTGTTCAGCCATGGTCCTGTGACCCCCACACTATTAGATATCCAAATGCTGACAGGCCTAGATACCTCTTCATCGGCGAACCCCTTTAGCTTCAAAGTCAAGTGTGACCACAAATTCCAAACCAAAAACATCGGAGGGTGGTCTCGCTTTATTACTGAAAACATGGGTACAGGATCTGTCTCACCCAGGGAACACACAGCTTTCCTAATGATGTGGCTAGACAAGTTCTTGTTTTGCGGCTCAACCTGTGGACCAACGGCAAATTGGCAACACCTAGCAGAAGCCTTAGTATCCAAAAAATCCATCCCATTGGGCAAATATCTCTTAGGAGCAGTATACCAGACCCTAAATCACACATCGGCCAAACTCCTCATGGATACTTCCACCAACTATGGAGGCCCCTGGTAGTTTGTTCAAATATGGCTCAATATGTATACCATCAAGGTTGCCGATAGAACCCCTCCAGACGATCTATCCTTCCCATCTTTAGCCGATGATGAATCAACACGTCGATGCTTATCTTTCGGAGAGGCTGCATCGTCCTACCCTGGCATGGGCACATCGGCTGAACAGTTCTGTGAGTGGTTCAAAGGATTTTATGATGGATTCCCACATGAATCTCGAGTTTGGTTTCCTTGTGAAGATTACAACAACTATGAGCTACCAACCAACCTCAGACTTGACGAACTAAACAATGAAGATTTCCCAGGCTTCAGAGATGTCTTTGTATCGGCCATCACTCCTCGTATACTGCCAATAGGTGTATCTCAAGGCCGATACATACAGTCTTCTTATGAGTTTTATCATCCTATGATTGCTACCAGGCAACTTGGCATGGGACAACTGCCCATTGGTCTATATTTCTTAGACAGAATCCAAACAAGGGGCATTGTTCCAACGGCTCTAGTAATGGACAGACTCCTAAGCCTTGAAATTCCCCCTCTAGGACCCATCAACCGAATATCCTTGATCATACAAAGAAGTCAACTCTTTGACAGATGGTAGGGTGAATGGAAAACACATCTATTCTTGTCCATGCCAGCCGGCTTCTATTTGACAACCATAAATCCATCTATCAGCCCGTAGGTAAATTCTTACACCCCTTATTACATTCCTTATTATTATTTCTCCTTATCTTTTAAATATTCTCTTTTACATTTTTCAGAGTCTTCGCTCCCCTCCTCCAACTAAAAGCAACAGTGGCAAAGACATTAGCTATGCTCTTTGTCAAGACATCATCTGGCAAGGATTTGGTTCCTTCTTCAATCGGCTTCAATGCCCCAGCCATCAAGGATCTACTCCAAGGTCAAATTAGGCAACCGATTGCTACAGCTGGCAAAAGAAAAAGAACCAAGAAACCTGCCGTCAAGCCAACTGCACCAAAGAAAAAGATGCCCTCCAAAAAGCAAAAACCCTTAGCCGATGATGCTCCACTCGACCCTTATGTGGAAGAATTCCTTGATGAAGCAATTATCGAGGAAGAGATAGATGAAGCTGCTGCTGAAATTAGTGAATCCGGCCATATCTCCAGTCCAACCTCTCGAGCCGATTCACCCCAAGTCAATCCATCAAGTCCAGCTAATACCCCAACTCCCAGACGTCGACCTCGGAAAACTCAGGTACACAAACTACCTTCAACTTCATATATCTCAACTTTTATTCACTGCCTATAATACTTGTAAAATTTCCAGCCTACCCGAGCGATATCACCTCCTCAACAAGCCTCAAGTGAGCACACAGCATCGGCTGCAGGAAGTCATCATCTAGAGGATACAGCTGCTATAATCCCTTCTACTCCAATTCCTGTAAGATCACTATCAACTATAACTTATATCAGCCAACTCTATGAATCTTACTCACATCTCTTTTCTTTAGGCTTTAGCCGATATGTTCGCCTTTGATATAAGGCAGTTCATGGATGAAGAGGAAGAAGAAACAGCAAGCAAAGCAAAATCTCCAGTAGCTGATGAGCTAAGAACAAGATTAGCCGATATTGCAGATCGGCTGAATGCATCACTAGACAGCCTAGTTGCAGACTACGGCTCAATCAGATCTAGGTTCCAAGAAATTCAAGACCAACTCCCAGAAGATCTGATTGATTCTATCTCACCTGCCATCTTCTTGGAACAATACAAATTCAAGCTTGAGAGAGCAAAGCAAAGGATGTCTGATCGGTTAGAACACAAAGCTCTTGAAGCAACTATCCAAGTCAGCCGACAGCAAGTGAATGAGGAGAAATCAAAGCTAGATGAATTAACGGCTGGCCTAGAGTCCACTCGGCAAGAATTGGATAGACTTAAGCAAGAAGAGTCTAATCTCTTAGTTCAACTCCGTCAATGCCGAGTAAAGATATCTAAGGTAGAAAAAGAATAGCCGATCTACCTCAAGCTATTAAAGAACAAAAATCCAAGTTGAAATCTTCAATCTAGCACCTAGCTTCTCTCAACAAATCTCTCAAGCCTGTGCCAGGAACCGATGTCGCAGATGCTAAAGCAATTGATGAAGTTGAACAAATTCGTCTGCGTGCGATCCTGGCAATCCAAAACTTCTTGGGTTGATGTAATGCTTCAACAATTATCTGAAACAATATTTTGTTGTAATATATATATCGACCATCGAGCCGATTCCGTACTTAACCAATTTGGATAAATTGTTATCGGCCATCGAGCCGATTTTATACTTAGCTAAACTCCGATATAAATACTTGCTCAAAAATTTGCTCAAAAATCTCCAACTTTCGTCCTTCATGCCCCCCAAGTTTGTAGTAGGGAACACAATGCTGCAAACTTATATGTCTAAGGGCGATAAAAATATCGGCCATCTAAAGGCGATGTAAACACATCGGCTATTAACAACAAACCGGCAGACCATAGCCGATCATGAACCAATCCAAACACTTGGGTAGTATTTCTTCAAGTATTTTCCATTAAGTGCTCTTCCAAATACTTCTCCATCAAGCCCTTTCAACATATAGGCCCCTTTAGAAACACATTTATGAATTTGAAAAGGCCCCTCCCAATTCCTGGACCACTTGCCGAATGTATTATCTCTGGCCCCTATCGACAATACCAACTTCCAAACCAGCTCGCCTTCTTCAAAAGATTTGGGCACAACCTTCTTGTTGTAATGCTTGGCAACTCTCTCCTTATCTTTTCTAACTTTCTCAAGAGCTCGCAATCTTGTTTGGACCAAATCTTCGGATTCATCAACCATCAAATTATGATATCATCGGCTGTTAACTCATCTTGTAGAGAAATCCTCCTAGAGCCGATGTTGGTTTCCCACAGCAGTACAGCCTCATGCCCATAAATCAGCTGATAATGAGGTGCCTGAATTGCACCATGGCAAGCCATCCGATAGGACCACAATGATTCAGCCAAAATAGTATGCCACTTCTTGGGGTATTCGGCTATCTTTCTCTTAACCAACTTAATCAAGCTTTGATTAGATGCTGCAGCTTGTCCATTTGCTTGTGCATAATATGGTGATGAATTCAATAACTTAATTCCCATGCTATCAGCAAACCGAACAAACTCATCAGATACAAATATAGAACCTTGATCAGTTGTAATCGTTTGTGGCAAACCAAATCTTTATATAATATGCTCCTTGACAAAATTGATTGCATCTTGACTGTCAACTTTCTTCAATGGAATCGCCTCAACCCACTTAGTAAAATAATCAGTTGCAACCAATATGAACTTATGTCCTTTGCTCGATGGTGGATTGATCTGGCCGATCATATCAATACCCCAACCTCTGAACGGCCATGGCTTGATAATAGAGTTCATAGCTGATGCTGGTGCTCACTGAATTGCTCCAAATTTCTGACAATCTTGACAACCCTTGTAATATCTAAAACAATCCTCCAGCATTGTCGGTGAAAAATATCCAACCCTTCGAATTAACCACTTCATTTTGTGAACCGATTGATGTGTCCCACAAATGCCTTCATGAACCTCACACATGACAACTTTTGCTTCTCCCATGCTCAAGCATTTCAAAAGAACTCCATCAATCATCCGATAATATAATACATCATCCAACAGAACATATTTGAGAGCTTTGTATCGTAATTTTCGTAAAACCGACTTGGAAGGATTCTTCAAATACTCAAAGACATCAAACCTCCAATCATCGGCTGGAATGCAGGCCACTTCTACTTCAATCCCTTGTAACATCGGCTTGTAGCCTGATGCACCTTGAGCTAAATCATTGGCCTCAACTTTTTGCTCCCTTGGAATATGTTTCAAAGTAACGAACTTAAAAGTTTTCATTAGCTCTTGACATTTCTCATTATAGATTACCAGGGTATCATTTTTGCACTCATATTCTCCAGATAACTGACTTATCACGAGCAATGAATCACCCATAATTTCAACAGCATCGGCTTCAACCTCCCTCAACAACTGCAATCCTTTAAGTATAGCTTCATATTCTGCTTGATTATTTGTAGAGTATGGTTTAATAGTAAAGGCAAACTGAAAACTTGCCCCCCTAGGCGATATAATTACCAAGCCGATGCCACAACCATGAGTGCAAACAGATCCATCAAAAAATAAAGTCCAAGGCATAATATCAATGTTATTAATGCTGGTATCCCTGTGTTCAACTATAACATCGGCTATTGCTTGCCCTTTAACTGCCTTAGCCGATTCATATCTGAGATCAAATTCTGACAAAGCAAAGATCCACTTCCCAATTCGCCCTTTCAAAACTGGAGCCGATAGCATGTATCGTACTACATCGACTTTGCATACTATAACACACTCATTGGAGAGTAGATAATGCCTCAACTTTGTGCAGGAAAAATATAAACATAAGCATAACTTCTCCACAGGTGAATACCTAGTTTCTGAATTCAACAAGCGTCTGCTGAGATAAAATATAACCCTCTCCTTTCCTTCAACCTCTTGGATCAAAACTGAGCCGATAGAGTTTGGATCGGCTGACAGATACAGCTTGAATGGAATACCTTTCTGTGGTGGTATGAGAACTGGAGGGGTACTCAAATATTCCTTTATGTTGTCCAATGCTTGCAGCTGCTTTTCTCCCCAGATAAACTCTTGATCGGCTTTCAACTTTAACAAAGGAGTAAATGGTTCTATTCGGTCAGACAAATTTGATATGAAATGCCGAACAAAATTTATCTTGCCTATCAATGATTGTAATTTGGTTTTGTCTTCTGGGGGTTTGATATCCTTAATTGCTTCAATACTCCTCTGAGGAATTTCAATCCCTCGCTCATGGACCAAAAACCCAAGAAATTGACCAGCCGGTAGACCAAAAGCACACTTGGTATGATTCATCTTTAACCCATATTTCCTTGCTCTTTCTAAGACCTGCTTCAAATCGGCTATATGATCATCAACCTCTTTGGATTTAACCACCACATCATCTATATATATCTCCACCAATGCGCCGATAAGATCGTGAAAAATATAATTCATGGCTCTCTGATATGTAGCACCAGCAGTCCTTAAGCCAAAAGTCATAACTACCCACTCATATAAGCCGATAGCACCAGGACATCTAAAAGCAGTCTTGTGGATATCTTCTTCAGCCATAAAAATTTGATTACAACCCGTATTACCATCCATGAAACTGATAATCTTGTGTCCAGATGCTGCATCGATGAGTTGATCGGCTACCGGCATTGGGTATTCATCTTTCGGTGTAGCTTTGTTTAGGTCTCTGAAATCAATGCAAACCCTGAGCTTGCCGTTTTTCTTGATGACCGATACTATATTGGAAATCCACTCAGCATATCGGCATGGTCTGATAAAGTTAGCATCATAAAGTCTTGTGGTTTCGGCCTTGATAGCATCATACATTGCAGCTTTACAACGTCTTGGGGGTTGCTTGTATGGCCGATAGCCTGGTTCGATAGGGAACCGATGTTCAACTATCGATCAACTAAGTCCTGGCATCTCATAGTATTCCCAGGCAAAACAATCTCTATACTCTTTTAAGAGTGCAATTAATTTACATCTAAATTCTTTTGATAGACCCTTACTAATATATGTCGGCCTAGGCCTATTACCAGGTCCAATATCGATTTCCTCTAGTTCATCGGCCGACATAAAACCTTGCCCAAGCTTGCCGTCGAGATCATCAATAGTGTCTTCTGTGTAGAAATTGGAACCCTCCACGGCGCCCTCAAAACAAAAGTTGGGGCTCTCCATCTCCTATTGGTTGTATGGCATCATCAGAAATCTTTAAGTAATCTCCTTGGCAAACTTTCCAGATAAACAGTCAATTCCTTCCATCTCCCAAATAGATAAATCGACACAAGCTACATTGACTGACCTGTCGGCTGGCACGATTTCAATTTGGTCTCATTGCCATTGAATCAAACTCTGGTGCATTGTTGAAGGAATGCAACAATTAGCATGGATCCAATCTCTTCCCAGCAACAGATTGTAGGAACCCTTCCCATCAATAACAAAGAACGTGGTAGGAATTGTTTTGCTGCCGATGGTTAGCTCCACATTCAGAACTCCTTTGGTTTTAGATGGATTCCTGCCAAAATCTTTCTGAACCATGTTGGTCTTGATCAAGTCTTCTGACTTTTTTCCAAGCTTTCTGAATGTCGTGTAAGGCATTAAATTAACAGCTGCTCCTCCATCGACTAGCATCTTTGACATCGGCTTTCCATTGATGCATCCCTTAACATAGAGTGGCTTGAGGTACCGATGATCAGTTCCCTCGGGCTTCTAAAAAACGGCTTGCTGTGGAGATAACATCATTTTAGCCGACGGCAAATTTTCCTCTTGCTCGACAACTTGCTCTACTGCATATTCAGCTGGCAACATGAAAACCATGTTTATCTCAGATGACATCACTTCCTTGCCCTTATGTTGTTGATTCTTGTTGCGATCGGCTCTGACTACATTGGCTGGCACCACTTTGCTCTTTATGCGCCAGACTTTCTTTGTTCTCTGCCTCAGCCGATGCTCAATCTCTCCCTCAACCTCCTGGAATTGCTCCCTGTTTCTCATCCTTTGAACTCTTCTCTTCTGATTTTTGGTGAATATTCCAGAAGGGCACCATTGAGGATGCATTGGCTTGGATTGTCTAGGTGAGCCATCTTCATCATTATCTTGCTGCATCGGCCCAAGTCTTTCGTGAACTGGCAACCTTACCTGGATCGGCCGATGTGTCATTGTGTTTTGTCGGCTTGGTCGTTGGATGAATTGGGCATCAGGATCACTACATCCGGGATAATCTTCGATGGATGGCAATCTCAACCCCTCATTCCAGCAAAATCTGAAAAACTCGCAACTCCAATGAGGATCAAAATATCTTTCACTTTCCTGAGAATTGTACTCCTCTTCCCTTTGATACCTATTTTGATATTTGTTGATCATGCCAGCCGATCTGATACTCCTTGTGTAGTTTTTATCGGCTGTATCCCAATTATGTCCAGGGTGCACCATGTTAACTGGAAAAGGATGCCTATCTATCTTCATCGGCCTTTTAGATTCATCGATCTTGATTTTTCCTTGTTCGATAGCCGACTGGATCTGTTGTCTGAAAATCTTGCACTCATTAGTCCTATGAAATCCTGTGTTATGCCACTTGCAGTATTTCCTCTTTTTCAACTCTTCAGCCGATGGGATGGCATGTTCTACCGGCAGTTGAATCTGTTTTTCTTGGAGAAGAAGGTCAAAAATCTTGTCAGCTTTGGTGATGTCGAAGTCAAATCTCTCTTCTTTTCCCGCATCTTTGACCCATTGACAGACCACAGTCTTCTTGTTCCTAGCCCACTCGGCTGCATTCATTTCTGGGTCATCATCTTCGGAATTAGAGTCATAATTATAGACATTATTGACATTGTTTGCCTTCTTAATGAACTTCCTGGCCTCTTGGAACCTTGTCTCATGAGCCGATACCTTCTGAGCTAGGTGTGCTAAACTCTCGAAGTCTTGAGCCGAAAATCTCTCTTATCGGCGCCAACAAACCTTGGAAGGCCAAATCGACTAGCTGAGAATCTGTCAAAGATAGGCTGTAGCATCTGTTCCTTACATCTCTAAATCGTTGAATATAGTCTGGGACCGATTCTTCTGATTTCTGCCTGATTGCCGTGAGGTCCGATAGCTTCATCTCTTGAACTCCACTAAAAAAGTATTTGTGAAATTGTTTCTCCAGATCGGCCCAACTCCTGATTGAATTATATGGCAAGGATGAAAACCAAGTGAATGCCGATCCAGATAGTGAGAGTGGGAACAAGCGAACTCTGAGGGCCTCTGTAGCCGATGCCTCACCACACTGAGCTAGAAATCGGCTAACATGCTCATAAGTCGATACGTTGTCTTGTCCTGAAAACTTGGAGAAATCTGGCACCTTGTATCGGTTTGGTAGCGGAACTCGATCAAAGTATTCTGGATACGGGTGCCGATACATGTTGCCATTGTCTTTTGGCTTGAGCCCAAATTACTCCCTCATGACGTCAGCGATCATATCAGCCTAGGGTTGATGAGGTGTTGCTCCGCCATATTGCTGCTGAAGTGGATCCACCTGGCCATATGGGATCGGCTGGGGTCGTGGCGAGTGAGGCTGATAAAGATGGTTGAAGCCAGCCGATATGACTTGAGGTGGCACATATGGGAGTTGCTCTGTACTGTACTGTTGGCCAATCGGCTGGGTAATTCCAGTCGGCTGTTGTGGAACCGAAGGAATTTGGTTCGATGTGTCAACAGCTGGCGGTCTTGGGTGAAGAATACTCATCAATTGCTCTGGTGTTAATTGAGTTGATGCTTGCCCCCCAGTGATTGGCTGTGATCTGGTTAGAATTGATGGGATGTTTGAACTTGAGTAAGGAGCCAATGGAGCCTGAGTTTGAAGCAATTGCTGGCTTGTCTGATTCCCGCAAATCTCTGTCTTCACAGTTCTATATGTTGGAAACGTGCCGTCTGGTAGATAGATAGGTCCTTTAGCCTTTTCCTGGGCTATTGTTCCATCAACCACCGACTTGATCATGTTCGTTAAGGTGTTCACAAGCACTCCAAACTGGTTGACCAAAGCATGGTGTACTGCCGAATCAATGCGAGCTTGTAATGTATGGAGCTCTTCATTACCTGATTCAACTTTGGTCTGTTTATCTTTTTCTTCTCCTGATCCGGAAGTACTTGGGTCTTGCTTCACGATCGTCGGAACTTGGACTTTGGTTCTTTGGATAACCGTACCTTGCCGGGTGACTGTGAACGAGTGCACATACTGGTTTTGGAGTTGGTTCAGCATTTGTTGCATCTCTTCTCTCTGCTCGTCACTCAGCTGCTCGGGTGTGACCGGGACGATGTTGTCTTCCGACACTTTAGTGATGTTTGGAGACATGATAACACTTGGTCCCACCGGGCGTGCCAAAAGTGTGTTGATGCAAAAAACACACACTGGCCTGAGAGGTTTGCTTTACTCTAGTGCAGGTCCAAAATTAGGGTTTTAGGTTCAAGGGCGTGCCAGTTGATTTGATCCTGCAATCAACAAGAAAACATACAAAGAATATTAGTAAACGATAGACAATCGGCCATAGGGCCGATTTCATATCGTATGTGACCTAGCCGATGCAGTAAAGCATGAATCGGCTGTAAGGTATGAGTAATCGTGAAAATAACCCTAAAACTAGTATATCGGCTGTAGATGTTAATGTTACATAATCAGTAAATCAATACTACTTTAGAAACAAGCAATTGGGATAGATCGGACTGAACCGAGACAGTATAAATTGCCCAAGTCTAAAGATAACATGGAATAACGATTATGCAGACTAATGTCATAACCGATATCTAGGTTTAAGTGCGTATCGGCTATAGCCCCGATACAACCTTATACTAGGATATTCTCTAGTAATAAATATATTCAATTATAACCAATTAGATTGGTATTAAACTGAATATATTTATATTTAGATTAGATCCTGATATAAGGGGCAGATATAGAACATCAAACAAAGCATAAAACAATGTAAAACATCTATACCAGGTAAGATCGGCTGAAACCCCGATACTATCCTTATTAACAACCATAAGACAGGCTAGATATCATGATTATAAATACGACTTAACCGGTTGGACTTAACCAATGCAACATTAAGTATAAAAAGAAGCATGAGACCTAGAAAATCAAGCTGATGGTTACTTTTTCGGAATGGTAGATACATTATATAACCTAGATTAACAAAGTGATCTAGCCGATATCGACAAAACCCTAAAAGAATCTAGCCGATGTAAGTAAATCGCGTTGTCGATCTAAGTTATATAACATATATGATAACTCGGAGAATCACAACATAGAACTAGAGTGTCATAAAGATGTAAGTACTAGTCCTAATGATGTAATTCGCCATGACAAGATATACCTTTTTGCCGAAGATCAAATTGATGCAGCACGACTCGAAAGCACAAACTTGTCGAGAATAGAAAACAAAGGTGGCGATGCGCCGAGATTGATTGAACGTGTGTTGTTATTATTTACAGGACCTCGGGATCATATTTATACCCGAAAATACAAACATTGCCCACTACGGACACGACTTACATTAACCTAATACAAATCCAACTAACGAACAAGTCCCTTAGGCGGACTCTTACCGAGAATATCTATAAGGAAATTACATGAAATATCCTAATTAATAGACACAATTGACTTCTCAGGACTTTATCCGTGCATGGCAATCCATATGAATCGCGTTAACATAACCGATGACGTGTACCGAGTCATATTACCGAAATCGGCTCCATCGGCCAACCTCGTCCAACTCTGACTCTGCCGATCAGCTCACAGCCGATTCGGACTCCAGTCGATGCGCACTCCGTTTCCGATTCCCTCGCATTCCTCCAAATCTGCTTCGAACCAAGTTGTGTTTCCGATCCTTGTAGATTAGATTTGCTTACCAAATTTCATCGTCAACACCATCCGAGCAGCCAGACACTAGAAAGCCTTACGTCGCTATCGCAAGAAGCCTGTTCGAGCCCGCACACTTGACATCGGCAAGTACTTACTCCGACGAGTTCAAAACCAGGCAGGGCCAAATAAGCTCTCACCCAAATGGGAGGGACCGTACACGTAGTTCATGTCCTATGGCGAGGCGTGTACATGATCGCAGACGACGAAGGCCGCGAGTTATCCAACTCTTGGAACATTGATCAGCTACGTAGTTTTATGTATAGGATCAATACCTAGTCTGTAAGTTAGTTCATATCAATCAATATAAATGTATTTGCTTCGGAAAGTACAGTTTTTTGTCCTCTGACCCCCTCTTTTCATATCGCCGCTACTTGAAGGCGTTTCTTATCGACCTATTAGGTTAAATCTAACTACTCACTAGGTCTCAGCACCTTGGACGAAGACACCTGGCACGATTGGGCTAGTCAGATGCTAAGGGTCGAACAACCATGTCATATTGGTTATGTCAGAGTACCCACTGTAACGTATTAACTTCTCGTCTACTCGGGAATTGATTTTCCCCAACTTCACAGCTAGGGGCTAGGAATTCACTGCTTCAGCACGGTCTGTTACGAATTCAAGGTACTTTTGTGGAAACAATCTACTTTTTCCATAAAACTATCTAGGGGCTAAGAAGGGTATCTATCATCACAATTCCGAGAACGGCTCAAGCGAGAAGTACTCTTTTACTGCTGCAAAAGCAGCCATAACTTGATATCTTGCACAAACAAAATAGGTCAGGCATTACTAACATCTTGTCTAGAACGTTTTACGGGTTGTCACGGAAATTCTGCCTACCAAGACGGCCACTGCCACTGCATCGAGGCGAAAATGCAAGCGGGGCAAGAGACTGCACTAGCTGGTCGAAGTCGGTACAAGTCCATCGAGAACATGAAAACCCTCCCGAAGAAAGTTCAGATTCATCTGGGGTCACGACTGATAGATACACGCGAGAACGTGACTACCCACATACCTACTGGCCTGATCACATTCCCTCTTCAGGCTATCATCGATACGCTGAGCAGTACCAGCGAGTCCTTCGCACGTACTCCGTTACCACTCCAGATATCCGGATATAGACTTCTCCGGAGAGGGACGGACCACACGCAGCTATTGGCGCAATCGCTGTAGAGCAGAGATTCATATCTCCCTTCCCTTGAGAAGCACCACACTGATCCTTCTTAGCATCGCCAGCAACCCTTTCCAATTCTTCTCTTTCTTACATTGTCTTCCAATACTCGGCCCGTCCTTCCACCTTTGCCAGAGAGCCCCCAAGGTCTAGAGAAGATGACATCGTTAGAAACCTTTGGTCTGAATGCAGAAGAAATAAGCTACGATGTTTCGGTTTTATTTCTTTGGCATTGCTCACGTAGTAGAACAACATGGTTCCCTTCAGATTCCAACGCGTCGTCGGACAACTACAGCCAAGGCATGGTCGTCACC
The DNA here is from genome assembly GCA_000573905.2 of Oryza punctata. NCBI lineage: Eukaryota > Viridiplantae > Streptophyta > Magnoliopsida > Poales > Poaceae > Oryza > Oryza punctata. The sequence goes on along the minus strand of CM002491.2, from coordinate 10,078,673 downwards.
ACTCCAGGTCGACGAGGCCTGCGGCATACTGGGTTTGGCAGCCAAGTCAAACGGGGGTCTGACTTGCTGGACGTCCTCGTTCTCGACATCTAGGCATCTATAGTACACAAGAACAGCCAGAGTAGAAACCTTAAAAAGGATAAGACAGAAAGGAAGTGTTCTTGAGACACTGGACGAAATACTTGTCCTTAAGGTTACAATAAAGCGAAAATCAGAATAGTTACTCTTCACATAAAGGATTAACGGAATCCCTGACATCCTCCAGCTCTAACAAGGTATCCTCGTGACACTCGTCGTTTCCTCCCTGGGTCATCTCCTTGATCCTCTGGGTGCGTGAGCTTGAGGCAGGTGAGGACACGACACACCGGTCTTGGTCCTTGTCTGTATCCCGTCGGCCACCTGGCTGCATGGGAGCTTGCGGCACCCTCTAGCTCATAATAAGCGATCCCAAGCTTCCCAAGATTGTCATCTCATTGGGGAACTCGGGACGAGGAGCATGTGTCCCCAAGCTCTTGGCGACCGTGTCCAGCCATCCATAGTTCTCGAGCAGAGCTTGCCAGAGGGAAGCCAGGTTGTCTTTCGAATCAACCAATTCATGCTTTAGTCCCTGCCGCAGTCGCTCGTTCCCAGCCACCACCTCCCATAACTTGGTGTTGTCCGCTCACTCTTCCTTCATTTGGGCCTCAAGCGTTACAATGCAGTCGTCAGAGGAGGACGCAACTTTTCCAAGTAATCCGATCTCCGTGACGACATCTCAGGCACTTGCCTCTAACAACCAACAAGCATGCAATAGCTTGTCGGAGCAAGAAGATGACTCCGAGATGACCAGGGAACCAATCTGTGGGGAAGGTGTTGGGAGGGCAGCAGCAGGTAGGGCTCAACAAAATAACTCGTGATTCGTTAGCTCGCTCGGCTCGTGATGGGATCGGCTTGACTCGAGTCGGCTTGTTAGATATTGTTAACCAGCTGAGCAGGGTTCTAGCTCATTATCAATAATGAGCCAACTCGATCTAGCTTGTGAGCCTCTCGCGCGCCAAAACGACCTGCAACCAACACCAGGCAACCCATCAAAATACGAAACCATGGCCCAACAGTAGCAGCCCAATCGGCCATAGCCCACAAGCCCACAACAGAATGAGAGAAAAAAACCCTAGACAACTATAGTCAGCAGCAGTAGCATCGCACGCAGCCGCAATACATGACACGGCATCGAGCATTTGCGCCATCGCAATCCCCATCCAGCGCTTGCACCTCCAGCAGCACGCGCCTACACCGCATCCTCCGCCATCCCTCCCCTCTCATTCCCATACTGTAGGTGCGCCACCACCCGCAAGTGCCCGTGCTGCATCCCGCCACCCCTCCCCTCCCCTCTCCTTCCCATCCTGCAGGTGCATCGCTACCGTCCGCCTGTGCGTGCGCCCTTCGCCCCTTCCCTCTCCTCTCCTTACCGTCCTGCGGGTGTGTCGCTGCAGTGATGCGCAACCTCCCCTTCTCCCCTGTGCGCAATAGGAAACGGCGACAATGTTGTTCGCGCTGCCCGTCATCCCTCATCACACCACCATCATCACTCTCCATTGCTGTCCGCAAATCGTCCATCGATGCCCCTGTCGTGACTCCATTGACTGTCGACGTCTATGCAATTGGCTTCCCCTTTCTGCTCATGAGCTAAATGAGCCAGCTTGAGCTAGCTAATGAGCCGAGCCGAACCGGACTTTTAGTCTTTTAGCTAGTTAGGATTACGAGCTGAGTCGAGCCAGCTCGTTATCCTAATGAGCTAGACTGAGACCCTAGCGGCAGCAGTGGCGGTGGAAGGCGACTTGGAGCTCACCTCTTCTCAGGCCCCGGTACTTTATCTCGATGCCGTTGGGGAGGCCATTGCAGAGAACTATGAAACATGAGAAAGAAATCTCCCAAGGTCGAGCAAATGCTCACCTGACATTTTGTCACTTCAACAGCGTTCCCTTCCTGATGGAGGTGGGTTTCGCACTGTAAGTAGTTTGCAGACATGGAAGGTTCAGATCAAAGAGGTCACTATGATTGTCAGACAAGACTAGGGAGGTAAACCACACCTCGGAACCGCTTTCTCCTTACCAGTGTCCCCGCCCCGGTACTATTTGCCAGTGAAGGCCAGCGTTTCCTTTTAGATCCGTTGCCCCTGGGTGCGAGAACAGCGGCTGCTTGCTCGGATACGGCCTATTCCTTCAAGGAACCAAACTCCTGATGATCGACAAACAGGCCGATCACATCAGTTAGAAGCCATGCCTACAAAAGTAAGGATTAGTACTCCTACGAGTAAAAATACAGCTGCCAAGGACAGTAGTCTGAGCGGCTTACGTTCACAATGGCGTCCTTCTCGGTTTGCGGGAGGTCGCAAAATGGTGTTGGGATGTCGGTGGCGTCCGATGGTAGATCTACCACCACTTGCCCCACGTTCTTCGTCACAGCTGTGTCAGAGAGAGCTCGAAGCTGTCAGAGAAACTTCGGGTTATCACTACTACATAACTAATCTTTGTCGTGGTACCCAATACACAAATATATTGGTTACATTTAGAACTGGTACAAAAGATATTTTTAGTACCGGTTCTAAAAGCTAAGGCCCCAAAAACATCTTTAGTTCCGGTTTGTATTACCAACCGGTACTGAAGATGCCTCCAGGGTGAGTTCAAAACGAAAGCATCTCTATCCTAATCAGATGTGTGTGCTAGGTGAGTGTTGACGATGAAATTTGACAACAATACGAATCGGAGTCGAGATCTAATCCGAAGCAGATTTAAAGATATGCAGTGATCTCCGAAACAAAGTATGCATCGGCTGGAGGTCTGTATCGGCCGATAACGAGTTTGATACGGCTGGACGATATAGCCGATGTTGGCAAGATTGGTTACATGGTCAATGTCGGATTCAAATAAAGGGGCTTTAATGACATTGCTAGAGGAGAATAGAGTTCGAGATAGGCAATTGTATCTATTAATTATGATATTATGTAATTTCCTTAGAAATATTTTAGGAGAGAGTGCACCTATGGGACTTGTTTGTCAGTTAGAGTTAACTAAGGAATGTATGAGTCGTACTGATTATGGAAAGTTATGTATATGGGTATAAATGTATGTCCGAAACCTTGTAAGTAATTAACACCACTTCAATATACCCTAGGCGCATCGTCCACTTTTGTTATTTTCTTATTTCGACGAGTTATTGCTTTTGGAGTCGGGCTGCATCGGTTTCAATCTTCGATAAGAGGTAAAGCTTGTTATGGCGGTTTGCATTATGAGGATTAGTGCTTACATCTTCATGACACTCTAATCTTGTTTTCGTGAATCACCGAGTTATCATATAAGTTTCATAATGTAGATTGACAGTGTTTTCTACTTGCATCGGCTTATCTCTCTTAGGGTTTTGCCGATAACGACTAGATTATTTCGTTGACCTAGATTATTTAATATATCTACCATCCTGAAAAGACAATCATCGGCTTGATTGTCTAGATGTTATGTTTCTTTGCATAATTAGTGTTGCATCAGTTAAGTTTGATCTACTAAGTAGTGCTTAGAACCATAATCTCTAGTCTGCCTCATGACTGTTATAAGTATCAGGATTTTAGTCGATTTTATCTATTACAGTTGTTTTACTTTGGTTTATATCTTGTTCAAGAAGCTGTATCTGCCACTTATATTGGAACCTCAACTATTTAAATATATTAAGCTTTTTATCAATCTCGTTGATATTAGTTTAATATATTTATTACAAGATGATATCCTAATATAAGGTTGTATCGGAGCTATAGCTGAAACAAGCTTAAATTTGAACATCGGCTATGATATGAATATATATAATCTTTATTTCATGTTGTTTTGGATCTACGCAATTTATACTCTCTCGGTTAAGTCCGATCTATCTCAATTGCTGATTTCTAAACTAGTATTGATACATAGATTATATAATATTGATCTTTACACTTGATGGATCGAGTTAGGGCTTACTTATGCTTATAAATTTACATCATGGCTGATTCAGCATCGGCTAGGTTACAAGGTGATACGACATCGGCTCTCTAGCCAACCGACTATCGTTTTCTAAAAATATTTTCTTATTTATTCTTGTTGATTGTAGGATGAAATCAACTGGAACGTCCTAGAACCCAAGGCAAGCTTTTGGACATGCACTAGAGTAAAGCAAACCTCTCAGGCCAGTGTGTGTATTTTGCATCAACACTCTTTTGACACACCCAATGGGACTATCATCGTCATGACGCCTACTATCACTGATGTTACGGAAGAGAACTTAATCACATGACAGTTGAGCACTTGAGCGAAGAGCAAAAAGATGAGATGAAGAAACTGCTAGATCAACTCCAAGAACAATATCTGCATTCGTTCACCATGACTCAGCATGGCACTGTGATATAGAAAACCAATGTAGAGTTACCTCCCGTCGGAAACATGGAGCCAAGCAAATCTAGAGTAGGTGAAGAGAAGGACAAAACCATGAAAACCGAGCTAGGGAGCGAAGAGCTTCACATACTACAAGACCGCATCGACTCGACAGTTCATCATGCTTTAATCAACCAATTTGGCGTGCTTGTCAATACTTTAACTAATGTGATCATGACGGTGGTAGATGGTACTATAGCTGAGGAAAAAGCAAAAGGACCAGTTTTTCTTCCGGGAGATGCTTTCCTAGGTTATAGGACCGTGAAAACTGAGATAGGCGAAAAACAGCAAACGACTTCAACCCGAATTCCATCGGCTCACATACTTGGAGGACATATTCCAGCAATATTGACAAGACAACAGTTGATGCATGGGGACAAAGTTCAACTCAAATTACTCCGGAGCAATTAATTAACACGTTGAAAATGAAGCCGGCAATCACGGAGCCAATTTCTCAAATACCCTCAGCACAACAACCCGTAGCGTCATAACCACCGTTGCCACAACCGATAGGAGTAACTCAACCAATAGGCCACCAGTACATGCCAGAGCCGCCTCTCAACCGCCAACATCAGATACCCCAGCAAAGTCTAGGGGAAATTACAATTTTCAATATGAAACTCACTCACCACAAGTTCAATATCGACTAGAGGGATCACCACAGTTTCAATATGCACATCAACCTCAGTTTAATCAGTATGAGCAGCTGCCGTAGCAGTATGGAGGGGGACAACAACAACCTTGGGCTGCTAGATTGCTGATGTGATTAGGGAGAAATTTGGGTTCAAGCCTAAGGATAACGGCATCATGTATCGGCATCCATACCCTGAATATTTTGATCGAGTATCACTACCGAACCGATACAAAGTACCAGATTTTTCAAAGTTCTCGGGGCAAGATAATGTATCGACATACGAGCATATTAGCTGATTCCTGGCACAGTGTGGGGAAGCATTGGCTACAGAGGCTTTGAGGGTTAGGCTATTTCCATTGTCATTGTCTGAATCGGCCTTCACATGGTTTTCCTCTTTACCTTACAATTATATCAGAAGTTGGGCCGATCTGGAGAACCAATTCCATAAATACTATTATAGTGGAATTCAAGAGATGAAATTATCAGACATAACATCTATCAAACAAAAATTGGATGACTAGGTGCCAGATTATATTTAGAGATTTAGAGACATCAGGAGTGGATGCTACAGTTGCTACAGTCTGGCCTTGACCGATTCACAATTAGCCAATCTAGCTTTCCAAGGATTATTGGCACCGATAAGGAAGATATTTTTTGCCAAAGACTTTGAGAGCTTAGTACACTAAGCTCAAAAGATATCGGATTGTGAATTGCAATTCCAGGAGACCATAAAATTTGCTAAGAAGGCTAACAGTGTCAACAATGTCAATAACTATACTTCTGAATCCGAAGATGAAGACCCAAAAATTAATGCGGCCGAGTGGACCAGGAAAAAGAGAACCGTGGTCTGCCAATGGGTTTAGAATTCTGAGAAGGAAGAGATATATGATTTAGACATTACCAAAGCCGATAGGATATTTGATCTATTCCTCCAAGAGATACAGATTCAACTGCCAGTAGGACATGTAATACCATCGGCTGAGGAGTTGAAGAAGAAAAAATATTGCAAGTGGCATAACACATAAAATATTACAAATGATTGCAAAATATTCAGGCAGTAGATCCAATCGGCTATAGAGCAAGGCAGGATCAAGTTAGATGAAGCCAAGAAGCCGATGAAGATTGATAAGCATCCTTTCCCGGTGAACATGGTGCATACTAGAGCCAATAGGGGTCTAGCCGATAAAAGGAGATATCAGGAAAGAAGATTCAATTCGGCTAGTATGATAAACAAATATCAAAACAGACACCAGAAAGAAGAAGAGGTGCCTAGATACAACAATGGAGATTGTTTTGATCCTCATTGGAGTTGTGAGTTCTTCAGGTCTTGCTGGAACGAAGGAATGAGGTTACCATCTATTGAGGATTGCCCTGGTTGTAGTGATCCTGATGTAAGGTATGTTGGAGGACCAAGTAGGCAAATTGCAAGAACTAATGACAATCGGCCGATTCAAAGGAAATTACCCGTTCATCAGAGTCTTGGACCGATTCATCAGGATTATTTTGAAGAGGACTCTAGAAATGAATCAAAGACCGGAAGACCGCAATGGTATCCGTCTGGTATCTTCACCAAAAACCAGAAGAGACGAGTCCAGAGGATGAGAAACAGAGAACAAATCCAAGGAGTTGAGAAGGTGATTGAACATTGGCTGAAGCGCACTAAGAAGGAGTCGCATGTCAAGAGTCGGGTCGTCCCAGTCGATGAAGTTAAAGCTGACAAGAATAGAAATCTTGCAGCAGATAAAGGGAAAGCAGTCGCTTCGTCTTCAATCAACATGATTTTTGTATTGCTAGACGAATATAGTGTAGAACAAGCCATTGAGGACATATATGAGGATCCATCGGCTAAGTTGGTCCTATTGCCACAACAAGCCATTTTGGAAAAGCCAGAGGGGACCGGGCATCGGCACCTCAAACCATTGTACGTCAAGGGATTTGTCAATGGTAAGCCGATGTCAAAAATATTAGTCGATGGTAGAGCAGTTATCAATCTAATATCATGTGCTACTTTTAGAAAGTTGGGTAAAATTGTAGAGGATTTGATCAAGACCAACATGGTTCTAAAAGACGTTGGAGGAAACCCCTCAGAGACTAGGGGCTTTTGAATGTGGAATTGACCAACGGCGGCAAGACAATTCCTACTACTTTCTTTGTCATTGATGAGAAGGGCTCCTACAGTTTGCTGCTAGGAAGAGTTTGGATCCATGCCAACTACTGTATTCCTTTAACTATGCATCAAAGTTTGATCCAAAGGCAGAGAGACCAGATAGAAATCGTGCCAGATCTCAGTTAACGTTGCTAATGTCGATTTATTTATTTAGGAGATGGAAGGAGCTGATTGTTCATCCGGAAAAGTTTTGGAAGGTGATTATCTGAAAATATCTGATTGTGACATACAAGTTGGAGATGGAGAGCCTCAGTTATTACTTTGAAGGCGTCGTGGAGGGTTCAAACTTCTACACTAAAGATACTGTGTGATGAGTCCGGCCCAGGTGGGGTTGGACGAAAGCCCGACACACCGATCCGGATTCCCCGAATCCCGCAATCTTAGCACCATACGCCCGAAGTACGACACACTGATCCGGATTTTTCCAAACCCCGCAATCTTAGCACCGCAACCCCGATGCACCCACTTGGGGAAAGGCCCAATCACCCTAAAAGACTAGTCTGATAGGGGAAGGGTGGCTTTCCCTTTTTAAGGTGGCTTCCTCCTCCCAAGCTAAGCAAGGTGGGATTATTCAGAGGCTCACACGGTCACCGCCCGACTACAACTGAGCCACTCGGCCCATCTTGTTGCGTCTTTGCTAGCGGGTAATAGTGGAGGATGTCCTCATCATTCTCCCCTTCTTAACAAGGGCCCAGCTCTGATACCAAATGATGTAGACTAGGGTTCCCAATCTTCCGAAAGGTTCTGATAATCAACGATTTTGGTGGAGGTGCAACACAAATCAATCCGGCTTCTTGAACGAGCACGTTCCTGAACCCTGCAATCGCAGCACCACGTCTCCTCTGGTTATCAACCGTGCCGAAACCCGGTTGACCTCGCCAAGAAGGCTAATCCCTACTTGCAAAACGAAGAACACAAACAAGAACAAAGAAGATTGCAACCAAAATTGCAGATGAATGATTAAGCTCACAAGTTGGGGTCTTACAAACCGATCAAGCGCCGAAACTGTTCTTGACAGATTAATCTAAGCAAAACCCAAAAACTAAAGATAGCGACGGCTACTGATATATGGAGTTTAGGGTCGTGCAAGAACCCACGCAACCCTAATGGGCTCCAACACGATACACGGCCCAAAGGCCCAAATACGGCGTCGTAGCGCCGGAACAGATTCTGAAGGTCAACTTGTTCGGTCAATTTTCGATGACTCATAATGAATTTGGACATGGGACCAGAACCATTGGAACGATTAGCCTCTTAGCTTTGCATCCATATAAAGAACGCCCCAATCCAAGCACGTATGCAACCTGGGCGTCCGTTTTAATGCAGACTGGTCCTGGACTCCGAAACAGACTCGAAGTCGACTTGGTTTAAGCCTCCACCTTGACTTGAACGTCCTCGCTGACCTTCCACGACTCTATGTCCTTCTCTAAGTATTTCCTTGTCCTCTCCATTGTTCCTAATCATAATATAATCATTAGGTAGCAATCTATTCTCAAAATCATATAAAGAAGAACTTAGGAACGAACTCACCTCTAAATTCAATTATCGTGCGCGAGCTCTTGTGATTGGTCCTTGAATGACCAATGGAGGCTGGTTGTATATATCAGACGGAATGATGTCCGCATCACTGTGGATGATCTCGATGGCAAATTAGGATAGAGATTCATGTCGGCCGATGAGTTAGAAGAGGTAGATATTTGACCAGGCGATAGACCTAGACCGACATATGTTAGTAAGAGTTTATCAGATTAGTTCAAGCATAAATTAGTAGAATTACTAAAAGAATATACATATTGTTTTGCGTGGGAATATTATGAGATGCCAGGACTTAGCCGATCAATTGTCGAACATCGGCTCCCTATTAAACAAGGCTATCGGCCGTATACGTAACCTCCAATACAATGTCAAGCGGAAATGCATGAAGCTATAAAGGCCGAGATTACAAGGCTCTATGATGCAAACTTCATTAGGCCATTCCGGTATGCTGAGTGGATTTCGAATATAGTACCAGTAATCAAGAAAAATAGCAAGCTTAGGGTTTGCATTGATTTTAGAAATTTGAATAAAGCCACCCCTAAGGATGAGTACCCGATGCCGATTGTTGATTTATTGGTTGATGCAACATCTGGTCACAAGATTATAAGTTTATTGGATGACAATGCAGGTTATAATCAATTTTTATGGCAGAAGAGAATATCCACAAAACTGCTTTTAGGTGCCTCGGTGCAATCGGCTTGTTTGAGTGGGTTATCATGAGTTTCGGGTTAAGGTGTGCTAGTGCTACGTATCAAAGAGCAATGAATTATATATTTTATGATCTCATCAGCCTGCTGGTTGAAATTTATATCGATGATGTGGTTGTTATATCAAAGGAGGTAGATGGGCACCTAGCCAATTTAAGAAGTGTTTTGGAAAGAGCAAGGAAATATGGGTTTAGAGTGAATCCTACGAAATGTGCCTTTGGAGTATCGGCTGGACAATTTCTTGGATTTCTTGTCCATGAGAGGGGGATTGAAATTCATCAAAGGAGTATTAATGCTATCAAAGATATCAAGCCTCCAGAAGATAAGACTAAATTACAATCCTTGATCGGCAATATTAACTTCGTAAGACGATTAGTTTCTAATATATAAGGCATAATAGAGTCGTTTACTCCATTACTCAGATTAAAAGCTGATCAAGAATCTGTTTGGGGGGAGAAACAACAAAAAGCTCTAGATAGTATTAAAGAATATTTCAGTACCCTTCCGGTCCTTATTCCACCGCAAAAAGGGATTCCTTTCAAGTTGTATTTATCAGCCGATCAAAAAACAATTGGTTCAGTTCTAATTAAGGGGGTTGTGGGCAAAGAACAAGTCATATTCTATTTAAGTATAATACTTTTGGATGCTGAGACCAGATATTCACTGGTGGAAAAATTGTGCTTATGCTTGTTTTTTTCATGTACAAAGTTAAGGCATTATTTACCTTCCAATGAGTGCATGATAGTTTGTAAAGCCGATGTGATCAAATATATGCTATCGGCTCCTGTATTGTAAGGGATGATTGGGAAGTAGATTTTTGCCTTAATAAAATTCGACTTGAGGTATGAATCGGCTAAAGCAGTAAAAGGGCAAGCAATAGCCGATTCCATAGTTGAACATCGGAATAATCCAGTTGAATATGTTGAGATTGTACCTTGGACTCTATTTTTTGATGGGTCAGTATGTACTCATGGGTGTGGTATCGGCTTAGTGATCATATCGCCTAGGGGGGCAAGTTTTGAATTTGCCTTTACTATTAAACCTTATTATACTAATAATAAGGCTGAGTATGAGGCAGTTTTGAAAGGATTGCAATTGCTAAAGGAGGTTGAAGCCGGTGCCATTGAGATTATGGGAGATTGATTATTGGTGATCAATCAATTGTCTGGGTAGTATGAGTGTAAGAATGACGTCTTGATGGTTTATAATGAAAAATGTTAGGAGTTGATGAAAACTTTCAAGATGATGTCTTTGCAACATATTCCTAGGGAGCAAAATACTGAGGCCAATGATTTAGCTCAAGCTTCATTGGGATATAAGCCGATGTTGAAAGATGTAGAGGTGGAGATTGCATGTATGCAAGCCGATTACTGGAGATTTGAGATTATAGAATATTTAAAAGATCCTTCTAGATCGGCAAGAAGGAAATTAACGTATAAAGCCCTTAAATATGTTTTATTAGATAATGATCTTCACTATAGGATGATTGATGGGGTACTGCTTAAGTGTTTAAATATTGAAGAAGCCAAAGTTGTCATGTGTGAAGTGCATGAGGGAATTTGTGGTACTCCTCAATTGGCTCACAAGATGAGATGGCTGATTAAAAGAGTTGGATATTTTTGACCGATGATGTTAGAAGATTGCTTCAGACATTATATAGGTTGTGAAGATTGTCAGAAGTTTGGAGCGATTCAACGAGCGCCGACATCGGCTATGAATCCAATAGTTAAGCCATGGTCATTCAGAGGTTGGGGAATTGATATGATCGGCCAAATTAATTCACCATCGAGTAAGGGTCATAAATTTATTTTGGTAGTTACATATTATTTTACTAACTGGGTTGAAGCTATTCCTCTCAAGAAAGTGGACACTAAGGATGCCATTGAGCTTGTTAAAGAACACATTATATATAGGTTTGGCTTACCACAGACGATAACTACTGATCAGAGATTGATCTTTGTGTCCAATGAGTTTGTACAATTTGCTAAGAGCATGGGGATTAAGTTATTAATTTCTTCTCCTTGTTATGCACAAGCTAACGGGCAGGTAGAGACATATAACAAAAGCTTGATCAAGTTGGTTAAAATGAAAATTGCTGAGCAACCAAGAAAGTGGCATACTACATTGGCTGCGTCATTGTGGTCTTATCGAATGGCATGTCATGGTGCTAAACAAGTCCCACCTTATCAACTAGTTTATGGGCATGAGATTGTTTTGCCATGGGAAACTAACATCGGCCCAAGGAAGATCTCTTTGCAGGATGAGTTGACAACCGATGTTATCATAACTTGATGGTTGATGAGTCATAATAGTTGGTTCAATCGAGGTTGTGAGCACTAGAAAAAGTCAATAGAGATAAAGAGAGGGTTGATAGGCATTATAACAAAAAGGTTGTACCAAAGTCTTTTGAGGAAGGGGAACTTGTGTGGAAGCTGGTGTTGCCGATAGTAACGAGGGATAGCAAATTTGGAAAGTGGTCACCGAATTGGGAAGGACCTTTTCGGATTCATAAGTGTGTTTCGAAAGGGGCTTACATGTTAAAAGAACTTGATGGAGAAGTTTTTGGATAAGCTCTTAATGAAAAATATTTGAAGAAATATTATCCAATTGTTTGGATAGGTTCGTAATCGGCTGAGCTATGCCGATGTACAATGGATAGCCAATGTTGTTGCATTGCCTCTAGATGTGCGATATGAATTATCGCTCTTAGACAAATTATAAGTTTGAAGTATGATTCCTCTTATCACAAACTTGGGGGCATAGAGGATAAAATTTAAGAGTCAGACCAAATCGGCTTATTGGCCGATATATATATATATATACACACATATACACACACACACACACACACATATATATAAGGAGTTAATATTTCAAGTCTTAGCCTATTACATCAATCCAAATAGCTTTGGATTGCCAATATCACGCGCACTGTTCTACTTCATTGATGATCTGTGTATCGACAGCTTCAGAACCTGGGATCGGCTTGAGTGATTTGTTGAATGATGCTAAGTGTTTGACTGATGACTTAAGCTAGGACTTTTTATCTTCGATGGCTTGTGGAAGATCGGCCAGTTTCTTTTCTGCTTCTGAGATTTTAACTTGGCATAGCCTCAATTGGACCAAGAGTTCAGTTTCTTCTTGTCTTAGTTTGTCAAGTTCTTGCTAAGTTGATTCTGGCCCAGTCATCAGTTCATCTAGTTTGGATTTTTCTTCATTGACTTGTTGTCGGATGGTTTGGATTGCTTCCTCCAGTGCTATACGTTCTAGCCAATCTGCAAGTCTTTGCCTTGCCTTTTCAAGCTGAAATTTGTGTTGCTCAAGGAAGATTGCTGGGGATATAGCATCTGCAAGATCTTCAGGAATTTGATCTTGGATATCTTGAAATATCGCCCTAATCAATCCACGGTCTACAACTAATACATCCAGGGAGGCTCCTAGCCGATCAGCAATATTGGCTCATCTTGTTTTTCGGTCATCAGGCACTGGGATTTTTCTTTGTTGGTTATGTCCTCATCATCCTCATCCAAGAATTGCCTTATGTCAAAAGAGAACATATCGGCTAAAGGCTGCAAAAGAAAATTATGATAAGTGGTGGAATCAGGTATAGCCGATATGAGGGATCATTAGAAGTATTCTTACAGGGATTGGAGGAGCTGGGACTACAACACCTGTTTCTTCTCTATGATGGCTCCCTGCAGCCGATGGTGTGTGTTCACTCGAAGCTAGCCGGTGAGGAAGTGATAAAGCTCAAGGACGCTAAAAAATTTCAAGTATGCAAGATTAGACATTGGTTGAGAAAATTGGTCAATAAACAAAATAAATTGGATAGTTTACTGAAGTAGTTGCTGAACTTGGTTTCTTTGATGGTGTTGGTTTCTTCTTCGGCTAGAAATTGATATGAGAGATGTAAGAAGAATATTGATGACCATGATATGATCAAAAGGATAACTTGAGGAGATAAGTACCTTTGTTTTGCGAGGACGTCGTCTAGGTGGACTTGGAGTCTTAGCCGGACTGGATGGATCGGCTGGTGGAGTATCAACTTGTAATTTTGGGCTACTGGTAGCAGTTTGTTCAGCATCACTGACTTGTGTTGCGCTCTCATCAACTTCTTCCTCCATCTCTGCCTTTTTAAGGTATTCTTCCACATCATGATCAACATGAGGTAGTTCATCGGCTAATGATGATGTTGGATTATTAATGGATGCTTTCTTATTGGCCACAAGGGGTTTGGTGGCAGCTTTCTTTGTTCTTTTACGCTTGCCAATAGTAGTGATTGACTCTCTAATTTGGCCTTGAAGCAAATCTTTGCCTGATGAAATCTTGGCCGATGCATAATTGATGTTTTTCCCCTTTTGCTTTTAATTGGTGGAGGAGAATTGCCAGCCTGCAATATGTTAAAGGATGTCAGATACACATGAGTGGATCCAAAAGGAAAGGATTTAGATAGTGGTCAGATAGAAGTCAACTGACTGGTTGAACAAAAGATGAATTTTCCATTCACCCCACCACTAGTCGAAGAGTTGGCTTCATTCCTGACAAGAGTGATCTGGCTGATGGATCCTAGGGGAGGGTTCTCAAGATTTAGGATCCTGTCAATAATCAGAGCTGATGGTATTATGCCTCTTGTTTGAATTTTCATTGAGAAATATAAACCGATTGGTAGTTGTCCCGGACCAAGTTGCCTAGTTGCTATCGTGGGATGGTAAAACCCATAAGAGGATTGAATGTATCGGCCTTGAGAAATGCCAGTAGGGAGAATGCATGGGTATATGGCTGATATAGATATTTCGCTCATTCCTGGAATTCTTCGTTGTTCAGCTCATCCAATCTAAGGTATGTAAGCAATTCATACTCAAGAAATTCTTCGTATGGGAACCATACCCTAGATTTGTGAGGGAAAAGCCATTGTAAAAATGATTGAAGCATTCACAAAAGGGTTCGGCCGATAGTCCTGATCCGGGATTGGTTGAAACTGCCTCTCCAAATGAAATACATCGGTGTTCCTCTGATTCCTCATCGTTTGAATCGGCAAAAGATGGGAACTTGGATTCATGCAGTGGACTTCTGTTGATAACCTTGATTGTGTATAAGTTGAGCCATAATTGGATGAACCACAAAGGACCTCCATAGTTAGCCGATGTACCTAGTAGTAACTTAGCCGATGCTTGGCTCATGGTTTGATATGTTGCTCCTAAGAGGTATTTGCCCAGAGGAAGAGTTTTCTTGGAGACCATGGCTTTGGCCAAGTGTTGCTAGTTAGCTGTTGGTCCAAAAGTTGAGCCGCAGAAGAGAAACTTGTCCATTGACATCATCAGGAAGGTAACATGTTCCCTTGGGGATAAAGGACCTATGCACATATTGTCAGCAATATACCCTAACCAACCTCCAATGTTCTTGGTTTTGAACTTATGCTCGCACTTTATCTTCAAATTGATTAGATTGGTTGATGAGGTTATATCCAAGCTTGTCAGCATTTGTACATCTAGCAAGGTGGGGATCATCGGTCCATGATTGAATAGAGAGGCATTGAGTGTATCTGAGTGGAAGTAAGTAGCGGCCAATAGCATTGGTTCACCCTTCTTCATATCATCTAAGGAAAGAGAAAGATATTGGGAGATTCCTGTTTCGTCCGAGTGAGCTTGCTTGCTTGCGACCATCCATTTGGACCAAGTTTTCCACCCATCTACGGAGGATGGCTAGGATGTAAAGATATTTGGCCAGTGGGTTAGGTCTGGCTTGGTTTCTCAGAATGGGATACGGTTGGTTTCAGCATTGATAAAGGATATTGGGTCTGCATCACCCATCGACCCAAGGAAATAGTAAGATGGTTCTCCAGAGATTGGGATAGCAATTTGGTTCCTCAGGTGCTGTAGAAAAGGAGTATATAAGGGGATCAAAATAAACGAAGAAAAGGAGAGATTTGATGAAGATAAGTTGTGACCGATGTGAGCAAAGATAGAAAAGCTTGGTAAGAAGGATTACCTGAGGGATGTCTGTGGTTGTCGCCATCGCTAGGAGCAGGGGGATCGTCGCCGAGGACTGGAGTCACAAGAGAAATTGCCGGAGATGTCGAGGGAATCGCCGGAGCTAAGTGGGGAAAGTTTTTGGCTTAAGCGGTGATAAGGAAAGTAACGGCGTGAAATTTTCAAGGCGGTGGTTACTATTTAAAAAGAGGGCGGTTAACGGTCAAGAGGGGAAAACCCTAGAAACTTGCGGGATTGGAGAGATAAGTCCGTTGCATTATATAATACTTCGGAATTGGGGGGCATGTGTGGATGATGAAATTTGGCAACAATATGAATCGGAGTCAAGATCCAATCCGAAGCGGATTTGAAGATATGCAGTGATATTGGAAACAGAGTATGCATTGGCTGGAGGTTTGTATCGGACGATAACGTGTTTGATAGGGCTGGACGATATAGCCGATATTGGCAAGATTGGTTACATGGTCAATGTCAGATTCAAATAAAGGGGCTTTAATGATATTGCCAGCAGAGAATACAGTCCGAGATAGACAATTGTATCTATTAATTAGGATATTATGTAATTTCCTTAGAGATATGTTAGGTAAGAATCCGCCTAAGAGAATTGTGTTCACTTAGAGTTAAGTTAGGAAAGTATGAGTCGTGTCCGTTGTGGAAAAGTTATGTATATGGGTATAAATGTATGCCCGAAACCTTCTAAATAATTAACACCAATTCAATATACTCTCGGCGCATCGCCACCTTTTGTTATTTTCTTATTTCGACGAGTTCTTACTTTCGAGTTGGGCTGCATCGATTTCAATCTTCGACAAGAGGTAAAGCTTGTTATGGCAGTTTGCATTATGGGGATTAATGCTTACGTCTTCATAACACTCTAATCTTGTTTTCGTGAATCACCAAGCTATCATATATGTGTCATAATGTAGATGATAGTGTTTTCTACTTGCAGTGGCTTATCTCTCTTAGGGGTTTTTTCGATAACGACTAGATTATTTTGTTGACCTAGATTATTTAATGTATCTACCATCCTGAAAAAACAATCCTTGGCTTGACTGACTAGATGTTATGTTTCTTTTCGTACTTAGTGCTGCATCAGTTAAGTTTGATCTACTAAGTCGTGCTTCGAACCATAATCTATAGCCTGTGTGATGACTGCTATAAGGATAGTATCAGGGTTTCAACCGATCTTATCTGGTACAATTGTTTTACTTTAGTTTATATCTTGTTCAACAAGCTATATCTGCCCCTTATATTGGAATCTCAACTATTTAAATATATTAAGCTTTTTATCAATCTGGTTGATATTAGTTTAATATATTTATTACAAGAGGATATCCTAGTATACTGTTGTATCGGAGCTATAGCCGATACATGCTTAATTTCAACATTGGCTATGATATGAATATATATAATCTTTATTTCATGTTATTTTGGATCTAAGCAATTTATACTCTCTCGATTAAGTCCGATCTATTCCAATTGTTGATCTATTCCAATTGTTGATTTGTAAAGTAATATTGATACATAGTATTGACCTTTTGTAAGGACCCCCGTTTTGCAACAGGAATCAGTCGTGTAATCTGTGACATTTCCCTGGATCAAGTAGTTTGGCACACACGATACATAGTTGAATTACCAAAAGCGCATACATATGCGTCGTGTACGAATTATTACATCATAGGCCCGAAGGCGCAGTTTAGAACAAAGGACCAAACGGTCCGGAATACAGTCCAAAAGCAGAATATAGATAAGTAGCGGAGCGCAGGCAGCGGCATTGCCATTGCCACATGCAACGACCGTATCTAGACCTAGTGTGGGCACCCTCTTCTTCCGCATCTTCTTCGTAGTAGGCGTATGGATCCTCGCAGTGTCATCTTCGGCTTCTGAAGAAGTTTTATAAATGCAAGGGTGAGTACCAACCGTACTCAGCAAGTCACCACGGCAACGATGCATACGAAGGGTTTTATACAAGGCAAGGCAAGGGCTCAGTTGCACAAAGCTAGTTTTGCAATCATTTTCACAAACCTAAGACCTAGCATAACTGATCCAGTTTTAATACCAGAGTTCAAATTAAACAACGACGGTTCTGTCTACCATCCATTGTGATTCCAAGGATGGCTTCCCGCCGTTGGTCATCATGGTTTTCTGTGGACGTCCACCTTCCTGCTCTCAAGAAGTGGCTCCAACAGCATAAAACTCATCATGCAGTATCCCATCCCACACAGGTTAAGAATTTAGAGTCTAGCCAAGTGTAATGCACGTCCCGGTGCTCAATATCCGCGAGCACGGCTATTCGAATAGATTGTTTTACTCACACTGCAGTGGATGTACACTTTACCCGCACTCCGTGACTTGCCCAACAAATGAGCCGAAGTCCCAACGAATGAGACGCGTCACGGCAAAGCCTTTCGATAACCTTGCATTGGCAGTACTGTTGATGACCAAATTTGGTAATTCAAACATGGGAGATAAAGATGGAATCGAAGAGGATTGAAGAGATGAGATCGTACCGGAAAACAGAGTAAGAATCGGCTGTAGTCCGAATCGGCTGTGAATTGGATCGGCAGAGTCAGAGTCGGACTAAGTTAGCCGATTGGGCCGATTTTGATAATATGACTCGGTACACGTCATCGGGTTGTGTTAGTGTGTTCCATATGGATTGCCATGCACGGATAGAGTCCTGAGGAGGCAATTGTATCTATTAATTAGGATATTTTATGTAATTTCCTTATAGATATTCTCGGTAAGAGTCCGCCTAAGGGACTTGTTCGTTAGTTGGATTTGTAATAGGTTAATATGACTCGTGTCCGTGATGGACAATGTTTGTATTTTCGGGTATAAATATAATCCCGAGGTCTTGTAAATAATAACAACAGACGTTCAATCAATCTCGGCGCATCGCCATTTTTTTTCCTTTTTCGACAAGCTTGTGCTCTCGAGTCGTGCTGCATCAATTTGATCTTCGGCTAGAAGGTATATCTTGTCATGGCAATTTGCATCATTGGGATTAGTGCTTACATCTTTATGACACTCTAATTCTGCCTTGCAAGTTCCACAGTTATCATATACATCATATAGCTTAGATCAATAGTGCTATCTATCATATCGGCTAGATCTGTTTTAGGGTTTCGACGATATTGGTTAGTTTACTTTGTTGATTCATGTTATATGATGTATCTACCATCCTGATTTGACGTTATTGGTTTGTTACATATCATGCTTCTTCATACTTAATGCTGCATTGGTTCGGTCCAACCTATTAAGTTATCTTAGAATCATGATCTATAACATGCTTTACAATTGTCAATAGGGATAGTATCGGAGTTTCAGCCGATCTTATCTGTTTAGAATATTTGACATGGTTTATGCTTTGTTTAATGTTCTATATTCAATCTTCAATGTTTTATCATGAGTTTATATCGGATTCACGACTGATATTCAAGTATATCTAAATATCGGCTACGACATCAGTCTTATGTGATCGTTATTTCATGTTACAATAGACTTAAGTAATTTATGCTGTCTCGGTTCGGTCCGATCCATACCAATTGCTTGTTTCTATAGTAATATTGATCGCATAAAGCTAATATCTACAGCTGATATGTTTTTATTAGGGTTACCTTCATGCTTATTCATATACCTTACAGCCGATTCATGCTTTATTGCATCGGCTAGGTCACATACGATATGAAATCGGCCCTATGACCAATTGTCTATCGTTTACTAACATTTTTTGCCTATTTTCTCTTGTTGATTGCAGGATCAAATCAACTGGCACGCCCTTGAATCCAAAACCCAAAAGTTAGGACCTGCACTAGAGTAAAGCAAACCTCTCAGGCCTGTGTGTGTTTTTTGCATCAACACGCTTTTGGCACGCCCAGTGGGACCCGTGTCAACATGTCTCCAAGCATCACGGAGGTTTCGGAGGACAACATCGTCGGGATTACACACGAACAGCTGAGCGACGAGCATAAGGAAGAGTTACAGCAACTGCTGAATCAACTCCAGAACCAATACTTGCACTCGTTCACAGTTACCCGGCAAGGCACAATTATTCAAAGAGCCAAAGTCCAAGTACCGGCAATCGCGAAGCAAGACCCAAGTACTTCTGGGTCAGGAGAAGAAAAGGACAAACAAGTAAAGGCTGAATCAAGTAATGAAGAATTGCACACTTTACAACATCGTATCGATTCGGCTGTACAACATGCGTTAGTAAACCAATCCGGAGTACTTGTCAATACCCTGACAAACATGATCAAGTCGGTGGTCGACGGAACGATAGCCGAGGAAAAGGCAAAAGGACAAAATTATTTGCCAGACGGCACGTTCCCGGGGTACAGGACCGTAAAGACAGACATCGGCGGGAATCAAGGAAATCAGCAAGTGCTTCAAACCCAGGCTCCATCGGCTCCCTTCTCGAGTTCAAACATCCCGTCAATATTAACTAGATCACAGCCGATCACTGGGGGGCAAGTACCAGCTCAAATAACACCAGAGCAATTGAACAGTATTCTTCACCCAAGACCGCCGGTTGTCGACACATCGTATCCAATTCCTTCGGTTCCACAGCAGCCGATTGGGATTACCCAGCCGATTGGCTAGCAATACAACACGGAGCAACTTCCTTATGTGCCACCTCAAGGCATATCGGCTGGCTTCAACAATCTTTATCAGCCTCACTCACCACGGCCTCAGCCGATCCAATTTGGCCAGATGGATCCACTACAGCAACAGTACGGTGGAGCTACACCCCATCAACCCTGGGCCGATATGATCGCTGACGTCATGAGGGAGCAATTTGGGCTTAAGCCAACAGATAATGGCAACATGTATCGGCACCCATATCCAGAGTACATCGATCGGGTTCCATTGCCAAACTTATGAGCACATTAGCCGATTTCTAGCTCAATGTGGTGAGGCATCGGCTACAGAAGCTCTCAGAGTTCGTCTATTCCCATTATCACTATCTGGATCAGCATTTACATGGTTCTCGTCATTACCATATAATTCAGTCAGAAGTTGGGCCGATTAGGAGAAACAGTTTCATAAGTACTTTTTCAGTGGAGTTCAAGAGATGAAGCCATCAGACCTCACAGCTATTAGGCAGAAATCAGATGAATCGGTTCCTGATTATATTCAACGGTTCAGAGATGTGAGAAATAGATGCTATAGCTTATCTTTATCAGATTCTCAGCTAGCCGATTTAGCTTTCCAAGGTTTGCTGGCGCCGATCAGGGAAAGGTTTTCGGCTCAGGACTTTGACAGTTTAGCTCATTTAGCTCAGAAAGTATCGGCTCACGAGACAAGATTTCAAGAGGCTAGGAAATTCATCAAAAAGACAAACAATGTGAACAATGTCTACAGTTATGATTCTGATTCTGAAGATGAAGATCCAGATATCAATGCAGCCGAATGGGCTAGGAACAAGAAGACGGTGGTCTGTCAATGGGCTAAGAATTATGGGATGGAAGAGAGATATGATTTTGACATTACCAAAGCTGATAAAATATTTGATCTCCTTCTACAAGAAAAACAAATCCAGCTACCAGTAGGACACGTCATCCCATCGGCTGAGGAGTTGAAGAAAATGAAGTACTGTAAATGGCATAATACAGGATCTCACCACACTAATGATTGCAAGATCTTCAGACAACAGATCCAGTCGGCTATTAAACAAGGGAAAATCAAGATTGATGGATCTAAGAAGCCGATGAAGATAGATGGCCACCCTTTCCCAGTCAATATGGTGCATCCTGGATATAATCAGCATACAGCCGATAGGAACAAGAATTACACCAGGAATATCAGATCGGCTGGCACGATCGGCAAATATCAAAACAGACGCCAACAGGAGGAGGAATCATATCCTGAGGAAAAAGAAAGATATTTCGACCCCCATTGGAGTTGTGAATTCTTCAGGTTCTGTTGGAACGAAGGCATGAGGCTACCATCTATTGAAAATTGCCCTGGCTGCAGTGATCCTGATGCCCAGTTCATCCAAAAACCAAGCCGACAACGTGCAACTACATATCGGCCAAGTCAATCGAGGTTGTCAGTACATGAAAGACTTGGGCCGATGCAACAAGATGATGATGAAGGTGACCCGCGCAAAGAGTCCAAGCCAACGCATCCTCAATGGTGTCCTTCTGGGATATTTACCAAAAATCAGAAGAGAAGAGTTCAAAGGATGAGGAACAGGGAGCAATTCCAGGAGGTTGAGGGGGCAATTGAGCATCGGCTACGACAGAAGACAAAGAAAGTATGGCGCGTGAAGAGCAAAGTAGTGTTAGCCGATGAAATCAGAGCCGACCACGCCAGGAATCAGCAACGCAAGGGCAAGGAAGTGATGTCATCTGAAATCAACATGGTGTTCATGTTACCAGCCGAGTATGCAATGGAGCAAGTCGTCGAGCAAGAGGAAAATATGCCATCGGCTAAGTTGATATTGTCGCCAGAACAAGCTATTTTTGAGAAACCCGAGGAAACAGATCATCGGCATCTTAAGCCACTCTACGTCAAAGGATTTGTCAATGGTAAGCCGATGTCAAAGATGCTAGTCGATGGAGGAGCGGCTGTTAATTTGATGCCTTATACAACATTCAGAAAACTTGGGAAGAATTCAGAAGACTTGATCAAGACCAACATGGTTCTTAAGGATTTCGGCGGGAATCCATCTGAGACAAATGGAGTTTTGAATGTGGAGTTGACCATCGGCAGCAAAACAATTCCAACCACATTTTTTTGTCATTGATGGGAAGGGTTCCTACAGTCTGTTGCTGGGAAGTGATTGGATCCATGCTAATTGTTGCATCCCTTCAACAATGCACCAAAGTCTGATTCAATGGCAAGGAGACCAAATTGAAATCGTGCCAGCCGACAGGTCAGTTAACGTAGCCTGTGCCGATTTATCTATTTGGGAGATAGAAGGAATTGATTGCTTGTCTGGAAAAGTTTGGCAAGGCGATTACTTAAAGATTTATGATGATGCCATACAGCCAACAGGAGATGGAGAGCCCCAATTCTTACTTTGAGGGCGCCGTGGAGGGTTCCAATTTCTACACAGAAGACACTATTGACGATCTCGACGGCAAGCTTGGGCAAGGATTTATGTCGGCCGATGAGTTAGAAGAAATTGATATTGGACCAGGTGATAGGCCTGGGCCGACATATATTAGTAAAAGTTTACCAAAAGAATTGTAAACTAATTGAGCTCTTAAAAGAGTATAGAGATTGTTTTGCTTGGGAATACTATGAGATGCCAGGACTTAGCCGATCGATAGTTGAACATCGGCTCCCTATCAAACCAGGCTATCGGCCGTACAAGCAACCCCCAAGACGTTGTAAATCTGCAATGTATGATGCTATCAAGGCCGAAATTACAAGATTATATGATGCTGGCTTTATTAGGCCATGCCGATATGCTGAGCGGATTTCCAATATAGTACCAGTTATCAAGAAAAACGGCAAGCTCAGGGTTTGCATTGATTTCAGGGATTTAAGTAAAGCTACACCGAAAGATGAATACCCAATGCCGGTAGCCGATCAACTCGTTGATGCAGCATTTGGACATAAGATCATCAGTTTCATGGATGGCAACGCTGGCTATAATCAGATTTTTATGGCTGAGGAAGATATTCATAAGACTGCTTTTAGATGTCCTGGTGCTATCGACTTGTATGAGTGGGTAGTTATGACTTTCAGCTTGAGGAGTGCTGGTGCTACATATCAGAGAGCTATGAATTATATCTTTCATGATCTTATCGGTGCTTTGGTGGAGATATATATAGATGATGTGGTGGTTAAATCCAAGGAGGTTGATGATCATATAGCCGATTTGAGACAAGTTTTAGAAAGAGCAAGAAAATATCGGTTGAAGATGAATCCTACTAAGTGTGCTTTTGGAGTATCGGCTGGTCAGTTTCTTGGGTTTCTGGTTCATGAGAGGGGGATTGAGATTCCTCAGAGGAGTATCGAAGCGATCAAGGATATAAAACCTCCAGAAGATAAGACCAAGTTACAATCATTGATCGGCAAGATAAATTTTGTTCGGCGGTTTATATCAAACTTGTCTGGCCGAATAGAGCCGTTCACTCCTTTATTGAGGTTGAAAGCCGATCAAGAGTTTGTCTGGGGAGAAAAGCAGCAACAAGCATTGGATAGTATCAAGGAATATCTGAGTACTCCTCCAGTTCTTATACCACCACAGAAAGGGGTTCCATTCAAATTATATCTATCAACCGATCAAAATTCTATCGGCTCAGTCTTGATCAAGAGGTTGAGGGTAAAGAGAGAGTTATATTTTATCTCAGCAGACGTCTCTTAGATGCAGAAACAAGGTATTCACCTGTGGAGAAGCTATGTTTATGTTTGTATTTTTCCTGCACAAAGTTGAGGCATTATCTATTATCCAATGAGTGCATCATAGTTTGTAAGGCCGATTGGTGCGATATATGCTATCGGCTCCAGTTTTGAAAGGGCGCATTGGTAAGTGGATTTTTGCTTTGTCAGAATTCGATCTCCGATATGAATCGGCTAAGGCGGTTAAAGGGTAGGCGATAGCCGATTTTATAGTTGAACACAGGGATACAAGTGTTGATAATATTGATATTATGCCATGGACTTTATTCTTTGATGGATCAGTTTGTACTCATGGTTGTGGTATCGGCTTGGTAATCATATCACCTAGGGGGGCAAGTTTTCAGTTTGCTTTCACTATTAAACCATACTCTACAAATAATCAAGCATAATATGAAGCTGTTCTCAAAGGTTTCCAGTTATTGAGGGAAGTTGAAGCCGATGCTGTTGAAATCATGGGTGACTCATTATTGGTGATAAGTCAATTATCTGGGGAATATGAATGCAAAAATGATACTTTGATGATATACAATGAGAAATGTCGAGAGCTGATGAAGACTTTCAAGATAGTTACTCTGAAACATATTCCTCGGGAGCAGAATGTTGAAGCTAACGATCTAGCTCAGGGTGCATCAGGTTATAAGCCGATGTTACAAGGGGTTGAAGTACAAGTGGCTTGCATTCCAGCCGATGATTGGAGGTTTGATGTTTTTGAGTATTTGAAGAATCCCTCCAGATCGGTTTCCAGGAAATTACGGTATAAAGCTCTTAAGTATGTTCTATTAGATGATGTGTTATATTATCGGACGATTGATGGAGTTCTCTTAAAATGCCTAAGTCTGGAAGAGGCGAAAGTTATTATGTGTGAAGTTCATGAGGGTATTTGTGGAACACATCAATCGGCCCACAAAATGAGGTGGTTAATTCAAAGAGTTGGATATTTTTGGCCGACAATAATGGAGGATTGTTTCCGATATTACAAGGGTTGTCAAGATTGTCAGAAATTTGGAGCAATCCAGAGAGCACCAGCATCGGCTATGAACCCCATTATCAAGCCATGGCCGTTCAGAGGTTGGGGTATTGATATGATCGGGCAGATTAATCCACCATCCAGCAAATGACATAAATTCATATTGGTTGCAACTGATTATTTCACAAAGTGGGTTGAGGCGATTCCATTGAAAAAGGATGACAGTCAAGATGCAATCAATTTTGTCAAGGAACATATTATATACAGGTTCGGCTTACCACAGATGATTACAACTGATCAAGGTTCTATATTTGTGTCCGATGAGTTTGTTCGGTTTACCGACAACATGGGGATTAAGCTATTAAATTCATCACCATATTATGCACAAGCAAATGGATAAGCTGAAGCATCTAACAAGAGTTTGATTAAGTTGGTTAAGAGGAAGATAGCCGAATATCCTAAAAAGTGGCATACTATTCTGGCTGAATCATTGTGCTCCTATCGGATGGCTTGTCATGGTGCAATTCAGGTACCTCCTTATCAACTAGTTTATGGGCATGAAGCTATATTACCATGGGAAACAAATATCGGCTCTAGGAGGATTTCTTTGCAAGATGAGTTGACAGCCGATGATTATCATAATTTGATGGTTGATGAATCTGAGGATCTGGTACAAGCTAAATTGCGAGCTCTTGAAAAAGTTAGAAAGGATAAGGAGAGAGTTGCATGACATTACAACAAGAAAGTTGTGCCCAAGTTTTTTGTAGAAGGCGAGCTGGTTTGGAAATTGGTACTGCCGATAGGGGCTAGAGACAATAAATTCGGCAAGTGGCACCAAATTGGGAAGGACCGTTTCAAGTCCACAAGTGTGTTTCTAAAGGGGCCTACATGTTAAAAGGACTTGATGGGGAAATTTTTGGCAGAGCGCTTAATGGAAAATACTTGAAGAAATATTACCCAAGTGTTTGGATTGGTTCATGGTCGGCTACGGTTTTGATGATTTTTGATTGATAGCCGATGTGTTTACATTACATTTGGGTGGCCGTAATTTTTATCGCCCTTAGATATGTAAGTTTGCAGCACTGAGTTCCCTACTACAAACTTGGGGGGCATGAAAGACAGATGAAAGACTTAAAGTTGGAAAATTTTGAGCAAGATTTGTTGGAAATTTTTGAGCAAAATTTGATAGAATTCGGCTCGATGGCCGATTCATGCATTATAGTATTAAAGACAAGTTATGGAATCGGTTCATATGATATTAGAGTATATATTACAAACCAAGAGTGGCCGATTTCAGAGTCGGTTAAGTCCTATTACATTATATCATTGAGAAAGATAACGCTGGATAGCCGATTATGCCCGTTGCCGGATTTCTTCATCTTCCGCTATGGCTTGAGCATCTTGGGCATCGGTTCCAGGGATCACTTTCAGGGACTTAGTCATGTTGGCCACATTCTTTATAGCCGATTTCAATTTTGCCTTTTGTTCTCCAATAGCTTTCGGCAGATCAGCTAGTTTATGTTTCTCCAATGCAATTCTAGCATTGCATTCTTCAAGCTTGGCCAGCAGATCTATTCTTTCAGCTTCCAATTGGTCTATTGTAGCTCTGATTGGTTCTTCAGCTAGTTGATCAAGCTTGGTTTTCTCATCATGTACTAGCTGCCGATTGGCTTGAATAGTGGCCTCGATATCTTTTCTTTCTCTCCGATCGGCTATCCTTTGTCTTGCTTTTTCCAGCTTGAATTGGTGTTGCTCAAGATACATAGCTGGGGTGATCCTGTTGGATAGTTCATCTAGCAAGAGAGTTTGAATCTCTTGGAATCTAGCTCGTAGAGTACTGCAATCCACTAATAGGCTGTCCAGGGACGCTTCTAGCCGATGAGAAATGTCCTCGAGATTCCTCTTCACATCATCGGCTAGGGGAGCTAGAGATTTGCTAGTTGTTTCTCCTTCTGTTTCTTCATCAAAGTAATCTTTTATATCAAAGGAGAACAAATCGGCTAAGACCTGCAATGGAAATAGTATATAAGTTGGGAAATGTTTTGGGTGAGCCGAGTTGGTATTTTTGAGGTATTGAAACTTACAGGGATTGCAGGGGCAGCAACTTCTTCTTCAATATGATGGCTGCCTGCAGCCGATGCGGCGTGTTCACTTGAGATTGGCTATGTTGCAGGCGATGGAGGGGGAGTAGGCTGAAAATATTGGTTCAAGTGTTAGATGGTATTGGCAAAGTAAAGTAATTCGAGGTTTTAGAGATATGAAATTTACCAGAGGAGCTCGGACAGTTGGTTTGGCCGATATTGGTGCTGGTTTCTTCTTCTCGGCTGGTCTTTCTTCCGCAATGGACAAAGTTTGGAGTTTAGGTTGATATTAAATAAGAATGTTTTATATCAAGAAAGATGAACTTACTCTTGGTTGTCGAGAGAAGACTGCTGGGGCAGCAGGTGTTGTAGGAGTTTGAGCTGGAGCTGGAGAAGCTGGAGGTTTTCTTTTTCCTGCATCACTTGATTCGGCTACAGCTTCATCTATTGCTCGTTCAATAGATGCTTCTTTTAGGGCTTCATCTATATCATCGGCTGTTGGAGGTGGTTGTTTCCTGGCCTTTTTCTTTGTAGCTGGTGGCACAGCAGTTGATGCTCTAGTTCTTCTTTTCCTGCCTGCATCGGCTGGTTCCCTTGTTTGTCCATGGAGCAGGCTTGATGACTTGGGAGCATGATAGCCGATGACAGGAGGGGTCATACCACATCTGTTGGGCAACAGTCCTGCAACATATTCAATATCTTTGCGACTTCTGCTTATGCGTGGAGGAGATGAGTCTGTGGTCTGGAAAGGATAAAATAATTCATAAGTCAGAGACAGAATCGGCTTGTATGTTAAAATAGAAATGATATTGAAAGTAATAAAGGTGTACCTGGGGGATCATGTCTGGGAAGAGGTCAGTCATGTAGATGGTAGCCGATTGGTGAAAAAGATGTTGTTTCCATTCGGCCCACCATGAAGTAAAAGCCTTGCTCCTGAACATGGCTAGGTCAATATCATTGATACTGCCAAGAGGGGGTCCTGGGATGTTTAGTAGCCGATCCATTATTAGATTTGAAGTTATCTCTCCTCGGCATTCAATCTTGTCAGTAAACCATAAGCCGATTGGGAGTTGTCCCATACCAAATTGCCTTGCTGAGCTCATGGGATGATAAAATTCATATGAAGTTTTTATGTTTCTGCCTTGATGGATACCGACAGGAAGGATGCATGGACTGATAGCAGTGGTGTACACTTCTCTGGACTTCTGGAATTTATCATGGTTGATTTCTTCGAATCTGAAGTCTGATGGTAGCTCAAAGTTGATTGAGTCCTCATAGAAGAACCAGATTCTAGCATCTTTTTGGAATCCATCATAAAAGCTGAAGAAGCAATCTTTGAGCAGTTCGGCTGACAGCTTTGCACCAGCATCGGCTGGAGTGGTGGCATATTCTCCAAAAGAAGTACACCTCCGATGGGCTACTTCTTCACCATCATCATCAGTGATCGGCTGCAACCTTGGGAATTCTGCTTCTGGCAAAGATGGCCGATTGACAGCCTTCATTGCTACTAGGTTTAGCCAAGTTTGCAAAAGCCACAATGGACCACCTGCCGAAACTATTAAGCCGGTTGCTAGTTTAGTCGATGCATTGTTCAAAGTCTGGTACAAATAGCCGAGCAGGATTTTTCCCAAGGGAAATTGTCTCTTCTCTTCAAGGGCTTCGGCTATGTGTTGCCAGTTTGAGGTTGGGCCACAACTAGATCCACAAAACAAGAACTTCTCCAACCACATTAACAAGAATGCAGTATGTTCTCTGGGAGATACTGAACCCTGACCCATGTTAGCCGAAATAAAGCCAGACCATCCTCCTATGCTCTTGGTCTTGAAGTCAAATCTGTTTTTGGAGTTAAGCATCATGGGGTTGGCCGATGAGGTGATATCTAGTCCGGTTAACATGGTTATGTCCAAGAGAGTTGGGGTCATCGACCCTTGGTTGAACAAGAAAGCATTGAGGGTGTTGGACCAGAAATAACTAGCAGAAGCCATCAGTGGCTCATCTTTAGCCGAATTTGCCAAAGTAAGGGCTAGAGCTTGGCCGATTCCTATCTCATCCCAGTGACTCTGCTTGCTAGCCGATATGCGCTTAAACCATGCGGGCCAGCTTTTTTCCAAGGATGGCCATGACTTAAACGTATTCTTCCAATGTCCTATATTGGGGTTCGCTAGCCTGAAGGGGATTCTGTTGGTTTCAGCAGCAATGAACTCAGTTGGGTCTAAGTTGCCGATGGGTCCAAGAAAGTAGTTGTTTTCATGGTTAAGACTGGGGACCGCAACTAGGTTTGCGAGATGCTACATCAACAAAGCAAAAATGAAAAGAAGCGGACTGAGGAAAACAAGATTAGATGAAGAAAAAGGGGATCTAGCCGATGGGACTTACCTCAGCATATTCGGCCGATGGGGCAGCAAATGGAGCGGATGAGGAAGACATCCTTCGCGGCGGAGATTGAACGGAAGAGGGATTGCTTGAAGATTGACCGCTTGCACCGAGGGGATCGCCGGAGTTGAGAGAGACGGAAAGGGCTAAAGCGGTGGCAACAGTATAACGGTGTGAAGTTTCTTGGGGCTGTCGGTTAAAGTATTTAAAGCGCTGCGCTAACGGTCAAAAACGGAAAGAGCGAGATTATCTCGGAGATAAGATTTGGCAAATCCGAAACATTACCAAATATTCCGAACTTGGGGGGCATGTGTTGATGACCAAATTTTGTAATTCAAACATCGGAGATAAAGATGGAATCGAAGAGGATTGAAGATATGAGATCGTATCGGAAAACAGAGTAAGAATCGGCTGTAGTCCGAATCGGCTGTGAATTGGATCGGCAGAGTCAGAGTCGGACTAAGTTAGCCGATTGGGCCGATTTTGATAATATGACTCGGTACACGTCATCGGGTTGTGTTAGCGTGTTCCATATGGATTGCCATGCACGGATAGAGTCCTGAGGAGGCAATTGTATCTATTAATTAGGATATTTTATGTAATTTCCTTATAGATATTCTCGGTAAGAGTCCGCCTAAGGGACTTGTTCGTTAGTTGGATTTGTAATAGGTTAATATGAGTCGTGTCCGTGATGGACAATGTTTGTATTTTCGGGTATAAATATAATCCCGAGGTCTTGTAAATAATAACAACAGATGTTCAATCAATCTCGGCGCATCGGCGCATCGCCATTTTTTTCCTTTTTCGACAAGCTTGTGCTCTCGAGTCGTGCTGCATCAATTTGATCTTCGGCTAGAAGGTATATCTTGTCATGGCAATTTGCATCACTGGGATTAGTGCTTACATCTTTATGACACTCTAATTCTGTCTTGCAAGTTCCACAGTTATCATATACATCATATAGCTTAGATCAATAGTGCTATTATCATATCGGCTAGATCTGTTTTAGGGTTTCGACGATATTGGTTAGTTTACTTTGTTGATTCATGTTATATGATGTATCTACCATCCTGATTTGACGTTATTGGTTTGTTACATATCATGCTTCTTCATACTTAATGCTGCATTGGTTCGGTCCAACCTATTAAGTTATCTTAGAATCATGATCTATAACATGCTTTACAATTGTCAATAGGGATAGTATCGGAGTTTCAGCCGATCTTATCTGTTTAGAATATTTGACATGGTTTATGCTTTGTTTAATGTTCTATATTCAATCTTCAATGTTTTATCATGAGTTTATATCGGATTCACGACCGATATTCAAGTATATCTAAATATCGGCTACGACATCAGTCTTATGTGATCGTTATTTCATGTTACAATAGACTTAAGTAATTTATGCTGTCTCGGTTCGGTCCGATCCATACCAATTGCTTGTTTCTATAGTAATATTGATCGCATAAAGCTAATATCTACAGCTGATATGTTTTTATTAGGGTTACCTTCATGCTTATTCATATACCTTACAGCCGATTCATGCTTTATTGCATCGGCTAGGTCACATACGATATGAAATCGGCCCTATGATCAATTGTCTATCGTTTACTAACATTTTTTTGCCTATTTTCTCTTGTTGATTGCAGGATCAAATCAACTGGCACGCCCTTGAATCCAAAACCCAAAAGTTAGGACCTGCACTAGAGTAAAGCAAACCTCTCAGGCCTGTGTGTGTTTTTTGCATCAACAAGTACCGGCTCCATGAACTATCATCCTCATGCACTCTAGGCGTATCTGTTTCTAGCCGTGAGAGGAGTTCTAGCGCTCCCGGGAAGGGAAGTCTCACACGCACGTAAAGTTTATAGTTTAAGTTTAGATTCTCACTCTCACAGACGTGGCAGTCCTACCAATGGCGACACCGACGTAGGGCACGCATCGCGGCCCTACCTCAACGGCTGCCCCACCGTAGCGCACCTGCCTCTCACACGGGGGTGAACCATCTATGCAAGGATACTGCCTCTGCTCGTTTATCTAGTCCGCTAGGTCTATACCCATCCGAGAAGTGCGGTTGTACGAGGGTCGTTTCATGCTTAACTTCATGGCTCGGTACTTAACTGACCGGGGACGGAACTAGCCTTTTCCGGATACCACCCAAATCCACCATCCGCCCCAGTCGAAAACACTTGTTTGGTTTTATTTCTCTTTTCTCAAATCATGTCATCATATCATGGCAATGTGGCGCTCATGTCTCCACATGCCGCATCTCAATTACCTTCCCCAAGGTAATTGCCCAAGCATAAAGCATTTGACAAATATGAATATGCATGATTCTAGAATAGCATAACTAAGCATTTGTCATAATTGACTAGGGACTCATGTATAAGCATGGTTACAAAGGAATATAGGGATAAGCAATAATCAAGGTATTGCATAATAACAAGTAGGTCGTTCATCATCGCATGCAACTTTGTTTGTAAATAAAAATAATTTCGCAACTTGGGATCAACATGCTCAAGGATAGTGATGACTTGCCTTGCTCGAAGTCCGGTGGTTCTTGGTCTTCAGTCGGACTCACAGCTCCCTCGGGATCTATAATTACGTGCGAAAGAAATTGAATTCATTTAGAATTCAATTTAAAATCCAACAAAATCCAATTTAAAGAAAAGATCGAGCGCGAGAGTTGAATGACGACATTGATTCTATTTTATTTAAAAATGATTCTATTTTGATTTTTAATACCGTTGTTCTAAAATATTAGCACTAGCCAATTTAAATATTAATCCGATTTGATTTACGCGTCTCGAATAAACTAGATACCAATAATAAAAGGTAACCCTATCCGGTGAATAGTTGGCTAAAATAATCGTGACGGTTGATTTAGCGGATAGCCTTATTATTGAGTAAGAACTAACTAAATACCGACTAAATAGATATTTAAATGGATAACGGAGAGTCGCATTCATACGATAGCAATTTTAAAAAAACGACCGGTAATTAATCCTCCGATTATATATAAACGGTTTAGCGAACTCGACGAACGAGTATCTAAATAGTCGGCTAAGTACCCTGCTAAGGATTAATCTTTTTAAAATAATAATCTAATTTCGGTGAATATCTTAATTTACAATTAAATACCCGATTTAATCTTACTTGTTTTCTAAAATAACCGAAGGCGACGAGTATATCGATTCCTAAACTACATTTTATATTAATCTAGCACCTATGTTCAAGATAAACAAAAATTTAAATCCCTAATCCTTAATTTATCTTTCCCCATTTTATTTTTATTTTTCCTTTTTTTTTCTTTTTCTTCCTTTTCTTCTCTTTTCTCTCTCTTCTCTGTTTTCTTTCTCTCTGTGCTAGCTCTCTCTCCTATACAGAGTTGCCGGCAAGAGGAGGGAAGAGAGGAGGGGCTTGGGCGCACCTACCGCCGCCGGCGGCGGCAGAGGCGGCCGGCGGCGGCAGGGCGGCGACGGTGGCTTCCAACGGCGGCGGCGGCAGCACGGCGTCGGCACGGCGGTGGCGCTCGGCAGTGAGGGAAAAGGAGAGGGGAAATGGAGGAGGAGGGGTGGGGGAGAAGGGGCTCGGCCGGGGAGGATTTATAGGCGGCCGGGGGCAGCACGGTGGACACGGCGGCATGGCGCGCAGCGTGGGGGGTGTACGGCGGCGTGGGCGGCCGGCGACGTGGGGGTGTACGGCGGACACGGCGGCATGGCGCGCGGCGTGGGGGGGTGTACGGTGGCGTAGGCGGCCGGCGGCGTGGGCGTGTACGGTGGCGTGGGCGGCGACGTGCGCGGTACGGCGCAGGCGGCGAGGGCGTGGGGCGCGAGGGCGGCCGGCGTGGGCGCGCGCGCGGCGCGGGGGCGGGCGGCGCGGGGCGCGAGGGCGGCCGGCGTGCGTGCGGCGCGGGGCGCTAGGGCACGGCGTGGGCGCGCGCGCGGCGCGGGGGCGTGCGGCGGGGTGCGAGGGCGGCCGGCGTGCGTGCGGCGCGGGGCGCTAGGGCACGACGGCGGCAGCGCGCGGCAGGCGGGCAGGCGGCGGCGTGCGGCGCACGCGAGGCCCGGGTGCGGCGGCAGCAGCGGGCGGCGCGCGGCAGGGGCCCGAGTGCGGCGGCAACGGCGGGCGGCGCGCGGCAGGCGGGCGGGCGGCGGCGTGCGGCGCGCGCGAGGCCCTGTGGCAGCGGCAGCGGCGGGCGGGACGCGGCAGGGATGCGTGCACGGCCTGGGGGCGACGGGACCGGATCGAACAGTGCCGCCAGGGTGTTTTGCACTTTTGGGGATTATTTTTCCACTAAAAATTATTCTAAAAATTTTGTAAAGCCAACCAAACTAATGTGATCAATATTGTCGAATATTTGAGGTAATTCATTTATTATTATTTATATATATATTTTATTCTTTCTTCCCTTTTGACCTATTAGCCTCATATATCCATACGTACGCCTATGTATACTTATATCTAGGATTTATACCTAGCCTCCTATGTATGTATACATATTTTTATATATGCAAGAGAATGCCCTCCTAAACTTGTGTCACCAAATTTAATTACCTCCTTATAATACACACTTGATTAATCTACCGTAAAGTCTAATTAATCGTGCGAATAAATCCGGCATGATGCAATTTATTTTAAAAAAAATTTTGAGGGTCCACATTTTAGGATCTCGATTTTTGTTGGTTGAATTTTTAGGGTGTTACACCTTTACAGTCGGTGGATCGAATTTAGGGTTTACTTATTCTTATAAATCTACATCATGGCTGATTCACCTTTTCTTGCATCGGCTAGGTTACAAGGCGATACGACAACAGCCTTCTAGCCGATTGGCTATCGTTTTCTAATAAATTTCCTTGTTTATTCTTGTTGATTGTAGGATAAAATCAACCGGCACGCCCTAGAATCCATGGGCAAACTTTTGGACCTGCACTAGAGTAAAGAAAATCTCTCAGGCCAATGTGTGTTTTGTGCATCACCAGTGAGATGGTAACGCGCGCGTGATGGCTGAGGTGAGAGACCTTGAGTTTGAATCCCACATCCAACATATTTTTTAACTTATTATGCATCTTTCTTACCAGTTATTTCGACCGATACTAAAGATCGAGATCTTTAATCTCGATAATTTAGTATCGGTTGCTATAACCGGTACTGAAGGGGTTACAAATCGGTATAAAAAATCATCTCTCCAGTAGTATATGTACCAAAGCACGGTATCTACGTCACGTACTTTGCCCCCGACTTCTGGAGGGGCACTGTTGAAGATTTGAAAATCCAGGAGATTTGGACATTCCAGACGGAGCTGCTGAAGATAACGACGCTATAGATGATCTTGGTCAAATGTTGCGGGGCGTAAAGGACGACTGCAAAAGTGAGAAGGAGGCCAAGAAATTGGACCGTATGTTAGCGGACCATAAAACTTCGTTGTACCCAGGTTACGAACAAGGGCACAAAATGTTGGGTATGATGCTAGAATTCTTGCAATGGAAGGCCAAAAATGGAGTGAGTGACAAAGCATTTGGCGAGTTATTGAAACTCGTCAAGAACATTATTCTGGAGGGAAACGAACTGCCCGAACCAACGTACGAAGCTAAGAAGGTGGTATGCCCTCTAGGACTAGAAGTACATAAGATACACGCATGTCCGAACGGTTGTATCCTCCATCACGGTGAGGAGTATGAGAACCTAGAAGCATACCCGGTTTATAAAGCACTATGATACAAGATTAGACGAGATGATCCAGGTGATGTGGACGGACAACCTTCGAAGAAGAGAGTTCCTGCTAAGGTAATGTGGTATTTCCCTATAATACCACGACTCAGGAGTTTGTTCAGGAACAAAGAGCATGCTAGCATGATGCGCTGGCACGGATGCGCTGGCATGCTGAAGAACGACAACAAGATGGGATGCTGAGACACCCTGTCGACGGGTCGCAGTGGCGAAACATCGATAGAACATTTCCAGACTTTGGAGAGGATGCCCGAAACATAAGGTTCGCTTTAAGTACGGATGGCATGAATCCATTTGGAGAGATGAGCAGTGGCCATAGCACTTGGCCTGTGACCATGTGTATCTACAACCTCCCCCTTGGCTATGAATGAAGTGGAAGTACATCATGATACCAATTATCATTCAAGGCCCAAAGCAACCTGGTAACGACATTGATGTATACCTAAGACCATTGGTTGAGGATCTTGTTCTGCTATGGAATAAAGAAGGTGTCCCTGTGTGGGACAAGGACAAACAGGAGCAATTTAACCTACGAGCATTGCTTTTCGTGACCATTAACGATTGGCCTGCACTAAGCAACCTATCCGGACAGTAAATAAGGGGTACAAGGCCTGCACCCATTGTATGGATGAAACTAAAAGTAAGTATCTGAAACACTGCAGGAAGGTTGTGTACATGGGCCATCATCGATTCATTGTTGCAACCAATCCTGCATGGAAGAATGGCAAGCATTTCGAACAGAAGGCAGACCTTCGTACTAAGCCTAAACAACGCAACGGAAAAGTCATGTTTGCTATGGTGAAAGATCTGAGGGTAGTATTTGGAAAGGGACCTGGTAGCCAACCTATAGAGAGCGAAGATGGTCACGCGGCGATGAAGAAGAAGTCTATTTTTTGGGAGTTACCCTATTGGGAAGTCTTAGACATCCGGCACGCAATCGATGTGATGCACCTCAGTAATAATCTTTGCGTCAACCTGTTGGGCTTCCTAGGTGTATATGGGAATTCAAAAGATACACTTGAAGCACGTAATGATCTCAAGCATATGCAACAACGCGAGGACCTTCACCCGGAACCAAAGGATAAAGGAAGCCGTTGCTTGAGTCCTGCAATCTACACCCCAAGGAAGAGAAGGAAAGTATGTTTGAATGCCTAGAGAGCATCAAGGTATCGTCTGGATACTCCTCGAATATAAAGAGAATAATAAGCACGAAGGAGAAGAAGTTCACAAATCAAGTCTCATGACTATCACATCAACACAATTGCTTCCTGTTATAATTCGTGGTATCCTTCCTGATAACATCCGAGGAACAATAACAAAGCTATGTGCTTTCATGAACGCGATTTCACAAAAGATCATCGATCCAGATAGTTTAACAACCCTTCAAAATGACGTGGTCCAATGTCTTGTTAGTTTTGAGATGATCTTTCCACCGTCATTCTTCAATACAATGATGCATCTTCTATGTCACCTTGTGAAAGAGATAGGTATTCCCGGTCCTGTGTACCTACACAGCATGTTTCCTTTTAAGAGGTACATGGGCATTCTAAAGAAATACATTCGTAACCGTTCTCATCCAGAAGCAAGCATCGCCAAGGGTTGTGGAGCAGAGGAGGTCACTGAGTTCTGCGTAGAATTTATTGAAGACCTTTGTCCATTCGGGGTAGCAGAATCAACCCATTAGGGGAGACTACGGGGAAAGGGGACTCTTGGAAGGAAAGCAATAATGACTGTGGACAACGATTTATTCCATAAAGCACATTTCACGGTTTTGCAACAATCTTCGTTGGTGGCTCCTTACATCTTCATTGGTGGCTCCTTTAACGCCATCACATTGACACATTCCCGGCTTGGCTACGACAACATCTACTGGGTAACTGTCACGCCCTGAAATCACTCTAAAATTATATCGTCTAAATTATTTCTAGAAATTGTAAAACCAATAAAATAGCCTTCAACAATTAAAACTCACCAAGATTGATGTCAATTTGGCTTGTGGGTATTTTTAATAAATTCCCCATGCTTCATAATGCTTAACCAATTTTTACTTTAATTTTCAGAGCACCCTACATAATTTTATAGCAACAAAAACAATTAAAAGAATTTTATAAAAAGCAAAAACCTAAAACAACTCTCTCCCTTTCCTTGGGCCACTTTCGGCCCATCTCTTCCTCTCTCTCTCCCTCTGGCCCAGCCTGGCTTGCTCTCCCTCCCTCTCTTTCTTTCTTCCTTGGGCCTTGCCCTCCTTCCCGGCCCAAGCCGCCCCGCCAGCCCAGCCGAGCCGGTGCACCGCGCACGTGTGCTCCCAGCGCGCTCCACCGTGGGGCCCATCTGTCGGAGCGTCTTCAACCTCCAGCCACGGCCGCCTCTCTCTCTCCCGTGAAAAAGCAAGCGCCGCCGCCCATTCCGATCTCCCTCCTCAACGGTTTTCCTCCAAATTAAACTGCAAAAATGGGTTCGTCTCCTCTTCCTCATCAATTCCCCCAACAAATCCCACTCAATCCCTCATTATTTCGCAGTGGATTTTGATGGCGTTCATCAATGGCGAGCTCCACCATGGCCGGCGTCGATCTCCATCCCTGGCGACCCTCTCCCTCCCCTCCGGCCTATAAAAGGCAGCCCCGACCCCATGCTATCTCCCCCCACACCGCTGTCCTTCCCCTCCTCTTTCCCTGGCCGCTGCGCCGCTTCCTTCTCGTACTGCCCCCGTCGTGCGCTCTGGCCGCCCGTTGGCGTCGGCCTGGACGTCGCCGAGCCTCGGCAAGGCCACTGCCAGCTGCGCCGTCTCCTCCTCCCCCTCGGCCACGCCTTCTTCTCCCTCGGCAAGCCCCGGAGCTCCGTTCCCGACGTCCACCGATAGCCGGCCTTCACTATTCCGCGTCGTCAAACTGGTCGTCGTTGTCTCATTGCTGTACTGGTGAGCATTGTCGCTGCCATCTCTCTCCCTCCCCTCTGTTTCTATCTCTTTTCTCTGTGCGCGTGATTTTTCTTTAAGAAAAATTAATTCACAAATTCGCAAAACGACAATTAAACAGCACCTAAAATTCAAATAGCCATATCTTGACTATTTGAACTCGGAATTGATATATTCAAATTGCTAATTTTGCCCTTAAACAGTAAATAATCCATTTTATGCTTTCTTTATGCATCTTATATGGTTCTTATTTTTGTTTGGCCCTTTTTCTTTGCGATTGTCGTGTAGACGCTGCAGTTCCGGAAGAGCCGCTCTACCTCGAAGTTGACATTGAAGATTTTGGTAGCGAGCAAGGCAAGTCATGCCATTTTGATCATATTGTTATCCCAATTTACAAAATTATGTTTATTTAAATTATTGCATTTCGCTTTATTAATTTCCCGCGCTTATCACTGTTTTATTTAGCCCGACCGATTCTCCTTGTTATAGCCTTATTATTTGTATTATTATTATCCTTGTTTAACCCTAGGAAAAATGGAAAAATAAAACTAGTGAGGACTTTATATATGTGGTGCTTACTAGTAAATTTAGGAATATGCTTAGCCCTGCTTAAATAGACACAATTAGATATTTTTCCAATAATTAGACTTGGACAGAACTTGTAAATAATGGTAATTTTGGCTTAGTGGCTGTTTAGCCATGACACAATGCTTCCCCTTCAAAATTCCCCAAACATGATTTTCGGCTGGGCTCGGGGTGCTTGGTTTCGCTAGTCGCACCTCGGCCGTCATAAGGACCGGTCTTCGAGCCTCTGTTGCAAAGCATACTCCGTGCAACCACATGTCTAATGGGTAAGGCTTAACACATCGCCTAGAACGGTCATGAACGAGGAAGGCACGGATAGGGATGGATGAAACCCTTGGTGGGGTCAACGTCTCTGGCAGTACGCCCGGGGGCATAGACTGTCTGCTCGACCCAGGGCGCCTGGCGGGGGAAGTTTATGTCGGTCTTCTTTGTTTAGGGCGGTACTAAGCGATGGGTTATGTCATGGCTTCTGTCTATATACCGTGGTGGTATGTGGCACGTGGTAACGCGTGAGGAAGACGTGTCTTGTGGGTAAAGATGTACCCCTCTGATCAGAGTATAATCTATTCGAATAGCCGCGCCCTCGGTTATGGGCAAGCTGAGCAATGTACCCAAGTTAGAGTTTAATTCTACTAAAACTGGAATAACTGGAGTTAGGATTTGTTGCCTAGGTTAAGGGAAGATCACGTTGGTGCGTGGCTTGATTATAATTTGACTAGAGATAGGTTCGTATTTTATTTAAATGCTTTTAAATATTTAAATGCTTCGAAAATGCTAGTTTTCTGCAAAATAGCCCTATAATGAATTCTTTGTACTCCTTGCATTATATTTGCATTTTTCCGGCCTGGCTTGCTGAGTACGGTGGTTGTACTCAGCCTTGCTCCTTTTTCCCCTTCCAGCTGAGGAGTTCTTTGAAGATGAAGGTTTTGTTGTCTAGCTCGTGCCTGCCGTCAAGTGCCTGTGGTGGCCTGTCGTAGTTTTCCTGCTTTTATTTGTTTATCTTTCAGTGCTGGGCCTTTGGCCGCCCATGTAATAAAATACTCGTTTCACGCTTCCGCTTATATATACTCTGTTATTTACCAACTTTGTAATGTGTACCTTGCCTCCTGGGACAAGGATTTATGCACTCACAAACGAAATATAGTGTTCTATATTCCGGGTGTGACAGTAACGAAACCATTGACCGACAACTAGCATTCTTGGCGAGGGGGCCTTCTTGCTCGATATCGACATTCCAAGGATATGAAATTAATGGGTACACATTTTACACAAGAGCCCAAGACAGAAAGAGCACAAACCAGAATAGTGTTATTCGTATCGATGCCATGAGATACAATTGTACTAATAGCACGTATTACGGTGTCATCGAGGACATATGGGAACTAGACTATGGACCCCTGAAGGTCCCTATGTTTCGGTGCCAATGGGTTAAGCTGACTGGTGGAGGCGTAACGATTGATGATAGTGGGATGACAATGATTGACCTAACTAAGGCTGGATACTCAGACGAACCATTCGTCCTAGCCAATGATGTAACGCAAGTTTTCTACATGAAGGACATGTCTAGCAAACCAAAGAAGGGCAAAGGACCCGACGAGCCAAAGCGCCACGTGGTTCTCGCCGGCAAAAGGAAAATTGTTGGAGT
This sequence comes from Oryza punctata, assembly GCA_000573905.2. Classification (NCBI taxonomy): domain Eukaryota; kingdom Viridiplantae; phylum Streptophyta; class Magnoliopsida; order Poales; family Poaceae; genus Oryza; species Oryza punctata. Next base: position 10,038,562 of record CM002491.2, on the reverse strand, counting down.
CGCGGATTACGATCAGTTTGACGGGCAACACCGTTCGCGGTTACGCTTGACCCGAGCATCCTCCTATCGAAGGAGCACGCCCCTTACTTACGCAACAATCATAGCGAAGGAACATTAGTGAGGAGAAAGTACGTGAGGAAAACAGCGACGTAAGTTGTTGTATGGACGATGCAAATTATTTATTATGTATTAAAAGTCATGCAATGTTTGTGTTTTTTAATTATATATCATTATTGAAATGTAATAAGAGATTTAAACTAATTAAGTAGGTCATATTTTAATTATATATCATTATTGAATTGTAAAAGGGGATTTAAACTATTTAAGTAGGTCATATGTTAATTATATACCATTATTGAAATGTAATAGTAAATTTTTCAAACTATCTAAATCGATCATATGTTAATTATATATATTTTAAATGTAATAGTAATTTTAAACTATTTACATAGGTCATATGTTAATTATATATCATTATTGGAATGTAATAGTAATTTTTAAACTATCTAAATCGGTCATATGTTAATTATATATCATTATAAGAATGTAATAGTAATTTTAAACTATCCAAATTGGTCAAATGTTAATTATATATATATTTTAAATGTAATAGTAATTCTAAAATATTTAAATAGGTCATATGTTATATATATGTAACTATTTATATTTATTAATAATTTTAATATTTTTAAATCGGGCATTAATGATGAAATCTTTAGTCCCGGCTGTAAACAACAGCCGAGATAAAAATTTTTTTGAAAACATCGGGAAATTATCTTTAGTCCCGGTTGGTAGCATTAACCGGGAATAAAGACATCTTTAGTCCCATCTTTAGCCCCGGTTACTGCCACCAACCGAGACTTAAGATAAGATCTTCTGTCCCAGTTGATTCCACCAATCGGGACTAAAGACATCTTTAGTCCCAGTTGATTCCACCAACCAGGACTAAAGATCCCGACTATAAATACTAGTGCGCATCGTCTTCTCCCCCACACTTAGCCGTTTCTCTCGCTTTGATCGTCGCAACTCTGCCGCCGCCCGTGGTCTTCATTGTCTCCGCCGTCGTCGTTGACTTCGTCTTCTTCGTCTCCGACCTCACCGCCGCGCCATCCTCAAGGTTTGCCGCCATCGTCGATCTCGCTCTCTCTCACTGCCGTCGTCTAGCCGCACCCCACCACGCCGCCGCCACCCCGGCCTACCCTCGGTGCCGCCGTACCCCGCAGCGCCGGCCGCACCTGCTGCCGCCACCCCGCGGAGCCGTCACATACGCGAACGAACGAACGTGAACGAGCGTCAATGATACAACGACCGCGAACGATATAATGAACGTGACCACGAACAGTAGAACATGTATGAACGTGAAAATTTGAAACTCTAGAATGTGAACGATAGAAAGAATGTGACCGAACGAATGATAGAACATGACCGAACGCTAGAACAAACGAACGGACTATAGAACGAACGTGACCGAACGAACGAATATTATTTTGTTTGAAATAGAACGATAGAACACACGTGAACGAAAGAGATTTATTTTTTTCTAAGTTCCATCTTAAAGAAAGGGCTGAATTATACTAATTGCATCATCTCCAATTATTTATTTGGCATAGGTGGTGCAGCAACTAACCGCCACCATCGATCAAGCTTAAGTGATCCCAATAACCCCAAGTAAAACTAAGGCAAGTTAAATTAATTCCCTGGTGTCTCTCTCTATATATATATGACCTATGCACATATGCACTTAAGTTGCAAGTATAACAATTAATTAACTGGTCATCGTATGTATTTGTCAACGATGTCAATATATGTATAACAATACACTCTACATTGATGTGTACTACTTAATGTTACGAACGGATGGCAGATCGCGATGATGAACAGATCCTCATGGAAAAGATTGCAGAGGGCAGCAGCCAATATTGGGCGGATGAGGAGCGGGAGGACCCTAACCAATACCTAAAAAACGAGGGAAACAAGGGCACAGACAAAGAGGAAAGTGATAGGCAACCGGACGTTGGAGGGAAGACGGAACGCGGACAACGAGGTGCTGCGAGGAAGCTAGAGGGCAGTCGCATTATTATTGAAGTGGCCCCAAACAGCGAACCAGTAGCCCCAGCTAGTGTACTACGGAAATTTGTGGCACACAGTAGTTGGCCGGAGATCACGCACCCATTAGCACAGTGCACTAGCGTCAAGCAAGGTTAGCCGGGGATGACCAAAGCTACCTCCCATATACGGAGAAAGACATGCTGTGGACCACCATGCCCGAGACCTTCACGGTCCCTGTGGCAGATCAGCCAAGATTGAAAGAATGGACGCTGAAGAAAATAGCTGAACAGTTCCAAAAGTACAAGTCAGATCTGTACAAGAAATATGTCGTGAAGGGTCTGACACCCGATTTTGACAAATTAAGCAAGCTAAGGGATCATTGGGATGCGTTTGTCGCATACAAGACCTCCCATCACGAGCAAGCGCACATGGAAAAAAATAAAGCCAATGTCGCTAAGAAGCAGTACCATCACCGGCTAGGGTCAGGTGGCTATAAGAAGGCACTCCCCAAGTAGGATAAATTGGAAGTCGGGTTGATAGAAAAGGATATTGAGCCAGCCACAACCAACTGGCCTGAACTTCTAGAAATTGGTACTATGCTCATGGTGGAACGCTTGATCCCACTGATTGCTCCCTTGTATTCAGTGATGCGATTCACGAATCAGCTAGCCGACTTACGGAAGCAGTGGAGGCATATGCTCAGGGAAACATTCAAGCCTGACAGAGAGAAGGACGAGCTTACGCTCGCACTACAGAATCCCGACCATCTAGTACGAAACACGAGGAAAAGGCGTGGTTGCTTGGAATTATGGATTTCAAGAGGACAGCCACACTTACAAGAGTCGCATGACGAGCAAGAAGAATACTGAGGCAAAATTAAGGCATCTTGAGGAGAGGGTCTCCTTGCAAGACATAAGGATGCAAGAGGAGGTGGAACGACGGGTGGACCAACGCCAGGCAGAACAACAGAGTCAGCATACGGTGCAGCCGTATGACCCTCCAGTCATGGTGAGCCCCTGAGGCAATTGAAGCAACTATGCTTCTTCAGGGCAAGTAGGAGAACAGGGCATAGAAGGTGCAGCAGGGCCAGCTCACGACGACCCATCGTACCCCGTAGATGAAATCACGCGGCGGACACCTTGTGAGTTGTACAGTCCCTTCAAGAACATATCACTCAAGGTAATGCATGAATCTGCTAATTTCTAAGTAACCTTGTTTCTCGTGAAGGTGGCGTCGGGCATGGCCATACCAGTGGCCCCTTCAGGGACATACCATTGCAGGCCTATTCCACCTGGGTACTCAAGGGTCGAAGTTGAATTGGTGGAACGAGGGTTCAAGGATCTCGAGCTGGACATCCCCGGAGGAGACGGGGAGACGAAACTAGGAGACACAACCCACGCCATTATACTATGGTGCAAGCGGTACATCGTGTTTCCTGGGCGAGCAGCGGCGTATCCTCCTCCGCCTCCTCCGCCACCTCCGCCTGCACCGTCTCCTCCGCCTCCTCCGCCTGCACCGTCTCCTCCAGCACCTCCATCTCCTCCACCACCTCCACCTCCTCCGCCTGCACCGGCTCCTTCACCTCCGCCTCCTCCGCAGGCACCGTCATCGTCTGCTCCACGTTCAGGAGCTAAAAAGTCGTGCCCACTTTGTCCCACACCATCAAAGTCCACAGAACAAACGAAGAAGCTAAGACTTGACGAGGAAAACTCCCATGCTCTCAAGAAAAGGGTGTACGACTTAACTCCCGAGGAGACTAACGAGGTCGTACAAGCGGAAGCAAGGAGTTCTTCAAGCCACGGAGCCCACAAAAGAAGATTCCCATAGATCCGGCTCCTAAAACGTTTTTTCAAAAGATGAGCAAATCGGTCAAGAGGGCTTTACTTTCCGATTATGACCGGTCGATGACGAAGTCGTTCAGTAAGCAATGAGGAAGGACCAAAGAAGTGCATCAGCTCGGAAAGCAACCGAAACAATCAGTTCAACCGTTGCTACCACCCGGTGAGGCGAAACTTAGGCAATGGATGAAAGAGATGGGTCTAAACAGGGAGCAGCTGGTGGGAAATGCACCAATAACCATAGCGACCGAAGCCGATTTGTAATACAAATTTAAACTCGATGAACCGCTTGTCCAGCCTGTTTAGGTGAACACCCTCTCTATACAAATGTACCGCTTCCATCAATGGTACATGGAACATTGATCCAAAGGTATAACGATGGTTGGAGCGAGGATAAGAAACACATATTACTATCAAGGACATGATGTCCTGTAGATCAACTTCGAGGATGTATTCGATGTATACCAACTAGATGCCCTCAATGTTTCCATTCTCAGCTGCTGGGTTTTGTAAGTATCATTTAAGCAAAATTTATTTTGTTCCTTAGCTCCTTCTATGTACCATTCAATGATTACACTGTGCGGATAGTTGATGCAAATTCCTTTATTCTTTGTAGAATGGAGATTCAATCGTGCCGTAGGCAGGGGATTTACAATATTGGATTCATGGACCTCCACAAAGTCAATGTTAAAATGATATGGGACTTTAAGGAAGCTACAGAGGACAATATTGTTTATTTCCTAGTGCAGCAGCATTACAAGACCTACATACTATTGCCCTACAACACAGAGTGAGTTTGAACTGTCTTTCGAATTCGTACCAACTTCCTCCTCATACTCATACCGTGACATATATATTATCTCACGCAACTTGCAGATTCCACTAGGTCCTTTTCCTATTTAACCTTTCACTATGCAAAGTACATATCTACGACTCAATGGATAAACCGGAGTCTACTGTCACCAAGATTTTTGAAGTAATAGATAGGTAATGCCATCTATTGAACTATCATTAATTATGAACACTGCTATTGCTGCTATCCAGATCTCCGATATTTAATCATAGCTTCCAACTGTACATAGGGCATGGGCAAACTTCTATACATTGGTCCGGATTAATTTTCCGGTGAGTACATGCTCCAAAAATATATTGAATCATTATTTTGTTCTAGAAAAAAATAGTACAATAAATCTCTCATCGTTTCTCCTTAAGTGTGCAAAACAGGAGCAGGGGAATAACTTGTGCGGTTACAACGTCTGCGAATATACTCACTGTATTGTACACCAAATCAAGAGTGACAAGGATCTGGAAGTACGTAAAAATCATTCATACATTATCCCATCGATTTCTTATTGACTTCATATACTTATAGCTCAATTTTTTTCAAATTATAGATTATTTACATGAGGGAAAAACTATGCAACGAAGAATTTATAAAAGCTGTTCAAGAACAAAGGATGGATTTATCAATTAACAAATAATTGATCCCGCGGGAGAATTTTACTAAGCTGGAAGGCCTATTGATCATGATCCCCATGCATAGCATATCTCAAGTTTCTTTTTAATATACAATAGAAATTAGAATTAATGAAGGATTGTAATATATTTATGTATTTAGATGTGTATACATGTACTTATGTGTATGAGTATATTTTGGTAATATAAGTATATATTTACTTGAGTGCATATATTTAGGGAACATATATATGTGATAATATGTATTTAGACATATATTATGCATATACATGTATTTATACATATATATGTAAAATATGTAGAAATACATATATATTTAATATATGTATAAACATATATACACATATTATATATATATATTATGCATATACATATATTATGCATATACATGTATTTATACTTATATATGCATAATATATAAACAAGCAACTAGAAGAACCAGCAATCTTTAAAGAAAAGGAAAAAATATCTTTAGTCCTGGTTGGTAACACCAACCGAGACTAAATATGGTTACGCCAGTCATGTGGCGCAACCATGTTTAATCTCGGTTGTTGTTACCAACCGGGACTAAAAATGGCTTCTTAATCCCGATTATTTTCCCGGATTTATGATCCCGATTGCATAACGGAGACTAAAAGGATTACGAATCGGTGTTAAAAACCCATTCTCTGCCAGTGTTAGGAGCCCAGTAGTAGGAGAGGTACCACATACGAGCATGGTATCACCAATAAATCCGTGGTATTACATTCCAGTTTACCTATTATCACCACTGAATATCTGACCCATTGATATGCATGCGTGGAGAGAAACAGAAGTTTCTAGAATGCTGACGCGGATGGCCTCATTATACGGTAGCTAGATATTATGTATATATCCAATAATAATCCAGTATACATAAAACCGTATGCATCTCTAGTCATCTACTAGCTAGTAGTGTGGTACACAGATCAAGCAGGAGATAGGCCACAACATGGTGGTCCAGCACAGGTCCAGCCTCTCTCTGTCCTGCTCGCTACAGGAGATCATGCAGGCTGGTCGACAGGCACGTACAACTACAAGCCAGCGACGATAATATCTCGCCGGCCGTAGCTTCCATGCATGGACGCGTGGCTCTGGACCTCCTCCCGTTTCTATGACACTTAACATTTTAGCTCTTTCAAAAAATATCTTTTACAAATAAACTCCGATAAAAGTAACTGCACATATGAACCCTTACCACAGCATCAGCAGGGAGTACATTGGTGCCGACATAGGATATCTCAGTGCGAACCTGTGGTGGTGAAGTTATTGTTTCTGCGCCAATCAATTTGGTGCCAATCTCCTATCTAGGTTTTCCTCAAATCCTAATATTTGATGCCAATTTTTTAGATAAAAGTAACAAAATCAATGTATCATAATTCATTACCACCTATTTATTTTTATTTATAAAATCTTATTATGGAAGAGGATCGATGTGTTCCTTCCTCCTCCTTATACATAAATCCTGTTGATTATCTTTGGGAAACAATTACAAACAATGTGTGTCACAATCCAATTTTGCCTGTTTTCAAAATTTAATAGCAAATCAAGAGGATTTAGGGATGGGGAGGAGTGAGTGATCAACATTCTTCTCTCAGATTAAGTTTTCGTTAAAAAAATTACTAGAATGAACATACATCGATTTGTTAGGTTTTCTTTTCCAAAATTTGATGGCAAAACAATACTCTGCCTCAGCGTCGATCAGTGCCAAAAAAAACCTCGGTGTTCAATGTACTTGGTGTTAAGATATTCCATCTTGGCGCCAACATCCGTAGCACCGAGGTAAGGATCCATCGAATCTACCATAAGTTTTCTAGGGATCTATTTATAAAAATATTTTATAAAAGGGCTAAAATATTTTCTGGGAATCCAGTTGCCGGCGGCCGACACAGGTTTTTCTTTGGCTTTAGTTAACCCCCCACTACTGACTATTCAACAAGAGAGCGTACTGGATGGTCCAGTTCTCGGTTCTGTGACCAATCATCGATTGTGTGGTGGACTATCTTATTCGCATATGGGAATCTAATCTCTTATGTATGAATTTAAATGTGTATTCAACATGATGTATGTATTGGTGACGATTCATGGTGATCTCGACATAATTAATCATTTAAATATCAAATATATAATCTTAATGTATATATAGGGTGCAATTGGTTTAACCTAGCTAGCTTAATTGCGTTAGGCAAGAGGGTGTTTCCAATTTAACCCAGAAATTCATGATAAATTTTTGTTAAGCCCGGTTAAGCACATTCATAGGACCACCAGTTTACTAAGTGGTGTTTATGTTAGTAGTAGAGACATGTAGATCACGACAATATCGTAGTCCTCTCTCTCGATACCATTCAATATTGTTGTATGGTTTATATTGCAAGATTATTTCTCTTAGTTCAACTACCCAGCTTACTCGTAGAAGGGATAAGATTTTCTTCTGTATTATCTTTTAGTTCAAACGGGCCTCAAACTAGAGCCCGTCACAGATGATACATATCTGTGACGGGCTCCAACTAGGGTCCGATTGAGATAACCTTAAATATCTCAAAGGGGTCTCAAGCTGGGGCTCGTCACAGATGATAGCTTGTGGCCCGTTTGAGATTTTAAGGTTATCTCATTCGGGCCCTAGTTGGAGCCCGTCACAGATATGTGTCATCCGTGACAGGCTCTAGCTTGAGGTCCGTTTGAGATAACAACAAAGCCCGTCACAGATTGCAGTCCTCTGTGACGGGTATTTTTTTAGGCCCGATAAAGATAATTGATATGCCCGATAGAGAAGACAATTTTTTTGACCATTATAGATAGTTATTGTACACTATAAATAGCCGCAACTGCCGTTGTAACTGTATCCCACTATTCACAATTTTGGTGGGAGGTTGGAGGGGGCGAAATTTTAATATTTTTTTCAAAAAAAACAGTAAATTCATAAAGGTACTTTCGACAAATAGTAATCAGTAATTTAGACAATTCATCAATGCTCATTAATTTAGAGTATTTATCTTATAAGATATTTCTCTGATTATTTTTTCATTTCTGCAGCAATGGATCAAAGTTGGATGTATGCGAAATCCGTGAAACGTCATAGTCAGGAGTATAGAAATGGGGTATTAAATTTTATAAACACCGCGGAGGAGGATAGGAAAAGAAGAAACAGCGATTACATGTGTTGTCCATGTGCAGATTGCAAGAATGGGAGTATATTTGATAGCCGAGTGGACATACACGCTCATCTGATACAACGAGGATTCATGGAGAGCTACACATGTTGGGTCAAGCATGGAGAGCAAGAATCAGGAAGTGGTGCAGCTGTAGACAATACTGGTGCGCAAAATCAGGAAGATGAAGATGAGCATGATATGTTTGTACCTTCTCCACTAGGCGGTGAAATGGTTGATGTTGATCACGATCTGCTGCAAGAATTGTTACGTGACATTGAGGATCCAGCCTACAACGAGAGAGATTCCATAAAGTTCAGCACGTTGGTCAGTGACTCGCAGACGCCTCTATACGCCGGATGCAAAGCAAAGCACACCAAATTATCAGCTACCTTGGACTTAATGAAGCTGAAGGCAAATAGTGGATGGACAGACAAGTGTTTCACGGAGCTTTTGGGAATTTTGAAGTCCTTGCTGCCTGATGGGAACACATTGCTCGAGACGACATACGAAGTAAAGCAGGTTTTGTGTCCCCTAGGGTTAGAGGTCCGCAGAATTCACGCTTGTCCAAATGACTGCATATTGTACCACAAGCAATATGCGGAGTTAGATGCTTGTCTTGTCTGCAAGGCCTCTCGATACAAGCGAAAGAAAAGTCCTGACGAAGGGAAAAAATTAAAGCGGGGTGGTCCCGCGAAGGTTGTGTGGTATCTACCTATCATTGATCGTTTGAAAAGAACATTTGCAAACCCCAAGGAGGTGAAGTTAGTACGTTGGCATGCCACTGAGAGAAGGAACGACGGTATGCTAAGGCACCCAGCGGATTCAATTCAATGGAGAAATATCGATCGAAAACACAAAGACTTTGCTGCCGACCCCAGAAACATGAGGCTATGTCTGTGTACAGATGGCATGAATCCTTTCGGAGACTTGAGTAGTAATCACAGCACCTGGCCATTTCTTATTTCAAACTTTAACCTACCGCCATGATTGTGCTTTAAAAGGAAATATATTATGCTTTTCTTGCTAATCCAAGGACCGAAACAACTGGGCAATGATATCGACGTGTTCTTGGAGCCTGTTATGGATGATCTTGAGATGCTATGGAAAGAAGGTGTGGAAACTTGGGATGTGTATGGTCAGGAGAATTTCAAGCTACATGTTCTACTGTTCTGCACCATTAATGACTATCCCGCCCTCGGTAATCTTTCTGGCCAAACCGTGAAAGGAAAGAAGGCTTGCTCCGACTGCCTGGAACATACACGCAGCCGATGGTTGAAGAAATCACGAAAGATGGTTTATATGGGTCATAGGAGGTGGCTCCCGCTACGTCACGCGTTTCGAAGGAAGAAGAATATTTTCAACGGTAAGAGAGAACTTCAGCAGGCTCCCAAGGATTTGTCCGGGGATGAGGTGCACAACTTGGTCAAAGACATAACCAACGAGTTTGGGAAGAAAAGAAAACGTAGTCAGGCAAAGGACAAGGGTATGTGGAAGAAGAAGTCCATATTTTGGCGATTACCTTACTGGAAAAATCTTTAGGTTCGTCATTGCATTGATCTCATGCATGCAGAAAAGAATGTGTGTGAGAGTTTGGTTGGCCTGCTGCTGAATATTCCCGGCAAAACAAAGGACGGGTTGAACGCGCACCTTAATCTACAGGAAATGAACATTCGCAGTGAACTCCAGCCCGTAACAGATGCAGAGACATGTAAAGTGTACCTCCCTCCAACTTGCCACACACTGTCGAAGAATGAGAAGAACGCAATGTTGTCTTGCCTGAAAGATATCAAAGTTTCATCGGGCTATTCAGCGAGGATTAGTAAGTACGTCAAATCGGAAGACCTAAAACTGGTTGGAATGAAGTCTCACGATTGCCACGTGCTAATCACACAAATCTTGCCAGGTGCTATCAGAGGCATTCTTCCCCCCAAGGTCCGTCATACGATCCAACGTCTGTGCGCCTTTTTCAATGCAATCGGTCAGAAAGTTATAGATCCCGAAGATCTAGATGCGTTGCAGACCGATATTGTCAATACCCTCTGCCACATGGAAATGTTTTTTCCACTGTCTTTCTTTGATATCATTGTTCATCTCCCTGTTCATCTTGTGAAGCAAACAAAACTATGTGGCCCAGCTTTTCTAAGAGCAATGTACCCGTTCGTGAGGTACATGGGAGTTATGAAGGCATACGTTTGGAACAGAGCAAAACCAGAGGGGAGCATCATTGAAGGATACACGACCGAGGAGGTCATTGAGTTCTGCGTGGATTACATGTCCGAGGCCGAACCTATAGGAGTTCCAGCGTCTCGTCACGAAGGAAGGTTGTCAGGTGCTGGCACAATAGGCAGGAAAAGAATTAGGCTCGATCAAGCTTCCTACGCGCAGGCTCATTTTGCTGTGCTCCAACACATGGCAGAAGTTGGCCCATACTTTGAGGAGCACTTAGCGAAAATTCGGCAGGAGAACTTGGGTCGATCTGAGACGTGGATTAACAGGGAACATAACTCTCGGTTCAACGCTTGGTTCAAGAATCGTGTCACAGTGTCGACGGATATCCCAAATGAGACAGTACAGTTGTTGGGGATGGGACCGTGTTGGGCCATAGACACATGGCAAGGGTACGATATTAATGGATACACATTTTACACCGTCCAGCAAGATGACAAAAGCACAGTGCAAAACAGCGGAGTCCGTATAGATGCCTTCCAGGATCAAGTTGGGTCTAACACATACTACGGCCGCATTGAGCAGATCTGGGAGCTGAACTACGTGAAGTTCAAGGTTCCTTTGTTTCGATGCCGTTGGGTGAATATACGCACTGGTGTTAAAGTCGATAAGGAAGGTTTCACTTTAGTAGATCTATCCAAGGTTGGATACGCCGACGAACCATTCGTACTTGCGAAACAGGTCGAGCAGATTTTCTACATTAAAGACCCCGAAAACAAGAAGATGCACATCGTGAGGGATGGCAAGCGCCGAATTGTTGGTGTTGACAACGTCGTCGACGAAGAAGAGTACAACCAGAATCTTCATGTACGGCCTCAAATCGACCTTGACGATGATCCACAGGAGCCTGTGGCGTATACTTGCTCAGATCATACGGAAGGCATAACCTTGTGATTTTAGTTGTGCTTAATTGTTATGTTGGTTTTGGATACTAGTGAAGTAAGATGGAAAGGAAGTATTTTTTATTACTAATAATTTGGTGCAACTTGTAATGAAATTTTATTGTGAATTTAGTAAATTTAGTGATTTATTGTACTTCACTAAATTATTTGGTATAGTAAGTATTGTATTATTTATTATCAGTTCAGGTCAATGATGAACAGGAGTCAAATGTCATCTGTATCGAGCCCTAGTACAGGCCCGATACAGATGACAACATCTCTATCCGTGACGGGCTCTGGTTTACAGCCCGATAGAGATGACAACATCTCTATCGGGCATTAGAATATAGCCCGTCACGGATGTTGTCATCCGTGACGGGCTCTGATTTAGAGCCCGATAGAGATGACATCTCTATCGGGCATTGAAATAGAGCCCATCACGGATGTTGTCATCCGTGACGGGCTTTTGTTCACGCCCGATTGAGATATTCACTAGCCGTACTAATATAAAATAACCGTGCTGGATCTGGATCTGGATTCGAAATTTTTCTAAGTCTAACCCTACCAACCGCCGCCGACGACCACGACGCCGACGCCGACGCTGCCAACCTCATTGCCAAGCTCTCCCCAAGCCGCCGCCGACCGCCTCCTCCCCAAGCCTTGCCGGCCGCCTCCTCTCCAACCGGTGAGTTCAAATATAACTCGCCGTTTATTTTTTAGTGAACTTAGTGATTTTAGTGATTTTGTAATAACTTTGATTATTTTAGTGATTTTAGTGGTTTAAGTTTTGTGATTTTTAGGTTTAGTGATTTTTAGGTTTAGTGACAATTAGGTTTAGTTAAAAATTAGGTTTAGTAAAATTAAGGTTCAGTGAAAATTAGGTTTAGTGATTTTATTGATTTTAGTGTTAGTACCGATATTTTAGTGCAATTTAGTTTATTTTAGTGATTTTAGTGAAATTTGTAAGTAGATAGGATGACACTAAGTGATTTTAGTGATTTTGGTGTTACTTAGGTTATTTTAGTGATTTTAGTGGTTTAGGTTTAGTGATTTTTAGGTTTAGTGATTTTTAGGTTTAGTTAAAAATTAGGTTTAGTAAAATTTAGGTTTAATGATTTTCAGGTTTAGTGATATTATTGATTTTATTGTTAGTTAAGTTATTTTAGTTAGGTTATTTTAGTATATTTTAGTGATGTGTTGACGAATGGACGATATTTTAGTGAACTTTAATGATTTTAGTGAATTTAGTGAAATTTAGGTTATTTTAGGGATTTTAGGGTTATTTAGGTTTTTGTAGTTAAGTTTAGTAAATTTTATGAAATATACGTTATTTTATTGATTCAATTTTAGTGAACTTTTGTGAATTTAGTCCAATGTAGGATATTTTAGAGAACTTTAGTGATTATAGGTGAAATGTAGGTTATTTTAGTGAACTAGATTAATTTTAGTGCATAGTTAAAATGTTAGAAAATATACGTTACCAAATTATCGAAGAATCAGAGGTGCCTAGGGTCTGACAGTGGTTTGATCGAGTTGTATGTAATTCATAAACCGATTAAGATACCGTCAGATCCCAGTGCACCTCGGTTTTTGTTATTTTTTAGTAATTATTCATCTCTAATATTAAAGTTGGTTCGGAAAACATTATCGAAACATCGCAGAATCCGGGGTGCCTAGGGTCAGAAGTTACTTCGGTCGAGTTAGTGCACTCACAACACCGATTTAAAAAACTTTTGATCCCAGTGCACCTCGGTTTCTGTCATTTTTTGACAAGTACTCATTTACGTAAGGACTTTGTTTCTAGATTATCAAATCATCATAGAATACGAAGTGTTTCGGGTGCCAAGTTGGTTTGGTTGGGTCAGTACATGTACGGAACCATCCAAGATACCTTGACATCCAGAACATTTTGTAATCTGTCACTTTTTGATAATTAAGAAACGTGTAAAAGGAAGCGAGGAGGAGCCATTTTGCTTGTAAAGTAGAATAGTTCAGGTGGAGCGAGTAAGAGTAGCTATGGTACTACTTAGTGATTTTGGGACTTACTGAATTAACCGACTTACGTGCATACGTGATTTGTTTACAAAATTAATTAACTTTAATTTGTAAGTTATTTAGACGATGTCTCAGCAAGGTGAACCGATGTCGACGACAACTAGTGGGTCCTCAAGGGCACGGGGTCGTAGGACAGGGAACGTAATCCCTAAGGAACGGTACACCATCTCAGAGGTGAACCAGGTTGGACTGCCGACGCGTCCTCGCAATGTCCTAGCCAAGTTCAGCTCCACCTGCGGTGTCGTAGCGAGGGAAAACTTCACAATCCTCGCGGATGACATCAAGCTTGTGCCCGAAGCGGAGAAGAACGCTGCTTGGCTCAAATTCAAGGAGAGCTTCGACTATCCTGCAGCCGATGAGGACAGGCTCAAGCAGGCTGCGTTCAAGGTGATGGGCAATTGTTGGAAGAATTTCAAGAGCCGGCTGGTCACGGAGTTTGTCCTAAATCCGATGACCCCTGATCCAAAAGACCAATGGCCCTTCATAACGGATGATGTTTGGGGGCAATTCTACGAGAAGAAATCGACCCTCGAATCCCGGGCCAGAAGCGAAGCATATAGAGCACTGCAGGGCAGGAAGGTGCAACCGCACCGCCTAGGCACCGTAGGATACGTCGGGAAGCTGGAGGAATGGCAGGAGGAAGATGAAGCGGCAGCGGCAGCGAACACACCACCGGTGTTTGCCAACATCCCACACCCACGGGCAAGGAACTGGGCCCGGGCGAGGTACCAGAAGAATCAAAAAGGGTCAGTTTCGCTTCCAAATCCCCAAGATCAACAAGGAAGTGCCTAATCTCAATATTTGTTCGCATTGTTTCCACCGAACTTTTCATTTAATCCGAACTCATTTGTACTACGGAAGGAGTTGGTTGCCTCCCAAGAAGCCTCGCAAGAGGGCAGCTCTCAAAGATGCGAGGACGACATCCTCAGTAAAGCGTTGGGCAACAAGGAACACCGTGGATGGACTAGGGGACTTGGCGCCAACGTGTCGTGGAAAGTTGGATTCCCGCACTACGCGTGGCAGTACAAGAAGCGGACAATCACGAAGGCGCAAAAAGATGCCCGCCTTGCCACCCAGATCCGTGAGCGGATCAGAGCCGAATTGAGCTCTGAATTAGACGAGATGCTTGAATCGATGAGGGCCCGTATCAGGCAGGAGATTCGAGAAGAACAAAATATCCCGGAGGCTGCCGCTGCTGCTATGCAACAGATCTAGCTAGTCCCACGCAGAGGCACAGCAGTTGTGCATCAACTGAGGCGGGGAAAAATCCCCCATCGGTCCCTGCTGCCGTCGACCAAATTACGGTACATCTCTCGTCCGCAACCCATAGAATTCTTAACGAAACCATATGGTAAGTAGTACTCTAAAAATTCGTATTAATCTATCGCAGGAAACAACTAGCTGCGCCCTGACAGTAAGGGTGATCCCGACCTTCTCGGTCCCTGCAGCTGAAGGCCTAGCTTTCAAGCCGACCCCGGAGACTAGAGTGCATGGGACGCAACTACGGGCTAACTGTGCGAAGGTCCAAGTCGACTCGGTGAAGC
The DNA here is from genome assembly GCA_000573905.2 of Oryza punctata. Classification (NCBI taxonomy): domain Eukaryota; kingdom Viridiplantae; phylum Streptophyta; class Magnoliopsida; order Poales; family Poaceae; genus Oryza; species Oryza punctata. The sequence continues at coordinate 10,023,323 of CM002491.2, read as the reverse complement.
CAGAATTCAATCATTTCCCACTCAGGCATCCACCGAACGACGAGGTCCTAACCCTTGGAAATGCACGTGGAACCTTCATCCAATGGCCCAAGGACCTCATTGAGATAAGGGTGATCCCGAGGCGAACCACTGCACCAAGCGGTCGCCTGTCGATACAACATACCCCTGCTCCTTCAGCACCTCCAGCTCCCGCTCATCACGAATATATAGATGATGTTGAGTTGCAGTACGACACGGACTTTGGGGATGAGCCTATGGAGGTCGACAGCGGGGCGATCATCAAACCCCCACCCATGAAGAAGAACAGGAAGGCGCATTCTTCCCCCCAGAGAATTGCTATCGAAAAACCTGCTGCAAGGGGGCGAGGAAAGGGAAAGCTGCAGGTCTCACGACTTGCTCCAACAAAGCTAGATCTAAGCAAGGCGCTGGTGGTACCTAGGAAGCCCGTACCTCCGTCCTCCTTCCAACTAGGCATGCTGTTGGTTGGAGACGACGTGCTAGCAACGATGGGCACCGCTTCCAAGGAGCTACACATGTACTACATGGAGAAATCTAACGTGACGAGGAAGAATAGAGAAAATGATATAATGGGCGAACACACAAGAGCGCCATTCCTTGGGCCACCAAATTATATCGTGGTAGACTTCAAGGATCTATTCGACCTCTACAGGCTCCGCTCGGTGGACACAACCCTCCTCAAGTGCTATTCGTTGTAAGTACTCTTGCTCACGAAAATTATTCATCTCAATCCGTGTAACATGCTTATAAGTTCGTTTGTCTTGCGTATAGGTATAGTTGGAAGTGGTGTCTCAAGAATACACCGGAAGTTTCCTTCCTTGATCCTCGGGTAGTCAATGTCACAAATCTTCAAGGGGACTGTCAAGGAATGGTAAACTACTTGTTTGACACCTTCTGGGCACGTCAAGACAAGGAGTACATCATGTGTGCCTATAATCAATAGTAAGTGTGATCCCTAAATACAATTCTTTACACGTCCAGCTTTAGTATTAACTTTAACTATTTCAATGCCGCAGTGGACATTAGATCCTACTGGTAATAATGCATAAGTGGAGTACGTGCCACTACTTAAACTCCAGAATTGACAAGAAAGCATACGATTGGACCCCGATTCAACTCGCGATAGATGAAGCGTGGGCCCAATATGTGCAAAAAGGAGGCCTTCAAAAGACAGGGCAGGATACACTTATCCATAAGAAGGACTTCCCAGTGAAACAACAAATAGGCGACCAGTGCGGATTCCATGTCTACCACAACATGCGCCTAATTTGCAAATATAAGGTGAAGACTTTGGGTGAATTGGAGGTTTGTGGTCTCATTCGTGACATGTTCTAACTTAATTAAAGTACATACATATATCTAAAGATCGTTCGACTAATTTCGAATTTTGTACATGTAGGACAAATTTTCAAAGGATCCGGGTAGCAGCTTTGAGGATATTCGTGAGGAGATTGCCGAGTTCATCCTCCACGGAATTATTCACCCTAAAGGAATGTTTTGGGTTAAGATTAAGTGAAAAACAATTTTTAACATTCTATTTGAATTGTCAAACACAAACACATGTTATTATGTAATATTATTGTTTATTACATTTATTATCTCTATGTAAATTCTTTCTAGATGAATATTGCAGCTTATGATGCTTACCATTTGATCAATATGCATGTGTGAATATGGATGTTATTTGTCTAAAATATATGTGAATGGCAATGGAGATGGTGCGATGTATATATGTGAATGGGGATGCTGGGATATATATATGTGAATGGCATATCTGTTTCTGTTATTTTTCAGCGGGCATGGCTAGCACAGGCCTGAGGCTAGCCAAAAAACAATATTTATTTTTTTTTGGTCATACTCATCGGTGACGGGCTATAAGTTAAAGCCCGATTGAGAATACAGTCATCCGTAACGGGCTGTAACTTAAGACCCGATTGAGAATACAGTAATCTGTGACGAGCTGTAGTTAGGGCCCGATTGCGAATAATAGTCATCTGTGACGGGCTTCTGTTTAGGCCCGTTTTGAGAGGACAGACATCTGTGACAGCCGCTAGTTGTAGCCCGATTGAGATAGGTCATCCGTGACGGGTTCTGTTTGACTCGTCATCTGGGTCAAAGCTATCGGTGACGGGTATTAGTTGATACCCGATTGAGATAACTCCATCCGTAACGGGCTTATGCTCATTTGAGATGATTCCTCACATCACTGACCTTTACGCTGTGTCGGACTCTATACCCGACACAGATGTGGGTTGAAGCCTGACACAGATAAGGTTACCGTTGCAGTGCTTACACGTACATAATAAAGGTTGTTTAGGGAGACCATGCACCTATGAGAAAAGAAGAATTAATGGAGCTTCGATGCTGGTAGTTAGAGACCCAATAACATTCTCTTCGCCTCGTCGGTAGTTCCATGATTTATAAGATATATAGCTACAGTTTAGTCATCCATTTTGTGAAACAACCAGTCACTTAATTATATAACTTGTTTTGGTTATGTGAATCCCATTGAACACATAAATTCACGTGGGTTGCCTGTAAAGTTGGAGTCATTATGGGGACGTAGCTAGCGTTGGAGCCATCACGGGAATCAATTCTTTGATTGCGCCTATTCCAATATATGGCAATTGGCAACTAAGGGAATTGTTCTTGTAAGCGCCTCCACTGTATTATGAGCTACAATATGATCCCACAGTTAAATTGCCCGAGCTAATCTTGGCATAGCGCATGCACAAGACTTGACCCATCAAATAGACTAAAACAATGAGAGATAACGTTCACAAAACGTATTACATTAATTATTGTCGACTATTTTTGGATCGTGTGCGCTCATGTTTACGACGAAAGAAATCAGTTAGCTCGACTTCGATTTTAACGAAAACTTCGGACATGCATGGCACATCTTGGACGAGATTTGCATCTCGCAATAAGATGAGTTACTTGTTTGAACAATTTATTTTAAGATAATTAATGGAAATATTTTACACCTTTAGGTTCGATCATATTACACATAACCGTGTGTTAAAATAAGATATAAGGTGACGGGATAAATCTCCAACTCTCTTTTACTATTGAGCATAGCATTCAACCATATAAATTTTTTAGCCAAATTATAATAGAACTAAACTACCCATAGTGAAAAAATCCCTTGTTCGAGCAATTTATAATAGGTGGTCAAAACACATCCTGGCACGGCACGTGGAGGCAAATTCTAACCGGACCGACTTGCAACGTAGAAAAGGCAAGCACATCGTCTTGTAGGGATAAGCACGAGAGACTGTTGTCGTGGACAGCTAAAAGTTTAGAGCATGAATATATGCAACATACACACACGTAGACATAGACATATGGATATGATGGGTAGCCTAGGCCTGCATTATCACATCTATCTTGATCGGCAGGCCCATGACTTTTGATGACAAAGGTTGGTATCTCCCATTCGAGTTGTTCCAATTTTTACACATAATTGGACGCACTCGGAGAACGAATATCTTATGATGTACGGTCGCTATTGTGTATAAAATATCACTTATCTGATCAAAGCAGTGGCCCTCAAACTGCTGGGATTTTAGAAAATGATACTGGTATAACATGAGCGTTTTCTGCTGATATATTTAATAATAGCTGCACGTGTGGTAACGAGCAAACCAGCCGAGCCGCTCGGTTTGTGGAAGCTCAACACTAGAGAGAGGCTAGTTGATTTCCTTATGAACACCACTTATTCCGGGTAATTTGACATTATAAGCAAACTAAATTCTATTTTACCACTTAAGCTGTTTCTTATCAGTTTAATAGTCCCTCCGTTTTAGAACGTAGGGTGTTTTGGTTTTTGTCTTATGTCAAACTTTCTCTAAGTTTAACTAGCGTGAATTTCAGAAACCCCATGTTTTCGGACACTTGTAATACAAAACCTCAGGTATTATGATTTGTTTCGAAGAACCCTCAGTTTTAAGATAAAATGTTTCAAGAAACCCAATGTTTAAGCTTATATCATCGTTTTTTGCTAATATATTTATACATAATAATTATAAAAATAATAATATGAGATATTCCTGAGTATATATAAATGTTAGCCTCATTTTAATGACATAGATCGTTGGTAGTATGATTGCTTATATGTATAAATAATAGTTTAATGTGTAATTATTAATGAGAATTCGGTTGCATTTTTATCAATTATGCAACTCAAGAGTGAGGAAAACATAAATTACATAGGATGAGATGTGTATTTGAAACCTACTAATGTAAACATATACTAAAAATCATATATAATATTTAAGTTATGAGTATATGAGTAAATATGGCATTTCTTGAAACATTTTGCCCCAAAACATGGGGTTTCTCGAAACAAATAGTAGAGCTTGGGGTTTTGTGTTACAATTACCTCAAAACCTGAGGTTTTGTGAAATTCACTCAATATAGTAATATATACACAACCAACACTAAATTAATTTCGTTAACTAAATCTACCATTGTATAGTATTCTTGTTTCATGTTAAAATGTTAATTACTACGTTTTCATAGAAATTTGCTCAAACTTGGTGAAATTTGACTTAGAGAAACCAAAACATCTTACGTTCTAAAATATTGGTAGTACTATATGACAACCCTCTTCTCCCCAGACAATTTACACCTTTAACTAAAAAATCAAACAAAAAACCCTTTTAAAGACAATTTAAACCAGGTTTAATTAAAGTTTTTGCAAAGCTGACATCCAAATCATTTTTACTGTACTTTAATTTTGAAATGGCAACTATATACTCCATCCCTTCTTAAAATATACTTCCTCCGTTTAATATTATAAGTCGTTTTAACTTTGGTCAAACTCAAACCAATTTAAGCTTGACTAACTTTGTAGATAAATATAGTAATATTTACAACATCTAATTAGTTTCTAAATGTATAATTGAATATATTTTCATAATATATTTGTCTTGGGTTAAAAATATTACTATTTTTTCTATAAATTTGATCCAACTTAAAAGCAGTTTGACCAAAGTGAAGATGAAACGGAGGAAGTAGCTACGTACTTCTCATGCTTTCACTTTTTTTTTTCCTTAAATCTAGCTATTAATTTGTAGAGTACTACTTGCCCCACCGAACACCCTCGTTTGTTTTTTATCCACTCTTAACCCCAGCAGCCATGATGTACTCTTTTACTACCCCTAATAAATCACTAAATAATATTAGAATTACTTATATTTTGGGATGAAGAGAAAAAAAATATACTATCATGTAAGTAAGAATACCTTTCTTAGAAATCAAATCATGAAGACCGCCATATGAAATCATTTTGGATTGCACTTTGATAAATATTTTAAACTGTTTTAATAATTTGTTTATAAAATCTGTTTTCGAAGTTGAGTATGGATTTTTCTAGACTTACGTTGTTGTCGTCAGGGGGTAAAATAGACTTTACTCTAAATAATATGTCCAGGCGTCCAGCTAGCAAAGTCGCAAAGGCAGCAGTGCAGAAAATTGCATGCTATGCTTGTCTATACAGAGCAAATTAAAGAAATAATATCTAATTATATTCGCTTGTACGTTGTTGCATATTTTGTGAACATGTCGATTCAAGCCCATACATGCATGTACACACATATATCACAATATTGTACTATTGCTAGCTAGCTGTCGTACAGATTATATATACATATCTATGGGGTTAAATCCTAAGTCCTTGTTAACTCTTAATAATATAAGCATAAATACAACAATACGTCATTGGTGATCTTTACGTACAATCAAGAGTTTTGAATATAGATAATTTAAAATCTTGTACTGAAGTTTTAAAATGTTCTCTATAATATATAGTGTGTGTATATACATGAATATCAGACTTCGATTCAACCTAATTAAAAAATTATTGTAGCATCAAGATAGAATAATTACGAAAAGCATGAATAAAACTGGACACAGCATATACACGTGGATCACTGGACCGCTGGTACACTGAGGCGCCATTTTATAAGTGCCTCTGTATATCTGTCACTATTACAGAACCGGTCATCTGTAGTAGGTCGGAACCCTCCTTTATATCGTAAAAGTGTGTGGTCACTGATTATTGGATAGTGATGTGAAAATCCTATCTGTATTGGGCAAGATAGTGTCACCGATGATATCTTTATCAGATCCCAAATCACACAATTAACCGATAGGTACTTAGCCCATCACGGACATATCATCGGTGACGGGCTGTACTTGCAACTCGACAAAGGTGTTGTCGTCCCCTTTGTCGGAATCTTTTAGAGCCCGCCACGAACATGTCATCCGTGATGGGCTTCAATTGCAACCCGACAAAGGTGTTTCCTTCCTCTTTGTCGGAATCTTTTAGAGCCCATTGTTAACAGCAAATTTTGGTAGAGATATAATGATAAAACTGAAGCAGATTTGGAGGCGATAATTCGTTTGCAAAGCAGAGTACGCATCTGTTGGAGACTGTATTGGTCGATACAGAATCAGACTCGGTTAGCCGATACAGATGTCATCGAGTTTGTATTTTGGGTTTTAGTTAGAGCTTCAAAGATATTGCCAACTGTATCTATGAATTGGGATAGTAAGTTATTTTGGTTAAGTAATTTGCGGTAAGAGTCCGCGTAGGGACTTGTTTGTTTATACTATAATTTAAACAAGTTTGAGTCATATCCTATAGGATCAAGTTTGTATATTTTGGGTATAATAGTTGCCCAGTGTCATCTAAGAAAAACAACAATAATTTAATATACTCTCAGTTCATCACCACACTTTTACTTTTCGTTTTTTCTCTCGACGAGTTCTTATTTCGAGTTGGCTTGCATCGACTTCGATCTTTGACAAAAGGTAAGACTTGTAAGTTATCATATACATGAGCTAATCTAAGTAGACGACTTTGTTTACATATATCGACCAGGCCTCACCAAGGGTTTTATCGATATCAGCTAAACATCTTTCATTGATGTAGATTAGCTAGATTATCCACCACTCTGAAAATCAATCATCGGCTCGATTGTTTAGATCTTATACTTCTTTTCATACTTAGTTCTGCATCTATTGAGTTTGACCTACTAAGTCGTTCTTATAATTGTAAGAACTAATTTGCTTTATGATTGCCAATAAGTTTAGCATCAAGGTTTCAGCCGATCTTATATAATATATCTATTTTGCATGCTTTTCGTATGTTTAATCTTGCTCAACACGTTATATCTTCCCCTTATAGAAGAATATCACCTATTTAAATATATTAAGCATGTGATCGATCTTGATCAAATCTAATCTATACGAGATTGATATTTGTTTAATATATTTACTTCAGATTGATATCTTTGGCTATATCGGAGCTATAGCCGATACATTATCTTTTCATACCTAAATTATATCATCGGCTATGACATAACCACTTATAATCTCTAGTTTATATGATCTTGGATATAAGCAATTTATATTGTCTCGATTTGGTTCGATCTATTGCTTGTACTGAAGAGAATAATGAATTCTAGATTACATGTTGTTGATCTCTACAGCCGATGTAACATGTCTAAGGGTTTCTTCACATTTATTTCTTCTACAGCTTACAACCGATTCAGCTTAGTTGCATCGGCTAGGTCATAGGGTTACGTCATTGGCTCTCTAGCCGATCGGCCATCATTCACTAACTTGATCTTCTTGTTTAATCTTGTTGGTTGCGGGATCAAACAAACTAGCACACCCTAAACCCGAAAGCAAGATTTGGACCTGCACAGGAGTGAAGCAAACCTCTCGGGTCAAGATTTGATCATTGTTGACGAGTTGGTAGTAACACCCGAAAAATATGTGTATGCCAGTGATGGTTTTTTTGGGCCCGACAAGGATGAGGTTTTTCACTAAAAAATAAATCAGTTTTATTGGCGAGCCACGCCCGCTGAAAATAATCCCAGCATATACCCCAGGAACCAAGAAATAATCCCAGCATTCAGAGAAATTTCACATTTCACATTCACATATATTTCAAATTTCACATTCAACCCACAAAATTTTCAATTGTCACATTCACCAATTTACCTTTCTTTCCTTAGCAAATCGTCGAAGCATCTTCAAATGATAATCATTTATCATAACGTGTGAAAGTAGATACAATTTGAAAGAAGTGATAAATATATTACTTAGTAATACAAATGTTAACAAGCGTACATAAATAAAAAATAAGCAAATAGAAAATGTTTTCCAACAGATTAAGTTACTTTCACACATATATGAATAATTGTTGTATGATAATTCAACTACTACTTCACATAGAAGCTGCCCTTTGGAGATACCATTTCATCTAAGAGAAAGACAATCAATTCTTCTCTAATGTCCGCAAAGTTGTGGTCTGGAATGTTCCCAAATAACTTTCTAAAAGAGAGGCTACAAGTTAGTATATATTATAGGTAAACCATTTTCCATCTCATATATTTTGGCCCAATTTATACACCTACAAACCTCGGATCACTGCTATAGAACCCATCTTTAGTCCTGGGTATACAAACGGGACACCTGATCCAGGACTAAAGATGGGTATTTTTATTCCGGTTGAAATAATCGGGACTAAAAATACATCTTTAGTACCGGTTGGTAATACAACGCTGGCTACCATCTTTAGTATTGGTTGGTGTTACCAACCGGTACTAAAGATCTTTTTTTCCCAAATGATTTTTATATACATGCATACATATGTATAAATGCATACACACACATATATATGCATATATGTTTATATTTGTAAACATATATTTATAAGTACATAGATCTATGCATGTATATATGTAATTAATTATAAATATATATGTCTTCATATATAAAGACATATATATTTATAATTAATTACATATGTACAGGCATATATCAATGCATAAAACTAGAACTAAAATACATATAAGTTATTCCCTACACATGATTAATATACATACACATGTTAGTAAATACATGTAATATTACAATCATTGTAAATTTCTACTTTTCAGTGTTCCCCCATGAGCGTAGTACTAATGTTTCAAGCGTTCAGGCCAATCAGTTTTTGTCAGAATGATGCCCCTTTCTTCTAACGCTGCTTCCATTCTCTGCCACTTGTGCACTACCTTCTTGTAGCTGCCTGCACCCTAGCCGGTGAAAGTATTTCTTCTTAGCGGCATTGTCTTTGTTCTTGGCTATCTTCGCTTGCCCTGCCTCTCCTGTCGTGTAGGTGACAACCGCATCCCAAAGATCCTTTACTTTGGTGAATTTGTCGAAGTCCAGTGTAAGATCTTTCACTACATATTTGTTGTACATATCTTTCTTGTAGTTCTAGAATTGTTCGGCCATCTTCTTTAGAGTCCATTCCTTCACTTTGGCCTCTTCTCCTTGAGGGACCGTGAAGGTCTCGAGCATGGTGATCCACAACATGTCTTTCTCTCTATTGGGGAGATAAGATTGTTCCTCATCCCTACGTGACCTTGATTGGCGCAAGTTCTGGATGCTGATGAGCACGTGATCTCTCACGACCCAACCGTTGTGTGACACAAACATTGTTGCAGCATCAGCAGGGGCAACTGGTTGGCTGTCTGGTGTCACTTCGGTTATAATATGCCTCCCCTCCACCTTCCTCACGGCACCTCGTTGTCTGCGTGCCCTCTTCTCACCAACATTCGTTGGTTGTTACTGTGGTGCTCCTCGTTCCCCTCTGTGTTCCCCTCCTCGTTTAAGCACTGATTGGTGTCCTCGTTCCCCTCCTTATCCACCAAATATTGGTTGTTGTCCTCTGCGATCGTGTCTAGTAGGATCTGCTCATCCTCACGATCTGTCATCTGTTCATACCATTAAATAATACACATCCACGTTGTCAACAACTAAATAATACACATTCACATTATCAACAACTAAATAATACCATTAAATACTACAACTAAATAATCTACATCAATTTTCTCTCATCTTTTTCCATATACCTATTTGATAGATAATAACGTATAGAAATATAGCTAGAAATGTAATTTGCAACCTACATTGTCGACAAAGACGAAGAACAATGTTGTTCCAAGTACTTTAGAGCGAGTTATATATCGTCATTGTCAAGAACTACAAAGATCAGCTAATTAAATTTAACCTACTTAAGAAATATGAAACCGTATTGCATTGTGTATGCAATAATTAACAAATTAGGTATGTATGAAAACAGTTGCATACAATATTAAAAATTTTATAGTTTCATGTAACTTGCCTTACTTTTGCTTCGTGGCCTTGGGACCACGTAAGATTGAGCGGCGACTACGTCAAGAACTGGACCACGTAATTCTGACAAGACAAAAAATAATTACTTAAACCATGTACATTGCATAGGAGTCAACACAAGATAATTGGTCCTAAGTCAAATTAATCCTAAGTCAAAATTCAAAACATCTGGATATACATCGTTAAATGAGAGATAGTGACTCAAGATATTGGGTGAACACAACACCTCGTTCTTTCATGGCTGAACACAGATAATTTCCAAAATAAATCTTGTTTTGACTCCCCATGCATAGTCAAGACAAGATTTGTTTTGGAAATTACCTGTTTGTTCAGTCATGAAAGAGCGAGTGCTTGTGTTCAGCCAATATCCTAAATCAAACCCTCCTTTGAACCAGTGAACGATGCGAACTAACGAGAACATCGAGGGAACCTAAGTCCATTTTCCCTCGCTCGTTCGCTCGGTCGCTCGTTCGTTCGCTCGGTCGTTCGCTCGGTCGGTTGTTCACTCGTTTGCTAGGTCGTTCATTCGCTAGTTCGCTAGGTCGTTCGCTCGCTAGGTCGTTTGTTCGTCCGTTAGGTCGTTCGCTCGCTAGGTCATTCGTTCGGTCATTCGTTCTCGCTTGCTAGCTCGTGCGGCGACGCACGGCTATGACGGCAGCGGTCGGCGGCGGTGGCGACGGTGGCGGTGGCACGGTGGCATGCGATGGCGACGGTGGCGCAGTGGCAACGGTGACGGAGGCGCGACGATGGCAGTGTGCGACGGTGACGACGGCGGTACGTGGAGGTGGCCGGCCGGAGGAGAGAGAGAGGAGTGTGACCCCAAAAGGATATCGAACTCAGGGAACGTGTGTAATATACCTAAGGCTAAGGCTATCCAAGGATAGGCTAGAGTGGACTTTCTATATATTTTAATTCTCTAAGTTAAGCTGAAGGTAATTTCCTATCTGTTGCTTCGGGTACCGACCTCCGCTAATCTGCCAGTGTGGTTCTAGCTATAGCTCTATGATGTGCCCGAACATGGAGGATTATAGGACAGGATTCAGGGCTGTCACCACCTGCCGTCTACCTCTAACAAATCCGTGGGATACATAACAAACAAAGATAATCTCTAACCTAGACACCATGCCTAAGTTATTAATTACTATTCTAATTCTTGCGAAGGAACTTCCTTCTTTATATAGAGTCCTACTATTAGAGAACTTAGTATGAATACTAAACAATGAACCCGCAAAGATGAAAATCTATTTCACTTAGACTACGTAATTAAATAACATAAGAAAGGATCTCGAATGCTTACTTTATAGAAGAAGTTTCTCCGAACCCGGAGCAGAGTGCATTGACAGCTCCAGTACTCCTCCAGAATTCCTCCTAGAAAGCTACACACACCGAGGTAGATGTGGGAGAGAGCGCCAAACTTCAACACACTCCTCCATAGCTTCCCCTCACTCTATCTATTTTCTAATGTACGTAAAAGATACAATAAAGCCTCTTGTAATTCAGCTCAAAGAGTTGTGTGTTGAAAGTGACTTGTGCTCCTCCTTTTATAGCCTCCAAATGACTTTTTGGCAGTTGGAAATGTCGGAAACACCCCTCCACCATCATTGAGGAGTCATCAGGAGCATACACGTGGAAAATGGCGATCAACGGCTCTAATGTGGGTTCGGCCGAACTTCTGGGCTGCCTCCTGGCCTCCCCTTTGCCTGAGAGGTTGCTTGATGGGCCCCCAACAACTTGTACTATGGTTGGGCTCAATTCTAAGGCTGTGTTAGGGAGGTGAGCATGGGAACTCACCTCCCGCGCACGCAAAACGGAGCGACGTATTTACTTATGATTAATTAAATATTTACTTTTTTTTAAACTGGATTCATATGATTTTTGAAACAACTTTCATATAGAATTTTTTCAAAAGACACACCGTTTAATAGTTTGAAAAGCGTGCGCGTGGAACACGAGGGAGATGAGTTGGGAAAAATGGGAAAAGAACACAACCTCAGTGGTTTTGATTGACATATGAGCCCTCCAATCCGTGTAAATGTGTCTTGATTGTCAGGAGGTGTGTTTTCATCGCATGGCGGGTGTATTTTCTCCTTAAAATACCTGCATACACATATTTCACCAACATTAGTGGAAATGATTAGTAATAATCCCTACCACTAAGTTGGATAATATATTTTATTTCAATATATGTAGCCATTGACGGTTACATATTATGATTTAAGGACCATCAACAAGGAGATGGCCGGTGGGGGCTGTGCCCGAACCTTGAGATGACGACAACGGTGAGGGTGGCGATGATAGTGGGGGCGACGACGACAGTGATGACGACGACGGCAGCGGGACAGTGCAACGTGTTCGAGATCAAAACAACTCCAAGTGTGGAGTCAGAGAAGACGATGAGCCATGTATATATTGAAATATCTTCAGTCCCGGTTGGTGGCATCAATCGGAACTAAAGATCCAATCTTTAATCCCGGTTGATGGCACAAACCGGGACTAAAGATAGTTTCCCGCTATTTCCGAATTTATTTTTAGTCTCGGCTTCGGATAACAACCAGGACTAAATATATTTAACCCATTCCTGATTAAATGCCTTAAAGAGGAGATAAAATTACTAAAATAATAAGAACACATTTAAAATAGTGTAAAATTGTTATCTAATTTTAAAAATCATATATAATTAACCCATGCCCGATTAATTGTGGTAAAGATGAGATAAAATTACTAAAATAATGAGAATACATTTAAATTAGTTTAAAATTGTTATTTAATTCTAAAAATTGTACATAATTAACCCATGCCCGACTAAATGCATTAATGATGAATAAAATCACTAAAACAATGAGAACACATTTAAAATAGTTTAAAATTGTTTTTTAATTTTAAAAATCATATATAATTATTCAATACCCGATTAAATTCCTTAAAGTTGAAATAAAATCAATTGAAATAGATGGACGTTCAATACATTAAAAATAATTTACATCATCTATACAACAACCTAGCTCAAATGTAAATCAATTGAAATAGACGGACCTTCGATACATTAAAATTAGTTTACAGTGTGATGGTTGATCTCACGAATTTTCTCCTAATGAATGTTCCTTCGCTATGATCATGGCGTGAGTAAGGGGTGTCCTCATTTGATAGGAGGATGCTCGGGTCAACCGTCACCGTAAATGGAGGATGCCTGTCAAACTTATCATAATCTTCGTCGATCTTATCATCCACTCCGATGATTTTCCTTTTGCATGGGAGAACCACATGGCACTTTGGCTCATCGGGCCCTTCCCCTTATTTGGTTTGCTAGACATGTCCATCACGTAGAAAACTTGTTTAATATCAATGGCTAGGACGAATGGTTCGTCTGAGTATCCAACCTTGTTAAGGTCAACCGTTGCCATCCCACAGTCATCAATTGTTACGCCTCCACTAGTTAGCCTAACCCATTGGCACCGAAAGAGAGGGACCTTTAATGATCCATAATCGAGTTCCCATATCTCGTCGATGTCATCGTAATACATGCTAGTTGTCCCATCGTATCTCATGGTATCGATACGAACGACACTGTTCTGGTTCTTGTGCTTTCTATCTTGGGATCTTGTGTAAAATGCATACCCATTGATCTCATATCCTTGTAATGTCGAGATCGAGCAAGATGGTCCCCTCGCTACCCATGAGATGTCACAACCAAGCGGGAAAAGTATCAATGTGATGGTGTGTAATCTAGGCATCGGAATTACCAATGATTTTGGAGCGAACAACCGCCAAGTGCTCCTCAATGTAACAAGCCACCAACGAAGATTGTTGCAAAACCGCAAAATGTTTTTTAAGGAATAAATTTTTGCCTACAGTCATTATTGCTTTCCTTCCAAGAGAATACTCTCCCCATAGTCCTCCCCTCATGGCTTGATTCGGTACCCCGATTGGATGAAGGTCTTTAATAAATTATACGCAGAACTCAATGACCTCCTCTGTTCCACACCCCTTGGCGATGCTTGCTTCCGGACGAGAACGATTACGCACGTACTTCTTTAGAACGCCCATGTACCTCTCAAAAAGGAATATGTTGTGTAGGTACACAGGACCGAGAATACCGATCTCTTTGACAAGGTGACATAGAAGATGCGTCATTATATTGAAGAAGAATGGTGGAAAGATCATCTCAAAGCTAACAAGACATTGCACCATGTCATTTTGAAGGCCTGTTAATCTGTCTGGATCGATGATCATCTGCAAAATCGCGTTCAGGAAAGCACACAACTTTGTTATTGTTACCTCGACATTATCAGGAAGGATACCTCAAATTGTAACAGGAAGCAGTTGTGCCATCAACACGTGGCAGTCATGAGACTAGGTTTGTGAACTTCTTCTCTTTCATGCTTATTATTCCCTTTATATTCGACGAGTATCCAGATGGTACCTTGATGCTCAGAGTGTACTTTCCTTCTCTCCAAGCAGTCAAATATACTTTCCTTCTCTGCATTGCTCAGAGTGTAGCTGACTGGACTCAAGTAATGGTTTCCTTTCTCCTTCGGTTTCGGATGAAGGCCCTCGGCGTTGATTCATATGCTTCAGATCCTTACGTGCTTCAAGTGTACCTTTCGATTTCCCATATACACCAAGGAAGCCCAACAGGTTGATGCAAAGGTTCTTAGCTGTGTGCATCACATCGATTGTGTGGCGGATGTCTAAGACATCCCAATGGGTTAATTGAAACTAATTAAATAATCATATAATAATTTAAACTAACACATTTTTAATGAATCTTTCTTATTTCTAACGATTTTTTCGAGTTTTTAATCAATGTAAACAGAGTCATGGTTACTTATATATATAGATCCTATCATTTTAAAAAATTGTAAATATATTTCTTCATATATTAACCTTATTTTAATTATATTCAAAAGTTTTTTTAAAGTTGTAAACAAATTTTTAATGCATTATACCTAGTTCTTACTATTTTAATGATTTTTAAATGGACTTAGTTTTCTATTCTTCTATCCTCATTATCTATATTTCTCCTTTTTTATCTTTTTTTAACATTTTTATCCAAAAGTTTTTAATATTATGAAATACCCTTCTTTTTATTCTCTACATCAATTTTCTATCTCATCTTTTTTCAAATACCTATTTGATAGATAATGATGTATAGAAATATAGCTACAAATGTAATATGTTAACCATACATCAATAGAGCATAAATTTGCTAACCTTTTAGATCACTTTGATTTGTAATATCACCAAAATATTTACACAAAAAATTTGGCAGCACCTGTTAACGATGAAATTTGGTAAGCCTCAAAGACATCATCGGCCTGGAGTCAATATCAGCTTTAGAATCCTGGAATCGGCCGATGGGCATTATCATACGCCAACAGTTGTATTCTTGATGGATTCGGTTAAGGAAATTAATGAATTAAAGGAAGTTTATCTAGAAGAGTCCGAGTTCAAGGAGTATGCGGCATGGCAATTTATCTATAAATTAGGTAGAGTTTGTTAGTTTCCTTTTATCCTTAGGAAAGTGCTTAGTGTCCGATCAGGACTCATATCTACCCATGGGTACAAATATGTACACCCGTGGTTCAATATAATCTATCTCCACAGATCAATACATCTACTTTCGGCGCCTCACCACCCTTTTATTTTCCACGAGTTCTTGTTTCAAGTTGGGCTGAATCAGCTTCGATCTCCAACGAGGGGTAAGGCTTGTTATGGCGGCTTGCGTTGTCCGGATTAGTCCTTCAATCGCTTCGACACTCTAATCTTGTCCACGTAAGTCATCGAGTTATCATATACGTTATATAATCTAGATTGACAATGTTTTCTACTTGCATCGACCGATTTCCACATAGGGTTTTGTCGATATCAGCTAGATTTCTTTGTTGGTTTAGATTATATAATGTATCCACCACCCTGAAAATCAACGAAAGGGTTGATCATCTAGATATTATGTTTCTTTTCATACTTAGTGTTGCATCAGTTAAGATTGATCTACTAAGTCGTTCTTAGAACCATAATCTCTAGTCTGCTTCTTGATTGCCAATAAGGGTTTCATCCGATGAATTATCTGGACGTTGCATAGGCTCACAAGGATTACATACAAGTTTGATTTAGCTAATCACAACAGAGGTTTCACTATTTATCTAATCATTTGGATTTATTGACATCGGGATACCGGCCGATGTATGCTCTAACCTTCAGATCAAAGCTTACTCTATCATATCATTACTAGCTAATTGGTTTCTATTGGAATATATTATTCTTTTATTATATTATCATTAGCCAATTGTCTTTGTTTACTCGAGTATCAAGATCTATATTCGATATATATAGCCGATAGTTCAGAACCCTATCTATATCGGCTGGTATCGGCATCGGCTGTAATTACTATATTAGCTGGTCAGTCGATCGGCTATCTGGTGATCAATATATTTATCAATCTTGTCAGTTACAGGATCAAACTGACTGGCACGCCTGCATCTTATCAATAATTTGGACCTGCACTGGAGCTAAGCAGATCTCCTTGGACATCGTGTTTTTACATCAACAACACCTCCCCTCCTCCTTGAATATTTTTGCAGCGATTGCTCGGGCTGGTGGAGGAAGAAGACTACATAAAGGATATGATCTTTAGTACTGGTTGGTGTTACCAACCGATACTAAAGATAATAAAGATCCGTTGGGCTTATGAACCAGTACTAAAAACCATCTTTAGTACCGGTTCGTAAGAGAAATGAGAGAGTTGTGATTTTGGCCGAACAAGCAAAGATCGGTTCTCCAGTAGTGGATACAAGGAGGTCACCGTTCTTATGAGAACCTTCATGTTATGATAGACGTGAGAACCGCATGTTTTACTGGATTGTTGCTTGCATTTGAAGTCGTCATGGAGATATAGGTCGAGTTTACCTTCTTGATGCCTACCCCTTTTGAACATATTTGTTCCACACCGCATTCAAAGCCTCCCTTGAGAGAGGTAAAGTCGTATTTTTGTTTTGTACGGGAGTTAAGAAACTATACCCTACTCCATTTTGGCACTATGCACAATGGATCCTGCAACGTTAATATAGTGGAAGTTAGAAACCACACATGTATAGTAGATGTAATTATTACTTATGTAAGACACTCACTATTGATTGTATGCTAATAAGATGAAGCTTTTGTCTTGGTGGGCCCTTAAGCTATCATACATGTAATCAATCACCGTATGCAAGTGCTGTAGTTGCGTCTCATTTATTTGAGTTGGATCTAGCAATCCAACGTAGCTTCCGTCCCTCCATGCCTCCTTCCAACATACCCTTGAAGGTTCACATGTATGGGTAATTAGAAGCATTCTATATGGATTGTTAGTAGGTAAGTTTGATGTTATTAGTACTTACAAAGAGTAGAACTTTAGCAAGCCGGTGTCCACTGCTCGTAGCCTGAAGAGGTCGAAAAGATCCCAAAAACCCTCTATGATATAGCCTTGTGGCCCCAGGAATGACTCTTGGCCGTGACAACCAACTATGGACGTATCTCTATTCTTCTTCCTGGAGTTTGATTTATCCATGTAGTACCAATGCTGTTCACGGCTAGCAGCATCCATTCTGGCTAACTCATGGTTGCAACCAATGGCATCCATAGCTGGAATGCACACCTCTTTATTTTGGTTGTGACCTCCAATTTTGGTTGTTTGAAGCAACACACACCTCTTTATCTAGATCTAGCCGTTTTGGAGGTAAGGGCGACTGTTGTGCCTTTCCTTTATAATTTTCTTTTCCATAATGCGGCCTTCTTGACACCATCGGATGAGATGAAATGGCCTTGGTTTTTTTCGAAAGAGGGTAATCAATGGCTATTTCATGGAAGTCCGTACCGTGGCACTAAAAAGGAGCTTCGATGGCCAGAGGAGTTGAAGGAATTTTAGCTGACAAATCTAGGAATGTTCGGGCTACCGCTAAATTTGACCACAGGGTAATCTTGATGGTGATGTGGTCTTTTGGCCATTGTATAAAGGTCCCACGTTCATTAGCAAGTGTCATTATCTCTTCATTTGGTGGGATTGGAAGTTGTCTGTTCATCCAATTGTCATTGACCATGTCAACCTGTACTTTGGCATGTCCAGGCACCAAATTTGTGTCGTGCACTCTTGTTTCAGGAGTAGGCTTGTACTCTTGGCCCTCAAGCAACATCTCAAAAGAACATCGGTGTCACCCTAATTTGTAGGGTGCACTGGGTTACATCCAGCATTCAATTCACAAAAGAATTTAGAACAAGTTATACGAACCATATTGGTCGCAACAATTCGTAGTGCATTGTACTTTGCCAGCTCAATCTTCTACGTACGTTGCATCCTAACCCTCTAGTTTGGCCAGGGTGTTTAGGATTACCTAGCGCCTTTGTGAGGATGTCATCCTCACGCCTGAGCGACTGGACTTCGCCTTGCGAACATTGTTGCTGGGTAATTAAAGCAAGCTGCAAAACACATGTAGAGGTGTTAAAGCATGCACAAGCTTGATAATATTCAAATAGAAAGTACAGTAGGATGAGAGCTCAAAATTTCCTTATAGACTTCGCCATCTCCTATATTTGGGAAGGTAACACTTCCCTCACTATTTCTTACTACCCGAGCCCAAGCCCAATTCCTTGCCTTCTCTTTTAAAATGTCAACAAATAGGGGTGCAGTGTTAGTTTATATTGCACCCTCGTCCTCCCTCTGCCATTGATGTTTATTCCTGTTGTACCTAGCAGTGCCTAGTAGATGTGGGTGTTTATTTCTAGCTTGAAGCTGGCTGTGTGCCTCGTTTGATGCCTGGAACTCCGGAGTTCTCTTCAAAGCCACAAACTCGTCCCATACTTGCATGGTGATCCAAGGATATCTGTAGAACGGTGTTGGGCAATAGGGGGTTGCAGATGTATTCATTTACAAGTGTCATCTTAAGATTCTTCCAAGCTGTACCAATTTTTTTTGAACGCCTGACGCTACATAAAATCTTCATCATCTTTTCGGTATTAAAAGCAGTCCTTAACTTGTTCCAGATATCCATCTTGTCTGCTTCCGTCACTTCGTCAATTTTTTTGTGCAGGAATGTGAAGTATCTCCTCCCTAGGATTACGCATGAACTGTTGTACCTCTAGATGACAGAGCGAGGGGCTATCAGGTTTACTGTCTCATCGACTTCCATGATGGTTAACTATATTTCTGGGAGTTTGTTCGATGTTCTGGCGTTGCGGGTATAGGAGATTTTTGAGGTTGTAGCTGACAGGCATGGGGGTTGATCAGACATTTTCAATAACAGTTGTCTATCGAAATAATATGCATAAAACAACCATATATACAATTAAAACCATATATAAACCACATGATATTTATTCCTAAACCAAAAATTCCTAAAATGACATTTATTCCTAAGTAAAATCACAAGTAATGACAAAATGACATTTCTTCCTAAAATATAAACATTCGTCATATGAGATTTATTCCTAAACCAAAAATTCCTAAAATACCATTTATTCCTAAGTATTATCACAAGTAATGCAAAAATGACATTTCTTCCCAAAATACAAATATTCGTCATATCAGATTTATTCATGAACCACAAATATTCCTAAAATGCCATTTATTCCTAAGTATTATCACAAGTAATGCAAAAATGGCATTTCTTCGCAAAATACAAACATTGGTCATATGAGATTTATTCCTAAACCACCAATATTCCTAAAATAAAATCACAGAAATTACTAAAAAATAATCAAATATATCATAAATATTTTCAAAACCACATAAATATTTTTAAGTAACAAATATTCCTAAATAAATTCACAAATAATACTAAAAGCAACAAATATCCCTAAATATTTTCTAAGGCAAAAATATCCGTTAATAAAATCATATAACTTACTAAAAATGCAAAAATCACTAAATATTTTCTAAGTCAGAAATATTCTAAAATAAAATAAAAAAGAAAAATCACAAATATCCCTAAATATTTTCTAAGTCAAAATAATCATAAATAAAATCACAAAAATTACAAAAAATCATAAATATCCCTAATATTTTCTAAATCACAAATATTCTTAAATAAAATCACAATTATTCATTAAATGACATTTCAAATCATAAATGCAACAAAAATCATAAAACTAAATTCATGGAATATGTTGATTCTTATTATTGGCAATAAAACTTATTGGGTGCACTGTTAACACTAAAATTTAGTAAGCATCGAAGGTTTCATCGGCCTACAGTCAGTATCGGCTTGAGAGTTTTGGAATCGGACGATGAATATATCAAGTTGCCAACACTCGGATTCTTAGCAAATTCGGTTAAGGAAACTAATCGATAAAACAAAGTTTATCCAGAAGAGACCGAGTTCGAGGAGGACGCGACTTGGCAATTTATCTATTAAGTAGGCAGAGTCGTTAGTTTCCTTTTAATGTTAGGAAAGTGTGTTTAGTGTCCGATAGGGACTTTATGTTTTCCTTTTATCTTTAGGAAAGTTTGTGTCTTTTACTATGAGGACTCATATCTACCCATGGGTACAAATGTGTACACCAAGGATCGCTGTAAACAATCTGTAGATCAATACAATTACTCTCGGTGCATCGCCACCCTCATTTCCAAGGTTTTACTTATCAATCGGCGGAGTTTGACACCTGACGTGGGGCTGCATCAGCTTTCGATCTCCGGCGAAGGGGTAAGTCCTACGTTCCACCGGCCCTGGTGAATATATCGGCTACATTGGTGTTGTTCAAGGCTACATCACTTCGGTCTCTTGGACAGCTCTGCTTCGGTTGATATATATGCCTACATGATATTTCAATTCTATTTTAATCACATTGTGTTTAGAGATGCATCGGTTTAGTTGGGACTGTCTCGGTTAGGTCTGATCTTCTATCTTAGCCGATATATTTCTACAATCACAATGTTGTTTTATATAGATTTGTTATATCCATCACCTTAAACAGATCTATCGGCTCATCAAGTATTAGATTATCATATACAATCTCATGTTGCATCAGTTAGGTTTGACCTACTAGATTGTTGTTGATAATATAAATCTTGTTAAGCTGTTCATGCTAATGTTTTATCGAAGTGTCAGCCGATAAGTTACCTGGATGTTGTATCGGCTTACATTGATAGAGCTCTTCTCCATCTTCGTCTGTAATCGGCTCTAGTCTTGGAAATTCAGCTTCGGTCAATGCTAGTCGATTCACAGCCTTCATAGCTACCAGATTCAACCAAGACTGTAATAACCACCAAGGGCCACCTGCATTGACTACTAAGCCGATGGCTATCTTAGCCGATGCATTGTTCAGCATCTAATACAAGTCGCCGAGAAGGAGTTTGCCTAAAGAAAGTTGTCTCTTTTCTTCAAGGGCCTCGTCTATGTGCTGCCAGTTTGAGGTAGGGCCACAGCTAGATCAACATAAGAGATATTTTTCCAGCCACATCAATAGAAAAGTTGTGTGCTCTCGGGGAGTAGCAGATTCCTGGCCCATATTAGCAGCAATGAACCCTGACCATCCTGCTATACTCTTGGTTTTGAAGTCAAATCTGTTCTTGGAGTTTAGGTTCATGTGGTTAGCTGATGAGGTGACATCTAGGCCGGTAAGCATGATAATATCAAGTAGAGTGGGGGTCATAGGTCCTTGGTTGAACATGAAAGCATTCAAGGTGTTGGACCAAAAGTAAATTGCAGAAGCCATCAACGGTTCATCTTTAGCCGAATTTGCTATAGTAAGAGCTAAAGCCTGGCCGATTCCAAGTTCATCCCAACGATTTTGCTTGCTAGCCCATATGCGTTTATACCATGCAGGCCGACTTTTCTCTAGAGATAGCCAGGATTTGAAGGTGTTTTTCCAGTGGCTCAGGTTTGGATTGGCCAATCTAAAAGGGATCCTATTTGTCTCAGCATTGATAAAATCAGAAGGATCAGAATTGCCGATCGAGCCAAGAAAGAAATGATGCTCGTGGGCTAAGCTGGGAATTGCAATCAAATTCGCAAGATGCTACAAAAGAAGAGCAAAAGGGAAAAGAAGATAGATTGAGACCGAGAAAAACTGATCTATTGCATAAAAAAAGGATCTAGCCGATAAGGGCTTACCTCTGCGTACTCGGCCGATGGAGCGGTGGATGGACTGGCGGAAGACGACATTGCCGCAGGCGGAAGTTGGTTGGAGAAGGAAGTCGTCGGAGAGAGAGAAGACGAAGACTAGAGCGTTGGAAACGGAGTAACGGTGTGAAATCTCTTGGTGGTCACAATTAATATTTAAAGCGGTGCGGTAACGGTCGGAATACGGCAAGTGCGAAATTCTCTCGGAGAGAAATATGGTAAATCCAAAACATTACCAAATATTCTGGACTTGGGGGGCATGTGTTGACGACCAAATTTGGTAATTCAAGTATCGGGGATGAAGATAGAATCGAAGAAGATCTAAGAGATTAGATCGTATCGGAAACAGAGCGAGAATCGACAGGAGTCCGAATCGGCTGCGGTCAGAATCGGCAGAGTTCGAGTCAGACAAGGTTAGCCGATTGATCCGATTTTGGCAATGCGACTCGGTATACGTCATCGGGTTAAGTTAAGGTGCTTCATACGGATTGCCATGCACGGATAGAGTACTGGAAAGACAATTGTATCTATAATTAGGATATTTTATGTGATTTCTTTATAGATAATCACGGTAAGAGTCCGCCTTAGGGACTTGTTCGTTAGTTGGATTTGCATTAGGTTAATATGAGTCGTGTCCGTGATGGACAATGTTTGTATTTTCGGGTATAAATATAGACTCGAGGTCTTGTAAATAAGCAACAATCAAGTTCAATCAATCTCGGCACATCGCCAACCTTTGTTTCTTATTTTCAACAAGTTCGTGCTTTCGAGTCGTGCTACATCAGTTTGATCTTCGACAACAAGGTAGGTCTTGTTATGGCGGTTTGCATCATCGGGACTAGTGCTTACATCTCTATGACACTCTAGTTCTATTTTGTGAATCTCCGAGTTATCATATATATTGTATAACCTAGATCAACAATGAAATCTACTTGTATCGGCTGGACTTTATTTAGAGTTTCGTCGATATCGGCTAGATTACTTTGTTGGTTTAGATTATATAATGTATCCACCATCCCGAAAAGGCAACCATCGGCTTGATTTTCTAGATGTCACGCTACTCTTTATACTTAATGCTGCATCGGTTAAGTCCGACCTGTTAAGTCGTATTAAGAATCATGATCTCTAGTCTGTTTTATGGTTGTTAATAAGGATAGTATCGGAGTTTCAGCCGATCTTACCTGGTATAGATGTTTTACATAGTTTTATGCTTTGTTTAATGTT
Source organism: Oryza punctata (assembly GCA_000573905.2). Lineage (NCBI taxonomy): Eukaryota > Viridiplantae > Streptophyta > Magnoliopsida > Poales > Poaceae > Oryza > Oryza punctata. The sequence goes on along the minus strand of CM002491.2, from coordinate 9,999,789 downwards.
CTATATCTGCCCCTTATATTAGGATCTAATCTAATACAAATATATTGAGCTTACTATCAATCTAACTGGTAATAGTTGAATATATTTGTTGCAAGAGAATATCCTAGTATAGGTTTGTATCGGAGTTATAGCCGATACATGCTTAAATCTGAACTTTGGCTATGACATGAGTATATATAATCGTTATTTCATGTTACTTTAGACTTGGCAATTTATACTGTCTCGGTTCAGTCCGATCTATCCTAATTGCTTATTTCTAAGGTAATATTGATATTTTGATTATATAATACTGATCTTTTAAGCCGATGTGCTAGTTTTAGTGCTAGTTCTATCATTGACCACACCTTACAACCGATTCATGCTTTATTGCATCGGCTAGGTAACAATAGGATATGAAATCGGCTAACTAGCCGATGGACTATCGTTTACTAATATTTTGCATGTTTTTTCTTGTTGATTGCAGGATCAAATCAACTGACACGCTCTCGAACCTAAAGTACAAGTTTTGGACCTGCACTAGAGTAAAGCAAATCTCTCAGGCCTGTGTGTGTTTTTTTTCATCAACAATGGGCCGCAAAGCCTGAACCCCAGGACTAATATACTAGCTTCCTTTGTGTCTCTATGATGGGGTTTTTGCAGTCCGATAAAGATGAGTACCTTTGTAATGGTCCGCACGCCTTCATCACAGATGGGTTGATTGGGATGTCCAGTTCTGTACTAGCGTGTGAAACTATCATTTTTTAATGTCATGTTTTCTTAACTTGTGACACTGCAGAATATTACTAATTTACATTTTACTGATGTAGATATAATAGAAAAAACTTGCTGCCGGCTTACTTTACTGAAAAAGAAACATATTCCGCGGAGTCACCTCCCAGACCAGTCAAGCGCCCGGGCGGGCTCCATATCGCTGCGTCCATTTGCTGATTGCCGGATGTGTTTAGAAAATGTGGTTGGTAATTGAAAAATGTCATTATCGTCGTCTAGATTTACGTCATTGGCTTCGCCACTCTGGTTGCATAGAGTGGAATTAATTTTAGCTTAAAAGGCAGTCCCATATATACAGGAGGGGCTAATTATCTAGAGATACTCTAAATAACATCCGGAACAAGTGTAGCCACACGTATATTTATGGTTGTTATGCTCGTAGACTCAAATAATGCTAAATCAAGCACTTTTCCACCGTAATCCACGTCAGTACCCCCCTTAAAAACATCCTTTTAAATGATGAGATTGTCGTAGAACAAATATTTATTAAGTTATTTTACCCACTAAACTAAATTTGCCACAGAATTCAACCCCCTAGCTATTTTCATGTTCGTAAACTACTAAATTAAAAGTTGGCTCACTTTAATATTTTTCTTTATTTTTGTTATTGTTTAGACATGCGAAAACAATTAAGTAGTTTAGGGGGCTAAGTCTCAGCAAAAGAAACATAATTAATTGCCTAAATATTTATGACGAGTATCAGTTTAACTCTTTTTATTTGATGATATCCAGTTTATATGAACACACATAGTGCCTCGAATCCACAATACGATATTTGTGGCAGAGAGAATGAAAATGCACCAAGAACACGTACCAAAAATGTCATTGCAAAAAAAGATGATCTTAGAACCTAACTTAAGGATGGGTTTCATTATATTTTATTTTTCTAAAGATAAACTTCTTTAATTTGTATATATACTGCAGGATATGGTAGCTTGATTTGAACTTTTGCTAGCTGGTGTGACGACCAAATTTGGCCTGAGTTTAAATTTGGAATAGATTTGAATAAAATTTGAAAAGGGTTAGAGTCTTCATGCAAAGGCTGGTTGGTGTGTTCAGAGTTCAGAACGAACAATTAACTAATAATCTAACTACTGGTATTCTTCCCGGAAAAAAAAAACTACAGGTATTCGAATAGTGAGACCTTTGAGCACAAGTAGGTATTTTTAAATTTACTTGCTTAGAGGCCTGGGTTTTTGAGTTTAATACATCAAGCTTAATAGGAATATTAATGCATTAGGCTCTGTCTAACGTAGTACCAACCTTTTCATAATTTGTTAGTGGCCACAAGGCCGTTTAAATCTTTAATTAATCGTCAAAATCACTAATGCAGATCCTCTCATCTGTGACAGTCTGTAACTTAATTGTATTTTGCGGACCATCACAACGAATACATATCAAACGGAGCTAAAAAGAGTCCGATTAAGATATAGTCAGAGAGACATATTAAATATGCAGTAAACTTAAACCCGTCACGGATGACACATATCATGGACGGGCCCTAGCTTAGACCCGATTGAGATAACCTTAAATATCTCAATCGGACCACAGTTGGAGCCCGTCACCGATGACCATCATCTGTAACGGGCTCCGACTTGAAACCCATTTGAGATAACAACAAAACCCGTCACCGATGACACTCCTCAGTGACGGGCTTTTATTTACGCCCGACAAAGATAAATTATATGCCCAACAGAGAAGTTATTTTTTGGACCGTTATAGATAGTTATTGCACACTATAAATAGCCGCAACCACCAGTGTAACTATATCCCATTATTCACTATTTTGGTGGGAGGTTGAAGGGGGCGAAATTTTAATTTTTTCAAAGAAAATAGTAAATTCATAAAGGTAAGTGACAAATAGTAATCATTAATTTAGAAAATCCATCAATTCTCATTAATTTAGCAGTACTTATCTTATAAGATGTATATCTATTTTTTTTCATTTCTATAGCAATGGTTCAAAGTTGGATGTATGCGAAAACTGTGAAACATCATAGTCAAGAGTATAGAAATGGGGTATTAAATTTTATAAACGCCGCGGAGGAGAATAGGAAAGGAAGAAACAACGATGAAGATAGGAAGATGAAGATGAGCATGACATGTTTGTACATTCTCCACTGGGCGGTGAAATGGTTGATGTGGATCACGATCTGCTACAAGACATGTTACGTAACATTGAGGACCCAGCTTACAACGAGAGAGATTTCATAAAGTTCAGCAAGTTAGTTAGTGACTCGTAGATGCCTCTATATGCCGGATGCAAAGCAAAGCACACCAAATTGTCAGCTACATTGGACCTAATGAAGCTGAAAGCAAGTAGTGGATGGACAGACAAGAGTTTCACAGATCATTTGGGAATTTTGAAGGCCATGTTGCCTGATGAGAACACATTTCCCGAGACAACAAATGAAGCAAAGCAGGTTTTGTGTCCCCTGGGGTTAGAGGTCCGTAGAATTCACGCTTGTCCAAACGACTGCATATTGTACCACAAGCAATATGCGGACTTAGATGTTTGTCCTGTCTGCAAGGCTTCTCGATACAAGCGAAAGAAAAATTCTAACGAAGGAAAGAAGTCAAAGCGAGGTGGTCCCATGAAGATTGTGTGGTATCTATCTATCATTGATCATTTCAAAAGAATCTTTGCTAACCCCAAGGAAGCAAAGTTAGTACGTTGGCATGCCACTGAGAGAAGGAACAACGGTATGCTAAGACACCCAGCGGCATCGATTCAATGGAGGAATATCGATCGAAAACACAAAGACTTTGATGCCGACCGCAGAAACATGAGGCTAGTCTGTGTACAGATGGCATGAATCCTTTCAGAGACAGTAGTAGAACTCACAGCACTTGGCTAGTTCTTATTTCAAACTTTAACCTACCGCCTGGTTGTACTTTAAAAGGAAATATATTATGTTGTACTTGCTAATCCAAGGACCGAAACAACCGGGCAATAATATCGATGTATTCTTGGAGCCTGTTATAGACGATCTTGAGATTCTTTAGAAAAAAGATGTGGAAACTTGGGATGCATATGGTCAGGCATTAATGACTATCCCGCCCTCGGTAATCTTTCCGGCCAAACCGTGAAAGGAAAGAAGGGTTGTTTCGACTGCATGGAACATACACGCAGCCGGTGGTTGAAGAAATCACGAAAGATGGTTTATGTGGGTCATAGGAGGTGGCTCCCGCTACGTCACGCATTTAGAAGGAAGAAGAAAATTTTCAACGGTAAGAGAGAACTTCAACCTGCTCCCAAGGATTTGTCCGAAGATGAGGTCCACAACTTGGTCAAGGACATAACCAATGAGTTTGGGAAGAAAAGAAAATGTATTCAGGCAAAAGACAAGGGTATGTGGAAGAAAAAATCCATATTTTGGCGACTACCTTACTGGAAAGATCTTAAGGTCTGTCATTGCATTGATCTCATGCATGTAGAAAAGAATGTGTGTTAGAGTTTGGTTAGCCTGCTGCTGAATATTCCCGACAAAACAAAGGACGGGTTGAACGTGCGTCTTGATCTACAGGAAATGAACATTCGCTATGAATTCCAGCCCGTAACAGATGCAGAGACAGGTAGAGTATACCTCCTTCCAGCCTGCCACACACTGTCAAAGGGTGAGAAGATCGCAATGTTATCATGCTTGAAAGATATTAAAGTTTCATCGGACTAGTCAGCAAGGATTAGTAAGTACGTCAAATCGGAAGACCTAAAACTAGTTGGAATGAAGTCTCACGATTGCCAAAGGCTAATCACACAGATCTTCCCAGTTGCTATCACAGGCATTCTTCCACCCAAAGTTCGTCATACGATCCAACGTCTGTGTGCCTTTTTCAATGCAATCGGACAAAAAGTTATAGATCCCAAAGCTCTAGATGTGTTGCAGACGGATATTGTCAATACCCTCTGCCACATGGAGATGTTTTTTCCACTGTCTTTCTTTGATATCATGGTTCATCTCCCTGTTCATCTTGTGAAGCAAACAAAACTATGTGGCCCAGCTTTTCTAAGAGAAATATACCCATTCGAGAGGTACATGGGAGTTCTGAAATCATATGTTCGGAATAGAGCAAAACCGGAGGGGAGCATCATTGAAGGCTACACGACAGAGGAAGTTATTGAGTTCTGCGTGGATTACATGTCTGAGGCCGAGCCTATCGGAGTTCCAGCGTCTCATCACGAAGGAAGGTTGTCAGGTGCTAGCACAATAGGGAGGAAAAGAATTAGGCCTGATCAAGCTTCCTACGCACAGGCTCATTTTGTTGTGCTCAAACATATGGTAGAAGTTGGCCCATACTTTGAGGAGCACTTAGCGAAAATTCGGTAGGAGAACTTGGGTTGATGTGAGATGTGGATTAACAGAAAACATAACTCTCGGTTCAACGCATAGTTCAAGAATCGTGTCACAATATCGACGGATATCCCAAATGAGACAGTACAGTTGTTGGGGATGGGACCGTGTTGGGCCATAGACACATGGCAAGGATATGATATTAATGGATACACATTTTACACCGTCCAGCAAGATGACAAAAGCACAGTGCAAAACAGCGGAGTCCGTATAGATGCATTCCAGGATCAAGTTGGGTCGAACACATACTACGGCCGCATTGAGTAGATTTGGGAGCTGAAATACGTGAAGTTCAAGGTTCCTTTGTTTCGATGCCGGTGGGTAAATATACACACTGGTTTTAAAGTCGATAAGGAAAGTTTCATTTTAGTAGATCTATCCAAGGTTGGATATACAGACGAACCATTCGTACTTCAGAAACAGGTCGAGCAGGTTTTCTACATAAAAGACCCCGCAAACAAGAAGATGCACATCGTAAGAGATGGCAAGCGCCGAATTGTTGGTGTTGACAACGTCGTCGACGAAGAATAATACAACCAGAATCTTCACGTACGACCTCACATCGACCTTGACGATGATCCACAAGAGCCTGTGGCATATACTCGATCAGATCATACGGAAGGCATGACCTTGTGACCGATCCCATTGAACTTATTTGTTATGTTGTTTTTTGATACTAACGAAGTATTTTGTATTATTAAAAAACCTTAGGTAATTTGGTGTAGCTTGTAATAATTTTTGTTGTGAATTTAGTAAATTTAGTGAATTATTGTACTTTAGTTAATTATTTGGGATAATAAGTGAATTATTTTATTGCAATTATTTATTTTCACTTCAGGTCAACAATGAACAGGAGACAAATGTAATCTGTGACGGGCTCTAGTGTAGCCCCGATACAAATGACGTCATCTCTACCGGACGTAAACAAGAGCCCGTCACAGATGAGTCATCCGTGACGGGCTCTAGTTTACACCCGATTGAGATGTTTAATGACCGTACTGAGATAACTACACTCTCCCTCAAAACTGGATCAAAAATTTTTCTATGCCAGAAGAACCCTAGCGCCCCCGCCACGCACTGGGAGCTCGCCGCCGACGACCAAGACGCCGACCACCTCCTCCCCAAGCCACCGCTGGCCACCTCCTCTCCAAGCCACCGCCAGTCACCTCCTCCCCAAGCCGCCGCCGGCCACCTCATCTCCAAGCCGGTAAGCATATGAACTAGATGAAATATTAGATATATATGTGCAATAGTTCAAATGTGCGAAATATATGTGAAGATTAAAATATTAGATAGATATATATATATATGTGCAATAGTTGAAATATGCGAAATATATGTGAAGTTTGGTATATGTGATACATATATGTGCAATAGTTCAAATATGCGAAATATATGTGAAGTTTGGTATATGTGATATATATGTGCAATAGTTGAAATATGTGAAATATATGTGAAGTTTGGTATATGTGATATATATATGTGCAATAGTTGAAATATGCGAAATACATGTGAAGTTTTAAATATTAGATATATATATGTGCAATAGTTGAAATATGCGAAATATATGTGAAGTTTGGTATATTTGGTATATATATGTGCAATAGTTCAAATATGCGAGATATATGTGAAGTTTGAAATATTATATATATATATATATATATGTGCAATAGTTGAAATATGTGAAATATATGTGAAGTTTGGTATATGTGATATATATATGTGCAATAGTTCAAATACGCGACATATATGTGACGTTTGAAATATTAGATATATATATGTGCAATAGTTGAAATATGCGAAATATATGTGAAGTTTGGTATATGTGATATATATATGTGCAATAGTTCAAATATGAGAAATATATGTGAAGTACGTTATCAAATCATCGCAGAATCCGAGGTGCGTAGGGTCTGAAGTTGGTTTCATCGAGTTAGTGCATTCACAAAACCGATTAAGACACTTTCAGACCCCAGCGCACCTCGGATTATGTCATTTTTTGATAATTAGTCATTTATGTATGGACTTAGTTCCTAGGTTATCAAATCATCACATAATACAAGGTACTCCGGGTGCCAAGTTGGTTTGGTTGGATTAGTACATGTACGGGACCGACCAAGACACCTTGGCAACCAGAGCACTTCATAATCTATCATTTTTTGATAATTATGAAATGTATGAAAAGAAGCGACGTCGAGCGAGGAATCAACTAAAGTACAATAATTCATTCATTCCGAGCGAGTGATTTTAGGACTTTGGGTTGTTATTTATTTTAGTACTTAGTGATTTTAGGACTTAGTGACTTTAGGGCTTAGTGATTTTAGGACTTATGTGCTTCCGGTGCCAACGAACTATAACATTAAAGTAAGTTAGTACATACCAAATTTGTTTACAAAATTAATTAATTTTGTTATTTTGTAAGTTATTTAGACGATGTCTCAGCAAGGTGAACCAATGTCGAAGACAACTAGTGGGTCCTCAAGGGGATGGAGTCATAGGATAGGGAATAAAATCCCTAAGGAAAGGTACACCATAGCAGAGGTGAACCAGGTTGGACTACCGACTCATCCTCGGAATGTTCTGGCTAAGTTTAGGTCAACCCGCGGTGTCGTAGCGAGGGAGAACTTCACAATTCTCGTGGATGACATCAAGCATGTGCCTGAAGCAGAGAAGAACGCAGCTTGGCACAAATTCAAGGAAAGCTTCGAGTATCCAGTAGCGACGAGGCTAGGCTCAAGCAGGTTGCTTTCAAGATTATGGGCAATGCTTGGAAGAACTTCAAGAGTAGGCTGGTCACGGAGTACATCTTAAATCCGATGACCCCGGATCCAACTGACCAATGGCCTTTCATCATGGCAGACGCCTGGGAGCAATTCTACGACAAGAAGTCGACACCGGAATCCCAGGCCAGAAGCGAGGCTTATCGAGCACTGCGGGCCAGGAACTTGCACCTGCACCGGCTAGGCACCGTAGGATATGCCAGGAAGCAAGATAAATGGCAGGAGGAGGATGAAGCGACAGCAACAGCGAATACACCACCGGTGTTTGCCGATATCCCACACCCACGGGCAAGGAACTAGGCCCGGGCGAGGTATGAAAGAATGAAGATGGGACAATTTTTGCTCGCAATTCCCCAAGATCAACAAGTGTACAATAATATAGTAAGTGTCTAATCTCAATATTTGTTCGCATTGTTTCCAATGAACTTTTGATTGATTACGAACTCAATTGTACTACAAAAGGAGTTGGTTGCCGAGCAAGAAGCCTCGCAAGAGGCTAGTTGTCAAAGACACGAGGATGACATCTTCACTAATGCGTTGGGCACCAAGGAACACCGTGGACGGACAAGGGGATTTGGCTCAAACGTGCCATGGAAAGTTGGCTTTCCAGACTATGCGTGGTAGTACAAGAAGCGGACAGTCACGAAGGCGCTGAAAGATGCACGCCTTGCCGCCTAGATCCAGGAGCAGGTTAGAGCCGAATTGAGCACTGAATTTGACGAGAAGCTCGAATCAATGAGGGCCCGTATCAAGCAAGAGATTCGAGAAGAGCAACATCAAGATTTAGCAAGTCCCACACAAAGGTGCAGCAGTTGCGCATCAACTAAGACTAGGGAAATTCCACCATCGGTCCCCGCTGCCGTCGACCACATAACGGTAAATCTCTCGTCCGCAGCACATAAAAGTCTTAACGAAACCATATGTTATATAATATTCTAAAAATATGGATGAATCTATCGCAGGAACTAACTAGCTGCACCCTGACAATCAGGGTGATGCCGACCTTCTCGGTTCCTACAGCCGAGGGACTTGCTTTCAAGCCAACCACAAAACAAGAGTGCATGGGGCGCAACTTAGGGCTGACTGTGCGAAAGTGCAAGTCGACTCGGTGAAGCCCGAATTCGATTATTTCCCACTTAGGCATCCACCGAACGATGACGTCCTAACCCTAGGAAATGCACGTGGAACCTTCATCCAATGGCCCAAGGATCTCATTGAGATAAGGGTGATCCCGAGGCCAACCACTGCACCAAGCGGTCGTCCGCCAGTACAACCTGCGCCTGCTCCTTCAGCCCCTCTAGCTCCCGCTCGTCTTGAACATATTGACGATGTGGAGTTACAGTACGACATAGATTTTGGGGACGAGCATATGGAGGTCGACAGCATGGTGATCACGAAACCCCCACCCATGGCCGACAGCAGGAAGGTGCATTCTTCCCCCTGGAGAATAGCTATCGAAAAACCTGCTGCAAGGGGGCGAGGAAAAGAAAAGATGCAGGTCTCACGTCTTGCTCTAACAAAGCTAGATATGAGCAAGGGGCTGGTAGTACATAGGAAGACTGTTCCTCCATCGTCCTTCCAACTAGGCATGCCATTGGTTGGAGATGACGTGCTAGGAACGATCGGCATTGCTTGCAAGGAGCTTCAGATGTACTACATCGAAGAGATCTAATGTGAGGAGGAAGAATAGAGAGAATGATGTAATAGGCGAACACGACAGAGTGCCATTCCTTGGGCCACCAAATTATATCCTGGTAGACTTCAAGGATCTATTCGACCTCTACAGGCTCCGCTCGTTGGACACAACCCTCCTCAAGTGCTACTCCTTGTAAGTACTGTTGCTCACGAAAATTAGTTATCTCAATCCGTGTAACATGCTTATAAGAGCGTTTGTCTTGCGTGTAGGTATAGTTGGAAGTGTTATCTCAAGAATGCACCGAAAGTTGCCTTCCTTGATCCTCAAGTGTCACTGTCACAAATCTTGAAGGGAACCGTCAAGGAATGGTAATCTACATGTTTGACACCTTGTAGGCCCGACAAGACAAGGAGTACATCATGTGCGCCTATAATCAATAGTAAGTGTGTTCCCTAAATACATTGCATTACACGTCTAGCTTTAGTATTTAACTTTAACTATTTTAATGTCGCAGTGGCCATTGCATCCTTCTGGTAGTAACGCCTAAGAGGAGTACATGCCACCCACTACAACGGTAACCCTGATCTGTGTCGGGCTCCAACCCACATCTGTGTCGGGTATGGAGCCCGACACAGCGTAAAGCTCAGTGATGTGAGGAATCATCTCAAACGGGCATAAGGCCGTTACGGATGGAGTTATCTCAATTGGGCATCAACTAATGCCCGTCACCGATAGCTTTGACCCATACGACAAGTCAAACAGAGCCCGTCACAGATGACCTATCTCAATCGGGCTACAACTTGCGCCCGTCACGGATGTCTGTCCTCTCAAACGGGCCTAAACAGAAGCCCGTCACAGATGACTATTTCAATTGGGCCCCAACTACAGCCCGTCATAGATTACTGTGTTCTCAATCGGGCCTTAAGTTATAGCCCGTCACGGAAGTCCTTCTTATGGATAAGCGTATCCTTCCCTGTCTTTCGAAGGCCTCCTTTTTGCACATATTGGGCCCTCGCTTCATCTATCGCGAGTTGAATCGGGGTCCAATCATATGCTTTCTTGTCAATTCTGGAGTTTAAGTAGTGGCACGTACTTCACTTAGGCGTTATTACCAGTAGGATCCAATATCCACTGCGGCATTGAAATAATTAAAGTTAATACTAAAGCTAGACATGTAAAGAATTGTATTTAGGGATCACACTTACTATTGATCATAGGCGCACATGATGTACTCCTTGTCTTGACGGGCCCAGAAGGTGTCAAACAAGTAGTTTACCATTCCTTGACGGTCCCCTTGAAGATTTGTGACATTGTCTACCTGAGGATCAAGGAAGGAAACTTCCGGTGCATTCTTCAAACACCATTTCCAACTATACCTACATGCAAGACAAACGAACTTATAAGCAAGTTACACGGATTGAGATGAATAATTTTCGTGAGCAAGAGTACTTACAAGGAATAGCACTTGAGGAGGGTTGTGTCCACCGAGCAGAGCCTGTAGAGGTCGAATAGATCCTTGAAGTCTACCACAATAAAATTCGGTGGCCCAAGGAATGGCGCTCTTGCGTGTTCGCCTATTATATCAGTTTCTCTATTCTTCCTCCTCACGTTAGATTTCTCCATGTAGTACATGTGTAGCTCCTTGCAAGCGGTGCCCATGGTTGCTAGCACGTCGTCTCCAACCAATGGCATGCCTAGCTGGAAGGAGGATGGAGGTACGGGCTTCCTAGGTACTACCAGCGCCTTGCTCATATCTAGCTTTGTTGGAGCAAGTCGTGCGCCCGGCAGCTTTCCCTTTCCTCGCCCCCTTGCAGCAGGTTTTTCGATAGCTGTTCTCTGGGGGGAAGAATGCGCCTTCCTGCTCCTCATCATAGGTGGGAGTTTAATGATCGCCCCGCTGTCGACCTCCATAGGCTCGTCCCCAAAGTCCGTGTCGTACTATAACTCGACATCATCTATATGTTCGTGACAAGTGGGAGCTGGGGGTGCTGAAGGAGCAGGGCAGGTTGTATCGAGAGACGACCGGTTGGTGCAGTTGTTGGCCTCGGGATCACCCTTATCTCAATGAGGTCCTTGGGCCATTGGATGAAGGTTCCACGTGCATTTCCAAGGGTTAGGACCTCATCGTTCGGTGGATGGCTGAGTGGGAAATGATCGAATTCTGGCTTCACCGAGTCGACTTGGACCTTCGCACAGTCAGCCCGTAGTTGCGCCCCATGCACTCTAGTCTCTGGGGTCGGCTTGAAAGCTAGGCCTACAGCTGCAGGAACCGAGAAGGACGGCATCACCCTTACTGTCAGGGTGTAGCTAGTTGGTTGCTGCGATAGATTAATAAGAATTTTTGGAGTAGTACTTACCATATGGTTTCATTAAGAATTATATGCGTTGCGGATGAGAGATTTACCATAATTTGGTTGACGGCGGTGAGGACCGATGGGGGATTTTCCCCTGCCTCAGTTGATGCACAACTGCTGCGCCTCTGCGTGGGAGTAGCTAGATCCTGTTGCATAGCAGCAGCGGCAGCCTCCGGGATATTTTGTTCTTCTCGAATCTCCTGCCTGATACGGGCCCTCATCGATTCAAGCTTCTCGTCGAATTCAGAGCTCAATTCGGCTCTGACCTGCTCCCTGATCTGGGCGGCAAGGCGGGCATTTTTTTGCGCCTTCGTGATTGTCCGCTTCTTGTACTGCCACGCGTAGTCCGGGAATCCATCTTTCCACGGCATGTTGGCGCCAAGTCCCCTAGTCCGTCCATGGTGTTCCTTGTTGCCCAACGCTTTACTGAGGATGTCGTCCTCGCGTCTTTGAGAGATGCCCTCTTGCGAGGCTTCTTGGGAGGCAACCAACTCCTTCTGCAGTACAAATGAGTTCGGATTAAACGAAAAGTTCGGTGGAGACAATGCGAACAAAGAGAATGGGCACTTACTATATTATCATATACTTGTTGATCTTGGGGATTTGGAAGCGAAACTGACCCATATTGATTCTTCTGGTACCTCGCCCGGGCCCAGTTCCTTGCCCGTGGGTGTGGGATGTCGGCAAACACCGGCGGTGTGTTCGCTGCCGCTGCCGCTTCATCTTCCTCCTGCCATTCCTCCAGCTTCCCGACGTATCCTACGGTGCCTAGGTAGTGCGGGTGCACGTTCCTAGCCTGCAGTGCTCTATATGCTTCGCTTCTGGCCCGGGATTCGGGCGTCGATTTCTTCTCGTAGAATTGCCCACAAACGTCATCCGTTATGAAGGGCCTTTGGTCTTTTGGATCAGGGGTCATCGGATTTAGGACAAACTCCGTGACCAGACTGCTCTTGAAATTCTTCCAAGCATTGCCCATCACCTTGAAAGCAGCCTGCTTGAGCCTGTCCTCGTCGAAAGCAGGATACTCGAAGCTCTCCTTGAATTTGAGCCAAGCAGCGTTCTTCTCCGCTTCGGGCACAAGCTTGATGTCATCCGCGAGGATTGTGAAGTTTTCCCTCGCTACAACACCGCAGGTGGACCTAAACTTGGCTAGGACATTGCGAGGATGCGTCGGCAGTCCAACCTGGTTCACCTCTGAGATGGTGTACCGTTCCTTAGGGATTTTTTCTCTATCCTACAACCCCGTGCCCTTGAGGACCCACTAGTTGTCATCAACATTGGTTCACCTTGCTGAGACATCGTCTAAATAACTTACAAATTAAATAACAAAGTTAATTAATTTTGTAAACAAATCACGTATGCACGTAAGTAGTAACTTTGATATATATATTGTAGACCGTTGGCACTGGATGCACATAAGTCGGTTAATTTAGTAAGTCCCAAAATCACTAAGTAGTACCATAGCTACTCTCACTCGCTCCACCCGAACTATTCTACTTTACAAGCAAAATGGCTCCTCCTCGCTTCTTTTTACACGTTTCTTAATTATCAAAAAATGACAGATTACGAAGTGTTCTGGATGCGAAGGTGTCTTGGAAGGTTCCGTACATGTACTGACCCAACCAAACCAACTTGGCACCCGGAACACCTCGTATTCTATGATGATTTGATAATCTAGAAACAAAGTCCTTACGTAAATGAGTAATTATCAAAAAATGACAGAAACCGAGGTGCACTGGGGTCAGAAGTTTTTTAAATCGATGTTGTGAGTGCACTAACTCGACCGAACTAACTTCTGCCCTAAGCACCCCGGATTCTGCGATGTTTCGATAATATTTTCCGAACCAACTTTAATATTAGAGATGAATAATTACCAAAAAATAACAAAAACCGAGGTGCACTGGGATCTGACGGTGTCTTAATCGGCTTTGTGAATTACATATAACTCGATCAAACCACCGTCAGACCCTAGGCACCTTGGATTCTGCGATAATTTGGTAACGTATATTTTCTAACATTTTAACTATGCACTAAAATCAGTATAGTTCACTAAAATAACCTACATTTCACCTATAATCACTATAGTTCACTAAAATATCCTAAGTAACCCTAAAATCACTAAAATAACCCTACATTGGACTAAATTCACTACAGTTCACTAAAATAGAATCAATAAAATAACGTATATTTCATAAAATTTACTAAACTTCACTAAAAAACCTAAGTAACCCTAAAATCCCTAAAATCACTAAGTGCCATCCATTCTACTTACAAATTTCACTAAAATCACTAAAATAACCTAAATTGTACTAAAATAACCTAAATTTCACTAAAAAACCTAACTAACACTAAAATCAATAAAATCACTAAACCTAATGTTCACTAAACCTAAATTTTCACTAAACCTAAATTTTACTAAACCTAAAATCACCAAAAAAAAGCGGTGAGTTATATTTGAACTCACCGGTCGGAGAGGAGGCGGCCGGCGGCGGCGGCTTGCGGAGGAGCCGGGCGGCGCTAGGGTTGGAGAGGAGGCGGCCGGCGGCTGCTTGGCGACGAGGTGGCCGGCGGCGGCTTGGAGAGGAGGCGGCCGACGGCAGCTTGGCGACGAGGTGGGCGGCGTCAGCGTCGGTGTCCTGGTCGTCGGCGGTGGTTGCTAGGGTTCTGTGACTTAGAAAAATTTCGAATCCAGATCCAGATCCAGCACGGTTATTTTATCTTAGTACGGGTAGTGAACATCTCAATCGCGCGTAAACAAAAGCCCGTCACGGATGACAACATCCGTGACGGGCTTTATTTCAATGCCCGATAGAGATGACATCATCTCTATTGGGCTGTAAATAGAGATGACGTCATCTCTATCGGGCTGTAAACCAGCGCCCATCACGGATGACAACATCCGTGATGGGCTCTATCCTAATGCCCGATAGAGATGTTGTCATCTCTATCGGGCTGTAAACCAGCGCCCGTCACGGATGACAACATCTGTGACGGGCTCTAGTGTGGGCCCGATAGAGATGTTGTCATCTGTATCAGGCCTGTACTAGGGCCCGTCACGGATGACATTTGACTGTTGTTCATCATTGACCTGAATTGATAATAAATAATACAATACTTCACAATGAACATGTGCTCATTTTACTAAAATCACAATAATTAACTTACTATACCAAATAATTTAGTGAAGTACAATAAATCACTAAATTTACTAAATTCACAGTAAAATTTTATTACAAGTTGCACCAAATTTTTACTAATAAAAAATACTTCCTGTCCATCTTACTTCACTAGTATCCAAAACCAACATAACAACTAAGCACAACTAAAATCACATGGTTATGCCTTCCGTATGATCTGAGCGAGTATACGCCACAGGCTCCTGTGGATCATCGTCAAGGTCGATTTGAGGTCGTACATGAAGATTCTGGTTGTACTCTTCTTCGTCAACGACGTTGTCAAGACCAACAATTCGGCGCTTGCCATCCCTCACGATGTGCATCTTCTTGTTTGCTGGGTCTTCAATGTAGAAAATCTGCTCGACCTGTTTCGCAAGTACAAACGGTCCGTCGGCGTATCCAACCTTGGATAGATCTACTAAAGTAAAACCTTCCTTATCGACTTTAACACCAGTGCGTATATTGACCCAACGGCATCGAAACAAAGGAACCTTGAACTTCACGTAGTTCAGCTCCCAGATCTGCTCAATGCGGCCGTAGTATGTGTTCGACCCAACTTGATCCTGGAAGGCATCTATACGGACTCCGCTGTTTTGCACTGTGCTTTTGTCATCTTGCTGGACGGTGTAAAATGTGTATCCATTAATATCGTATCCTTGCCATATGTCTATGGCCCAACACTGTCCCATCCCCAACAACTGTACTGTCTCATTTGGGATATCCGTTGACATTGTGACACGATTCTTGAACCAAGCGTTGAACCAAGAGTTATGTTCCCTGTTAATCCACGTCTCAGATCGACCCAAGTTCTCCTGCCCGATTTTGGCTAAGTGCTCCCCAAAGTATGGGCCAACTTCTGCCATGTGTTGGAGCATAGCAAAATGAGCCTGCGCGTAGGAAGCTTGATCGGGCCTAATTCTTTTCCTCCCTATTGTGCCAGCACCTGACAACCTTCCTTCGTGACGAGACGCTAGAACTCCTATATGTTCGGCCTCGGACATGTAGTCCACGTAGAACTCAATGACCTCCTCGGTCGTGTATCCTTCAATGATGCTCCCCTCCAGTTTTGCTCTTTTCCGAACATATGCCTTGAGAACTTCCATGTACCTCTCGAACGGGTATATTTCTCTTAGAAAAGCTGGGCCACATAGTTTTGTTTGCTTCACAAGATGAACAGGGAGATGAACCATGATATCAAAGAAAGATAGTGGAAAAAACATCTCCATGTGGCAGAGGGTATTGACAATATCGGTCTGCAGACCATCTAGGTCTTCGGGATCTCTAACTTTCTGACCGATTGCATTGAAAAAGACGCACAGACGTTGGATCGTATGATGGACTTTGCGGGGAAGAATGCCTCTGATAGCAACTGGCAAGATTTGTGTGATTAGCACGTGGCAATCGTGAGACTTCATTCCAACCAGTTTTAGGTCTTCTGATTTGACGTACTTACTAATCCTCACTGAATAGCCTGATGGAACTTTGATATCTTTCAGGCAAGACAACATTGCGATCTTCTCATTCTTCGACAATGTGTGGCAAGCAAGAGGGAGGTACACTCTACCTGTCTCTGCATCTGTACGAGCTGGAGTTCACTGCGAATGTTCATTTCCTATAGATCAAGGCGCGCGTTCAACCCGTCCATTGTTTTGCCGGGAATATTCAGCAGCAGGCCAACCAAACTCTCACACACATTCTTTTCTACATGCATGAGATCAATGCAATGACGAACCTCAAGATCTTTCCAATAAGGTAATCGCCAAAATATGGATTTCTTCTTCCACATACCCTTGTCCTTTGCCTGACTACGTTTTCTTTTCTTCCCAAACTCATTGGCTATGTCTTTGACCAAGTTGTGCACCTCATCCACGGACAAATCCTTGGGAGCCTGCTGAAGTTCGCTCTTACCATTGAAAATATTCTTCTTTCTTTGAAATGTGTGACGTAGCGGGAGCCACCTCCTATGACCCATATAAACCATCTTTTGGGATTTCTTCAACCATCGGCTGCGTGTATGTTCCATGCAGTCCGAGCAAGCCTTCTTTCCTTTCACGATTTGGCCAGAAAGATTACCGAGGGCGGGATAGTCATTAATGGTGCAGAACAGTAGAACTCGTAGCTTGAAATTCTCCTGACCATACGCATCCCAAGTTTCCACATCTTCTTTCCAGAGCATCTCAAGATCATCCATAACAGGCTCCAAGAACACGTCGATACCATTGCCTGGTTGTTTCGGTCCTTGGATTAGCAAGCACAGCATAATATATTTCCTTTTAAAGAACAACCATGGCTGTAGGTTAAAGTTTGAAATAAGAACTGGCCAGGTGCTGTGAGTACTACTCATGTCTCCGAAAGGATTCATGCCATCTGTACACAGACATAGCCTCATGTTTCTGGGGTCGGCAGCAAAGTCTTTGTGTTTTCGATCGATATTTCTCCATTGAATTGAATCCACTGGGTATCTTAGCATAATGTCGTTCCTTCTCTCCGTGGCATGCCAACGTACTAACTTCGCCTCCTTGGGGTTTGCAAATATTCTTTTGAAATGATCAATGATAGGTAGATACCACACAACCTTCGCAGGACCACCCCGCTTTGATTTTTTCCCTTCGTCAGGACTTTTCTTTCGCTTGTATCGAGAGGCCTTGCAGACAGGAGAAGCATCTAACTCCACATATTGCTTGTGGTACAATATGCAGTCGTTTGGACAAGCGTGAATTCTACGGACCTCTAACCCCAGGGGACACAGAACCTGCTTTGCTTCGTATGTCGTCTCGGGCAATGTGTTCGCATCAGGTAGCAAGGACTTCAAAATTCCCAAAAGCTCCCTGAAACTCTTGTCTGTCCATCCACTACTTGCCTTCAGCTTCATTAGGTCCAAGGTAGCTGATAATTTGGCGTGCTTTGCTTCGCATCCGGTGTACAGAGGCGTCTACGAGTCACTGACCAACCTACTGAACTTTATGGAATCTCTGTCGTTGTAGGCTGGATCCTCAACGTCACGTAACATGTCTTGCAGCATATCATGATCAACATCAACCATTTCACCGTCTAGTGGAGAAGGTACAAACATGTCATGCTCATCTTCATATACCGGATTTTGCGCACCAGTACTGTCTGCAGCTGCACCACTTCCTAATTCTTGCTCTCCATGCTTGACCCAACATGTGTAGCCCTCCATGAATCCTCGTTGTATCAGATGAGCGTGTACGTCCAGTCGGCTATCAAACATATTCTCATTCTTGCAATCTGCACATGGACAACACATGTAATCGTTGTTTCTTCTTTTCCTATCCTCCTCCGCGGTGTTTATAAAATTTAATACCCCATTTCTATACTCCTAACTATGATGTTTCACGGATTTCGCATACATCCAACTTCGATCCATCCCTGCAGAAATGAAAAAATAATCAGAGAAATATCTTATAAGATAAATACTCTACATTAATGAGAATTGATGAATTGTCTAAAGTACTGATTACTATTTGTCTAAAGTACCTTTATGAATTTACTGTTTTCTTTTGAAAAAAATTAAAATTTCGCCCCCTCCAACCTCCCACCAAAATTGTGAATAGTGGGATACAGTTACACCGGCAGTTGCGGCTATTTATAGTGTGCGATAACTATCTGTAATGGTCCAAAAAAATGTCTTCTCTGTCGAGCATATCAGTTATCTTTATCGGGCCTAAAAAAATGCCCGTCACAGAGGAGTGCAATCTGTGACGGGCTTTGTTGTTATCCCAAACGGGCCTCAAGCTAGAGCCCGTCACAGATGATTGTTATCTGTGACGGGCTCCAGCTAGGGCCCGATTGAGATAACCTTCAAATCTCAAACGGGCCACAACTTGTGGCCTGTCACAGATGACAATAATCTCTGACGGCCCCAACTTGAGGTCCGTTTGAGATATTTAAGGTTATCGCAATCGGGCCCTAGTTTATGCCCGTCAAAGATATGTGTCATCCGTGACGGGCTTCAGTTCTACGCACATTTAACATGTCTCTCCGACCCTATCTCAATCAGCCTCTTTTTAGGCCCGTTTGAGATGTATTCTTTGCGACGGCCCGTAAAAACCAGTTATGTTGCAGCCCGTCACAGATGAGAGGATCTGTACTAGTGACTACTTAAACATCAGAATTGATAACAAAGCATATGATTGGACCCCGATTCAACTAGCGATAGATGAAGCGTGGGGCCGATATGTGCAAAAAGGAAGCCTTCGAAAAACAGGACATGACACACGTATCCACAAAAAGGACTTCCCAGTAAAATAACAAATAGGCAACCAGTGTGGATTCCATGTCTGCCACAACATGCGCCTTTTGTGCAAAGATAAGGTGAAGACTTTGGCTGAATTTGAGGTTTGTGGTCTCATTTGTGACATATTCTAACTACATCAAAGTATATATATAAATATATGTAGAGATCGATCGACTAATTTCGAATTATGTACATGTAGGACAAATTTTCAAAGGATCCGGGTAGCAACTTTGAGGATATTCGTGAGAAGATAGCCGGCTTCATCCTCCGCGAAATATTCACCCTAAACGAATGTTTAGGGTTAAGATTAATTGATGAACATTGTTGAATATCCTAATTGAATTGTCAAAGACATGTGATTATGTAACATTGATGTTTATTATATTTGTTATGTCTATGTAAATACTTCCTACATATATATTGCAGGTTATGATGCTTATCACTTGATCAATACGCATGCGTGAAATATGTGAGCAATATGGATGTTATGTGAATGGTTCTGTAAAATATATGTGAATGGCATATGTGAATAGGGATGCTGGGATGTATATATGTGAATGGCATATCTGTTTCTGTTATTTTGCAGCAGACATGGTTAGCAAAGCCCTAAGGCTAGTCAAAAAATGAAATTTGTTTTTTTTGTTGCTCATACTCATCGGTGACGGGCTATAAGTTAAAGTCCGATTGATTTATAGTGAACCATGATGGGCTTTACATCAGGTTCGATTGAGAATATAAGTTATTTGTGAAGGTCTCTAATTGGGGTCCGATTGAGAATATTAGTCATATGTGACGGGCTCCTGTTTAGGCCTGATTGAGAATGACCGTCATCCGTGACGGGCGCTAGTTGGAGCCTGATTAAGATATGTCATCCGTGACGGGCTCTGTTTGAATTGTAGTCTGGGTCAAAGCTATCGGTGACGGGATTTAGTTGAGGTTCGATTGAGATAACTTCATCCGTAACGGTCGTATGCCCGATTGAGATAAGTTCTCACATCAGTGACTTCTACGCTGTGTCAGCGCCATACCCGATACAAATGTGGGTTACCGCCCGATTAAGATGTGGGTTACCGTAGTAGTGAATTAAGCTGCTACCTGTACCTCTATCTCTTAATTATTTAATTATCCTTATGCACTATACCTTTTTCGTTCAGTCGTCTCTTGCCTGTGCACTATTATAAAACATCTTACCTGACCTACTAAAGTCTAGGACAAATCGGCATGGTTACGCACTCCCTGACAGATCCCTCTTGGGTGAATGTGCTACCTTCAGTTAATATTACTTTTTTCTTAGTTATATATGGTAAACAATTTCAACAAAGTTCTTCAATTTTGTTGATTGAAAAATAAAGGTGATCATGTTCATATGCTTGGCAGAACAATATTCCTATATCCCATTCACCACTTGCATGCATACAACTAGTCCTGGCCTCCTAGCTATAGAATCCTTCAGTTTACTTGTGGACCAAAATCACCGGCGCCAATTAGCTAGTCGCCTGTCAGTACGCACGATGCAACAGGATGTGAGCGGAACATATATGGTCCCATTTATCAAGTTATCCTGTTCTTTGAGTCCAAACTCAAATCCCTTTCCGAGCATGTGCCACCTTTTTAATTTCTAGATAATTAACTATTTTACCACTATTAGATGTGATAATTAACTATTTATCAATCGATTCACATATCATAATACATGAGGATTCACATGTCATAGACACACGAGGGTCCACAGATCATTGACACGTGCGTAGCAAATAGTTAAACATCGTGAATAGTTAAGTGCACCTCAAAATGGATTTTATACTATCTTCGTCCTTATTTCCTTTCACTATTGACGGGACATAATGTTTGATCAATTTTGACCGTAAATAACTTTCGAAAAATTAGTTTATGATTAATGAAAATTGTATGATTGTATTTTTGACACAACACAAATTACTAATATGGGATACTTTTAAGCATATATGTTTTTTTGGTAAAAAAGGACCAGTGGTCAAATTTAAAAAATAATACCCAGTGACAAGTAATTGAAACCAGATAATGGAGTAGAAACTTTATGTTGTGTCTCTTTTTAAGGATCTCTTAGAGGTTTTTAGAGGGACACTGTGCAGAAGAATATATATGTGTTAACTCTGCAAACTTGATCTCCAAATCACATATTAATTAATAAAGCAAGCGGAATTTATATACCAATTAAATTAATCATAAATTAGCAAAACCAAAGTGCTAAATTAAAATGCATCCACACCATCATCACCAAATTGTTCTCATTTCAGTGAACAAAATAAAGCACCTGTATGAAAATTACTTTAAGTTAGTAACAGTTAGTTTCTATATCATCAAATTGTTAGTTTGACGTACGTGGTTGCATGACCACAATGAAATGGGGACACCATGGTACATGAAGTTTGACTATTCATTCTATTAAAAAAATCTATATAAATATATAATTTATTTTGTTGTTTGACATGTCTTACCACTACAGGTTTCTTCAATTATGACTTTTACTTAATTTATCATATTTACACATTTTTTAATAAAACTAATGGTCAAACGTTATTTCAAAAGTCAACGATATCATCTAATTTATCTATTAAAATTAGAGGTAATAATTTATATTTTTTCTGTTTCTGTGTGTGTAGATTTCAGAGTTCAAACGATATGAAAATTTTGACATATTGATTCTTCTGTATAACTTATTTCACAAATAGACTACTATGAAACCAAGTAGCGCTGAACGGACAGGCCCTTCTGGATAGCTCCAAAGAAATTAAAATACCGTAGATAATATTGCATGACTTATATATGTATCACCTCCCAACAAACTACAATTATAAATCAACTGATTTGGATTGTGAAACTAAAGTGATTTGATAAATATATTGCAAATGTAACTTCAACCCAATTAACCATCCATATATATATACAAGGTAGAGACAATCCTATATATGCTTAAGCCCTAATATGGCCCTAGGCTTGTCTCTCTAATCCGTTTTAATGCTATTGTGAAGTAATGAAAAATGTGGACACAAAGCAAAATCTGATACGCATAGCTTAATTACTAGGAATTAGTTCTGATCTCACCAATTATTGCAAGGAATATACAAAGATGGCACAGAAATACAAACTAAACAATCACTTGAAAAAGGCGTTTATAATTTCAAAATCCACTTCAAAATAACTCTTTTTAACTATGACCAGTAAACAATATCACTGAAAAAACTGCAGCATATTTTCTGTACATACAGTGAATTTCCTTAATCACAGAAGACAGAGAGTGACCTGAAAATGACAGTTAATTAACTAATTAATTTATTAGCTAATTGCTCCACTTTTAGCCACCTTGTCGCAACCCATCACCTTCTGACCAGATGAAAGATGAAGCTCATCATCCTCCTTTTTATCATTTTTTCTCTCTGACGCGAGGACATCTCCAACGCCGTCGGCTCCCCGATCGGACGGCCCAGGGCTCCCCTTCGATTGGAATGTTCCAACGATGTTCTATGGTTGGAGGCGCCGTGATTCCCCGGGCCCCACACCACCCATTCCCAATGACACCACACCTGGGCCCCACCTTAGCCGATCACCCAGGACACGAATCCGAACAGTAGCCTTCTTCATCTCCACTGCATATAAGCTAGCCACTACCTGTCCCCTCGCCTTGCACCACACCACCATTGCTGAGCTCTCCAAAACACACTGCATATGACGGGGGTGTGGGTGTTCGAGGACGGGATGGTGAGGAGAGCCGACAGCGAGGCGCCGTCGAGAGGGCGGGGCGGAGGCGGTGGAGGCGGAGGTGGGGGAGGGAAGGTGCTGGTGCACGTGCCGAGCAGCGAGGTGGTGACGAGCTACGAGGTCCTGGAGAGGAGGCTGAGGGAGCTCGGGTGGGAGAGGTATCTCAACGACCCGTGCCTCCTCCAGTTCCACCAGCGATCCACCGTCCACCTCATCTCCGTGCCCCGCGACTTCTCGCGCCTCAAGCTCGTCCACATGTACGACGTCGTCGTCAAGACCCGCAACGTCTTCGAGGTCCGCGACGCCGCGGCCACCGCTGCACCTCCGTGATCGCATCGCATCGCATCGATCCATGATCTGTGTGTGTGCTTTGATCATCGACATGATCTTCCTCGACTCCGGCCAGCCACGGGACACGTACGGCCGCCGTGGTGCCTACAATCGTATGTGTGTATGATCTGTATTAAGTAATCTCAATTCAGGTAATGAATGATTGTATCATATCATATGATCTGTAATTCTGTACAGGTATAACGTATGCGTATGTACGTACGTGTGCGATCGATCGGGTGTGTGTGATATATATTAAAATAAACCAGCAAATAAAAAAAATAAGCGTTGCTTGTTTAACTGCAAGTGTGTGTTTAGTTACCTATTTATACGAAAGGCCGTAGCACGTGTGCAGCTCTGTAGTCCTTGTATTTTGTGGTTTGGAGCCTCTGCTTGACTGATTCCGTGGCACGAATCAATCATCCATGCGTTATGCAGTGACAATATAAATAATTAGTTTTGTCACAATTAATTAATATTTTGTTTGTTGTACTTATTAGTTATTGCCATATGATTATGCATGTGTGTTTCTCAGATATTGGCCATTCTTGTCCCACTTCACTTTCTTTATTTTGTTAGATGGCAGCGTCAGCTCAATTTGGGATCGAACCTAGTATTGAATTCATGAAATTGCCTGCTACGTGCTCATGAGAGAGATTGAATGACAGTGACAATTTCAATGTAAACTCTAATCTCATGAGGGGCCGGCTTGCTCGTACAAACAAGCTAGCCAATAGCCAAGAAACTGTGATTCTCTACATATTAATTTTCTGATAACCGCTATGGTAGTTCAACTAAAATAAATATATAGAAATTTACTATGGCTGCAACATACTACCAATGGAAGTTTAAATTGTTGCCCTAAAACATGGCATGTTTACATTTTTAATATCTGAGCATTGTTATACAATAATTATTAAGGTATTTCAATTCGTCATCTATTGTGAAAAACACTGTTGGATGATCATGAAAATATTTCCATTTATTGTGTCAAAGTCCAAATAACAACCAAGAATATTGGAGGTAACCGAGAAGAAAAGTTCAAATTAATATTGTGAAACTAACACTGTTGTTGGGTAAGATATGTAAAAACTATTTATTATAATTAAACTAATATATTATATACATCGTTTGGTCGCAACTGTAAATTATTTTAGTTAATTGCAAGAAAGGAGCCAATACATGTGCAAATGATACTATTTTGATCTTATACTAAATCACAATTATATACATAGGGTCACATTCGAAATCGATTTTTTTTTTGATAGTGCATGCTATGTGATATTCCTAATTACAAAATCAACACACAAAAGAATAATCTAAAATATTTTTATTAATTTCTGGACTTCGCATAGAAAAGAATAGAATTTTGTTATACGGTAGCAGATAAGATAAAATATGGGATTAATTACATTCAAGAGAATTGCTTAAACTTTTCGTTCAACCTAACTATATTATTGTACAAACTAACTTTGATAAGTAATAGATAGCACAAAACCATGGTTCATTTTATTTCTTCTGTTGCAACATTTGTAGTAGAAAATCAAGGCATGACACACTGATGTTTTCATGATCTTTAAATTCCACTGTCCAATTTCATAACACTTTGAAATTTTTCATGACCTTTGAGTACTTCTATATGTGGGTGCATTCATATATATGTTGCATATACTTTTAAAATTCAATGGAGATTAGCTTCATCTTCTATATATTTGCATTGATGTAATTTCTAACAAAAGAAGAAATTAATATGAGGTTGTTAATGGACTTTGCTGATGCTGGGGTATATATCTGAGACAAGGAGAGGCTACCTCTATACATCTCAGACATGCATGGAGGATGCGTCATGATCTCTACATATTACAGATTTTTCTACCACCAAATGCAGAACATTTACTACATTATCACTGTTTAGTTAATACATAATTTGAAACAGCATGCATGTGTGGATATGTTGCATTGTCAAGCACAAAGAGGACTAGAAATATTAAATATTGGACTCTGCATTATTTAATTATTTAAATTTGTATTTGCATAATGCTTGTAATAGAATCTCAGGTTTCACGAGGACATTGAGTGCAAACACAAGATAAATCTGCCCCTTATTCACTACAGTACAATTGTCTATCTGCTAATTCTGAAGTCACATATTTTTGGCGGAGAATTCCGACACTACTGGAGAACTAACCGGTACTAAAGATGCATATCATCAAATCTAAAAATATGTGGGATGTTCGATATGAAATCAAGATCTCTCGCCTCAGCCCTCACACGCATAACCATCCCACCAACTCCACCTATCTAACATGGATAGGAATGTTTTCTTTTTTAATTAACCCTAGAGGGATCTTTAGTTCCGGTTGGTAACACCAACCGATACTAAATATATCTTTCATCCCGGTTGATAACACCAACCGGAAGTAAAGATCCTCCATTTTTAGTACTGGTTGGTGTTACTAACCGGTACTAAAGATATATTTTCAGTACCGGTTGGTAACACCAATCGGAACTAAAGAGATTCTTAGGAATTGAACTTTTAGAATCGGTACTAAAAATATTTATTTAAATATTTTTAGTAATGGTTCTAAATCTAACTGGTACTAACAAAAATTTTGGGTACCACGGATTGGTTCTTCGCTAGTGTGAAGCCAACACATGCGACGATTGTGATCAAATTACAATAACATCGAATGCTTTTCGTTGTGGTAAGGGAATATATACAACAGTAGATCCATTAGTACCTAAAAAGGTGTACAGGAGAAAAAAAAAGTACTGTACTAGCTAGCAAATTGAAGCAGAAACTGTGCCTTCATAATACATAAACTGTATACACTAGAGCTTCTTGACGAGAATTTCAAAATGAACTGTTTTGGGGGACAAAAATAAAAGGAACTCAATTTTCGCTTTAGAGACACTAACCAAAACGAACATGGAGATTGACAAAGACACATGCAGCTAGCTCGAACAACATTTTGCTTTATGTGGCTAGAATATATTAACTAACTAGGATAATTGGACGGCACTTGGGGTATGCTTCAAAATCAAAGGATAGTGACACTAATAACTTTTTTCCCAAGTTGTTGCAGTGATATAAAGCGCTTTTTTTTTCAATGCACATTAAGCAAATGAAACATCTTTAGTATTGAATTAACTAAAGTTTTGATTCTTCTGTAACCTTCTTTTTGGATAGTGAATCTACACTTCTTCTCTTCTAAAAGTGTTGTACTTTGCGATACCTCCACTACTACAGAAAGTGATGTACAAATCAGCACTATAGGTGCCAGAAAAAATAAAACGGACACTTATAGTGCTTTTCCCCCCCACCCACCCGCCCGCGGGGGCGCCGAAAAGAAAAACTAGTACGTTTCAAGGGAAATAGGTGCCGGTTTTTAAGAAAAACCGATACTTATACCATAAGTATCGTTTTTTTAAAAAAAATGAAACTTATAATACATTATAGGTGTCGGTTAATAAACATATTATAAGGAACTTATAACATATTATAGGTGCCGGATTTTTAAAGAAACCGATAAAAATACAAGCCGAGCCGGGAGCACTTTTTTAGCGCAAGGGACTGAGAGGGGGTCGGGCTTATCTACTCCCCCTCCGCCTCCACCTCAACCTCCCATCTTAGCCCGTCTCTCTCCCCTCCACCTCCCCTCGTCCTCTTCTTCTTCCCCTTCCTCCTCCCCTCTCCCCTCCACCTCCCCTCACTGCGGCTCCCTCCTCCTCCTCTCTCCAGCATTAGCGGCGATCGGGGGGCAGCTCCTAGTGTGGATCTAGCGTCGGTGGCAGGCGGGGCGGTGTTTGCGAAGGATCTGGTGTCGGTGGCATGCAGGGCGGTGTTGGTGGTGGCTCCGGTTGCGGTGCCATGCGAGGCAGCGTCGGCGGTGGGTGGGGTGGTGTTGACGATGAAATTTGGTAAGCCTCGAAGTCACCATCGGCCTAGAGTTCGTATCGGTCTCAGAGTTCTGGAATCGGCCGACGGAAGCTATCAGTCGCCAAAAGTCGAATTCTTACCAAATTCGGTTAAGGAAATTAATCTATTAAAGGAAGCTTATCCAAAAGATACCGAGTTCAAGAAGGATGCGGCATGGCAGTTTATCTATTAATTAGGAAGAGTCTGCAGTTTATCTATTAATTAGGAAGAGTTTGTTAGTTTCCTTTTATCCTTAGGAAAGTGTGTTTAGTGTTCAATAAGGACTTTATGTTTTTTTCTTTTATCTTTAGGAAAGTTTGAGTCGTGTCTGATATAGACTAGTATCTACCCATAGGTATAAATATGTACACCCGGGGTGTATGTAAATTATTTTTCCATCAATTCAACTTCGGCGTATCACCACCTTTTACCGTTTTACTTTCAACAAGTTCTTGTTTCAAGTTGGGCCGCATCGACTTCGATCTCCGACGAAGGGTAAGGCTTGTTATGGCGGCTTGCGTTATCGGGATTAGTGCTTCCATCGCTTCGACACTCTAATCTTGTTCATGAAAGTCATCGAGTTATCATATACATTATATAATCTATATTGACAATGTTTTCTACTTGCATCAACCGATCTCCATCTAGAGTTTTGTCGATATCGGCTAGATTATTTTGTTGGCTTGGATTATATAATGTATCCACCACCCTGAAAATCAGTTAAAGGCTTGATTGTCTAGATATTATGTTTCTTTTCATACTTAGTGCTGCATGAGTTAAGTTTGATCTACTAAGTCGTGCTTAGAACCATAATCTCTAGCCTGCTTCTTGATTGCCAATAAGGGTTTCATCGGGGTTTTAGCCGATGAGTTATCTGGATGCTGTATCGGCTTACAAGGATTACTTACAAGTTGGTTTTAGCCGATGACAACAAAGGTTTCACTATTTATCTAATCGTTTGGATTTAATGACAACGGATCTCCAGCCGATGTATGCTTTAGCCCTTGGATCAGTGCTTATTCAATCTATCATTACTAGCCGATTAGTTTATACTGGATAACATTATTTTTTATTACATTATTATCAACCGGTTATCTTTATGTCATTATTTACACAAGTATCAAGATATATACTGGATATCGACTGGTATCGGTATTGGCTGGAATCACTCCATCAGCTTCTCAGCCGATTGGCTATTTTATCTACTATTCACATATCTTGTCAGTTGCAGGATCAAACTGACTGGCACGCCCACATCTCATTATTATTTTGGACCTGCACTGGAGCTAAGCAGATCTCCTAGGCCGTCGTATTTTTACGTCAACACATTTTGGCACACCCAGTGGGACTACGAATTTTATACCTACATGTCTGAAGAAGTCGACGCCAAGATCATGGTCACAAAGGAGGATTTGATAGAGGAACAGAGGCAAGAGATGGAGCAAGCAAAAGCTGATTTTCAAAAGCGTTGCCTTCAATGTTTCGTCATGACACCGGAAGGGCCAATTCAGAAATCTCAATTTCCCAAGCCGATGACTGAAATACTTCAAGATAAAGTTGATGAAGCAGTTCATCGCGCATTGTTTAA
Source organism: Oryza punctata (assembly GCA_000573905.2). Classification (NCBI taxonomy): domain Eukaryota; kingdom Viridiplantae; phylum Streptophyta; class Magnoliopsida; order Poales; family Poaceae; genus Oryza; species Oryza punctata. The sequence continues at coordinate 9,970,890 of CM002491.2, read as the reverse complement.
TCAATCTGGAGTTTTTGTGGACACATTGCAAGATTTAATTAAGGGAAAAGTTGATGAATTAATTGTTCAAAGAGGCCAGCGCGGGGGGCAGATTGAAGAACAACAACAATATCGGCCGGAGGAACAATGCCATCAGAAGAAAAATGGTTGGGCCAACAGAATTGCAAAGTTAGTAGAGGAGCAGTTTGGAATTAGACCTAAGGAGCATATCTATATGTATCGGCAGCCATATCCTGAATGGTTCAATAGAGTTCCGCTTCCATACCGATACAAGATTCCAGACTTTTCCAAGTTTTCAAGGCAAGATGATATATCTACAATGCAACATATCAGCCGATTCTTAGTGCAATGTAGAAGGCATCGGCTGAAGAAGCTTTGAAAGTTAGATTTTTCCATTGTCTTTGACTGGATCGGCTTTCACATGGTTTTCATCATTACCTCCATATTCTATCAGAGGATGAGATAAAGCTTTCAGACTTGATATTGGTTCAGCAGCAAAAGGGAGAATCGGCTATGGAATATATCCAAAGATTTCGCAATGTCTGCAGCCGATGCTACAGTTTGAGCCTAAGTGATGAACAGCTAGCGGATCTTGCATTCCAAGGATTGTCAGCACCTATCAGAGACATGTTCTTTTGCCATGAGTTTGATAATCTGGCTCATCTAGCGTAGACGGTATCGGCTTACGAGAGCCGATTGCAAGAAGCAAAGGAAGATCAATTTTGGAGTAATCAAGGCGAGATAGAAGAGAATTTTGAAGCATGAATCCTCATACTCCAAAACTGGGGGGCATGTGTTGACGACGAAATTTGGTAAGCCTCGAAGTCATCATCGACCTGGAGTTAGTATCGGCTTCAGAGTTCTGGAATCGGCCGATGGAAGCTATCAATCGCAAAAAGTCGGATTCTTATAAAATTCGATTAAGGAAATTAATCTATTAAAGGAAGCTTATCCAAAAGAGGCCGAGTTCAAGTAGGATGCGGCATGGCAGTTTATCTATTAATTAGGAATAGTCTGTTAGTTTCCTTTTATCTTTAGGAAAGTGTGTTTAGTGTCCAAAAAGGACTTTATGTTTTTTCTTTTATCTTTAGGAAAGTTTGAGTCGTGTCTGATATAGACTAGTATCTACCCATGGGTACAAATATGTACACCCGGGGTCTATATAAATTATCTTTCGATCAATTCAACTTCGGCGTATCGCCACCTTTTACCGTTTTACTTTACTAGCCGATTGGTTTCTACTGGATTATATTATTTTTTTATTACATTATCATCAGCCAGTTATCTTTATATCATTATTTACTCAAGTATCAAGATCTATACTGGATATCGGCTGGTATCGGTATCGGCTGGAATCACTCCATCGGTTTGTCAGCCAATTGGCTATTTTATCTACTATTCACATATCTTGTCAGTTGCAGGATCAAACTGACTGGCACGCCCACATCTCATTATTATTTTGGACCTGCACTAGAGCTAAGCAGATCTCCCAGTCCGTCGTGTTTTTAAGTCAACAGGTGGCGGCGTGGCTAGCGGATCCAGCGTCACGGTGGCATGCGGGACGGCGTAGGCGGCCGTTCCCACAGCGGATCCGGCATCATCCATGTCGGCGACGGGTGGGACGGTCGTTCCCGCGACGCATCTAGCGTCAGCGGCGGGTGTGGCAAGGTCGGTTGCCGTTCCCGTGGTGGATCCGTCGGGGCGAGTTTGTTTTATGATGATTTTGTTCATGTTGTTTCTGTGATTTTGATTTTTTGTGCATGATTGTGTTCTTGGATGAGATCTCATGGGTGATGGAGAGCGGCTCAATGCATCGGCTCGATTCGAGTTGATGCATCGAGCAGCTTTTTTTGGATTCTTGGGATCTCAAAAGTGTCGGTTCCAAAACTGGCACCTTTGAGTTCTCTCATCTGTTTCGCCTTCTAGGTGTCGATTGGGAAAACCAGCACCTATGCTGGGTTCCCAACCGGCACCTATCTATGTTTTATGTAGTAGTGCTCCTTAAATAAGAGCCACAAAAGTTTTGTTTACATGTCTTTAAAATATTCCGTCTTTATGAAGAAAGAAGAATGCCTATTGTGAATCCATTCCAAATCACAATATATAACAAAACTGCACAACACTTGCCATGTTCTTATTGTCTAACTAGGAGCATATATTGAAGTCATATGAACACGTAGTAATATTGTCAAGCAGTTTGAGGACAGTGCAATATGCATCCCTATAACTACAAGAAATTAAATTAGCACCATCAACTGCAATGGGTGGTATATATTGTCAAGGCACATCCAATGCTAAGCATCAACAGTTCACTATGACAGAAGATGAAGCAGGTACCGATTGGGAACCCAATAAAGGTACCTAGAAAACGGCGCTGATGTGGAGGGGAAATATGTATCGGTTCCGGAGTCGGTTTAGAACCGGTACCTTTTGAGGTTCCATGAATAACAAAAAGGCTTGATGCACCGGCTCGATTCGAGCCGATGCATCGAGCAGCTCCCCTTCACCCCAACCAGATTTCGTCGCACTTTTAGTTACATTAAATCCAAGAAAATGCAAGAACACTACGAACACAATAACATCAACAATAATATCAACATCGCTACCGCCCTACCACTAGATCTGGTGGAGGGGAGGACACCGCTGCCACCTCCAAGCCACCGGGCCACCGCCTTGCCTCCCCTCCCACCGGATCTGGCGGAGCAGAGCGCGTCATCGCCACCTCTACGACGTCGGGCCGCCGCTGTCTTTGCTCCTCCCACCATCGGGCCACCACTGCATCCTGCCGTATATGGCAGAGGGAAGGGCACCGCCGCCACCTCCAAGATGCCAGGGCCACCGCCGCATCCTCCCCTCCCGTCGGATCTGGCGGAGGGGAGGGCACCACCCCCACCTCCGAGACGCCGGGCCGCTGCCACTTCCTCCCCTACCGCCGCCGGGCCGCCTCAATCGGGCCGCCGCTGTTGGGTGGTACGGTTGGAGAGAGAGAAGGAGCAAGAGAGAGGGAGAGGGGAGGAGGCAGAGAGATCGACTGGAGAGGATAAGGGAGAGTAAGAGGAGTGGAAAGAGAACCGTGATTTAGCTCAGTCGGCTCAATCGGCCCGTTTTTTAATAGGTGTTGGTTTTTAAAGAACTGGTACCTATAATATAAATATAGGTATCAGTTCTTAAAAAACTAGGACCTATAATATATTATAGTTGCCGGTTCTTTAAAAACTAACAGATACTGTAGGGTTTTTATTTAGAAACGATACATATCTCTCCACAAAGATTATGGTTCTACCCATGGATGCGCGTTTTGAGTGGAAAAAGCATTATAGGTGTTATTTTAGTATTTCCAATACCTATAGTGCTGATTTGTACATGCTTTTTTTATAATGGTTTATGCTACTTAATTCAGGTGTCGCGTAGGATCAATGGAATCCAAACGTGATATAAGAAACTTACGTCCGTGAGATATACGCCACGGGAAAATAGGGTATGTTTGGCGTTAAATTATTATAAGCAGCTGATTAAAATCTAGGGAATCTGGAAAAACTAGCATCTAGTTTATTTTGTGAATCCTGTAACTATAAATATAATTAAGAAGATTTTTATTCTATGAGATGCTGCTGAATAATCAAGATGGGATTTGTCCCTCCTATGGAGAGATATCTCTGGGCCCCTCGACGTTATAGATTATGGAAGTGCATGGCCATGCCAAAAGTGATTGAGGAGTCAATCGCAGGTTATATAATCTATCACAGGATCGAGTGAATGATTGAGCTATTAGAGGATGGCACATATCTAGCCTTGAGCTTAATCGATATCGTGAGGCAAAGGGATTCATACAAGTAAACACTAAAGGTTCAGCCGATATGATCTTTATGTATGCTCGGTGGGTCAATACGTTCTGCTAGGGGCCGCTGTTGACACGTGGACCGAAAAGGAGTTTTCGGGTTGCACCCGAGTGTGCATGAACCTACAGGGTCGCACGCTTAAGGGGCCGGAATGAAGGGATTGGATGGAGATCCATTATGCGCTCAATTTCGGATAGGGATCCGAGTAGGACTCCTATGGGCCTTGGAGGCCTGGACTTGGTCCCTATATATACATGAGGGGGTGTGGCCGGCGGGATTAACAGATCACGCCACGTGAAACCCTAGCCGCGACTTCCCTCCACGAGCAAACCCTAGCCGCGCGCGGGTGCTAGCACATCTGCGCGTGGTGTTCCTTCCCTGGACGTGTGGATACCGGTGGAGGCGCCGCTGTCCTGCGGTGCTGATCGGCGTGGGAGCACGGCGAGGAGAACGCACGAGGAGGAGAAGGTCAAGCAACTGCGATCGACTACTTCCTCTACATCGGCGCGCGCTACATCGCGAGGATTCCTTCAGCTTCTTAGCGCATACTTCCGCTGCACAGCGCGTCGAGTGGTAACGATCTATGATCTCATACTTGCATGGTTCCTGGTTTACGCAGTAGAAAAATTTTGTTTTATGCTATCGTAGCCTACGCGTATCCCAACAGTGGTATCAGAGCCATCTTGTATAGTTTGTGATCTAGATCCATGCATATAGTTGATATGCGGGTGTAGTAGATGAGATCTATTACATAGTAGATGAGTTCTTACTTGATTGGAACATGAGATGGACCGATAGGCACATGGGTTGATGAGATCAATCGGTATAGATGGGCGAAATTGCGTTCATCGGATGGTCCGATGTCAGCTGGAACCGCGCGCCATTGAGAAAACGAGCCAATGAGATTGACTCAGTTTCGGCATAATTTGATTACGCCGTTAAAGTTTTCACATGGCGAATCGTAGATGAGATCTGTGTACCGCCGTGTGCGTCGCCCCTTATACTTCGTTTGGGGTTTTATATTAATGAATAGAATTCGATTCTATGTCAAACATGTACCAACTGAGTTACATGAGGGTAGAGATCACATCACTCTTTGGATTATAGTGCAACACAGTTTAATGTTCTAGCATATGATGTTTATCTATCTTACATTATTGCCGTTGTATATTTGATATGATGACATAGTATGATAGATTCCCTCAGAAAAATTAAGTATAATATGCTCTTCCAATAATTGTACCTATCACGATTGTGATCATAAGTGATGGGTCTGCCAAAGTAGAGTATCACTTTTCATCATAATAAGATAGGATAGATGTCAGACATCTATATGCGGAGATTGTTGGTTTACTTGACAAGGTTATCAAAACGGTTCTGGACCTTGGAGTATAGGTTGGGTTGGTACATGGAGATGTCACCTGACAGTACGAGAGTCACATAGGATGTGATTAGCAAGGTGTTGCTTACCTATTTTATTAGTTGTCTAGCCGTGATGCCAAAGCTCACTAGATACTATTAAAATGAGGATCTCGACTCACTATGTTATTAGAGGGAATTTTGTTGCACACTACATAGTGGGAGCATCTTTTGTTAAATTGTTTAATGAAAGATTAAATGTAAACATAGTGCTGATTTTGCATATATATTTCTGTTGTAGATCATGGCAGTTCCTGCACCACCCAGTTTTAATTTGCGGTCTATTCTTGAGAAAGAGAAGTTGAATGGAAACAACTTTATGGATTGGTATCGCAACCTGAGAATTGTTCTCAGACAGGAGCACAAAGAGTTTGTGCTTGAAGAGCCTTTTCCAGCTGATTTACCTGCCAATGCTACTGCTGCTCAACGCAGGGATCATGAAAGGCGGCGGAATGACTATCTGGATGTAAGCTGTCTCATGCTTGCTACCATGTCCCCTGAACTTCAAAGGCAATATGAGGCATTGGATGCCCATAGCATAATCACGGGACTGCGTAACATGTTTGAGGACCAAGCAAGGGCCGAGAGGTTTAATACCTCAAAGTCTTTGTTTGCGTGCAGGCTTGCAGAAGGTAATCCAGTTAGTCCACATGTGATCAAAATGATTGGTTACATCGAGAGTCTGGAAAAGCTTGGTTTTCCCCTTAGCCAAGAGTTGGCTACTGATCTGATTCTCCAGTCGCTCCCTCCCAGCTTTGAGCCGTTCATATTGAACTTCAACATGAACAACATGACAAGGACCTTGGCCGAACTGCATGGGATGCTAAAGGGTGCCGAGGAAAGCATTAAGAAAAACTCCAACCATGTGATGGTAATGCATAAGCGTAAGCCCAATAACAAGAAAGGTGGTCAAAAGAGAAAGCTAAACTCCGATGAGATCGGGAGTACTAGCAACTCTAAGGCCAAGGTTCAAAAGACTGGGCCCGCTAAGGAAGCAGAGTGTTTCTTTTGCAAGGAGACAGGTCATTGGAAGAGGAACTGTAAGAAATACCTAGAGCAACTCAAGCAAAAGCAGCAGGATGGAAAGAGTTCCACCTCAGGTATTAATGTTATAGAAATTAATCTTGCTACTTCCTCTACTGATTCTTGGGTATTTGATACCGGGTCAGTTGCTCACATATGCAAATCGTTGCAGGGGCTGAAAAGAAGTAGGAATTTGGCAAGAGGCGAAGTGGACATTCGCGTGGGCAATGGAGCAAGAGTTGCTGCTGTTGCGGTCGGCACTATGCCATTATCTTTACCATCAGGATTAGTTATGGAATTAAATAATTGTTATTGCATTCCAGCTTTGTGTAAAAACGTTATCTCTGCTTCCTGTTTGCAAGCAGAGGGTTATGGTTTTAGATCTGTGGACAATGGTTGTTCAGTCTATTATAATGACATTTTCTATTTCCATGCACCCATGATGAATGGTTTGTACACTGTGAATCTTGATGGATGTTCAGTCTATAACATTAATGCGAAAAGGCAACGTCCTAATGATTTGAATCCCACTTTTATTTGGCATTGTCGCTTGGGCCATATAAATGAGAAACGCATGGAGAAGCTCCATAGAGATGGACTTCTACACTCGTTTGATTTTGAATCATTTGAGACATGTGAATCTTGTTTACTTGGCAAAATGACAAAGGCACCATTCACAGGACAAAGTGAGAGGGCAAGTGAACCATTGGCACTGGTACATACTGATGTATGTGGACCAATGAGCTCAACAGCCAGAGGTGGTTTTGGGTACTTCATTACTTTCACCGATGACTTTAGTAGATATGGTTATATCTACTTAATGAGGCATAAGTCTGAATCCTTTGAAAAGTTCAAGGAATTTCAGAATGAGGTACAGAATCATTTGGGCAAGACAATCAAGTATCTACGATCGGATCGTGGAGGAGAATACTTGAGCCTTGAATTTGGCAATCATCTAAAGAAGTGTGGAATTGTTCCACAGCTCACTCCGCCAGGAACACCTCAATGGAATGGGGTGTCCGAACGGAGGAATCGTACATTGTTGGACATGGTGCGATCAATGATGAGCCAAACTGATCTCTCGTTAAGCTTTTGGGGTTACGCTCTAGAGACAACAGCGTTCACACTAAACAGGGTTCCATCAAAATCAGTGGATAAGACACCATATGAGATATGGACAGGGAAACGTCCCAGTTTGTCTTTCCTAAAGATTTGGGGTTGCGAGGCTTATGTAAAACGTTTACAATCAGACAAACTCGCGCCTAAATCAGATAAATGCTTCTTTGTGGGGTATCCTAAGGAAACGAAAGGATATTATTTCTATAATCGGGAAGAAGGCAAAGTGTTTGTCGCCCGACACGGTGTTTTCTTGGAGAAAGAGTTCCTCTCAAGAAAGGATAGTGGGAGCATGGTGCAACTTGAAGAAATTCAGGAACCACCAGAAAATGCTTCAACATCCACACAACAAGTTGAGCAAGATGTTGTTCAACAGGTTGAACAAGTTGTTGTTGAACCAGTTATAGAACCACAGGTTTCACGAAGGTCCGAAAGGATACGGCGTACACCTGCAAGGTATGCGTTAGTAACCACAGGACAACGTGAAATATTGTTGTTAGACAATGATGAACCTACAACCTATGAGGAAGCAATGGTGGGACCAGACTCTGAGAAATGGCTTGGAGCCATGAAATCCGAAATAGAATCCATGCATGACAATCAAGTTTGGAATTTGGTTGATCCACCCGATGGTGTAAAAGCTATTGAGTGCAAATGGGTCTTTAAGAAAAAGACAGATGTAGATGGAAATGTTCACATCTATAAGGCACGATTGGTGGCGAAAGGTTTTAGACAGATTCAAGGTGTTGATTATGATGAAACTTTCTCACCAGTCGCCATGCTGAAATCTATTCGGATAGTTTTAGCGATTGCTGCCTATTTCGATTATGAGATATGGCAAATGGATGTCAAAACAGCTTTCCTCAATGGAAATCTGGATGAGGATGTGTACATGACACAACCTAAGGGATTTGTCGATCCACAATCAGCTAAAAAGATATGCAAGTTACAGAAATCCATTTATGGGTTGAAACAAGCATCTCGGAGTTGGAATATTCGTTTTGATGAAGTGGTCAAGGCGTTGGGCTTTGTCAAAAACGAAGAAGAGCCTTGTGTATACAAGAAGAATAGTGGGAGTGCGCTGGTGTTTCTGATCCTATATGTAGATGACATATTGTTGATTGGGAATGATATTCCTATGCTTGAATCCGTTAAGACATCGTTGAAAAATAGTTTTTCAATGAAGGACTTAGGGGAAGCAGCATACATTCTGGGCATAAGGATCTATAGAGATAGATCAAAGAGGCTAATTGGATTAAGCCAGAGTACATACATTGACAAAGTGTTGAAAAGGTTCAACATGCAAGACTCCAAGAAAGGTTTCCTGCCAATGTCACATGGCATTAATCTTGGCAAGAATCAGTGTCCTCAAACAACTGATGAGCGGAACAAGATGAGTGTGATTCCATATGCTTCGGCAATTGGATCTATAATGTATGCTATGCTATGTACACGTCCAGATGTTTCGTATGCACTTAGTGCAACAAGCCGATACCAATCAGATCCAGGTGAGAGTCACTGGATTGCTGTAAAGAATATCCTAAAGTACTTGAGAAGAACTAAGGATATGTTCCTAGTCTATGGAGGAGAGGAAGAGCTTGTCGTAAATGGTTACACCGATGCTAGCTTCCAAACCGACAAAGATGATTTTAGATCGCAGTCTGGATTTGTGTTCTGCCTGAATGGCGGCGCTGTGAGTTGGAAGAGTTCCAAGCAAGATACAGTTGCTGACTCTACAACAGAAGCCGAGTACATTGCCGCTTCTGAAGCAGCAAAGGAGGCTGTTTGGATAAAGAAATTTGTTTCTCAATTGGGTGTGATATCTAGTGCTCTCAGTCCTATGGATCTCTATTGCGATAATAGTGGGGCCATTGCGCAAGCCAAGGAGCCTAGATCGCATCAAAAGTCCAAGCACATTTTACGGCGGTATCACCTCATTCGCGAGATAGTGGATAGAGGAGATGTGAAGATATGCAAAATACACACGGATTTGAACGTTGCAGATCCGTTGACGAAGCCACTCCCTCAGCCTAAGCATGAGACACATATTAGTGCAATGGGTATTAGATACGTGCATGATTGACTCTAGTGCAAGTGGGAGACTGTTAGTGATATGCCCTAGAGGCAATCATAGAGATGATTGTATCACATACTATGTTTACATATTTATCTGATATTGTTCCTTGAAATAGATAACTCATTATTGGCTAATGAATATGTGATTCATTTATGAGACTCTTTATATTATATGTTGCTATTTCTAAAGGATCCCTGATCAAATATCATATGTGGAACAAATATGGTTAAATGATCAGCACATGTATTGATTGATGATCATGTCTCATGGATCATGGTATGGAGATACCAAATTGATAATGTGGACACATGTTGGGGAACATGTTGTTGGATAGACCCGACATGAGACACTGCAAGAACTATTTGTGTAGTGCCATCAGTGGCCATCAGTGGTCCCTAACAGATACTGTAGGGTTTTTATTTAGAAACGATACATATCTCTCCACAAAGATTATGGTTCTACCCATGGATGCGCGTTTTGAGTGGAAAAAGCATTATAGGTGTTATTTTAGTATTTCCAATACCTATAGTGCTGATTTGTACATGCTTTTTTTATAATGGTTTATGCTACTTAATTCAGGTGTCGCGTAGGATCAATGGAATCCAAACGTGATATAAGAAACTTACGTCCGTGAGATATACGCCACGGGAAAATAGGGTATGTTTGGCGTTAAATTATTATAAGCAGCTGATTAAAATCTAGGGAATCTGGAAAAACTAGCATCTAGTTTATTTTGTGAATCCTGTAACTATAAATATAATTAAGAAGATTTTTATTCTATGAGATGCTGCTGAATAATCAAGATGGGATTTGTCCCTCCTATGGAGAGATATCTCTGGGCCCCTCGACGTTATAGATTATGGAAGTGCATGGCCATGCCAAAAGTGATTGAGGAGTCAATCGCAGGTTATATAATCTATCACAGGATCGAGTGAATGATTGAGCTATTAGAGGATGGCACATATCTAGCCTTGAGCTTAATCGATATCATGAGGCAAAGGGATTCATACAAGTAAACACTAAAGGTTCAGCCGATATGATCTTTATGTATGCTCGGTGGGTCAATACGTTCTGCTAGGGGCCGCTGTTGACACGTGGACCGAAAAGGAGTTTTCGGGTTGCACCCGAGTGTGCATGAACCTACAGGGTCGCACGCTTAAGGGGCCGGAATGAAGGGATTGGATGGAGATCCATTATGCGCTCAATTTCGGATAGGGATCCGAGTAGGACTCCTATGGGCCTTGGAGGCCCGGACTTGGTCCCTATATATACATGAGGGGGTGTGGCCGGCGGGATTAACAGATCACGCCACGTGAAACCCTAGCCGCGACTTCCCTCCACGAGCAAACCCTAGCCGCGCGCGGGTGCTAGCACATCTGCGCGTGGTGTTCCTTCCCTGGACGTGTGGATACCGGTGGAGGTGCCGCTGTCCTGCGGTGCTGATCGGCGTGGGAGCACGGCGAGGAGAACGCACGAGGAGGAGAAGGTCAAGCAACTGCGATCGACTACTTCCTCTACATCGGCGCGCGCTACATCGCGAGGATTCCTTCAGCTTCTTAGCGCATACTTCCGCTGCACAGCGCGTCGAGTGGTAACGATCTATGATCTCATACTTGCATGGTTCCTGGTTTACGCAGTAGAAAAATTTTGTTTTATGCTATCGTAGCCTACGCGTATCCCAACAGCTGCAGATATCAGAACTTCCTCCAAGCATTCCCATAATATCATACACCACGTTGATCCGTTGAATACCGGACCATTCGCTAAAATAAGTATAATCACAGACAAAAATACAATTGGGTATGGCGACCCATTATGTATGTACACATTTCCATTGTGCACCTTATCTTGGCATGAGAAAGACGACTAATTAATCATGTTTCCCTATTTATATTTGTAAGGTGAAGCAAAGCCAGTAAAGATTCTCTAAATATACAAATTGAAGCAATATTTATAACACCAAATTAATTCTATTAAATCACTCGTTTTAAAATAATTTTGTAATATTTTTTTTTAGTGCTACAAATATTAATTATATATATTTTTCATAAACTTAGTCAAATTTAATTAAAAGAGTTTGATTTATGACAAGATTAAGATAACTTGCGTCCTAATTAAAATGGAGGGAGTATCATATGTTGTTTGTGTGTAACTGTATCTACACGGGGACGTGTGTGCAATTGGATCTGTGTGAAGGTGCAGTGCATGATACCATATACCATGAGAGCGAGACGGCAATTTCAAATCGTCCTCTCTTACCCAAACTAAATCCAGCGAGTTAGCTAGGGCTCTGATACAGGAGTGCATGTACACAACTAAACATGCTGACATGCATGCATGTGTAGCACGTCATATATGTCCATGTGCAGTGTTCGTGATGTATTTCTTCTTAATTTATTGTTATTATACCATCTTAAGTAGTTTACTTGTTGATTAGCTCAATTAATACTCTCCTAATAATATATTAGTACTTGTCTGTTCATTAATTCAGTGCTAGTCTCCCAGGCTCCCAGCAGTGCATGGTTGCATACCCCACTTGAGACTCTATGTGACTCTATAGATATGTTTAGGAATTTTAAAATTCTAATAAATAGTTGGTTGGTGATCAGCATCTGAGAATCTAAAAAATCTTGGTCTTCCAGTTTCTAACTTCTAAATTATTTTCTAAATTTTATAACTACATGTTCTAGAACATAATCTAGATCAAAAGGTAGATTGTATGAAAGAGCTTATAGTTCTAGGAAAAACTGCAGCAGTTAGAATCTGCCCCAAATAAACTCCATATATGTATGGACCAACGTGCATAGGAGGCTAGCTACACTTGATAGTAGAAGCCAGGCGTGTGGATGCACAAATTTCAGTAGAGCACATGGGAAGTTGCACAATATGCATATCTCTGTCTCGTGGTCCCTTCGATTCACTAGCACATATAGCCTAGGGGTCCATTGCCATAAAAGGGTCATCTCTCTGACTGTACTGCGAGCTAGAAAGGTATCGACGACCAAACTTGATACGATTCTAAATTTGGAATGAATTTGGGCAAAATTTGGTGATAAAGGTCGATCAGACCGATGTTCATACCCAGCCCGGTGTCAGACCGACCGGCGGTAATCGAGTGGTCTAATAACTCGATCTGAATTTTATTCTCTCATATTTTCTTATGTTTTCTTGTTCAAGTTTTTTTTTTCGAATCCTAATACATCTCCAAACATAATAGGATAGAGAAGCTGTATTTATATGGCATATGCTGATTCAATTGGGTTGCCTTCAAAACATTTATCAACTCAATCTATTTACCGTGAATCATTATTTTCCTTTATCCTTTCCCTAGTTTTACTAGTAGTTTTGCAGTTCTTCACCAGTTTATGTGGTAACCATTCGCTTTCATGATAGTCATAGTACAATATTTCTATTGATTTATCACGTAAATCTTCCGATTTATTTACAAGATAGTTTTTTATTCTCAGTTTGATCAAAGTCGACAAGAAGCTTTTGATCTATAAATCGGCTCCACTTACCGATTACACGCAAATCCACTATACGAAGATCACTGCAAATATTTATACGCATGTGGTGGTCACGAAAAGGCATCCACACAAGTTATTGACTCTGTTGGGGGCTTAAGTTTATCAGCTGTACAATCCGGCCAAAATTAATTAGGGACGTCTTTACCAACCATGACAAACGACGGTAAGATCAATGGAGCAAACTTGTTCGTGGAAGAGCGTACGAGATTGAGGTGCAGAAGACCAAGAAGGAGAGCCATGCTCGCACGGTTCATTAAGACCCATCAAGGCTTCGTTGTACATATACAAATGACCACAGTAAACTAACAATATTACTTAAGGTTCATTTCGAATTACCCAAGCATGTGAGACGAAACATGAAACGAAGTTCGAGTTGCTAATATGTCGATGGAGGCTTAATCTCTAGTACTATAAACTACTTTAGAAATAAAAATTTTATTGTTTTCGTCATCCGTCTATCAACTGTTGTAATTAATAGGTTGGTGGTCCATCATCTTTCATTTGGACGATCGTCATCGCGTTCTATCTGCGCCTCACAGAAATTACCCGCACTGTCATTGAGCAAAATCCACCTCCTAGCTGTAAAGATGAAAATGGCTCGAAAACAAATGGAAATCAGCTATACCATTTCCGTGTTCAAATTTATTTTTCAAAATCAAAATCGAAACCGGAAACCCCGAATACGAAATGATAATCAAATATTACAAAATACGGATACGGAGCAAATATGAATCGGTACGAATCGGAGCGAATATGGTGATTCATATTTATTGGAATATGAAAGTAACTTTAACTGAACTTCTCAAATAATCAACAAAGAGATGTAGCTCATTATGTTTTTTCTAAAATAATAAATCGATATTTCTAAATTTTATCAATTAATATAATACAACCTAGTTCTACTCTCCACTTTCCACGAGAAATATAATAAGCAAGAATTATATTCAGCTGTAATATAACTGTAAGTAAGTAGTATAGCATGACTAAAAAAGTCATTAGGCAAAATAAACACAGGTCTAAAGCACTGGACTAGAAAAACTATCTCCATTTAAGTAACAAGCTCAACACCCAGTACAAATCTGAATATTAGAATAGAGAAGGCTGAACCTAAATCAACTGAAGTAATTCGTTTCCGATTCAGAGAAAAAATCCGAATACATTTTAGAAGGTTTCCGAATTCATTTCCGTAAAGTTTCTGACTGATTTCGAATTCCGACGGTTAGTAGCCTTACCGTATTCGTTTCTATTTCCGAAAAAAGAAATCCAGATACATATCTGTTTTCGAAAGTTTACGGAAAAAATTCCAACTGAACTTTCTGTTGAAAATACGTTCGGAAACCAGTAACTTCCTAAACCCTTTTTTTCCCACCAAACTATCCCCTCCCTTCTCCACAGCACACAGCTCGTCCCCGTGCCACACCATAGGTGCGCATGAGGCATCCCCATTTCATGCTGCGGGCCAAACTCACTGGCGGAGAAGGGGTTTTTAACCCCGGTTCATAACCCCCTCTAGTCCCATTATGCAATCGGGACCATGAATCCGGGACTAAAGCTGCTCATGTTTAGTCCCGGGTAAAATAACCGGGACTAAGGAGCCATCTTTAGTCCCGGTTGATAACACCAATCGGGACTAAAGATATTTTTTCTTTTTTTTTAAAGATTGTTGGTTCTGCTAGATGCTTGTTTACATATTATGCATATATATGTATAAATACATGTATATGCATAATATATTTATATATATGTATATGCATATATTACATATATACGTATAAATACATGTATATGCATAAAATATGTATTTATAATTTGTAATAATACTGATTGTTTTGGTTGCTTTCTGAGCTGATGCATTTCTTTGGTCCTTCCTCTTTGCTTCCTAAATGACTTCGTCATCGACCGGTCATAATCCGAAAGTAAAGCCCTCTTGACCGGTTCGCTCATCTTTTGAAAAAAACTTCTTAGCACCCGGATCTATGGGAATCTTCTTTTGTAGGCTCCGTGGCTTGAAGAACGCATTCACTTCGGCCCGTACGACCTCGTCAGTCTCCTCGGGAGTTAAGTCATACGCTCTTTTCTTGCGAGCGGGGAGCTTTCGCTCGTTAAGTCTTGGCTTCTTCGTTTGTTCTGTGGACTTTGATGGTGCGGGAGGAAGTGAGCACGACTTTTTAGCTCGTGAAGGCGGAGCAGACGATGATGGTGCAGGCGGAGGAAGCGGAGGTGGAGGAGCCGGTGCAGGCGGAGAAGGCGGAGGTGGCGGAGGAGACGGAGCAGCCGGAGGAGATGGTGCAGGCGGAGGAGACGGTGCAGGCGGAGGTGGTAGAGGAGGTGGAGGAGGAGACGCCGCTGCTCGCCCGGGAAACACAATGTACTACTTGCACTATAGTATAATGGCATGGGCTGTGTCTCCTAGTATTATCTCCCCGTCTCCTTCGGGGATGTCCAGCTGGAGATCCTCGAACCCTCGTTCCACCAATTCAACTTCAACCCTTGAGTACCTAGGTGGAATCGGCCTGCAATGGTATGTCCCTGAAGGGTCCACTGGTATGGCCATGCCCGACGCCACCTTCACGAGAAACGAGGTTACTTAGAAATTAGCAAATGCATGCATCACCTTACGCAATTGACAAGACATATATCATAAAACTACGAGCATACCTTGAGTGATATGTTCTTGAAAAGACTATGCAACTCACAAGGTGTCCACCGGCATGATTTCATCTACGGGGTATGATGGGTCGTCGTGAGCTAGCCCTGATGCACCTTCTATGCCCTGTTCCCCTACTTGCCCTGTAGAAGCACAGCTGCTTCGATTGCCTGAGGGGCTCACCATGACTGGAGGGATATACGGCTGCACTATCTGCTGGCTCTATCGTTCAGCCAGACATTGGTCCACCCATCGTTTCACCTCCTCTTGCATCCTTATGTCCTGCAAGGCGACCCTCTCCTCGATATGTCTTAATCTTGCCTCAGTATCCCTCTTGCTCCTCATGCGACTCTTGTAAGTGTGGCTATCCTCTTGAAATCCGTATTTCCAAGCAACCACGCTTTTTCCTCGTGTTCGTCCTGTAAGCTCAAGATTCTGTAGTGCGAGCGTAAGCTCATCCTTCTCTCTGTCTGGCTTGAATGTTCCCTGAGTAGACGCCTACACTGCTTCCGTAAGTCGGCTAGCTGCTTCGCGAATCGTGTCACCGAATACAAGGGAGCCATCAATGGGATCGAGCGTTCCACCGTGAGCATAGTACCAATTCCTGGAACGTTTAGGCCAGTTGGTTGTGGCCGGCTCAATACCCTTTTCTATCAACCCGGCTTCTACTTTATCCCACTTGGGAATTGCCTTCTTATAGTCACCTGACCCTAGCCGGTGATGGTACTGCTTCTTAGCGGCATTGACTTTATTCTTTTCTAACTACTCTTGCCCGTGTTGGGAGGTCTTGTATGCGACAAACGCATCCCAATGATCCCTCAGCTTGCTTAATTTGTCAAAATCAGGTGTCAGACCCTTCACGACGTATTTCTTGTACAGATCTGACTTGTACTTCTGGAACTGTTCAATCATTTTCTTCAGCGTCCATTCTTTCAATCTTGGCTGATCTGCGTCAGGGACATGAAGGTCTTGAGCATGGTGGTCCACAGCATGTCTTTCTCCGTATCTGGAAGGTAACTTTGGTCATCTCCGGCTGACATTGATTGACGCCAGTGCACTGTGCTAATGGGCACGTGATCCCTCACGACCCAACCACTGTGTCCCACAAACTTTCGTAGTACACTGGCTGGGGCCACTTCACTAATAATGTGCCTGCCCTCTAGCTTCCTTGCGGCACCTCGTTGTTCGTGTGCCCTCTTCTCCCCAACGACCAGTTGCCTATCACTTTCCTCTTGGTTTGTGCCCTCGTTTCTCTCCTCGTTTAGGTGTTGGTTGGGATCCTCCTGCTCCTGATCCGCTCAATATTAGCTACTGCCCTCTGCAATCTTATCCATGAGGATCTGTTCATCCTCATGATCTGCCATCCATTCATAAGATTAAGTAGTACACATCAACTAAGAATATATTGTTACATATATTGACATTGTTGAGAAATACGTACGATGACTAGTTAATTAATTGTTATACATGCAACCTACGTGTATACGTGCATAGGTCATATGTATATATATAGACACACCAGGGAATTAATGTACTTGCCTTAGTTTTATTTGAAGTTATTGGGACCACTTAAGCTTGATCAACGGTGGCGGTCAGCTGCTGCACCACCTATGACAGAAATAATTGGAGATGATGCAATTAGTATATTTCAACCCTTTCTTTAAGATGGAACTTAGAAAAAGAAATAATTGGAGATGCTGCAATTAGTATAATTCAGCCCTTTCTTTAAGATGGAACTTAGAAAAAATGTATCACTTTCAGTCACGTGCATTCCATTGTTCTATTGCAAACAATATAATATTCGTTCGTTCGGTCAAATTCGTTCTATAGTCCTGTATAGTCCTGGTAAGTCCAAAAAATAATTAACCAGCGTCATATAAAGAAGAAGAACAGAGGGAGTATGGTCTAGTAACTGACAAGGCTAACCCTACGTTTAAAACTGAAAATACCTAGCTCTAGAAACATACAACAGAATCTTCTTGCAAATATATAATTTCTCAAGATAACTAGAGATAGCACATCTTCCACATACATATATACGTACATCCTTTCCTGAGTTTTTCTAACTATACCTGAGTGTCTGACAAGTGATATATAGGCAGGTTCATGGAGTTCACGAAGAGTTAGAAATTATTTATATATTTCAACAAAATAACAGAAGGCATATCTTCTAAGGATCAGTTAATTGTTCATTCCCAAGCCACAAGAAAATTAAAGGTGCCAATTAAATAAAATAAAAACCTGTCAAACAAACCTGCATCGGACTAGGTACTGTTAATTTGTTTTATTACCACAAAGAGAAAATTCATTATATATCCCTGGAAGTTTAACCGATATCCTTAAATTCCCTAGAGTTTTGTTCACTCCCTTATATGCGTCTGAATTTTGATTTTAATCCCTTCTATACCGCTTCCATCAATTAATTCCATCAATTAACTGTTAGTTGACCGTTAATTAGGTGTGAAAAAACGTTTTTACCCTTGTACATATAAAAATGTAAAATACTATGGAATCTATCATTGGAAATATAGTAATTTATTGTGTTTCTATAATATATATTTATAGGTTTGTTGTATGAGGATGTATTATACATTAAAATTTAATGTACATTAAAAATTATGTGTAGCATTTTTAAAATGGTAAACATAATATATAACACGAGGAAAATCTATTGTACTACTATCACAGAAATATGTTACATATACTTTGTTAATATATTTTATGCGCCGACTAAAGGCCGGGGTGGCGGCAGTGCGGCATGGTGCGGCCGGCGCCGACGGCAGGCCAGGGTGGCGGTGGCGTGGCGGGGTGCGGGGGCACCGAGTGCGGCTAGAAGATGGCGGCGGTGGCTAGATGACGACGGTGGTGAGAGAGATCGAGGGAGAGAGAGAGAGCGAGAGCGAGATCGACGATGGCGGCAAACCTTGAGGACGGCGTGGCGGTGAGGTTGGCGACGAAGACGACGACAGCGGCGGCGGAGACGACGAAGACCATGGTGGCGGCAGAGGCACGACGATTGGAGCGAGAGAAAACGGCTAAGTGTGGGGGAGAAGATGATGCGCGCTGGTATTTATAGTCGGGATATTTAGTCCCGGTTGGTGGAATCAACCGGGAGATCTTTAGTCCCAGTTGATGCCACAAACCGGGGTAAAGATAATTTTCTGTTGTTTCCAAAATATTTTTTTTGTCCCAGTTGTTGTTTACAACCGGGACTAAAGATTTCGACATTAATGCCTGATTTATATAGTTTAAAATTATTAATAAATATAAATAGTTACATATAATTAACACATGACCTATTTTAATAGTTTAAAATTACTATTACATTTAAAATATATATATAATTAACATATGACCAATTTAGATAGTTTAAAATTACTATTAAATTCCAACAATGATATATAATTAACATATGACCTATCTAAATAGTTTAAAATTACTGTTACATTTAAAAAATATATATAATTAACATATGACCAATTTAAATAGTTTAAAAATTACTATTACCTTTCAATAATCATATATAATTAACATATGATCTACTTAAATAGTTTAAATCCCCTATTACAATTCAATAAAGATATATAATTAAAATATGACCTATTTAAATAGTTTAAATCTCCTATTACATTCCAATAATGATATATAATTAACATATGACCTAAAAATAGTTTAAAATTACTATTACATTTAAAATATATATATAATTAACATATGACCAATTTAGATAGTTTAAATTGCTATTACATTCCAATAATGATATATAATTAACATATGACCTATTTAGATAGTTTAAAATTACTATTACATTTAAAATATATATATAATTAACATATGACCAATTTAGATATTTTAAAAATTACTATTACGTTTCAATAATGATATATAATTAACATATGACCTACTTAAATAGTTTAAATCCCCTATTACAATTAAATAATGATATATAATTAAAATATGACCAATTTAAATAGTTTAAATCTCCTATTACATTTCAATAATGATATATAATTAAAAAACACAAATATTGCATGACTTTTAATACATCATAAATAATTTGCATCATCCATACAACAACCTACATCACTGTTTTCCTCACGTACTTTCTCCGCACTAATGTTCCTTCGCTATGATCATTGCGTGAGTAAGGGGTGTCCTCCTTTGATAGGAGGATGCTCGGGTCAACCGTCACCGCGATTGGAGGCTGTCCATCAAACTGATCGTAATCTTCATCAGTCTTATCCTCGACTTCGATGATTTTACTTTTCCCTGGGAGAACCACGTGGCGCTTTGGATCGTCAGGTCCTTTACCCTTCTTTGGTTTGCTAGACATGTCCTTCACGTAGAAAACTTGCATTACATCATTGGCTATGACGAATGGTTCGTTTGAGTATCCAACCTTGATCAGGTCAATCATTATCATCCCACTGTCATCAATCGTTAGCCTAACCCATTAACACTGAAATATAGGGACCTTCAAGGGTCCATAGTCTAGTTCCCATGTCCTCGATGACACCGTAATACGTGCTAGTTGCACCATTGTATCTCATGACATCAATACGAATAGCACTGTTCTGGTTTGTGCTCTTTCTGTCTTGGGCTCTTGTGTAAAATGTGTACCCATTGATTTCATATCCTTGATTTCTGTCTTGGGCTCTTTCTGTCTTTCTGGTTTGTGCTCTTTCTGTCTTGGGTTCGTTACCCATTAGATGTTGTCGTAGCCAAGTGGGGAAATGTCAATGTGATGGCGTTTAATCCATTCATCGGACTTGCCGATGTTTTTTGAGCGAACAATCGCCAGGTGGTCCTCGATGTAAGGAGCCACCAACGAAGATTGTTGCAAAACCGTGAAATGTGCTTTACGGAATAAATCGTTGTCCACAGTCATTATTGCTTTCCTTCCAAGAGTCCCCTTTCCCCATAGTCTCCCCTCATGGGTTGATTCCAGTACCCTGATTGGACGAAGGTCTTCAATAAATTCTACGCAGAACTCAATGACCTCCTCTGTTCCATAACCCTTGGCAATGCTTGCTTCCGGATGAGAACGGTTACGAACGTATTTCTTTAGAACGCCCATGTAACTCTCGAAAGGAAACATGTTGTGTAGGTACACAGGACCGAGATACCGATCTTTTTCACAAGGTGACGTAGAAGATGCATCATTATATTGAAGAATGACGGTGGAAAGACCATCTCAAAACTGACAAGACATTGGACCACGTCATCTTCAAGGGTTGTTAAACTATCTGGATCGATGATCTTTTGCGAAATTGCGTTCATGAAAGCACATAGCTTTGTTATTGTTCCCCGGACGTTATCAGGAAGAATACCACGAATTATAACAGGAAGCAGTTGTGTCATCAACACCTAACAGTCATGAGACATTAGGTTTGTGAACTTCTCCTTCGTGCTTATTATTCTCTTTATATTCGAGGAGTATCCAGACAGTACCTTGATGCTCTCTAGGCATTCAAACATACTTTTCTTCTCTTCTTTACTCAGGGTGTAGCTTGTAGGACTCAAGTAATGGCTTCCTTTATCCTTTGGTTCTAGGTGAAGGTCCTCGCGTTGTTGCATATGCTTGAGATCATTACATGCTTCAAGTGTATCTTTCGACTTCCCATATACACCTAGGAAGCCCAACAGGTTGATGCAAAGGTTCTTACTGAGGCGCATCACGTCGATTGCGTGCCGGACGTCTAAGACTTCCCGATAGGGTAACTCCCAAAAAATAGACTTCTTCTTCCACATCACCGCGTGACCATCTTCGCTCTCTATAGGTTGGCTACCAGGTCCCTTTCAAATACTACGCTCAGATCTTTCACCATAGCAAACACGGCTTTTCTGTTGCGATGTTGCGATGTACAGTGGTCTGATTTCTATTCGAAATGCTTGCCTTTCTTTCGTATAGGATGGGTTGCAACAAGGAATTGACGATGGCCCATGTACACAACCTTCCTACAGTGTTTCACATACGTACTTTCAGTTTCATCCATACAATGGGTGTAAGCCTTGTACCCCTTTTTGACTGTCCGGATAGGTTGCTTAGCCCATCATGCTAGCATGCTCTTTGTTCCTGAACAAACGCTTGAGCCGTGGTATTATAGGGAAATACCACATCACCTTAGCAGGAACTGACTTCTTCGAAGGTTGTCCGTCCACATCACCTGGATCATCTCATCTAATCTTGTATCACAGTGCTTTACAAACCAGGCATACTTCTAGGTTCTCGTACTCCTCACCGTGATGGAGGATACAATCGTTCGGACATGCGTGTATCTTATGTACTTCTAGTCCTAGAGGGCATACCACCTTCTTAGCTTCGTACGTTGTTTCGGGCAATTCGTTTCCCTCCGAAAGAATGTTCTTGACGAGTTTCAATAACTCGCCAAATGCATTGTCACTCACTCCATTTTTGGTCTTCCATTGCAAGAATTCTAGCATCGTACCTAGCTTTTTGTGCCCTTGTTCGCAACCTGGGTACAACTAAGTTTTATGGTCTGCTAAGATAGGGTCCAATTTCTAGACCTCATTCTCACTTTTGCAGTCGTCCTTTACGCCCCGTAACATTTGACCAAGATCATCTACAGTGTCGTTATCTTCAGCAGCTCCGTCTGGAATGTCCAAATCTCCTGGATTTTCAAATCTTCAACAGCGCCTCCTGGATTTTCTTCAAATCCCCCATATTCATGAGCCCAATCTGGAATGTTCTCATCTTCTACTTCATTTTCTTCCATTATAACCCCTCGCTCTCCGTGCAAGGTCCAACAATTATATCCAGGCATGAATCCCGACTCAAACAAGTGCACATGAATAGTTCAGGATGTAGAATACTCCTTCTGGTTACTACACTTTTTGCATGGATAACACATGAAACCCTTATGCTAGTTAGCATTGGCCACATTCAAAAAACAATGCACGCTTTCAATAAACTCTTTCGACCATCGATCCGCGGTGTACATCCATTACCGATCCATCTACACATCAAATAGTCCAATGTTACTAACGAAATCCACACAATGCAAACTAATTAAATAATCATATAATAATTTAAAACATCGTAATTCGAAGTGAAACTAATTTCTACCACAGAGCTACATAGATGGCGATGAGAAGGATGAGAAGTTTACAATTATTTTTAAATTCTTATAAAGTACTAAACATACATTTTGATTGTACTTAATTATTTCAGGCTATATTACGTATTTTCAATTACCTTAGGTTTCTACTCTTTTCTACAAATAATCATACAATAATTTTACAATAGTCCCAGATATTATTCTTTTTTATTGTTTGTAAAGTTGTAAATATCTTTAAATGAATTATACTTTTTTCTAACTTTTTTATTAAACTAACTTAGTTTTCCATTCTTTTATCTTAGTTTTCTATATTTTTCCTCTGTCATCTCTTTTATAACATAATTATCCAAATTTTCTAATATCAAAATCAACCTCATTTTACCAACACATATTTTCTCTCTCGTCATTTTGCATAAACCTTGTTGGAGATAATATTTCATAGAAACAAAGCTATAAATGTAATATGCTAAGCATACATTATTAGAGAATGGAGTTGCTAACCTTCTCGATCTCTCCGATTTGTTTATTATCACCAAAATAATTTTATCAAAAATTTTGGCAGCACCTCGCTTCTTCCTCCTCCTCTTAGCACCAATGGCTTGGGCTGAAGGAGGAAGAAGATGTATGAAAATATCGATCAGTTTAGTCCCGGTTAATAACAGCAACCAGAACTAAAGATCTAAATTATTATTAGTCCCGGTTGGTGTTACTAACCGGGACTAAAGATCCCCGGTCCCCTAACATGTGTCTAACACGGTGGGGGGTAGGTGTGAACCGGGACTAAAGATCATCGAAACCCGTTACACTTTTTAACCGGGACTAAATATCAGTACCGGTTCCTACTCGAACCGGAACTATTGCGGTTTTTTTAATCGGTTCTCCAGTAGTGCCTCCACTTGAGTTGGTGTGCAAACAAAACATTAGAGATTAATGTTTGTGTACTAATATCAACATAATGAAAGTAGTATTTACTCCATCCCTAAATATAATAATTTCTAACATTTAAATTTTACCCACATGCATTATCTTATCGGTAAAATTGGTTATATAGCAACGATCGAAAGTTAACGTTTTTGGTTGTATAACATCGAAAGTTGTTGGTTCACTTAAATAACACTGAATTCTCTCCGTTCCCTACTCTAGCACTTCCGTCACCTTTTTGATTGTTTGCCGTTAAAACATACTGTGTGAAATCCATATCGATCAGATCGAGCAGCACCAATTGCCTCTCCAGTCTCCATCTCTTTCTGACCGCCCATGCATGCCTACCCAAGCCTGGCAGCCATCTCGTCCCCATCCTCTCTATGAGAAAATTAGGACTATACCATCACAATAATGGTTTCGCTTGAATAACATCGATCCAAACAGGTTCACTTTAATTCATTCTAAACTGAGAGGTATTCACCAAAATATCATTTTCGTTCTTTTTAGTTAATAGAAATGTTTTTGCTCAATTTTATTTTTTCCCTAGATCAAAATACCCCTACCTTTATCTCTTTCTCCAAGGATAACGCACCCTTCCAAATCTAGATCTCGCAGTCGCCCCTCCCTCCCCTCACTACGGCGGTCACCCCTCCCTCTGCGTCGGCTCCGGCGCCAGCCCCCGTCCCTCCCCCCACCTGCTCCACCTACCCTCCCTCCTCCCCCGTTGTCCCTCACTCCATTCACACCGCCACCCCGTTCTTCCAGGAGCCACGACCACCATCGCCCTTCTGCACAGGCACCGGTGGTGGCGCTGGCCCTCCCCCACCTGCTCCGCCTCCACTCCCTCCTCCCGCGCCGTCGTCATCCTTCACTCCATTCGCGTCGCCGCAACCCGCTCAACCCAAACGGCGACGACCAGTGCCAACATCCAGGGACTAAACAGCGACGGAGCCGACGAGGAGTAGTGGTAGCTGGTGACGGACTGATGTTCGTCTACATGCTGTCCAATTGTATGCCTATATGCTGTCCAAATTTTTAATTGAGATGATGCTGAAATGAAAATGATAATTTGTATGCCATATATAAATTAGTATTAGCACAAAGACACGTCATTCATAACAATTTTGTCCATGCCAAATATACTAAATCAGCATTGTTCTTAAATGCATTACTAAATGCATATATATGCACCATATAGAGGCAGGGGTATTTTGGTCCAGTGAAAAATTGAGCAAAAACATTTCTATCAACTAAAAAGAACGAAAATGGTATTTTGGTGAACACCTCTCAGTTTAGGATGACATTATAGCGAACCTATTTGAAACCATGGTATTCCAGCGAAACCACTTTTTACGATGGTATAATCCCAAATTTCTCTCCCCCCCCATCGAGTCCATTGAGCTCATCCCCGTAGGCTGCAGCCATCCTAGAGACCGAGCGGCAACCAAGCCTTTTTTCTACCCATCAGCTATATCATCACTGGCATCCTCCGGTTCGGCTGTCGCGGGTCTGGCCGCTACCATCCATTGGTGATGGACTCGCCTTATCGCTTCATCTGCTAGCATATCTAGGATTTTAATATGAGTAAACTAACTTACATCACTATTTAAATACCGTAAATATAATAAGGTAATAAATTACGTAAATATAATAAGGTAATAAATTAATTAAAAGGTATATCTAATATAAGAGATATTATAATATATTAATTTGAGAGTTTTTTTCCTAATTCTTTTTTCACATGCATATATATTAGTATTGAGAATTTTTTGGTGGTCCTGGAACCACCGGACCACCCACTGATCCGCCTTCCTGTTCTAACTCAGCGACAGCAAACATCACGTACGGTCAGCTCCTTCTTGCTGCCCACTAGTTACATCGCCTTCTCCAAGCAGTCCTATACATGTGGTGGCGGCGGCGCCGCAATCATGCATTCATGCCGCAGCGGCTCCTCGCCAGAGTACCGGACTCGAGCTAGTACTAGCGGCAGAGCATGGCACGAGGCTCCAGTTGCTGCTTCAGTTGCTTGAGTGCTTGATGTGGGCTTTCCTGGGAAGATCAATATTTTTCTTAAGAAAATGAATTCCTGGGCAGATCATTTGGTTGAAGCAGTTGCTGGAATCGAATTCCCCGTATAGGGTTGAGTCAAGACTGCAGACAGTCAATATTGACGGCAAATAAGAAAAAACTGACGGTAGTGCAAAAATCTGGAACGGGGTGAAGTTCCCATGCTATTTAAGGGAACCGGTAATTTTCGGTGCTATACCACCAGAAACGTAAACTTTCGATGCTATATAACCAAATTTTCCCTTATTTGATCAAGCCATCACAATCTTTAATTTTTTTCTACTACATTCTCTTATCAACCAATCACAATTAATAGTCTATCAATTTCATCTATCTATCAAATATATACTAAAAGTCTATTAATCTTTCTCGGGAGTACTCCTAAACCGTCAAGTGATGCTCTTATAAATAGGGAAAATCCTAAAAGTTCTGAGAAAAAGCAAAACATATCTAACCCTCGCTTTTTACTTAGATAGGTGGACCCAATGTTTTGAGCTGATAGATCTAAGTTATAAGAAAAATCTCCTTTGGCCGTCTCCGGTACGCACTACCCTAGCCTCACCCCTTCGCACACGATGCACCCTTATAGGATACTCCCTCCATTGTTTAATGTATGATGCCGTTGATTTTTTTTATCAATGTTTGATCATTCATCTTACTTAATATTTTTTATATATAAAAATATTTATGTCATAGTTAAAGAATATTTCATGATAAATCAAGTCATAATAAAATAAATAATAATTACATAATTTTTTAAATAAGATAAATGGTCAAACGTATCTTAAAAAAATAAACGGCGTCGTACATTGAAAAAACGTTTAACCTAAGGGAGTATAAATTAAGGTAGTTAGGATATAAACCATAATTACTTAGGAACTGTTAGATCTCTTATATGATCGAGTGTAAGCCCAGCCACGCAAATCATCCAAGCAATTGACACAGTTCTATCTGTAGTCAGTAGACAAACAGTTTTGGACGATCTAGCACTGGAAACGGTTATATCTATGTATCTATTATCTACTTAAAAATCCGTTAAACTTTCTATAAACACTTTTAAACATCCACGTGGTACTCCTACAGACGCTTACTGCCACACGACGCTCTAAGAAGCTATAAGAAATTAGAGAAAACCTTACAAATTCTGAGAAAAAAAAGACATATATCATCCTCGATTTTCATTTTAATCGGTGGACCCACTATTTTTAAACAATTAGATTAGATTTATTTAAAAAATACCTCCCATGTAAACTCCCGGAATTAAAATCCTGTGAATACTTGGATGTATATATACGTATTTCCCTACTTTGCTACTCACGGAAAAAAAAGAAAAAAAAAAGAACGTAATTATGATTGAAAAAAGAAGGATTAGCCCTCCCACTGTCCCACCTGCTTGCAACGCTAGAAACGCTTATACGTACTGTTCACCCAAAAAAAATGAAAATATTTTTCACACGTACACTATACGTACTACTATTCACCGGATTGAAAAAAAATCTCTCCCGAGTATGTACATAGTACGCACAGCTCTTCCCTCCTTGAATCTTTATACAAGCAACATCCACGCATCCCCTAATAGATGTATATATGGAAAATACTACGACTATATTTGATATTAGCTATATTTTAATTTAAAACTTATCACATGGAAGCATATTTAGCTCTTTGTCCATTAAATATTCTATAAATGATCTTAAGTCACCACGTAGCACTTCTACAAACACTTCTACGAACACTTATACACCATCACGTGGTATTTTAATAAATTAAAAAAATCACAAAAATTCTGAGAATAAACAAAACATATGGCGATCGATTTTCACTAATATACGGTAGACCCATTATGAGTACGTACCTCCCCACCTATTTCCTTTCTCTCCTAATTTCCTCTTGATGGAAAAAATATTTTATGATAACAATTTTTAAACAACTATATTATCTAAATCATATAGCTAACTTTTTATTGGTGCACACCATTAGATTATTTACTATAAAACATAAAATTGAAGATTGAAGTTAATTATATTATTAAAGAAATTCATTGCTTTGGGTCATATATATTCTATGGACTAGCTATTGTTTACTGATTAATACATTTTTAAGAAAAAATCAAATAGATTTTTAAACCTCCTGATGATTAACAACATACACTTAAATGAGAACAATTTAAATCATTTTAAGTAGTTTAAATAGAAAATACAATACCCAAAGTATTTTTATCTAATAGATCTAAGATTAAATATATTTATAAAAATAGATAACTCAAAACTAGGACCCATTGGATCTATCTTAAAAACAATAATCTCCTCCCATCCTCCTGCCTTAATTATACCTCTGACCCTCCCCATCGGACTCTCTCATCCTCTCCTCTCCAATTCAATAATCTCCTCTTCTATTGTTTTAACTAACATAATATAAAAATAGTCATAGCTATTGTTTCATTTATAATTAAATAAATATATCAAGATCACATTAGCTATATTTTACTATATAAAACTTAAAATACATCATTTGAAGTAGACCCTATCGTTGCATGGAAACTAAATAACAACGAAAACTTAATTGAACATATGTATTATTTGTAAACTTAAATTGAACATATGTATTACATGTATTATGTTATACTAATTCACTATACATAACAAAAATCAATTAAACACCCTCCAGGAGCGCTCATAAGTTAAGGTATATCATGTCCTAAATTTCTAAACAAACCAATTAAATTGGCGTATCCATTATTTTTAAGTATTAGATCTATTTTTTTAAAAAAAAATCTTAAGTCAGTGTCACGTCCTATAAAAACTGAAACTGAAATAACCTTAGAAATTCTTAGAGAAAATGTGACATCTCATCATTGGCTTTCACTTAAATCATTTAGAAAAAATTAAAGCTCCTCCATCTCCTCCTCGCCCTCACATGCACACAACACTATATGTCACCTCACTATTTTTTATCTATTAAACTAAAAGAAAAACAAAGTACAAATGCACGCACTCACAACGTGTTGTGTGCACACTCATCCCTATGAACGTACACACGTACACCCTACCCCTATGAGTACATCTGAAAGACTGAAAGACTGCGCCGATATATTTTGATATTGATGAAGTTACCACGAGCACCTCGATGTTGACGATGTTGACGGGTACATACCTACCACTGAAAGAATTTCTCAAGTCTGGGATTTGACCCGAGTAGGCAAGTTCCACCACAAGAAACCTAACCAGTTGAGCTACGTTTACTTCGCAATAATGTTGGATATTAAAACAACCATAATTTTTAAGCTACATTTCTGTAATACTCCTATGCCTTTTAAACTGGTAGAACCATTATTTCTGACCGTTAGATCTATCTTCTATAAGAAAAAACTAGCGTGTATTGATGGTACATCACATTTAAAATTATTACTGTGCAATTATTTTCGTGGTTATCTTATTCATGTTAGGTTGCGTGGAATCTCTGACCCATTCTACATGAAATGTTTACAGATCCATGGATCGTCGCTCAAACTACATCAATCATATTAGGCTATATAAACTCATACATTCAGTAGAACTTCATGTCCCAACCAATCCATCCTCTAATAAACCATAATAATATATATGCAATTAAAAAAGGAAAACACCTTAATTTTACTTTCCATTTACTTTTACTTTGGTAGACATGTTTTCTAAAAAGATAAATCTACCTTCTTTTTCAAATGATGAAGAAGATTATAAATAATTGCTTATAAATATTACTTAAATATGATATAATATAAAGCTAATAGGTTAGAAAATTATAAAATCAATTAATACCGACAAAAATATTTACGGAGAAATCGTAACATATATTCTCGAATTAATATTTCACTCTTATAAGTGAGTCAAACTTAGCGTACTACGCATGCCTGTGCATTCGCGCGGGCTACTTTCTTAGTTTTTTTAATATCTATATCCAATAAAAAAACTTGTGTATATTTTGAGACCGCCACATGAATAAAAATACTCACATCCTATGTCATTTTCCCTGGATTAACAGAACATCAATGGATGACAAACTAATCATAATATATGGCGTTGCTTCCACGCACGCGGAATTGCATCAGCTTAGTAATTTCCGCAAGATATCACAGGGGGATTCCATAAGGATAACGCCTTGACGAGAACATGGAATCCACTCCACCCAGGTGTCCACCACACGCGACGCCCCCCGGCGAGAGCACCAGCCGCGCCCGCGCGCCCGCGCCACCGTACAAAACGGTCGCCGTCACAGCCGAAACCTCTCTCCGTCCCCCTGGCTCGTGACCGAGACATCCGGCAGCGAGGGAGCACTTGGCAGACCTCGTCCGCACACGCGCGCTCGGTCTCGCCGCCGGCCGTCCAGGGGTCCATGTACGACGTCGCCCTCGCCGCGCGTGCAAGTGGCCATGGCAAGGCACAGCCGCGCCCGCGCGTCGCCGTCGACGACCGGGAACGGACAAGTCCGCCCGGGTCGTTTCCCCCTTTTTGTAGCTCGCGCGCGCGCGCTAGCTCTCGCCGCACGTGAAGTGCCAGCGCCGCGGCCGCGTGAGCTGGCCCCAGGCCACGCGCGCGCGCGCGCGACACGTCGCCGTCCGCACGCCGTGGCGCGGCCCACGCCTCCCGTCTCCCCCGTGCGCCGCGCGCCCACGCACGCGCCCCTCGACGACGGCGACCGCGTCTACAGGGCCCTATGGGAGACGGACGTGCGCGCCGTCGCCGTCGTGATCGTGAACACGGCCCGCGGACGGCGGCGCTGCCGGCCGCCGCCACCTCACGTACGATCGTGTGGTGACGTCACTCTGATCCAGCACTGGAGGCGTCCAGTTGGAGCGCTAACTACGTCGCCATCTGCTGGATGTGTATTTTAGCTGTCCTTCTCCTGGCATGATTTCTCTTCACCCTTGTTTATACGTTGATGGGGGAGTTCGTGCTAGGAATAGATTCGGACCAACTAGTAGAAAATACTTGATCCAATCTAGTTCAATAAAATACGTTTTTTACTCGATTAAATTATAAACCGAAACTCCATCAATACAGATAGGAAAAAAACACATTCAGATGTGACATAAAAATAATCATTATCTCTATTTGTGTTTTCAGCGATTGAAGAATCACACTATATAATTGTCGAGTACATGTCAAAGTGCACACACCAAATTCACGCCCACGTCAATACTGAGATATCACACTAACGGCCACATATACGGATCCATCGACGTGGGTGTGTCGTACCACACATCTAAAGAGATTGGGCACCATGTAGATCACTGGTGCATGTTTTGCCACTATATATAATCCCTAGCATCAATTCTAGCAAAATGCGGAGTCTTAAATCCGGTTGAGTAGGTTTCACCATAAAGAGCTTAACGAATTAAGTTATGGTTAGTTCACTTCACAAAGATAACTGTATTTTAGTATTTGAAAGGAAGCAGGGTCATTGTAGTGGTCTGTTTAGGGGGCCTATGGCCTTGTTCGGTACACTGAGTTCCTAACTTCTCTCCCTCGTTCCGCGTGCACGTATTTAAACTGCTAAACAGTACCTTTTTTAAAAAATTTCTATATGAAAGTTGCTTTAAAAAAATATATTAATCTATCTTAAAAAATTTAATAAATACTTAATTAATCATGTGCTAATAAGTCACTCTATTTTTCGTGCAGATGACCAAATAAACACAGCTTTAGAAGCTGTGCGGTGTCCCATAGGGGTTTTGGTAGCTGAAGTTATCAATTGTACTCTCTTGTTCTCCCGCTTCGGTTAACAAAATTGGTGTCAATATTTCATTATTGGCTCAGCTAAGAAATCATCAATCATACGTTTGTCATGGTTATGGATAAGGCATATATCTTATGTTACGATTTATAAAATATACGAATATGGTATACATTTGTGTGTACGGGTTATTTCCGCGTATGATAAGTAAATTATCGTAAGATTATGGAATTTACTCTCACGGGCAAGTGATCAGTGGAGTCCTACTCGGAGAGGATCAGGATTGTACCATATCGTGCGAGTCCGTAATCTCCGAGTCCTACTTAGAGATTAAGGTGATTCACAGTATAAAAGGTACACCCCGTGCGGGGTGTAGGGATCGAAAGATACCGTTAACATATCCACCATAGTCTACAAGCCGGAGGACACGAAGCCTACTCGCCAGGAGATCTCATCGAATCATCTCGTTGTACTCCGTGGTTTTCCATATCAATCTCATATAAACTGGATTAGGGCTATTACCTTACAAGGGGTCTGAACCAGCATAATCTTTGTCTCCTTATTTGCTTGATGTCATTTCGTATAGATCCTAGTATCAACGTACCCCAATACCCTATACATCCGGTCTACGGGTATCACGCATCAACAGTGGAATACCCTATACATCCGGTCTACGGGTATCACGCATCAACAGTGGCGTGCCAGGTAGGGAGTTTGGTGCTCAAGGTTCTACCGACATGACTTCAAGTTGATCCGACAATCGCATCTGCACCAGCTTTGGTCCAGGAGATCCAACCCAGATAGCGCTGATGTGGACTCAAGTCGGATCTATCGTCTTTGCGATCTATGCTGCAATCCCGATCTCGTCTAGCCCAATCTCTATCGGGAACGAGAACGGCGTAGTCATGACTTCGAGAACGACATCCCCCGGCCGCTTCTCCTCTCCCAATGGAAAAGAGGGTGTCGATTCCAGTGACATCCGAGAGGTAACCTCAAGTGGCCAGGACCCATCTTTCCGTTGGGAGTCAGGTGCCGACAAGGACAGCCCCTCAGAAGTCCACCACGTGGTGCATCGTCCATAAGATAGCTAGACACTCTCTCGTGGATTACAAGGTGGTACAACCCGTGAATGCTGAGCTCGAAGCTTGCAAGGAACGAGATATTCAACGCGCTTCACCAACAAACAACACCTCGTGTCCTTTCCATAAACAAGAGGACATGAGCTCTCGAGCTGCAAAGTCTTTCTTAGCGTCATCAAGACTCTGCGCTCTCAGAACCAACAACGATGTGTTCAAACTCGGAACATTGCAGAGGAATGGAGCTAGGAGGAAACACCTGACCGCTTCATGGGATTCGTTGATCTCAACCCCCACGAGCCCTCTGTTCTACACGGCCTGGAGGATCAAGAATCGTCATCATCTCATACTCCATGCGATGTGAACGCGATCGAGGGAAAGGGCGCACAGTCACATAGTGTCTCGGGCAACTACGGATACTGCTCATACTCCTGCTCAGCATCTAAACATCATTAATTCAATATTAAGAGAAAGCCTTTTGATCCAATTTTGCACCCTGACGGTGATCAATGGGTCGAACGACTACGAGCAACAGTGGCAAACCTCAATAGCGCTTTTGCGGAGGTGGCGATGGGACCAAGGCCCCAAGACCCCCTCGTCTTCCATCTCGAGGAGAAGCGGTTCAACTCAGACGCCCACATTGAGGCTGCCAACGAATACCCAAGCCGTGATCCAGGACACAACACCCGCAACACCTCACCACGCCATCCTCGCCAGCAAACCCCATCGCTTCAGGACAATCGCAATCTACACGATAACCTTAACAGACACCGACAGGAGCAGCGAGATCTCGACAATGCAAATCAACACAAACGTCGTTCTCCGCCACGTTGTAATAACAACGCTGGCCAAGGAGACCATCCCAGCGAGGACTGACACCGACGGGATCGCCAAAGCCACCACGATGATGATCATCACAGGTAGCGCAATCAGGGTGACTACGGTCAAGGTCGGTGATAAGGCGACGATGATCGACGGGATTCGCGTTCTCCAGACTCGTGACAGGATCGACAACGAGGACGTCAATCCAGGGGTTGCACGCCCAACCCAAGCGATCCTTTGTCGTCATTATCATCTTCCTCATCGTCCGCTAGGCCGTCTCGTCGACAGCACGGGCACCGACCACCTCTTGTACCAGGAGGCGGATGCAGAGCGTTCACGCCAACATTACGAGAAGTACAGTGGCCTGATAAATTCCGACCAGGAGCGATAAAGAAGTATGATGGAAGTACCGATCCGGAAGAGTTCCTTCATGTCTACTCCACGGTTCTCTACGCTGCGGGGGTAGACGACAACGCACTTGCAAATTATTTGCCAGTCGCGTTGAAGGGATCTGCTCGATCATGGCTGGTCCATCTCCCATCCCGCTCGATTTCTTCAGGGCAAGACTTGTGGCAGCAATTCGTTGCATATTTCCAAAGGAACTTACAAGCGCCATGCGATTGAGGATGACCCCCATGCCTTAACTCAGAACCCAGGTGAATCTTTGCGGGACTATATTCGGTGTTTTAATGAATGCCAAAATATGATATCACCGACCCTTCTGTAATTCGTGCATTCAAATTAGGCGTCCAAGATCGCTACACCACCTAGGAGTTGGCAACAAGACGGATTACTTCCGCACGCAAGCTATTCGATGTCGTGGATAGGTGCGCCCATGTAGATGATGCCCTGAGGCGAAAGGACGGAAAGAGCGAGACGGAGGACGAGAAGAAAACGATCAAAAAGGATGCACCAGAGTCTAGCAAGAAGAAAAACAAGAAGAGCGAGAAGTGGAAAGCGGCAACAGAGGTTCTCGCCACAGAACAGGAAGACCGACCCAAGCGCCTAGACCCCCAAGGTGACAACTCGCGATGACAATGGTGCCCAATTCTCAAATTCAACGCTCACTCCTTCCAAGAATGCCACATCTTCAGGAAGGCATTAGCAAGACAGATGGCATCGGAAAAAGGAAAACGAGTACGCGTAGTCGAGGCAGATACTGATGTCCCTACACCTGACAATGAACTCGTTTTTCCAGACTTTGACTTTAATGTCACACATATCTTTTGCGACTCTACAACATACTCCTTGAAGAAAGTATACAAGAAGATATAGCACGAAGTCTGTTCTAAATCACAAGGAGTTGCCGAGATGAAGTGGTCCCAACAGAAGATTGAGTTCTCCGAAGTAGACCACCCGACAACCACGACAATCCCGGGAAGATACCCGATAGTGGTCGAGCCCACTATTCGGAACGTCAAAGTCGCACGGGTTCCAATCAACGGCGGTAGCTCAATTAACCTCTTCTTGCTGCACTTTGGATGCAATGGGAATTCCACGAAGCAAGCTAGTTCCTTTGGACCAGCCCTTTCACGGAATCACACCAGAATCGTCATCCAAGCCATTGGGCAAGATTATGTGGGCTGTCACCTTTGGACTGGCCGACATCTTCCGAACGGAGCAGATCACCTTCGATGTGGACGAATTCAACATAGCATACAACACCATCTTAGGGAGGACCGCACTCGTGAATTTCATGGCGGTATCCCACTATGTGTACCAATTGCTCAAGATGTCAGGACCAAAAGGGACCATCACTATCCAGGTGAAAGGGTCACTTAGGCCCATAGGAGGGGTGAATAGGCTAAGTTAAAACTTAAGAAAATGCAGAAGCAGAGTTTTTTGGAAATTCTGAAAATGCTTTTCGGAAATTCTGAAAATCACAGAAAGTGCGCACTACTAAAGAAATGCTAGATCTAGCTACTCACAAACCTAAGTCACTAGCACAAACAACAACTAAAATTATAGCAGCACAAGCAAGTAAAGCTATAGGAGGGAGAGAGGGATTTCACCGAGATTCTTGCAAGATGAGTTGTTCTCGAAGTTCGAATCCTTGAGGCAATTCTACTCTCCATTGAGGAGCTCATAGAGAGCTAGGTCTTTGCTAACCCTTTCCTCAAGAGGTTGCATAAAGCACTCCTTCCACTAGTGGTATCTCTTCCCTCTTGGAGGTGAGATATGACCTTCACAAACTTCTCCTGGCCAACCACAAGTAGATCGGTAGCTCAAGAGTGACACGTAACCGTCTAGGAGTCCTCAACCTCCAAGAATAATAAATGATGCAAAGATCTCTTGGGGAATGAACTCGCAAATCGTCACGAGTTCAACACCAAGCACTCACACAAACTCGAAACCGCAACTCTCACACACACACCAAATCCAAATCAACGACCGGTTGAGAGGGGAATCAAGCAAGAAAGGCTTCAAAGTGAATCTCAAGAGTAGCAAGCCAAGGGCACAAATTTTGCAATGAGAGCAGCCACTTGACTTGGAAAGAGAGTGGGCTATTTGTACTCCCACTCATAGATCTGCCCGTTATAGGTAAAAATATCATTTTTCGGAAGTTCCGAAATAACTTTTCGGACAAATCCGAAAATCTCCAGAACAGCAAATCACAAAAAAAACAACTGGGACTTCCGGCACTTCCGAAAACATTCGGACAAATCCGAAAATGAACAATACCAAACCTATTTTCGGAAATTCCAAAAATAACTTTCGGACAAATCCAGAGGGAGGTGTTTCTGCACTGCCTTTTTGGGAAATTCCGAATATCATTTTTGGACAACTTCGAAAATGTCCCGTGGGATGGTTTGGAATCACACATTTTCAGAAATTCCGAAAATGCCTTTCGGACAAGTCCGAAAACATCCAAAGGGATGGTGTGTTGCGCGACCTTTTTCTGAAATTCCGAAAGTTGTTTCCGGACAAGTCCGAAAACAACCCGAAGCTTGTTTTCCTCTCAGACTTTTTTAGAAATTCCGAAATGGTGCATCGAACAAGTCCGAAAAACACAAACAAAGCACAAATGAGAAGATATCATTTGGAAAAATAGATTTTTGAGCACCCAACTCATTACTCATCACCAATGCATCATCCCCCCTAATAGTACGGCTTTCTTAATGACACAAACAAAGGAAAATGTACATTATACCATTTGCTCATATACCGCATCACATCATTTTCTTGTTTTCACGGGGCTTTGCATTGAACCATGCTTTATTGCGATCTAACATTCCTTCACACATTACTCAATAAAATTTTTAGTCCTCTCTAATCGCATTGTTATTAATCACCAGAATCATTTAGGGGCCTAGATGCACTTTTACCAGGGAAACGCGAAGTTTGCAATGCAGTGCGACAAGCAGAGCCTCAACATGGTCGAGCAAACTCCCACACCACCCACCACAGTCGAGCCACCTGCAAAAGTGAGCAAGCCCAACAAGGCGCCAAGACCGAACAACACGATAAAAATCGTCCCGCTGACAAGCAGTAAGCCTGACAAGACTGTCAAGATCGGGGCGACGCTCGACAGCAAATAGCAACTCGAGCTCATCACCTTCCTCCGCGACAATGCATACATGTTTTCTTGGCAGCCGTCCGACATGCCCGGAGTCCCCAGGGAGGTGATCGAGCACAAACTCATGGTACGACCCGATGCCAAGCCAGTTAAACAAAAACTGCAGCGATTTGCACCTGACCGAAAGCAAGCCATACGAGAAGAGTTGGACAAACTCCTCAAAGCTAGCCTCATCAGAAAAGTTCTCCATCCAGAGTGGCTCCCCAACCCAGTCATGGTTCGCAAGGGCAACGGGAAGTGGAGAATGTGCGTGGACTTCACCGATCTCAACAAGGTGTGCCCCAAGGATCACTATCCCCTTCCTCGAAAAGACCAATTGGTGGACTAAAAGGCCGGTTGTGAGTTGCTGAGTTTTCTCGACGCTTACTCCGGCTACCACCAAGGCCAAAGAGGACGAGGAAAAGACAACATTCATCACGCCCTTCGGTGTCTTCTATTACCCCAAGATGCCCTTCGGGTTGATCAGCGCAGGCAACACGTTCCAACGCGAGATCCAGGGAGCCCTTGGTGATCAAATCGGACAAAATATCAAGGCTTATAGCAACAACATTATCATCAAGACAAAGTAGGGTGACACATTGATCGATGACCTCAGGGAAACGTTCAACAATCTCCGACGACACAAACTGAAGCTGAACCTGGAGAAGTGTACGTTCGGAGTACCATCGGGCAAACTGCTCGGTTTTCTCGTCGCAGAGCGAGGCATCGAGGCAAATCCCGAGAAGATCAAAGCCATCAAGAACATGAAGTCGCCCACAAGACTAAAGGAAGTTCAGAGACTAACAGGGTGCATGGCAGCACTAAGCCAGGATGGGAGAACGAGGACAACCCTTCTTTGCTTTATTCAAAAAGCAAGACAAGTTTGAGTGCACACCAGATGCTGAGAACGCGTTCGTCGTGCTCAAGCGCTACTTGTCAAATCCCCCTGTACTCGTTGCCCTACAACCTATTGAAGAGCTTTTTCTCTATATTGCTGCCACACCCTATTTTGTGAGCACAGTTATCGTTGTCGAGAGGGAAAAAGTACAACACCTAGCGTACTATGTCAGCGAGGCCCTCCACGACGCCGAGGCTAGATACCCGCTGATTCAAAAGCTGCTCTACGCTGTGGTCATGACGTCGAGAAAGCTGCGCAACTACTTCCATGCCCACAAAGTCAGAGTTCTCTTCTTTTCCCTCGGGAGAAGTTGTCAGGAACAAAGGCATTTTCAGCCGCATTGCCAAATGGGTAGTCAAGCTTAGCCGGTTTGATGTTCACTTTGTACCAAGAACAACCATCAAGTCCCAAGTTCTCGCCGACTTCGTTGCTGACTAGACTATTCCTGAGAATAGCACAGCCAACCAAACGGATAACGAGACATGGACTATGGCATTCGACGGTGCACTCAATAGCTAAGGAGCAGGAGCAGGATTCATTTTGACATCTCCCACTAGAAATCATTTCAAACATGCAATCCGCCTCAACTTCTAGGAAACAAACAACATAGCCGAGTATGAAGGACTCCTCATAGGAATTCGAGCAATCGCAGCACTTGGAATGAGTCGCGAACCAAGTACACAAGGACTACAAATGCTCCAATCCCAAGTTGGCCAAGTATCTCACTGAAGTGAGGAAGCTGGAGCGGAAATTTGATGGCATCGAAGTGCGACATGTTTACCATAAGGATAACATTGCGCCCGATGACCTGGCACGGTGTGCTTCTAGCAGAGAACCCCTCGAACTAGGAACTTTTCTAGATGTCCTGACAAAAACATCCATAAAGGAGTCACATGACGAAGGCACCACAGCCAACACTGACATCCACTAGGGGGCTACAGAGGTCGAGAACATCATTGCTGACCTCGAGATGATAGAAGACCGGTGAACTCCGCTCATCAATTTCTTAGGTGCCGACAAGTTGCCAGAGGACGACGCAAAGGTATAAAAACTATCTCGCCATGGCAAAATCTATTGTCTGGTCGACAACGATCTTTACAAAAGGCACCAAACGGAATTTTGCTAAAATGCTTTTCTGCTGACGACGGCAAGGCTTTGCTCCTCGACATCCATGAAGGCATCTGCGGATCGCAGGCCAACGGGCGTACCTTCGTAGGAAAAGCCTTCCGACAAGGATTTTCTGGCCAACCGCCCTCAAAGACACTTGCGACATGGTACAACGGTGCGAAGCTTGCCAATTTCACAACAAACACACCAAGATGCCAGCACAAGCGCTCCAGACTATCCCTCTTACTTGGCCGTTCTCATGCTGAGGGCTCGATATACTCGAATCATTCCCACGAGGATAAGGCGGGTATAAATTCTTGTTCGTGGCAATCGACAAATTCACCATGAAGATTGAAGCGGAACCCACGCGAGAAATCAAGGTAGACAACACTATCAAGTTCATCAAAGGGATATTCTGTTGGTACGAATTGCCTCATCGCATCCTTACAGACAACGGCTAGCAATTCACAAGCGCTGATTTCCAAGATTGTTGCGTCGAGTTCGGAGTCATGATTTGCTTCGCTTCAGTTTCCCATCCCTAGAGTTATGGACAAGTCAAATGGGCTAATGGTATTGTGCTCCAAGGGATCAAAACTTGTGTATATGACAGGCTCATGGCCTATGATACACGCTGGGTTGAAGAACTCCTGTCTGTCTTGTGGGCCGTACGCACTACACCGACTTCGTCCAACAAAAAGACCTTTCTTGTGTACGGATCTGAGGCCATGCTCCCTTCGGAGCTACGGTATCAGTTGACATAAGTTCAAAAATATTCTGACGAGGAGCAAGAGGAAAGGCGAAACAACGATGTAAATCTTCTCGAGGAACATCGTGAGCAAGCTGCTGTTTGAGCAGCTGCATATCAGCAGGCCCTGCACTGACATCATGAAAAGCACATACGTGCCCGC
Organism: Oryza punctata; assembly: GCA_000573905.2. Taxonomy (NCBI): domain Eukaryota; kingdom Viridiplantae; phylum Streptophyta; class Magnoliopsida; order Poales; family Poaceae; genus Oryza; species Oryza punctata. The sequence continues at coordinate 9,931,093 of CM002491.2, read as the reverse complement.
ACACTTGCTATCGGCGATTATGTCCTCCGACGAGTTCAAAATCAAGCAGGGCGAAATAAGCTCTCACCAAAGTGGGAGGGACCGTACACGGTGGTTCAAGTATTAAGGCTAGGTGCATTCAAGATAGCAGATGGTGAAGGCCGCGAGTTATCAAATTCCTAGAACATTGACCAATTACGTAAATTCTATGTATAGCATCAATGAATCCAAGTCTGTAAGTTTTTCCTACAATTCAATAAATCAATACATATATTGAGAGGTATCCAAATATTTCCGACTTTATCTTACCGGTGTTTCGCCTAGAGATCCCTTACCACAATAACACCCCGGGTTGAAGTCGAACCTAACATCCCTTTACGCTATTTTGACAATGCCTCTGAGAAATCTATGGGGATTTCGGATAGGGATGCCCAGAGCTGATAAGGCCTTGTCAGATGATTCAGAGCCAAATGACCATGTCATAACTGGTTATGTTAGAGTGCTCCCTAGATGCGTATTAACCGAGCCGTTTAATCGAAAATTGGCTTTTCCAACTTCCGTGCTGGGGGCTAGGTAAACCGCAGCTTCAACTAGGCAGTTTATTGGTTTCTAAGCCTCCTTCTCTGAGAATGAGGCTGGGGGCTTGGCAGAGTACCTGACTCGAAAAAGGCTAAGGACAGCCTGAAACGAGAATCCTCGTACACATTATATTTACAAATTGCTCAGGGAATAGATTTCAATTCTAGTCAGAAGCTAAAGTAAATAGTGTTATATTACATAAATTTTTCAGATATTTGCAGGTACAAGCTCTACCACGACGGCTATTGCCAGTCCATGGAGAGGAAAACTTTCTCTCCTAAAGGAGCCAACGATAGAGCTAGGCGATCTATCTCGTTTGCTGACATCTGCATGTGCCTAAACCCTTCCCTAAGGAAGTCGAGGTTAATCTGTGGGCGGTGATGTCGGATGCAGGTGAGGACGTAACTGCTAGCATATTGGCTCGCTCGACGGCACTCCTATTTAAGGTTGTTGTTGATTTCCTTACTGATCCCTTCCAACTGGTCGCAAGACCTCTTCATCCATGAGATATACCCAGCCATACACTCCACAAGTGCAGGGCGCACGACTCGCAGCTCCTTATAGAGATCCGACATCGCGTCGCAACAGCTCTTGAGATATGAGTTTGACCAAATCTCACATCCTTGGAGCATCTCGACATCACAATCTTTCCTCGCAATCTCAATAGATCTTTCATGTTCTGTCACTTCAAACCTTGTCTTTCAATACTGAACTTGGCGTGCTCGCTCCTCGAGTGCATCTTCAAGATCTACAAAAGGGACCAGCTCTAGTGATCCGGTTTCACAACATTAGTGAAGAAAGTGATCCTAGGGCCAACAACCCAACCTAGATTTTGTAGGAGAGAGATCAAGTTCGAACCGGATGGCGCGAGGACATCGTCAATATTTACAGCGAGGCAACCATGGCGTTCTCGCTCGCATCTGGAGTGGGCAGTTGGATAGAAGGGGTGGACGCGACTTCGAGAATATTGGGACGTTCCCCTTGCTAGACGTCCTCGTCATCAAGGCATCTACAAAAATGGGAATGCTGCGAAGAAACTTAAAGTGTACCAAATGGGAGATTGTTCTACATTAGAGCAACGCGAACCCAACATATTACACTTAAGAGTTAAAACAACAAATTACTCTTCATAAAAGGGGAGAATAGTCTCCCCCAACTCCGCGACCTCCGACATCACGTCCTTGCGCACGTCATCGGCACCACCCTTGGTGAGGACCACCTCCAGGTTGATCTCCGAGTGTGTAAGCTTGACGCACGAGAGAACGTGACATGCGCCCATATGCAGACCGGTGCAAGTGTCTTCCGCGACCTTGCCGGCGTGCTTACTAGTAACCTTTTCCAGTTCATTGATAAGGTCCACCAGGCCGGCCACCAACGTGGTCTCATCAGAGTATGGGGGATCTCGATGTTCGCCCTAAGATTCCACGCCAACTGGTCGAGGCGCGTGTAGTTCTGACGGAGGGCATCTCGGATTGACTCCAGGTGGCTGGTGGTCTCTGCCATCTGCTCCTCCAGTCCACGCCGTTGTAGATCGTGCCCGACGACGAGTTCCCTCATCTTCTTGGGGTCTTCGCGCGCCTCCTCGAGATCATTCTCAAGTTGTGCCATTCTCCTATCCGATGATGAGGTGATGGCACCCACACGGGCCATCTCTGCTATTACCTCATGGGTACTGGCTTCGAGGAGGCGGTGGGCCTCGGCAGACAGGCAGTGGAGGAGCAGAGGCAGCGACCGGATCAATCACGCGAGTCATGATTATCGGCAGAAGGGGGCGTGTCGCTACGTGGTCCTCGCTGTGTGTGGAGGACGCTAGAGAAATCCTGTTGATGTCGATAGGATTAACGACAGGTCTTGAGATCATATTGACGTACGAGGGCGACGTCAGAGTCTAAGACTTCACTTACTTGGCCATGCCCCCCTTCAGAAGTCTCCTCTTCGAGGCCGGACGTGCGCCCGCAGTGGCCTGAGTAACAAGATAAGTGAGAACTCGCTGTCGCATAAGATGTGGTCGTCATCGAGAGTGTGATGCTAACCTCAAAGCGACTCGATTGGGCGCGCAAGCTAACTCCGGGAGTGAGTCCAGCCTACTTCGTTTTGGAGGGCTTGGACCCGCTGCAACTTGGCGCAATACCGACCTCGGTTGTCTCCGAAGAGACCTTCTCCTTGAGAGAGGAGGAGGCCTGATGGTCGACAAGTGGTCCAATAGCATCCATGAGAGGGAGCGCCTGCCAAATATTAGGTCACCTCGTCTTCAAAATCACGAAGGATTGAGGATGTAAAGTACCACGGAGTCACTTACGTTGACGACAACATTCTTGTCAGCTGCTGCTAGGTCATAGATCAGAGCTGGGGGGTTATTGACACCTGATGGGGCACTGACAACAATCTGGCCCACCCTGGCGATCACGGTGTTGTCGTCAAGACCTGTGAATGAAATACAAGATGAAAAATTGAGAACAAGATACCGCAGGAGGATCACTGACAAGAGGATTGCGAGAACGAGTACCCCGCTCAGAGATCATCATCTCATCACCAATCTCGATGTAATCATACGCGGGATGAGCACAAGCTTGAAAGGGCTGAAGACGGCGACGTATGGAGTCGGCAACGACTTCATACCCCAACAATCCCTGATCTCTCAGATTGCGGATTTTTTCGATAAAAACCAAGAGAGAATTGGATGGTGAGACTTTAGAAGTCCAGTTGGAGGAACATTCTGGTTTCTTGTCAGGGATAATGAGAATGGGAGAAAGTTCCTCCACGTGGAGGTAGAGCCACCTTGACCTCCAGCCATCTCGAGAAGAAGGGTAGTCGAAAGGGATGTATTCTGCCTTCATCCCATCTCAAAGACGGAACCCACAGCATCCTGAGATCCTGTAGGACTCTATCCATCGGAGTTCATAAAAGTAAGGGAAAAGATCAATGAATGGTACTACACTGATGTAGGCCTCACAAAGGTGAAAAAAGATGCTCAGAAAAGCAATGGAGTTGGGGTTCAGATGAAGAAAGTGAAGGCTGTAGAAGTTCAGAATCAAGAGAAGGAATTCGGAAGGGGAGGCAAGAATCCACACCGAATAAAATCTTCTACAACGACAATTTGTCCTAAATTGGGTTGCGGTTCAGTACCTCCTGCCGAGCGTTCCATGGTGCTACGTCCAGGGATGGAGCCCTCTACTTGCAGTTTCTTCATCTCGGCGGTATTGACGGTGGATTTTCCCAAATCCATAGGATTGATCTTGAGATGGTTGGAAGAGGTTTAGGGAGCGAAAGGAATAGGAAAGCAGTGCGCAAGGAAGACGAAATGAATTTTGGGCAAACGGACTTGAAGCGAATCCCAAAATCAGGTTTTATAGGCGCACTACTTGATAGTTCACATTTTGAGAAAACGAGAGATATTGGCGCTGAAAATTTTCTGAGGCCTGTTGCTGGCAGTTCTTTAGACTTCAATTCAAGCTCACGTATGGACCGTTGATCGTCTTTCAATGATGTCGAATACTCCATGTCTTCTCGATTTTCATCAAGAACGACCAAGTGAGAACGATGACGTTGACAAAGAAGTCGTGGATGACAACATGAGTTCATTTGAGTTGAAGTCGTGGATGACAATGAAAGTTGCTTTAAAAATCATATTAATCTATTTTTCAGAAAAATTTAATAAATACTTAATTAATCATGTGCTAATGAGTCGCTCCGTTTTTCGTGCAGAGGACCAAACAAACATAGCCTTAGAGGCTTTGCTGTGTCCGCAAGGGGTTTTGGTAGCTGAAGTTATCAATTGTACTTTCTTGTTCTCCCGCTTTGGTTAACAAAATTGGTGTCAATATTTCATTATTGGCTCAGCTAAAAGATCATCAATCATAAGTTTGTCATGGTTACGGATAAGACACACCTCTTATGTTACGACCTATGGTATACATTTGTGTGTACAGGTTATTTCCGTGTACGATAAGTAAATTATCCTAAGATTATGGAATTTACTCTCACGGGCAAGTGATCAGTGGAGTCCTACTCGGAGAGGATCAAGATTGTACCATATCGTGCGGGGTCCGTAATCTCCGAGTCCTACTTGGAGATTAAGGTGATTCATGGTATAAAAGGTACACCCCCTGTGGGTTTTAAGGATCGAAAGATACCACCAACATATCCACCATAGTATACAAGCCAGAGGACACGAAGTCTAGTCACCGGGAGATCTAGTCAAATTATCTCGACAAGGATCTCGCCGGTAATGTCGGAATCATCGGTTCTCATTGTACTCCATGGTTTTTCATATCAATCTCATATAAACTGGATTACGGTTATTACATTAGGAGAGGGATTTAAACCATTATAATTTTTATCTCCTTGTTTACTTAATGTCGTTTCGTGTAGTTCCCAGTATCACGGTACCCCAATACCATATACATCCGATCTACGGGTATCACCCGTCGATAACTTTATACTAATTTATATTGTTATGAAAATTCCAATATCTTTTATAAGTATTTGTATTGTATATTTGGGAGCAGAAATTGGTGGGAGCATTAGGCAGGAGTTAAAATCCCGTTTGATTTAGATTATTTAGCAGATTATTGATTTGATTGTAAGGATAATTAAATATTTTAAGTAATGTAGTAGAATAAACTTCTTTGAGAAACATATTTTTGTTAAAGCATGGAGCAAATAATCTGATGAAAAATTTGAAATAACAAGGAGACTGGTAGGACCTCCTAACTACCCCTTTCCAAATGTAGGTTTTTAATGGCTTTTCCTCATCTCTAAATGTAAGTTGTTGTGGAATTTGAAAGCATTTGTCTCCCACCTTTTCTTAATTTGCCCTTATTAATTAAATGCTACCACCACTCATCACCTCATGTATAAATGATATGTATTATTTCCAATATGCAATACCTACATAACTCGAAAATGACATACATTTGGAGAGGCAGTCAAGAGCATCCATCCAATAACGGAGCTAGCACTTTCGTAAAACCCGGACAACTAATAATGTTCTTCGGTGATCTATTTTTATAGACGTAGATGGTTAACGGCAGTGGAGATGGCAGCGGTGGAGCCGGACGGCCGCCCTACCTGCCCCAAGCTGTCTCCGCCGCTAACAGCATCTGACATTTGCATATATCCCAGATTTGCTTTTTGGCACGCACAACCATTGGGCTTGGGCCTTCTATGTCATAATAAGCTCCCACAAAAGGCCCAGACAAACATGGGCTAAGAATTTCTTAAATAAAACATGGGCTAAGACGATTGAAAAGTTGATCACTAATATGGACCAAAATGGAACTTTACGTCGATTTTATTTGTCATTTCTAAACCACACTACCAGAAATATTTATCCCTCATCTTGCCAAAAAGATCTAAAACAGGTCCTAGGACAGTATCAACAGCTGGTTTCACTGACGTGTCATTCTAGCAGCAAAAAGAAAAAAAAACACGTGGGATCCACATGTAAGTGAAGAAATATGTGGGGCCCACTTGTCAGCACCCGCTAATTTTTTCTCTCTTTTTCCCAACCACGCACGCAAGGTCAGCGTAGATGGCTCAGCGGCGCTGGCTAGTGTGTGTCGGCCTGAGCGGAAGACGAGCCAGAGGCGGAGACGAGGCTGTCTGTCGGCCGAGGAGCTCGGCCAAGGTCGAGGTGATGCTAGCTGGCTGGTAGAGAGGTAGTCGCGGCACGGCTGGCGAGCGAAGGGATCACTGGGTCAGGGAGGCGACCGGGTCCTCGAGTTGGAGAAGGCGTATGCAGCGTTGGGGCTTGGGTGCCGACGGGTTGACGGTGGTAGAAAAGGACATTGTGGAGCAAAGTTGAGGCCGCGAAGACCCATCGTTGTGGAGCGCGGAAGACTGACAGAGCGCCGAGAGGTGGATAATACCGCGGGGAAGAGCTCAACGAGCACAGGGGCCATGCCTGCGACCCGGCGGTGAGCATGAACACACTAGCAACAGCAGCAAACGCCGACCACCTCCCTCGCACGGAGACTAGGTGAGCAGCACGCGGTCGCCCGCCTCCACTGCTAGTTGCGAGATAGAGGGGGGATGGGAGGTAAAGCCCACATTTTATTTTTTTATTAGTATGCCATATCAGCCGAAATAGCTATCTAAACCACCGAGGGATCTGACTTAAACGGTTTTGCTAAGATGAGGGATGAAGATTTCTGATATTGCGGTTGAAGGATGCAAATTAGACTCGATGTAAAGACATGGAATGATAAGTAGACTTATTCCAAACGGAATTCCTCGAAATTATCAGGGACCAGATGCCTATATTAACAGACATGTATATCCTATATTTTAACTCCTTTCTTTCAGACAACTATTGTGATAAAAAAAACACTTGATCAGCAGGGGAATGACCGTCCTCATAGCTTTTCATTCAGAAGAAGCTCAACAAAACCAACCGAGAAAAGATATGAACCGTAGGCCCCAAACTCGGACTCACCCCCTATGGATCAATTCTTAACCCCTGCTTTAAGGCCTTTACCCGTACACGAGGACCCACCTCTATAGGTCGAATCTTAACACATGTTTTTACATGGGATCAGAGTGAGTTTTTTTAACTAGACCTAAAATTCACAAATGGAACCCATGAAAAAGAGGTGCTACTTAAGCGCTCTTGTGATAAAACTCACCAAGTATATTAACATAAAATGTATATTCATTTTGGAGCAATTCTTTATAAGTACAATACAAATGCAGGCGCTCACAATGAGCACACACTCACTCCTATGAATACACACGTACACCCTACTCCTATGAGTTCCTCAGAGTACCATACGTGATTGGTACAACTATGATTGTCTCCGGTTTCTGTAACTGTAATTCTGGTTCGTTACCCATATTCCATATGGTTTTACTGAAATCAACCAACATGTTATGTTAGTTAAGGCTGTATTTGTATCAATTAGAGATCGGCCAGAGATTAATTGGCACGAAAATGTTCTTGCAAAACCAGGACACGTATATGCAATATGTATAGAACATTAATGTTTGCCAACACATACATACTAAAATCTGTATATGTACAAACACAACCATGGGCGTCATCATCAGAGGGGAAAAAAGGTTACGTTCTGTTTATACCATCGAAGTTTAATTTTCTCCTCCTTCGCCATTTAACCAATGCATGCAGGGATGTGCATATATACATTGTACTGTTAATGAATTTTGGGAGGAGAATATGGTTGTTACAGCACTGATCAGCTGGAGTGTTTCACTGAACAGGCCACTACTTGAGCCCAGTGCCTAAGCCTTGTCTTCACAAGCTGAGGGTTGTCACCTGTTAAGTTGCATGCATCACAATTTCACATCATCTTAGCAGACAAAAATTAACATTGACATAAATTCAAACAAAACTATATATCTATGTTCCAAAACAATGGGATAATATTTGTTACCTGGACTGCAGATCTTCCATGAATCCATGAAGGAAGAAGGCGCGACGGGGCTACCCGGGTTCGATGTGCCACCGAGCGTAGAGGAGGAGGACGTCGCCGATGTTGGTGATGGCAAGGAGCTGGTGGACAAGCGCATCTTGGGCTCCGAGAGCTGCCTGTTGACGGCGAAGTAGAGGTCGAGGGCGGGGAGCGTGTCGCAGAGGTTCTGCCCGCCGTTCTCCTCATCGAATCCGAACCCAAGCTCCATGGATCCCCTCAGCTCATCGAGGTCTCCATCGGTCAGGCTCTTGGGCACCCTCTCGGTGCTGGAGCCCGCTTCGCTGTCGGCGGTGGCGGTGAACATGTTGGCACTCGCTTCTTCCTCAGCATCCTGAAGGGCCAAGCTGCTCCTCTGCCGGTGTATCTGCCTGCGCCGCTTCTCCCACTTGACCTCCCGGGTTGTCTCCTTCATGGACAGCTGCTTGGACAGGATCCTCTTCTTGCCGTTGCTGCTGGTGGCGACCTGCTGGAGCATTCTCGTCGTCGCCAGCGGCTGACCAGCCATGACGACCTCACCTTGCTCCCTCTCGATGTAGAGCGACAATGGTGGTGGGCGTGGAACACGTCGGTGGTCCTTGCTGCTGCTTCCCATGGCTTCTGTGATTGTTAAATTCCTCTATCACGATCTAATTAATGTTGTTTTGTCAATGGTGTGTGTTGGCTCAAACGTCCCGCCGTTGCCTTTCCTCCTCGGAAGGATCCTTCCCGGTGCAATGGATCTCGCAGCAGCTGTCGTGCCACGACTTACGACAGCTGCTGCAGGAGGAAATGGCAGGGCAAAGAGGGGACGGGGAGATGATGTCCTCTAATACCAAGGGGAGGAAGGAGGAAGATCAACCCCAAAAATAGGACATCCACAAGCTGTGCCATGCATGGATCAGCACTGGCATGCTACCTCCAAATGGAAAACATGCAGGATGGTTAATTAGGGTAATCCTAACCAAGAGAAATACCTGCCACACATGGCAGAGATACTTAAATTAGGTTAAAGCCAATATCAGCACCAACGCTGGTATTGTCAATTGAGGAAAAGGGAAGTTCAGGACTTGAGTGTTGAATAACCTGTAATCACCAACCATCTGCAGTGGCTGATGGAAGGGGAAAAATGAGCCATGGCCAAGTGCCAGAGTTCATGCACGGGATCACAAATAGCCTCAACAATTATAATCTGCAAAAGGAACAGCAGAACAATATGCACTTGCAGAAATGATTGTCATGTTGTGTTTGAATTGCCAAAAGTTTAATACATAAATATATTGCAAAAATCTGAATCTTATCCCTTTTTTAAAAGAGAAATGTGAAAATCTTATTGACTCGAGCGAACCTGAATAATAGTTTCACTTCATGCAATCTGTGTAAAACAAAACCAATAGAAGAAGACGCAAGCGGCTATGAACAGAACAACATCGTCAGGCCAACTGCAGACCTTTGGCTCTCATCTTTAACAGATAGTGGTGGACTTGTTTCCTGTCAATCACTCAAATGGTTCATACCACTAACAATTTGAAGAACAAAAATCGAGTAATTTGCGCTGTCAATCAAAAGAAACTGCCTATTAATGACCAATGGATCATTTCATTATTTTGGTCCCTTCTGAGTTCCGACTAGGGTGCTAGGCTGCTGGCAATCATCAGTTATTAAGTTCAATGGATCATTTCATTATTTTTGTCCCTTCCGAGTTCCGACTAGGGTGCTAGGCTGCTGGCAATCATCAGTTCTTAAGTTCTAATTTGTGGTCTACCTATCAGCACACTTTAAACAAGACCACCTATCGTTTCAGCCTTCCAAGGCATTCTCAACAAAAGTCACAGGAGAATACAGGAATAGAAAAAACACAGGATTGAGATGTCACACCATGTTGAATCCTACCGGAAATGTTCAAAACATGTGTTTGGATGTATCATAGGAAAAACATAGGAAATTTAAGACTATATGGTGATTTTTTGGAGAGAGAATAAATTGGAAATCTCAAAGGAATTTGAAAATTTGAGGTTAGACCTGATGCTAAAATTCCTCCAAGGAGTGTAGGAACCTTTCCTATCCTACGTATTTCCTTTGAAGCAATCCTATAAACCAATCTTATATAGGAATTACTCCTTTGGATTGAATTCCTCTAGTTTTCCTCCAACTTCCACCAATCGAAAGGAGCTCTAAACATGCTACACTGTCGCAGAGCGAATCTGATAGCTGAAATGAACTCTTAATCAAGCAATTTGACGGTGCAAATGAACATGAGGAAAAAATTGAAGGAAAAAAAATCGACGTACCCTGCATGTTCGATTGATGGTGCAGGAGCGGCTCTGCCGGCAGCCGTCTTCCTGTAGGGGCAGTGCGCCTCCGCCGCGCCCGCCCCACGCCTCCCCGTCGCCGCCGCCTCCAGTGCGCGCAGCACCAGGCGTTGCCCCCCACGCCTCCGGGCCCCATGCCGGCGTCCCCGGCGCCACAGTGCGTGTCCCACCTCCGGTCGCCAACGCGATGACTCGACCTCGCCGGCAGCAGCCTGTGCCCAGGCGGCCAGTGGCTAAACGAGTCATCGCCGCCGCTCGACACGCGTTGCTCTGACTACACAGCTAGTGGTAGCTGGTTTTGTCTAAACCAGCTATCACTCAATCTATAAAAGACACCATCCACCTATATTTCAAATACAATTTTCTCTTAAACTACTCGTCCAATCTACGATCCGTTGTGTTCGTAACAATTAAATCTTTACAACAAGATCTAATATGATTATATTTTAATAAAAAATCACAAATTACTTTTATGATATGTCTAAATTACTTTTAGATTTCACTAAGTTACTTCTTATATATACAAAAGTAAATTCAGTAAAACTTAAAATAATTTAAAATATATAAGTAACTTATAACCAAAAGAAAGTAACTTTAATTAATACCTTTTTTCATTGAAAATTATCATATATATATAAATTACTTTTAGATTTGATTAAAATACTTCCTATACATTCATAATGCTCTGAGGTGATTACTTTTATTATTGTTTTTAGTTAATTCCATAATTTGTGCTGATTAATTTAATTTCTAGATAGAGTTATGTTTTTATCTCTACAACGGATTTACTTCAAATGATATACCAAAGTTATATTCGTTTTGTTCTAAGTTACTTATATAATATATGAAATTATTTTTAGGCTTTACTGAATTTACTTTTGTATGTCTAAGAAGTAACTTAGTGAAATCTAAAAGTAATTTAGACATACCATAAAAGTAATTTATGATTTTTCATAAAAATATAATCATGTGAGATCTTGTTGTAAAGATTTAATTATTATGAACACTACGGTGTAATCGGATTATAGATCGGATAAGTAATTTAAGAGAAAATTTCATAAGAAGAAAAAGAATATGCACAACCTAATAGTAAAAACTACTTACATGTATGTTTGCAACGGTACTAGTACTTCTCACGTAATTATCCGCGTCATTTGTTAAGTCCAAATCGAATCGATATACCTGTCGAAATAGATTTTGCGTTGCTCTTTTGTTCCCTCCGGGCTCTGGCTCACTGGAACGGATCGGACCGGGCCGGGCCAGCCACAGGCCACAGCCCACAGACCCAGTAGTCAGCTCGCGCTACGTGGCTCCGTTCCGTATGCTTCTGAGACACTCTATTGGTAACTAGACATCGAGCCGATTAAAGAATATTCATTTTTGGATGAATAGAAAATAAATAATGTGAAAGGTCAAAGAGAAATCTTATCCTAAATATCTCTTTTATTTTTCTATGTTTGGCTATTTCATATGAGAGAGGGGTTAGAGGGGATTAATTTCACAAATGTGAGATTATTCTCCTCTATATCTCCCTAATCTTTTTAGATATTATTAACCGAAAGAGGCCTTAGTTTCGTATCACCGCTCTTCGGCAAGACACTACTTGCATCACTGCTTGGTGCAAAAACCAAAGTTTATATCCAGTGTTGTGGGGTATGACTTGTCAATGGCAAAAAAAGAACTTGTTAATGGCAAAATTTGAAATTTCTCTTACACAAACAGCAGGATTTTTTTTCTTGAAATGACTCGCACAAGAAGAAATTTCATATTGATTGAAGAAAAAGAGAAATGTGTGAATGTGTAGACATTGGTTCATTCTACATTTTGTACTTATTCAATGATCGAGCAGATCTTATGTTATCCGGGCTATTTACATATATATTATAACTAGAGAAAATATCCGTGTGTTGCAATGGGTAAAAACGTTTTTGATCGCTATACATTATACATCTTCCTTGGTTTTGGGCCGAAAGCCCATTTCTTTATTTCTTTTCAGTCTCAACCCAGTACGCTACCTCACTCTCCTTACCCTATCTATCCTTGGCTCAACCCATAAGTGGAGCTGTAGACCCGTCTCACACATTCGACTATCATCTTTAACCTAAAGAAGATATTCCCGTACCCATGCGATGTCGGAACATATCCTCCCCATAATTCCGATCGAATATTTCTCGATCTCCCAAAATTGGTTTAGGACTTTTGATTCACTCGATCCGCTCTTTCCGTTTTTATCAAAATCGCAGGAATCTTCAAAATTGGGATAAAAATGGTGATAGTTAAATGAAGATTAAATTCGATGAATTAAAGCGGAGTTGAAAGGGGAAATCATGGGAAAAATGATGAGAGAGTAGTGGGGAATCGAATTTTGCAATCAATTGGAGAAGGAAAAGCAAGGAAGACAGATCAACGTCGCAGTGACACTAGGTATCGAGGAAGTGATTTGCCCGGATAGCGGGCGTGCAAGACCTGCCCCTAGTTTAAAGATCTGACCTGGGGGGTAGCTATGAATAATGGTTGGTGATATCACACGGGTGATCAAGCTAGGTAAAACACAAAGAGACGCATAATTTATACAGGTTCAGGCCACCTGGATGTGTAATACATTACTCCCGTTCTCGGTTGTTTTTATCTGGATCTGGCCAAGTACAAGCTAGCTCTTTTTTGCATAAGACAATTTGAAAGGATCTAACCTTTTCTAAGTGGCATGTCCCCTTCCTTCTGTAGTCCAAGGAGGGGCTCACAAAGCCATATATGAACTATTTCAAAATTTGTTCCTTGTGTTGTCTTGTCATTGCAAGTTCGTTGCCATCAACTCCTCCCCAGAAATCTACCAAAATCCTACTATTAGTTTGTCCCGGGCTCCCCGGGCACCGTCCTGGGCCAACAAGGCCTTTAGTTCGCCTACCACGTGCCATGTGGTGGGCCTGGAAAGGCCTCGACCTCGCCAAGAGGGCGCCACGGCTCCCTTTTCACCTAGTTGGTAAAACTTGGTGTCGTCAGGCATGTGCGATGCGTGTCCAGACGCAGTGCTCGTCCCGCATGACTCAGCGTTGCTATCTTTTCGACGTCTTTTCAGTCCCGTTGGCTTGGAATCTTTCTCCCAAACTGTTTCATTTATGGCTGTGTCCGTTGGGTCACAGCTGGCAGGGGGGCGGAACCTTGACTTTCACAAGTCTTTGCCCGTGCCCCCATGCCCCTTAACAGGGAATTTGGATGTTTTATACGAGCTTCTCGAAGATGTCGTTGATGAGGGGATATGTGAATTTTGTATGTCTCGATACTCCTCTCAAGGAGAAGTGTGTGTCTTTGTATAGGCCGTGAGGGGTCGGGTCCCAAGACTGGTTGGGGCCCAGGCTCCTCTCTGCTTACAAATTTAAGATGTAAATCTTGTATGTCTCGATGCTTCTCTGGGGGAAAAATGGAAGACTTACAATGGCAATGGGGGCCAGGTCCCAGATAGGTTAGGTCCTAGATTCCCCTATTGCCTTCTAATCTTAAGATGTAGATTTTGTAAATCTCTACACTCTTCTTAGTGAAGAACGTGAGTCCTATGGAGAGACGGGGCCCCAGCTTGCAAACTAGGCTGGGATTCAGGCCCCTCTACATTTGTAATCCAAGAAGTAGATCTTATACATTTCGACGCTCCTCTCAAGGAAGAGCATGAAACATACAAGGGTAACGGGGGGTTAGGTCCCAAGAAGGTTAGGTCACGGGTCCCCCATTACCTACAAACTTCAAGCTATAGATTTTATACGTCTCAACGCTCTTCTCTGTGAAGAACGTGAGTCCTATAAGGATGGAGAGGGGGCCCAGGATCCTAGCCCAGGCTAGAATTCAGGACCCGCTAAGTTTGTAATCCTGGAGGTAGATCTTGTACGTGTCCCAGGCAGGTTGGGTCCTAGGTCCCCATTACCTACAAACTTTAATATATAGATCTTATAGGTCTCGATGCTCTTTTGAATGAAGAACGTGAGTCCTATAAGAATGGAGGGGGCCCAAGATCCCATGCTGAGCTGGGACGTCGGCCTACCAGGCTCCTTAAGGTAGGCAGGGGCTCCAAACATCACTCTGGAAGTGGGCCCCACACCCTTGTTTGTTGATACGTGACATAACTTATCGATGGCCTAATTGTCGCTTGATTTCTTGGTTAAATGGGGTATATGTGTTAAGGTCCCGAGAAAAAGGATACCCTGGTTTTGACAATGGAATTTGGCAAACATGTGAATCAGAGATGGATCCAATTCGATGTGGATTTGGAGATATGAGGAATTCTTGGAAATGGAGTTTGGATCGGTTGTAAGACTGTATCGGCCGATACCGAGTTCAAAGTTGTTAGTCGAAGTTGTCGAAACGACAACTGCGTACGTCGAAGGACGTGGATACTCAACAGTTGTTGGGAAAGTAAAGTGTATTAAATTTTGTATCAAAAATTGGGATCCCCTTTACATGGCCCTAGGTGGCTATTTATAACCCCATTACAGATCCCCTTATCAGGGTTTAGGGCTATTACAGGGGGAATTTACATGGTTACCCTTATAAAGGGGCCCCAGATGGGTATTCAATGTAATTAAGGTGTATGGGCCCTCAATGGGCTGCCTGGCGACTTCTGGCCCATTGGTCCACGGGTCGGGGTGACCGGGCCGGCCCACTGGATCTCCTTGGATTGGCCCGTCATGGCGAAGTCATCCTCCTTCGGCGCACGCCTTCGCCATACAGTCTTCGACCAGACCGGCAGGGACCCGTTGTAACTCTTCGCCCATCGCCCCCTTCGCCCTGATGTCTTCGCCACGGGGCTTCGCCTCGAGGGGTCTTGGGCACCTAGTGTTCGGCGCCACGGGGCTTCGCCTCGAGGGGTCTTGGGCACCTAGAGTTCGGATCCTTGCTGCTTGGCTAGTTTCGGTAGGCTTGGTCGAAGGGGCCTCATGGCATACTGCCAACAAGCCCCTCACGGGCAAGGGTGAGATAGGAGGTTCGGCCGAGGCCGTGCAAACCATGTAGTATGGTATGAGGCACCCCCTGTCGACTGATGCTCTTGCCGAAACCTGTCTTTCTGGGTCCTTCAAAAAATTTGTGATATGCGTATTTGCGAAAAAGGATTCTTATGTATAGCTTTCGCCCACCGAGAGTAGTTATGTCATTTTTTACTGTTTTTGACCGGTCCTGACGTGAGCAATGTTGGGACTTCGCCTTCTATGAATAGTGAAGTGGCCCATATTACTTTGTTGGGCCGTACTAAACAGTCCTTGGGAGCCCGCTACTGCACGGCCTGGTCCATGGGATTTTACCGTTTCGCCTACCCCGCGACACGTGGCCGTTCCTGATTGGACGGGAAGGCGAAGCGTCGTTTGGTAGGCTATATCTTCTCACCTCCCGTTTTCACCGTCGCTACTCCTCTCATTTTCACCGCGGTTATTCTCTTTTCCGTCTCCTACTCACAGCTGACTTTGAACAAACTGCTTCGCCTAACCAACACCTTTCGCCCATCCACATCTGCTTCGCCATGGCTCTCCGCAAGCCGAACCCAGTTGCTACAACCGGCCCTGATCCCGGCCGGATCGATGAAGACACCACAGAGTTTTTAGGGTCTTCGCTCATCGACGAAGATGAGTTGGCGAAGATGGTTGACGCAGGCCTGGTGGTGGAGGGGCAGGCGTTCGCCCCCGGGGATGCCGAGGTGCCGCAGCCTGGCGAACACCAGATGGTGTTGTTCGCCGTTTTCTTCGAGGCCGGCCTCCGCTTTCCGTGCAACATATTGTTGCCGGAAATTCTTCGCCTTTTCCAGGTGGAGCTGCCCCAGCTGAGCCCTTCGGCTCTAGTCCTCATCGCCATCTTCGACTGGGCGTGCCGGACTGCTGGGTTCGAGCCTAGCGCCGATCTCTTCGGCATCATCTTCTCGGTCGCCGTCAACTCGAAGACGGTGGTCACCCCTGCCGGGACTTGGAAGACCGCGTTCGGGAGTGTGAACTTCAATGTTCGCCCCGAACGCACCGACTTGTGGCCGGTCAACGCCGCAATGTCGAAGTGGGACCGTCATTGGATGGCGTAGTGGTTTTACCACTCTATCCCCTTCGAGGCGGGATCCGAAGCGGCGAGGGCCCTTCGCTGGCGACGCCGTGCGATTTCGCCGGCTCGGAAGCCGAGGGTTGCCGTCAGTAGCATGCTGGAGGCACGGTTCGCCCTGCTTCGCAGGGTATGCTCCCGGCTGAGTTGTCGGGACTTAGTCGATGAATATTGCATGCTGCGAATATGCCCCCTTTCGCAGGCATGGCAGGTTGAGGTTGACCAAGGCGATGAGGTCAACGGCCTGCCGAAACTCATCTTACCCACCGGTGGGAACGGTAGGTTTTTGTTTCTATTGTTTCTTTGTCTTGCTTTTCACTCTATTTTTCTTGTTCGGCCCCTTACACAGTGATCCATCATTTTTCCAGTGTTGTCGTTAGCCCAGGCCGACACCGAAGCCCGTAGGCTCATCGGCGACATGTCGGTCACCGAATATAGCCAGTTGCTGACTCGGCAAGCAGTTGGCCGGGTGAACCGGGTTTACAACGGTGAACTCCCCCTAAGGGCGAAGCCCTTCAAGGCTGATAGCGAAGCCGGCCCGTCCCGGAAGCGTCCGCGGGGGCAAGTGAAATTTGCCCCCCGCAAGCAAAAGGCTCCTGCCTCCGCGGAATCCGACGTCGAAGTCGACGGCGACACCGAAGAGGAAGAGGCGGGGGAGGACGAGTTCGCGGCCGAAGAAGCTGCGGATGAAGCCGGCGATAGCCGCTCTGGGACGCATGGTTACAAACCAACTCCCAGCCCGGAGCGCGTCGAAACTGGGGCGGAGTCGGCCTCTTCGCCCCTTCGCCGGAAGGACATGGAGGGCGCAAAGGCCTTAGTCGCGATTGCCACGGCTAGGGCGGTGAAGAGAGGCGCTGCGAAGAGCGCCCCCCGGAAGAGAGGGGTCGTCGCCATTGCTAACGCGTTTAGCGATGAGGAGTCGTCCGACGGGACTCCTACTTCGCCCGCGGGGCGTAGCCAGGGCCCATTGACTAGCGGGGCTGGGGCTTCGGCTTCGGTCGAACAGGTGGTACAAGCAAGCGCCAAAGTTTTCAACAGCCCGGTTCACCGGCCCATTGTTTCGCCGCTTGCCCGCGACAAGGGCAAGAAAATGGCTGAGGGATCCGACTCCGAATACCCTCAGGCGCCGCCTCGCTTCGCCCCCGGGGATTTTGAGACCCGGGCGGAGCTCATTCCCTTCGTGGAGGGGGTGAGTAACATCGTCGCGACGGCTGGCGGTCCCAGCCTCTTCGCCGAGCTCAACGAGTTCGACGAGGGCTGCTCTGCTGTCAAGAGCCTGGTCGTTCGAGTAAGCCAGTTTTGTAATACATGTTCTCTTTTTTTATCCTTGTTTTCGACATCCTAACCCATCTTTCACCCACTCTTTTGCGCTGTTCGCCAGATCCTTGCGGCCCATTGTTCGACCGAGCGAACAATGCGGGCCCGCCTCGACGGCCTAAAGAACCGCCTTCGGGCGAAGGATGACGAGCTAGGCCGAAAGAGCTTGGAGATGGAGGGACTCGCCCGGTCCTTCCGGGAGGCGAAGGCGGAGAACAAGCGCCTTCAAGCAGAACTCGACGCGGGCAGCATGGCAAAGGCCAAAATTGATCGCCTTAAGGCCGAGCAGGCGAAGGAGCGGGGGCATTCCGCTGTCCTTACCGACTACTACAACATGACGGAGCCCCAGATGGAAGCTCTTCGCCAGGAGGTGGGCAGGCGGGAGGCGAAGGCCCAACGCTTAGCTCGGGAGGCAGCGAGGATGGCAGCATCGGCGAAGACAGCCTGCCGCACCCTTCGCCTTGCGCTCAACGACATGGGGGCGAAGGCGCGAGGTGTCCTGGGCGAAAACGCCTCCGTCCTTGAGTTCTGCGAGTGGAACCAGGAGGCTGGCTGCGCAGTCTCAAACTGTGCCGCGGCGTACGGTGATTGCTGTGCGCGCGTGTCAGCGGCCTTCGCCCTGGGACTGCTACAACAGCACAGGTGCGAACATGTCGCCCAGTTTCCGACCTTGCGAAGGGGGACTGGGAAGTAAACACCCAGGATATTTCGCCCGCGCTCCGCACCTGGCGAAAGTAGTTTTGGCAAAAGGACGGCCGTTCTGCAGCTAAGGCCCGCCTGCTTGAACAACTAGCGAAGACAAAGGCGGCGGATCAAGGCGAAGAACCCGCAGAAGAGGGCGGAGGTGGAGCCGAAGGCCACCCAGAGGTGTGAGGCCCTCCGCCCGTTTTCTTGTAGTTTTGTTTTTTCACTTTTGATGTTTGCCGTATAGGCCGAACTATGTAAATGTGGCCAACGGCCTACCTTGTTTTAGGATGTCGAAATGTTTGAAATATATGACTGTTTTCGCCATTTGTGTTATGTTTTCATTTGAAATGTTTGAAACATGTTTGAAATGTTTGCGTTGTTTTATATGGTCCTTTCGCCCAGTTCGTTCACCCCAACTTTGCTTTTCCACGCTCTCCTGCGTGACTTCCCCACTTTTTGCAGGGTCGATGCCGAAAGCTTTGCGTTCGGCCTCCTTTTGGGGATTGGTGAAGCAAGAACGAGAAGTTTACCGCAGTGAAGAATTTGCCGAAGGCTCGTTACCTGCTTCGGCCTGTCTACTGCGAAATGACGATCAATGGCCACAACTACAAAGTTGTAAATGTAGCTAACTGGATGCGAACCCATCCTGGGCGAACGCTGGAGGACTACGATCGTGTCCACGTGGCGCGCCTGGAGGGGATGGCCCGCTTCTGGCGAAACCATCGACGGACCAATCGGCAGGAGGCGATTGCCCAACGCCGCTATAGCCTTTCTGTAGTTTCGCTCCCCTCTCCCCTTAGGGTAGTGTACAACATCAGTAGTGACGACGAACCATGTTCGCCAGATCACTCTTTTGGTAGCTGTTTTGGGGGCGAAGATGTATATTTACTTGTAAGCAAACGTGTAAATCGTTTCGCCTGTATCATGCTGTACGACATGTACTGTTGATTGTTTTTTAGAGTTAATAAAGGTGTGCTTTTGTTTCCTTTTCGCTATTTTCTGCATTATCACATCTTGTGCTTTTGTTGGGTCGGAATGTATCGGCCCCTTTGCGTGTATTGGCGAAATAGGTATGCTGACTTTTCAGCTTTCGACTTCCGTTGTCGATCTTTGGCGCTTTGTGTTAACAGCGGCGCGATTTTGTGTAGATCGACTACAACAGTGTTCGGGGTTTTTTTATCTCCCGAAACAAGCTTTCGCGGTTTCAACGTTCGGCGAGCGATGCTTCGGTCGATTCGTTTCGCCCCCCTAGCGCTTTCGCTGATCAGGCGTTTGCCTTGGGGTTTTTCCACGAATTATCATGCACATAAGTAAAAAAGGTGAAAGACACAAAAATTTTATACTGGTTTGGGCCTCCAGGGTGGATAATAGCCCCACGTCCGGTTTTTTTCCTTTTTCATTTTCTCCCTTTTTTTGTATTTTTGTGCCAGAAGGCTTACAAAATGACGGATGCCGAAAGAACTACATAGCAATATGTACATTTTTACATTTTAGCGAATAGGGTGCCACCCTCTCTAGACATAAAAACGCTTGAGTGAAGTGGCGTTCCACGAATGATCGAACTCTTCGCCCTCCAGTGTTGCTAGGCGAAAAGAGCCCGTCCTTGACTTGTGCTTGATGAGATATGGCCCCTCCCATTTTGATTCAAGCTTCCCGACCGCTACTGGGTTCGCCTTTTTCCTCAGGACGAGGTGTCCGGGCAGTAGCTCTTTTGGGCGAACCTTCTTCTTGTAGGTTGCCGAAGTGCTTTTGGCGTACTTGCGCATGTGTTCCAGTGCTTCGACTCGTACCCCCTCCAGGAGTTCGAGCGACACTTCGCGCCCATCTTCGCCTCCCGAGAACATCACCCTTGGTGAGTTAGCCCCTAGCTCTGTTGGGGTCATCGCCTCGTCTCCATAGAGGAGCATAAACGGGCTTGTGGGAGTTGTTCGGAGGGCCCAAAGGACAGACAACATTTCATCTGGCCATTTGCCTTTCGCTGCCCCCTCGAGCCTTTTCTTGAGTGCCTCCAAGATCTTGCCATTTGTGCATTCGGCCGCCCCATTCGACTGTGGGTGCGCGACCGATGCGAACCTGATTTCCAGGTTTAGCCCCTCGCACATTTCTCTGAACTTGTCAGAGTCAGACTGCTTGCCATTGTCCGTGATGAATTCCCTTGGAACTCTGAAACGACAAACGATGTTTTTCCGAACAAACTTCTGCACTGTCGCTGAAGTGATCGCGCCGAGTGGTTCGGCCTCGATCCAACGCGAAAAGTATTCGATGGCCACAATTGCAAACTTGTATCCATTTCGTGCTACCGGGAATGGGCCAATGATGTCAAGCCCCCACCTGGCGAAGGGCCAAACTAGTGCGATCGGCTGTAGCTCATACTGCGGTGCGGATTGGCTTCGGCCATATCGCTGGCAGCTTTCGCACTTCTTGGCCTGCGCAACGCAAACTTTCAGCACAGTGGGCCAATATAGTCCCTGGCGAAACACCTTGGAGGCAACAGTTCTCGCGGCCTGGTGTGCCCCGCAGAGCCCCTGCTGTATTTCCTTTACCATTTCTTCGCCTTTGGAGAAGGAGATGCAGCAAAGCAGAGGTTGGAGCATTCCAGAGCGATACAGCTGCCCTGAAACCAGCTTGTACCGTCTGGCCCTAATTTGCAGGCGTTTCGCCTCCGCTTCGTCATCTGGAAGCCAGCCATCCCTGAGGTACTTCACGAACGGTGTTCGCCAGTCCTCTGGGTCTTCGCCCAGGTCTGTCTGGTCTATGGCCATGACATCCTCAGTTTCCTCGGGCATACTTGGTGCATACAGGATCTCGAAAAAGATGCCTGGCGAATGCGGTCCCCCGCAAGCGGCAGATTTCACGAGGGCGTCTGCCTCCTCATTCTGTCCTCTGGGCAGGTGTTCGACCGTTATCCTGGCGAAGCACTTTTCCATCGACCGAACAACCTCCAAATATCTTTTCATCCCTTCATCTTTTGCTTCAAAAGATTTATCAACTTGACAGGCCACCAGTTTGGAGTCTGTTCGGATGAGCAAGCGCCGAACCCCTAGCGCTTTTGCCTTTCTTAAGCCTAGCATCACCGCTTCGTACTCCACCGTGTTGTTGGTTGTGTCGAACTGCAGCCTTGCGGCATACCGAATCAGCACGCCCCTCGGCGAAATGAGCACGGCCGCGGGGCTCGCCCCCCTATGCGACCACGAGCCATCGGAGTGCATTGTCCAAGGCTGTTCGATGGGCTGTGGGTCGGGAGCGGACGCCGGTGTCCATTCGGCCACGAAATCGGCCAGGACTTAGGATTTGATGGCGGTGCGCGCCACGAAATGCAGGTCGAAGGGAGATAATTCTGCTGCCCAGTTGCTGAGTCTGCCAGAGATTACCTTGCTGAGTACTTCGCCCAGAGGATACTGCGAGGGCACTGTGATTTTATGGGCCTGAAAGTAGTGCTTGAGCTTGCGCGAAGCCATCACCAGGGCGTAAGCAAGCTTTTCCATCTCAATATACCTTGTCTTCACCCCTTGCAGGGCTTCGGAGATGAAGTACACCGGTTTCTGCCCTGATTCTGTCTCTTGGACTAGGACTGCACTTACCGCCACCGGTGAAGCCGCTAGGTATAACAACATTTCGCTTCCTGGTGTTGGACTGACCAGGGCGGGTGGGCTTTGCAAATATTGCTTTAGCTCTTCGAATGCAGCCTGGCATTCGGGAGTCCAGCTAAACTTCCCTGCGCCCCGGAGGGTCTTGAAAAATGGCATGCCCCTTTCGGCTGCTTTCGAGAAAAAATGACTGAGTGCCGCAATTCGGCCCGCGAGCTTTTGTACTTCACGTACGCTCGACGGTGGCCTCATTTGCTGAATTGCATCGATTTTCTCGAGGTTCGCCTCAATACCCCTTTCTGAAACAAGAAAACCCAACAACTTGCCCCGCGTGAACGCCACAAACACACTTCTCCGGGTTTATTTTCGTACCCGCAGCGCGCAAGTTGTCGAAGGTTTCTTATAAATCAGACGCATGGTCGAAAGCCTTGCGACTCTTTACGACGATGTCGTCGACATAGGCCTCCACTCGCCCCAGCTGCTTGCGAAGCACCTTGTACACCAGCCTGGCGAACGTTGCTCCAGCATTCCTCAGGCCGAAAGGCATCCTGAGGTGACAGAAAGTGCCCAATGGCGTGATGAAGGCTATCCTGGCGATGTCGTTCGGATTCATGTGGATCTGGTGATAGCCGGAGTAGGCATCCAAGAAGCTCATGAGCTCGCAGCCAGCCGTCGAATCGACCAGCTGGTCGATCCACGGCAAGGGGAAGTCATCCTTCGGGCAAACCTTGTTGAGGTCCGTGAAATCGACGCATATGCGCCACTTGCCGTTTGACTTCTTCACCAAGACCAAGTTCGCCAGCCACTCCGGGTGGTCGATCTCCCTGATCACCCCGGCCTTGAGAAGCTTCTGCACTTCGGCCTTCGCTGCCTCTTGGCGATCAGCGGACATCTTGCGTAGCTTCTGCTTTCTTGGCTTGGCGTCTGGCTTGACTGCTAGGCGATGCATGACGAATTCTGGCGAAACACCTCCCACTTCGCTGGGGCTCCAGGCGAAGATATCAATGTTTTCCCTGAGTACTTCTAGGATTTTCCTAGCTTCCTCTTCACCTAGATCGCCCCCCAGCTGGACAAACTTCGCCGGGTCCGCCTCGCTTACTTGCACTTTGATCACCTTGCCATGAGGGGCTAGCTTCGGCATGCGGTTAACGCGCGGTTCGGCCTCCACACTATGCACCGCCCTGCTGATCACGGCCAAGTCGCCTTTTGGTGTAGCAGGAGGTTGAAGCCCCTTGACGACAATTACCCCTGTCGGACCGGGCATCTTGAGCTTGAGGTAGTTGTGGTGGGAGATGGCTTCAAACTTGTTCAGGGTTGCACGGCCGAAGATGGCGTTGTAGCTGTACAGGATGTCGACGACGTCGAACAGTATCTGCTCTTCGCGCCTGTTTTCGCCCGTGCCGAAAGCAACCTTCAACCGCGCCTGGCCGAGAACTTGAACCGCCTCACCGCCGAAGCCGCGAAGCGAAGTCGACACTTGAGTGAGGGCCGAAGTCGGTAGCCCCATCCTGGCGTATGCCTCGGCGAAGATGACATCTGCCGAACTGTCTCCATCGACCAGAATCCGCCGGACTTCAAAGCTGGCCACCTCGGCCAAAATTACCAGGGGGTCTTGATGCGGAAACAGCAGTCCTTCGGCATCTTCTGGCCCGAAAGAAATTTGCTAGCCCACGTACTTTGGGACCCCTTCGCCCGTGGCAGTGATGTTATGCACCATTTGTAGCTGCAACTTTCTCTGCCGCTTCGATGGCTGGACGGGTGGATCAGCCCTTGTGATCACTTGGATGATTCGGCGCTGCATGTCTTGGTGCTGTTCGGCTGGAAATGACTGTTACCGGGCCGCCTCGCGAGGCGCTTCGACAGCGGCACCCTGATGCGGCCTTGGTTCTTGAGCATTGCTTCGCTGATGATTGTTTCGGCACTGCTCGGTGGTGTGCGTGGATCACCCATGATAGGTGCAATAGAGGTCCTTTCTGACTTTCTGGCGAACATCCTGCTGATGGCTACCGCCTTGCTGGACGTTGAACTCCTTGCGGAGGGCTTGTACTTCTTCGACAGCTATCACCGCCTTGCCTGTTCAGTCGGTCCTGAATTTCCTCCAGGTCATGGGAGCTTGGCCTTGTCTGGGCGGCTGCCCCTGGTTCGCTGGCTGGGGCTGGCGAACGGCGGGGGGAGCCGGTTCAGCGGCCTGTGCTTGCATCTGGGCCTGGGCCGCGGCGATGGAGGCTTTGTCGTGCTCGGCTTGAATCGCCTGCCTCCGCTTGGAGTCTTCTTCGCCCCTTGCGTACCCATCTATGATGCGAACCAGGTACTCGAGAGTTTGCGGCTCCTTGTTGGCGATCTTCCTTGTGAGTTCGCCCTCGAGCAGCCCGGCCGAAGCGACATTGATGACGGATGCTTCCGTTATATCCTGAACTTGGCACCGTGCTTGCGAGAAGCGACGCATGTACTCCCGTATCGATTCGCCCGGTCTCTGGCGGATGCCAAGCAAATGCTGCTGCGTCTTCGGCTCCTCATAGGTGCCTCAAAAGTTAAGGATAAAAACATCGTGCAATTGCTCACATGAGTAAATGCTATTGGATGGTAGATTGAAATACCAAGAACGGGCAATGCCGTCCAGAGCGAGATGGATTACCTTCACCTTAGTATTTTCGTCGACGTGAGCGGCCTCGATCGTGGACTCGTAGATTGAGAGGAACTCTTTTGGGTCTGTTTCGCCCGAGTATCACGGAACGGGTGGGAATTTCAACTGAGGTAGGATTGGACAGTTTTTGCTTCCCCCGCTCAGCGGCAGCCCCTTTTCGCCCTCGGCCTTACCCATGACGCCCTGCAGCGAAGGCCCGCTCGGCTGCGAATACGGCGTGGCGAAGGGCGAGGTGATGGCCTGGGGGTGCGGCTGGGCTGCGACGTTCGGTGGCCCACTTCCGAACGGTGGCACTTGGGTGGTGTTGTAGAAGTCGAACTGTGGCCCCTGACCCCAGGGTGAAGCCCCCGGCCCGGGCTGCTTCGACGGCAGCCACCCTGGCGCGCCTTGGCTGGGGCCTCCCTCCGGTTGGGCCGAAGGGGTTGTGCTTGAGATGTTGTGGGGTTGATTGAGCTGCTGAAGGAAAGCCTGAAGCTGCGCTTGCAGGGCCGAAGCCCCCTCCGCCACTGCTTGTGGCATTTGACCAGGTGGCGAAGAGTGTATTTGGATTGCAGCCAGCCGAACCTGCGGCCGTGCGTCGGGAAGTGGGTGCGCTACTGCGGCTGAAGGCTGGCTCGGGAAGCACACTGGTCCTTGTGCGGCCTGTGGCGGAGGGGCTTGTACCGGCGCTTGCTGATAGGCTTGAGGCGGGATGTAGCCTGCCGAGTACTGGAGGATAGGGGCTGGAGCGATCTTGGCTTGCCGGCGCCGCTTCATATGCCTGCTGCTGCTCCTGCATCTAGCGAAGCATGTCTTGGAGTCGCGCCATGTTCTGCCGCATGGCCTCCATGCTTGCTTCGTCTTGCGCGTCGTGGTTGGGGTCGGCTTGCACAGCGACAAGCGTGGTCGAAGTCAGCTGAGTTATCGAAGGGATCTCCGGCAGCTGCTCCGCCGAAGTTGGTGGTTGCAGCGCGGGCGCCGAAGCTGACGGCGCTACCCCCACTTCGGTGGGCGCCGAAGGCTCCGCGCCATCGTCGGCGGCCATCTCCTCTTCTACTAAGCTCTCCTTTGGGTTCGCAACCCTCTCCTTTGAGACCTTCTTTGGTGGCATTCGCTCTCAGTGGTTTCGCTCAGAGGTCCCCACGGTCGGTGCCAGCTGTTGTCGAAACGACAACTGCGTACGTCGAAGGACGTGGATACTCAACAGTTGTTGGGAAAGTAAAGTGTATTAAATTTTGTATCAAAAAATGGGATCCCCTTTACATGGCCCTAGGTGGCTATTTATAACCCCATTACAGATCCCCTTATCAGGGTTTAGGGCTATTACAGGGGGAATTTACATGGTCACCCTCATAAAGGGGCCCCTACATGGTTATTCAATGTAATTAAGGTGTATGGGCCCTCAATGGGCCGCCTGGCAACTTCTGGCCCATTGGTCAACGGGCCGGGGTGACTGGGCCGGCCCACTGGATCTCCTTGGATTGGTCCCGTCATGGCGAAGTCATCCTCCTTCGGCGCACGCCTTCGCCTTGCAGTCTTCGCCCAGACCGGCAGGGACCTGTTGTAACTCTTCGCCCATCGCCCCCTTCGCCCTGATGTCTTCGCCACGGGGCTTCACCTCGAGGGGTCTTTGGACCTAGAGTTCGGATCCTTGCTGCTTGGCTAGTTTCGGCAGGCTTGGTCGAAGGGGCCTCATGGCATACTGCCAACAGTCGATACAGCCGATATTGGTTAAATTGGGTACGTAATCAATGTCGGATTCAGAAGAAGGGCTTCAATGATATTGTCAGACAAGGAATAGAGTCCAAGATAGGCAATTGTATCTATTAATTAGGATTTTATGTAAATACCTTAGAGATATTTCTGGTAAGAGCCCGCCTAAGGGACTTGTTTGTCGATTAGAGTTGTGTTATGGAAAAATGAGTCGTGTCCATCATGGACAAGTTTGTATATTCGGGTAGAAATGTAAGCCCGAGGTCTTGTAAATAATTAATATCAGTTGAATCCAATTTCGGTGCATCGCCACCTTTTCTTATTACTTTGTTTCAATGAGTTGTTGCTTTCGAGTCGAGCTGCATCGGTTTCGATCTTTGACAATGAGGTAATTACTTGTGATGGCGGTTTGCTTTCTCGGGATTAGTGGTTACATCTTTGATGACATTCTAATCTTGATCATGTAATCCGTCGAGTTATCATATATGTTATATAATCTAGATTGACAATACTTTCTACTGGCATCGGCCAACCTCTATATAGGGTTTTGTCGAAAACGGCTAGATTGAGTTGTTGGCTTGGATTATATAGTATATCTACCATCCTGAAAAGGCAATCATTGGCTTGATTATCTAGGTATTATGCTTCTTTTTATACGTAGTGTTGCATCAGTTAAGTTTGATCTACTAAATCATGCTTAGAATCATAATCTCTAGCCTGCTTTATGGTTGCTAATAAGGATAGTATCGGAGTTTCAGCCGATCTTTTCAGGTATAATTGTTTTGCATAGTTTTATGCTTTTTTAATGTAGTATACATGCCCCTTAAGTCAGGATCTTAGCTAATATAAATAAATATATTGATTTTACTGCCAACCTGATTGACGGTAATTGGATATATTTTTTACAAGAGAATATCCTAGTATAAGGTAGTATCGGAGCTATAGCCGATACATGCTTAAATTTGATCATCGGCTATGATATAAACACATATAATCGTTATTTCATGTTACCTTAGATCTGGGCAATTTATATTGTCTCGGCTAAGTCCGATTTATCCCTTAGATCTAGGTAATAATGATTTATAGATTATGTAGTGTTAATACTAACAGCCGGTGGACCAAATTTAGAGTTGATCTGTTATTAAATATGCCTTACAGCCAATTCACTAGACAATGCATCGGCTAGGTTACATCACGATATGACATCAGCTGTCTAGCCGATCAATTGTTGTTTACTAATAAAACTTTAATAAAACTTGCATGCATCATCTTGTTGATTGCAGGATCAAATTAACTAGCATGCCCTTGAACCCGAAAGCAACTTTTGGACCTGCACTAGAGTAAAGCAAATCTCTCAGACCAGTGTGTGTTTTTGCATCAACATAAGGGTAACCCTAGAAACTTACGGGATTCAAGAGATAATTCCGTTGCATTATATATGTAATATACCAAAACTATAGGGTTTAAGAATTTCTTACAAAATACTTGAAGGCCAACCTTTCCACTTTTGTGATCCTAAAATTTTATTTTTAAACCTAGGTTAGGTCAACCCAACAATTACATATAGGGGCTAATTAAATCTTTTCCTTTCCAAATGAAAATGAAATTTGAGTAACAAAGTGTAAACATGTATGTTGTCGAATGGACAACTATGCCACATCGTAAGGCGTGGTTCTCTCAACAGTAGTTGGAGTGTAAAAGCAATTGTATTGATTCGTAAAATTTTTTTGGGGATCCCCCATTACATGGCCCTAGAGGTCTATTTATAGCCTTAGCACAAGCTTACACCTTCTAGGGTTTAGGTTTACAGGGATTTTATATGGTTGCCCTTATGAAAGGGACATTTACAAGGGTACGCAGTGTCATTTGCACATATGGACCTTTAATGGGCCAATAGGCTGGGCCTGGTCTATGGCGAATGGGCCTAAAAGGCCGGGGGAGGCCTGTTGGGCCTCCTTGATGCCGAACTCGTCATGGCGAAGTCTTTGTAGTTCGCCATATGCCCTTCGCCCGAGATGCCTTTACTTGCGGAGTACCGACGCGGCTTTCCAGCCTTCGCCATCTTCGCTTATGGCTTTCACCATAGGGCTTCGCTCGAATGGTCTTGGCGTTTTTGGCTTGAATCCTTGCTGGTATTATGGTTTCGGCAGGTCCGGCCGAAGGGCTTCATGGCATGCCTCCAACAAGCCTCTTACGGGCAAGGGTGAGTAAGAAGCTTCGGCCGATACCGTGCAAACTATACGGTATAGCATGAGGCACCCCTTTCGGCCGATGTTCCTACCGAAACCTCTTTTTTAAAAATTGATGCCGAAAAAATATGAACACTGGTGTTCACCTTTTGAGAATGGCAAAGTTGTATTATGACACTGGGTGATTATATTTTGCCAAGTTTTTCTGTTTTGCGCAATTCTTCACTTGTATTTTTTTCCTTCCCCTTTTCCCTATTGTTTTAGCGGGGATTTCACCGAAGGTCATGCGTTCGGCCCCCTTTCGGGGATTGGCGAAAAGAATTGTTGACTTTTCATCTTTCGACTTCCGTTTTCGGCTTGTAGCATTTTGCGCTAGGAAAAACGCTTGTGTTTTGCGTTAGTCGAATGTAACGGCGTTCGGTATCTTTATTCTGAAACAAACTATCGCGGTTTCAACGTTCGGCAAGCTTTGGCCGATTCATTTCGCCCCCAGGCGTTTTCGTTGATCAAGCGTTTGCCTTTTATGTAGCTATGTGGTTGTCAAAATGGCAAATTGAGGCGAAGACATCCTGGTCGAACCTTAGAGGATTACGACCGGTGCCACATCCAGCGCCGCGAAGACATTGCCACACTTTGGTTAGACTTCGAAATGACTAATAGTCAAGCTGCTATCGCTTGACGTCGGTGTGTATTTCGCCTCCTTCCCCCTTAAAGTCGTGTACAATGAGAAACCGTGTTCGCCAGACTTAGTATGGGCAAGGCGAAAATGTCCTGAAACAGACGATGTAACATCTTATAATGCTCCTTTGTATAATATGTATGTGCTTTTGCCTGTTGGAGGTTGTGCGTGTTTTTAAGTTTCTTATCACTATCATCGCATTTTGTAACTTGTACGTTCAGAAGGGCGAAGCGTGTCGGCCCCCTTGCGTGTTAGTGAAAGGAATTCACATTGACTTTTCAGCCCTCATCATTCGCTCTCGACTTTCGGCATACGTGTCCAGAAACGCTTAAGTATTTGCATAAGTCGAGTGTAGCGATGATCGGTATGTTTTCCGAAAACGAGCTGTCGCGGTTTCAACGTTCGGCAAGCAGTGCTTGGGCCGATTCGTATCGCCCCCCTGGCATTTTCGTTGATCAAAAGTTTGCCTTGGGGTTTTTCCATGAAATATCATACACAAAAAAGGCAAAGACACCCATGTATATTTTTATATGTCCGAGCGCCAGTTTGCCATTTCCCAAGGTCGATACAGCATAGTCCCCGTTTTCCTTTCGTCACCGCTTAAAAGTTTTGTTGATTTAACAACTAGCGATGTAGAAAATGCTCAAGGGGGTAGTCCTTCGTCATTGAGAACTGCTTTTGCAGATGAATCAGAGGTAGAGTCCGAGTGCCCTTTGGCGGGCAATGGTATTGTGGCGAAGGGCATGGGCGTGGCGAAACATCTTCGCCCCTAGCCCTTGGCACCGTACCTTACTGGTATTGTGGCAAAGGGCATAGGTATGGCGAAAGGCTCCAGAGGCTAGGGTGGCTTCGTAGGCCCCCAACTTGGAGGCAACTTATTTTCGCCCCCAGCCCTTGACGCCGTACCTTACTGGTACTATGGCGAAGGGTATGGGTGTGGCGAAACCTATTCGCCCCCAGCCCTTGGCGCAGTACCTTATTAGTACTGTGGCGAAGAGCGTGTGTCTGGCGAAACCTATTCACATCCAGCCCTTGGCGCTTTAGCTTATTGGTAGTGTGGCGAAACCTATTCGCCCCTAGCACTTGGCGCCGTACCTTATTGGTAGTGTGGCGAAGGGCGTGGGTTTGGCGAAATCTCTTCGCCCCCAGCCCTTGGCGTTGTATCTTATTGGTATTGTGGCGAAAGGCGTGGGTGTGGCGAAACCTCTACGCACCCAGCCGTTGGCACCGTATCTTATTGGTACTGTGGCGAAGGGCGTGGGTGTGACGAAACCTATTTGCCCCGTGCCCTTGGCGCCGTACCTTATTGGTACTGTGGCGAAGGGCGTGGGTGTGGCGAAACCTATTCGCTCCCAGCCCTTGCGTCGTACCTTACTGGTATAGTGCCGAAGGGCATGGGTATGGCGATAGGCTTCCGGAGGCTCGGGTGGCTTCGTATCCCCCCAGCTTGGAGGCAACTTATTTTCGCCCCCAGCCCTTGACGCCGTACCTTATTGGTACTATGGCGAAGGGTATGGGTGTGGCGAAACCTATTCGCCCTCAGCCCTTGGCGCCGTACCTTATTGGTAGTGTGGCGAATGGCATGGGTATGGCCAAAGGCTCCAAAGGCTATTGTTGCTTCGTAGCCCCCCAGGTTGGAGGCAACTTATTTTCGCCCCCAGCCCTTGACGCCGTACCTTATTGGTACAATGGCGAAGGGTATGGGTGTGGCGAAACCTATTCTCCCCCAGCCCTTGATGCCGTACCTTATTGGTAGTGTGGCGAAGGGCGTGGGTTTGGCGAAACCTCTTCGCCCCTCGCCCTTTGCACCGTACCTTATTGGTACTGTGGCGAAGGGCGTGGGTGTGGCGAAACCTCTTCTCCCCCAGCCCTTGCCGCCGTACCTTACTGGTATTGTGGCGAAGGGCATGGGTATGGCGAAAGGCTCCAGAGGCTAGGGTGCCTTCGTAGCCCCCCAGCTTGGACGCAACACATTTTCACCCCCAGCCCTTGACGCCGTACCTTATTGGTACTTTGGCGAAGGGTATGGGTGTGGCGAAACCTATTCGCCCCGAGCCCTTGACACCGTACCTTATTGGTAGTGTGGCGAAGGGCGTTGGTTTGGTGAAACCTCTTCGCCCCCAGCCCATGGCGCCGTACCTTATTGGTAGTGTGGCGAGGGGCGTGGGTTTGGCGAAACCTATTCGTCCCCAGCCCTTAGCGCCGTACCTTATTAGTAGTGTGGTGAAGGGCATGGGTTTGGCGAAATCTCTTCTCCCCCAGCCCTTGGCACCGTACCTTATTGGTACTGTGGCGAAAGGCGTGGGTGTGGCGAAACGTCTTCGCCCCCAGCCCTTGGCGCCGTACCTTATTGGTACCGTGGTGAAGGGCGTGGGTGTGGCGAAACCTATTCGCCCCCTGCCCTTGGCGCCGTACCTTATTTGTACTGTGGCGAAGGGCGTGGGTGTGGTGAAACCTATTCGCTCCCAGCCCTTGGCGCCGTACCTTACTGGTATTGTGCAGAAGGGCTTGGGTATGGCGAAAGGCTTCCAGAGGCTCGGGTGGCTTCGTAGCCCCCCAGCTTGGAGGTAACTTATTTTCGCCTCCAGCCCTTGACGCCGTACCTTATTGGTACTATGGCGAAAGGTATAGGTGTGGCGAAACCTATTCGTCCCCAGCCCTTGGCACCGTACCTTATTGGTACTGCGGCGTAGGGCGTGGGTGTGGCGAAACCTTTTCGCCCCCAGCCCTTGGCGCCGTACCTTATTGGTATTATGGCGAATGGCGTGTGTTTGGCGAAACCTATTCACATCCAACCCTTGGCGCTTTACCTTCTTGGTACTTTGGCGAATGGTATGGGTGTGGCGAAACCTATTCGTCCCCAGCCCTTGGCGCCGTACCTTATTAGTACTGTGGTGAAGGGCGTGGGTTTGGCGAAATCTCTTCGCCCCCAGCCCTTGGCACCGTACCTTATTGGTACTGCGGCGAAAGGCGTGGGTGTGGCGAAACGTCTTCGCCCCCAGCCCTTGGCGCCGTACCTTATTGGTACCGTGGTGAAGGGCGTGGGTGTGGTGAAACCTATTCGCTCCCAGCCCTTGGCGCCGTACCTTACTGGTATTGTGCAGAAGGGCTTGGGTATGGCGAAAGGCTTCCAGAGGCTCGGGTGGCTTCGTATCCCCCCAGCTTGGAGGCAACTTATTTTCACCCCCAGCCCTTGACGCCGTACCTTATTGGTACTATGGCGAAGGGTATGGGTGTGGCGAAACCTATTCGCCCTCAGCCCTTGGCGCCGTAACTTATTGGTAGTGTGGCGAATGGCATGGGTATGGCGAAAGGCTCCAGAGGCTAGGGTGGCTTCGTAGCCCCCTAGGTTGGAGGCAACTTATTTTCGCCCCCAGCCCTTGACGCCGTACCTTACTGGTACAATGGTGAAGGGTATGGGTGTGGTGAAACCTATTCGCGCCCAGCCCTTGAGGCCGTACCTTGTTGGTAGTGTGGCGAAGGGCGTGGGTTTGGCGAAACCTCTTCGGCCCTAGCACTTTGCGCCGTACCTTATTGGTACTGTGGCGAAGGGCGTGGGTGTGGCAAAACCTTTTTGCCCCCAGCCCTTGGCGCCGTACCTTATTGGTACTGTGGGCGTGGGTTTGGCGAAACCTCTTCGCCGCCAGCGCTTGGCGTCGTACCTTAGTGGTATTGTGGCGAAGGGCATGGGTATGGCGAAAGGCTCCAGAGGCTAGTGTGGCTTCGTAGCCCCCCAGCTTGGAGACAACATATTTTTGTCCCCAACCCTTGACACCGTACCTTATTGGTACTATGGCGAAGGGTATGGGTGTGGCGAAACCTATTCGCCCCTAGCCCTTGGCGCCGTACCTTATTGGTAGTGTGGCGAAGGGCGTGGGTTTGGTGAAACCTCTTCGCCCCCAGCCCTTGGCGCCGTACCTTATTGGTACTGTGGCGAAGGGCGTGGGTGTGGCGAAACCTCTTCGCCCCCAGCACTTGGCGTCGTACGTTATTGGTAGTGTGGGGAAGGGCGTGGGTTTGGAGAAAGGCTCCCATTTCGCCTTTTGGTCTGGGTATCCCCACGGACGGCGCCAGCTGTTGTCGAATGGACAACTATGCCACGTCGAAAGGCATGGTTCTCTCAACAGTAGTTGGAGTGTATAAGCAATTTATTGATTCGTAAAATTTTTTTAGGGATCCCCCATTACATGGCCCTAGAGGTCTATTTATAGCCTTAGCACAACCTTACACGTTCTAGGGTTTAGGTTTACAGGGGATTTTACATGGTTTCCCTTATGAAAGGGACATTTAAATGGGTACGCGGTGTCATTTGCACATATGGGCCTTTAATGGGCCGATAGGCTGGGCCTGGTCTATGGCGAATGGGCCTAAAAGGCCGGGGGAGGCCTGTTGGGCCTCCTTGATGCCGAACTCGTCATGGCAAAGTCTTTGTAGTTCGCCTTATGCCCTTCGCCCGAGATGCCTTTACTTGCGGAGTACCGACGCGGCTTTCCAGCCTTCGCTATCTTCGCTTATGGCTTTCACCATAGGGCTTCGCTCGAATGGTCTTGACGTTCTTGGCTTGAATCCTTGCTGGTACTATGGTTTCGGCAGGTCCGGCCGAAGGGCTTCATGGCATGCCTCCAACAATGTATATGCATATAGAGCATGGTTAGGTTTGTGTCCGTGTGTGTATGTTGGGTATGAATCTAAACTTGAACAACATCACCTCAGGTCAAGAAGTGTTCAAATATGAATTTTATAAATTGCTCAAATGCATTTCTATAAATAACACACCTATAAAGAAAGGATAGACTAGATGAATTACTAAAAATCATTGATACATAATTAAATCTTGACAAAATTTACATGAATACTATCCAATGTATACAACTCACTGTAATCTTAGTCATATTTTATCACTTAATTTGATACCTCAAATAAATTGGTCAAAGTAGTCAAAAACTAGGTTAATTCTAAACACTAAATCAGCTAAAACCATACTTCACCAAAATATGCATTAAACTGCATGGAAGTGTATAAGGTAAATAATTTATTCAAATACTAGATTATTTATCACACAAGAATATTATTTTTCCAGAATTTATTTCCGTGGTTTCGATCTCTTAAAAATTCAAGCTAGATTCTACCGAGCCTGTCTTCTTTCTTTTCCTGAGAG
The DNA here is from genome assembly GCA_000573905.2 of Oryza punctata. Classification (NCBI taxonomy): domain Eukaryota; kingdom Viridiplantae; phylum Streptophyta; class Magnoliopsida; order Poales; family Poaceae; genus Oryza; species Oryza punctata. The sequence goes on along the minus strand of CM002491.2, from coordinate 9,896,804 downwards.
CAAACTACACATAATCTTTATATGAAACCAAAGAAAATGGAATCTTGGAACATCCATCTGCCCCAAAAAAAATGCATTCTAATTTATCATGTTCACAAATTAAACTATAGATATACAAAATAGAGGAGAAAGAGATAACTCTGAAAATACGTAGAAATCGATTTTCACTCAATGTCTCACCTATACCCTTCACTCCACCCTAGCCTTTCACACCCTGGACCCACTTGGCAGCCTCTCCGGTTTGCCCTCACCCTGTCCATTCATCCAGCTGGCCAGGAACTCGAGTAAGAGATGAGGGAGCACGCTCAACGCAGGACGCATGTATGCGACTTGTCAACCACCAAACTCCTTCCTCTCGCCGTCCTCTTCTCCCAGCTCCATCGCCACCACTCACACTCTTCTCCAATGCTGAGTAAACCGAGGCAGAGAGCTTCAGCTCTCCCTCTCCACCTCTCTCTCGTCACCGGCCACCGAGAAGAAGGACGCCGCCGATCGCCAACGAGCCGTCTTAATCCCTATCTAATTCACGTTCTACTATTTTCTCACCATGCCGATCAAATCTTCTTTTCACACCCCCTCGATATGTGCAGCCAATTGACGGGAACGCAACCTCGCCCACGAGAGCTCCGCAGCACGCACAGAGCACCGCCGCCATGATGTCGTTAATGTTCCGGCCTCCATGGGCAAGCCGATGTAGGGATACGCGTAGGCTACGATAGCATAAAACAAGATTTTCCTACCACGTAAACCAGGAACCATGCAAGTATGAGATCATAGATCGTTACCACTCGACGTGCGGTGCAGCGGAAGTATGCGCTAAGGAGCCGAAGGAATCCTCGTGATGTAGCGCGCGCCAATGTAGAGGAAGTACTCGATCGCAGCAGCTCGACTTTCTTCTCCTTGTACGTTCTCCTCACCGTGCTCCCACGCCAATCAGCACCGCAAGACAGCGGCGTCTCCACCGGTATCCACACGTCCAGGGAAGGAACACCACGTGCAGATGTGCTAGCACCCGCACGCGGCTAGGGTTTGCTCGTGGAGGGGAGTGGCGGCTAGGGTTTCACGTGGCGTGATGTGTTAATACCGCCGGCCACACCCCCTCACGTATATATAGGAACCACGTCTGGGCCTCCGAGGCCCATAGGAGTCCTACTCGGATCACTATCCGAATTGAGTGCATATTGGATCTCCACCCAATCCCTTTAAGCGTGCGACCCTGTAGGTTCATGCACACTCTGGTGCAACCCGAAAACTCCTTTTCGGTCCACGCGTCAACAGCGGCCCCTAGCAGAACATATTGACCCACCGAGCATACATAAAGATCATACCGGCTGAACCTTTAGTGTTTACTTGTATGAACCCCTTTGCCTCACGATATCGATTAAGCTCAAGGCTAGATATGTGCCATCCTCTAATAGCTCAATCATTCACTCGATTCTTGATAGATTATATAACCTGCGATTGACTCCTCAATCACTTTTGGCATGGCCATGCACTTCCATAATCTATATCATCGAGGGGCCCAGAGATATCTCTCCATAGGAGGGACAAATCCCATCTTGATTATTCATATCCCACTACATGTTTCATAACACACCCGAAGACTACTTTTATAACTACCCAGTTACGGAATAGCGTTTAGCAGTCCCTAAGTAAGTCACTACACATGTTGGAAACCATGATAATCTCGGGTCTAAGAATTCTATACCAACACTAATCGAGACCACTGATGGCAGTACACAAATAGTTCTTGTATTGTCTCATGTCGGGTCTATCCAACAACATGTGTCCACATTATCAATTTGGTATCTCCATACCATGATCCATGAGACATGATCATCAATCAATACATGTGCTGATCATTTAACGATATTTGTTCCACATATGATATTTGATGAGGGATCCTTTTAAAATAGCAACATATAACATAAAGAGTCTCATAAATGAATCACATATTCATTAGCCAATAATGAGGTATCTATTTCAAGGAACAATATCAGATAAATATGTAAACATACTATGTGATACAATCATCTCTATGATTGCCTCTAGGGCATATCATTAACAGTGTCCCACTTGCACTAGAGTCAATCACGCACGTATCTAATACTCATTGCACTAGTGTGTGCCTCATGCTTAGGATGAGGGAGTGGCTTCGTCAATGGATCTGCAATGTTCAAATCCGTGTATATTTTGTATATCTTCGCATCTACTCTATCCACTATCTCGCGAATGAGGTGATACCGCCGTAAAATATGCTTGGACTTTTGATGTGATCTAGGCTCCTTGGCTTGCGCAATGGCCCCACTATTATCGCAATAGAGGTCCATAGGACTGAGAGCACTAGACACCACACCCAGTTGAGAAACAAATTTATTTATCCAAACAGCCTCCTTTGCTGCTTCAGAAGCGACAATGTACTCGGCTTCTGTTGTAGAGTCAACAAATGTATCTTGCTTGGAACTCTTCCAACTCACAGCGCCGCCATTCAGGCAGTACACAAATCCAGACTGCGATCTAAGATCATCTTTGTCGGTTTGGAAGCTAGCATCGGTGTAACCATTTATAACAAGGTCTTCCTCTCCTCCATAGACTAGGAACATATTCTTAGTTCATCTCAAGTACTTTAGGATATTCTTTACAGCAATACAGTGACTCTCACCTGGATCTGATTGGTATCGGCTTGTTGCACTAAGTGCATATGAAACATCTGGATGTGTACATAGCATACCATACATTATAGATCCAATTGCCGAAGCATATGGAATCACACTCATCTTGTTCCGCTCATCAGTTGTTTGAGGACACTGATTCTTGCCAAGATTAATGCCATGTGACATTGGCAGGAAAACTTTCTTGGAGTCTTGCATGTTGAACCTCTTCAACACTTTGTCAATGTATGTACTCTGACTTAATCCAATTAGCCTCTTTGATCTATCTCTATAGATCCTTATGCCCAGAATGTATACTGCTTCCCCTAAGTCCTTCATTGAAAAACTATTTTTCAATGATGTCTTAACGGATTCAAGCATAGGAATATCATTCCCAATCAACAATATGTCATCTACATATAAGATCAGAAACACCGCTTCCACTAGTCTTTTTGTATACACAAGGCTCTTCTTCGTTTTTGACAAAGCCCAACGCCTTGACCACTTCATCAAAACGAATATTCCAACTCCGAGATGCTTGTTTCAACCCATAAATGGATTTCGTAACTTGCATATCTTTTTAGCTGATTGTGGATCAACAAATCCCTTGGGTTGTGTCATGTACAAATCCTCATCCAGATTTCCATTGAGGAAAGCTGTTTTGACATCCATTTGCCATATCTTATAATCGAAATAGGCAGCAACCGCTAAAACTATCCGAATAGATTTCAGCATGGGGAATGGTGAGAAAGTTTCATCATAATCATGTAAGGACCCCCGTTTTACAACAGGAATCACTCGTGTATTCTGTGCCATTTCCCTGGATTAAGTAGTTTGGCACACACGATACATAGTTGAATTACCAAAAGCGCATACATATGCGTCGAGTACGAATCATTGCATCATAGGTCCGAAGGCATTGTCTTCGAATAAAGGACCAAATGGCCCGGAATACATTCCAAAAACAGAATATAGATAAGCAGCAGAACGAATGCAGCGGCATCGCCATTGCCACAGGCAACGACCATGTCTAGACCTAGTGGGCACCCTCTTCCTCCGCATCCTCCTCGTAGTAGGCGTATGGATCCTCCGCGGTGTCATCTTCGACTTCTGATTGAGTTTATAATTGAAAGGGTGAGTACCAACCGTACTTAGCAAGTCACCACGGCAACAGTGCATATGACAAGTTTTATCCAAGGCAAGGCATAGGTTCTTTTGCATGAAGCTAGTTTTGCAATTCTTTTCACAAACCTAGGACTTAGCATAACAGATCAAGTTTTAATACCAGAGTTTACTTTAAACAACGACGGTTCTGTCCACCATCCATTATGATCCCAAGGATAGCTTCCCGTTATTGGTTCGTCATGGTTTTCTGTGGATGTCCACCTTCCCTCCTCTCAGGAAGTGGCTCCTTCAGCATAAAAATCATCATGCATTATCCTATCCCACACAAGTTAAGAATTTAGAGTCTAGCCAAGTGTGAGACATGTTCCGGTGCTCAGTATACGCGAGCACGGCTATTCGAATAGATTGATTTACTCACACTGCAGTGGATATACACTTTACCCGTACTCCGCGACTGCCCAACACATGAGCCTCGTCCCAACACATGAGACGCGTCACGGCAAAGCCTTTCGATAACCTTGCATTGGCAGTACCCGCTCCATGAACTATCATCCTCATGCACTCTAGGCGTATCTGTTTCTAGCAGTGAGAGGAGTTCTGGCGCTCCCGGGAAGGGAAGTCTCACACGCACGTAAAGTTTATAGTTTAAGTTTAGATTCTCACTCTCACACACGTGGCAGTCCTACCAATGGCGACACCGACGTAGGGCACGCATCGCGGCCCTACCTCAACGGCTGCCCCACCGTAGCGCACCTGCCTCACACACGGGGGTGAACCATCTATGCAAGGATACTGCCTCTGCTCGGCTATCTAGTCCGCTAGGTCTATACCCATCCAAAAAGTACGGTTGTACGAGGGTCGTTTCTTGCTTAACTTCATGGCTCGGTCCTTAACTGACCGGGGACGGTACTAGCCTTTTCCAGATACCACCCAAATCCACCATCCGCCCCAGTCGAAAACAGTTGCATAATTTTATTTCTCCTTTCACAAATCATGTCATCAACATCATGGCAATGTGGCGGTCATGTCTCCACATGCCGCATCTCAATTACCTTCCCAAAAGTAATTGCCCAAGCATATAGCATTTTGATAATTATGAGTATGCATGATTCTAGAATAGCATTTCTAAGCATTTGTCATAATTGACTAGGGACTCATACGTAAACATGGTTACAAGGGGATATGGGGTAAACCTTAGTTGACAAATAAGTGACTAAATATTCGCAATGAATAACTAAATGGATAACTCGATTAACGGGTAAAAACTAACTAACGAACCAACTAAATAGACATCTAAATAGTCAACAGATCGCTGCGATTTATTTCGTAGACGCTTTAGAAAAGACCGACGATTAATCCTCCGTTTAATATGCATATATATATATATAACTCAGTAAATAATTATCTAAATAAATAGCTAGTTAAATAACTTGCTAAAGGAATTACTAATTAAATGAACAAATCGCAAATAATCTCGATGTATTTTTCTTCAACCCCTAAAAATGATCTACGATTAAATCGCCAACCAATAGATATATATATATATATATCCGTATATATATATTAAAATTTTCCCTCCTAACATCCTAAATTTTCTTTCCTAGGTTTTATTTTATTTTCCCTTTTTCTTTCCTTTCCTATTTTCTTTTTCTCTCCCCTCTCTCTTCTTTCCTCTTTTTTTTTCTCTCTCTTTTTCTTTTCTCTCTCTTCTTTCTCTGTTCTGCCTCCCCCTCTCTCCTTCCTTCTTCTTCCTTCTTTCTTCTTCCTCCTATGCTTTCTCTCCCTCTACCGCCTCTCTCTCTGCTGTCTCTCTCTCTACCCTGGCTTGGTCGACAGGCGGCACGGCGGCGAACGATGGCGAGGTGGCATACCGGATGGTGGGGGGCGTCGTCGGCGCAGCGGCAGCAGGACGGTGAGAACGGCGTGGTGGCCAGCACGGTGGGGAAAAGAGGAGGAGAGGGAGGGCTCCGGTGGTGTGGGGAGGAAAGAGGAAGGGCGCGGGCGCCCCTTTATAGCGCGGGGGAGGGCGCGGAGGTGGCCGACGCCGTGCGGTGGGCGCGGCATTCGGCAACGTGTGCGCGGCGCGGGAGAGGCGGCAACGTGCGCGGGCGGCAGCGACGACGTGGCGACGTGCGCAGGCGATGACGTGCACGGGCGGCAGCGGCACGGGGCGCATGGGCGCGCGCGGGGCACGAGGCACGGCGCGGCCACGGGGGGGGGGGGGGGGGGGGGGGGCGACGTGCGCGGCGGCGGGGCGACAGCGGCCCGGGCGCGGCAGCAGCGGCACGGGGCGCTAGGGCGCGGCGGCGGCGCAGGGCACAAGGGCGCGGCGGCGGCGGGCGGCAACGTGCGCGCGGCGGCTGGCGGTTGGCGCGCGTGCAGGCGGGCGGGGATGCGACGTGCGCGCGGCGCACGTGCGGCTCAAGGCGCGCGGCAGCGGGTGATGGCGACGGTGATGTGATGGCAGGCACGGACCGAGCCCGTGGTGTGCTATGAACAGTGCACTTTAGGATTTAATAGATTTTTAGGGTTTTAGTTGATTTAAAAATTGAGGAAAAATGCAATTTAAATTTGTACTTTCACCTAAGCATTTGAGTGAAAATTTTAAGTATTCCAAAGTGATTTTGCCCAAAATTTAATATCGCCCATTATTTAATATTTATTATAGATTATTTCATGTTTTGTCACCTAAAACCTCCTATGTTTTGGAATTTATTTACATTCACCCACAAATAAATTCGTGACATTTAATTAGAATATTCTCCTCACTAAAATTTTGCCTCAAAATATATCCTAGTTTGTTTTTCTTAATTGTCCACTTAGTTGATTTTCGTTTTAGGGTTCGCGCCTAAGTAGATTTGATAAATCTGAGCTTTGCAATTAAAGATCCGAATAAACGAGCGATCAAACGCAGCATGATGCAACTTAATTTAAAAGTTTTGAAATTTCGTATTCTAGTGTTTCGTATTCGATGGTCGAATTTTCAGGGCGTCACAAACCTACCCCCTTAAATAAATCTCGTCCTGAGATTTCTTACCGGTCGTCGAGTAGATGCGGATACTCAGTCTTCATGAACTCTTCGCTTTCCCAAGTAGCTTCATCCTCCGTGTGATTACTCCATTGTACTTTGTACATACGCCTCACTTTGGTTCAGGGTCCCCTTTTCGGCCTCATCCAAGACCTTCACAGGATGTTCCGGATACGTGAGGTCATTACCGATGTGGATTTCTTCTAACGGGGCTTGCTCTTCTGGTACTCTCAGGCACTTCTTTAACTGTGAGACATGGAAAACCGGGTGTACATCGGAAATATTCTCCGGTAGCTGCAACTGGTAGGCAACTTCTCCTCGTCTAGCGATTATCTTGAACGGTCCTACATACCTTGGTGCTAGCTTTCCCTTGCCTTTAAACCTTTTTGTACCTCTCAGCGGAGAGACCTTCAGGTATATGTAATCTCCTTCCTTAAATTCTAGGTCCCTTCTTCGAGTGTCTGCGTAACTCTTTTGACATGACTGTGCCACCTTTAGTCGGTCAAGGATTAGTCGAACCTTCTCTTCAGCCTCTCTGATTATATCCGGTCCGAATACGGCACGTTCTCCGGTCTCGGACCACATCAACGGGGTATGGCACCATCGACCAAATAATGCCTCATTTGGTGACATCTTTAAGCTAGCTGGGTAGCTGTTGTTGTAGGAGAACTCAGGGTAAGGTAGACATCTTTCCCAGTCCTTGCTAAAGTCCAATGCACAAGCTCTCAACATGTCCTCTAAGACTTGATTCGTTCTTTCAGTCTGGCCATCGGTCTGTGGGTGATATGCCGTGCTAAAAGCGAGGTAGCTTCCGAGGGCTCCATGCACTTTATTCCAGAAATGTGATGTAAATTGTGTGCCTCGGTCGGATATGATCCTTTTAGGCACGCCATGAAGGCATACAATCTTGGACATGTATAACTCGGCTAGTTTGGCACCGCTATATTTTGTCTTAACAGGGATAAATCTTGCAGTCTTGGTGAGTCGATCCACGATCACCCAAATGGAATCACAACCAGTTGCGGTCTTGGGTAATCCAACAATAAAATCCATACCGATCTCATCCCATTTTCATTCTGGAATTCTGAGGGGTTGTAGCAAACCTGCTGGTCGCTGGTGTTCGGCCTTCACTTTCTAGCATACGTCGCAGAGCGCTACGGACTCTGCCACATCTCGTTTCATGTTGGGCCACCAGTATTCTTCCTTTAAATCCTGGTACATTTTCGTGCTCTCCGGGTGTAGGGAAAAGCTGATTCATGTGCTTCCTTTAGGATTAACTTTCTCAATCCTCCTTGCTCAGGCACCTAGATCCTCTTTTTGTACCGTAGTATTCCCTCCTCGTTAACCGAGAACTCTTTCGCACGTCTTGCGGCCATGCGCTACTTTACTTGCCGGATTTCTTCGTCATCCTTCTGAGCTCCTTCTATTTGTGTCCTCAACAGGGGCTGTATTTCCAGGGTATTTAACTGACCTCGTGGAACTAGATGCAAGTTCAGCTGGGCTATTTCTTTTCTAAGCTCAGGGGCCATACCTCCCATTCCCAGGTGATTGCAATGGCTTTTGCGGCTTAATGCGTCGGCTACAACATTTGCCTTTCCTGGATGGTAGTGAACCTCCAGGTCATAATCCTTGATCAATTCTAACCACCGTCTCTGTCTTAGGTTAAGGTCGGGTTGCGTGAAGATATATTTCAGACTCTTGTGATCCGTGTAGATATCGCAATGATTTCCAATCAAATAATGCCTCCAAATTTTCAGTACATGAACAACTGCGGCCAACTCAAGATCATTTGTAGGATAATTTTCCTCGTGCGGTCGCAGTTGTCGCGAAGAATACGCCACGACTTTTCCTTCTTGCATTAATACTCCTCCCAGCCCTTGTCTCGAGGCATCGCAATATACCACAAAATCATTCTGATTATCAGGGAGGACTAGGATAGGAGCAGTGGTTAACTTTTCTTTTATTCGTGCAAAACTTTCGTGGCACTGCTCAGTCCATTTAAACTCATTTTCCTTCTTTAGTAGTTGAGTCATGGGTCGGGCTATCATAGAGAATCCTTCAATGAATCTCCAGTAGTATCCGGCCAATCCTAGAAAGCTTCGAATCTCTGTTACTGACTTGGGCGCTCTCCATTCGGTAACAGCCTCAACCTTAGCAGGATCCACTGCTACTCCACCAGCTGATATTACATGACCTAAAAAGGCAGCTTCCTTTAACCAGAACTCGCATTTGCTGAACTTTGCATAAAGCTGATGCTCCCGAAGTTTCTTTAGTACCAAGTGTAGATGCTCAGCATGTTCATCTTCATCCTTGGAGTAGATGAGGATGTCATCGATAAATACTACCACAAACTTATCCAAATACTCCATGAATATCTTGTTCATAAGATTCATGAAATAAGCCGGAGCATCGGTCAATCCGAAAGACATCACGGTAAATTCATATAATCCGTAGCGTGTCGAGAACGCAGTCTTGGGAATATCTCCAGCCCTGGTCTTCAGCTGATGGTATCCGGATCGAAGATCGATCTTAGAGAATATCTTAGCTCCCTTGAGTTGATCGAAAAAATCATCTATTCGAGGTAGTGGATATTTGTTCTTGATAGTCACTTCATTCAACGAGCGGTAGTCCACAAACATTCTCATGCTACCATCCTTCTTCTTGACGAATAATACTGGGGCTCCCCAAGGTGATGAGCTGGGGCGTACGAATCCCTTCTCTTGTAGCTCTCTAATTTGCTTCTTAAGCTCTTCTAACTCATTGACTGGCATCCGATATGGTCTCATGGATATAGGGGTAGTTCCGGGCATTAGGTCGATGACGAATTCGATGTCACGGTCGGGTGGCATTCCAGGTAGATCTTCAGGAAACACATCGGGGAATTTCTGAACTACAGGCATTCCTCTCAGGGGTAGCATGGTGAATATATCACCGGCATGTTCAGGTAATCTAGGGTCCTGATCCATAGTTGCTCACATCGCTGATCCCTAGGGTGTGGTCAAAGTAACTTCTCTACGGCTGCAGTCTATGATTCCTCCGTTCCTTGTTAACCAATCCATGCCTAGTATGACATCAAGGGTTTGCGGCACAAGGACCATAAGATTTGAGGGGAACACCACATCCCTAAGACGGATGGGTACATCAACACAGGCTTGGTTTACATTTATCTCACCTCCCGGTGAATGTACTATCATGGGTTTCTGCAGCTTTCAGGGATATAAATGAATGCGATGTGCCTGAGTCGAAGAGAACTTTAACTGGAGTAGAATTTATAGAGAACGTACCCATTAGCACGCCCTGATCCTCCTGGGCTTCTTCCGCTCGCACGTGGTTCACTTGCCCGCGTCCAAATCCAGTCGCGGTCCTACTGGTCTGCGGCGTCCTGAATAGTCCTCTCCCGGCTGTCGGGGTAGCAGTCCCTTGGATTGTCGTGGCATTAGCTCCGGTGCGGATAGGTGTCTTGTTTGGATGCGGACACTTGTTGGCGAAATGTCCATACTCCCTGCAATTGAAACAGCTCCCCGGCCTTTTTACCCCTGTAGTGGCCTGGCTAGGCGCAGGTATGCGGTTCTGGGTAGCAACCGACCTGTTGTAATTTCTAGGTGTAATAGGGCGATTGGCCATCACTATTACGGGTTTCCATCCTGAAGAGGTAGCTCCTTTGGGTCGCTGAGATGTAACTTGAGGCGGGCGGTTCATGGCAAGCCTTCTTTTGTGGTTGTGCTCCACGATCTTCCGATCATTTTCCAATCTGACCACCTTGTTGATTAGACTTTGGAAACTATCATGATCTTGCCCGATCATGGGTCCACGCAGCTCATCATGTAACCCTTCAATGAACTTGTCAATCTTCTCTTCCTTATCCGCGAGATCTCCAGTCGCATAACGGGCCAGCTGGGTGAAACGGTTCAGGTATTCCTGTACTGTGGTGTTTCCTTGGCGCAGTCTCCTGAACTCATTTTTCTTCATGCGCATCACCGCGGCGGGCACGAAGTTGTCACGGAAGTTCGATTCTCCAACATCTTCTCCTCGGGCCTCCTTATAAGTATCCCACCAGTCTCTGGCTGGTCCTTCTAGTTGGTTTACTGCGAAAATCACCTTGTCAGCTTCTCGCACTCGCACGAGGGTTAGCTTCTTCTCAATGACACGCAGCCAATCTTCTGCATCCATGGGCTCTTCTGCTGTGGCGAAAGTGGGTGGCTTGGTCCTCATGAACTCCCCAAAGCTTGATCCTCCACGATTGCCTTGATTATTCGTGATGGCTTGCAGAAGTTGGGTCTGGGCAGCCATAATTCCGGCTAAGGTGTTTAGGTCGGGTTCGGGGGCTCCTTCATTGTTGTTTGTTGCCCGGCGTAGGCTGGCCATCTGTGTAGATTAGTTGAGTAAGTGCCCTGATATTCGAACCAACCCTTATGGCTTTATCCCGATCAGTGAGTTGTTTTTGATGTGAACTTTATTTAGTAAGCATGGTAGAATAAACTCATTCACAACACAACAACAATATATCATGAAGAACATCATAGAGTTTCACAAATCATGATGCAAGTAACTGCATACATATGCAGCCCAAATGGAGTTCAAAACATTACAACATCGAACTAAGACATCAAACTACTCGTCAGCATATATAGGGTTGGAAAGGGTGTCTCGCAATCCAAAAACCATCCAAAGCGAGATCGGAGCCGTAGTGGATCTCCAGTCTAGTCGTCCAGCCATCCGCACGATCCTGGCGCAGGAAGTGGGTAGTCGCTGGAAGGTGCGAACCTGAGCTCCCCCGGCTCGGAGGTGGTGGCCTCTGGGTCTGGCTTGGTCCTCTTGTGCAGTGGTCGCGTGCTCTTGCGGGCCGTGCTGAGAGTGCGAGGGCCCCCGGCGAAGGTGATGCGGTAGGCAGGAGCCTCATCCTCCGAAGAGTCGGTGACGTGCGGCTCTATCTCCTCGGGGTCGTCCTCGTCCTCTGCCCCGGAGTCAACCTGAATCGGGGTTTCTATGCAGGAACCTGGTGGTGGTGAAGGAACAGGGGTCAGCTCTGCAACTGGCGGCTGTGTCGCTATCGGGTCCACCAGGTAGGGTCCTGACTCAGTGGCTAGGGCATCAACCAGAGCGTGAAATGCTGGCGGGTACGGTGGAGTGAGGAAAAAGTAGCGATCCCGCCCAACGGCTGCGGAAGTGGAAGCTCCAGTGGTACTGACTGTGGTGCCTCCGAGCTGCTCTGCAAGCTGACTGACGTGCTCCTGACTCACTCTCAGCTGCTCCTCAAGTGTATCCATCATCCTGCGACGCTCGTCATGCTGGTTCGATAACTGCTGGAACTGGTCGCCGCGGACTTGGAGCTGTACCTTCAGTGAGTCTATCTCACTGCCCCAGGTCTGGTGCTCCTCCTCAAGCTGTAGGTGCTGCACTGTGAGGTCAGTTACCTCAGTCTACAGCTCTACCAGACGCCTGTGCTGCTCGTCGATCTCCAACAGAGCTGACTCGTAGCAGTCGTCAACAGCCTCCGCCCATCGGGACAGTCGGGTCACCATTGGGTTGTAGCAGCATGGTGTGTCTTGGACGGTGCAAACGGAGTTGCCCTCCTCTCGGTACGGGTGATGGGGAAACTCAGTGGTCGCCAACTCAGATCGGTGGATCGAGCTGAGTCGGAGAAAGGCCTCCCGGGCAGCATCCTGCATCGCGGTCTCAGGTGAATCGCGACGATAGCATGTCCTGAACCAATAGTCCGCCTCTAAAGGAACTCGGGACTCAACCACAACTCTAGCCTCCCAGGCTGATCCAATCTGCCTCACCAGTTAGGTAGGGATCCTCGGGTACCTCAGACACCTCATCATCCTGTGCAACTCCATAACATATCCCTCTGAATGGGGTAGGTCCATCTCCCATGATGCACTCGAATCCGCCATCTATTTTTGAGAAAGTTTAAGATTAGTGAAAGTAAAACTCATTTTGTAAAGAAATAGATACGGGTAAGGTAAAAATGCGTTTGGTTTTATGAAAGTAGAATTTATGAAAATATTCCTAGCTGGGAATCTCTCCCTTGACCGTCTACATTGGGGTGGGGCGCCATTTGGTCTTTCCTACAGTCGTATGGCTCTGATACCAACTCTGTAAGGACCCCCGTTTTACAACAGGAATCACTCGTGTATTTTGTGCCATTTCCCTGGATCAAGTAGTTTGGCACACATGATACATAGTTGAATTACCAAAAGCGCATACATATGCATCGAGTACGAATCATTGCATTATAGGCCCGAAGGCATTGTCTTACAATAAAGGACCAAACGGCCCGGAGTACATTCCAAAAACAGAATATAGATAAGCAGCAGAACGAAGGCAGCGGCATCGCCATTGCCATAGGCAACGACCGTGTCTAGACCTAGTGGGCACCCTCTTCCTCCGCATCCTCCTCGTAGTAGGCGTATGGATCGTCCGCGGTGTCATCTTCGACTTCTGATTGAGTTTATAATTGCAAGGGTGAGTACCAACCGTACTCAGCAAGTCATCACGGCAACAGTGCATATGACAAGTTTTATCCAAGGCAAGGTATAGGTTCTTTTGCATGAAGCTAGTTTTGCAATTCTTTTCACAAACCTAGGACCTAGCATAACTGATCAAGTTTTAATACGAGAGTTTACTTTAAACAACGACGGTTCTGTCCACCATCCATTATGATCCCAAGGATAGCTTCCCGTCATTGGTTCGTCATGGTTTTCTGTGGATGTCCACCTTCCCTCCTCTCAGGAAGTGGCTCCTTCAGCATAAAAATCATCATGCATTATCCTATCCCACACAAGTTAAGAATTTAGAGTCTAGCCAAGTGTGAGACATGTTCCGGTGCTCAGTATACGCGAGCACGGCTATTCGAATAGATTGATTTACTCACACTGCAGTGGATATACACTTTACCCGTACTCCGCGACTGCCCAACACATGAGCCTCGTCCCAACACATGAGACGCGTCACGGCAAAGCCTTTCGATAACCTTGCGTTGGCAGTACCCGCTCCATGAACTATCATCCTCATGCACTCTAGGCATATCTGTTTCTAGCAGTGAGAGGAGTTCTGGCGCTCCCGGGAAGGGAAGTCTCACACGCACATAAAGTTTATAGTTTAAGTTTAGATTCTCACTCTCACACACATGGCAGTCCTACCAATGGCGACACCGACGTAGGGCACGCATCGTGGCCCTACCTCAACGCCTGCCCCACCGTAGCGCACCTGCCTCACACACGGGGGTGAACCATCTATGCAAGGATACTGCCTCTGCTCGGCTATCTAGTCCGCTAGGTCTATACCCATCCAAGAAGTACGGTTGTACGAGGGTCGTTTCTTGCTTAACTTCATGGCTCGGTCCTTAACTGACCGGCGACGGTACTAGCCTTTTCCAGATACCACCCAAATCCACCATCCGCCCCAGTCGAAAACAGTTGCATAATTTTATTTCTCCTTTCACAAATCATGTCATCAACATCATGGCAATGTGGCGGTCATGTCTCCACATGTCGCATCTCAATTACCTTCCCAAAAGTAATTGCCCAAGCATATAGCATTTTGATAATTATGAGTATGCATGATTCTAGAATAGCATTTCTAAGCATTTGTCATAATTGACTAGGGACTCATACGTAAACATGGTTACAAGGGGATATGGGGTAAACAATATTCAGGGCATGGCATAATAACAAGTAGGATGTTCATCATTGCATGCAACTTTATTTGTAAACAGAATAATTTCGCAATTGCGATCAATATGTTCAAGAAATAGTGATGACTTTCCTTGCTCGAAGTCCTGAGGGTCTTGATCCTCGGTCGGACTCACAACTCCCTCGGGATCTATAATTACGTGCGAAAGAAATCGATTTGAATTCGGTTGGGATTCAATTAAAATCCAATAAAATCCGATTAAAGAAAAGATCGAGCGCGAGCGTCGAGTTTCGGTATCTATTCCATTATTTTATGAAATTGTTATATTCTGATTTTAATCCATTTATTCTAAAATATTGCGTTAGCTGATTAAAATATTAACTCATTTTAATTCATGCGACACCGGATAAGTTAGATCCCGATTCATAATGATTAACCTTAGTTGATAAATAAGTGACTAAATATTCGCAACGAATAACTAAATGGATAACTCGATTAACGGGTAAAAACTAACTAACTAACTAACTAAATAGACATCTAAATAGTCAATAGATCGCCGCGATTTATTTCGTAGACGCTTTAGAAAAGACCGACGATTAATCCTCCGATTAATATGCATATATATATAACTCAGTAAATAATTATCTAAATAAATAGCTAGTTAAATAACTAGCTAAAGGAATTACTGATTAAATGAACGAATCGCAAATAATCTCGATGTATTTTTCTTGAAACCCCTAAAAATGATCTACGATTAAATCGCCAACTAATAGATATATATATATATACATACGTGTATATATATATATATTAAAACTTTCCTAGGTTTTATTTTATTTTCCCTTTTTCTTTCCTTTCCTATTTTCTTTTTCTCTCCCCTCTCTCTTCTTTCCTCTTTTTTTCTCTCTTTTTCTTTTCTCGCTCTTCTTTTCTCTCTTCTTTCTGTCTTCTGCCTCCCTCTCTCTCTCCTTCCTTCTTCTTCCTTCTTTTTCTTCCTCCTCTGCTTTCTCTCCCTCTACCGCCTCTCTCTCTGCCGTCTCTCTCTCTACCCTGGCTTAGCCGATAGGCGGCACGGCGGCGAAGGATTGGGAGGGGGCTTACTGGACGGTGGGGGGGTTGTCGTCGGCGCGGCAGCAGCAGGACGGCGAGGACAACATGGTGGCCGGCACGGTGGGGAAAAGAGGAGGAGAGGGGTGGCTCCGGCGGTGTGGGGAGGAAAGAGGAAGGGCGCGGGCGCCCCTTTATAGCGCGGGGAGGGCGCGGAGGTGGCCGGCGCCGTGCGGCGGGCTCGAGGCGTGCGGGCGCGCGACGCGGCATTCAACGACGTGCGCGCGGCGCGGGGGAGGCGGCGACGTGCGCGGGCGGCAGCGGCGACATGCGCGCGGCGTTGGGAGGCGGCGACGTGCCCGCGGTGGCAGCGGCGACAGCGACGACGTGCGCGCGGCGTGGGTACGGCGGTGACGTGGCGACGTGCGCGGGCGGCGACGTGCACGGGTGGTAGCGGCACGGGGCGGAAGGGCGCGCGCGGGGCGCGAGGCGCCGTGCGGCCGGGGGGGCCGACGTGCGCGGTACGGCGGTGATGTGCGCGGCGGCGGGGCGACGGCGGCCCGGGCGCGGCGGCAGCGGCACGGGGCGCTAGGGCGCGGTGGATGCGGGCGGCGACGTGCGCGCGGTGGCCGGCGGTCGGCGGGCGTGCAGGCGGGCGGGGACGCGACGTGCGCGCGGCGCACGCGCGGCTCGAGGCGCACGGCAGCGGGTGATGGCGACGGCGTTGTGATGGCAGGCACGGACCAAGCACGTGGCGTGCAATGAACAGTGCACTTTAGGATTTAATAGATTTTTAGGGTTTTAGTTGATTTAAAATTTGAGGAAAAATGCAATTTAAATTTGTACTTTCACCTAAGCATTTGAGTGACAATTTTAAGTATTCGAAAGTGATTTTGCCCAAAATTTAATATCTCCCATTATTTAATATTTATATAGATTATTTCATGTTTTGTCACTTAAAACCTCCTATGTTTTGGAATTTATTTACATTCACCTACAAATAAATTCGTGAGATTTATTTAGAATATTCTCCTCACTAAAATTTTGCCTCAAAATATATCCTAGTTTGTTTTTCTTAATTGTCCACTTAGTTGATTTTCGTTTTAGGGTTCACGCCTAAGTAGATTTCATAAATTTGAGCTTTGTAATTAAAGATCCGAATAAACGAGCGATCAAACGCGGCATGATGCAACTTAATTTAAAAGTTTTGAAATTTCATATTCTAGTGTTTCGTATTCGACGGTCAAATTTTCAGGGCGTTACAAATCAACACCTTGAATTTGTCTAAAACCTTTTGCCACCAATCATGCCATGTAGATGTGAACATTTCCATGTACATCTGTATTTTTCTTAAAGACCCATTTGCACTCAATAGCTTTTACACCATCAGGTGGATCAACCAAGTTCCAAACTTGATTATCATGCATGGATTCTATTTCAGATTTCATGGCTCCAAGCCATTTCTCAGAGTCTGGTCCCACCATCGCTTCCTCATAGGTTGTAGGTTCATCATTGTCTAACAACAATATTTCACGTTGTCCTGTGGTTACCAACGCATACCTTCCAGGTGTATGTCGTATCCTTTTGGACCTTCGTGAAACCTGTGGTTCTATAACTGATTCAACAACAACTTGTTCAACCTGTTGAGCAACATCTTGCTCAACTTGTTGTGTGGATGTTGAAGCATTTTCTGGTGGTTCCTAAATTTCTTCAAGTTACACCGTGCTCCCACTATCCTTTCTTGAGAGGAACTCTTTCTCCAAGAAAACACCGTGTCGGGCGACAAACACTTTGCCTTCTTCCCGATTATAGAAATAATATCCTTTCGTTTCCTTAGGATACCCCACAAAGAAGCATTTATCTGATTTAGGCGCGAGTTTGTCTGATTGTAAACATTTTACATAAGCCTCGCAACCCCAAATCTTTAGGAAAGACAAACTGGGATGTTTCTCTGTCCATATCTCATATGCTGTCTTATCCACTGATTTTGATGGAACCCTGTTTAGTGTGAACGCTGTTGTCTCTAGAGCGTAAACCCAAAAGCTGAACGGGAAATCAGTTTGGCTCATCATTGATCGCACCATGTCCAACAATGTACGATTCCTCCGTTTAGACACCCCATTCCATTGAGGTGTTCCTAGCGGAGTGAGCTGTGGAACAATTCCACACCTCTTTAGATGATTGCCAAATTCAAGGCTCAAGTATTCTCCTCCACGATCCGATCGTAGATACTTGATTGTCTTGCCCAAATGATTCTGTACCTCATTCTGAAATTCCTTGAACTTTTCAAAGGATTCAGACTTATGCCTCATTAAGTAGACATAACCATATCTACTAAAGTCATCGGTGAAGGTAATGAAGTACCCAAAACCACCTCTTGCTGTTGAGCTCATTGGTCCACATGCATCGGTATGTACCAGCGCCAATGGTTTACTTGCCCTCTCACTTTGAGCCGTGAAAGGTGCCTTTGTCATTTTGCCAAGTAAACAAAATTCACATGTCTCAAATGATTCAAAATCAAACGAGTGTAGAAGTCCATCTCTATGGAGCTTCTCCATGCGTTTCTCATTTATATGGCCCAAGCGACAGTGCCAAATAAAAGTGGGATTCAAATCATTAGGACGTTGCGTTTTTGCATTAATGTTATAGACTGAACATCCATCAAGATTCACAGTGTACAAACCATTCATCATGGGTGCATGGAAATAGAAAATGTCATTATAATAGACTGAACAACCATTGTCCACAGATCTAAAACCATAACCCTCTGCTTGCAAACAGGAAGCAGAGATAACGTTTTTACACAAAGCTGGGAGGCAATAACAATTATTTAATTCCAAAAATAATCCTGATGGTAAAGATAATGGCATAGTGCCGACCGCAACAGCAGCAACTCTTGCTCCATTGCCCACGCGAATGTCCACTTCGCCTCTTGCCAAATTCCTACTTCTTTTCAGCCCCTGCAACGATTTGCATGTGTGAGCAACTGACCGGTATCAAATACCCAAGAATCAGTACAGGAAGTAGCAACATTAATTTCTATAACATTAATACCTGAGGTGGAACTCTTTCCATCCTGCTGCTTCTGCTTGAGCTGCTCTAGGTATTTCTTACGGTTCCTCTTCCAATGACCTGTCTCCTTGCAAAAGAAACACTCTGCATCCTTAGCGGGCTCTGTCTTTTGAACCTTGGTCTTAGAGTTGCTAGTACTCCTGATCTCATCGGAGTTTAGCTTTCTCTTTTGACCACCTTTCTTGTTATTGGGCTTACGCTTATACATTACCATCACATGGTTGGAGTTTTTCTAAATGCTATCCTCGGCACCCTTTAGCATCCCATGCAGTTCGGCCAATGTCTTTCTCATGTTGTTATGTTGAAGTTCAATATGAACGGCTCAAAGCTGGGAGGGAGTGACTGAAGAATTAGATCAGTAGCCAACTCTTGGCTAAGGGAAAAACCAAGCTTTTCCAGACCCTCGATGTAACCAATCATTTTGATTACATGTGGACTAACTGGATTACCTTCTGCAAGCCTGCACGCAAACTAAGACTTGGAGGTATTAAACCTCTCGGCCCTTGCTTGGTCCTCAAACATGTTACGCGGTCCTATGATTATGCTATGGGCATCCAATGCCTCATACTGCCTCTGAAGTTCAGTGGACATAGTAGCAAGCATGAGACAGCTCACATCCAGATAGTCATTCCGCTGCCTTTCATGATCCTTGCATTGAACAGCAGTGGCATTGGCAGGTAAATCAACTGGAAAAGGCTCTTCAAGCACAAACTCTTTCTGCTCCTGTCTGAGAACAATTCTCAGGTTGCGATACCAATCCATAAAGTTTGTTTCATTCAACTTCTCTTTCTCAAGAATAGACCGCAAGTTCAAACTGGATGGTGCAGGAACTGTCATGATTTACAATAGAAATATATATGTAGAATCAGCACTATGTTTACATTTAATCTTTCATTTAACAATTTAACAAAAGATGCTCCAACTATGTATTGTGCAACAAAATTCCCTCCAATAACATAGTGAGTCGAGATCCTCATTTTAATAGTATATAGTGAGCTTTGGTGTCACGGCTAGACAACTAATAAAATAGGTAAGCAACATCTTGCTAATCACATCCTATGTGACTCTCGTACTGTCAGGTGACATCTCCATGTACAAACTCAACCTATACTCCAAGGTCCAAAACCGTTTTGATAACCTTGTCAAGTAAACCAACAATCTCCGCATATAGATGTCCGACATCTATCCTATCTTATTATGATGAAAAATGACACTCTACTTTGGTAGACCCATCACTTATGATCACAATCGTGATAGGTACAATTATTGGAAGAGCATATTACACTTAATTTTTCTGAGGGGATCTATCATACTATGTCATCATATCAAATATACAACGGCAATAATGTAAGATAGATAAATATCATATGCTAGTACATGAAACTATGTTGCACTATAATCCAAGGAGTGTTGGTGATCTCTATCCTCATATAACTCACTTGGTACATATTTGACATAGAATCAAATTCTATTCGTTCATATAAAACCTCAAACGAAATATAAGGGGTGACGCACACGGCGGTGGTTCGAGGGGGAGCCCCCCTCCCGCGGGTTTCAGGGCAGCACCCTGAAAAGGTCATGGGGTACACAGATCTCATCTGCGATTCGCCATGTGAAAACGTTAACGGCGTAATCAAATTATGCCGAAACTGAGTCAATCTCATTGGCTCGTTTTCTCAATGGCGCGTGGTTCCAGCGGACATCGGACCATCCGATGAACACAATTTCACCCATCTATACCGATTGATCTCATCAACCCATGTGCCTATCGGTCCATCTCAAGTTCCAATCAAGTAAGAACTCATCTACTATGTAATAGATCTCATCTACTACACCCGCATATCAACTATATGCATGGATCCAGATCACAAACTATACAAGATGGCTCTGATACCACTGTAGGGATACGCGTAGGCTACGATAGCATAAAACAATTTTTTTCTACCACGTAAACCAGGAACCATGCAAGTATGAGATCATACATCATTACCACTCGACGCGTTGCGCAGTGGAAGTATGCGCTAAGGAGCTGAAGGAATCCTCGCGATGTAGCGCGCGCCGATGTAGAGGAAGTAGCCAATCTCAGTGGCTCGACCTTGTCCTCCTCGTACGTTCTCCTCGCCGTGCTCCCACGCCAATCAGCACCGCAAGACAGCGGCGTCTCCACCGGTATCCACACGTCCAGGGAAAGAACACCACGCGCAGATGTGCTAGCACCCGCGCGTGGCTAGGGTTTGCTCGTGGAGGGGAGTGGTAGCTAGGGTTTCATGTGGCGTGATGTGTTAATACCGCCGGCCACACCCCCTCACGTATATATAGGAACCACGTCCGGGTCTCTAAGGCCAATAGGAGCCCTACTCGGATCCCTATCCGAATTGAGTGCATATTGGATCTCCATTCAATCCCTTTATTCCGGCCCTTTAAGCGTGCGACCCTGTAGGTTTATGCACACTCGGGTGCAACCCGAAAACTCCTTTTCGGTCCACGTGTCAACAGCGGCCCCTAATAGAACGTATTGACCACCGAGCATACATAAAGATCATACCGGCTGAACCTTTAGTGTTTACTTGTATGAACCCCTTTGCCTCACGATATCGATTAAGCTAAAGGCTAGATATGTGCCATCCTCTAATAGCTCAATCATTCACTCGATTCTTGATAGATTATATAACTTGCGATTGACTACTCAATCACTTTTGGCATGGCCATGCACTTCCATAATCTACATCGAGGGGCCCAGAGATATCTCTCCATAGGAGTGACAAATCCTATCTTGAATATTCATATCCCAATACATGTTTCATAACACACCGGAAGACTACTTTTATAACTACCCAGTTACGGAATAGCGTTTAGCAGTCCCTAAGTAAGTCACTACACATGTTGGAAACCATGATAATCTCAGGTCTAAGAATTCTATACCAACACTAATCAAGACCACTGATGGCACTACACAAATAGTTCTTGCAGTATCTCGTGTCGGGTCTATCCAACATCTTCCCCAACATATGTCCACATTATCAATTTGGTATCTCCATACCATGATCCATCCGAACCCTCACGCCACCAAGATCGCCTCGAAATCCTCTTTAAAAGCCACCAAGATTCTCAGCCAATGGCGCAGCGAGCACGGAGATCAGCATCGTCTTCTCCAACTCCGGCCACCGAGCTCCATCTCCGATTCCACCGATCCGGTGAGACACCATTCAATCCATCGAGCATATAAGCTCCCTAGAACGTCCATAACATCATCCGTGTGCATGCATGGCAGC
Organism: Oryza punctata; assembly: GCA_000573905.2. Classification (NCBI taxonomy): domain Eukaryota; kingdom Viridiplantae; phylum Streptophyta; class Magnoliopsida; order Poales; family Poaceae; genus Oryza; species Oryza punctata. The sequence continues at coordinate 9,874,971 of CM002491.2, read as the reverse complement.
TCTTCGAGTAGATCTCGTCAACCCGGAGTTCTTCCTCGCCATCGAGCCGTTCCGACCAAAGCCGCTGCTGTCCAAACCTCGGCGATCTCTTACTGCAGCTTGGTGAGCCTCCTGGATCGCTTAGGACACACATGCAAGAATGCATCTCGAAATCAAAGCCCCAAAGCAAAATATACATTTTAATGCTGTCAAGTAAAAATATACACTTACAATACATAAAATTCCAGTAAACTTTTATATAAGGAATAATCAACATAAAGCACACTTCAATTTGTAAAATTTGTAGAAACTTCATTTTTAGTCCAAACGGAGTGAACTAAATTTCCGTTTCGCCAGCAAGTAGTGAGCTTCAACCCAGTAAAATAAAATATGGCACTTTCTGTATAAAATGTATCTCTAAACTTTACTTTGATAAAACAAGTACTAATCACATACTATTAGTTAGGTAAATTATATTAGCTCCAAATAAATCCTAGATGGACCAGATAAGATATAACTCCATCCTCTCTCACCAAAACTTAAGACACATAAATCATATGATAATTCCTAAGTTAAAATATTAAGTCATCAACAAAGAACAACTTACAACTTGTAAAATATATAAGGAATTCATAATAACTTTAAAAATTATGAAACAAAATGTGTTAGTCTTAGAAAACACATCTTCACACCTCTGTGAAGTCAAATCTAATAAAAATCACATAGCAAAAATATTTTATAACATTACCTAAGTAAATTCTACCTAATACTGAGACAAACTTATAAAGTTCATAACTCACAAATAAAAAGAGATAAAATATAAATTCTTTCACCTAAATTCATTTGAAGACATAATCTACCCACTGTGCACAAATCATGCATTTTAGAGCATTTTGGATTTTTTCACCCATTTTGGTGTTTAATTGCATATGTGTAATTTATATAGATAATTGCAATAATGGCGAAGGAGTGACTTAGGTTGATGAGGACATCAATACCACCGATACATCCATGCCTACACAAGTGTAACTTCATGGTCCTATTACCCGCGCTTGTGCACGTCAACTAAACTATCAGGTGAGTTCTTTCTTGAGTTCATATTCATCCTATTTATTCTCTGGAGATGTGTGCACTCTTATTTTACTTAGGAATGATGGAGAGGATAAAAAGGAAAGAGAAGCACATGTTAGATTCGGATTGCATAACAACACCAAGTTGTGATGACCACCACAACTTCATGCAAACTCTGTTTTAGGCGTGCAAGTACTTCATGGAAAGCTTATCAAGTCTACTTTCAGATGGATCCGGCCTCATGTCCATATCTTTTCTGGAGAGGCTGTAATCGTCATTTTACTATCAAGACCTTTTTGTATCCACGATGCTGCGTCACCTTATTTAGGCCCAATGGGCTGTGTATCAAATTGAGTCTGTTAGGGACGCGTCTTAGGGTTAAAGGACGACCCCAACTCGTCCTCCTACCTATATATTTACCTTAGCCACCATAGATCAACTTGGGTTTTGTTTATATCAAAGTTTAGCATCGCTACTTTGCCGTGTAATCCCGTGATCGGTTAGATCGTCGGTTTGCTCGTTACGGAACCCCACCAGTGATACTTTTGTTGAATTAAATCTTACATCTTAAATCCGCAAATTGAGTTGCTTGTTCATTTTGTTCTTGCTAGTTCTTGATTGCTTGCAAGAACAAATACCCTCGTGGATGGGTTGACCGTGCATCCATCGAGATTCACGACTGCCTCTGGAGTTGGTGTAACGATTGGTAAGGCGCAACATTCCTGGATAGTTGTAATCGGATCACCAACATCGCTCCATCTAATCGACTTATCCCTCTCATCGAAAGATCAGGACACCCTTGTGCACACCATAGGTGCTAACATTTTCCAGGAACAAGGCAAGTTTTCCCTCCCCCTTCCTTCGATCACATTGAAACCCATGATTTGGGAGATGAAATGTATTGTTTATAAAATTGCATGCTTATTTCAACTATCATTATTTGAAATATGGGTAATCGATAGTTATGACCTAATTTCTGCATAATCCTCCTTTTGTATTGTTTTCCTTACTGTTGTTATACTTAGGAATGGTTAGAGTACTTAATTTGTGCTCATTTAGGATCATATATGCCTATTAAGCTTATATATGCTTAGCCACGCTTAGTTTATGCAAAATAACATTATTGTCACTTCATAAATTGAGTTTTGAGAATTATTTTTACTTCTGGAGACAAATGTAAACCATGCTTATTTCTGAACTAAAATGAGATAAAATTGTTTTAGACTTGGGTGGCAAGTGGTGTGCATATGGTGGTAGTTGCATATCGATAGGGGGAGTGTTCGCCTGTGTTGATTAAGGACTGAACTTTGTGTCACCCACTATTGTTTACTGTACATCCACATGTGCTATATATGGGGATAGTCTAGACTTATTGAGTTGTTTATTTGTCTAACCTTGCATTCAGGAGGCTGTTGTAGTATGAGCTAGTCTGCTTGATAGTTTATAGGAGCTACCCATGTTTCTAGCAAAGGAACTGATGTTCGCTTTGCAGCATGGGCGTCTGAGCGTGTCCAATACAATGATGTAGTACCTCGTGGGTAGGGGATGCTACGCCATGGAGTCAGGGTCGGTCGGCCAACCGTCCTGACGACACTAAGTTTCTAGGCTTAGTGTGGAGTATCACGCATCGTGCTCATGCAAGGTTAGGCGGTAGGCAATGTAACAGCCTTGTTATGACCTCTAGACCTCACTCAACATGTAGAGGTGTAGAGTGTGGTAGTGCTTTGGTCGGCACAAGACAAACTAGAGGATTTATATCATGTGGTTTTGTACAAACTCTGCAGAGTCTAAAACTAATCGATTAGCCGTGCTCACGGTCATGAGCGACATAGTGAAGTGTCATGAATATAGACTTGTGTTTTAAATGTGCTTATGAAAATGGGTTGTGAAAATGATGATTGATGATGATTTTCATGATTATGATGTTGGATATGTGACTTGTTGTCGAGGAGGGCACCAAGGGTTTATTTATGATATTACTATGACAATTATTGTGGCCTACTTATATCATGTTTAAAATTGCTTTGTAGAATTCCTTTTCAAAAGCTTGTGAAATAAAACTTGCTACTATGCTAAATTGAGCTAAAAATAGCCCTCTTTGATTATAAGCTTTACATGTAGTATGTTAGGATTGATTTGTGCTTGCCAGTACATTAATAATTAATTCGATTAGTGTACTGAATCTTGCTATATATATGTTAAATTTTGTTTTGCAGGTATAGTCTTAGTTAGATTGAGTGCTCGGGATCATTGCTTTACTTAGGGCTTGATTCTAAAAGGGGTCTACCCCTAGTCGGTTTGCTTGTAAATTGGGTAGCCAAGCTTCCGTGAATCAATATTTATCTGGCTGGTCGGTCGTACATAAGTAATCTAGTTAATTGTCTCTATTTATATCTAAGTTATCTCTTGGTACTTTATTTTGATAACATGGCTTAGATGAAAGTGCAAAGCTAGCAACTTCCTGGGGCTAGCTGAGCATGAGTAAGAATTTTGAGCAATTGAGATGTTGTAGAGCTTAAGCGATTTGAGTCAAGTCTCCTGGGATGTGTAACACATTTGGTCACCGCCTTCGTGTGGTTTGACGAGCACGTCTCAAGCTGAAGTTGACTGGCATGCTGAGTCCCAGCAATATCTCCTTTGCTCATTATTCAGCATTACGGATTTTATATTGAATGGTGTTAAGTTGTGATCATGGATATATTGAGGTTTGAGTGCCTATTTATACGTGTATAGATCCCACTCATCCGAAATCATGTGATGGTCACAAATGGCACCGAATGATATAAATTCGGCGTGCCCACAATATAATACTTCGGAATTAGGGGCATGTGTTGAAGATGAAATTTGCCAAGTGTATGAATCGGAGTCAAGATCCAATCCGAAGTGGATTTGAAGATACACGATAATCATGGAAATGGAGTTTGTACTGTCTAGGATGGTATCGGCCGAGTCCGGGTTGGAGACGGTTAGCCGATGGGAGTTGGAATTGGATAAGGGAGCCAATATAGTCGGTTTCGGTCGCAAGATGAGAACTTTAGAGACATTGCCAAGCAAGGAAAGAGTCCGAGATTCGGCAATTGTATCTATTAATTAGGGTACTATATAATTTCCTTAGAGATATTTTGGCAAGAGTCTGCCTAAGGCTCTTATTTGTTGGTTAGAGTTAAGTTAGGAAGGTTCGAGTTGTGTCCGATATGGAGAAGTTGCATTTTCGGATATAAATACATGCTCGAGACCTTGTAAATAATTAACACCGGTTCAATATACTCTCAATACATCATCACCTTTTGTTACTTTACTTTTCAACGAGTTCTTTCTTTCAAGTTGGGCTACATCATTCTCGATCTTCGACAAGAGGTAAAGCTTGTTATGGTGGTTGGTGTTATCGGGATTAGTGCTTACATCATTATGACACTCTAATCTTGTTTCTGTAAATCATCGAGTTATCATATATGTTATATAATCTTGATCTCTGTCTCCACCATCCTATAAAGACGATCATCGGCTTGATTGTTTAGATATTGTGTTTCTTTTCATACTTAGTATTGCATCAGTTAAGTTTGATCTACTAAGTCATGCTTAGAACCATAATATCTTGCCTGATTTACGATTTTTAATAAGGATAGTGTCAGGTTTCAGGCGATCTTATTTGGTACAATTGTTTTAGTTTGATATCTTGTTCAACAAATTGTATCTACCCCTTATATTGGGATCTCAGCTATTTAAATATATTAAGCTTGTTATCAATCTTGTTGATATTAGTTTAATATATTTATAAGATGATATCACGATATAAGGTTGTATAGGATCTATAGCGGGTACATGCTTAAACTTGAACATCGGCTTTGATATGAATGTATATAATCTTTACTTCATGTCATTTTGGATCAAAGAAATTTATACTGTGTCTCGGTTAAGTCTGATCTATCCCAGTTCTTGATTACTAAACTAATATTGATATATAGATTAAAAATGTTGATTTTTATAGCCGATGAGTCAAGTTTGGGGCTTACTTGTGGTTATAAATTTACATCATGGCCGATCCATCTTTCCTTCATCGGCTGGGTCACAAGGTGATATAACATCGGCTCTCTAGCCGATTGGCTATCATTTACTAATAATATTTCCTTGTTTATTATTATTGGTTGCAGGATCAAACCAATTACCACGCTCTGAACCCAAAAGCAAGATTTGGATCTGCACTAGAGTAAAACAAATCTCTTAGACCAGTATGTCTTTTTTATCAATAGTGTGATGAGCATTAGTAACATACAACTCTCTTACCATATCTTCCCTTGGAATTAAATAAATACAATACCTTGGAAATACTTCTGGGTGAAATGTTACAGCGGTATATCCGTTCGCTTGCGGATTACATCTGTGATCGTAAGAAAATACCGCCTAATATTTCTGGGGTCATTGTATAGGATCTAATTCCTAGTAATGTCTACAGCGGTACATCCGTGCGCTCGAGGATTACATCTGTGATCGTAAGAAAATACCGACTAATATTTCTAGAGTCATTGCCTAGGATCTAATTCGTATTAATGTTGTTAAGAAATATCAATAGGTACCCTTGTTCCCATTTCACTGACACTAGGTGTCACTCCGTGAAGTTTCCCATTTTCTAGTCTTAATTCAATTGATAAATTGCCACAAGAAATAATTGGTTTAATCTAGAGTTAAATCCCTAACTAATAAATACATTTAATAAGTGGTTTCATCACGGTGGGATTTTTCTTGAGTTCCCCATGTTAAAATACACTGACGTGACTTTTAATGGAATTTTCAGAGCATTGGAAATAATTTTAAACCAAATAAATAATTTATCTGCAATAATAAAATCCAAGGAAATCTCTTTTTTATTTTGCTCTTTTCTTTTCCTCCTTTTTCTTTTCCATGGGTCGTCGGCCCAATCCTCAGCCCCGTGCGCGCGCCCTCCCTTCCTTCCTGGGCCGGCTCGAGGCCGTGGCCTAGCAGGTGGCCGCTCTCTCCACTCTGAGGGTCACCAACAGGTGGGGCCAACTTGTTCCGGCCGGTGGAGCTCCAGCTCCAACCGCGGTCGCCGCTGCCGTCCTTTTCTCTCCAAGCCGCACCCCCCGCAGCTGCCACCCCACTTCACTCACCGCCCGCAACCGCCGTCCACTTCCTCCACTCTCCCCGCACGCGCGCGCCCAAGAGTGGCCGGATTCAATTTCGAATTCCGCCTCTCTCTCTCCTCCCCATGTCGCTGGAAATCCCACGCCCTCTCCGACCACGTCCGAGCCTCGCCGCTCCTTTAAAACGCTTCCTCGGCCTCCCCTCATTCTTCCGAAGCTCCCCGCACCCGGGATCGCCCCCGCGCCGCCGAAATCCCTCCGCCGCTCCCCGTACCTCTCCATCCGCCTCTAGTAGCCACTAGGGATGTCGCCTAGTCGCACATCCACCACCACTGCACTCGCCGCGCACGTCCGCCCCTCGGTCGAGCCATCGTCGTCGCCCATTTCCTTACTCCGCCGGCCACCGCCCTTCTCCTCCCGTGCCGATCGCCGTTATCACCTCCCGGTGAGGACCCCCTTCATCTCTACTCTTTCTCCCTTCTTCCGCGTCGCGTCGCCACCCTTTCGCGTGAACGCCGACCGTTGCCGCCGCCCTGCGTCACCGGCCGCTGCTGCCGGTGGCTGTGCGCTACCGTCCGCCGTGCCGGTCACGCTAGCCTTTGCCGCGCCCGTGTCAAGGCCCCCCACCCCGCCCCGTGGTCGTTCGATCGACCCAGGGGCAATGTGGGCCCTCGGTCCCCATGGACCGGTGATGGACCACCTCATGTCATCATGCACGGTGGACCAGCCGCCTCATGTCACCGACGGGTGGGGCCTGCCTATCGGCGCCCCCCTCTTATGATGTCATCCTGCATTTTATTGCGCAATAACTCATTAAGATATTTTATGTTTATAGTAAAAACACAGCGAATCTTCTAAATTCATAACTCCATTTGAGTCCATTAAAATTGTAATAAAATCATAAAAATGCCTAGAGCCCATTAAAAATTATTTTGTTTCCTGTTGCAGTAGACTTATAGCCTGTTTTGCTTGTGTGTTTTTTTTGTCTCGTAGATTTCGGCAGTTTCAACGCACCGCTTTATTTTGAAGTCGCCGCAGAGGTCCCAACAACACAAGAGCAAGGCAAGTCATGCATTACAATCGATCATATGTACCCAATTTTTAAATGTCTCGCTTTCTGTTAAATCGCATTCTTTTACAATGTCATGTGGGATGGTTCCTATTACTCAGTCATATATTATTTACCTTATGCCATTGATAACTTGGGCATTAATTTGACTAGATATTGGTTTAGGAAATGTTTAGCCATGCTTAGATCAACTAGCTCACTATGGGAATCTCACATCTAACTTATATCTCGATTAATGATGTTGATTATGGACATATATCACCATGGTATTATCCAACTAAAATATGGCTTAATGGTGGGCTGTGTGCATGGTTTTGCTAGTCGCACCCATGGCAATTAAGGACGGGTTCTCGAGAAACCCTAGAAGACTAACAGTGCTTACCACAAGCAAGTGTGGGCAACTATTGGACTTGTAATATAGCTCGACCCTTTCCTAGGCACCGAAGGCGAGGGTGGGTGTGATGGAGTTGGGTCGGCCGGGGCTACCGGTTGATTGGCTTCCAGATTCACCGTGGTGCATAGGGGGGTTGCCCACCCCGGATATAGGGATCAGGGTGAAACCTCAGCATGGTGTGGATGGTTAGGGGAGGGTTATGTGAAGCGTCTTGTCACGATTTCCCCTTTGCAGTACCATGATGGTACTTTGGGGCATGGCAACATGTGTGGAATCGTGTCTTGTGGGTATGGTTGTACACCTCTGGCCAGAGTAAAACTATTCGAATAGTCGTGCCCGTGGTTATGGGCGATCAACCAGATTCACCGTGATTAGTCTCACTCACTAATAATTTGACTTAATGGAACTTGTATAGTTCAGGTGGATGGTTGGGCCTGCCGCAACATAGTGTAGCGTTGGACAGTGATGATTAATGTTGCTTAATTTACCTTAACAGTTTTTACTACTTTCAACTACTGCTTTTAAATGCCTGCTTTATGCAAATGAATCCCTAGCCTTCTTTAGAATTACTTGCATCATACCTCCTCTCCTGGTATGACTTGTTGAGTACAGTGGGCAGTACTTAGTCTTGCTCTCTTTCCCCCACATCAGAGGTGGAGCACTTCTCGGATGGAGATTACTCAGAGTAGTAGGCTTCGTCACTACCATCGAGGATGCCCATGGAGTGGAGCCGTCACGCTGCGAGCATCAAGTCTATTTCAAGCTCGCTTCTATTTTCCGTTGCAATTGTTAAACTTTTATTATTTTTGTAAGACGTGGATCTATAATTTTGTCGTTTCTGTACCATGGCCGGTCCTGGACAGGGGTTTTAATGCACATTCAGCTTGGAAGTTCTGGCTCATGAATTTCTGGGTGTGACTAGTTGGTATCAGAGCCAACCTTGACCATAGGACAAGCCAACTTGAAACCCTAAGAGCCCTCTGAAACTCTTTGATCTGCATGTGCGCTTTTCACTTGGATTTGTTTCGGGAAGATTTGGGGAGTTGTTTTCTTGCGTTTCGGGAAAACTTTTGGTCGCTTATTCGAATGGGATTCTTTTTAATTAAGGTCGATCTAGGGTATTAGTAATTTTGGGGCAAACGGATTCGGGATTAATTTAAATTTTATTCGACATCAGTTGGGAATCTATCGGGTTGTGTGCATTAAGTCATGTCTAGGTTCGATGGGGTGCAACTTTTATGATTATTATTATTATTATTACAATGTTCCTATTCTATGCATAAATTTATTGCTTAGTAAGTGTCATTAGTATCTTTATTTGGGGTCACATAAAATGTTTTATCCATAAAAGAATTTTGGTCTTGCTTGGCTAGTTACTTGAGTCATTTATTGCTTTATTTTGGAGTAGAGCATGCATTGATTCCTACCTTTGTCCTCTATAGCTGTAAGACTTTTTCCCCGACCGCAGGCGTCGCTCCGAGTAGTTTTTAGAGCCATCACCTTTAGCTTTATCGTTTTCTTAGTTTGTTTGCTTGCTAGTTTCCGCGTTTAGGATAGATGCTTGTGGGCTAGTCAGTGGTCTATATCATGTGTCAGTGATATGACTGCCTAAATTGCACTTGAATTTTTAATAGAACAACAGTCTATTTTTCTTCTTTTCCTCCGCTTTCTACCTATCCCCCTCTAGATGATGAACACCAGGGATGGCCCCCATGACTCCAACTACACCAGTGGCAACGAAGAGCAGATCGGGGAAGTACATGCCAGCGGTAGAACTAGCAGCAGCCCATCTCCACCGCCAGAGAACCCAACGATCGCGTAGGTTTTGGACAACCAGACTCAGATGGTGACAATGATGATGCAACAAATGCAGCAACAACACCAGCAGATGATGTAGCGGATGCAGCAGCAGGCACAACAGCAGCAGAACCAGCAGTTTGGTCCTCCACCACCACCGCAGTCCAAAGTGCTCGATTTTCTATGCATCAGGCCACCCACTTTCTCAAGTACCACCAACCCGATGGAGGCCAACGATTGGCTTCATGCCATTGAGAAGAAGCTAAATCTGTTGCAGTGCAATGACCAAGAGAAGGTCGCCTTTGCTACACACTAGCTGCAAGGTCCCACTTCTGCTTGGTGGGACAACAACATGGTCACCTACTTCGGGAAGGCGCTGATTCCCGATGGGATTGTGGCACAAAAGAAGAGGGAGTTCCGTGCACTGCATCAGGGAACCATGACAGTTACAGAGTACCTGCATGAGTTCAACCGCCTCGCGCGCTACGCCCTCGAGGATGTGCGCACCGATGCCGAGAGGCAGGAGAAGTTTCTATCTGGTCTTGATGACAAACTGACAAACCAGCTGATCTCAAGAAACTATGATGACTTTGAGAGCTTGTGGACAAGGCTATCCATCAGGAGGATCAGCGCAACTGAATGGACCACAAAAGGAAGGCAGCCAGATCAGGCAACTCAGGGGAACAATCAGAAGCATCGCTTCGTGACTAGGCAGCCGGGTGGACTTCCCACCATGATTGTCTGTCAGTACCATCCCTACCACTCGGGCAACTTCAACAATAACATTGCAGCCACAATAGCAGTAGGCAGTACAACCGCAACACAACTCCACGTCCACCAAAGGTCCCAGCTCAAGCAGTTCGACCAGCTCAGCCGAAGGAGTTTGGTGGAAAGCACAGACTCTGCTTCAATTGTAGCAAGCCCGGACACATGGTTGATAAGTGCTCGAAGCCAAGGCATGTCGGGCCCAAGTTTGTCCAGGCCCGCGTCAAACATGCGTCCGCAGTGGAGGCGCAGGTAGCACCAGAGGTCGTACTGGGCACGTTTCCCGTGAACTCAACTCCGATAACAGTACTATTCGATTATGGTGCAACACATTCTTTCATTTCCAAGCGTTTTGCCGGGACACATGGGTTATCAGTAGTAGGACTTAAGATCCCTATGCAGGTTCATGCCTCTGGAAATGGCCTAACTACAACTCACTACTGCCCATCAGTAACAATTGAAATCCAAAGATCTCCTTTCTCAGCCGACCGTATCCTTCTCAAATCCAAGGACCTAGATGTCATTCTTTGGATGGATTGGCTGACAAGGCGTAAAGAAGTGATTGATTGTGCGAGCCACACCGTAACATTGACCAATGAGAAGGGAGAAGTGGTTTTTTTCAGTCTTCAGTGCCGCAGAAGGCAGGGATCAGTCTGAACTAGGCTATTGGCGAAGAACAAGAGGTAGCAGTGGAGAAAACCCCTAAGAAGTTAGAGGATATTCCCATAGCCAGAGAGTATCCCGAGGATTTCCCAAATGATTTGACAACAATGCCGCCAAAAAGAGATTTTGAGTTCCGGATTGACTTGGCACCTGGGACCGCTCTGATCCACAAAGGCCATGCAGAATGGGAGCCAACAAGTTGGTAGAAGTCAAGAAGCAAATTGACGAGCAGTTACAGAAAGGATAAATTCGCCCGATCACGTCACGTTGGGGTGCTCCGGTGATCTTTGTGGAGAAGAAGGACAAAACCAAGAGAATGTGTGTCGATTATCGCGCACTTAACGAGGTCACCATCAAGAACAAGTATCCCTTGCCCAGGTGTTGATGCAAAAAACACACACTGGCCTGGGAGATTTGCTTTACTCTAGTGCAGGTTCAAAACTTGCTTTTAGGTTCGAAGGGCGTGCCAGTTGATTTGATCCTGCAATCAATAAGAAAAATGTGCAAGTTTGTTAGTAGACGATAGTCAATCGGCCAGCTAGCCATATCGTATTGTAACCTAGCCGATGCAATATAGCATGGATCAGTTATAAGGTATAGTCAATGATAACACTAACCCTAAAACTGATACATCGGCTGAAAATATCAGTATTACATAATTTATAAATCAATATTACTTTAGAAATAAGCAATTGGGACAGATCGGACTGAACCGAGATAGTATAAATTGCCCAAGTCTAAACTAACATGAAATAACGATTACATGTACTCATGTCATAGCTAATGTTCAGATTTAAGCATGTATCGGCTATAGCTCCGATACAACCTTATACTACGATATTTTCTTGCAACAAATATATTCAATTAATATCAATTAGATTGATAATAAATCCAATATATTTGTATTAGATTAGATCCTGATATAAGGGGCAGATATAGCATATTAAACAAAGCATGAAACTATGTAAAACATCTATACCAGATAAGATCGGCTGAAATCCCGATACTATCCTTATTAACAACCATAAAGCAGGCTAGAGATCATGATTCAGAACACGACTTAATAGATCAAACTTAACTGATCCCACATTAAGAAAAAGAAGCATGATATCTAGACAATCAAGCCGATGGCTTTCTTTTCAGGATGGTGGATACATTATATAATTCAAACCAACAAGATAATCTAACCGTTATCGACAAAACCCTAAATAGAGATCAGCCGATAGAGATAGATGGTATTGTCAATCTAAATTATATAACGTATATGATAACTCGGAGATTTACAAAATAGAATTAGAGTGTCATAAGGATGTAAGCACTAGTTTCGATAATGCAAACCGCCATAACAAGACCTACCTGATCAAACTGATGCAGCTCGACTCGAAAGCATGAACTTGTCGAAAGTAGAAAAGTAAAAGGTTTAGCGATGCGCCGAGATTGATTGAACGTGTGTTATTTTATTCATAAGACCTCGGGTCCATATTTATACCCGAAAATACAAACATTCTATACCATGGACACGACTCATATTGTCCTAATACAAATCTAACTAGCAAACAAGTCCCTTAGGCGCACTCTTACCGAGAATATCTATAAGGAAATTACATATGATCCTAATTAATAGATACATTTGCCAATTCTGGACTCTACCCTTGTCTGGCAAAGTCATCCCAATCTCTCTCTTGAATCCAATACTGACTTCACATGCAGTATCAGCCATATCGGCTATCTAATCGGACTCGGTTCTAGCCGATACGGTCTTCTGAGAATCCCACACATCTTCGAATCCGCTTCGGATTGGATCTTGTTTCCAGTTCATAAGCTTGCCAAATTTCATCGTCAACACATGCCCCCAAATTCCGAAGTATTATATAATGCAACGGAATTATCTCTTTATCCCTGCAAGATTCTAGGGTTTCCCCTATGACCGTTACACACCTAATTTCATAAATACAAACCGCTGTTCCGGATTTTTCATGGCGTTAACTCCATTTTCACCTCTTAAGCCACCAAACTCCCCCACGAACTCCGGCGATTGCTCTTATCTTCTCCGGCGACCACATCGACAAACCTGCTCCCGGTGACGATCCTCCGTGCATCAATGGCGTCCTCACCGAGCCAATCAAGCACCCTAGCCAAGGAATTCCCTGAGGTAAGTTCTATCTGCTCAAACTTATCCTGCGCTTTCTTATTTACTGTAAGAAAGCCATCTTACAGTAAAGATCCCAATCTATCTTTTTCAATCTGTAGCATTTAGTCGACCAAGTAGCCATCCCAAGCTTGAAAGATCCCAGCCACTTTTTCTTGGGTCCAATAGGTGACATAGATCCAACATTCATGATCAATGCAGAAACAGAGAGAATCCCTTTCTGACAATCAACCCGTCTCTTGCTCATTGGACAGCTATTTTTAGATCCTGGCCCTCTCAAGTAGACAGATGGACAAATTGGTATAAAAGGATTGCTGCAAGCAAGCAAGACCATTGGGATGAGATGGGAATAGCCCAATGTCTATCTTTGTCCATAGCGGATATGAATAAAGATGAGGCAATGCTGTCTTCTGTTGCATATTTCTGGTCTGATACTATGAACGCCTTTTTGTTCAACCACGGGCCGATGACCCCCACTTTGCTCGATGTCATCATGATCACTGGTCTGGATATCACTACATCGGCTAACCCTATCAGCCTGAAAACCAAGTGCACTCATAGGTTTAAAACCAAAAACATTGGGGGTTGGTCAGGCTTTATTGCAGACAACATAGGAACAGGCACTGTATCGGCTAGAGAACACAAAGCTTTTCTCCTCATATGGCTAGACAAATTTCTCTTCTGTGGCTCTACTTGTGGTCCAACAGCCAACTGGCAACATCTAGCCAAAGCCATCGTGTCCAAGAAACAATTTCCTCTGGGCAAATATTTGCTTGGTGCAGTATACCAGACTTTAAGTCAATCATCGGCCAAACTCATCATCGACTCAAGTGTCAGTACAGGTGGTCCCTGGTGGTTTGTGCAACTCTGGCTAACCCTTCACACATTAAAAGTTGCATTAAGGCCATCTCTTAATGAAGCAGAATTTCCATCCCTAGCCGATCCGGATGGTGATGAAGAATCAAGCCCAATACGCCGATGTATGTCTTTTTGTGAGGCAGCCACCAGCTACACTGGTTCGGGTCCATCAGCCGAACATTTTCAGAATTGGTTTGGCAACTTTTACGATGGTTTCCCAAGAGATAGCAGAATCTGGTTTGCCTATGAGTCCTTCTCTAAATATGAACTGCCAGCCGATTTCAGACTAGATGAGCTTAATGATGAAAGATTTGAGAAACCCAAAGAAGTCCTGACTGCTCTAATCTCCCTATGCATCCTTCCAACTGGCATATCTCAAGGCAGAAATATACATCCATCATATGAATTTTATCACCCGATGGTGGCCGCAAGGCAGCTTGGTATGTGACAACTTCCCATCGGCTTATATTACTCTGACAAAATCCAAACCAGAGGAGATATTGTATCGGCTCTAATGATGGACAAACTGCTCAACATACCTGGTCCTCCCCTTGGCAGCATTGACAGATTTAACATTACTTTGATGAGAAGCAAACTATTTGATAGATGGTGGTCTGAATGGAAAACTCACACATTCCATCAATCGGCTCAAGCAAACCTTGTCAAAATACTACCAGATCTGGTCCCTCAAGTAAGTTACCTCTCTTTGCACCCTGCATCTTTATTCTATCAATCTCTTAATACTCAATATTTTTTGTCTTCTTTTGCAGACATCAGATTCACCCTCTCTCATCAGCCGAAGTGGCAAGCTGATCGAATATGTTGCAGCTAAACTTCCCAATAGTTGTGGTCCAGCTCCTTCAACCATCGGCTTCAATGCTCCCAAAACCACTACCTCCAAGCTCAACTTAGAGAGCCCATGCAAGCAGGTGACAAACGCAAGAGGACAAAATAGGCTGCTGTTAAACCATCCATCTCAAAGAAACCCATCAAAAAGCAAAAGAAGACAGCCGATGAAGATACACGTCTGGAACAAGAAGTAGAAGAATATCTGAAAGAAATCGAAATGGAGGAAGCCATCAATGAAGCAGCTGCTCAAATTAGTGAGACTGCTGAAATCACAATTCCCAGAGCCGATACTCCTCCTGCTATCCAATCTAAAGCTGTCAAAACTCCAAGTCCTCCAAAACGTCATCCCCTTAAAACACAGGTACAAAAAATTATAACATTCATCCACTTATCTTTGTAGCTTATGATTTCTAACTCAATAACTCCTTTCAGCCGAAAAAGAAACAAGTCGCTGCCAGAAGAAAACTAACTCCACCACCTGCATCGGTAATTTTAACTCATCTCAATTTTAATTTTACTTTTAGCCGATACTGAGCAACACTTGTTATTTTTTCAGTCTCCTCAACCTTCATCTCCTAATCAACCTTCAAGTGAACACACTCCATCGGCCACAGCAAGCCATCATGATGAAGAGATTGTTGTTGTAACTCCAACTCCTAAAATTCCTGTAAGTACATATTCAAATTTATGTATATCGGCTAATTCCAGCAGCATCATCTAATAATATCCCCCTGTCTTCAGCTCTTAGCCGATATGTTTTCTTTTGATATCAAACAATTCTTGGATGAAGAAGAGGAAAAAACAACTAGCGAAGCTACTTCTCCTGTATCAGAAGATTTAAAGAATAAGCTAGCCGACATTGCTGATCGGCTCAATGCTTCCCTGGATGCATTAGTTGTAGATTGTGGACCAATCAGGGCAAGATTCCAAGAGATTCAAGATCAAATACCTGATGATCTCATTGGCATGGTCTCTACAGCAGTTTTCCTTGAACAACACCGCTTCAAGCTAGAGAGAGCCAGACAAAGGATTGCTGATCGGCTAGAACGTGCTGCCCTTGAAGCTACTATTGAAATCAGCTGACAGCAAGTCAATGATGAAAAGGCAAACTTAGATGAACTAGAAGCTGGCCCAAGTTCAACTCAGCAACACATTGAGAGATTAAAGAATAAAGAAGCCGATCTACTAGCACAACTTGAAGCTTGTAGAGCTGAAATCATATCTAAAGAACAAAAATTAGCCGATCCGCCTAAAGCCATCGAAGCTCAGAAAGAAAAATTGACGAAATCCGTGAAGCATCTATCTTCTTTGAGCAAATCACTTAAACCAATCCCTGGTACAGATGCAGTCGATGCTCAGGCAATAGATGAAATAGGGCAGATTAGGCAGAAATCAATATCAGCTATCCAGAAATATCTGTCGTAATGTAATAGTTAAGCAATCTTCTCAAACAATATTTTTTTCTGTAATATATTTATATCGGCCATCGAGCCGATTTTATACTTGAGTATGAACTATCATCAATTTTGTCTTATATGATTTTGCTCAAAAATTTTCGAAAAATTTCCTTCAGCAATTTCCTTCCCTCAAAAATGTTATCTCCAATTCCTCGATGCCCCCCAAGTTTGTAGTAGGGAACACAATGTTGCAAACCTATATATCTAAGGGCAATAAAAATATCGGCTACCTAAAGGCAATGTATCAACATCGGTTGTAAACCATACATCGGCAAAACACAGCCGATTATGAACCAATCCAAACACTTGGGTAGTATTTCTTCAAATATTTTCCATTAAGAGCTCGTCCAAAAATTTCTCCATTAAGTCCTTTTAACATATAAGCCCCTTTAGAAACACACTTATGAATCCGAAAAGATCCTTCCCAATTCGGTGACCACTTCCCAAATTTACTATCTCTTGTCCCTATCGGTAACACCAACTTCCAAACAAGTTAATTCTCCTCAAAAGACTTTGGCACAACCTTTTTATTATAGTGTCTAGCAACTCTTTCCTTATCCTTTCTAACCTTTTCAAGAGCACGCAATCTAGATTAAACCAAATCCTCTGACTCATCAACCATCAAGCTATGATTGTCATCGGCTGTCAACTCATTTTGCGAAGAAATTCTTCTGGAGTCGATGTTAGTCTCCCACGGCAACACAGCTTCATGACCATAAACCAATTGATATGGAGGAACTTGAATTGCACCATGACAAGCCATCCGATAAGACCACAATGTTTCAGCTAATATGGTATGCCACCTCTTAGGATATTCAACAATTTTCCTCTTAACCAACTTGATTAATCTCTTGTTAGATGCCTCAGCCTATCCATTAGCTTGTGCATAATATGGTGAAGAATTCAACAATTTGATCCCCATGCTATCGGCAAACTGAACAAACTCATCAAATACAAAAATTGACCCTTGATCAGTTGTAATCGTCTGAGGCAAACCAAATCTATATATGATATGCTCTTTAACAAACTCTATGGCATCTTTAGAATCAAATTTCTTCAAAGGGATAGCCTCAACCCACTTGGTAAAATAATCCGTAGCAACCAATATGAATTTATGACCTTTACTTGATGGTGGATTGATCTGGCCGATCATATCAATACCCCAACCTCTGAACAACCATAGCTTGATAATTGGGTTCATAGCCGATGCTGGTGCTCTCTGAATAGCCCCAAACTTTTGACAGTCTTGACATCCTTTATAATATCTAAAACAATCATCCAGCATTGTCTGCCAAAATCATCCAGGCTCAAACATTTCAACAAAACCCCATCAATGGTCCGATAGTACAACGTATCGTCCAACAAAACATATTTGAGACCTTTATATCTTAATTTCCTGGAAACCGATTTAGAAGGATTATTTAAATATTCAAATATCTCAAACCTCCAATCATCGGCTGGCAGACATGCAACTTCAACTTCAATACCCTGTAACATCGGCTTGTAGCCCGATGCTCCCTGAGATAGATCATTGGCTTCAACATTTTGCTCTCTGGGAATATGCTTTAAAGTTACTATCTTGAAAGTCTTCATCAACTCTTGACACTTCTCATTGTAAACCATCAAGACATCATTCTTGCACTCATATTCTCCATATAATTGATTGATCACCAATAATGAATCACCCATCATCTCAACAACATCAGCTTCAACCTCCTTGAGCAATTGTAATCCTTTCAAAACAGCCTCATACTCAGCTTGATTATTTGTAGAATAAGGTTTAATAGTAAAAGCAAACGAAAAACTTGCCCCCTAGGTGATATGATCACTAATCCGATACCACATCCATGAGTGCACACTCATCCATCAAAAAACAAGGTCCAAGGCATAATATCAACATGACCAATTGAATTGTCCCTGTGTTCAACTATGAAACCGGCTATCACCTGCCCCTTAACTGCCTTAGCCGATTCATATCTCAAGTCAAATTCTGTTAAAGCAAAAATCCACTTCCCAATCCTCCCTTTCAAAACTTGAGCCGATAGCATGTAACGTTCCACATCGGCCTTACACACTATAATGCACTCATTGGAAAGCAAATAATGCCTCAACTTTGTAAAAAAAAATACAAGCATAAACATAATTTCTCCACAGGTGAATATCTGGTTTCTGCATCCAAAAGTCTTCTACTGAGATAAAATACAACTCGTTCTTTACCTTCAACCTCTTGGATCAAAACTGAACCGATAGAGCTCTGATCGGCTGACAAATACAACTTAAAAGGAAGCCCTTTCTGTGCTGGAATAAGAACTGGAGGAGTACTCAAATATTCCTTGATATCATCCAAAACCTTTTGCTGCTTCTCTCCCCAAAACAAACTCTTGATCAGCTTTCAACCTTAGCAATGGTGTGAATGGCTCTATTCGGCCAGATAAATTTCATATGAATCGCCGAACAAAATTCATCTTGCCGATTAATGACTGCAACTTAGTCTTATCTTCTGGAGGTTTTATATCTTTGATGGCCTCAATACTCCTCTGAGGTATCTCAATCCCCCTCTCATGAACCAAAAATCCAAGGAATTGCCCAGTCGATACACCAAAAGCACACTTAGTGGGATTCATCCTTAACCCATATTTCCTTGCTCTTTCCAAAACTTTCCTCAAATCGGCTATATGCTAATCAATTTACTTAGATTTTACCACCACATCATCAATATAGATTTCAACCAACAAGCCGATAAGATCATGAAAAATATAATTCATTGCTCTTTGATATGTAGCACCAGCACTCCTCAATCCAAAAGTCATGACAACCCACTCATATAAGCCGATTGCACCAGGATATCTAAAAGCAGTCTTGTGAATATCTTCTTCAGCCATAAAAATTTGATTATATCCTGCATTGCCATCCATAAAACTGATAATCTTATGTCCAGATGTTGCATCAACCAATTGATCTGCAATCGGCATTGGATATTCATCATTAGGAGTAGCCTTAGTTAAATCTCGAAAATCAATACAAACTCTAAGCTTGTCGTTCTTCTTGATCACTGGTACTATGTTTGAAATCTACTCAGCATATCGGCATGGTCTAATAAAATTAGCATCATAAAGTCTTGTAATTTCGGTCTTAATAGCATCATACATCTCAGCTTTACATCATCCTAGAGGTTGCTTGTATGGCCGATAGCCTGGTTTGATAGGGAGCCGATGTTCAACAATCGATCGGCTAAGTCCTGGCAACTCATAATATTCCCAGGCAAAACAATCTCTATATTCTTTCAAAAGTGCTATTAATTTACATTTAAATGTATTTGTAAAACCTTTACTAATATATGTCGGCCTAGGCCTATCTCCTGGTCCAATGTCCACTTCTTCTAATTCATCGGCCGACATAAATCCTTGCCCCAGCTTGCCGTCAAGATCATCTACAGTATCCTTTGTATAGAAGTTTGAACCCTCCACGGCACCCTCAAAGTAACAATTGGGGCTCTCCATCTGCTGTTGGTTGTATATCATAATCAGAAACTTTTAAGTAATCTCCTTGTCAAACTTTTCCAGATAACTAATCAATTTCTTCCATCTCCCAAACAGATAAATTGGTACTAGCTACATTGACTGACCTGTCGGCTGGCACGATTTCAATCTGGTCTCCTTGCCATTGAATCAAACTCTGGTGCATAGTTGAAGGAATACAACAATTGGCATGGATCCAATTTCTTCCCAGCAACAGACTGTAGGAACCCTTCCCATCAGTACTAAAGAATGTAGTAGGAATTGTCTTGCTGCCGATAGTTAACTCCACATTCAAAACTTCCTTGGTCTCAGATGGATTCCCGCCAAAATCTTTTAAAATCATTTTAGTCTTGATCAAATCATCTGAAGTCTTTCCAAGTTTTCTGAAAGTTGAGTATAGCATTAAATTGACACTGCTCCTCCATCAACCAGCATCTTTGACATCGGCTTCCCATTAACAAATCCCTTAACATACAATGGCTTGAGATGCCGATGATCAATTCCTTTAGGTTTCTTAAAGACAGCTTGCTGTGGAGACAATACCAACTTAGCCGATGGTGATTCGTCCACTTGTTCGACCATTTGTTCAATTGCATATTCTGCTGGTAGCATAAAACCATGTTTATTGAAGATGAAATAACCTCTTTGCCCTTACTTTTAAGACTCTTGTTCTGATTGGCTTGAACCTCATCGGCTGAAACAATTTTGCTCTTCATGCGCCAGACTTTGCTTGTGCGTCGAAGCCGGTGTTCGATTTCATCTTCAACCTCTCGGAATTGCTCTCTGTTTCTCATCCTTTGGGCACGCCTTTTCTGACTCCTGGTGAAAATTCCAGGAGGACACCATTGTGGTTGCATATCTTCAATTTTCTTTTGCAAATCATCTTCATAATGATCCTGTTGGATCGGCCCAACCCTCTCATGAACTGATAGCCTTTGCTGAACTGGCCGATACATTCCCATATTCTGTCGGCTTGGTCTTTGAATATATTGAACATCAGGATCACCACAACCGGGACAATCTTCAATAGATGGTAGCCTCATGCCTTCATTCCAGCAAAATCTAAAAAATTCACAACTCTAATGTGGATCAAAATATCTTTCACCATCTTGATAATATGATTCATCTTCCCTCGGTCGTCTTTTCTGGCACTTGTTGATCATACTAGCCGATTTGATACTTCCTATATGATTTTTACCCCCATCGGCTTGACTTCTGTTGAACCTAGTATGAACCATGTTCAGTGGAAAAGGATGTCCATCTATTTTCATCGGCCTCTTGGATTCATCAATCTTGATTTTTCCTTGCTCTATAGCCGATTGAATCTGTTCTCTGAAGATTTTGCAATCATTGGTACTATGGGATACTGTGTTATGCCACTTGCAATATTTCCTTCTCTTCAACTCTTCAGCTGATGGTATCACATGTCCTACCGGCAACTGAATCTACTTTTCTTGAAGGAGAAGATCAAATATTTTGTCAGCTTTGGTAATGTCAAAGTCAAACCTTTCTTCCTTCCCTGAATTCTTAACACATTGGCATACAACTGTCTTCTTGTTTCTAGCCCGCTCGGCTACATTAACGTCTAGATCATCATCTTCGGAGTCAAAATCATAACTATAGATATTGTTGACATTGTTGGCCTTTTTGATAAATTTTCTGGCTTCTTGGAACCGTGTCTCATGAGCCGATATCTTCTGGGCTAGATGAGCTAAACTCTCAAAGTCTTGAGCTGAAAATCTTTCCCTTATCGGCGCCAATAGTCCATGGAAAGCCAGATCGGCTAACTGTGAATCAGTCAAGGCCAAAATGTAGCATCTGTTCCTCACATCTCTAAATCTTTGAATGTAGTCTAGCACTATTTCATCTGATTTCTGTTTGATTGCTGTGGGGTCTGACAATTTCATCTCTTAGATGACACTGAAGAAATATTTAAGGAATTGTTTCTCTAACTCAGCCCAACTCCTGATGGAATTATAAGGTAAAGATGAAAACCATGTGAATGCCGATCCAGACAAAGATAGTGGAAATAGTCTGACTCTGAGGGCTTCTATAGCTGATGCTTCCCCACACTAAGCTAAGAATCGGCTGATGTGTTCATAAGTTGACACATTATCCTGCCCTGAGAATTTTGAGAAGTCTGGCGCCTTGTATCGGTTTGGTAGTGGCACTCGATAGAAGTATTCTGGATATGGATGTTGATACTGTTGACGACGAAATTTGGTAAATCATGCATCGAATTTGGAGTTAAGACCGAAGCGGATTCGAAAGGAAATCGGTAACAGAAACAGAGTATAAATCGGCTTCGGAACTACATCGGCTGATATTGAATCGAACAAGCAAGCCGATGTAGCCGATTCCGACAAGGGGATATTGGAACCATTGTCGGGATCGTTTAAAGTGCTTCACGAGGATTGCCATGTATGGATTGAGTCCGAAAAAGGCAATTGTATCTATTAATTAGGAATAGTTTGTTAGTTTCCTTTTATCTTTAGGAAAGTGTGTTTAGTGTCCGATAAGGACTTTATGTGTTTCCTTTTATCTTTAGGAAAGTTTGAGTCGTGTCCGATATGGACTAGTATCTACCCATGGGTATAAATATGTACACCCGGGGTCTATGTAAATTATCTCTCGATCAATACAACTTCGGCGCATCGCCACCCTCTTTCTGAGGTTTTTACTTATCAACCGACGGAATTTGGCACCTGACGCGGGGCTGCATCGGCTTTCGATCTCCGGCGAAGGGGTAAGCCCTACGTTCCGTCGGGCCCTGGTGAATCTATCGGCTGCATTGGTATTGTTCAAGGCTGCATCGCTTCGATCTCTTGGATTGTTCTGGTTCGGTTGATATATTTACCTGATATCTCAATTCTATCTTAATTGCATTGTGTTTAGAGACGCATCGGTTTAGTTGGGACTATCTCGGTTAAGTCTCATCTTCTATCTTAGCCAATATATCTCTACAACCACAATGTTGTTCTAAATAGATTTGTTATATCCATCACATTAGATAGATCTATCGGTTCATCAAGTATTAGATTATCATATACAATCTCGTGCTACATCGGTTCGGTTCGACCTACTAGATTGTTGTTGATAATATAAATCTTGTTAAGCCGATAGGTTCATGCTAATGTTTTATTGGAGTGCTAGCCGATAAGTTATCTGGACGTTGCATCGGCTTACAAGGATTACATACAAGTTGGTTTTAGCCGATGACAACAAAGGTTTCACTGTTTATCTAATCGTTTGGATTTATTGATATCGGACCTCCAGCCGATGTATGCTTCAACCTTCGGATCAGTGCTTATTTAATCTATCATCACTAGCCGATTGGTTTCTTCTGGATTATATTATTGTTTTATTACATTATCATCAGCCGATTCTCTTTATTTCATTATTTGCTCAAGTATCAAGATCTATACTGGATATCGGCTGGTATCAGCATCGGCTGGAATTACTCCATCGGCTTGTCAGCCGATCGGCTATCTTTTGAACTTCAATTTATATATCTTGTCAGTTGCAGGATCAAACTGACTGGCACGCCCGCATCTCATTATTATTTTGGACCTGCACTAGAGTAAAGCAAACCTCTCAGGCCAGTGTGTATTTTCTGCATCAACAGATACATGTTGCCATGGTCCTTAGACTTGAGCCCAAATTGTTCCCTCATAACATCGGCAATCATATCGGCCCACGGCTGTTGTGACGTCGCTCCACCATACTGTTGTTGGATTTGATCATACTAGTCGTATTGTACCGACTAACGCCATGGAGAATGAGGTTGATAATGTTGATTGAGATTAGCCGATATCCCTTGAGATGAAACATAAGGAAGCGGTTCTGGACAGTATTGTTGGCCTATCAGCTGAGCGGTTCCAATCGGCTACTGTGAAACTGAAGGAACGTGATATGTGGGATCGACAACTGGCGGCTTCGCCTTAAGTATATTCATCAGCTGTTATGGTGTCAACTGATTTGAAGTCTGCCCCCCAGTGATCGGTGGTTGTCTTATCAATATTGTCGGGATATTTGTACTGGACAGGAGAGCCGATGGAGCCTGGGTTTGAAACGCTTGATACTTCCCACCAATTTCGGTCTTCACAGTCCTATAGCCTGGAAAAGCATCCCCTGTTAGATATACTGGTCCTTTTGCCTTTTCCTCGGCTATAGTTCCATCAACAGCTGACTTGATCATATTTGTTAATGTATTCACAAGTACTCCGGATTGATTGATGAGAGCGTGATGTACTGCTGAATCAATGCGATCTTGTAATGTGTGAAGTTCCTCGTTGTTTGATTCAATTTTAGATTCCTTGCCTTTATCATCACTTGCCCCGGATGTACTTGGGTCTGATTTCACGATCGGCAGCAACTCCACTTTGGTTCTCTGGATAACCGTTCCCTGTCGGATTACCGTGAGTGAATGAAGGTATCGGTCTTGGAGTTGATCCAGCAATTTCTTCATCTCTTCTCTCTGCTCGATCGTGACTGGTAGGACATTGTCCTCTGTAACTTCAATTATGTTGGTCGTCATGATGACACAAAGGTCCCACCGAGCGTGCCAAAAACGTGTTGATGCAGAAAACACACATTGGCCTGAGGGATTTGCTTTACTCTAGTGCATGTCCAAAACTTGCTTTTAGGTTCGAAGGGCATGCCAGTTGATTTAATCCTGCAATCAACAAGACAAAATGTGGAAGTTTGTTAGTAGACGATAGTCAATCGACCAGCTAGCTGATATCATATCGTATTGTAACCTACCCAATGCAATATAGCATGGATCGGCTATAAGGTATAGTCAATGATAACACTAACCCTAAAACTGATACATCGGCTGAAAATATCAGTATTACATAATTTATAAATCAATATTACTTTAGAAATAAACAATTGGGATAGATCGGACTGAACCGAGACAGTATAAATTGCCCAAGTCTATAATAACATGAAATAACGTTTACATGTACTCATGTCATAGTCGATGTTCAGATTTAAGCATGTATCGGCTATAGCTCCGATACAACCTTATACTAGGATATTTTCTTGCAACAAATATATTCAATTAATATCAATCAGATTGATAATAAATCCAATATATTTGTATTAGATTAGATCCTGATATAAAGGGCAGATATAGCATATTAAACAAAGCATGAAACTATGTAAAATATCTATACTAGATAAAATATCTATACTAGATAAGATCGGCTGAAACCCCGATACTATCCTTATTAACAACCATAAAGCAGCCTAGAGATCATGATTCAGAACACGACTTAATAGATCAAACTTAACTGATGCCACATTAAGTATGAAAAGAAGCATGATATCTAGACAATCAAGCCGATGGCTGTCTTTTCTGGATGGTGGATACATTATATAATTCAAACCAACGAGACAATCTAACCGTTATCGACAAAACCATAAATAGAGATCGGCTGATAGAGATAGATGGTATTGTCAATCTAAATTATATAACGTATATGATAACTCAGAGATTTACAAAATAGAATTAGAGTGTCATAAGGATGTAAGCACTAATTCCGATAATGAAAAACCACAACAAGACATACCTCTTCATCGAAGATCAAACTGATGCAGCTCAACTCGAAAGCATGAACTTGTCGAAAGTAGAAAAGTAAAAGGTTTAGCGATGCGCCGAGATTGATTGAACGTGTGTTATTTTATTCATAAGACCTCGGGTCTATATTTATACCCGAAAATACAAACATTGTCCATCATGGACATGACTCATATTGTCCTAATACAAATCTAACTAGCAAACAAGTCCCTTAGGCGGACTCTTACCGAGAATATCTATAAGGAAATTACATATAATCCTAATTAATAGATACATTTGCAAATTTTGGACTCTACCCTTGTCTGGCAAAGTCATCCCAAACTCTCTCTTGAATCCGATACTGATTCACATGCAATATCGGCTATATCGGCTATCCAAATCGGACTCGGTTCTAGCCGATACGGTCTTCCAGCCGATGCGCACTCTGTTTCCGAGAATCCCACACATTTTCGAATCCACTTCGGATTGGATCTTGTTTCCGATTCATAAGCTTGCCAAATTTCATCGTCAACATCAAGATTGACGACTTATTTGATCAGTTTAAGGGTGTCACAGTGTTCTCCAAGATAGACTAGCGATCAGGCTATCACCAGTTGAGAATTCGAGAACAGGACATACCCAAGACAGCCTTCACTACTCGGCATGGGTTATTCGAGTGTACAGTTATGTCTTTTGGACTCACCAATGCACCTGCCTTCTTCATGAATTTGACGAACAAGGTGTTTATGGAATTTCTAGGCAAGTTTGTCATGGTATTCATTGACGACATACTTATCTAACTTCAAGTCCGAGGAAGAACATAAGCAACATCTTTGGCTAGTACTTGAAAAGTTGAAGGAGCACCAACAATATGCCAAGTTCAGCCAGTGTGACTTCTGGCTCAAGGAAGTTCAGGTGGATGGTTGGGCCTACCACAACGTGGTGTAGCGTTGGACAGTGTTGATTAATGTTCCTTAATTTACAATAACAGTTTTACTGCTTTCAACTACTGCTTTGAAATGCCTGCTTTATGCAAATGAATCGCTAGCCTTCTTTGGAATTAGTTGCATCATACCTCCTCTCCCGGTATGACTTGTTGAGTACAGTGGGTAGTACCCAGTCTTGCTCTCTTTCCCCCACATCAGAAGTGGAGCACTTCTTTGATGGAGATTAGTCAGAGTAGTAGGCTTCGTCGCTACCTTCAAGGATGCCCGTGGAGTGGAGCTGTCACGCTGAGAGCGTCAAGTCTCTATTTCAAGCTTGCTTCTATTTTCCACTGTAATTGTAAAACTTTTATTGTTTTTGTAAAACGTGGATCTGTATGTCAACTTTATCGTTTGTGTACTGAGTTTTATTGCACATTCAGCTTGGAAGTTCTAGCTTGTGAATTTCTAGGGGTGACACTAGGTTCGGCCTGGTTAAAACAAATAGCGAGAAAAAAAGTAGATGGAAAAGAACCCGGAAAACAGCCAAAAAAATTAAAAGAATAGTGAGAAAAAATGGCGCAAAAAGAAAAACGGAAAAAACCGCAAAAGAAAAAGGCAAAAATGGAAAAAAGTGAAAAAAAAAGTTAAAAATAGCGAGAAAAACAGGCGGATGGAAAAAAAGACGGAAAAAATAACGAAAGCCTGATGAATATTTTTATTTGGTATAGATATAGATATTATAATTTTAATTGTACGTCAAATATATTGGTTTTTAAATTATATCGGCTTATATTATCTTAAAAAAGATGTGTACATGTTAATTAGGACTTGCTAATTATTAGTACATAAAGAGTCAAAGATGGTATATTCCCAATGTCAAAATTATTGAATTTCTTATTTTAAATTTATAATTTAAAGTTAATTACTTTTAAAATTAACCTTTGAATTTATTTAGTTAATTTTTGGCACCAGCACAATAGGAGAGAAAAATCCAATAAATACCAGCATGAGGAAATTTTGAAAATAGTTTTTAATTATTTCATATTTTTTGTTTTCGAATTTCAGATTCAAATGCTTTCATGGTACGAGGGCCTAGTGATTCCTAAACAACTGCAGTCACCAACCTCTGGAGCGATTGTTCTGTAAATAACGTTGTTGTGTGTTCTTTTCTTCTGTCCTAACTTTTCTCATTTTTCATATAAACAATGCGGTCTTTGAAAGTTGTTTTTCTCCTTTTTCCCAACTTCTCTCTCGCTTTTCTTTTTTCTGCACGTTTTCTTAACTGTGAATTGTTTAAAGGAAAAAGTCCAAATACCCCTCAAGTCCAACACCCTGAATTTTAAAACCGGATATTCAATACTCTAAACTTTATAATACCGTTTAAATAACACCTAGGATGGTTTTGCAAAGTGATTTTATCTAATTTACATATAAGTTAGATGAATTTGATCACGTGACATACACATTAAACATATATATTAAAATCTCCTCATAAATCTTTCCCTTTACCCATTGTTAGCTCTCATTTACAAAAATGTACTAACATAATAATAATATGACATCACTGTATAAAGGATACATTGAAGACTTATAATAATAATATAACATCACTATATAAAGGATACATTGAAGTTATAACTGACTATAAAAGTTATTGAAAGATGCACATTTAAGCTTTCAAAATATGCAAAAAAATCATCATCCAAAACCACCTTAGAAGGTAATACGGATGGTATTACAAAGTTCGGTGAGTTAGACTTCCATCCAAAATTTACGGGTACTTAACTTTCCCCTTGTTTAAATGATATGTTTAAAACAAATTCTATAAAAAAATTGCTTTTAAATAATCATATTACTAATCTACCATTCTATTTTGCATGTCTAGGGGAAGGTTTTCCAACCCCTCCAAGAACACGACCTTATGTACTAAATAAAATTTAGGAATTTGATAGCAATCAAATCCGGTGGAAGATTATTCGTACACGATTTGAACAAAGGACTCCAACAAAATCCTTTGGATGTATTATATTGGAATTTTGCATAAACTCAAATATAGATTAGCCTCAAATCAATGGCATGGTGGATAATTTTCTAAATTATCACGTCATTTACAAAACGAAACAGACATACAGTTAGATTTTACCATACTGATGCTCCCAATCGGCTAGTAAGGTAACTCTTTTTCTAATGGTATTACCAAACACCATGTTCTATAAATTCCGGTAGTCTCATAACATTATGTTACAATAAACTGTGACATCTTATTTCTATAAATCATTTGGAACAATTAATCAATCGTTCCAAAGGAGCCCTTAAGCATCAGCAATTCAACAAAACTCAAATTACACAACCTAATGACCCTTCCACTGCGATACATATATTCAGTTTGGAATCTTGAAACGGATCAATCGGTTCACCACAGCTGATCGAATCAACAACCATATATACCACGAGTCCACGAGTTCGAGTAGATATATGACGACAACGATGATGATTATTAGGTCAGAGATAACCATATATATATACTCAAAAGAGCACAAGAAATTAAAAGCACTCACTATATATTTAGCTGGAGAGATCAAAGTACTTATTATTAATTATTACTTAATCTTGCTCTCGCCTAGCTAGTAGTAGTAGTACACACAAGCCAGCAGCAGCTCATCAAGCTCAGTAGCTGGGATGTCGTGGTGGTGGCCGGTCATCATCTTCTTCGTCTCCGGCGACGCGGCACGGGGATCAGCGGGGGAAGGCGGCGATCTCGACGCCCTTGTTGCCGAGGGAAGGTTGGGGCGGGTCGTAGGCGCTGAAGAGGCGGTACGAGGAGATGAGGGAGAGGAGGATGTAGCAGGCGACTGAGGCGAAGGTGATGGCCACCGACGTCCTCGCCTGCCGGCAGAAGCCGCCGAACACGCCGCACGCCTCGCTCCACGTCACCTCCTTGTCGCCGTTGTAAGCTAGGTACAGAAGCTCCGCCGACGCCGCGCCCGCTGCCAGGATCACGTACGTGAACACCTGCATATATGTCATCTCTCATCTCAGCTTAATTAGTTCAGCACATGGATCGATCGATCGATCTCACCGTGGGGTAGAGCTAGAGCAAAATGAGGGGGTGCCATATCCTTCCCTTCCTCTATTTTGAATTAAATTTAAGTTGATACGGGTGTCTAAATTTATACTGAGAGGTGCACACATAGTGAAAATAGATAAACTATAACTAATCCGGGTATCCGGGTTCCTAGATACCCCTTTGAACATGTAGCTCCGCCCCTTCACTGATAAATCTTTACAGATTCTATGAATTCATGGTCAGTTGGTATATGAACAAGAATAAAGTCAGATCTTTTTTGCAGGATTTGTTGATTTCTCGACTTGGCAAGCCCTGCTTTGTTTAAATGATAAAGAAGAGATACACCATGACCTAATAAGAAAAGATTCGCACGGGAAACACCATCCTACAAGCACCTCGGTAAGCATTTTAAACTTGCAAAGTGGGACAGAATTTGGTTCTCAATTTCGAATGAAATTTCCGAGACATCTGAAATTTCGGAATAATAGGGGATATTATCGGGTCCGGAATATTCAAAAGCTTTTGAATTTAACCAAACTATCAAAGTTTATTCAAATTTGAAATTTTTGTGTTCAAAAAATATGCCTGAGATTTATGCAAATTTCGAGGTATAGAGCCTTTTTCATTCTACTTTTACGGTTTGCAAAAATAGTGAATCCTGGTTTGGAAGGTAAGAAATGGAGGAAGAAAAGAAGCAGTGAGGGAAAGGCAACCTGGTCGAGGAGGAAGACGACCCAGGAGCGGGACAACGTCGCCGGCCTCGGCACGGCGATGTAGAACGCCGACGCCAGCGAGTAGGCGGCGCATAGCCCGTTGGCGTACACCAGGTATCTTGGGTTAATCAATTCGCCAGAAAAAACACAAACAAACAAAATTAAACAGATCAGAGGAGAAGAAGGAGCCATGTCAACCACCGCCGCCGCCGCCGCCGGCGAGGGAAATTAATGTAAGAGGTGGAAGCCGTGAGGGTGCGTACTTGAAGCCGCCGAGGTCGGAGTAGGAGACGGTGCCGTACTCGTTGGTGACGGAGTTGCGGAGCATGATGGCCATGGCGGCGACGCAGAGCCCCAGCGGCGCGGCACGGAGGAGCGTCTCGACGGGCCGGACACGCGCCGCCGCCGCCGACGCCTGCAGGTCCCCGGAGGGCTGCTGCATCCCGCCGTCGACGGTCGCCGGTGCCGCCAGCACCTTCTCCTCCGCCATCTTGGACATCTCCTCCTCCAAGAACCAAGAACTCAGCGAGCAGAGCAAACACACCAAGAAACCGAAACTCTCACCGGTCGATGTGGAGTGGAGGAGAAGGATGTGTGGAATGGGGGAAGGAAGAAGCTGGAGGAGGATGGGAGAGGTGGGGAGGGATGGAGGTGCATTTAAGGCTGCTGAGTGGTTGGAGCGCGGCGTGGGCATGAATGCGGAGGGGGAGTGAGTTAATGGCGCGCGGTGGCAGTGTCGTGTGGGCGAGTCGAGAAGATCGAGCGACGAGACGAGACAAGCGCGGCAATGCGGGGAGTCGATTGGACGATTCGAGGGTGGGGCGCGGGCCACAACGCGGTCGCCCGTCTCCGCTCGCTAGGCTAGCCGCGTGCGCGGGGTCGCTCACAGCAGGGTTGGCATCACCAAAGTACATAGGAAAAGTGATCCTGATAGGTAAGATGTATATAAATAAATTTTATTTATATTTACATGAGATCTATATGAATACAAGGTAGTATTAGAAAGCATTTGGAGAAAAAGAAATAGAGATAGATAATATTATTTATTTCATATGAGTAGTTTATATGCATATCGATACTAGTTGCAAAATGTTATTAGATAGCTGAATGAATACTTTATTACCTATAAACTACTTTTGTACTACATTGTGGACGCATATTTGGTAAACGCACGAAATTCACTTTTGGCACAAGAATTATACTCCCTCTATCACAAATAAAATAAGCGTATTTTTCACTCATTCCATATATATTAGTAAAGAAGCAAAAAGGCTATAAAGCTCTGTTTTATCAAATCCTAATATAATTATTCCATGGTTTTCTACTCTCATCAATTTATCCCATATTTTTATAAACTTTAATGTAATGATTGATGAAAAAATAAATTTATTTTCGAACAAATGAAGGGGTTGAAAAAAAATTATCCATTTCAGGACATATGGACTACTACTTGGACCATATAAAATACAAGCACTTTTTTTCTTTGACCAGAAAGGTAGCCCACGCAATGAGCGGGCATGTGTATTACTTTGTTAAAAACATGTGTGCTAAATTAGTTTCATATTCAAAGTTAGATGTTCTCCATTCTTTTTAATTGAATATCCATCGGCTCGCTCTTTTCTTATGAAATATTAAGAATTTATTAATAAACATATTTTATGTGTAGCAAGCTATCCTTCCCTCTAATTCATATATGCATATAATTTGTTGCATATTTGCATGTAAATCAATAAAGACAGAGAAAATATACATATATTAGACAACGTCTCTCTTTGATATGTGGTATCAATATGATATTTTTCTAAAAAGACTTACTCAACATGAGTCATAAAATGTAAACTTAATAGGAAGAATATAACTTCTAAACATGAAAGGACATCAATTAAGCAATGCTATTAGCGGCTTATATACATGCAAAAGTACATAAACCCATGACACTACTGCCAAGGAATGGAATTTAGGATATCACATATTTATAGTTGGCTTTTGTCTCTTTATGTGTGTCAAATATGTCTCGAAGTAAAAGTTGACTTGTTTGAAACAAATAGAAAAAATAAATAAAAAATAAAATATCGTTGGGACATAAAAATGAGACATTTTGTATAGTTGAGGGAGTAAACTGATTCAAGCTTGTGGGTTAAGTGCTCTATGTAATAGTACGGGTAAAAGCATTGCGTTGAAAATAACTTTTCAAACGATTCAAAAATTTGGATAAGCAAGTTAAAATTATTTGTGCCAATATGTGATAATCCGTATGTGAAATGATATTGCGTATAACATTAGCAAGTCAAGCTAGATATTATAAATCATTCACTGTGTGATTCTGCTCTGATGCAGCTAGTTGTATGTTTCTTTTCTCAAAGTATTGGGTTTTTTCATTGCTAAATAAAAAGTCTCATGATATCCAATTTGATTGTGCGATGTGGAAGACAACCCATATTACGCCATTTCGTAAAAAGTGCGTGAGGCTTCACGTAGTCCAATGAAAATATGATTTG
Source organism: Oryza punctata (assembly GCA_000573905.2). NCBI lineage: Eukaryota > Viridiplantae > Streptophyta > Magnoliopsida > Poales > Poaceae > Oryza > Oryza punctata. The sequence continues at coordinate 9,842,536 of CM002491.2, read as the reverse complement.
ATGTTTATACATAACTTCTCACGTGTCATTGTTTTTACTATGTTGAATTTTTGTTGATATCATAGTTTAAACATTTTTCTATCAAATTATAATTAGACATGATAATTCATTTACTCCAAACTGATTTTTTTTATTTTTTTAGCTAGCTTGCAGTGGGCATGAATTAGTGCCTACCATTGTATTACATAATTAGACATTTTTATATTCATGGCAATTTATTATGTCTACTATAAATATATATAATATGTATTTCACAATCACTAAGTATTAATGTTATTTTTCTCGCCTCTCAATTTCTAGCACCTCAATGATTAATCTATGGTCAAAGGTTATCTCTCTTTTGTTTCTTCTTTCATAAAACCATACCCTCTTAGTTTTTGCTTTTGATGTTGAATCTAAATTTGCCCTAAATTTTCAAAGCACATCATCTTAATTGTGTTCATAGCTTTTTTGGATGATTAACTAAAGATGCAAACTATACAAAGTAATATAAGAGATTATGTTGTTTAGCTATTGTTGTCGAAACGACAACTGCATACGTCGAAGGACGTGGTCACTCAACGGTTAAAAGTAAAGTGTATTAAATTCAGGATTTTCTGGGGATCCCCCTTTACATGGCCCTAGGGGGCTATTTATAATCCCATTACAAATCCCCCTATTAGGGTTTAGGGCTATTACAGGGGAATTTACATGGTCACCCTTATGAAAGGGGCATTTACATGGGTATTCAATGTAATTAAGGTATGTGGACCTTTAACGGGCCACCTGGCGGCTGCCGGCCCATTGGTCCCTGGGCCGGAGTGGTTAGGCCGGCCCCTTGGGCCTTCCCGGAGGAGGCCCGATATGGCGAAGTCATCCTCCTTCGGCGTACGCCCTTCGCCATGTAGCCTTCGCCCAGAGCACGTTTAGACTTACAAGGGCTTAGCGCGACTCTTCGCTTTTCGCCACCTTCGCCTCATGGTCTTCGCCATAGGGCTTCGCCCTGATGGATCTTGGGCGCCCCGAGTCCCGAATCCTCGCTCCTTGCTTGGTTTTGGCAGGTCTGGTCAAAAGGTCTCATGACATACTGCCAACAAGCCCCTCACGGGCAAGGGTGAGATAGGAGCTTCGGCCGAGACCGTGCAAACCATGTAGTATGGTATGAGGCGCCCCCTTTCGACCGATGCTCCTGTCGAAACCTGTCTTGTGCTCCTGCGAAGAATGTGTGCATTGTATGTGTTGTTATTATTATATTATATATATATATATATATATTTTCTTTATAGCTTTCGCCTTTCGCAAATGACGAAGCTCTCTTTACTGTTTCGTCTAGGACCAAATGAACAGTGATGGGCCTTCGCCTTCCGTAAACAGCGAAGTTATCCTTACTGTTTCACTGGGCCAAAGTGAACAGTGATGGGTTTTTTCAATGAGGGCCCGGCACTATGCGGCCTGGTCCATGGGATTTTACCGTTTCGCCTACCCTTGTGACACGTGGCAGTCAGTGATTGGTCGGGAAGGCGAAACGTCGCCTGGCAAGCTATATATTCTTCCTCCTCCCTTTTCACCGCCCATACCCCCGTCATTTTCACCGTAGGCGCTCTCTCTTCTAGTCTTTTTACTCACAGCGCTCTAACTCAACCGAACCCTTTCGCCCGTTAACCCCTTTCGCTACTACACGCTCGCTTCGCCATGGCCCCATGCAAGCCGAACCCTGTCTCCACAACAGGTCCTGACCCTGGCCGTATTGACAAAGACACCACCGCGTTCCTAGGGGTGTCACTCATACACGAAGACGAGCTAGCAAAGATAGTCAGTTCCGGCATGGTGGCAGAGGGGCGGGCCTTCGTCCCCGAGGATGCTGAAGTGCCGAAGCCAGGTGACGACCAGACGGTTGTGTTCACCGTGTTCTTCGAGGCCGGGCTTCGGTTTCCATGCAACATATTGTTACCGGAAATTCTTCGCCTTTTTCAGGTGGAGCTTCCCCAGTTGAACCCTTCGGCTCTGGTCCGCATTGCCATCTTCGACTGGGAATGCCGGACCGCTGGGTTTGAACTAAGCACCGAACTCTTCGGCGCTATCTTTTCGGCCACCGTGAACTCGAAGACGGTGGTCACTCCTGCCGGGACAAAGAAGACGGCGTTCGGGACCGTGAACTTCAACGTTCGCCCCGAGCGCTCCGACTTGTGGCCGGTTAACGCCGCAATTTCGAAGTGGGATCGCCATTGGATGGCGAAGTGGTTTTACCACTTGATCCCCTTCGAGGCTGGGTCTGAAGCGGCGAAGGCCCTCCGATGGCAGCGCAGGGCGATCTCGCCAGTCCGGAAGCCCAAGGTCGCCGTCAACGGCACTCTGGAGGCGTGGTTCGCCTTGCTCCGCAAGGTTTGTTCTCGGCTGAGTTGCCGAGATCTGGTGGAGGAGTTCTGCAAGCTTCGTGTATGCCCCCTCTTTGTTGACGACGAAATTTGGTAAATCATGCATCGAATTTGGAGTTAAGACCGAAGCGGATTTGGAAGGAAATCGGTAACAGAATCAGAGTATAAATCGGCTTCGGAACTGCACCGGCTACGGTGTGCATCGGCTGATATTGAATCGGACAAGGAAGCCGATGTAGCCTATTCCGGCAAGGGGATGTTGGAACCATTGTCAGATTCGTTTAAAGTGCTTCATGAGGATTGCCACGTGTGGATTGAGTCCGAAAAAGGCAACCGTATCTATTAATTAGGAATAGTTTGTTAGTTTCCTTTTATCTTTAGGAAAGTGTGTTTAGTGTCCGATAAGGACTTTATGTATTTCCTTTTATCTTTAGGAAAGTTTGAGTCGTGTCTGATATGGACTAGTATCTACCCGTGGGTATAAATATGTACACCCGGGGTCTATGTAAATTATCTCTAGATCAATACAACTTCGGTGCATCGCCACCCTCTTTCTGAGGCTTTTACTTATCAAACCGGCGGAATTTGGCACCTGACGTGGGGCTGCATCGGTTTTCGATCTCCGGCGAAGGGGTAAGCCCTACGTTCCGTCGGGCCCTGGTGAATCTATCGGCTACATTGGTGTTGTTCAAGGTTGCATCGCTTCGATCTCTTGATCGCTCTGGTTTGGTTGATATATTTACCTGATATCTCAATTCTATCTTAATTGCATTGTGTTTAGAAACGCATCGGTTTAGTTGGAACTGTCTCGGTTAAGTCTGATCTTCTGTCTTAGCCGATATATCTCGACAATCACAATGTTGTTTTAAATAGATTTGTTATATCCATCACATTAGACAGATCTATCGGTTCATCAAGTATTAGATTATCATATACAATCTCATGTTGCATCGGTTCGGTTCGACCTACTTGATTGTTGTTGATAATATAAATCTTGTTAAGCTGATAGGTTCACGTTAATGTTTTATCGGAGTGCTAGCCGATGAATTATCTGGACGTTACATCGGCTCAAAGGGTTACATACAAGTTGGATTTAACCGATGACAACAAAGGTCTCACTGTTTATCTAATCATTTGGATTTATTGACATCGGACCTCCAGCCAATGTATGCTTCAACCTTCGGATCAGTGCTTATTCAATCTATCATTACTAGCCGATTGGTTTCTTCTGCATTATATTATTGTTTTATTACATTATCATCAGCCGATTATCTTTATGTCATTATTTGCTCAAGTATCAAGATCTATACTGGATATCGGCTGGTATCGGCATCGGCTGGAATCACTCCATCGGCTTGTCAGCCGATCGGCTATCTTTTGATCTTCAATTTATATATCTTGTTAGTTGCAGGATCAAACTGACTAGCACGCCCGTATCTCATCATTATTCTGGACCTGCACTGGAGCTAAGCAGATCTCCCAGGCCGTCGTGTTTTTACGTCAACACTCTCCTAATCGTGGTAAGTCGAAGTTGACCAAGACGAAGAGGTCAACGGCCTGCCGAAGCTTGTTATGCTCGCTGGGGCAAATGGTAAATTTTTCTTTTCTTCGTCTTTATGTTTCACTCTTTGTTTTTCTTTTGTGGTTTTTCTTTTGTTCGACACCTTTCATAACGACATATATTTTTTCAGTGTTGACCCTCGCCCAGGCTGACACCGAAGCCCGAAAGCTGATCGGTGATGTGTCGATCACGGAATACAGCCAGCTGTTAACCCGAGAAGCAGCTGGCGAAGCTGTTCGAAGCCGACGGCGAAGAGGGCCCCTCTCGGAAACGGTTGCGGGGGCAAGTAAAGTTGGGCCCCCGCAAGCGAAGGGCCCCTGCCTCCGCCGACTCAGACGCCGACGATAAGGACGGTGACGAAGAGCAGGAGGACGTTGGGGACACAGAAGTCGCGGCCGAAATGGTCGCGGATGAGGCCACCGATAGCCGCTCCGGGACACGCGGCTACACTCCGACCCCTAGCCCGGAGCATGTCGAGACTGGGGCGGAGTTGATCTCCTCCCCTCTTCACCGAAAAGACGTGGAGGGGGCGAAGGCTTTGGTTGCGATCGCTACGGCCAATGCGGCGAAGGGGGAGTGTGTTAAGAAGACCCCCCAGAAAAAGGGGCTCGTCGCCATCGCTCGCATCTTTAGCGACGATGAGTCCTCCGACGAGACACCCACTTCGCCCGCCGGGCGAAGCCTGGGCATTTCGACCGCCGTTGGTGCAGCGGGCGGGGCTGGAGCTTCGGCTTTGGCCGAACAAGTTGTGAAAATGGCGGCTCGGGTTTTCAGTAGCCCCGTTCGCCGGCCGCTCATTTCGCCACTTGCCCTTGATAACGGTAAGAAGGCGGCCAAGATGTCCGGCTCAGACTACTCCCAGGTGCCGCCCCGCTTCGCCCCCGGTGACTTCGAGACCCGGGCGGAGCTCATCCCCTTTATCGAGGGGGTGAGCAATATCGTTGCTCCGGCTGGTGGCCCTAGCCTTTTCGCCAAACTTAATGAGTTCGACGAGGGCTGCTCTGCCGTCAAGAGCCTGGCGGTCCGGGTATGCTAACATCTCTTTTTGTGTTTGTTTTTTTTGTCGTCGTTTTCAACAACCTAACTTACCGTTCGCCCCTCTTCTCTGTTTTTGCTAGATCCTCGTGGCCCGCTGTTCGATGGAGCGAACCATGCGGGCCCGTCTGGATGGCCTGAAGAATCGTCTTCGGGCTAGGGACGATGAGCTGGGCCGCAAAGGCCTGGAAATGGAGGACCTCGCTCGGTCCCTCAGGGAGGCGAAGGCGGAAAATAAATGCCTCCAGGCCGAGCTGGACAAGGGCAGTGAGGCGAAGGTGGAAATAAAGCGCCTCAAGGCCGAACTGGAGAAAGAGCGGGGGCACTCCGCCGTACTCACTGACTACTATAACCTGACGGAGCCGAAGATGGAGGCCCTTCGTCAGGAGGCTAACAAGGCGGAGGCGAAGTCACAACGACTTGCGCGAGAGGTGGTGAGGGCCACCGAATCCGCTAAAACCGCCTGCCGCACACTTCGCCTCGCCCTTACCGACATGGGGGCAAAGGTGCGGGGCGTCCCGGACGAAAACGCCTCTGCTTTTGAGTTCTCCGAATGGACTCAGCAGGCTGGCGGCGCGGTCTCAGACTGTGCCACCGCGTACGGCAATTGCTCTGCGCGCGTGTCAGCAGCCTTCGCCATGGGCTTGCTGCAGCAGTATGGGTGCGAGCACATCGCTAAGTTCCCTGACTACGCGAAGGGGGACTGGAAGGTGAACGCCCAGGATATCTCGCCTGCACTCCGCGCTTGGCATAAGCAGTTTTGGCAGAAGGACGGCCGATCCACTGCCAAGGCCCGTCTGCTTGAGCAGCTGGCGAAAACGGAGGCAGCGGACCAAGGCGAAGAGTCGGCAGGAGAGGGTCGAGGCGATGCCCAAGACCACCCAGAGGTGTGAGGCCCTCCGCCCGTTTTTGTAAATTTTAATAGTTTTTACTTTTTGGTGTTTGCCGTATAGGGCGAACAATGTAAATATGGCCGATGGCCCATCTTATTGTAGAATGTTTTAACATCTGGAATATATGACAAGCTTCGCCAACTTTTGTGTACTTGTGCTTGCATTGCTTTACTTACTTTTTTCGCTCAACTTATATGCTCTAGCTTCGCCTTCCTCGTTTCGCCACTTGATTTTCCACCATTTTCAGGGTCTATGCCGAAAGCTGTGTGTTCGGCCCCCCTTTAGGGATTGGCGAAGTAGGAACGAGAAGTTTGTTGCGGTAAAAAATTTGCCAAAGGTCCGGTACATGCTTCGACCTGTTTAACGCGAGATGATGATAAATGGCAACAGTTACAAAGTTGTGAATGTTGCTAGCTGGATGCGAACGGACCCCGGGCGAACCTTCGAAGACTACGATCGTGTCCACGCGGCGCACCTGGAAGGCATGGTTTGCTTCTGGCGAAACCATCAAAGGACCGATCGGCAGGAGGCGATCGCCCAGCGCCGCTACAGCCTATCTCTTGTTTCGCCCCTTTCTCCCCTTAGGATAGTTTACAACATTAGTAGCGACGACGAACCCAGTTCGTCGGATCACTCCCTAGGAAGTGGTAGTTGTTTTGGGGGTGAAGATGTAATTTACTTGTAAGCTAAGCTGTAGAGCCTGTTGTATTCCTTTCGCCTGTGCCATGTTGTACGACATGTACTCTTCTATTATTTTTCCGAAGTTAATAAAGATGTGCTTTTATTTCCTTTTCGCTATTTTTGCATTATCACTTTTCATGATTTCGTTAGGTCGGAATATATCGGCCCCTTTGCGTGTATTAGCGAAATAGGTCTGCTGACTTTTCAGCTTTCGTCTTCCGTTATCGATCTTTGGTACTCCACACTAGGAGCGGCACATGTTTTTTGTGTAGATCGATTACAACAGTGTTCGGTTTTTTACTTTCCGAAACAAGCTGTCGCGGTTTCAACGTTCGGCGAGCGATGCTTCGGCCGATTTGTTTCGCCCCCCTGGCATTTTCATAGATCAGGCGTTTGCCTTAGGGTTTTTCCACGAATTATCTTGTACACATGTAAAAAAGGCGAAAGACACAAAGATTTTATACTGGTTCGGGCCTCCAGAGTGGATAATAGCCCTACATCTAGTTTTTTTCCTTTTTTCATTTTCTCCCTCTTTTTTGTATTTTTGTGCCGGAAGGCTTACATAATGGTAGATGCTGAAAGAGCTATATAACAGTATGTACATTTTCACATTTTAGCGAATAGGGTGCCACCCTTCCTAAACATGGAAACGCTTAAGAGAAGCGGCGTTCCAGGGAGTGATCGAACTCTTCGCCTTCCAGTGTTGCTAGGTGAAAGGAGCCCGTCCTTGACCTGTGCTTGATGAGGTACGGCCCTTCCCACTTTGATTCGAGCTTCCCGACCGCTACTGGGTTCGCCTTCCTCCTTAGGACGAGATGGCCAGGTAATAGCTCTGTTGGGTGAACCCTTTTGTTGTAGGTTGCCGAAGTGCTTGTGGCGTATTTGCGCATGTGTACTAGTGCTTCGACTCGTACCCCTTCAAGGAGTTCGAGCCACACTTCGCTCCCATCTTCGCCCCCAGAGAACTCACGCTTGAGTGAGGGCCAGGGTTGGCAGCCCCATCTTAGCGTATGCCTCGGCGACGATGACGTCGGCCGAGATCACCAGGGGGTCTTGATGTGGGAACAGCACTCCTTCGGCATCTTCTGGCCCAAAAGAAATTTGCTGGTTCAAGTACTTCGGGACCCCTTCGCCCGCGGCGGTGATGTTATGCACCATTCGCAGCTGCAACTTTTTCTGCCGCTTCGACGGTTGGACCGGTAGGTCGGCTCTTGTAATCACCTGGATCACTCTTCGCTGCATGTCCTGGCGCTATTCGGCTGGGGGTGCTTGCTCTTGGACAGCCTCGTGAGGCGCTTCGACAACAGCCCCTTGCTGCGGCCTTGGCTCTTGAGCGTTTCTTCACTGACGAATGTTTCGACTTTGCTCGGTAGAATGCGAAGATCGCCCATGATAGGCGCAATTGCTCCCATGAGTAAATGCTATTAGATGGTAGATTGAAATACCAAGAACGGGCGATACTGTCTAGAGCGAGATGGATTACCTTCGCCTTGGTATTTTCGTCGCCATGAGCGGCTTCGATCGCGGACTCGTAGATGGACAGAAACTCTTTTGGGTCTGTTTCACCCGAGTACCCCGGAACGGGCGGGAACTTGAACTGAGGTGGGATTGGACGAATAATGATTCCCCAGCTCAGCGGCAACCCCCTTTTGCCCCTGCATTGCTTATGACGTCGTGCAGCGAGAGCCCGCTGGGCTATGGATATGGCGTGGCAAAGGGCGAAGTCATGGCCTGCGTGTGTGGCTGGGCCACGGTGTTCGGCGGCCCGGTTCCGAACGGTGGCGCTTGGGTGGCGTTGTAGAAGTCGAACTGCGGTCCTTGACCCTAGGGTGAAGCCCCCGGCCCAGGTTGGTTCGACGGCAGCCAACCGGGTGCGCCTTGGCCGGTGCTCCCTTCTGGCTGGGCCGAAGGAGTTGTGCTTGAGATGTTGTGGGGTTGATTAAGTTGCTGAAGGAAAGCTTGAAGCTATGCTTGCAAGGCCGAGGCCCCCTCCGCCATCACTTGCGACATTTGACCGGGTGGTGAGGGGTTCACCTGGACCACAGTCGGTCGAATCTGCGGCCGCACATCGGGAATCAAGTGCGTTGTTGTGGCCGAAGGTTGCCCGGGGAAGTACATCGGCACTTGCGCGGCTTGTGACGGAAGGGCTTGAGCTGGCACTTGCTGGTAGGCTTGAGGCGGTATGTAGCCCGCCGAGTACTAGAGAACCGGGGCCAAAGCAACCTTGGCTTGCCGTGTTGCTTCGTATGCCTGCTGTTGCTCTTGCATTTGGCGAAGCATGTCTTGGAGTCGCGTCATGTTCTGCCGCATGGCTTCCATTCTAGCTTCGGCTTGCGCCTCAAGGTTCGGGTCGGCTTGCGCAGCGGCGAGTGTGGTCAAAGTCGTGGCTTGATGCGACGAAGTGTGCTGGGGCGCCAGCAGCTGACTTGCCGAAGGGATCTCTGACGCCTGCCCCGCCGAAGTGACCGGAGCCGAAGGCGATGGTTGCGGCGCGGGCGCCGAAGCCGTCGGTGCTGCCCCAGCTTCGGCGATGAGCGCCGAAGGTTTTGCTCCTTCTTCGATGGCCATTGCCTCTTCTGCTATGCTCTCCTTTGGGTTAGCAACCCTCTTCTTTGAGACCTTCTTCGGTGGCATTCGCTCTCAGTGGTTTCGCTCAGAGATCCCCACGGTCGGCACCAGCTGTTGTCGAAACGACAATTGCATACGTCGAAGGACGTGGTCACTCAACGGTTGTTGGAAAAAGTAAAGTGTATTAAATTCAGGATTTTCTGGGGATCCCCCTTTACATGGCCCCAGGGGCCCCAGGGGGCTATTTATAATTCCATTACAAGTCCCCTATTAGGGTTTAGGGCTATTACAGGGGAATTTACATGGTCACCCTTATGAAAGGGACATTTACATGGGTATTCAATGTAATTAAGGTATGTGGGCCTTTAACGGGCCACCTGGCGGCTGCCGGCTCATTGGTCCCTGGGCCGGAGTGGTTGGGCCGGCCCCCTGGGCCTTCCCGGAGGGGCCCGATATGGCGAAGTCATCCTCCTTCGGCGTACGCCCTTCGCCATGTAGCCTTCGCCCAGAGCACGTTTAGACTTACAAGGGCTTGGCGCGAATCTTCGCCTTTCGCCACCTTCGCCTCGTGGTCTTCGCCATAGGGCTTCGCCCTGATGGATCTTGGGCGCCCCGAGTCCCGAATCCTCGCTCCTTGCTTGGTTTCGGCAGGTCTGGTCGAAAGGTCTCATGATATACTGTCAACAGCTATGAAATAATTTTAGTTTAGTTGTGACCTAACTCTCTTGATTATCATTTCGTGCTATGTTAAGCAATACTTCCTCTATGCATGACACGATCAAAATAATTTTTATTCATGTAGGTCATGTCAAACTTTGTTTGTACTTATTCCTTGATGTTTCAGATCTTAATATTGTCTACAGTGAACATACATTACTACAATACTGATTTTCACGTGCGGCTAAAATGATTTTGTGCATGCGGGTAGGCGGCCCGCACGCACCTAAAGGTCTGGGAAAATCACGATTTTTGTGTGCGGGTGCCGCACCCGCACGCGAAAATCAGATTTTCGCGTGCGGGCGCTTACGTTGCGCGCACGGGAAAACAAAAAACCAAAAAAAATAAATAACCGTTGTCGCTCCCGACCGCCGCCGCCTCCTCGTCGGCAGCGGCCTCCCGCCGGCCATATCCGCACCACCCACCTCCCGCCGGTTGGATCCGCGCTCCCCTCTGGCCGCACAGACGGCGACGCCCCTCCCCTCCGCCGGATGCATCGAACTCCCAATCACCCAAATCAATCGAAGAACACATCAATCAAAATCAAAGACAACATCATCAACGAACACAGAGGCAACATCTGCTAGCCGCCACCTCTTCACCATCACCGCCACCACCTTTCCGCTGGATCTGGCAGAGGGAGCAGAGGGGGAGGTCGCGGCCGTGTCAGATCCGGCCGCGTGGAGCTGAGGCTACCGCGTGCCGCCACCGTTGCAACCATCACCGCCGCTGCCCCTCCGCTGGATCTAGCAGAGGGAGCAGAGGGGGAGGTCGCGGCCACGTCAGATCTGGCGTGGGCCACATGGGCGCCTCCGTCCGGCCGCGTGGAGCTGAGGCCGCCGCGCGCCGACACCGACCGCCGCCGCGCCACCGTCGTTGCCAACATCAGCGCCACCGCTCCTCCGCTGGATCTGGCAGAGGGAGCAGAGAGGGAGGTCATGGCCGTGCGCCGACGCCGACCCGCCACCGACCCACCGCCGTCGCCCGCCGAGGAGAAAGGCCGGGGAGGGCGGTGCCTCCTCATCCGCCCGCCACCCCGCACACTCGTGGTGAAGAGAAAGAAAAGAGGGGGAGAGGAACTGAGGAAGAGAGAAATAAGAGAGAGGAACGGAAGAGATAAGGAGAGGGGAGAAATCGAGGAGGGGGAGGGCGCGCGGCTTTTTCGCGTGCTGGCGTGTTAAGTGGCCCGCACACGAAAATTGATTTTCCTGTGCGGGTAACTGTCCGATACGGGTCCCCTGATTATCCTTCGACGCGGGTCCCCAGATTATCCAGTGCGGTTGTTCTTATGGTCCGCGTGGAATCAAAAGTGACTCGCGTCCAGGAAAATGTCTAGGAAAATGTCTTGTGTAGTAGTGATATAAAAAATTGACTTTGATGGACTGCAAGCCCACATTATCATTAGGCTGGAAGTTTTTATTCAGATGGACGATGCCTCGCTCTTTTTCTTTTGGTGAGCCGTGTCAAACGACGCGGTGCTATTTTTCATTTGAGTTAGAATCTCTCTCTCTCTTGAACGGAACATATATACACAGAGTACTTGCGGCTGACTCACGGATGGCGATATCATGTGACGGAGGACAAGATCATCTTGAAGTTTTTAAGTTGGTTAAGATTTAGGTTAAGATTAAGATTAGATGTAATGACTAAAAATATTGGCTACCAATTTAAAAGAAAAATGAATGGCTAGATGTTTTCTCTTTTCATATATTTTTGTGATACTTTATAATTTCTTAGAGGTGCCACGTGATCGTCTAGGAGCGTTCGTAGAATTGCTACGTGGTGATTTAGAAGTGTTTATAGGATCTTAATTTATGGTGGTTAAAAATTTTCTCTTAAACATTAATATTAGAAGTTTGAGCTATGCACATGGATATCGAATTAGTATTTAATTATAAAAAAATATAAAACTTGAGAGTTATGGTCATTTATAAATCCGATTATTTATTTTTGATAGAACGAGTGTTAGCTAGAAAATTGGAGAAGTTGGAGGGAGTAAGTAACTACGTATGTGTACACGGATGACGGTGATGGTGGGGGTGGGGTACAGATTTTCTTTTTAGATGGAGATCTAATGGTTAAAATAAATGAGTTGACCAATCTTTCTGAAAATTAATGGCTCGATGTTTATTACTCCCTCTATCCCATAATATAAGGCGTGGTTAAAGTTAGCACAGTCTCCAAAACTAATCTTGAGTTTATAATTTCTCATATACTATAAGGTTTGTAGCAATAAAATTATAACCATATGAAAGTAAATTTAAATATCAATCCAATGATATAATTTTTAACAAATAAAATTCATTTCAAATTATACTAAGTGTTCGTCAAATGTTTTAAAGATTGAATCTTGGAATTCGTGCGCTTCTTATATTATAGGATGGAGGGAGTAGAATTTTTGTGATTTTTACTAATTTATTACAACGTCATATGACGTAAATTTTGCTAGCTTGAAAAATGAAAAATAAAAGAGGAAAGGAAGTAGGGAAGGAAAGAGTGGCGGTGGGGGTGGGGTACATGATTTTCCTTTTAGATGAAGATATAATAGTGAAAATGATTGGGTTCATCAATTTAAAAGGACAATTAAGGGCTTGATATTTATTAGAATTTTTTGTGATTTTCACTAATATATTAAATTAGAATGTCATATGACGTGAATTTTGTAAGGAAGGAGGGATTTACGTACGTACGTACTTACCGTGAGAGAGGGTGCCCAGGAGGAAGGGGACGGTTGAGTTGATTTTTAGATGGGTTTTGGATTTTTTTTTAATGATAGATCTAATGGTGTAAAACATTGGGCTCACCGTATTAAGTGAAAATCGAGTGGCTAGATGTTTTGTTTTTTTCTTATTATTTTATTCTATTTCTCTAGTTTATTAGAGTGTCATGTGGTGGCTTTAGAGTGTTTGTAGTAAAAATAATGTAGGGCACGCACTTTTCCGGAACATTCTTTTTGGTTTACTTTCTTTTTTAGAAAAAGAAAGAAACTATTAGAATATACTTTGTGGCTCTCTAGTGTAGGGTTGAGTAATTATGGGATTGTAGGGTTGAGTAATTATGGGATGATAGGGCTCGAGGCGAAAGCTTCGCATGACTTTCGGTGGTGGTAACTTTTGATAGTGGTAGTAGCGGCTACGCTCCCAACTGTCATTTACCTTCTAGAAGGTATCGGCATCGTAGGTATGTGTTCTATGTTAACTAAGGATTTGTTTGGTTGAAGGGACTAATCCATTAGTTCCTCCACTTTAGTCCCTAAAATCTAAAACAGGGGTGAACTAAAGGGACTAAAAGTGTATTAGTCCATTAGTTTCTATGGGAAGAACTTATAAGAACTAAAATCTTTTCTTTCCACCTACTACCCCACTGCGTGGTCTGATTTCTGCCCTTGTGGATTATATGATTAGTGGTAACATGATCTTTGTACAGTGAAATTAATGATCTTTAGTCACTTTTTTACTCCCTAGATCCAAACAGGAGAGGACTAAAGTTTTTAGTCCTAGGACTAGTCCGGGGACTAGAGGATCCAAACAGTATCTAACTTTGAGGGTAATCTATGTAAAACCATAAATTAATTTGGTTTGCTGGATTGAAAGATAACATTTGACCATCAATATGTCTTCATGGAATTAAGCATTGTTGTGGTGTTCCTACATCACGCTATGTTACGTTGGCTTCTGACTAGCATTAGTCAGAATGGGAGCAACGATGTCACCTTCCAGTTGACACACTTCCTTCTGAAGGGGATGCAGGACCGACGACTATAGGTTGACGCGGCTTGTTTAGTCTAGCCTAGTTCTACCTCGATGAAGCTCGTGATTGTGAAGCTAGTTCTACCTCGATGCAGATGACATGGATCCAGTTAACTTGGGTTTCTGCGCAAGTCGTATTACATTCTTGGTTCTTTTTTAAGGTGGAGTCGCCTGATCACAGGTGCAATGATGAGCTGACAATGACGGTCATTACCAATGTAAACGGAATAAACCCATTATGCAATGATGAGCTTGCTAGTCTGGTTGTCATAGTTAATTAGGTTTCTTGGGTACTCCCTATATTCTGTTTGATTATTATACAAGATTTTTAAGGTTTTCTTAAAATAATCATCATCTAACAAAATATCTCTTTGTTTATTTGTAGAAAAACAAATGTGTACTGTGGAATATCATGTATGCAGCTAACCATTAATTTCTATTGGTTAAACCTTGCAACATTTAAAGTGTGAATTAATTTTTGTTGGACACGAAGCGGCAAAGCACCTTGATTAATGAGGATTAATTTCAGAATGCTATATGTTTTAATCAATGAGGATTAATTTTAGAATGATGAATATTTTAGTGTAATCTTGGTGTGCTCGGGATTTTGGTCCGGTCGTCCTCTTAAATCTTAATTAATCGAGCAAGTAGTTTGGTCTCATTTTCTATTTTGAAAGTACCACCCCCTTCGAGCATCTCCTTCGAGCATCTTCAATAGATTAACCATCCCACTCTCCAAGCTAAAAAAATAGCAAACATAGTAAGAAAATAAGGTGCAACAGCCATCTCGCTGGCCAAATGACCAGGTGGGCTAGCCAAATCTAGCCAGCTAGTTTGACTGACCAAACACAGCATCAAGAAGCACTGCACCGAGCAAGGCCAGCGAGGACGCCTCCCGAGTTCCGAGCAGCTACCTTGCCACCACCACCTTCTCCCATCCGCCTCTCCCCCATCGACGTCGAGTTCCTCGTCTCTCCGAATCAAAGCCTATCAGCGTTGCCACCATCTTCCCTGGCTCGAGCAAAACGGCCTCCTGAGCCGCCTCATCCCCGGCTCCTTCACCACCATCTCCAGCATCATCCTTGACATAGAACAAGCTCCTCAACAGGGGACTGTGAGGGCCCCCCTTGTGAGTTCGACCTGGGGCGCGAGACGCGATTCGACACTCCGTTGCGCCGGGGTGTAGAGCGTTTTTGCACGAGAAAGACTGTGACACGAGGAATTATACAGGTTCGGTTCACCGGTGGGGCGTAATACCCTACTCCTGTGTGTGGTGGATTATATGTGTTCTTTTCTTATGGATCGAACACCTTTTCTCTAGATCTGGGCCTCCTTTTATACCCCCAAGGGGACACCACATGGGCTAAACAGGCTACTTCTCTAGAGAAAAGAAAAAAGTTTTACATTTAGAGGCAGCCCTGTTGCTTGGTGCAGAAGTCGCCTGCACCGTAATGATGACGTGACCCTTGTTAGGCTGCCTATCAACGCGCGCAACTCAGCGTGTCATTCTTCATTAAATGGCCAGAGACTTGCGCGCCCCGCCCGTACATGTCGGCACAAGCCATGCGATTGGACTTGGCTCACCAACTCTGGCTGGATAAGAGAGCAAGGGACGACTTTCATGGTTTTGATGTGACCCAACGGGATGTGCAGCGTACCTAACGACATACGTCCATCACACCCGGCACTGTGCCACGTCCCGACGATCATTCGCACCGGTCACAGACCGGTCAGCCATCCATGACCACTGTCAGACGCGCGCGTGCGTGTGTACTCGTATTTAATGCGACACGCACGCGCGCATGCGCACTCCGCCTGTATCGTCAGTAATGGGATTAGGTGAGGGCTAGGGGCGCTCACCTACCCCAGCGCACGTGGCGGTAGCCCGAGGGGGTCGGGGGAGCCCGACCCCTGCTACAGCAGCAAGCGGGGGGAGCCGGGAAATAGAGAGGGCTGCCACCACATCACCCTCGGGCCCAATCCCCCCTCGAGGGATGGCCACGTGGACGCAAGGGACCGCCTCAGGCCCTAAGTCAGCATACCCCTGGGCCCATGACGCCGACAATCCCCTACCCCCATCGCTGGAATCGAGTGGAGATGCCACCGCAGGCACCGCCATCGGCCTCCCCTGCATCGATCCCCTGTCACTGCTAGTGAAGAAGGAGGCCCCAACACTGCTGAACACTGTGACTACAGTATCGTCGCACCGTCACCGCCATCACGCTCACCTGCGAGTAGAAGCGCTGCTGCAAATCCCCTCGCCTCGAGCAACCACCGCCGCCACCTCCCCGTCTGACACAGCAGCACGGTCGCCACCTAGCATTGCCACTGCCACCATTGTCATCAACATCTCCATCCCAGACCTCCATCGCCCCACCCCTTCCTCCTCCCTGTCATCTGCTCCGCGCATCTCGCCTCGCTTCTTGCCCTCCTATATGGTTAGCTGCGGCGGTTGTGGCGACCTGGGCGGCGGTGGTAGCGGTGGTAGGGCAGAACGACGATGAGCGTCGCCGCAGCCTCCCACTCGCCGCCGGCGGCCTGTAGCGCTGATTTTCACCGCTGTGAAGGCCTCCCGCTCACCACCTGCTCTCGAGCGCCGGAGAGAAAGAAGAAGGGATGTGTGGCGTCAGCGTGAAGGCAGTGGTAGCGCCAGTGAGATGAGAAACGAGGTGGTAGAGGGGCCGGCGAGGGAAGGCTCGACTGTAGCCATTGCATGGTTCGGGGAAAATGGGAGAAAAAAGGGTAGAAAAGAGGAGGAAGAAGACAGGGTATTTGATGCTCACATACGGGTTCCACTATCATAGACTCATAATAGAGAGTGTAGATGGAGAGTCTGTCTGCTGGAGTAAGTAACTAGTCTGATTAGCCAAATCAAATGAAAAGTTGACTATACAGGTGTTTGAAGACTACGATTTGGATAGTCTGTTGAAGATGCTCTTACACCGACATATTTTTCCCTAAAGTCTCGTAGGAAAAAAAAAATTCTAGCAAGCATGGTTACGTGGTGCGGTATTCACCCGTTGATCCATCCATGTCGCTCTGCACACTATGGGCACGCATCATCATCATCATATATATCCCCCCATGCCTAGGACCATCGATCAGCTGCGACCACAGCCACTACTACTAGCTAGATCGATGGAGCCATCAAGAGAGAGACGAATGTGTGATACAAATGCTGATAATAAATCCCATTTATTACTGGTCATGCATACCACTTCTCCCCCACTGCTGCTTCAAACATTATTAATCAACGACCACCTGCTAGCTTAATCGATCAGCTTAAAAGATCACAACTTCGTAGAACGAGACAGGCTATTAGAACATAATTAATTAAAATTAATTAAAGACAGGTTATTATAAATTTAGAAAATATGCTTATTTGATTTTAGAAAAACTTCTATAAATAAAAAAAGCTTTTGAAAAAGTACACTGTTTAAAAGTTTGAAAAATGTGGCTTTTGAAAAAGTACACTGTTTGAAAGTTTGAAAAACGTGCTAATATAAAAAAGAGAAAATTACCACCTCAAACTCTAAAACGACCTCGGCCTTCTCAGATCCATCTGCGTCGCTCTCTCGCATAGCACGTATCCATCGGCTTGCAATTTTGCAAACATGCATTGAGAGGGGCACACAAGACTACGCTTAATTACTAGCTAGTGACGGATTAGTCACAACTACTAGTGACTGATCAAACACGAAGCTAGAGCTGGTTTAATTTCGATCAGTTAGTGATCAGTGACCTGCTTGTTTTGTGAAAAATGATCGATGCTGACCTGCTCCCCACATGAACTCGATCCTTGATTCCATCGTGTTCTAGTCAGGGAGACGTACGTGTCAAGTGCAACGGAACAGTGGTAATGCATTAATTGCAATTAATCACAACAATAAATAAACCGTTGTCGGCTTAACTACAGAGTTAAATGGAGCCAGCTAGTGTACGTAATTTAAAAAAAATCAATTAATTGAATGTTAATTTATATTTTGGAGATTATTGTTAATAATTAACCATCGTTTTGAAGGGGCGTTTAAACTAGTTGACGTGTTTACCATAAGTAGATTTTCTGCACCTACAATTATTTTTTTCTTCGGTTCCTCATCAAATGGTTGGTTTTGATTTAAATATTCATAGCAAAGTTATTTGTGAAATTGAAGAAAATGAGAATATTTTAGATGATCGACAAATTTGGAAGAGAATATTTGCACACGAGATAAATCATAAGAATAAAGTAAACATATAATTGAAGTTCTTAGTCATAATTTATTTTTTAAAAATTCTGAATTACAATATATGTCCAACGTAACGTCGACTCATACGTTACATTAGGCTGCGATACATCCCATGTAGAAAAACACTAATTTTTATTAAAGAGCAGAAAGACATGCATGGATGGTACACTGATACTGTAACATAAATTAGGGGTTGTTTGTTTACAGGGACTTATTTTTATTTTTAGTTCATGTCATATCGAATGTTTGAGTGCTAATTAAGAGTATTAAACATATACTAATAATAAAACTAATTGCATAAATAAGAACTAATTCACGAGACAAATTTTTTAAGCCTAATTAATCCATAATTAACACATGTTTACTGTAGCACCACATAGGCTAATCATGGATTAATTAGGCTCAATAGATTCGTCTCGCAAATTAGTTCAGGGTATGAAATGGGTTTTATTTTTAGTCCATATTTAATACTTCTAATTAGTGTACAAACATTTGATGTGATAGGGACTAAAAAAATCCCTGGAAACATACAGGGTCTTACATGCCGGCGGGGAGGCGTCGCTGCAGTAGTGTCCACGTGCATTGGATGGTGGATTGGAGCATTGGAGCGTTTAGCTTTAGATCGGCGGGTGGCAGGACGCGTGGGTGCAAACCCAGCCCGGTATTGGTTGGGCCGTTAATGACAATGTTTTGGGCATCGTCTTTTCTCTCGAGGTCGTTGTTGAATCATCTTCTCTCTTTCAGTGAAGCTGTCATGTAAAAACCCTATCTTGATTCTCCTTGAGACCTTAACAGACGATGATGACGGTGTCACTGTCAGTCCTCTCTCTCTGGAGACGCTATCTAGGAACTCCCCTTGCCAAAACTTCTCCCAAACAACTAGTGCAAGCTTGCTCTAAATGTCTCATCTTTTTGTGGCGGTGCTCTAGGTTATGGAAGTTGGGTCCGTTGGAGGTCCTTAGAGGGGAGAGCGGTTCCATTCTTCTCTCTCACCCTCTCCCTCTCAATCCCAATGATGTGACTAGAGTTGAGCTCGGTGCTCGATGGTTAGGGCTTGGTTTTGGGTGGTCTCGCTTGTAGTTTCCCTTGTTTGTTTAGCAGCGGTCGGTCACGCGTAGCGATGGTCGATCACATGCTAGCCTTCTCCTTGGTTGGGTGTAGGTGATGTCGGTGTGTGGTGGTGGAATTTGTTCTGTTCTTTCCTAGCTATTGCGCTCAGGACTCTAGTCTTAATTTTTTTTTTACTCTATTCAGTTAATCATCGCGTTGTTTGGTGCTGATTGATAAAAAAATAATAAATTACAGGATGAGTGGAAACTGGTCAGGGGTCACTCATTTTGCAGTTTGCTCAAACAAGTCACAAAAGTTCGAATCTAAGGATGCTGATCAAGTTCAATGCATACAACGAGGTTCGATATGATCCGTACGTCAACATTAAACCTCCTGTTTCTTGGTCTTCTCATTTGGATATATAATTACGAGGGTTTAGTAAACCCATTGAATAGGATGGAGATGGATAGCTAGTCCTGAGGACAATGTTATCACTAGACCACCTTCAACTAGAAGGCCAATGTGAAGATTATGGGTGCCTTGTACTGTAGACCCCCGATTTTACAAACCGGAGACCTTATGTGTTTATCTGTACCAATCCCTGGATCAGTAGTTGGTACACACATACATAGCCGAATCACAACATATCACGAATAAATTCAGGCTAAAGGGGTTAAATGCTTACATTAGGGTCAGGCAGGCCAGCAACTATCAGAGAACAACAGCGGAAGACGAAACAATACAAGGGCCCGGTTGACATGCCACAAGCAGTCGACTGGGGAACGAGACCTAGAACGGGACCGCACTCCGATCATCCTGTTAAGTAAGCAAGCGTACCAACAAGGGCTTCTCTTCAGGCACTCTGCTAAAAGATATATATAGAGCAATAATGAGTACAAAAGTACTCAACAAGCCACCACATAGGAATGCATATGATAGAGGGTATTTCAAGGAATAGCTTCCGGTTCTTTTGCGCAAAACAAATTTTGTAAATCCTTTCACAAGCCTAAGACCTAGCTTATACTGATCAAATTTTAATACCATAGTTCATTAATCAACGACGGTTCTGTCCACCATCCATTGTCATCCAAGGATAGCTTCCCGCCATTGTATCGTCATGGTTTTCTGGGGTCTACCCCTTCTCGCTTCTCGAGAAGTTGAACCACCAGCACATAAAAGTCATTATGCATACCCATCCCAATCAGTTTAAGAATTTAGAGTCTAGCCAAGTGTAATACATGTCCCGGTGCTCAATAACCGCGAGCACGGCTATTCGAATAGATTTGATTACTCACACTGCAGTGGATGTACACTTTATCCGTACTCCGTAACTTGCCCAACAAATGAGCCGAAGTCCCAACGAATGAGACGCGTCACGGCAAAGCCTTTCAATAGCCTCACATTGGCAGTACCCGCTCCATGAACTTACATCCTCATGCACTCTAGGCGTACACGGTTTCTAGCAGTGAGAGGAGTTCTGGCGCTCCCGGGAAGGGAAAAACTCACACATGCATTAAGTTATATTAAAATTTAGGTTCACACGTGGCGGTCCTACCGGTGGCTACCCCACCGTAGGCCCCGCCCCTCATACACACTAAGAAAACCACTATGCAAGGATACTGCCTCCGCTCGGTTACTTACTCCGCTAGGTCTATACCCATCCGAGAAGTACGGTTGTACGAGGGTCGTTTCATGCTTAGCTTCATGGCTCGGTCCTTAATTGACCGGGGACGGTTCTAGCCTTTTCCGGATGCCACCCAAATCCACCATCCGCCCCAGTCGAAAACACTTGTTTAGTTTTATTTCTCCTTTCACAAATCATGTCATCATATCATGGCAATGTGGCGCTCATGTCTCCACATGTCGCACCTCAATTACCTTCCCAAGGTAATTGCCCAAGCATGTAGCATTTTGATAAATATGAGTATGCATAATTCTAGGAGAGCGTTACTAAGCATTCGTCATAATTGACTAGGGACTCATACGTAACATGGTTACAAGGGGATATAGGGTAAACAATATTCAAGGCATGGCATAACAACAAGTAGGATGTTCATCATTGCATGTATCTTTATTTGTAAACAAAATAATTTCGCAATTGGGATCAACATGTTCAAGGAATAGTGATGACTTGCCTTGCTCAGGATAGTCCTTACTCTATAATCTTGATCAACCTTCTCCTCCGGGAAGCTGCACACGTTGCCTCATGACTAATCGATTCACCAATACTATAATACGCGAGAAGAACCAATATTCAACCAACAATCAAACATGCGCAAACAATTATAAATGTCGAAGTCGCAACTAGGGCCGCTCATATTACGCACTTCTATCTAAATATATTGGCCATAGTAGCACGGTCGGATTAATGAATCACTTCGGCGAATTGTTTGATTAGTTTACCAATCGAGCCATTATTTTAATTATGGATATATTTTACCCGACGCTATAACAGGTTAATAATTATCCAAGCTCTATATGTCAGATTGGTGAGGTTGTTAATATTAGATGTGCTGATTATCTTATTACATAATGTTATAACGGATAATCCTAATCCACAGTTGGGCTACCATTATATGAGGTCAAGATTTATAATTAGTATTTTGTCTATCTTAGATATTCTACCACATAATTTACATTTTAGTGGGTACAACCGAATTATACATACACTACTCTATACAATATGGCATTTATTAATCTCGTATAAGTGGTTTAATCATATTAGCATTGTTATTATTATTTCGCGACAATATGCTATGAACTGACCTAAGGGTATCCCTACAATTTACAAGGCCAAGCTTATTTAAATAACCTATAGGTCATGGGTTTAATCATATATATATATGTATGGTTAGCGAAAATAAATGGCGCTGGTATCCTCCTACATGCTCTGGCAAGTTTTTTGAAATAGTACTCTAATTAGTTTACATGGTTTTCATAGTGAATAAGCATGTCAGAGACGTATATTATTAAATCTACTTTACAGAACAATATCACTTTTATTTATTAGCACATTTTTTAATTTAGTTATTTATCTAATCATTTGATATTAATTATTTTATGGATACAAATATATTTTATTAAATGGTGAATTATATATTTATTGGAAAGTTTTATGAATTTAGGTGAATTTAGGTTCAAGTCTCACACAAATCGGGGCTAAAATGAATAAGTTATGTTTGTTCAAAGATTCAAATTATTTTGAGAAATTGTGAAAATGTACTGTTCATAGGTCATTTACTCCTAATCCATTTTATCCTAATAATTTTGCGTTAGCCGATTAAGGTATTAATTTATTTCAATTTACGCGATTCCGAATAAATGGGACTCGGGTAAATAATAGTTAACCCTAGTCCGAAATAAGATACTCTACATATTTAATACTTAGGTTCCGATAATAATCGACCCTAACGAAAGACCAAATAACCATATTGAATAATCGGGTTGGTAGATAAATTAACGAGTGAGACATGAATAGATAATTAATAGACCAACTATCTAATCAAATCACCGATTGAATAGATAATTGCAATTTATCATCTATGGATTTTGTTTATAAATAGTCGACGACTAATCCACCGATTAATATATACGCTTTTCATATAACTTAGTGAATAAATATCTAAATAGCTAGCTAAACAAATAACCCATTAAATAAATAACCAATTTAGCGAATAGTCTCAATGTACTCAATGATCCCGATTTATTATTCTAGAAATTTAACCAACGATAGATTTACCGGGTGACGTATATAACCCAATAAATACCCAAATAGTTAAATGAATAACCCATTAAACGAATAATCCTAAATATTCACAATTTATTCCCTAGGGGTTTTCAAAATAATCGACGATAAATTTCCCAACAAACATATTAAATTTAGTTTTTCACCCCAAATTTTTCCCAATCTCTTTCTCTCTATTTTATTATTATTATTTTTTTCACTGCATCTTCTTCTTCCTTCTCTGTTTCTCTTTTTCTCTGTTGTTCTCTCTCTCACAGCTCGTTTCTCTCCTCTCTCTCTGCACAGCCGGCAAGGGAGGGGGGGCTTACCCGGCGGCGCGGCGGCGAGGGGCGGCGGCGGCGACTCAGACGGCGGCGGCCGGCGGTAGTGTGGCTAGGGCAAAGAGATGGCCTCCGGCCAAATTGATGGGCGCAGGAGAATCAATGGGGTATGGGGGTTCGGTTTTGCTGGTTAGATGGAGTAAAGGGAGCTCCCGGGATACCCGTCCACGGCGAGCTCACCGGCGACAATGGCGGCCGGGGTGGGGGGTTTATGTAGGGCGCGGCAGAGGGGAGAGAGGGGACGGCCGGGGGGGAGATGGGATGGGACGCGAGCGGCGCGGGAGGGGCTCGAGGCGCGGCGTGGGAGGGGCTCGAGGTGGATGGGACGGCGCGCGGTGCAGCAGGCGCGGTAGGCGCGGTAGGAGGCGGTAGGCCGGCAGAGGTAGAAGATAAACAGTGTTTTTTTTCTTTTTTTTACCATTATTATTTTTTTTATTATTTTTTTATTTGAAATATGGTCCCACCTTTAGATTTTGAGATTCCAAATATCTTATTTGGATATTTATTAATTTATTTATTTCTCCAACGAATGCGTTTTGCATTATATTGGATTGTTAAAAAATTAACCTAAATAATTGGGAGGCCATGACATCACTTAAAATTGATTTAAATATTCCAATGAGACCGCTATTAATATAGTGACACCTTGGTTTAATTTATTTACATATTAGTTTATTTTACATAGAGGGGGTTTGACTTATTTGGTTTTTATTTCATGAAGACATCCATAGACTCGGTATAATATTGATCCCAATATTGAATTAAATACTCCCATGAGCCTATCTTACATGTAGAGGTCAATTTAGTTATATGACCAATTATTTTATATGAGTGAATTTTATGCAACGGGAGACTTGATAAATTGTTCTAAATATTAATTTAAATATTCCAACGAAATATTCATATATAATAGGGTCATTGTAGTGGTGACCATTATTTCATGCGTACCTCACATGGTTAAAGTATTTATTATTTGATTTGTACTTTATATTACAGAAGTTAATAATTATATTGCACTTTATTTGGCTTGCTTTCTTGTGCAAAAATATTCGTAGGGTTAATAATAACTTATGTATTCTGGTGAATTATATTTATTACTCAAATATAGATCTTTACCTTACTTTCATTGTGACCATTTATAGTTTTGGCAGACAACAGCAACCATAACATCCAGCGTGATGCAAAAGTTTTAAAAAGTTCGAAATTTTAGTGATTTTTATTACCGGAATTTTCAAGGTGTTACACCTACTCATACCCATGCGGTTGGGTTATCCGACTAATACTTCGTGTGTATATGGAATATGTATAAGACTAGAACTTGGGTATTACGTTATATCAAGAAACGGTCTATAGTCCTGGTATATTAAGATTGTAGATTAGATCGTGTGTATATGGAATATGTATAAGACTAGAACTTGGGTATTATGTTTACTTGTGTATCAAGAAACCGTATGGGGATAAGTTTCTATCTTGTAAGACTGCTCCTTCGTCTATATAAGGAGGACAGGACGTCCCTTAGGGGGCATGAGCATTATCAGATCGTTAGTTCAATACACAACTCGGCGGATACAATCCCCAAACAGGAGTAGGATACTACCTCTCATTGAAAGAGCCTAAATCTATCTAAATTCTTATCTCTGCATCTATCTACTTTTAGATCTCGTGCGCTACCCCTTTTCATATTGCCGAATTCTAGTTTCGACAGCTGGCGTGCCAGGTAAGGGAACACTGAGTTTCCCATCGACAAAGTGCGATGGAAATCAACTCTCAGGGGGTATTGGATTCATATTCATGGTATCCGTATCGCCACATCACCTTTATCCTCAGCCAGTTTCTTCTCAACGAGAGCTTGGGCTTCATCGCCGCTGCCGAAAATTTCGATGAGATCAAACCAATCAACCAATGGGATAAGACCAATCAAGCTGTTGATCTACCAAGGAATATCGGGTTTGTTGTTTCAGTTTAGAGATTATCAGAGTAATTCTTGATTTACTCTTTAGTCAGATTAATCTTTCGCTTATGTATTGTCGTCGTTTGTGCCGAGTCCCCGGACCACGCAGCTTAGTTGAATAACCCAATCGATGGCTGTACAAGTTCCATGAAATCGCTGCAACTGGATAGGTGACATGGCGTCAATTGTGTGCCCAGGGTTGGAGTACCAAAGGCTCTGATGAATCTCGCCGACTTCTTCAACGACGTACAATCATAGTACAAAAAACTGGACCGGCCCGGTGGTTGAACCGAAAAAACCGGAACCAATGACCTCGGTGGTTCGGTTCAGCTCAAAGACCATTCCCATAGTCGGACTGGTAGAAACCGGATGAACCGGACGGTTTTTTGACGAACCGTTGAACCGGTGCGGTCTTGTAGAACCAGGCGGTTCTATATTTGGACACACTATACCCCTCCTTTTGCTCGTCTTTGTACTATGAACTCAGGTGTAAGCTTGGAAATTGGATAAGCCATCACTAGGGTTTCTGACTTCCTATAGAAATTTTGACTGTTATTCAGATCCACTCATCCATTATTCCATTCACATTCTAAAGGCTCAAGCTGAGAGGCTGAGACTAAGAGCTCACTGCTCTGCAGCTCCGGTTTAGCTCGGTGCGTCACGCCGCCGCCACCGGCCACGACCACCGTCGTCGTCGCCGCAGGCCGCTGGCCACCACCTTGTGATTTCTCTCTCGACGCAGTGTCCGACGGCCTTACATCAATATTCCACAATAGTAGCGTGGCAAGCCGGTAGCACGAAGTTGCCGAGGTACCGACGGCCGTCACGCCGGCATCAGATCAAGCCGGTGGCAAGGTGAACAAGGGTTCAAGGCTCAAGGGCACGTCACTGCTAGTGCTAGCTGCTTCTTGTTCTAGCCTCAAGAAAGGTACGTGTTTTGCCATTTGTAGTGGACTAGCTGTTTGCAGTGCACTAGATCTTTTGCTAGTTAGTAATTAGCCTAGCAGAAGATATTTGATTTGTTCCGTTGATCACTCAATCTAGTCTAAAATTGGTATTGCATATACGATAAACTTTATTTGCTGCCAATTCTTTTTCTTCTCTATTAGATTTGTGACCCATGTTCATCCATTTGCAGCAATGGATTCTTTATCCACTCCAGAGTCACTACCGCCTGTTGTTCCGGGAGAATAACCACAATCTCAAGAGGATTCCTCTGCTGCTGAAACTGAACAAGAAATTCGTTCCCAACAAAAGGTCAGAGGGAAGAGTGATCCTGCTTGGGACCATTGTGTTGAACTTGTCCCCAAGGATAAAACTAAACCAGAAAAGCCAAAACTTCGCTGCTTTTATTGCCAAGAAGTGTTCCAGGGTGGAGGAATACACCGGTTCAAGCATCATCTCGCTGGTGTCAAAGGTGATGTGAAGGCATGTCCAGAGGTTGGCGCTAAGATTAGGCATGAAATGCAGCAACATATAGAAGCTTTTGATTGCAAAAAGAGAAAGTCACAAGAAGCATTTGAGGAAAAAATCCATATGGGTCAGGTAAACATGACGATGATTGTCGAAACTAGATTTCGGCAATATGAAAAGGGGGTGGCAATCAAGACGGAAAAGTAGATGGGTTATGAGACAAAGGGTTTAGACAGGTTCAGGCCTTCATGAAGAAGTAATACACTACTCCTGTTTCGGTGGTTTTGCCTCCAAGTTGTGTATTGATCTTACGAAAAACTTATGTCCCCAAGGGGTCCCCTATCCTCCTTATATACCCGGAAGATGAGGGTTTACAAGATAAAATCTAGTCCGACACGGTCTAGATCTTTCCTAGTTGACTTACAATCTTACCATACTAGGTATCCGGGCTATGTCTTAACAAACAAAGTAATAAAACACCCGAATCCTAGTACTACTCATATTCTGTTTACATTACATACCCCTATAATCAGTCGGATATTCTATATCTGTGGGTATATGGGTATCATAATATCCACAGTAGCCCCTGAGACCTTTACATTCGATGAGATAATCTTCTCCCAAAATAGAAAATCATCAGCTCCAAGTATTTCAATTATCTCTGCCATAGTCTCCTGAGTGCAAATCCAGATCGCAGGATTGTGAAGGGCTGAAAATCTTTTTTTTTAAAAAAGTTCAAAAAATATTCCCAGGTGCATCGACTAGATGCACCTAATTAGGTGTAGCACCCGACTATGTGCTTAGTTGGAAAAACTAAACATATAGTCAGAATCAATAAAAATGTATCAGCCGAGTGGTTTATTAGCCACCTAAGTAGCAGAATGATAAACAATCCTAAAATTGTTTATATCAAAAAAGTTTGACAATAAAATTGGTTATTCAAAAACCATTTATATTATAAACATAGTCTTTCCAAACAGTTAGTCATGTTATGTACACATTATTAAAATAAATGTGTTTCAGCCCCTAAGGACATATGACTTCACCACATTTGGATAAAATAAGGCATATATGGCAGAAATCTCTTACAAGAGTCTCCAATCGCCTGAAATTAACCAAAAATGATTAATAAACCGAAGTAATAATACTTGATTAATTTGATATGCTCACTGTCCTGGCAAAATTTTTTTACTGTATGCTCTCCGAAGAGTCCAAGTCGCAACAATATGAAATATTCTTGATACATTCCTTTCCGCTCATCACAGAAAAGATTAAGCCCCGAAGGACATATATCAGACTTTCCAAAATTCATAAGCTACAGTTAAGCCGCAATTCCCGGCCCATTCTGTGCACGAAAATGCTGACCTAACCGTTAAAAAACTTGCCGCTTCATCTTCTTCACCAAAAATCCCCAAACCGCGCACAGTGACAGCAAACTAGGGTTCCAAATCCACGCGCGCACAAGCTCCAAACTTCGATCCCGTGCATCAAGCTTCTTTGCGGTTCACCTCCATCCCAATCTTTCTTCCATCTCACCCGCAAAAATCGAACCATTTCGCTTAGATCCAATCCACATCCATGGCTGAGGAAAGAGAAATCCCCTTTGAGCAGTGGGCGAAATCTGATGTAAAGGAGTCAAATCTGCTGGAGATGGTGAAGGACGAGGTTCTGCCGGCTAGAGAAATCATCGGGTGGTGCCCTGCGTACGGCGAGGATTTTCCAACCCCCGACACCGGCGAGATTGTGGTATTTTCCTCCTTCTACTCTGGCTTCGCTCTTCCGACTTCTTCTTTCTTCCGTGGTCTCCTTTCTTTTTATAAAATCCAGTTATATCACTTGAATCCCAACTCTGTTCTCCACATAGCCAATTTCATCCATCTCTGCGAAGTTTTTCTCGGCATTCAACCTCATTTTGCTTTGTTCCGACGCATTTTTTATCTCAAACCCCAACCGTGCGTAGTCGGCGGGTCTGGATTCCAGTTGCGGGGAACTCTGACCCAAAAATACTTTTCTCTTCCTTTTAAAACTTCCAACAAAGGATGACATTCAAACTGGTTCTATATCTCAAATCCTTCTCCAAGTCTTCCCGAGTTTGTCGGCCTTCCTCCTATCCCTCATGAAAACTAGAAAAGTTTCCCGGATGGCGATGAACTCGCCCAAGCCAATGAGTTGCTACTCCGGTTAATGGAAATTAAGCAATGAGGCCTGCAAGGGGAGCAAGTCACTCGGCACTTCATCAAGTGCCGACTGGCCCCAATCAAAGAAAGGAGCAAGTCGGCGTACGAATACGAGGGGCAGTCGGATCCCAACCGAGAAGATCCGGATTCCATCGACTACAAAGTCATGTGCAACCGGATGTACAAGGTGTTCTCCTCAGGGATTATTGTCGACTATAGCCACAAGCTTCCGGTGACTCCATACGGCCTGGTGCGGCCCCCTCCAGAGGTAAAAATCCGCTAGCCTTTTTGTCCAACTGTTGCCATTCTGATCATTATTTCAACTCATACGCACAATCTATTGATTAGGACAACAAGCGCTTCTTTTCAAATCCACCCGCTTCAGCCCATGAAGAATCTGCTCGAGAAAAGCTTCACCCGGCTGGTGGACCAAAGATCAACCCAGTCGGGAAGAGTAAACGAACTGTCGAAGAGAGCAACCCTAAGCAGAAATTGAAGAGGAGAAAACTGGTCTGCAGCGACTCCGAAGATGAGCAGACTGAGTCGCAACCGAGCGCCAAGCCAATTCCGGCAAAATCTCCAGTCAATCGGCCTGCGCCCAAAATTCGAGGATCCACAAGGTATCACTCTTTGCTGTCATTCTTGCTATTTTTGATTTCTTGGAAAAAATATATTGATGTCGAAGGCCATCTTGCGTGATTCAGGAAACCCCAAGATATTGATCTGGGAAGCTCAAATGATACTCCACCTGCTACAACGCTGAACGTGCCACGCCCTGAACCCCGAACTTATAGTCAGTCGGGGAAAACCATTGTTACTGCCAAAGTCCAGCCCCCGACTGGTAGCCAGTCGGAGCAAGACGCAAGTGGCCCTGAAGTTGGTCCTCCAACCGGGAATCAAGCAGGGGAAACGGATATCCCGACTGGTGCTCCTGAAATGTCAGCCGAACCAGTCGGAGGGGATCCTAAAGAATCTGACTAAGGACCAACTCCCGAGGATGTCACAGAAAGAGACGAAGGGAGAACATCCGAGATGCCTCCACCGACTTCCGCAGAGCCAAGCATGACAAATGATCGAGTCGGCGGGTCGGAAAAGACTCCAAGGAAGAACTCCAAGATAGTATCTGGTACGTCACTTCGCTATATTTCAATGCAACTTTATGCTGTGCTCCAGTCATCTTAAAGTTTGCAAACTAGGTCCTTTGACCGATGATGCCGAAGAGGAGATCCCGAGAATAAAAGCAGTCGAGGACTCCTTTCCTCCGACTAAACTCCAATGGAGGGATCGAGACGGTGTTTTGCAAGGTATCATCATCAACCGTCAAAGTGAGGACGAGGAGGTCGAGATGCTGAAAAAGAGCCTGACCGAGTCAACTCTCCTGATGAATGTAAGTATTTTTCTTCTTTGTATTGAATAGTCCAGTCTGGCCATACTCCTGACTTAATGTATTATCCAGAGAATTCATCTGAGGAACGAGGCTAAAACGAGTGCGCTGGAAAAACTCATGCCTCACCTCGAAAATCTTGAGCAAGTCAAAGCTGAATTAGCAAAGACCCGAGAGGACACTCAGGTCAAAGAGAGAAAATTAAAAGACCAAATCAAGCAGCTCATGGATGCCAGCTTTAATTATCGGGGCACAATTGGAGATAAAAATCACTCTGCCATAAACTTGCTGCTTATCCAATCTGTGTGATTGATTTATATGTTTATTGTTCCGCAGCTCAAGCTACCAAAATAGAATCCATAGCTGCCCGAGTTAAAAAGCTTGAAGAGGCCAATGCTCAACTAGTGGCTAGCAAGATCCAGGCTGAAGATGCCCTCGAAGGTACTGTTCCATCCTTGTTGTGCGAATTAAAATTATACCGTACCACCGAATTCTGTCTCTGACTTGTACAAATGCAGAACACAAAGTGAGAACCAAAGCCCAGTTTGAAGTCTTTGCCGACAAAGTGGAAAAGGCTGAAAGTGTCCGGGATGACATCGCCAACGCTGCTGCTCCAGTGTTGAACGCGATTTTCCAGAACGGGCTTGGGACCAGTCAGGAGGATGCGGTCTAAATATTTGAAGGGCTCCGTACTACTCCGGCAAAGTACTTCAGCAACATCAAAGATGCTACCACGATGGGTGCCAGCCAAGCTTTGGCGATAGTACAGTCCTTGTATCCCCGAGTAGAAGTCGACGCAGTCGGGGATGGCTTTGCTAACGGGACGACTGACGAGCAAGCTATGAAGCTGATCAACCAAGCTCATGATTATGCCGAGAAGCTTGCCACAGATGTCCTGGAAAATTTTCAATCATAGATCCAATTTAGGCCATCTATGAAGATATGTAAACTAATCATAGTAATGTACAATGACTCATTTATGCCATGCAGTAAACCAAAGATCCAGTTTCAAATTTCTTAAATTTTTTGTCTGACTGCTTCAAGCCTAGAACTTGTTACAACCATTGAAAAATTTTTATTCCTTATCTGCTGGACCTAGATTTAAACAGGGTCAATGACAAGTCATGAACAAAACTAATTTACTACTGCATTATTATCGGTAGCCCCGGATTAGCCACTCGGCTGAGACAGGTGAATGGGCAGTCTAAGTGAGAAATTTACACAATAGCTCTAAGAATAGAAGTGTCGAAGGTGCTCTATATTCCATGAGTTGTCCACAATAGTTCCGTCTTCACGCTTCAGTCGGTAGGCTCCCGGACGAGTAACTTCTGCTATTATAAATGGCCCTTCCCATAAGGGGGATAATTTGTGCCTGTCTTTAGTTGTTTGAATCTTCCGTAGAACCATATCGCCGACTATGAAGGCGCGTGACTTGACGTTCCGATTATGATAGCATCGTAGATCTTGTAGGTATCTAGCCGAGATAAGTGCTGCTTCCCTTGCTTCTTCCAGTCGGGTGAGATCATCGATTCTGTCAGATTCGTGGCGTTCTTCGCTAAAATTGCGGACTCGCAGGGACTCGAACTCCATCTCACTCGGCAACATAGCTTCTGCACCGTACACCAAGAAGAAAGGTGACTGGCCCGTTGTAACGCCCTGAAAATTCGACTATCGAAATCGAAACCCTAAAATACAAAATTTCAAAAAAAAACTTCTAAATAAAATTGCATCATGCCGCATTTTATTGCTCGTTTATTCGGATCTTTATTTGCGGGAATTAAAGTTATCGAAATCTATTTCAGTGCAAACCCTAAAACGGAAAACCGACAAGATGAACAATTACGGAGAATAAATTAAAATAAAGTTCTGGACAAAATTTTAGTGAAGAAAATATTTATTTAGAAAGTATAAATTTTTATAGGAAATTGTATATATATAGATATATAATTATCTACATGTATAAATGTACATAATGCATATAGATAAATTAATGGATGACATAAAATCTTGGGCAAATTTTTAGGGTAGAATAATTCAAATATCGAGTCAAATCCATTTGTGTGAAAATTATAATATTTGGGCGAATTTTAAAAAGGGAATCAATCAAAATTTACAAAAATAAGAAAAAACACTATTCATCACCCCTAATGTGTTCGGCCTGGTTCCCTAGCCGTCCCGTCGCGCCCTACCACGCCCCCCTGCGCGCGCCGCGCGTCCGCCGCGCGCGTCGCCGTCGGCCTTGCGCCCCGCGCCACGCTTGCCGCGCTGCTGCCTTGCGCCCCGCGCCCTCCCCTACCGCGCCGCGCCGTCGCATCGCGAACCCGCGCCGCCTCGCGCGCCGCGCGCCGCTCCCGCCTGCGCCATGCCGTCGCGTCGCCACACCCATCGCCGTCGCCGCGTGCATCACCGCGCCGCGCCGCGCCCTCGCGCCCCGCGCCTCTCCCTACCCCGACTCGCGCCGCGCCCGGGCTCTGCCGCGCTGCCTCCTGCTGTCTCGCGCCTCACGCCGGTGCGCCCCCCAGCCCTATAAAATCCCCCCGGGGCCGAGCTCCTCCCCACCACACTCCTCCTCCGATTCCCCCCTTTTCGCCCCTTCACGGCCGCACCTGCCGCCGCAGCGTGGAGCTGCTGCCGCCGGCCGCCGCCGCTTTGCCATCGCCGCACCGCAACCGCCGCCGCATCGCCGCCCTTCATCGCCACCGCCGCCGGTGAGTCCCTCCCCCTCTCCCTCGCCATCCACCGCGCCGGGCTGAGCTCGAGAGAGAGAGCAGAGAGGAGTAGCGGGAGGAAGAAGAAACAGAAAGAGAGAGGAAAGAAAATAAAAAGAGAGAAAAAAAGGAAAGGAAAATAAGGGAAAGAAAATAAAAAAAAGAAAGAGCGAGAAAATAGGAAAGAGGAAAAAGGGAAAAATAGAGAATAAAATAGAAGAGAGAAATTTAGGAAATCGGGAATTTAATTTATGTCTATATAGATATATATGTACACATGCTAGATTATTTCAAAATACCAATTTAGGAAATCGGTAATCCGTCGTCGTCGATTATTTTAGAAACTCGTAAAATTAAATCGTATTATTTAATTGCAATTATTCACTTAATTAGATTATTCATTTAAATGATTATTCCTTAGCGGGATATTTAGTCGATTATTTAGATTTTCATTCGTTAGGTTTTGCTAATTCGTTTATTTATATTAAATGGAGGATTTATTCGCCGGTTATTTCCAAAACTTCCAAATTAATCGTTGCCATTTCATATTTATTAAATATCCATTTAATCGCTATTTAGTTGATTTTACTCGTTGATTAGGTTATCCGCCTAATTAGCCGTTGCGATTATTTAGTCAATTATTTATCACCTAAGGTTAAGTATTATTATCGGGATCTAATTTATTCGAGTCGCATAAATTAAATCGGATTAATATTCTAATTGGCTAACGCTAATATTTTAGGACGAAGGTATTAAAAATCGAAATAGAACTATTTCATAAATAATAATGGAATCGATATCGGCATTCAACGCTCACATTCGATCTTTTTCTTTAATTGGATTTTGTTGGAATTTAATTGAATTCTAAGTTAATTCAATTTCTTTCGCACGTAATTCTAGACACCGAGGGAGTTGCGAGTCCGACTGAGGATCAAGACCCGCAAGGCTTCGAGCAAGGCAAGTCATCACTAATCCTTGAACATATTGATCCCAAATTGCGAACTTACTTTGTTTACAAATAAAATTGCATGCAATGGTGAACATCCTACTTGTTATTATGCCCTACCTTTGACTATTGTTTACCTTATTCCCTTGTATCCGTAAATGCGTGTGATTGTTCCTAGTCCCTTATGACAAATGCTTAGTAATGCTAATTTAGATTTATGCATTCTCATATTTATTAAATGCTATATGGTCGGGCAATTACCTTTGGGAAGGTAGTTGAGATGCGGCATGTGGAGACATGAGCGCCACATTGCCATGACAATGATGAAATGATTCGTGAAAGGAAAATAAAACTAAAACAACTATTTTCTACTGGGGCGGCTGGATGACTTGGGTGGTGTCCGGTAAAGGCTAGTGCCATCCCTGGTCAATTAAGGACCGAGCCACGAAGCTAAGCATGGAACGACCCCCGTACAACCGTGAGGATGTAAGTTCATGGAGCGGGTACTGCCAATGTGAGGTTATTGAAAGGTTTTGCCGTGACGCGTCTCATTCGTTGGGACTTCGGCTCATGTGTTGGGCAAGTCTTGGAGTACGGGTAAAGTGTACATCCACTGCAGTGAGAGTAATCAAATCTATTCGAATAGCCGTGCTCGCGGTTATTGAGCACCGGGACATGTATTACACTTGGCTAGACTCTAAATTCTTAAACTGATTGGGATGGGTATGCATAATGACTTTTATGTGCTGGTGGTTCAACTTCTCGAGAAGCGAGAAGGGGTAGACCCCAGAAAACCATGACGGCACAATGGTGGGAAGCTATCCTTGGATCACAGTGGATGGTGGACAGAACCGTCGTTGATTAATGAACTATGGTATTAAAACTTGATCAGTCTATGCTAGGTCTTAGGCTTGTGAAAGGAATTGCAAAACTGGCTTTATGCAAAAGAACTACAGTCGTTCTTTGACATTCCCCTATCATGTGCATCATTGCTGTGGTGGCTTGCTGAGTACGGTTGGTACTCACCCTTGCTATATACAAAACATTCAGATGTGGGTGATGAAGTTCCCGAAGACCCGTACGAGCACTACCAGGAGGGTATGGAAGAAGATGGTGCCCAGTAGGTCTTAGACTCGGTTGTTGCCTGTGGCAATGGCGTGCCGCTGCCTTATCTCCGCTGCCTTATCTAAACTTTGCTTTTGCCTGTATTCCGGACCAGTTGGTCCCCTATTCTAGACTATTGCCTTCGGGCCTATTATTGTAATATTTTGCGTAAGACGGTTGTGTATGCGCTCTTGATAATCTGGCAACGTAATCGTGGGTACCAGACTACTTGATCCAGGGAAATGGTACTATGAACACGAGTGATTCCTGTTACAAAAACGGGGGTCCACACTCGTAGCCCGACTCGGGGTTGTACGTAGTGACCACAGTACCGAGGGTAATTCTTCCGTCCACCGGCCAGCATACGGACGCAGCCTGTCGAAAACTCGAGTCTTGATTCCTTGAAGTACCATGCCGTGTGTGCGCTCAACTGGGCCGTTACTCATTGGGTGAGCGACTGAAGCATAGCAGATTTTGATACCGAAGTCCTCACAAAAGTCTTTGAAGACGCCACCGGTAAACTGAGTTCCGTTGTCGGCGATGATTCAATTTGTACAATGTTGATGAAGAAGTCGCGTGCTTTATCCGCGGTGATGGTTGCCACTGGTGTTGCCTCGATCCACTTGGAGAATTTATCCACTACGACAAACAGGTGGGTGTATCCGCCTTGCGCCCTTTTGAAAGGGCCCACAATATTCAGTCCCCAGACCGCGAAGGGCCAAGAAAGGGGAATAGTTTGTAACTCCTGGGCTGGCAAGTGAGTCTGTTTGGCGAAGAACTGACAACCTACACATGTGCGAACGATTTTATCTGCATTGCTGACTACTGTAGGCCATAAAAAGCCTTGTCGATATGCCTTCCCGACTAGGGTTCTAGCTGCCGCGTGATTCCCGCATACTCCCGAGTGAATATCATTTAGAAGTTGTATGCCTTCCTCGATAGAGATACATCTTTGCAATATTCCAGATGGACATTTCTTGTATAATTACTCCTCCACAAGGACGTAAGTCTTGGAGTGACGGTGAACTCGTTCGGCTTCATTTTTGTCGGGGGGCAATTCTTGATTTTTGAAATACTTGATGAAAGGTGTACTCCAGTCGGTGTCAAGCATCAGTACTTGTTCTCCAGCTTCCTTTTTATCAGTTGAATTGTTTGAAACTGTAGTTTGGTGAAGGTGCTCGACAAAAACATCTGACGGGGCGGCTTCCCTCTTTGATCCAAAATTAGCCAGTCGATCGGCCGCCTCGTTGTTATGGCTGAGAACATGGGTTAAATCCAACCCATCAAATTTATCTTCTAGCTTGCGCACTTCCTGTCGGTAGGCCGCCATGTTGTCGTCGAGGCATGTCCAGTCTTTCATCACTTGGTTGACCACAAGTTGGGAATCTCCTCAGACTATTAGCCTGCGAATCCCTAGGGATATGGCGATCCGTAATCCATGTAGGAGCGCTTCGTACTCTGCCACGTTGTGGGATGCTGGGAAATGAATCCATAGAACATAGCTGAGGCGTTCTCCAGTCGGGGAAATCAAAACAACCACTGCTCCACACCCTGAAATCCTTTTTGACCCGTCGAAGTGCATTGTCCAGTATTCGATTTTTTCTCCAGTCAGTGCATTGATCAATCTGAAGACAATGTTAGTATCCCACCTCCATCTAGTCGTTCAAGCACTAAAGGTAAAAGAGCACAAACACTAGTCATGTCAAGAAAAGATAACCCTGAACTAGGAAAATTTTTCATGCTTAGAACCAATCCTGGAGATCAACCTTCATTAAAAAGTGTGCTTCCGAGTCAAAAGTTGAAGCAAAAAAGTTGATTTGTTAGTTAACACATGGTTTATTGATGCCTCACAGAGGTCCTTTGTTGGTGAAGAATGTTGAAGAAACAGAAGATTTTGTTTATGGATATCGAAAAATATGGAAGGAAACTGGTTGTACCATCATGGCTAATGGATGGACTGACCGGAAAAAAGGAACCCTCAATTTCTTGATGTACTGTCCAAGAGGGGAATGGCCTTTCTAAAATCAGTTGATGTCACTGATAGCTCCAAAACAGGTGAATATCTATTCAGATTATTTGCATCTGTTGTGCGCCACATTGGGCCAGAAAATGTTGTGCATTTTGTAACTGATAATGCTTCAAATATGGTTTCTGCTGGAAAGAAATTAGAGGATGAGTTCCCCTCTATTTATTGGTCCCCTTCTGCTGCATATTGTTTGAATTTAATGTTCACTGATATGGGTAAACTTGAAATAGTGGAGAGTACAGTTCAGCATGCATCCTGCATTACTAGATATTTTTATAACCACTGTTTCCCACTTTATCTTATGAGGAAGTTCACACATGGAAAGTATATTCTTAGACCAGCATCAACCCAATTTGCTACCAACTTTGTTGGATTACAAAGTATTTACAGACAAAAGGATGCTCTCCGTGCCAGGGTTATATCGAAAGAATGGACCACTTCATCTTATTCTAAGGATGCAAAAGGAAGAAAGTTTGTTGACCATATAATGAATCAGCAATTTTGGGAGGAGTGTGCTACAGTTTGTCACTTGTCGGAACCACTAATCCGTGTCCTTAGAATTGTTGACAGTGATGAGATGCCAGCTATGGGATATTTATTTTCAGCTGTACATCCTGCGAAATAGGAAATTGAAAAGAGGTTTCAAAGAAGAAAGAAGATAGCTGAACCTGTTTTAAAAATTATAGAAGCCAGATGGGACAAGAATTTAGATAAAAATTTATATGCAGCTGGTTTTTGGTTTAATCCCAACAATCAGTATAATGAAGAGCTTATGGCCAAGTGTCATACCACTACTTCAGGAGTTATAGATGTTGTTGAAAGGTATGCATCAAAAGATCTAACTCTAAGATCTACCTTGACTAAAGAGATGAGGATTTTCAGAAATCCAGAAGGTGATTTTGGACGGATAACAGCTGTTAGTGATCGAGTTGTTACTCTTCCTGTTACGTGTTCTTATTCATATTACTCATTTATTCTTGTTTTCAATTTTGGACTCTCTATATACTTACCGTCTAACTTACTTGTAGATGATTGGTGGATAACATATGGTTGTAGTGCTCTAAATTTGCAAAAGCTAGCTGTTCGCGTCTTAGGACAGCCTTGTAGTGTTTCTGGTTGTGAGAGGAACTGGAGTTTATTTGAACATGTAGACTCGAAAAAAAGAAATAGACTTGAGCATCAAAGGATGTGTTACATTGTTTATGTCCATTGCAACCAAAGGCTCCAACAGAGGTTACTTTCCCAATACAAATTCTTTTTCCCACAATTATTCTTTTTATATACTTATACTACGTACATGTTGTCATTAGGTCCAAACTGTCTGCTAGAAATTATGACCCTATTAGTCTCGAGGATATTGGCAAGTTTGATGAGAACTGGATAATTGAAGAAAATCCTCTTGGACTAAATACTTAAGAAATTGACACTTTCCGAAAAGAATTGGCAGCAAACAACCTAGATTTCAACTATAATGGTAATGCCCTGTTGTATATAACTTTCTTTTTTTCTTAGTCATATTCAACATATAATAATTGACATAATGTATAAACAGAGGAAGAACTAGTAAGTGCGGATGAAGCTGATCTTCTTCATGATGATGGGAATTCTGAAGATGGAAATGCACCATCTGGATCTGGAAGCATCTCAGATCATGCTCTTTTTAGTGGTGATGTTTGAAGCAAACAATAATCAATGGGATAATAACCTTGCTGATTCATGATGATGGGAATTCTGAAGATGGAAATGCACCATCTGGATCTGGAAGCATCTCAGATCATGCTCTTTTTAGTGGTGATGTTGAGCAACCAACTGAAGCAAACAATAATCAATGGGATAATAACCTTGCTGACTGGAATTTCTCTCATGTTTTGCAGTTTTTTTTGTCATGAACTTGTTGGCTGTGTACTAGCTATATGGGTTAAGAACCATCTATTTACAGTCTTTTTAATTTCCCTATGCATACTTCGTAAACTTTGTTAAGCTATTAGTTCTGTTGGACACTATTACCATGGTATTATGGATTTATTTATGTTACGACTCTATCATTCGTTTTTGTGATGTTCTTGTAATCTTAGATGTATTGGTGGTATTTTTTAACATTTATTTATATATATTTTCATCAATTTCTGGTGTTTCTGTATTAAAAATAATGCAAAACAAATATAATATTAATAACCCGGCGGTTGGACCGGTGAACCAGCAGCTTGAGCAGTTCAATCTCCGGTCCGGTTTTTTTACTGTGCGCACAGTTAATCGATTAAACAAACATCGATTAATGTTTCTAATCATCTATAGTAATCTGTGTGTTTCTATTCCTAATCACGGTTTGATCTATGGTTTCGTTTGATCAATGGTTTCTTCTTTTGCACGGCAACCTGGCCGGCCAATCAGGAGGAGCTACTATACAACATACAACCATGCATCTGCATGAATGCCTACAGTCATGCATGAATCCCCGTCAAGCACAAATCAAGCTACATGTGTTTGGATCTATTAATTATTATATCAATTATGACTTTTTCGAAATCACTAACCACAGGTTGACGTGTAATTTGTTGTCTGTGCATGACCTCGACTTCGCACCGGTTGCCTTTGTCGCTGTCGTCTGGTCTTTTCGCCTCTATGGTTGGTGGACTCCACTAGTGTTGTTGATGGTGACATCATCTTCATCATTGGCCACTTCATCGCTGCCCACTGACGTCCTCGCCCGTACGGTTGACCTATTGCGTCGCCATTGATGAATGTCATTGTATTCCCTATCGGCTTACCTCCGCCGCCGCCGATTGGTGTCTCTCGCCTCAACGGTTAATTGGTCACATCACCGTTATTGGGTGTCTACATCTTCACCACCGGCTTACCTTCACCACCACCACCTGGTGTCCTCGCCTTCACGGCAAGCTTTTTACGCCGCCATTGATGGTCGTCTTCTGCTTTACCACTGGCCACCTCAGCTGCTTCCATGGTTGGTGTCTTCGTCACCATTGATGGATGACGTTGTTCCTACATCGGCCATATCTATCATCACCGAGGAAAATACCTAAAAGCTAAGTCATTATTAATTTTCTTCTTTATATGATGTTTTTCCTTTTCCTCTGCTTTACTATATCAATTGGTTCTCCATATTTTTTTCAATAATTTTTTTAATGTTTATCTTGATTCCTTGCGAAATAATCTGAGTAAAAAAGTGTTGATTGAGTTATAAAGCTCTATTTCTCTATGCTTTATGTTTGGTTTGTTGATGGATAGTTATCATTGAGCCGATTCCTAGCACATGGGGGGCTCATTGGATGGAGCGTATAACGCAAGGTGCTAAGTATTACTCGGAAGAAATCAAAGGCACATAGATAAGATTATTTGTTTTCTGCTCTTAACAATTATAAAAGTACCCGAGTAGTAAATTCTGGTCCACGAAACTTTATTCCCTTAATGACGAACTCATGTCAATGACTGGTCAGGCCGAGTATTTAAACATAAGGAATCTTCTAGTCGGGGAAATCAAAATCGACAAGAGGAGAAATACATATTCATAAATATTTTAAAATGCTTGAATTTTCCTCAAATACTATATTTACATAAGATACTACTCATCCTATATGTTTATACTGCAGGATCCAAAACTAGATATGCATAGTAGGGATTCATGGCTATAAGCTTATCTCCTACGCTTCAGGAATGTATCAGTCAGAACACCACGGTCAGCCGCCTTGATTGTCGCTGACTGGTATCCTTGCTTACACAGTTGGTTGGTCACACCACCGTTGTTGGGCGTCTACGTGTACACCGCCATCAACCACCTTCACCACTGATGACTGGTGTCCTCACCTATGTGGTTGGTTGGTCACACCACTATTGTTGGGCGTCTACGTCTACACCACAGTCAGCCACCTTCGTTGCCGACGACTGGTGTCCTCGCCTACACGGTTGGTTGGTCACACCACCGTTGTTGGACGTCTATGACTACACCACCGTCGGCCGCCTTTGCCGCCATCGACTGATGTCCTCGCCTACACGGCTGGTTAGTCACACCACTGTTGTTGGGCGTCTACGTCTACACCACTGTTAGCCGCCTTCGCCGCCGATGACTGGTGTCCTCACCTACGCTGTTGGTTGGTCACACCATCGTTGTGGGGTGTCTACGTCTTCACCGCCGGCTTGCCTTCATTGCCGCCGACTGGTTTCTTCACCTCCACGTCTGGCCTATTATTCCGTTGTTGATGGGCGTTTACGTCTTCTTCACCAGCTTGCTTTCACCGTTGCCGACTGGTGTCCTCGCCTTTACAATTGGTTTTTTATGCCGTCGTTGATGGGCGTCTTCGTCTTTAGCGCCGGCTTGCCTTCGCTATTGCCGACTGTTGTCCTCGCCTCCACGGTTGGTTTGTCTCACTGCCGTTGTTGGTTGTCTTCGTGTTCACCACCGGCTTGCCTCCCCACCACCGACTGGTGTATCCTCCTTCGCGGCTAGCCTATTATATCACTGTTGATAGACGTCTTCGTTTTCAGCACCATTCTGCTTCTTTCACCGCCGACTGGTTTTCCTATCACCGACTAGTGCTTTTATCTTCACGACTACGCATGTTCGCCATCATTGTTGGAACCTCATCTTCACCACCGGTTTGGCTTTTTGCCGCCAACTCGTGTCCATGTCATCAAGGCTGTGCAACTCTGTTACCATTGCGGGGCAACTTCATCTTCATTGTCTTCGGCACCAGCAAACTCTATTGCCTCTACTTCGCAAGCTTCACTACTTCACTAACCACGATGTCTCCAAGGCCTCGACATATCGGCATGCACCACAAAATATGACGCCGCGCTAATCTACTACAACAAGTGGTGGCTGATCCTCACGATTTCTACTCAGACATTTTCAACGCATATCTTCACTCAAGTGATGGTTAGACGACAAGAAGCTACAATTCTCGACACTATGTTTAGTTGTTTCCCAACTAACCAAAGAGTCGGGGGGCTACACAAATACAAGACTCAAAATTCGACATGCATTATGTCAGGATGAAGCAATCGATTAACACACCAACGAGTCAACTCCGGGAGTCATTATCTTTGTCTTCGCTTCAGAGCAGCTATTCTAATTCAACGACTCAAATTATTTTATCGGCAATTTTGGCTTTTAGACGCTAGCACAATCTACTCCAAATTTCTCAGTATCAAGTTCACGATTTAATCTACATGTCCAGAAGTTTGAAGTTATCAACCAATCAACTCAGATTCGACGAGTTGGACAACAACATCTACTTTCCTTTCCTCCAAGTGATGCATCTGCAATAGCTACAATACTAAGTTCTACTGCCATCATACATGCGCTAGCATCAAGGAGTCTGAGCTTCGTCAACGCTAAAATCTGACTGGATCGTTGACATCGTTATCTTCATCAACATCCTGCCATGCTTCTTCAACCTAGCCTACTCTACTGCTATTGATAAGCAACTTCTTCTTCACATCCGACTATCGCTGCTAGCGCTAGTCGTCATTACCATTGGTCACCTCTGCTGTTGCTGACTGGTCTCTTCATCTTCACGATCGGTGGATTTCACCATCGCCGCTAATGGGCAACTTTGTCTCGACTAGTAACATTTTCATCACCTTTGATGGATGATATCATCTCCATGTTTTTCATCTCTCCTCCATGCCGACTGCATCAGCTACCGCCAATGGACAATTTCAACTACGGTAGAAGGATAAGCTACATGCTTAGGGGCTTACTAGCTCAAGCACAACAATCATACCTTCAATCTGGACTTGTTTTGTGTACACACTACATGGATTCATGGTCAGGAGCTTATTTCCTACGCTCAAAGACTGGACCAATCATTATTCCCCATGAGGGCCATCGGTTGAATACTTGCGCCAGTCGGGATTTGATTATTACATCTACTTTGGTATATCCCATGAGGGATAACCACTCGGATCAGAAGCTACTCAGATAAGATGCACTCCATCTACATCACCTGAGAAATTTATCACTTGGGAGCAAATTAATAGGCGTGCTATACACGTCATATTTTAAGGGTATCGGTAGTGACGGAGCGTGAGCTCCTCAACAGGGAACAGCGAGGGCCCCCCTTTCATGAGTTCGGTCGGGGACGCAGGGTAAGATTAGTGCTCCGATGAGGGAAAGATGATCGGAGGGATCACTCTCGCGAGGGAGATGGGACAAGGGAGTTTATATAGGTTCAGGCCGCCATAGAGGCGTAATAACCTACTCCTGTATATGTGGTTGATGCGTGAATGATGTGTGTTTGGGAATACAATTGTTCTCCTCTTTCGTGCTTGCCCGAGAAATCAGAAGCCAAAAAGAACAACCCCCTCCCTCCAGGCCTGGGCCTCCTTTTATAGCTCAAGGGCTTACCACATGGGCCAACAAGCTGTCCAAGAGAGAAGGAAAAACATTCTTTTATATTTAATGGTTGTCTTGTTGCTTGACTTAGAAGCCAAGCGCACGGTTGTTGCAGCATGGTTCTCGTCCAATCGGCTGACTGACACGGGGGACGCCCACATCATTCCCCATTAAATGAGCGAAGACTTATGCATTCTGTTCGCATCGGGGGGCGTGCACCATCCGACCAGAGATGGCATACCGACTTCGGTTAGGATGAGTGGCAGAAAAGGCCCTCATCATTCTGATGGGACAGAGCGGAGGGTGGCACACACTGCCCGACGCAGGGACAGTGCGTGGGTGCACCGCAACTGTCCCATCTATCATTCGACCGGTCATGGACCGGTCAGGCATTGCGACCGGTGTCAGATCGGTCGTGCGCCAGCCACGCCGCATTAAGCCGCATTAAATGCAGCGTGGCGCGCCCATCCGGGTCGCCATTAACGCGGTTAGGTGGGTGCTAGGGATGATCACCCAACCCGGCACACGTGGCGCGAGCGCGGAGTGGTCGGGGTAGCCCGACCCCAGAGGTAGCAGAGCGAGGGGAGGAAAGAGACTAGGGAGGGCAGCCGCCGCCCACACCCTCGGGTCCGGCCCCCTCGGAGGAGTGCCACATGGCTACAGGGGGCTGCCCGTACATTCAGTCTTGGTACCC
This sequence comes from Oryza punctata, assembly GCA_000573905.2. Classification (NCBI taxonomy): domain Eukaryota; kingdom Viridiplantae; phylum Streptophyta; class Magnoliopsida; order Poales; family Poaceae; genus Oryza; species Oryza punctata. The sequence goes on along the minus strand of CM002491.2, from coordinate 9,798,879 downwards.
CCGGGCCCGTCTCACCGATAGTAGCCCCCGGCGTGACACATGACCGGGCCCACTCAAAGGGTGGCCGGGTTTGACGCCATCCACTTGGTCTTGGTGACACGCGGCCTGGCTTCCCTGTGGTAAGACCCTAACGGTCACGAACTCACGTGCGGTGAAAAGCTGCCTCACGGTGATAATGGGCCGTCACCTTGTGACCGCCACATTATCTGGGGCGGCGCGCGGATCGGGATGAGTTGGCCCGTTTTACTATGGAACGTGATGATGACATATTTTGCGGTAACCGTGCGCAATTAATGCGGACATGATCTATCCTTCCTTGACCGTAGTGGCCACGTGGCTGACACGTGCGCAAGAAGCGGTGAGTGAGGCGAGTGGGGAAGTGGGCGCGAAAATCGAGAGGACGAGTTAGTGGGCGCGAGAAATGAGGAGCCGGGCACGACGGAGGCGAGGATATATAAAGGGCGTCGAGGAAGGGATTCGTTTCATTCCTCTCGCCACTTTCACCCAACACAGCCAACCGTGCGCTAGTTCTCTCGGCTTCCTCGTTCCCTTCTCGACAATCACACCCATTTGCACATCTTCGTCTTGCCGGTGATATGATGCGGAGCACCGCGCCGCGGGACGGCATCGTGTTGCCGCGCTATCGCATTACCAGCGAGAGGCAGGCTGGTCTACCACACAAGTGTATGCTAGCGTCGACCACCTGGGAGGTGGTTATGCTGGGCGAAGGGCGCCCAGCACCGCGCTACTCGAAGCGGTCGGTCTTCTTCCTCTCCTCCACCATGGCGGGGTTGATCCCGCCGTTCTTGCATTTCTTCATGGACGTCCTGGAGTTCTACGAGATCGAGATGGCGCACCTCACCCCCAACGCGGTGATGACCTTGGCCATCTTCGCACACCTGTGCGAGATGTTTGTCGGAGTGCACCCGTCCCTCCGGCTGTTTCGGTGGTTTTTCACCATGCAACCGGTGTCACCGTCAACAGAGGTCGGGGGCTACTACTTCCAGCCGTGTGGACAGGCAGTGCATCGTTACATTTCCTGCATTCTGCGCAAGAAATGGGGTGGCTAAAAGAACGATTGGTTCTACACCGCCCTCCCCAACGAAGCGTGCCTTCGACTCCTGAGCAGGCCGCTGGTGTAGGCGCCGAGCTGGCGAGTGATGGTCGACTTGGGGGACTCCTACGATGCCGTTTTGGATCGCCTCGCCGGCCTGCGGTCCCAGGGGCTCACCGGCACCATGGTGTTCGGCGACCACCTTCGCCGCTGGATTGCACCGCTCCGGCGGCGCTCCCAGCGCGCTTGGGAGTACACCGGCCCCGACGACCTCCTGAGGACGCACCGAGGCCGGGAGTGGGACTAGGACTCGGAGGACCTCAAGGTAGTGATCCAGCACGTGCTAAATCTTAGCACCGTGGAGTCATCACTCATCCCTCCGGGCATGATCCCCCTTTGCAGCGACCCCGACCGTGACAACATCATTGCCATCATGACGGCGGTCGGTGCTTCGGGGGACCAGGCTCGCCGGGGCAATGATGGTGCAGGCGACAGCCGTAGAGGAGGAGAGGAGCGACCTCCCATCGGAGGGGGCTACGCAGCGGGGCCCTACGGGGGAATTCGGGAAGCTGCGGCCCTACCGATGCCAAGGGGAAGAGAGCGCGGGGGCAGAGCCCTCCCCCATCTCCCCCTGTGGGGGCGGGGCGGAGTGCACCACCGGCAGGAGCCCAGCAAGCGGTGCACTGGTGACCCCGCCCGAGGCTGAAAAGAAGAAGAAGCGGCTCCGCCGGATGGGGGAGACTGAACCATGTAGGTGGAGCTTCATCAAGCCCCTTGAATGGTCCTTCAAACACCCATCCCATCCCACAGGTACGATCTCGCAACTTAGGCCGACGGTTTTCCACTCCCCTAGCTCCTCATATTCTGTTTTTTGTTGCCTTCCGTGTTTCAGCGAGAAATGCACTTGAGGAGGACTCCATTGGCACCGTGTCGGTAGAGGGCCCCCATCCACCAACACATATCTTTGTGAGATCCGAGCGATGTGCTCACCCCCCTCGCGATCCTCGGGTAGAGTTTCGTCATTGAGGAACACCTAGATCTCGGTCATCCAGGCGATTTGTCGTGGGGGGTTGGGATCGACCTCCTCGAGCCCCGAGGCTAGGACTCGTCGAGCCCTAGGGGTGTTGTGGCAGCGTCCGGCTCCCTCGGGGAATCGGGACGCGCCGACGGGTGGGCAAGCCTTTCTTCAAAGGTACCCGGTGGGGCTAGGGCTCATGAAGAAGCGAGCCTGGAGAGTTCATCAGCAAGCGTGTTCTCCTGTCGGAGCACATGCCGAAGCTCTAACCCATCGAAATGGCACTCCATACGCCGCACTTCGTGGACATAGGCCTAAATTTGAGGGTCCGAGCACCGGTACTCCTTGGAGACCTGGTTCACGACTAGCTGAGAGGCGCCTAATACCAGGAGGCAGCAGATCCCCATTCCAGCCGCCGCCCTAAGTCCCGCATGGAGCCCTTCGTACTCCGCCATGTTATTGGTTGCCCGAAAGTGTAGGTGAATCACATATTTGAGGACGTCCCCACTCGGCGAGGTCAAGGTGACCCTAGCCCCGTCGCCCTGGAGGGCGAGAGAGCCAACAAACTGCATCACCCAGTGGGAGATGTGAGGCTACCTTGGGGGACCTAACTCGGCCTCGGGGTAGGCGGCCCGAGGTTGGGTTCGGGGGTCGGGGCCCACTCTGCTACGAAATCGGTGAGGGCCTGACTCTTGATCGCGTAGCGTGGGTCAAAGTGTCGGTCGAACTCAGAGAGCTTGATTGCCCACTTGACCACTCATCCGGTACCCTCTCGGTTGTGGAGGATTTTGCTAAGGGGTTAGGACGTTACCACAGTGACCCGGTGCGCCTGAAAATAATGGCGCAGTTTCCTCGAAGCCACAAGAACTGCATAAAGCATTTTCTGGGCTTGAGGATATCGGGTCTTGATGTCCCGCAGCTCCTCGCTAACGAAGTTAACCGGCCGCTGCACCTTTCAGCGGGGCCTAGTCTCGCCGCTAGGGCCGTCGGGATCGGGGCGCCCAGCGCTGGAGGGGCCTTGTTGGGCCCGCTCAACCTCCATGTCAGCGACCTTGGGGTTAGGGTGCATCGGGTCACTCCTCCCCTCAGTGGCCTCGGGGCCGGCCTGCGTGTCGGGGGAGCTCGGTGACGCCTGGCGAGAAAACAAAGGGCCACTGTCAACCCAGGGGGCCTTGGGGCCACCGCCCGGCTTAGGGGCTCCTTCGCCTTTCTCTAGCCCGGGCTGTTCTGACACGGGACGGGGGTGCACAGCCCAAGGGTTTTCCTCGTAGTGCTCCACCACCAATGCCGCGCTAACAACCTGTAGGGTCGCCGCTAGGTAAAGTAGCAGCGACTCCTCGGGCTCTAGGGCCACCAGGACTAGGGGAGAGCTGAGGTAAGCCTTCAATTGGTCGAGGGCTCGTTTGGCCTCCTCCGTCCAAACAAATGGCCCGGCGCGCTTGAGAAGCTTGAATGGGGGTAGAGCCCTCTCTCCCAGCCTTGATATAAATCAGCTCAAGGTGGCCATGCATCCCGTGATGCACTGCACATCCCTAAGCTTGCTGGGGGCGCATCCTCTCTATTGCCTTAATCTTCTTGGGGTTGGCCTGTATGCCTCAGGCAGAGACTAAAAAGCCAAGAAGCTTGCCTGTCGGCACGCCGAACACGCACTTTTCGGGGTTCAGCTTCATGCGCGTGGAGCGGAGACTATCAAAATTCTCCCCTAAATCTGAGAGGAAGGTTTCCTGATTGCGTGTTTTCACAGTCAAGTCATCGACATAGGCCTCAACATTACAGCCAATTTGGCTACCCAGCGAAATGCGAGTAGTACGTTGGAAAGTAGGGCCAACATTCTTTACACCGAAATGCATAGTTGTATAACAATAAGTTCCTATGGGAGTAATGAACGCAGTTTTCTCCTCATCTTTCCTAGCCGTGAGAAGCTGATGAAACCCTGAGTGGCAGGGGATAAGGTCGCACCCTGCAGTGGAGTCGACAATCTGATCTATGCGTGGCAGGGGATAAGGGTCCTTGGGACATGCCTTGTTGAGGTCGGTGTAGTCGATGCACATTCGAAGCTTGCCGTTCGCCTTGGGGACAATGACTGGGTTCATCAGCCACTCCGGATGAACAATCTCTCGGATGAATCCGGCCTCCAGGAGTTGCGCCACTTCTTCGCGGATGAAGGCTTGGCGCTCCGAGGCCTGTCGCCGTATCTTTTGCCGAACGGGCCTTGCATCCGGTCGTACAGCTAGACGGTGCACGATCACCTCCTTGGGAACCCCGGGCATATCCGATGGTTTCCACGCGAAGACGTCGGTATTTGCCCGCAGGAAGGAGACGAGCGCGCCTTCCTATTTGCCACCCAGGTGACTGCCAATCTTGGCTTCTTGGACGGATCGTCAACCAGCGCGACCTCCTTCACGAGGACATTGTCACTCGAGGTCATCCCCATCCTCGGGGCATGCGAGGTGGAGGCCTCGGGCCTCTCATCGCTGCCCACGGACTCGGAGACCGCGGTGAGGCTGCTCGCATGCTTCTCCGTGCAGGCCAACGCGATCTTGAGATTGCTGTGGATGGTGATGAGGCCGCTAGGGCTTGGCATCTTCATCTGGAGGTAGGTGTAGTGGGTGGCCGCCATGAACTTCACCAACGTGGGCCTTCCCAGGACCGCGTTGTAGGGCAGACTAAGGTCTGCCACGTCGAAGTCGAGCTGCTCGTTGCGGAAACTGGTGGGGCCACCAAAGGTGACCGGGAGGTCGATATGACCTAGGGGCCACGTGTGCCCTGGTGTCACGCTGATGATCGGCAGGGACGGCCGGAGCTTCATCCCTAGGGCCTTGATGATGTCAAAGGCCGTAGGGAAAAGGATGTTGAGGGCGGCGCCGCTGTGTATGAGGACGTGCCTCAACTTGATGTTGCAGTTGGTGGGGGAGACCACCATAACGATCTGCCCTCCCCGGGTGACGCACGGCGGGTGATCGGTTTAATCGAAGGTGAGCGTGACCTTCGACCATCACGTCCGCCGTGCCGCCTCGTGGGTGGGGACAGCGGCCAGAAGCTCTCACTTCATGACCTTGAAGCTGCGACGGGAAGCTTGAGCGCATGCTCCTCTGTCTATGGTGGCGACGGTAGCCTTGGGCTCCTGGAAGCCCAAGTCCAGCGAGGCCGTCGGACTGAGAGGGAAATCACGAGGTGGCGGCCGGCGGTGACGACGAAGGTGGTCGCGACCTGCGGCACGGTGCGACGCACCGAGCTAAACCGGAGCTGCGGAGCAGTGAGCTCTTAGTCTCAGCCTCTCAGCTTGAGCCTTGAGAATGTGAATGGAATAATGGATGAGTGGATCTGAATGATGGTCAAAATTTCTACAGGAAGTTAGAAACACTAGTGATGGCTTATCCCATTTCCAAACTTACCGCTGAGTTCACAGTACAAGGACAAGAAAAAGGAGGGGTATAGTGTGTCCAAACACAGAACCGCCCGGTTCTACAAAACCGCACCGGTTCAACGGTTCATAAAATAACCATCCGGTTTTTACCGGTCTGACTATGGGAATAGTCTTTGAGCTGAACTGAACCGCGGAGGTCGCTGGTTCCGGTTTTTTCCGGTTCAACCACCGGGCTGGTCCAGTTTTTTGTACTATGGATGGGCCTCTAGGGGCCATTCGGCCTGCTTGGGTACTGAGGCTGTAGCTTTGAGGGCGAATGGACTCGGTCCTATGGTGAAGGTCCTGGTTTCGCCCAGCGGTTCGCCCCGGAGTCTATCTTTGCAATCCTCAGACTTTTGCCACATGCATTTCGCCCAGGCTTGAGGGTGAAGAGACTTGGTCCTATGGCGAAGGTCATTGTTTCGCTTGGCGCTTCGCCCCAAAGTCTTTTTGTTCGCGATCTTCAGACCCTTGCCACCTGCATTTGGCCCAAGCGGCTATGGATGGATGTTGATGGCTATTAATTACCAAATTTACACGTCAATACCTGCATATATATGAAGAGATAAAACATCCAACATAGTAGTAGGGTTTATTTCTAACGATTTCCGAAGTGTTGGTGTATATTTGGATGAAGATAATAAACCATCAAAGTTGGGATGAAATATACATAACGAAGGAGGAGAATCAAGCTCATATCCAAACCTATGGAGTCTTGGGCCTATAAACCTAACGAAACACGTACAACTGGGCCCATTCACTATACAAGCAAACTGAGAGACTCCTTGCCAGAGCCCACGAGGAAGTGTTGGGTAGTTAGTTACCAGTGTTTGTTGCGTATACCACAGTTCGTTAGAGGTTAGTGTAGAGGTGGTGACAGCCCTCGAGATCACCGTAGTCCTCCCTACCCGGGTACGGAGTAGAGCGAGTTTTGGTAGCAGCAAGTAAGCCAGTGCCTAAAGTATAGAGATAGGATTAAAATTAAGCTTTCTAAAGGCCCTATACCACACCTAGAAAATCCTCTCTACCCCTTGGCCTACATTTGTCTTGTGTCCTTGGATGAACCTGAAGAAGAGCTAAACACACTCGTTCCCTGTGGAAATTCGATACCTTGGAATACTCTCGGGTGAAGTGCTATAGCGGTATATCCGTACGCTTGTGGATTTCATCTATGATCGTAAGAAATACGAACAATGGTGTTTCAGCAGATCGGTCGAAGGCCCTCGGACATGCCTCCAACTAGTCCCCTCATGGACAAGGATGAGTAGGGAGCTTCGACCGAGACCGTGCAAAGCCCTAGGTATGTCATGAGTCGCTCCCTTTCAGCCGATGTTCCTATCGAAAACTATCCATTATGAGAACAAAAAATTCATGAGTAAAAAAATTCGGTTCTTTTCTTATTTTGGGCTTTAGTGGCCCAACTTCGGCTTAGCAGATGTGGGTTTGTATTCGTCCTTTTACTATGGTGTCCGTTTATTCTACTGTGCAGCCGACGGGCAATTTTCGCAAGGGGTAGCCGTTGGCTTGGTGCGCGTCACGTGTCGCGCGCCTGTTGGCCTGGAACTCATCGGGCACGAGGGTGGAGGGGTATAAATCCCCCTCCCCGTTTCACCACAGGAATCTCGGTTCTCGCTTCTCACTTCTCATTTTTTCACCGCAGTTGTGCTTGTTCGTTCGCCTTTGCTCTTTTCTCGCCTTAACTTCGCCATTCGTAAACCGAAATGGCTCCACGGAAGATGGCTTCGGGAGCGGCGGACGGTCCTGACCCTAGGGTAGTTTTGGATGACTTGTCCTGCTACTTGGGCAAGTCGCTGATCAAGGAGGCCGAAGCTGAGCCCTTCCACCCTTGTGCGGATTGCGGTCTTCAATTGGATGTGCCGAATGGCAGGCTTCATCCCGACCGGGACGCTCTTTAGCGCTATTGATACCGTGGTTATCCACACGAAGACCATGTCCACCCCAACTGGTCGAGGTGTCCTGCTTGCTTTGGGTGTTCCCCCTTTCGCAGGATTGGTGGGTGGCCCTGCATTCAACCGAGAAGGTGTGTGGCCTTCCCTGCCTTGTTCTCCCTGAAGGGGCCGATTGTAAGATCGTTTTCCTTCATGCCTGTGTTTCTTTCCAGCCATTTCGCCTTCTATTTTGGTTCGCCACTCTGCTTTTTGGGACTTAGCAAGTTTTTCTCTCTTCTTAGTCCGCTCATTGGAGGATATCGATGATGAGGTGAAAAAGATGCTTGGGGACCTCATCCCCCGAGAAAATGGATCGCTGTTGGTGTGGCAACCCAATGGCCGGGCGAATCGCGCCTACATTGGCGAACTTCTGACCCAGTCGAACCCAGTCAAAACGACCATCCTTGGCGATGATGGCGAGTCGACCAAGAAGAGGAAGAGTGATGTTGCCAAAGGGACTTCGGCCAAGTGGGTGAAGACGCAGAAACAAGTGGATGAAGACAACGGGAGTGGCTCCAAGGACGAGGCCGACGATGAGGAGCTATCGCGGGGTTACACCCCTTGCCCCGATCAACCCAATTCACCGGCTGCTACTTCAGCATCATCACCCCTTGGTCAACTAGATTTAGATGGGGTGAAGGTCCTGTCAATGATGGCTCGCCAGGCCACGGCTAGTTGGGCCGCAAAAGGATCGTCTTCCGCTGTCCCAGCGGCCCGTGTGAAGCCAGCCAAGGTGGTTGTCAAAGGTGGCATTAACCTAGGAAGCACTTTCAACGATAGAGAATTGTCTTCGCCCAGCACACAAACTTTGCCCGCGCCGCGTTCACTGCTGGCTAACTCTGCCTCACCTTCGCCACATGTCGCCAGTGAAGCGCCCTCCCTTGAGACGCAACTGTCGGCCAATGCTAGCGAGAATGCGAGGGCGGCAATAAAAATGTTCGCCATGCTCTCGCCGTTGCACCAGAGGGATGGGAAACAACCGATGACCGATACTTTGGTTTCGGACAATACCCTTGCAGCCCCACGATTCATCCCTAGAGACTTTGAAACATGACCCGAGCTCATCCTGTTTATTGGGGAAGTGTCTCAGCTTGTTTCGCCCGCGGCCAGCCTTCACCCTTTTACGGGTTTTAGCGAGTTCGACGAGGGGGATGGCTGTTAAGGGCTTACTCGTTCGGGTGAGTTTCGCCCTTTTATTTTTGGACGTTTATATCGTGTTTGCTTTCTTTTCAATCACTAAAGCTGACTGCTTTTTTGCTTTTACGCAGGCCCTTTCAGCGTACACTAATGGGGAGCAGGCCACCCGCACCTGCCTTGATGATTACAAAAAGCGTCTTCGGGCAGCGGACAAGGAGGCGAAGCGCAATGATCTAGAGCGGGGTGTGCTCGCCGAGGCCCTGAAACAGGCGAAGGCCCTGAAGACGAACAATGAAAAATTGAAAAAGGAACAAGACTCCCTGGTTGATTATTACAACCATACGGAGGAGAAAGCCAGAGCTCTTCGCAAGGAGGCGGACAAGGTGAAGGCGCTTGCAGCCGTTGCCCGGGAAGAGGCTGACTCTGCAGTTGCTTTGCTTGCCCAGGTGATGTATCTGACCAAGGGAGTGAGTATGTGCTTCGCCTAGCCCTTTCGGACCTTGTCGATAGCATTCCTTACGAGGGCGCTTCCGCTCTGGACTTTACTGAGTGGAGTCAGCAAGCTAGCGGTGCGGTTGTCATTGCAGCTGGTATTTATGGCGATTGCTATGCCCGGATGGCTGCCGGCGTTGTTCTATCCATGCTTCGGGAGCATGGGTGCAAACACGTCGATGACTTCCTCCAAACGTTCAAGGATCCATTGCGTAAGAACGACGGCGGGGTTAGTTCGAACTACAGGCCTTCCGCAGGCTGTACTAGGGGCCTGAGGGGAAATTGCTCGCAAGGGACCGCCTTGGGGAGCAGCTGGCAAAAGATGTGGCTAGGGACGAGGCTGGACGAGGAGTCCCAAAAACCACCATGGGGGGCGAACATCAGGGTGGAGTTGGTCGTGAAGCCGACGGGGAGGAAGGTGCTGAGGATCACCCTGAGGTGTGAGGCCTTTCGTCCTTCCTTCCCTAGCGGTCAATTTTCTTTTTTTCTTCTTTTTGTACTTAGCCTTAGCTTTTAGTGTGGTCCTTCAGTTTGCGCCCTTGGAGATGTTTTGTAAGCCATTCGCTGGCCTTTTTAATAATTTAATGCAAAGCTGTTTTGCCCAAATGTCATCCTTTTGGAGAAAGATGTAGTTCCGTGGAGTCACTATTAGCTACGCCTTACTTTTTGCAGGTTATGCTTCGAAAGACGTGTGTTCGTCCTCCTTCCAAAGAGTGGTGAAACATGAACTTAAAATCTTTCGCCACTAGGTGCTAGCCCAAGATGAAGTATACTCGCGCGCCTGTTGTGCATACAATCCTCATCGAGTAATCAGCCGAGGTACACAAATTGACAATTTAATAAACAGATTCATCATATACAACGTTACATACTTACTTAAGAAAAGAAAACAGTAGCGGAAAAACGATCTAGCGAAAGCTCCAGCTCCACTCCCACAGGCAACTCAACTGGTGTATAAGCCAAACGTCTTCTTCTTCGGAAACATTCTTCAACTGAGGTTTAATTGATTATTGCAAGGGTGAGTACATGGAAAACTCAGCAAGCCGCACAGATAATATGCAAGTGCACAAAGATACCAAAGGATGGCATAATATATAGGCTTATTTGCAAAAGCAGCATTTAGCAAACATTTGAGAATTGTAAGACAGTAGAGTAATTATAATTAACAATATTAACCAACACTGAACAGCACACCAATGCTGCACAGGCCCAACCAAACCTGAAGAACCAACCCCGGTCGTACAGATCAAACCTCCAAACCAGGAATTAACCATTCCAAACCAGGAGTTAAACTGAAGCATCATCACTTATGACATTATTATTATTATTGAGTAGTGTGAGACTAATCACGAAAAACATTGTTCGACCCGCCCATAACCGTGGGCACGGCTATTCGAATAGTTTTACTCTGGCCAGAGATGTACCACTGTACCCACAAGACACAGCCTCAACATCATGTCAACCATGCATCGCGATACTGGAAAAGTACCCGAATAGAGACTGTGACAAAATACCTAACATAACCCAACTCAATGCAGTGCACTGCTCCCGGTTCATAGTCACCCTACCCCCTTTTAGCCAAGGTATGGACTCCCCAGCGAACCCCCGTGGGCTTATCTCCGCCACTTCACAGTCTGGCACTCCACATTGAATCGTGCTACATCAAATGTCAAGCCGTTGCCCACGCTGGCTTGTGGTTGGTACGGTTAATGCTTCACAACAGTAGCTCGCGAACCGGTCCTTAATTGTCATGAGCACAACTATCCAAATATCATCTCCAACCATGTGCTCACAACCCACCATTAGTCATGTTTTAGTTGGCAAGTTAATTAATATATCAATCACGATTGACCATCGTGAGGTACCATTAAATAGCCATCATTAAGATATAAGTGAAACATTAATTATCCCATTAGTGTACTAATGTCTCTAAGCATGGCTAAGCAATTATATCTAATATCTAGTTGAACCATTATATAAAATCCAACTAGTCAAATTTATAACCCAAGGTATCAATGAATATGGAAATCAATACAAACTGACCATAACCAAGGAATAGGTTCACACCACCTGATGACATTCAAAAATAAATGTACATTTGAAATAAATAGAGAATTTAAACATACGATCAACATGCTCAAAGGATTGTGTTTGGGATCCGTGTGACTTCCCTTGCAATAATCAGTCTTCAATTAGTCTTCTGAAACACTTCCGACGCACTCACGAACCTTCGAAACGACGGAAACGACAAGCTAACAAGCAAAACGAGGAAAAATACTAAGAGACTCCAAATAAACACAACATAAAAACCAAACAAACATGTAGACCATCATTTTAGATGAATTTAGAGACTTGAACAGCCTCATTCCAAATTCATATGAATTAGTTATGAATTTTACAAGTTTTAATCCAATTAAGCCTATTAAAGAAAAGACTATTCCAAATTAATTAAATAATTTACAAATAATTTATAACCGAGAGAAAAGATTAAAACATCCTCCAGTAAAAGATTGGATAAAATACGTCAAAGATAGGAACAATACGTCATTGAAAAGAGATAGAAATTATTTGTATTGACTTTGGACGACAAAGATCGATTGACAGAATTGACCAAAATCGAATGGCTCAGATTGATCTGATTTAGGGTTTACATATGGCTGCAACGCGGGATAGGAAGACGACTGAGGTGGCGGCTGACGAGGCGATGATGTTGACAATGACATGGCGACCACGTAGGATCTATGCCGGCAACACAAGGAATCGAGGATAACGATGATGAACCATGGCATGGCGTTGCAAACTGAGGGTACCGGAAGGAAGAGCACGACGAGAGGAGCTCACCGAGGGACAGCGCAACAATGGATGACGACCGGCGGCGAGGTAGATGTGGTGATAATATCGGGTTGAAGGTGACAATGGTGTTCCGGCGAACTTTGACAGCAACGGAGGGGTGGACGGTGTTCTCCTCTTAGCTGCGAATTCAACGGAGACAGCGGCGACCAAAGGCGACGACGGGAGAAGCAACAAGGCGAACTCGGCCTTCACGGTGATGGGGGCTTCCGGTGGGTTTCGGTGGAGGAGATGTGGAGGCCGGGCTTCGTCTTGGTGCTGCGATGAAGAGGGTTGAAGCAGCTCCGGCTGGGGAGGGTCGGGGCGACGGCTAGCAGCAGCTGAAGGTTGGCGGCGGCGGTGGAGAGAGAGCAAGGTTGCGGGGAGGCGGCTAGGGCACGAGAAAACTCGGGAAAAAGAAGGGAAACGAAGGAGGGGACCGAGGGAGTGATATTTATAGGCAAAGGAGGGTGAATCCCGGCCCAAAACGAGAGGATTTGGCGATGGAAAATTTGATTTATCCCGAGTTCACCGGATAAGAACGAGGCCGAAATTCGTGGGATTTAGCACGAATTTGATGGGGATTTCTCGGGGATAAGGTGGAGGAGATTGAGAGGAATCCGTTCCCGCAACTAATTTTGGAAGGAGAGCAACGGGGAGGCTGGATTTGATGGTGGAAGTTGCGGCGGCACAATAAACAGGGGTTCATAGTCGGCTGTCTGGAGGTTGAAGATGCACTGTAGAGCAGGGAGGTAAAGCAGACTTTTTCCTGGACTTCTATTTTCTTGCTTGGGCCAGCTGAAAGATTAGGGAGCAGAAACAGACTCCTGCAGAGCAAAGGGAGATGCTTGCTGGATCGGCTGGACTGAGGGAGAGAGATGGGCCAGATTAAGCCCAGAGCTTTGGGAAGGATTTTAATTACTTTTCCAAATAAATTAATCACTGAAATGATCTATGAATTTTAAAAAATACTTCCGTGCTCAAATAATTCCAAGAAAAATCCTGCAAATACTTGAAGAATCAAAGTATTTATAAAAATTATAACTGGAGCATTTAATGATTAATTTATTATTTAAATAATTAATGAAATGTTCTTTGTATGATTAAATTAGTAATTGAGCTCTGAAAAATCCGAGAAAATTCCAGAGAGTATAATTAATCATGGAGAATTTAATAAACTTAAATCCAGCCATATTTTATTTAGAAAATTTTATTTCACACATTTAAATTCACTTGTAAATTAGTGGACATTTAATATAAATTATAGGAATAATTTATTTAATAATTTATAAATCCCTGAAACGAAAATCAGGGTGTGACACCTGTGTACCGCGAGATGATCATAAACGGGCATAGCTACCAAGTGCTGAAGGTGGCAAAGTGGATGAAAAAACGTTTTGGGCAAACCCCTAAGGACTTCGATTATTATCGTTGCCAACGCCGTCAGGAAACGACTTTATTCTGGTGAAACTTTTCAATGTCTGATCGTCAAGATGCCATTGCCTGGTGTCGTTATAGCATGGTTCCTGTTTGGATCTTTCGCCACTTGGGGCGTTTATTGATCTGACAAGTGACGGCGAACTAGATTTGCATTGATGTCCTTCACCGGTTGGGTCTAGCCCTGCTGATGAAGGTAGGTTTGAGCCTGAATGCTCTTTGGCGGGCGATGTAATATACTTGAAAAAATTTCGTCTGTTTTGCAAATATGATATTTACAGACATACTTCATGTGTAAGCTTCAACTTGAAAGCACCTTTGCCCACTCCAGCCATTGCTGGCTTTTGTTTGTGGCATCTCGGTGTGTAACATGTGTTCTTCGCAACGTATATCATTCACTTTGTACTTTTTTGTGTGAAAATTTTTTTCTAAGTTTAATTTTTGCAATGTTAAGTCGAATGTTGCAATGATTGAAGTGTTTCGATAAAAAAAAAGGTTGTCATGATTTTGGCGTTCGGGCGAAAAAAGCGATGCTTCCACCTATTCGCTTCGCTCCCCAGGCGTTTTTCGCTGATCAAGCGTTTGCCTTAGGGGTTTTCACAATATTTCACACAAAGGAAAAGACATAAGAAATTTTTATACTGCTTCCAACCTCCATTGTGGATAATAGCCCTACTCTAGTTTTTTTCCTTTTTTCTTTTTTCCCTTTTTTTAATGCCGAAGGCTTACATAACGATATTTACATTTTTGCATATGGCAAACAGGTGCCACCATGATAAGGTGAAGTACCGCTTGAGTGAAGCTGCATTCCAGGAACGGTTCAGCTCTTCACCCTCCATATTGCAAGCCGAAACAATACTATTCTGGACTTGTGCTTGACAAGATATGGCCCTTCCCACTTCGACTCCAATTTTTGCCAACTCCCAGCAGATTCGCTTTCTTTTTCAGCACCAACTGTCGGGCAAGACGCCAAAGTGGCCTTAGAGTACTCCGCCATATGTTCAAGTGCTTCGACCCTTATTCCCTCTAGAAGATCAAGTGAGGTTTCCCGACCGTCTTCGCCTCCGGTAAAAACTATCCTCGGCGATATCGCCCCGAGCAAATTTGGAGTCATGGCTTCTTCACCCTACACGACCATAAAAAGACTGAACTTTGTTGGCCTTGTTGGTATGGTTCGGAGGGCTCGGAGTACTGAAAGCATTTCATCTAGCCACTTGCCTTTCGGCGCCCCTTCCAACCTTTTCTTCAGAGCTTCTAGAATTTTCCCATTTGCTCTTTCGATTGGCCCATTTGCCTGTGGGTGCGCAACCAAAGCAAGCCTGATTTAAAGGCTTAGCCCCTTGCACATTTCTTTGAATTTTTCAGAATCAAACTGCTTCCCATGTCGGTTATGAACTCTTTTGGCACCGAATCAGCAGATGATATTTTTCCACACAGCAGCTAAAGCGATCGAACCAAGGGGTTCATCTTCAATCCATCTAGAGAAATACTATATTGCAATGTGTAAAATCAAGGAGTTGATTTATATTTTGTGATGAATATATTGGTGGTTTGCTAATGTTAATTTGGAGATTTTTTGGCATAGTTGATTTTGTGAAGTGTGCAGTTTCGGTTGACCCTAGCGGTCAGACCGGCTGAGTGCCGCTGGTCAGACCACAGGTGTTGCGGCGGTCAGACCGGCCGGCCCGACGGTCTGACCGGCAGGATCCTAGTCAATGTCGGTTCCGGGTTGTTTTGTTGGATTTGGATATTTCCTTCGGGGATTTGGCTTCTAGATGGTTTCTATGCGTATGGATACTGTTGTTATACTAATGTGAGTCAAGTTGGAACGAACTTGGGCTCAGAGTATGGTTTCTTGGTTCTTGCACGTGCAGGTGTTGCTTGAGGCCTTGGTAGAGTGTTGCCGGTGATAGATCGGAGTTGGCTTGGGAGAAGTTGATGTCCAGGGTTCAAGAGATCGCGCGGGATACTAAAGGCTAGAGGACAATGCACGTGGTGATGAAGAAATCCATATGGTATACAAGAGGGATTGTGTACGTATGGAAAGAGGAGTCGAATTTGGAAGGGAGACCGAATTCGGGAAGTTTGATTGAGATAAGGAAAGAGATAAGTTGTTTACTTGAAAGAGAGGGTTTCCTATGTGGGTTAGGAGTCCTAATTGTGTTAGATTCGTGGGCTTTACACAATCTACTTCATGTACAAATAGATAGGGAGGGTGAGGCCTCCTAGTATCGGTTTTAGAGAAACTAGAGTTGAGAGAAAGTTAGGGTTTCGAATTTAGTTCGAGATTTTGGTGAGGAGTGCTGTTGGTGCACTTTGTAAATGCAAGTTGATGCAATAAAGTCGAAAAGTTTCAATCTACATCTTCGAGTTTGTCATCTACCGGTGTTTCTGGGTCCCGACGGTCTAACCGCAGGTGTGCGCGCGGTCTGACCGGCGGGACAGCGGCGGTCTGACCGAGGGTGTCCGGGCGGTCTGACCGGCTAGGCTACGGCGGTCTGACCGGCGGCGACATTACTTCGTCGACTTCTTCGTTTGAGGGTAATCTTTAATTCCGCAAAAGATTTTTGGGTTTTTGGTTTTCCCTACCATTCACCCCCCCTCTGGTAGGTTTGTTTGGGCTTGTGCGATCCTACAAGTGGTATCAGAGTCACGTTTTTCTATTTGATCTTTACCGGTCTTTAGATTTGTTGCCATGGCTGAGAAGTTTTCAAGCAAACCTTATATTTACAATGGAGTTGATTTTGATTATTGGAAGAAAAAGATGGAGTCTTATATTACATCTCAAGGCTATGATATCTGGATGAAAGTTGCTTCTGTTTATGAGATTCCTGATCGTATTGAAACTACTGCCCAGAAAACTGATTTTGAAAATAATTGTAAAGCATGAAATATTCTTCTTAGTGGGATTTCTCGTTCTGATTTTGATCGTGTTTCACATCTTGCAACTGCTAATGAGATTTGGAAAACTTTAAGTAATTTTCATACTGGATCTACTAACATTAAAGAGTTGCGAAAAGATGTTTTCAAAAAGGACTACATTAAATTTGAGATGAGTTCGGGTGAGTCTTTGGATGATTATTTGGGACGTTTCAATAAAATTTTGAGTGATTCTTATGATGTTAACTGTTCTCAATCTGAGGTTGCTCGTCACTTTATGAATGGTCTTGATATGAGAGTTTGGGATGTTAAAGTGACTTCTATTCAGGAATCTGTTGACATGAACACTTTGACTTTGGATATTCTTTATACTAAATTGAAAACCTATGAGATGAATATTCTTTCAAAAAGAACAGATTCGAAATCTACTGCTTTGGTGTCTTCATCTGGAACTTCTTTGGATACTTCTCTTAAAGATGTACTTGCTGTTTTTAATGCCATGTCCGATGATCAACTGGAAGAGATCAGTGAGGAGGACTTGGTTTTGGTTGTTAACAGATTTTATCGAGCTATAAGTAATGTCAAGTACAGGAAAAGAGAAGGACCACCTCGTTGCTTTCATTGTGGACGACTTGGTCATCTTCGAGCTCATTGTCCCAAGCTTGGAAGGAATCCAAAGGAAGAATCTCAAGATGAAACCAAGAACACCAAGCAGAACAAGAAGCAATTCAAGAACATGAAGATGAAAAAGTTCTATCAGAAGGCACTTGACGAGGCATTTGCAGTTGTGCAAGAATCAAGTAATGTTGAGTTTGAAAGTGATGAAGATGATGACAAGGGGAACAAAGGTAAGAATGATGTTTGTCTCATGGCTAGAAGCATGGATGAAGTTTCTGACTCTGATAATGAGGTAACACATATTCCTAGTGTTGAATATCTTCAAGAAGTGATTGCTAGACTTGGTTACAAAATTTCTAAATTTGAGAAAAAAATTAGTCAACATGAAGCTACTATTGAGTCTCTTAATGCTGAAAATTCTAGAATAAAAACTCTTGTTTCTGATAATGATGAATGTAAATCTTGTGAGGTTTTATTTGAAGAAATTGAAGCTGTTAGAGGTGTTAATAGGTCTCATGTTAAAAAGATTAAGAAATTTGAATCTTGTCTTGCTTTGAGCTTTGCCATGAACACTAGATTGGTTGATGAATTGTTTTTAACTAAGAGAGCTTTGAATAAATGTCAAATTGCTTTGTTTGCTAGTTCGATGTTTAATTTGATTAGCTCTAAGAGGATTAAACAATCTAGTGAAAAACCTTGTTTGACATGTGTTGCTAATAAAATGAAACTAACAGATGCTCTAGGTCGTGTTAAGCACATGGAGGAAATTGTCAAACAAGATGAGGTGCTTTCTTGTTCGACTTGTAGAAAACAAAAAGGTCTTTTGGATACTTGCAAAAATTGTGCTAATCTCACTCAAGAGGTTTCTTACTTAAAAAGCTCCTTGCAAAGATTTTCTGATGGTAAAAAGAACCTCAACATGATTCTTGATCAATCTAGGGTTAGCACACACAATCGTGGTTTAGGTTTTGATCCTTATGCTCATCATACTAGACATCCTCCTGTTGTTTTAGGTGCTGGTGCTAGAGGTGGTGAAATTTTGCTTAAACCCGAGCCTAAAAACACTGTGTTTAAATATGCTTGCATCATGACTACTTTGAGTACATCATCTTCAAAAACTAATGTTGTGCATGCAAAACCTTCTGTTGCTGCTTGTGTTGCTAAGTCATCTATTTCTACAAATACATCTAATCATCATGAAAAATATACTTGTTCGTTTTGTGGAAAAGATGGTCATCTTGTTGGTTTCTGTTTTAGACTTCCTATAAAACAAAAAAAGGAATGGGAAATTGGTTTTGCGAAAAAGAGATGGCAAAAACCACGTTTTGTCCCGAGACAGGCGGTCAGACCGCAGCAGTACCGACGGTCAGACCAGCGCTTCACCCCTGTCAGACCGGCGGTAAGCCTTCGGTCAGACCGCAGGTACCTCCGCGGTCAGACCAGCCTCGGGTAGATTTTTCTAACAGGAAACGGTTTGAATTTTCTACTGGTTATGCTCCTGTTGGTTCTAGTCGTGTGTCTCAGTACTGGATTCCTAAATTTTTATTATCTAACCCCAGTACTGAGGCTTCGACTTCTGTTTGTGTGTAGGCACTTTTGGCAAGGAAGGAGAACGTGTGGATTGTTGATTCCGGTTGTTCGCGACATATGACCGGTGATAAAAATTGGTTCTCCTCCCTCAAGAAAGCATCAAGGAAGGATTCAATCATCTTCGGTGATGCCTCTACTAGTATGATCACTGCTATTGGATCTATCAAGGTAAGTGACATGTTTACATTGAATGATGTCGCTTTGGTTGAGAATTTGAAGTACAATTTGCTCTCCGTTTCTCAAATTGTGGATGAGGATTTTGATGTGTTATTCAAGAAAACTGGAAGTAAGGTCTTTAATTCTTCTGGTGATGTTGTGCTTAATGTTTCTCGTTATGGAATAGTTTTTAAGGCTGATTTTGAAAGAAGTGTCTCTTCAGAGATTACATGTCTTGTTGCAAAATTTTCTAAAGATGTGATGTTTTGGCATCGCAGACTTGGGCATGTAGGCTTTGATCATCTCACTAGACTTAGTGGTTCTGATCTTGTTCGTGGTTTGCCTAAACTTAAGAAAGATCTTGAATTGGTTTGTTCGCCATGTCGTCATGCTAAGATAGTTGCTTCTTCACATACTCCTGTTATTTCTGTGATGACGGATGCACCAGGACAGCTACTACATATGGACACTGTTGGTCCGGCTAGAGTGCAATCCTTTGGAGGAAAGTGGTATGTGTTGGTTATTGTTGACGATTACTCTCGATATTCTTGGGTTTATTTTATGGCTACTAAGGATGAGGCGTTTGAACACTTTAAAAGTTTGTATCTTCATTTGGCTCTTGAATTTTCTGGATCTTTAAGAACTATTCGAAGTGATAATGGTGGTGAGTTCAAAAATGCTTCTTTTGAGAATTTTTGCAAAGAAAAAGGTCTTGAACATCAATTTTCGTCTCCACGGGTTCCTCAACAAAATGGTGTTGTTGAAAGAAAGAATCGTTCTTTGGTTGAAATGGCTAGGACTATGCTTGATGAGTATCATACACCTAGGAGATTTTGGGCTGAAGCTGTTAACACTGCTTGTTATATTTCCAATCGTGTTTTCTTAAGATCAAAACTTGGAAAAACTTCTTATGAGTTTCGCTTTGGTCATACACCTAAAATTTCACATTTGCGTGTTTTTGGGTGTAAGTGCTTTGTGTTGAAATCAGGAAATTTCGACAAATTTGAGTCACGTTCCACTGATGGGCTTATGCTTGGTTATTCTGCACATTCTCGAGGTTACCGTGTACTTGTTTTAGACACTAACAAAATTGTTGAGACTTGCGAAGTCACTTTTGATGAGGCTAGTCCTGGAGCTAGACCCGAAATTTCAAGTACATTATCACAAGTTCAGGGGGAGGATATTTTCGTGGAGAAAAGCGATGATAAGGAAGATGACGAACCGACGGCCGGTCAGACCGGGGCCACGGCCGGTCAGACCGGGGCCACGGCCGGTCAGACCATCGACCCATCGCCGATCAGACCGCAGGTAGAGGAGCGGTCAGACCGGCCTGGGGGCGATTCATCTGATGTTACTGCTCCACTTCATATTCAACGACGGCATCCTCCAGAACAAATAATAGGTAACATTGGAGAACGTACCACAAGGTCTAAGGTAACAACTCATGATACTCATGTGAATTCTGCATTTGTTGCTACTTTTGAACCCAAAGATGTTTACTCATGCCTTAACTGATGAATCGTGGATCAATGCCATGCATGAAGAACTTGAGAATTTTGAAAGAAATAAAGTTTGGTCTTTAGTTGAACCTCCTGTTGGTCATAATATCATTGGAACTAAATGGGTTTTCAAAAATAAACAAAATGAGGATGGTTTAATAGTGAGAAATAAGGCTAGGCTTGTTGCTCAGGGTTTTACTCAAATGGAAGGGTTGGATTATGATGAAACTTTTGCTCCTGTTGCTAGAATTGAAGCAATTAGACTTTTGTTGGCTTTTGCTACTTCAAAAGGTTTTAAATTGGTTCAAATGGATGGGAAAAGTGCTTTTCTTAATGGTTATATACAGGAGGAAGTTTATGTAAAACAACCACCCGGTTTTGAAAATCCTGATTTTCCCAACCATGTTTTTCGTTTGTCAAAAGCTTTGTATGGTTTGAAACAAGCTCCAAGGGCATGGTATGATCAATTGAAAAACTTTTTGCTTGCTAAAGGTTTTACAATGGGAAAAGTGGATAAAACACTCTTTGTTCTTAAGCATGGTAATGATCAACTTTTTGTTCAGATTTATGTGGATGATATCATCTTTGGTTGTTCTTCTCACCCTTTGGTTGTGGAGTTTGCTGAGACTATGCGCAGGGAATTTGAAATGAGTATGATGGGAGAGTTGACTTACTTTTTGGGACTTCAAATCAAGCAAATTAAGCAAGGAACGTTTGTGCATCAAATGAAGTACACCAAGGATCTTTTAAGGCGTTTCAAGATGGCGGATTGCAAGCCAATTTCTACACCAATGGGATCAACTGCTGTGTTGGATCCGGATGAAGATGGTGAAGTTGTGGATCAAAAGGAGTATAGGAGCATGATTGGATCTTTGCTATATCTCGCTGCTTCGGGACCGAACATTCAATTTGTTGTATGTTTGTGTACTCGTTTTCAAGCTTCTCCACGTGCTTCACATCGTCAAGCGTTTAAACGCATTATGAGGTACTTGCAACATACTTTAGAATTTGGAATTTGGTATTCTACATCATTTTCTATATCCTTGAGTGGTTATTCGGATGCGGATTTTGGTGGTTGTAGAATTGATAGGAAAAGTACAAGTGGAACATGTCATTTTCTTGGTACTTCTTTGATTGCTTGGTCTTCTAGGAAACAATCTAATGTTGCTCAATCAACTGCTGAGTCTGAATATGTTGCTGCTGCTAGTTGTTTTTCTCAGATTCTTTGGCTTGTTTCAACTTTGAAAGATTATGGTCTTACTTTTGAGAAAGTTCCTCTTCTTTGTGATAACACTAGTGCTATTAATATTGCTAAGAATCCTGTACAACACTCATGCACGAAGCACATTGATATTCGCTAGCACTTTTTGAGGGATCATGTTGAGAAGGGAGATGTTGAATTGGCTTTTGATGGTTCTCAATTTCAATTGGCAAATATTTTCACGAAACCATTGGATTCTTCTCGATTTGCTTTTCTTCGAGGCGAGTTGGGGATGGTTCATCCTTTGGGCATCAATTGAGGGGGAGTTTTAGCTCATTATTGCATTCATGTTTTCTTTTCTTCTTTTGATTTTTCTTTTTGCATACATGTTTTATTCATGCATGGTGTGATAAAAAGGAAAAACATAAAAAAACATTACAAAATGAAAAAGAGGAAGAGCTTTGTTTGTACCTTAGTATTTTCAAGTATATGCTAGAGATACATGGTAGGTGATATGATGACTATGCTAGCTTGTGTGCATGTTAGTTTTTATATGAGTTTTTAATATTGTCTTTAAGTGATTTGATACATGACATATAATTTATCACTTGAAATAAAGAAATATGCAATATTGATGCTAGCATATGGTTTGATTTATAAATGCTATATATATATATGCTTTATTGCATTGTTATTCCTCAAATAGCTTTGTAATTGCTCTTTGTGAAAGAGAATGAAATAATATATAAAAAAATGAATACCGAATCCTTGGAAACAGTCTTGACGACAAGGACGTATTCGTTGTGAGCAAAAATAATGGGTACCGAATCCTTGGAAACAGTCTTGACGACAAGGACGTACCCGGAATAATTAAAAAAAAAGCTCAAATCAAAGCGAAAATTTCTCTTGATTGTTTTGTGCTAAAGCTAGTTAGAGAAAGAGTGATAAATGCAATAGGTATATATGTACAATGTTTGTTTTTCAATCTATGTGCTTGTTAATATATTGCATTATAAATCGTTTGAAGTCATGAATCTTTAGTGTTGATTTGATCTTTTTGACAATATCTTCGGTTCATGTTTACACTTCTATGCATGCTTGTTATCTAGGTTGTCATGCTATCTGCCTTGTTATTGCAACACATGTTCTTCAATTACTTTTGGTATAGCAAAGCTCTCCGGAAAAAAATGTTAATGAACTCATTGTCAAAAGGGGAAGAACAAGGTAACAAATTTGAGAGATTTTTCTTTGAAAATTTTTGGCATTGAAGATGCTTTTCGGATTTGCTTCACAAAACACCACAAACCATTTGTTTGCCAATAATTTTCATCAAGGGGGAGATTGTAAAATCAACGAGTTGATTTAGATTTTGTGATGAAAATATTGCTGGTTTGCAAATGTTAATTTGGAGATTTTTTGGCATAGTTGATTTTGTGAAGTGTGCAGTTTCGGTTGACCCTGGCGGTCAGACCGGCTAAGTGCCGCCGGTCAGACCGTAGGTGTTGCGGCGGTCAGACCGGCCGGCCCGACGGTCTGACCGGCAGGATCCTGATCAATGTCGGTTTCGGGTTGTTTTGTTGGATTTGGATATGTCCTTCGGGGATTTGGCTTCTAGATGGTTTCTATGCGTATGGATACTGTTGTTATACTAATGTGAGTCAAGTTGGAACGAACTTGGGCTCGGAGTATGGTTTCTTGGTTGTTGCACGTGCAGGTGTTGCTTGAGGCCTCAGGAGAGTGTTGCCGGTGATAGATCGGAGTCGACTTGGGAGAAGTTGATGTCCAGGGATCAAGAGATCGCGCGGGATACTAAAGGCTAGAGGACAATGCACGTGGTGATGAAGAAATCCATATGGTATACAAGAGGGATTGTGTACGTATGGAAAGAGGAGTCGAATTTGGAAGGGAGACCGAATTCAGGAAGTTTGATTGAGATAATGTTGATGCGAAAAAACACACACAGGCCTGAGAGGTTTGCTTTACTCTAGTGCAGGTCCTAACTTTGGGTTTTGGATTCGAGGGCGTGCCAGTTGATTTGATCCTGCAAGCAACAAGAAAGAATATGCAAAGAATAATAGTAAACGATAGACAATCGGCCATAGGGCCGATATCATATCGTATGTGACCTAGCCGATGCAATAAAGTATGAATCGGCTGTAAAGTATATGAATAAGCATGAAAATAACCCTAATAAAAGTATATCGGCTGTAGATATCAATATTATGTGATTAATAGATCAACATTGCTTTAGAAGTAAACAATTGGTATAGATCGGACTGAACCGAGACAGTATAAGCTGTTTAAGTCTATCGCAACATGAAATAATGATCACATAAGACTAATGTCATAGCCGATATTTAGATCTAGTTACATATCAGTCGCAAATCCGATATAATCTCATGGTAAAGCATTAAAGATCAAACATAGAACATTAAACAAAGCATAAAACCATGTTAAATATTCTAAACAGATAAGATCGGCTGAAACTCCGATGATATCCCTATTGACAATCGTAAAGCATGTTATAGATCATGATTCTAAGATAACTTAATAGGTTGGACCGAACCAATGCAGCATTAAGCATAAAGAAGCATGATGTGCAACAAGCTAATAATATCAAATCAGGATGGTGGATACATCATATAGCATGAATCAATAAAGTAAACTAGCCGATATTGTCGAAACCCTAAAACGGATCTAGCCGATATAGGAGATAGCATTATTGATCTAAGCTATATGATGTATATGATAATTGTGGAACTTGCAAGATAGAATTAGAGTGTCATAAATATGTAAGCACTAATCCCAATGATGCAAGCTGCCATGACAAGATATACCGTCTCGTCGAAGATCAAATTGATGCAGCACGACTCGAGATCACAAGCTTGTCGAAAATAAGAAACAAAGGTGGCGGTACGCCGAGATTGATTGAACGTCTGTTGTTATTATTTACAAGACCTCGGGATTATATTTATACCCGAAAATACAAACATTGTCCATCACGCACACGATTCACATTACCCTAATACTAATCAAACTAGCGAACAAGTCCCTTAGGCGGACTCTTACCGAGAATATCCAGAAGGAAATTACATAAAATATCCTAATTAATAGATACAATTGCGTCCTCAGGACTCTATCCTGATGACGTGTATCGAGTCATAATACCGAAATCGGCTCCATCGGCTAACCTTATCCAACCCTGACTCGGCCGATCAGTTCATAGCCGATTCGGACTCCAGCCGATGCGCACTCTGTTTCCGATATTTTTGCATGTCTTCAAATCCGCTTCGGACTACATCGCGTTTCCGATTCTTGTAGATAGATTGGCTTACCAAATTTCATCATCAACGGATAAGGAAAGAGATAAGTTGTTTACTTGCAAGAGAGGGTTTCCTACGTGGGTTAGGAGTCCTAATTGTGTTAGATTCGTGGGCTTTACACAGTCTACTTTATGTATAAATAGAGAGGGAGGGTGAGGCCTCCTAGTATCGGTTTTAGAGAAACTAGAGTTGAGAGAAAGTTAGGGTTTCGAATTTAGTTCGAGATTTTGGTGAGGAGTGTGATGCATAAAGTTGAAAAGTTTCAATCTACATCTTCGAGTTTGTCATCTACCGGTGTTTCTGGGTCCCGACGGTCTAACCGCAGGTGTGCGCGCGGTCTGACCGGCGGGACAGCGGCGGTCTGACCAAGGGTGTCCGGGCGGTCTGACCGGCGAGGCTACGGCGGTCTGACCGGCGGCAGGAGGGCGGTTTGACCGGCAGCGACAGTACTTCGTCGACTTCTTCGTTTGAGGGTAATCTTTAATTCCACAAAAGATTTTTGGGTTTTTGATTTTCCCTACCATTCACCCCCCCTCTGGTAGGTTTGTTTGGTCTTGTGTGATCCTACACAATGATGGAAAAGCGATACCCATTTCTTGCAGTGGGAAATGGACCCCTGATGTCCAATCCCCATCTGGCGAACGGCCATACTGGGACGATCGGCTGTAGCTCATACTGTGGGGTGATCTGGCTTCGGCTGTGATGCTGGTAACCTTCGCATTTCTTGATATATTCAACCCAGGTGCCAAAATAGTTGGCCAGTACACGCCTTGTGAAAGACATTCGTCGCCACAGTCCTGGCTGCCTGATGGGCCGCACATAGCCCTGGGTGAATTTCTTTTACCTCCTATTCTCCTTCTGCAAACGAGACACATCGAAACAGGGCATGTAGTACTCTAGTCTTAATAATACTTGGCGATCAACTTGTACTTGGCGAACCTTAATTGCAATTGACGTGCTTCGGCCTCTTCTTCTGGCAGCCAACCGGTGTCCAAGTACTTGAAGAAAGGCATTCGCCAATCATTTCTATCTTCGCCGGGATTTTCCGAGTCAATGCACATGACTTCCTCCGAGGATTCTTGCACATTATAAGTGTAAATGACCTCGAAAAAGATTCCATTTGAATGAGGGCCTCCAGATGCTGCTGCTTTTGCTAGCGCAACCGCCTCTTCATTGTTTCCTCGAGGTAAGTGCTCGACCGTGATACCGGCGAA
Source organism: Oryza punctata (assembly GCA_000573905.2). NCBI lineage: Eukaryota > Viridiplantae > Streptophyta > Magnoliopsida > Poales > Poaceae > Oryza > Oryza punctata. The sequence goes on along the minus strand of CM002491.2, from coordinate 9,773,079 downwards.
ACACTTTTCCATTGACCAATGGCCTCAAAATATTTTTTCATGCCTTCGTATTTCGCCTCAAATGACTTATCAACTTGCCTGCCCACCAACGCTACTAAGTACAGGAGCAGTTCAGCGCTGGCCGTTAGGCTAACTGATGCTGGTGGGCTTTGACGCCCCAAAAGGGATTGGGGTTTTAGATCCTTGGGAAATCCCTCTTCTTAATACTCCTATTCTCTCTTCATCCGGAGCTGCCGTAACTTGGGCTCATCATGCTATCCTCGTGGGGAAGGAAAAAACGAGCAGTTTACGCTATTGCTTTAGCTTGTCGAAGGCAGCTTGGCATTCGGGGGTCCAGCTGAACTTTTCTGCCCATCGCAATGCTTTGAAGAAGGGTGCTTTCTGCTGCTTTTGACAAAAAACGGATGAGTGCTGCAATGCGCCCTGTGAGCTTTTGTACTTCATGTACGCTCTTCGGCGGCTCCATTTGCTATATTGCATCAATTTCTCTAGGTTCGCCTTGATGCCTCTCTCAAGATGAGGAATCCCAATAATTTGCCTACGCGAACATTGAAGACACATTTTTTGGGTTCAGCTTATGCTAGCCGCCCTCAGGTTGTCAATGGTTTCTTGCAAATTGGCGGCATGGTCTGATGTCTCTCGGCTCTTGATGATGATGTCATCAGCATATGCTTCGACAATCCTCCCGATCTGCGTGCAAATGACCTTGTAAACTAGCCTAGCGAAGGTGGCCCCCCATATTCCTGAGACCAAAGGGCATTCTGATGTGGCAATACACATTCGCCACTTGCCATTCAGATGATCAATCTCCTCAAACACTTTGGCCTTGAGCAACTTCTGCACTTCGGCCTTGGCTACCTCCTGGGGATCTATAGACATCTTGCGAAGCAATTGCAATCTTGGTTTTGCATCTACCTTGATCGCCAAGAGGTGCATGATGAGATCTGGCGAAACACCACCGACTTCATTGGGGCCCAGGCGAAGACATCAAGGTTGCTTGTTATAACTTGCAATATATTTTGCTTTTCCTCTTTGCCAGGTCACCCTCGATCGAAACCGTCTTGCTTGGGTCGAATTCATCAACTTGAATCTTGATCACTTTGCCATGCAAGGATGGCTTCGGCATCATTTGGGCCCTTTCATTGACTTCAACCTACAGGATGTTGACCTCACGGTTCCTCGCAAGTGGTTCATTAGGTGAGGCAGCCGAAGGCTAGGCTCTGTTGACCATAATTACAACGGTTGGTCCTAGCATCTTGAGCTTGAGGAAGTTGTGGTGAGCTATCATTTCAAACTTTTTCAGCGTAGCGCGGCCGAAGATGGTGTTGTAATAGTACGGGATGTCGACGACGTCGAACAGGATCAATTCTTACTGCCTATTTCCCTCGGGGCCGAATGACACCCACACCCGGGCTTGACCCAGGACCTGTACCGCATTTCCTTCGAAGCCTTGAAGCGAAGCGGGAGCTTTAGATAGGGCCTAAATTAGCAAGCCCATTTGCATGTACGCACTGGCGAAGATGACATCCGCCGAACTCCCTCCATCGACCAGAATACGCCAAACCTCACCACCGGCTATCATTGTAGAGACTACAAGGGGGTCTTGAGGTGGAAAAATAGCACCTTCGGCATCTGCCGAGCCAAAACAGATTTCAACAGCTAGAAACTGTGGGCCCGCACTTGTTGCTGAAGCTGCCATGATATTGTGCATTGTTCGGTCTTGCGCATTCTTCTAGTGTTTCGACGAATGCCCCGCTGATTCTGTTCTTGTGATAACTTGGATCACCCCCTTAGTCCATCGTGATGTTGTTCGCCCTGCGGTGGTCGATCATGATCCGGCCCACGAGTTGCTTCTTTGCCGTTTGCAGGGTTCGACTTTGGGACTTGGTGATGGCCTTGCTGTTGAATGTTTCAGCATTATTCTGTTGTGTGCGATGACTTGCCGTGGTACTCACAGTACCTGTCTTTCTTGTACTTTTTTCTTGCTGGTAGCCCCTAGCCACCTTGCTGACTTGAGTCGAAGTCTTTGCGAAGGTTCTGCACCTTCAACCGCCATTACTGGCTTGCCCCTTTCGGTGCGAAACTTCTTCCATGTCATGGAACTAGGGCCTTTGTCTCTGTGTTGGTGCTGGGGGGCTTGGTTCGCTGCTGGTGAGGCGTTCGGCTCTTGCAGGATTGCTTGGGCCGCTGCCTTGTCATAATCAGCTTGGATCTCGAGCCGCCGCTTGGTATCTTCTTCGCCTCGGGTGTAGCCCTCGATGATGCGACATAGATGATCAAACATTTGCGGTTCTTTCCTAGAGATTTTTCTTGTTAAGTCAATTGTGAGGAGGCCTGCCGAAGCAGCATTGATTACTGATGCCTCGGTTTCGTCATTCACATGGCATCTTGCTTGTGAGATCCGCCTTGCGTAGTCCCTTGTAGCTTTGCCCGGCTTCTGACGAATGCCGAACAAATCATGTTAAGTTTTCGATTCTTCGTAAGTTCCTCAGAAGTTCATGAGAAAGACATCGCACAACTGCTCCCATGAGTAGATGCTACTTGGCAGAAGGTCGAAACACCAGGACCTGGCGAAGCTATCGAGGGCGAGGTGTATCACCTTGGCCTTGGTATTTTCATCGCCAAGAGCCGCTTCGATTGCCGACTCATCGATCGATAGGAATTCGCTTGGGTTGGTTTCTCCCGAGTACCTTGCGATAGTTGGGTTCTTGAACTGGGGAGGAATTGGGTGGCTTCGCAACCCCCAGCTCAGAGGTAACTTCCTTTCGCCCTCTGCCCTTAACACCGTACCTTGCTGGTACTGTGGCGATAAGCCCGGGTATGGCAGTGCGAACGGGGAGTTCATTCCACGACCTTGAGGTGGGATGGGAGCGTTCGGCTGAACTGCTTGTAATGCTCCAATTGGTCCAACCATGGCACCATGAGAGATCAGCGAAGGTGATGGGCTGGCGAATGGAAGTCTTGCTTGTTCGGCAGCTGCCATGCCATTGCGCCTTGACTTGGTCCACCTACGGCATGAGCCGAAGAGGCTGTGATTATTGAAAGATTGTGGGGTTGATTCAATTGCTGGAGAAATGCTTGGAATTGTGCTTGGAGGGCCGAAGCTGCAAACGTTGAAACTTGAGGCACAGGAGCTTGAATCGGCCGCACTGCCTGGGTCGGGGCAACAGGGGCACGCGCAGGGGCCACCGTCACTTGGTTGGCATTTGCCTAGGGTCTTGGATGAGGTACTGAAGATGGTTGCACTGCTTGTGTCAAAGTTTGAGTGGCGGAAGTCGCTTGTGCCACAATCGCCATGGCCGTCGAAGCAACCGCTTGCTTGGCTGAAGCAACATTCTTGGCTTGGACAGCTGCTTTATATGCCAGTTGTTGCTCTTGCATTTGTCGAATCATTTCCTGTAGCTTTGTCATCTCTTGTCGCATCGCCTCCATCTCCGCCCTTTGTTCCGACGAAGCGCCGCCTTCCGTGCCTGCAGTGGTTTCAGTTGTGGTCGAAGCTTAAACTGGGGTCATAGTGGCTTCGGCTGGATGTGCCGCTTCACCCCCAGCTCTTGGCGGCTCCATCTCTGTTTCGCCCCTCACGAGCTCCTCGGACTCACTCACCACCTCGATAGCTCCTTCGCGTTCCTTTCTCTTCATCACCACTCTTTCACGCACTAATTTCTTCGGTGGCATTAGTGGTTTCGGCCTAGGTTCCCCACGGTCAGCACTAGCTATTGTCGAAAGACAGCTGCTTCCGTCGAAGGATGAGGTTCACTCGCAGTGGAAAAGTAAAGCAATATATTAATATTTTTGTTGAACTTCTTGGGATCCTCCTACATACCCTATGAGGCTTATTTATAGGCTTAGTACAGACCCATGCACCCTAGGTTACTAAGTACAGAGGAATTTACATGGCTACCATCGTAACAGTGATATTTATGAGGGTAATTACAGACAATATGACCTTGGGCCCTTACTTGGGCAACTAGATCGGCCTCTAGGGGCCATTTGGCCTGCTTGACTATTGAGGTTGTAGCTCTGAGGGCAAAGGGACTTGATCCTATGGCGAAGGTCCTGGCTTGACCCAGTGCTTCGCCCCAAAGTCTCTATCTTCACGATGCTCAAACTTTTGCTGCATGCATTTTGCCCAGGCTTGAGGGCGAAGAGACTTGGTCCTATGGTGAAGGTCCTAGCTTCGCCCGGTGCTTTGTCCCGAAGTCTTTATCTTCGTGATTCTCAGACCCTTGTTGCCTGCATTTCACCCAGGATCGGTGTTTCGGCAGATCGGTTGAATGCCCTCTGAACATGCCTCCAACACACAAGACATTGTACTCGAGATGTTTATACAACAATACCGATAAACTTTTATAGTGCTATTAGCTACCAGGAGGTTAGCTAATGTGAGCCTATATAAAAATTCATATCTCCTGCTCTCTTGCTATACCCTTGTATGCAACCTTATACAAGCCAATCCTTATATACAGAAGTATAGTTGACGCTCCTTCACTGAATCAGCGATGACAGGTTCGCATTTTAGTCGACAAATCCTTTCTTCCTATGCTCTCTTCCTATGTAGTTGGTACTCACTATAGCATTAACTCCTGTAAAGCAAGCTTCAGGTGAAGCCGCGTCATCAAACACCTCAAAGCCGTCCGATCAATCACTGTACCGATGGCGATGTGCCGCTCGGCTTGGCGTGCCCGGGCCGCCTTCGAGTTTTGTTTCTGTGCTGCCCTCACCTTGCACATGCGAACTGTTTCCTTAGCATTTAAAGTTTGCAAACCGCACAATGCATTAAAAAGAAGCAAACACACGACCATCTTCCCGTAGATTAATGGCATTTCCCTCCAGTAACCGGTGATGAATCACAGTTCCTACGAGTTTAATTTTCTTCTTCATGCTTAGATATAAATCTACGAATGTTCCATGGCAGGCTGGGACTCAACCCTCTGGATTTGTCGACAAATTTGTTAGACAGCGGCAGTGGCGGCCAAATTCACCTTGGACTTGGAAGTTGGAGGGAATGCAGCTGACCAGGGCTTCGAAAACTCCTGAAGCACTGCTACATGCACTACAACAGTCACCCACATCTCAATCGGGTGGCAACCCACATATGTGTCGAGTATGGTGCCCATCACAGCGTAGAAGTCACTGATGTGAGAGGTTATCTCAATCAGGCATACGGCCGTTACGGATGAAGTTATCTCAATCGGGCCTCAACTAAAGCCCGTCACCGATAGCTTTGACCTAGACGACCAGTCAAACAGAGCCCGTCATGGATGACCTATCTCAATCGGGCCCCAACCAGCGTCCATCACGGATGACTACTAATCTCAATCGGGACTAAACAGGAGCCCGTCACAGATGACTAATAATCTCAATCGGGCCTAAACTAGAGCCCGTCACGGATGACTATAACTCAAACCGACTTTAACTTATGCCCGTCACGGTTGACTATAACTCAATCGGGCTTTAAGTTAAAGCCCGTCACCGATGAGTATGACCCACAAAAAAATAAATTTTGTGCTAGCCTCAGGCCTTTGCTAGCTATGCCCGCTGCAAAATAATGGAAACAGATATATTCCCCATCATTGTCAATATACACATCCCAGCATCTCCATTCACATGCACATATGCCATTCACATATATTTGACAGAACCATTCACATAACATCCATGTTGCTCACATATTTCACATATCCATATTGCTCAAGTGGTAAGCATCATAACCTATAATATATATTTAGGAAGTATTTACATGGACATAACAAATATAATAAACATCAGTGTTACATAATAACATGTCTTTGATAATTCAATTAAGATGTTCAACAATGTTCATCATTTAATCTTAACCCTAAACATTCCTTTGGGGTCCTTTGAAATTTTATCCTACATGTACATAGTTCGAAATTAATCGATCGATCTCTACATATATATATATATATACTTCAATGTAGTTATAATATATCATAAATGAGACCACGGACCTCAAATTCAGCCAAAGTCTACACCTTATCTTTGCACAAAAGGTGCATGTTGTGGCACACATGGAATCCGCACTGGTCGCCCATTTGTTGTTTTACCGGGAAGTCCTTTTTGTGGATAAGTATATCTTGTCCTGTCTTACGAAGGCCTCCTTTTTCCACGTATCAGCCCCACGCTTCATCTATCGCTAGTTGAATTGGGGTCCAATCATATGCTTTCTTATCAAATCTGGAGTTTATGTAGTGGCATGTACACCACTTAGGCGTTATAACCAGAAGGATCCAATGGCCAGTGCGCCATTAATATAGTTAAAGTTAAATACTAAAGCTAGACGTGTCATGCAATGTATTTAGGGAACACACTTACTATTGATTATAGGCGCACATAATGTACCCCCTGTCTTGTCGGGCCCAGAAGATGTCAAATATGTAGTTTACCATTCCTTGACGGTCGCCTTCGAGATTTGTGACGGTGACTACTTGTGGATCAAGGAAGGCAACTTCCGGTGCATTCTTTAGACAATACTTCCAACTATACCTACACGCAAGACAAACGCTCTTATAAGCATGTTATACGGATTGAGATGACTAATTTTTGTGAGCAACAGTACTTACAAGGAGTAGCACTTAAGGAGGGTTGTGTCCACCGATCGGAGCCTGTAGAGGTCGAATAGATTCTTAAAATCTATCACGATATAATTTGGTGGCCCAAGGAATGGCGCTCGGTCGTGTTCGCCTATTATATCGTTCTCTCTATTCTTCCTCCTCACGTTGGATCTCTCGATGTAGTACACGTGAAGCTCCTTGCAAGCGGTGCCCATCGTTCCTAGCACGTCGTATCCAACCAATGGCATGCCTAGTTGGAAGGACGATGGAGGAACGGTCTTCCTCTTTACTACCTGCACCTTGCTCATATCTAGCTTCGTTGGAGCAAGAAGTGAGCCCTGCAACTTTCCTTTTCCTTACCCTCTTGCAGCAGGTTTTTCGATAGTTATTCTCTAAGGAGAAAAATGCGTCTTCCTGCTCTTCTTCATGGGTGGGGGTTTAGTGATCACCATGCTGTCGGCCTCCATATGCTCATCCCCAAAATCCGTGTCGTACTATAACTCCACATCGTAAGATTGTTCATGACGAGCGGGAGCAGGAGGGGCTGAAGGAGCAAGGTCAGGTCGTATTGGCGGACGACCGCTTGGCGCAGTGGTTGGCCTCGAAGTCACCCTTATCTCAATGAGGTTCTTGGGCCATTGGATGATGGTTCCACGTGCATTTCCTAAGTTTAGGACCTCGTCGTTTGGTGGATGCCTCAGTGGGAAATGATCGAATTCAGGCTTCACCGAGTCAACTTGCACTTTCGCACGGTCAGCCCTAAGTTGCACCCCATGCACTCTAGTCTCTGGGGTCGGCTTGAACGCAAGTCCCTCGGCTGCCTTCACCGTGAAGGTCGGCATCACCCTAACTGTCAGGGTGCCGCTAGTTCGTTCCTGCGATAGATTCATTCATATTTAGAATATTATGTAACATATGGTTTCGTTAAGACTTTTATGCATTGTGAACGAGAGTTTTTACCGTTACGTGGTCGATGGCGGCGTGGACCGATAGTGGAATTTCCCCCGCCTCAGTTGATGCGCAACTATTTCGCCTTTGCGTGGGACTTGCTAAATCTTGTTGCGTAGCAGTAGTTGCAGCCTCCGGGATATGTTGCTCTTCTCGAATCTCTTGCCTGATACGGGCCCTCATCGATTCGAGCTTCTCATCGAATTCAGAGCTCAATTCAGCTCTGGCCTGCTCCCGGATATAGGTGGCAAGGCGTGCATCTTTCTGCGCCTTCGTGGCTGTCTGCTTCTTGTACTGCCACGCATAGTCTGGAAATCCAACTTACCATGGCACGTTGGAGCCAAGTCCCCTTGTCCGTCCATGGTGTTCCTTGGTGCCCTACGCTTTAGTTAGGATGTCATCCTCGTGTCTTTGAGAGCAGGCCTCTTGCGAGGCTTGTTGCTCAACAACCAACTCCTTCTGCAGTACAATTGAGTTCGGGTTAAATCAAAAGTCCATTGGAAACAATGCGAACAAATATTGAGATTAGGCACTTACTATATTATCGTACACTTGTTGATATTGGGGATTTGGAAGGGAAAATTTCCCATCTTTATTCTTCTGGTACCTTGCCCGGACCCAGTTCCCTGCCCGTGGGTGTCGGATATCGGCAAACACCGGTGGTGTGTTCGCTGCCGCTACCGCTTCATCCTCCTCCTACCATTTCTCTTGCTTCTAGGCATATCCTGCGGTGCCAAGCCGGTGCGGGTGCAAGTTCCTAGCCTGGAGTGCTCGATAAGCCTCGCTTCTGGCCCGGAATTCGGGGGTCGACTTCTTCTCGTAGAATTGCTCCCAGGCGTCTGCTGTGATGTAAGGCCGTCCGCTGTGATGTAAGGCCATTGCTCTGTTGGATCCATAGTCATTGGGTTTAAGATGTACTCGGTGACCAGGCTGCTCTAAAACTTCTTCCAAGCATTGCCCATAATCTTGAAAGCAGCCTGCTTGAGCTTGGCCTTGTCGGCTGCAGGATACTCGAAGCTTTCCTTGAATTTTAGCCAAGCTACGTTCTTCTCTACTTCGGGCACATGCTTGATGTCATCCACCAGAATTGTGAAGTTCTCCCTCGCTATGACACCGCAGGTCGACCTAGACTTTGCAAAAACATTCCGGGGATGGGTTGGCAATCCAACCTGGTTCACCTCTGCTATGGTGTACCATTCCTTAGGGATTTTGTTCCCTGTCCTAGGAGTCTGTGCCATTGAACCAGGTTTAGGTTCAAGGGATTGCAAGGTTTTGATAATTAGTCATTTATGTATGGATTTAGTTCCTACGTTATCAAGTTATCACAGAATACGAGGTGCTCCAGGTGCCAAGTTGGTTTGGTTGGGTTAGTACATGGACGGAACCGACCAAGACACCTTGCAACCAGAACACTTCGTAATCTGTTATTTTTTGATAATTAAACGTATGAAAAGAAGCGACGTTGAACGAGGAATAAACTAAAGTACTATAATTCATTCATTTCGAGCGAGTGACTTTAGGACTTAGGGTTCTTAGACATTTTAGGACACAGTGATTTTAGGACTTAGGGTATGGATTATTCATTTCTGTATGGATTTAGTACCTTGGTTATGAAATCTGCACAGAGTACGAGGTGCTCTAGTGCCACCTTGGTTTCATAACCAAGGTACTAAATCCATACAGAAATGAATAATCCATACCCTAAGTCCTAAAATCACTGTGTCCTAAAATGTCTAAGAACCCTAAGTCCTAAAGTCACTCGCTCGAAATGAATGAATTATAGTACTTTAGTAGATTCCTCGCTCAACGTCGCCTCTTTTCATACGTTTCTTAATTATCAAAAAATAACAGATTACGAAGTGTTCTGGTTGCAAAGTGTCTTGGTCGGTTCCGTCCATGTACTAACCCAACCAAACCAACTTGGCACCCAGAGCACCTCCTATTCTGTGATAACTTGATAACGTAGGAACTAAATCCATACATAAATGACTAATTATCAAAAAATGACAGAATACGAGGTGCGTTGGGCTCTGAAGGTGTCTTAATCGGTTTTGTGAATGCACTAACTTGATCAAACCAACTTCAAACCCTACGCCCCTCGTATTATACGATGATTTGATAACGTACTTACTATCTACACTAAAATTGCATCTACATTATCAAAAATTTAACAAATATCACCCTAAGTCCCACAAATATCACTAATTACTAATCACAAATTCACACATATTACACATATCACACATATCACAAATTACTAATCACAAAGTTTCACAGATATCACAAATATATTGCATCTACATTATAAAAAATTTAACAAATATCACCCTAAATCCCACAAATTTCACAAATATCACTAATTACTAATCACTAATTTCACACATATCACAAATTTCACAAATATCACTAATTACTAATTACTAATTTCACACATATCACACAAAGATTTTAAAAAGTAAAAAAACGTCACGGAGGCATGGGGAGGATGTGGCCGGCGGCTTGGGGAGGTGGTTGGCGACTTGGGGAGGTGGCCGGCGGCTTGAGGAGGTTGCCGGTAGCTTGGGGAGGTGGCCGGCGGCACGAGTGCTTGGGGACGGAGGCCGACGGGGGCGACGAGCTTTAAGAGGGCAGCAGCGGTAGGGTTCTTGCAGTGGCGGGACAGAGTGGCAAGACTTAGAAAAATTTTCGATGTAGATCTAAGAGAGAGAACCTTAATCTTACTATGGTCAACGAACGAACATCTCTATCGGGCCTACACTAGAGCCCGTCACAGATGAGTCATCTGTGAGGGGTAGTACTATAATGCCCAATTGAGATTAACTCAACTCAATCGGGTCTAAACTAGAATTCGTCACGGATGACTCATCATCTGTGATAGGCTCTAGTGTAGGCCCGATAGAGATTGAGTCATCTCAATCGGGCCTGAATCCGTGACGGGCTCTAGTTTAGGCCCGATTGAGATGACTCAATCTCTACCGAGCCTTAAATAAGGCCCGATTGAAATAAATAATGTTTACATTTGTTTGCTGACCATTGTTGACCTGTAGCCAAAATAAATAAGTAAAGTAAAAAATTCATTTATTGCAACAAATAATTAACTAATTAAAGTACAATAATTCACTAAGTTAACTAAATAATTCACCAAATTAACTAAATTGAGCTAAAAAAATATTATTTTCATAAACTGCACTAAATAATACAAAGTACTAATAGAAAATACTTATAAAAACAGCACCAAATTAACAAAAGGTTGTTTACTAATACAAACTACTTCATTCGGTACAAGAAATAACATGTCAAATAAGCACAACGGGATCGGTCACAAGGATATACCTTCCGTATGATCTGATCGAGTATATGCCACAGGCTCTTGGGGATCATCCTCAAGGTCGATGTGAGGTCTGCCATGAAGATTCTGGTTGTATTCTTCTTCATCGATGATGTTGTCAACAGCAACAATTCGGCGCTTGCCATTCACGATGTGCATCTTCTTGTTTGCAGGGTTTTTTATGTAGAAAATCTGCTCGACCTATTTCGCAAGTACGAATGGTTCGTCGGCGTATCCAACCTTGGATAGATCTACTAAAGTGAAACCTTCATTATTGTCTTTAACACAGTGCGTATATTTACCCAACGGCAACGAAACAAAGGAACCTTGAACTTCACGTAGTTCAGCTCCCAGATCTGCTCAATGCGGTCGTAGTATGTATTGAACAACTTGATCCTGGAATGCATCTATACGGACTTCATTGTTTTGCACTGTGCTTTTGTCATCTTGTTTGATGGTGTAAAATGTGTATCCATTAATATCGTATCCTTGCCATGTGTCTATGGCCCAACACGGTCCCATCCCCAACAACTGTACTGTCTCATTTGGGATATCCGTCGACATTGTAACTCGATTCTTGAACCATTCGTTGAATCGAGGGTTATGTACTCTGTTAATCCACGTCTCCGATCACCCTAGGTTTTGTTGTCGGATTTTGGCTAGGTGCTCCTCAAAGTATGGGTCAACTTCTGCCATATGTTGGAGCACAGCAAAATGAGTCTGCACGTACGAAGCTTGATCGGGTCTAATTATTTTCCTTCCTATTGTGCCAACACCTGACAACCTCCTTCGTGACGAGACGCTGGAACTCCGATAGAATCGGCCTCGGACATGTAGTCGACGCAGAACTCAATAACCTCCTCAGTCGTGTAGCCTTCAATAATGCTCCACTCTGGTTTTACTCTGTTCCTAACATACAACTTCAGAACTCCCATCTACCTCTCGAACGAGTACATTTCTCTTAGAAAAGCTGGACCACATAGTTTTGTTTGCTTCACAAGATGAACAGGGAGATGAATCATGATATCAAAGAAAGGCAGTGGGAAAAACATCTGCATGTGACAGAGGGTATTGACAAGATCGGTCTGCAACCCATCTTGATCTTCGGGATCTCTAACTTTCTGTCCAATTGCATTGAAAAAGACACAAAGACATTCGATCGTGTGACGAACTTTGGGTGGAAGAATGCCTCTGATAGAAACTGACAAGATATGTGTGATCAGCACATGGCAATCATGAGACTTCATTCCAACTAGTTTTAGATCGTCCAATTTGACGTACTTACTTATCCTCGCTGAATAGCCCGATGGAACTTTAATATATTTCAGGCATGATAACATTGCGATCTTCTCATCCTTCGACAATGTGTGGCAGGCTGGAGGGAGGTACACTCTACCTTTCTCTGCATCTGTTATGGGCTGGAGTTCACTGCGAATATTCATTTCATGTAGATCAAGGTGTGCCCGTTCAACCCGTCCTTTGTTTTCCCGGGAATATTCAGAAGCAGCCCAACCAAACTCTCACACACATTCTTTTCTACATGCATGAGATCAATGCAATGACGAATCTCAAGATCTTTCCAGTAAGGCAATCGTTAAAATGTGGACTTTTTCATCCACATACCCTTGTCCTTTTCCTGAATACGTTTTCTTTTCTTCCCAAACTCATTGGTTATGTCCTTGACCAAGTTGTGGACCTCATCTCTAGAATCCTTGGGAGCAGGCTGAAATTCTCTCTTACCGTTGGAAATTTTCTTCTTCCTTTTAAATACATGACATAGCGGGAACCACCTCGTCTGACTCATATAAACCATCTTTCATGATTTGTTCAACCACCGGCTGCATCTATGTTCCAGACAGTCGGAGCAAGCCATATTTCCTTTCACAGTTTGTTCAGAAAGATTACCGAGTGTGGGAAAGTCATTAATGGTGCAGAACAATAGAACTCGTAGCTTGAAATTCTCCTGACCATATGCATCCCCAGTTTCCATACCTTCTTTCCAGAGAATCTCAAGATCATTAATAACAGGCTCCAAGAACATATCAATATCATTCCCTGGTTGTTTCGGTTCTTGGATTAGCAAGCACAGCATAAAGTAAAGTTCCAGTTATTCTTGTTCTTCTTCACTCCTGATGGACTTTGATCGATATGATGTATGTGTTCTCGGAAGCTAAGTTGGTGATCTTTTTGATTGCCCAGGTTATTCTTGATGGAGCTCAACTAATGCATGAAAATTGCTAAATTGATCATTAAGGTAGATTCAACGACCTTAATTCTTGGTCTTCTAATTCATTTTGAAATTGCGGGTGAGGCGCTGCTAAAGCTTTTTAGCCAATGGATGCAGAGCAAATCTCTTCATGTTTTTCCACTAGGATGTGGAGGTTCAAGATGTCAGACAGTCACATATTCAATTTGCCCTTGCTTACATACGCCTTCTATATTGCTTTTAAGCATTGCGAGATTCTTTCTATTAATTAAAGACTATTAGCCTCTTCTAAAAGGCGTGTAGATTAATTCAATTCTCTCAACCCAGCACATTTTCATATCCCTTATCCAACATTCCCCTAAAATAAGTTATCTGCTCACCTTTTTCATTTTATCATTTCTTTATTTTCAGTTAGAATCTGAACATGAAGCAGATGTGTCTTTGACATCTATATTACATATGCATCTTTATCTGAAATAAGATTTTTTCTTTTAGGTTTCAGTAAGGATGCTTCCTTTGTGTCGAATGAGATAACTAGATTTTTTTTTCAGTAAGGAGTCTTCTTTATGTGGAATGATGAATCAGTTTCTGTTAGGAGCAAGTGCCTAACCAACACAATATTGCAATTCTCTTTGCTTTTATGGGTAAGAACTTTTATACTCCATTACTCCTATATAGCAAGGTCTATGGATTGCGCTTTACTTAGTCTTTAGGCTGTGTTTGGCAATTGCGGATGAGAACTAATCCCTCGCGCATACAAAACGGACACTAGTACAGAAATGATTTTCCTTGACAAGCACCTTAATAGATTGCAGACGGGGTATAAGTGTCCGCGTCTGCAAAACTCATCCTTATTTTCACATACGGCTCCTTAAGAAACCCGCACGTAAAAATCAATTTTTCCAAACGGGCCACTTAAAACGTCCGCATGTGAAAATACGGGTATTTTCGTATGCAGGTCTCTTAACTCACCCACACGCGAAAATACTCCTCATATTACCACTCCATTTTTTATTCTCCCATCCCACTTTCTCTCTCTCCCCCACCTCACTCTCTCCTCTCCTCCTAGACCCCTACTACTCTCCTCTCTCTCCCGGCCTCAGTCATCTCCTCTCTTCCCCTCTCCTCCCTCCCGGCGGCGACAACGATGACGGCGGACGTTGGCGATGGCGACGGCAGACGAGGGCACGGCGGGCCCCTCCGGCGGTGGCCCTCCCGACGGTGGTGTGCGTGGCCACTCCCCTCCCTCTCCCTCAAGCTCTCTTCCCGTCCCAAATCCCGCGGAGGGGAGGGGCGTCAGCGGCGGCGCGGTCCGAGGGGAGGGTGGCGGCCGTCGCCTGCCACCGCGGGGAGGGTGGATCTGTCGCTGCCACCGCGGGGAGGGCGGATCCGTCGCCTGCCACCGCGGGGAGGGCGGATCCATCGCCTACCACCACGGGGAGGGCGGATGCGTCGCCGGCGACCGCGGGGACGACGGCAACGGGCCTTGGGCAGCGCGGTGATGATGATGATGTTGGCGGCAGCGATCTCCCAGCAACGGCAGCGTCGGATCCACCGCCGCCGGGCCTCGGGAGGCTTTATCCGTCCCTGGCGACCGCGGGGATGATGGCGACGAGCCTCGGGCAGGACGATGGCGACAGCGGCTGGATTAGGGTTCTAGGGCTAGGGTTTTGATTTCCATTTTTCCTTATGATTTTTTATTTTCTCATGCGGACGGCTTAAGCGCCCCCACGCAAAAATCGGATTTTCGCGTGCGGGCCGACGTGAAAAAAATCAGATTTTTGCAGATACTTCAATGCATGCGGACGGGAGATGCGCACGCGAAAACCCCTTTTCGATCGCACGGAAAAATCGTTTTCATAGTAGTGGGAGTGACTCATTAGCGCAAGATTAATTAAGTATTAATTTATTTTTTTGAAAAATGGATTAATATGAATTTTTTAAAACAACTTTCGTATAGAAAATTTTGGCAAAAAAACACAACGTTTAGCAATTTAAAAAACGTGCATGCGAGAAAAGAGAGATATGAGTTGGGAAAGCTCGGAACGAACTCAGCCTAATTATCATGCTCATTAACATATTACCAACTAATTGGGGTAAATGAAATTAGTATTGTACGGTCAGAATTTCCTTTTAATAAAAGATTGTACATAAAGATTATTATTTAAAGAAATTTATGTACTCACTATTAGTTTGTTAAATTTTCACAATTTCATTCCATAGTTCCCGCAGCAATGCGCGAGGCATCGACTAGTGTCCAAGCCCACCTCATATAACTGTAGGTCATTACTACGATGTTAACATGCATTCTATTAGACCCTAGAAATTCCAATTTCTAAGTAAGGAAAAAGAATCGCTGCATCCAGACATAATTCTTCTTCTAGTTGCTGCTCCGTCTATCTCATTTTGATCATCACCTAAATTATTTGAAATCTTCCCAAAATAATCATTCTCTAATAACCTAGTGCCTCTTTGTTTAGTTGTGCAAAAATAAATGAGTATCATTGACTGCGCTGCATACAACTAGCCAAGACTTATTTGTATTAGTGCAATATTGAAAACTTAATACAATTAATCCACGGGATACTGAACAACTTAGCACCTTAACCGATAAGAATTAAGAATGTTTTATTCCATATCTCTGTGCTCTTTATTTAGGTGACGATTAAACTAGGATGGGAGAGTATTTAGTAGGCACATCATTGTCAGCTGGTGAGTTTCCTTATCGTGAAATGTTTACTCTGTCACCTATCTATTAAAGCACGTGAATGTGTTTATGTTATGCAAGCATGACTGCCACCTAGTGTCGAAACTAGATTTCGGCAATAGAAAAAGGGGTGGCTATCAAGCTAGAAAAGTCGATGGCTTAAGAGACAAAAAGATTTAGACAGGTTCAGGCCTTCACGAGGAAGTAATACCCTACTCCTGTTTCGGGGTTTTGCCTCCGAGTTGTGTATTGATCTTACGAAAAGCTTATGTCCCCAAGGGACCCCCTATCCTCCTTATATACCCGGAAGATAGAGATTTACAAGATAAGATCTAGTCCGACACGGCTTAGATCTTTCATAATCGGCATACAATCTTACCATACTAGGTATCCGGGGTGTAACTTGTCATACAAGACAATACCTTACCCGAATCCTAATACACATCATATTTTATTTACATAATATACCCCTATTATCAGTCGGATATTCCATGTCTGTGGGTATATGGGTACCATAATATCCACAGTAGCCCCTGAGACCTTTACAGTCGACGAGACAATCTTCACTCAAATAACAAAATCAATTATCTCTGCCATGATCTTCTGGTCACCAAATCCAAAATCATGCGACTGTGAAGGGCTAAAAGTTTCAAAAAATATTTCCAGGTGCATCGAATAGATGCACCTAATTAGGTGCAGCCCCCGACTATGTGCTTAGTTGGAAAAACTAAACATATAGTCAGAACTAATATATAAGCCGAGTGGTTTTATGAACCACTTTAGCAGTAAAGTGACAAAAAAATCACATCCACGAAAAATATAAGGCACATGAGGTATATAATCCGAGTAAATCAAACTCATAAAGGATTACCAACTGCCAAAAAGAATGACCAAATATATTATCAGCCTAAGCTTGAATATAGGTCAATAAAAATACTCACTTACGTGATAATTCGTACACTGACGTGCATATTTACGAAACAAGGCATAATGGTAGAAATCTTTAACAAGATTCTCCAATCACCTATTAAAAACCAAAACAATAATACTTGCTTGATTTAACATGCTCACTGACGTGGCAATATGCACATTTGTTGCTTCCCAAAGAGATTAAACCACAACTGTGCATTATTATATTCTTCCCTATTCACCACATAGAAAGATTGAGCCCCAGAGGACATATATCAGACTTTCCAAATTTGCGGCTACAGCATATCCAAAATTTACGGCCCATTTAACGCTTCAAACGCTTATCCAACCGTTATAGGAACCGCCGCCTCATCTTCCCCATTTTATTTCGTTCAAAATTCCCCGAACCGCGCACAGTACTGGTGATTTAGGGTTTTCGATCCACACTCGCTCAAGCTCCAATCCTCAATCACTCACATCAAGCTTTCTTGCGGTCCACCTCCAGCACAAACTCCCCTCCATCACTTCCCAAAAAACCCTAACATTCCGCCCAGATCCAGCCTTACTCATGGCCGAAGAGAGAGAAATCCCCTTTGAGCAGTGGGCAAGGTCCGATGTAAAGGAAACGCACTTGCTGGAGATGGTGAAGGACGGAGTTCTACCCGCCAAGGAGATTATCGGATGGCGCCCGACGTATGGCGAGGAGTTTCCAACCCCCGACACCGGCGAAGTCGTGGTATTCACCTCATTCTTCTATTCTGGTTTCGCATTGCCAGCATCTTCTTTTTTCCATGGTCTTCTTGCGTTTTACAAAATCCAAATCTACCACTTGAATCCCAATTCCATTCTTCATATTGCAAATTTCATCGACCTTTGTGAAGCCTTTCTTGGAATCCGACCACACTTTGCATTGTTCCGCCGCATCTTCTACCTCAAGCCCCAACCCGACAAAAACAACCCTTGTGTAGTCGGTGGGTCCGGGTTCCAACTACGAGGAACTCTAACACAAAAATACTTCTCTCTTCCTTTCGAAACCTCCAACAAAGGCTGGCATTCAAATTGGTTTTATATTTCAAATCCTTCCCCCAGTCTTCCCGAGTTTGTCGGTCTTCCACCCATACCCCAAGAAAACTGGAAAAATCTCCCGAGTAGCGTTGAGCTAGCCCAAGCCAACGAATTACTTCTCCAACTGGTAGAGATCAAACAACAGGGCTTACAAGGGGAACAAATCACTCGGCATTTCATCAAGTGCCGACTGGCCCCAATCAAAGAGAGGAGTAAGCCGGCTTACGAGTATGAGGGCCAGTCGGATCCCAACCGCGAAGACCCGGACTCCATTGATTACAAGATCATGTGCAGCCGGATGTACAAGATGTTTTCTTCTGGGATTGCGATCGACTACAGCCACAAGCTGCCAGTAACTCCATATGGCCTGGTACGGCCCCCTCCTGAGGTAAAAAATCCGCCACTTTGTTATTTGTCCATTTCCAGTCTGTCTATTACTTTATCTTTATTGACTTGCCCCATTAAAATAGGATAACAAGCGATTCTCTTCAAACCCTCCAACTCCTGCTCATAAGGAATCTGTCCCGAAAAACCCTCTCCCGACTGGTGGTCCGAAGATAAACCCAGTCGAGAAAAGTAAAGAGACTGTCGAAAAGAACATCCCAAGCAAAAGCTAAAGAAAAGGAAACTCGCTATGAGCGATTCCGATGATGAACAAACCGAACCGCAAACGAGCGACAAGCCGGCTCAAGCCAAGTCCCCAGCTAGTCGGCCTGCTCCCAAAATCCGGAGATCAACAAGGTAACATTCAGCCATAGTATCATCATTGCTGACTTCTTGTAAAATACTCATATAGTCTGAATCTGTCAATCTCCAGAAAACCCCAAGATATTGATTTGAGTAAAAAGGGTGATGTGCCGCCTATTCCAGTCGAACCACACCGGGAACCCCGAGTTTTTAGTCAGTCGGGGAAACTTGTAGAAGATGCCGAACTCCAGCCCCCGACTGACAACCAGTCGGAGCAAGATTCTAGCCTGCCTGAAGCCACAGCTCCAGTGGAAAATCAACAAGGAAACGATGACATCCTGACTGATGCACCTACTGCGCCTGCCGAGCCAGCCAAAGCAATTCCCAAGAATCCCGACCAAGGTCCGGTTGCGGCAGAAGCAGATACAGTGGCTGATCCAGTCGAGGAACTAAACCAGGCTCCAAAAGGAAAACCAAAATTATCTCTGGTACGCAGCATAGCTAAATTCGAACTCGATCCATCTGTTATATTGCTGTTCTCTGACATCTTGCAAACTAGGCCCATTGATCGATGATAAAGAAGAAGAAATCCCAAGAATCCAGGCAGCCGAGGATTCTTTACCTCCGACTAAACTCCAATGGAGAGATCGGGATGGCGTTCTCCAAGGCATCATAATCAATCGCCAGTGTGAGAACGAGGAGCTCACGTTGCTAAAGAAGCATCTGACTGAGTCTACCCGTCTCATGATTGTAAGTATAACTTGTACTCAGCCATTGTACTCTGACTGTGTCACTTATATGATGTATTATTCAGAGAATTCATATGAGAAACGAGACCAAAACAAGCGCCTTGGAAAAACTTGTGCCTCACCTCGAGAGCCGCGAACAAGTTCAAGCTGAGCTAGCCAAGGTTCGTGAAGACGCCCAAATGAAGGAGCAGAAACTAAAAAGTCAGATCAATGAGCTAATGGAAGCCAGCTTCAACCACAGGGGTACCATTGGAGGTATGAACCCTTTCATTGTATTTTGCTGCGAATCCATGCTGTAAACTTGACCAAATTGCTTTTAATACCTCAGGTCAAGCCACAATGATAGAATCCCTGTCAGCCCGAATAAAAGAACTCGAGAAAACTAACACCCAGTTGGAAACCAGCAAACTTGAAGCTGAAAACGCCCTCGAAGGTATGATAGCAGCTTTTGGTAATTAGTATGGAATAATGCCATGTTATCTTAGAACTGCTTTGTCTGAATGTAGAACACAAAATCAAAACCCGTGCTCAATTTGAAGTGTTTGCCGAAAAGGTTAAAAAGGCTGAGACTGTCAGAGATGATATTGCCAATGCTGCTGCCCCAGTGCTAAATGCAATCTTCCAGAACGGACTCGGGAGCAGTCAAAAGGATGCGGTCCAAATCTTTGAAGGTCTTCGTACTGCTTCGGCAAAATACTTCAATAACATCAAAGATGCTGTGATGATGGGTGCCAGTCAAGCCATGGCAATTCTGAAGTCCTTGTACCCCCGCATAGAGATTGATGCAGTCGGGGACGGATTTGCAGATGGAGTTACTAACGAGCAGGCCATTGAATTGATCAACCAAGCTTAGGACTCGGCCGAGAAGCTCGCAGTAGATGTGTTAGAAAATTTCCAATCTTGAATTTTGTAGGTACTCTTATATGAAACTTTGTACAGTATTCTCAAGCAATGCATGATGACTTATTTATGCCATGAAGTAAACTAAGGATCCAGTGTCAAATTTCTTAAAATTTTTGTCTGATTGGCTCAAGCCTAGAACTTGTTACAATCATCGAAAAATTTTTAGTCCTTCTCTGCTGGACCTAAGTCTAAACAGGGTCAATGACAAGTCATAAACAGAGTAAAAGAAATACTATATTATTATCAGTAGCCCCCGACTAACCACTCGGCCGGCACAGGTGAGTGGGTAGTCTAAGGGAAAGACGTACAGAAAAGCTCTTAAGCATAAAATCTTCGAAGATGCTCTATATTCCATGAGTTGTCCACCAAAGTTCCATCTTCACGCTTGAGTCGGTAAGCTCCTGGGCGAGTGACTTCCGCAATTATAAACGGCCCTTCCCACAAGGGTGATAATTTGTGCCGATCTTTAGTCGTTTGAATCTTCCATAGAACCATGTCGCCGACTATGAAAGCGCGTGATTTGACATTGCGATTGTGGTAACGTCGTAGGCCTTGTAAATATCTGGCCGACTGGATTAGCGCCGCTTCTCTTGCTTCTTCCAGTCGGGTGAGATCATCAACTCTCTCAGAATCATGACGTTCTTCATTGAAATTGCGAACTCGCAAGGACTCGAACTCCATTTCACTCGGCAACATGGCTTCTGCGCCATATACCAAGAAGAAAGGTGACTGGCCCGTAGCCCGACTCGGGGTTGTGCGTAGCGACCATAAAACTGAGGGTAACTCTTCTGTCCACCGGCTGGCATACGGGCGTAGTCTGTCAAAAACTCGGGCCTTAATTCCTTGGAGCACCATGCCATTTGCGCGCTCAACTTGACCATTGCTCATTGAGTGAGCGACTGAAGCGTAGCAAATTTTGATACCAAAGTCTTCGCAAAAATCTTTGAAAACGCCACCAGTGAACTAAGTCCCATTATCTGTGATTATTCGGTTTGGTACGCCGAAGCGATGAACAATGTTGATGAAGAAATCGCGCGCCTTGTCCGCAGTGATAGTTACCACCGGTTTTGCCTCAATCCATTTGGAGAATTTATCCACAGCGACGAAAAGATGACTATATCCGCCTTGCGCCCTCTTGAACGGGTCCACCATGTCCAGCCCCCAAACCGCGAAAGGCCAAGAAAGGGGAATAGTTTGTAGCTCCTGTGCTAGCAAGTGAGTTTGTTTCGCAAAGAATTGACAACTTTCACATGTGCGAACAATTTTGTTGGCGTCGCTGACTGCTGTAGGCCAGAAAAAGCCTTGTCGATATGCCTTCCCGACTAAGGTCCCTGCTGCCGCGTGATTCCCGCATACTCCCGAGTGAATATCATTTAGAAGTTGAACGCCGTCTTCAATGGAGATGCATCTCTGCAATATTCCAGATGGGCTCTTTTTGTATAATTTCTCCTCCACAAGGGGATAAGTTTTGGAGCGGCGGTGAATCCGTTCAGCTTCGTTCTTGTCGGGGGGCAATTCTTGATCCTTGAGATACTTGATGAAAGGAGTCCTCCAGTCGGCGTCAAGCAGCAAAACATGTTCTCCAGACTCGTCTTTATTAGTTGATTGACTCGAGACCGTGGGTTGGTGGAGATGCTCGACGAAAACATCCGATGGGGCTGCTTCTCTTTTTGAACCGAAATTAGCCAGTCAGTCGACTGCTTCATTGTTGTGACGGAGAACATGAGTTAGCTCCAAACCATCAAATTTATCTTCAAGCTTGCGCACTTCCTGTCGGTATGCCGCCATGTTGTCGTCGAGGCATGTCCAGTCTTTCATCACCTGGTTGACCACAAGTTGAGAATCTCCACGAACTATGAGCCTGCGAATCCCTAGGGATATGGCGATCTGTAATCCATGTAGGAGTGCTTCATATTCCGCCACGTTGTGGGATGCTGGAAAGTGAATCCATAAAACATAGCTGAGGCGTTGCCCAGTCGGGGAAATTAGAACAACCCCTGCTCCACATCCTGAAATTCTTTTGATCTATCAAAGTGCATTGTCCAGTACTCGATTTTTTCTGCGGGAACATCCTCTTGGCACTCGGTCCACTCGGCAACGAAGTCGGCTAGCACCTGGGATTTAATTGAAACTCGAGGCTTGAAGGTTATGTCCAAAGGCATTAACTCTAGAGCCCATTTTGCAATGCGACCAGTAACTTCTTTGTTGCGGAGGATTTCGCCAAGTGGAAAAGATGTGACAACCGTGACTGGGTGACTTTGGAAATAATGAGCCAGCTTTCAGACCGTGATTAAAACTCCATACAGCAGCTTCTGCACTTGAGGATATCTTGTCTTTGAATCAACAAGGACTTTGCTAACGAAGTAAATCGGTCGTTGAACTTTCTGAGTGCGGTCTTCTTCCTCACGCTCAACGACTAAAACCGTGCTCACCACCTTTGCAGTTGCCGAGACATAAAGCAGCAGTGGTTCTTGCGGCATTGGTGAGGCTAACACCGGCTGAGTTGTCAAAAAGGTCTTGAAGTCGTCAAACGCCTTTTGAGCTTCTGGTGTCCATTGAAAATCAATCTGTCTTCTTAAGGAGCTTGAAAAAAGGGCATTCCATGTTCTCTAAGTCTTGAAACAAATCTGCTAAGTGCTGCCATGCATCCTGTTAGCTTCTGAACATCCTTCTGAGAACTCAGCGGCTTCATGTTTAATATGGCATTGATTTTCTCCGGGTTAGCTTCAATTCCTCTCTGAGAGACCATGAATCCGAGTAGTTTTCCTGACGGTACTCCAAAAGTGCACTTCTCGGGGTTCAACTTCATCCTGAAGGCGCGTATATTGGCAAACGTTTCCTCCAGGTCTTGAATCAAGTCGTCCTTCTGCTTGGTCTTGATGACAACGTCATCGCTGAATCATGCGTTGATATGTAGCCCCTGCGTTCTTCAACCCAAAAGGCATGGTAATGTAGCAGTAGGCGCCGAACGGTGTGATGAATGAAGTCTTCAGGCAGTCGGACTCCTTGAGGCTGATCTGATGATAGCCCGAGTAGCAATCGAGAAAACTGAATAGTTCACAGCCGGCTGTTGAATCCACCATTTGATCTATCCTTGGTAAACCGAAAGGATCTTTGGGACAAGCCTTGTTCAAATCTGTGTAGTCGACGCACATGCGCCATTGACTAGTCTTCTTGCGGACCAATACCGGGTTGGCTAGCCAGTCGGGGTGGTAAACCTCCTTGATAAAACCTGCTGCTAACAGCTTAGTTAATTCCTCCTTGATAGCTTCTCTTCTGTCCTGTGCAAATCGGCGTAGTCGTTGCTTGATAGGTTTTGCGTCTCCTCTAACATTTAGAGAGTGCTCAATCACCTCTCTAGGAATACCAGGCATATCAGATGGTTTCCAGGCAAAGATATCTTTATTAGCTTGAAGAAAGGTGATGAGCGCGCTTTCCTATTTGCTATCTAACTCGGTGCCTATTACAGCAGTTTTGGTAGGATCAGAAGGGTCTAAGGGGATTTTCTTTGTCTTGGCATCGCCTTCTCCGGTCTTGGCCACCTTGCCGACTGGTATTTCACCGTCTTGTGATGTTGATGCAGCTAGTCAGATTTCCTGCTGGCCGAGTGATCTCTCACGAGACTGGGCCAACTCGCAGCTATCCTTATCGCATGTGAGGGCTTGCTTGACGTCGCTCCATAGGGATATGACTCCGCGTGGCCCTGGCATCTTCATCATCATATAGGTGTAGTGGGGAATCGCCATGAACTTGGCAAGCGCCGGGTGACCGAGGATGGCGTGGTAAGCTGTCTAGAAGTCGGCCACCTCGAAGCGATGTTCTCTGTTCGAAAATTCTCCTTGGTCCCGAAGGTTACTGGGAGAATGATATGGCCGAGTGGTGTCGAAGATAGCCCCGGGATAACTCCGTGAAAGGGGGCGTTACTCGGCTTCATCTCGGATCGAGGAATCTGCATCTCATCCAAAGTCTTGGCGAAGAGAATATTGAGTGCGCTGCCGCCATCAATGAGGGTGCGCTTGAGCTTGACGTTGCGAACGACTAGGTCTAGTACCAGGGGGTACCGCCCCGGGTGGACCACACGATCGGGATGATCCGAGCGGTCAAACTTGATTGGGACTTCCGACCATCGCAAATACTGGGGGGTTGCAGGTTGCGCCGCGTTGACCTCTCTGTCGGTGAGCTTCTGCTTCCTCTTGGACTCGTAGGCGAGTGGGCCACCGAAAATATGGTTGAGCTCGCTCCTGGGATCTTGATACGCTCCTTGGCTTGGCTCCTCGTCGTCTTTCTTTTTCTGAGTTGAGGTATCTTCTCCTTCGGTTGGTTTCTTGACTTGGGCGGCGTATTTTTCCGCAAATTGTTTGTAGATGAAGCAATCCTTAGCAGCGTGCCCCTTGCCGGGATGATGCGTGCATGGACCGTTCATGATCTTGTCTTAGGAGTTGACTCGAGGGCGTTGGCTCTGATAGTTTTGATTTCAAGTTGCAGCGACCAGATCCTCAGGCTTGCGCTTGCGTTCTCTGTGTTTTGTGTTGCTCCCACTGGGCCCTGGTGCGGAGTCGTGATCCTTCTTCTTCCAGGTTCCCGCCGACTGCTTTGATGCTTTGACTGCGTCGTCGGACTTAGCATACTCGGTTGCCTTCTCAAACATCTGCTTGACTGTCCTTGGAGGTTTGCGGCTGAATTTGCCGATCAGGAGATCGTTGCGTAGCCCCCGAGTGAATGCGGCGATGATGTTGTCGTCGGTGATGTCGGAGATCTTGTTGCGTTTCTCGGAGAAACGCCGTATGTACTCATTGAGGGTTTCGTCCGGCTTCTGGACGATGTTGTAGAGCTCGAAGTGGGTCCCAGAACGCTCGAAAGTGCCCTGGAAGTTGGCGACGAAGTGGTCGCGAAGTTCGCTCCAAGTGTCGATCGTGCCTCTTGGGAGTCCAGCGAGGCAATTTCTGGCTGAATCAGTCAGTGCGACCGGAAGGTAGTTTGCCATGACTTTGCTATCGCCTCCTACTGCGCTAATTGCGAGCGTGTAGACGGTTAACCATGATTCTGGATCGGTTTTACCATCATACTTTTCGATGCCGGTCGGCTTGAAACCAATCGGCCAATTCACTCGACGCAGATCTCGGGTGAAAGCTGGAACCCCGTCGCAGTCGTCGTCGTCTTGGATTGTGATACCCCTCTCTCGTCGTCTCTGATTAAGGGTGTCCCTCAGGTCGATTGAAGCCCTGGGAGGACTCTGGTAGTCGGACGGAATCCGCCGGTCTCTGGCATAGTGTGGTGCTCGGGCTAGGTTAGCCGGGGGAGAGTGGACCGACTGGTCTCGTCGTGCTCCGCTATGATGATCGGCGCGTGAGTTGGTCTTGCTTCTGCTATCTCTGACTCTTGACGGAGGTGCGCGACTGCCACTCGGTGCCTTTGAGGTTGACTGACTAGGTCGCCGACTGGATTCGGCACGTGGCACTGTTGCTGCGACCAAGGTCCTGACTTGGTTTATCAGCAGAGTAATGTGAGGCGGTGCAGCTACAGCCAACGTATCAAGGAGGGTGACCGCGCCGACTGCATTCTGTTGCGGTGTGAGGAAGATGTTGGTGTTGTCGACCACTGTTTGCCCGATTGCATCCCTTGCCCTGCGACCTGCTGCAGCCAGATCTCGGTTTTCTTCGTTCTTCGTCTTCTTGGCGTCTTGCCTCTTCAGCTTCCCTGCGTTGTCGCTCTTGGTCTGCCTGGGCTTGGCGCTCTTGCTCCAGTCTTGCTCTATCTTCTTGAAGTCAGTCGCGTTCTTGCTCCAGTTGAATTCTTTCTTATTCGACTCCAACTCGGGCTGCTTCTTCTGCTTGTAATCTAGCAGCGATCTCAGCATCGGTTCCATTGTTGGCCATGAAAACGCTGTTGAACACTGGCGCATAGTTGTCGTCCGAGTTGGCGTCATCTGCGACATCTGTATCAGGTGGGTTGCCGTGCACGCTTTCTTCCGAAGAGCTAGCGTATGCGGCGAGTTCGGTGGAGGAACATGATCCGAGTTTTGGTAGAATAACATTGACGTCCCTGAAGCCGGACCCAGAGATTGGATCCGCTGGTAACTCCATGGTGATGGTGGGGTAGATTTGATCGTCTTGAGGAGCGCTTGATGAAGAATCCGGAGTTGATGTAGTCGTACTCCCGAAGTGGATCGTCATCTTGCAGCGGGAAAAGATCTTGATGCTAATCTCAGCCATGTTCGGTAACCCGAATGGCTGAGAGATGCGATCTACTCCCAACTGCGTCTTGGTACTGATCTTGGCCATATTCGGTAACCCGAGTGGCCAAGAGATGCGATCTACTCCCGACTGGTTCGAAGCCGAGTCGGAGAGAGATATCTTGCCGAAGTTGTCGGTGATGAAATCGAGGCTGCCGAAGCGGTACGCCTGCCCGGGAGGAAAGGCAAAGTCGTCGATGCCTGATGAAGATCCCATCGTACTTGATCGGCGATGAACTTGACTTCCCCTACCTGGCGCGCCAACTGTCGAAACTAGATTTCGGCAATAGAAAAAGGGGTGGCTATCAAGTTAGAAAAGTCGATGGGTTAAGAGACAAAAAGATTTAGACAGGTTCAGGCCTTCACGAGGAAGTAATACCCTACTCCTGTTTCGGAGTTTTGCCTCCGAGTTGTGTATTGATCTTACGAAAAGCTTATGTCCCCAAGGGACCCCTATCCTCCTTATATACCCGGAAGATAGAGATTTATAAGATAAGATCTAGTCCGACACGGCTTAGATCTTTCATAATCGGTATACAATCTTACCATACTAGGTATCCGGGGTCTAACTTGTCATACAAGATAATACCTTACCCGAATCCTAATACACATCATATTATATTTACATAATATACCCCTATTATCAGTCGGATATTCTATGTCTGTGGGTATATGGGTACCATAATATCCACACCTAGGTTGTATTTTTTTGATGGAGGGAGTATAGACTACTTTTTTAAAGTTAACTTGTTAGATATAAAGTATCATATTTTGTATTAGGTTATTTTTAATGTGAGTTTCTTTCTCATTAAGTACGATGACATGTCAACAATTTTGATAATGTAGTAAGAAATTTACGAAGTGAGATGAAATAAGTTTTATCTAGATGAAACCATATCTACAATTGTTTCCAGAATAGAGTTTATCTCTTACATTGTACTACGTATGAGACAATGAAAATAAAATAATGCATTGTACAAATTATTTTAATTATCAATTAAATATCTTGTTTGCTCATATGGCATTATTAAAGATGATACTTTCCGCTGGGAATGACCTTACTTATACACTAGGACGGACGGCCCTGGTCATTTCAATTCCTCTTGTCGTCACTTTTCTAGCTTTTCATTTGATCGTAACTTGACGGTAGCTTCGTAAAAAAATAACAGCCACGTGAAGACCGTTGGTAATGTTAGCCTATTTTGCTGCGATTGATCTTTTCCATATCCTCCCGATCTTACTTCTATAAATCGGTTGAGATGAATATGGTAGGTTCTTGCTATATGTATTCCTGCTCCATGATCAGTAAAGTTAATCGTGTTGAGTTGTCACATGGTATCAGACGTTTTGCTTCCGCCTAAAATCTCTCCCTCTCTTGTGCTCGCCGCCGGTGCTGCCATGGCGCCTGCGCCCTCCAAGCCATCCTCTCCACGGTCCTCTGTGCTCGACAACGCCCCCATGCCATTGCCGACACCGTGCACCATGTGCTGCATCCTAGCAGCGCCCCTGGTGATCCTGGTCTCACCGAATCCGCGGCAACCGCCGCCTCTACAGCCGCATGCGCAGCCATCACAGCCCTACTCGCCAGGTTCTCCACGGTCGACGCATCTTCTTCCTCCAAGCAGCCGTCGACCGCCACCACCGAGACCATCCCACTAGAGCTCACCACCCTCTTCGCAGCCGCCCGACGATTCGCCCTCCCGAGCGCCTGCGCCACCGGCGAGATCACATATCGTCCCAACATCGACATCTCCAACGGCTTCCTTCACGCCGCTGGCACCAGCGCGCCCACCAGCGCCCAAGATGCCCCTACTGGCTTTCTCGGTGCACTCGACGCCGCCCGCCCTCTACGGCCCGTACCACGCGCCCCACGCTGCTCCCGCCGCATCTGCAGCCTCCAAGCCGAGTTCCACACTTTCCAACAAGACGAGCTCTCCATCACGGACTACTGCTGCAAACTCAAGTCCACGGCCGATAGCCTTGGCGACGTGGATGAACCGGTCACCGATCGACAACTTGTCATCACTGCCATCAGGATTTAATGAAAAATACAGCAACATTCAATCCCTCATTCCCATGCAGCGACCGTTCCCGTTGTTCACCGACGTTCGGTCTCAACTTCTTCTGGAGTAGACGACCAAGGGGTTACAATCGCTCCCATGGCTCGGCTGGTTCAGCTACTGCCTTCCTCGCCAACACCAAGGGCTCCAACTCGGTGGGGGGAGGGAGGGGGCGCCAACCCCGCCCACGCCACCGGCTACGGCAACACGCAGTCCAGCTGCAATGGCGGCAACTTCCGCAATAACGGTAGCAACCGCCAATGTTCTGGGAACCGAAACGGCAGCTCCAACAACACCTCCCAGCAGCGCAGTGGTGGCCCGGTACAGGCATGGACATCCCAGCTCTACCCCTAGAATGGCACCCTCTAGATGTGGCCGGCCCCCATCAACCTTGCCGCTGTCCACGGCCCCTGCGTGCTAGGACCACAACCCAGCGCTCCCTCGCCATTCGCCGGTGCCACCCTCCACTCCAGCGCCATCCCCACCGGTCTGCCTGGACAGGCCGGCACACACCAGACTGGCCAGCCCCTGGCAATCGGGCCCCCGGTCTGGTATGGCACTGCACCGACTCCCGCCACACCATCTTCGTGGAATGGCTTCAATGCCTCCTGGGATCAGCAGGCCCTCATCAACACCTTCAACACCATCGCCCCATCTCAGCCGAACTCCAATGAATGGTATATGGATTCCGGTGCTACATCCCACATGACATCGGACGCCGGTACATTATCCCACTCTCTACCCCCATCCTCTTCTACACCACAACACATCGTTGTTGCGATGGCTCCCTTCTTCCAATCACAGACATCGGCTCTGCCCGTCTTCCTTTCGATAATCACTCTTTTGTTCTCAATAATGTTCTTCTTTCCCCTCACATCATTAAAAATTTAATTGTCGTTCGTCGATATGCCCATGCTAACAACTGTTCTGTTTAGTTTGATGAAGATGGTCTTTGTGTGAAGGATCGGTTTTGTCCCGGAACGAGATCGTTAGGTGCAATAGTACCGGAGAGCTCTACCTCTTCAATCCAGCAGTTGTCCACTATGCCCTCGCCGTCCGTGAGTCTTCCACCCTTTGGCACCGTTGGCTTGGTCACCTCAGCTCTGATGCCCTCGCCCGCTTGTCTCTCTCCGCCGCCATTCCGCCCTACAAGGATCTCTCCATTTGTCATGCTTGTCAGCTTGGTTATCACTGTCGGCTCCCTTTTTCTCAGTCTATTAGTCGGGCTACTGCAACCTTTGATTTAATTCACTGCGATTTATGGACATCCCCTATCCCTAGTGTGTCGGATTACAAATATTATCTTTTTATTCTTGATGATTGCTCTCACTATTTGTGGACTTTCCCTCTTCGCTTTAAATCCGACACATTTCGCACACTCTCTCACTTTTTTGCTTATGTGAAAACACAGTTCTCTTCCACCATACGCTGTATCCAGTGTGACAACGGCGGCGAGTTTGAAAACTCCATTTCACGCACATTCTTCCTCACCCAGGGCATCCACTTGCGCATGTTTTGTCCACACACCTCCCCTCAGAACGCCAAGGCGGAGCGTATGATTCGTTCTATCAACAACATCGTACGCTCTCTTCTTTTTCAGGCCAACGTACCCGCTCCCTTTTGGGTCGAAGCCCTACACACCGCCACTCACCTCAGCAACCTACATCCAACCAAAACCCTCCACTTCCACACCCCTCACTTTGCACTACATGGCTCCCACCCCACCTACACTCACCTTCGCGTCTTCGGTTGTGCATGGTACCCTAACCTCTCCGCCACAGAACCCCACAAGCTCTATCCCCGCTCCACCCTCTGCATCTTCCTTGGCTATCCATCAAACCATAAATGGTACCGATGTCTTGATCTATCCTCTAACAAAGTGATTATTTCACGACATGTAGTTTTTGATGAGCACTCGTTTCCATATGCCACGGCTAACAATGAGACCTGTGCTGCTGATTTGGAATTTTTGAGTGATTTTTCAGCTACTCCACCGGTGTCGATCGGTCGTCGTGTCTCCAAGTCGCCAACAGCGCAACAGCAACCAGGACCGCCAACCTCAGCGCCCGGCTCTGGCTCTCCATCATGCGGGCCGCCCTCACCCCCTCGGCCTCTGGGCCAATGGAGCCCGGATCGACCAGGCGCTTTCCACCGGCTTCCCCAGGCTGGCCACTCCAAGTAGCCGCTGGTCTGCTACCTCCACCAACTGGAGCTTCCACCCGGCCACGCAGTATGTGCCATCCCGGTGCCTGTCCTCTGCCTTCCCAACTCGGCATCTCTCATGTCGACAACCTACACGGCATGGCAACTCGCGGCAAGCTCAGCATCTCCAAGCCTGTCGACTGTCTCAACCTCCAGACCGCAACTCTCTCCCCAGTCCCACGCACGTACCGTGCTACTTTGGCCGACCCTCACTGGCGTGCCACAATGGAGGAAGAGTATGCTATCCTCCTCGCCAATAACACGTGGAACCTCATTCCGCGTCCTCCCTGCGTCAACGTCGTCACCGGCAAATGGATTTTTCGCCACAAGTTCAAGTCTGACGACAGTCTTGACCGATATAAGGCTGGGTTCTCCGCGGCTTCACTCAACAGCCTGGTGTTGATTTTGATGAGTCATTCCTGTCGTCAAGCCAGCCACTGTACGCACAGTTCTCAGCTTGGCAATACCTCAGGACTGGCCCATTCATCAGCTTGACGTCAAGAATGCCTTCCTTCATGGAACACTTAATGAAACTATATACTACACGTAGCCAGCCGGGTTCTCTGATCCATCCCAACCCGACAGTGTCTGCCATCTGAACAAGTCTCTCTACAGCCTCAAGCAGGCCCCTAGGGCATGGTACAGTCGGTTTGCAGCTTTTCTCCTCTCCCTCCATTTCATAGAGGCTCGCTCTGACACCTCCCTCTTCATCCTTCGCCGAAGCTCTGATATGGTCTACCTTCTGCTCTATGTGGATGACTCGGCTCTTCAATCAGAGTTCTCGATGAAGGACTTGGGAGATCTGCATCACTTTCTAGGCATTACCGTCACTCGGCAGCTATCCGGCCTCTTTCTCTGTCAGCGATAGTACAGTCTACAGATCCTTGAGCATGCTGGCATGGTTGACTGCAAACCTTGCTCTACTCCAGTTGATATGTCTGCCAAGTTGTTCAGCACTGATGGCTCTCCTGTTGTTGATCCGACTAACTACCGCAGCATGGTTGGCTCCCTGCAGTACCTCACCTTCACTCGACCGGACATAGCTTATGTTATTCAACATGTGTGTCTTCACATGCACGATCCCCGGGAGCCTCATCTTGCTGTGGTCAAGTGCATTCTACGCTACATCCGTGGCACTCTTGACCTCGGTCTCTGTCTTAGTCGCTCCAGAGCGCAGGATTTACTAGCCTACTCCGACACCGACTGGGTAGGTTGTCCCGACACGCAAGTCCACCTCGGGCTATGCCGTGTTTCTTGGTGACAACCTCATCTCCTAGCCCTCCAAGCGCCAGAACACCGTTTCCCGGTCCAGTGCACAGGCTGAATATCGGACTGTTGCTAATGTCGTCGCCAAGTCATGCTGGTTCCGGCAACTTCTTCACGAGCTGCATTCTCCTCCTTCCAAGGCTACAGTCATCTACTGTGACAATATAAGCAACATGTACCTCTCATCAGACGCAGTGCAACATCAGCGCACCAAGCACGTCCAGATCGACTTGCACTTCATTCGTGAGAAGGTTTCACTCGGGACCGTTTGTATCCTTCACGTCCCTACGACTTTGCAGTATGCTGACATATTCACCAAGGGGTTGCCTTCTTCTATTTTCCTAGAGTTTCGCTCCAGTCTAAACATTGGTCCTACCCACGTTCCGCCTGCGGGGGTGTTAGCGATATATTTCCTTTCCTATTTTTTGCTGCGATTGTATCCTCTCGATCTTACTTCTATAAATCGGTTGAGATGAATAGGTTCTCGTTATATGTATTCCTGCTCCGTGATCAAAAAAGTTAATCGCATTGAGTTCTCACAGGTAATGGCTAAGAAGATACGGGTGCCTAAGTGTGAACTATGCCATTTTTTCATTTATTTTTGTTCCTATTGATCGGACATTCTTATTTG
Organism: Oryza punctata; assembly: GCA_000573905.2. NCBI lineage: Eukaryota > Viridiplantae > Streptophyta > Magnoliopsida > Poales > Poaceae > Oryza > Oryza punctata. The sequence goes on along the minus strand of CM002491.2, from coordinate 9,740,611 downwards.
TGATGTTGTAACGTACTCCTTCCACCCGAAAATAAATTTAAACTTAAAGTATAAATCAATATAATTTTAAGGTAATTTTTCTTTAAAACTTTTTTAAAACACACTGTTTAACCAACCGTTTGTCCGTTTGTGAAGCATGCAAACGAACGATCTCTTGGTTTTATCCTCCTAACACGCTGCCTTATAATGGACTCAGAGGGTGTTTGTTTTCAGGGGATTTATTTTAAGTCCATGTCACATCGGATGTTTGAGCGCTAATTAAGAGTATTAAACATATACTAATAATAAAACTAATTGCATAAATGAGAGCTAATTCACGAGATAAATTTTTTAAGCCTAATTAATCTATAATTAACACATATTTAGTGTAGCATCACATAGGCTAATCATGAATTAATTAGGTTTAATAGATTCATCTCGCAAATTAATCCAGGTTATGAAATGGGTTTTATTTTTAATCTACATTTAATACTTCTAATTAGTGTATAAAATTTGATGAGACAGGAACTGAAAACAAACAGGACCTTAATTTTTATAATTTGGCAGGCAACCTCATCCTTAATTGAACTAAACTCGTAGTACTACTATATATATCAAAAAAAATATTGTTTTGTCTACTGCGTCAGCATATCCTGTCCGACGTGTTTGCAGACGTACAACATCTTGCGATCTATTTTATCGTCATAAAATCAAAATTCTAACTACGTTGTTGTCATATATACTACACGCTCCAAGCATGCTTGCATCCATACTTACCTAGTAGTCTCCGATCAGGTTCACATTTTCCTGATTTTTTTTGAACTTTTTTCTATTCACTCCGTTGCTTCGGCGTGTTATATGGATTTTTCTCTTTCTAATTTCCTTCTTGTTGGGTAACCGGTTGGACTTTTTATTCAGGTGATGTATCCTGTATTTATGCATGATGGTCGATGTTCCCCGCATTTACGTGCCGGTGATTTCTCTCGTTATTTTTTTTTTTTTTTTTGGCAGTGTTTTGCTCAGCCGGTTCCATCAATGCATGCGGCTTCCTGGAAAAATTAACTGCTGTAGTGAGCAAGCGCACAGCTAGCTGCTTGTGCTTGCCTCGTGCCTGCAGCATGCGTATTCTGCGTGCTACAAGGCACGGCCACATGTTTTCTCGTAGGTTTATTTTCCTCTACGTGGCTCACTGCATGCCGCTGCGTTTGTGCCGTACCGTAGTACATTTCTGTTTCATGCTTCTTAGTATTTATTTCTCTGATTTATCTTCTTAGTGCTTTTTCTCTCGCTTTAAAAATACCTCTTTGTTCCCTCATCTCTGATAGCCTTTTCGGTATTGGAAACATACGGATCATCACAGCATCATCATCGCTTCATCATCTTTAACAGATTAAAATAAACACCGATAAAAATATACTCGTACAGATATTATCCATATGCATATATTTCGAGCCCATCACCGTTGAGATCTATCGGTGACAGGCTTATGTTTAGATCCGACAAAGATTATTTTTGTAATCTTTGCCGGACCCTTAACTATGCCCGTCACTAATGGTTGTCATCACTGATGGGCTCTAATTAAGACCAGATAAAGATAATAATTAGGCCTGCCAAGGATGGTTGTCATTGGTGAGAGGCACTACATCATACCCGTTTGATATAACCAAACGCCCTTCACCGATGTCCGTTCGTTGGCCGCTATCGATATCTATTGCGCACTATAAATACTCCAGCCACATAAGGAATGGTTATCCCACTATTCACTATTTTGGTGGGAGGTTGTTAATGACGAAATTTGGTAAGCCTCGAAATCATCATCGGTCCATAGTCAGTATCGGTTTGAGTCCTAAAATCGGCCGATGGGCATTATCAATCGCCAGCAGTTATATTCTTGATAGATTCGGTTAGGGAGATTAATCAATTAAAGGAAGTTTATCTAGAAGAGTCCGAGTTCAAGGAGGATTCCTCACGATAGTTTCTCCATTAATTAGGCATAGTTGTTAGTTTCATTTTATCTTTTTTAGTGTCCGATAAGGATTTTATGTTTTTCCTTTTATTTTTTTAGGAAAGTTTGTGTCATGTTCGATATGGACTAGTATCTACCCATGGGTATAAATATGTACACCCACAGTCCCTGTAAATTATCTCTCGATAAATACAATTACTCTCGGCGCATCGCCGCCCTCTTTTCCGAGGTATTGCTTATCAACCGACGGAACTTGGCACCTGACGCGGGGCTGCATCGGCTTTCGATCTCCGGTGAAAGGGTAAGTCCTATGTTTCGCTGGCCCTTGTGAATATATCAGCTACACTGGTGTTGTTCAAGGCTGCATCACTTCGATCTCTTAGATCGCTCTGGTTCAGTTGATATATTTGCCTACCTAATATTTCAATTCTATTTAATTGCATTGTATCTAGCGACGCATCAGTTTAGTTAGGACTGTCTCGGTTAGGTCTGATCTTCTGTCTTCGCTGATATATCTCTATAATCACAATGTTGTTTTAAATATTTTTGTTATATCCATCACATTAGACGGATCTATTGGTTCATCAGTATGAGATTATCATATACAATCTCGTGCTGCATCGGTTAGGTTAGACCTACTAGATTGATGTAAATAATACAAATCTTCTTAAGCCGATAGGTTCATACTAATGTTTTATCGGTGTGCTAGCCGATGAGTTATCATATACGTCATATAATATAGATTGACAATGTTTTCTGCTTGCATCGCCCGATCTCCATCTAGGGTTTTGTCGATATCGGCTAGATTACTTTGTTGACTTAGATTATATAATGTATCCACCACCTCAAAAATCAATCAAAAGTTTGATTGTCTAGATATTATGTTTCTTTTCATACTTAGTACTGCATCAGTTAAGTTTAATCTACTAAGTCATGCTTAGAACCATAATCTCTAGTTTGCTTCTCGATTACCAATGAGGGTTTCATCGGGGTTTCAGCCGATGAGTTTTCTAGATGTTGCATCGGCTTATAACGATTACATATAAGTTAGAATAAGCCGAATGCAACAAAAGTTTCACTGCTTATCTAATCGTTTGGATTTGATGACATCGGGATACCGACCGATGTATACTTTAACCTTCAGATCAACGCTTATTCTATCATATCATTACTAGCCGATTGGTTTCTACTTGATATATTATTGTGTCATTACATTAGCATCAGTCGATTATATTTATATCATTATTTACATTGGATATATAGCCGATTGTTCACAACCCTATCGATATCGGTTAGTATCGACATTAGTTGGAATTACTCCATCGGCTTGTCAGCCGATCGACTCTTTGGTGATTAAAATATTTATCTATCTTGTGAGTTGCAGGATCAAACTGACTAGCACGCCCGTATTTCATCAATATTTTCGACCTGTACTGGAGCTAAGCAGATCTCCCAGGCCAGTGTGTGTTTTTTTTATCAACAGAGGTGTTGGGGTGAATTTTTGTCTGTTTTTTCAAAGAAAAACAGAAAATTCAAAAAATTAATTGAAAAATACAAATCATTTCCCATAAATTTAGTAATACTTATCTTACAAAATGTTTATCTAATATTTTGTTCACTTTTGCAGTGATGGATCGAAGTTGGATATATGGAAATGTGCGACATAACAAGGAGTATAGAAGTGGCGTTTCAAATTTTATAAATGCCCGAAGAGGAGGACAGGAAAAGAAGAAACAACGATTACATGCCTGATCATGCTTGCAGAAATGAGATCATGCTTGATATTAGAGTGGACGTGCGTGCTCATCTGATATGTCGAAGATTCATGAAAGACTACACATGTTGGGTGAAGCATGGAGAAAAAGAATCAGTTGACGATATTGCAACTGTAGATAGAAGTGGCGCACAAAATCAGGAAGATGAAGATTATCACGATCTGCTGTAAGACATGTTATGTGACGTTGAGCCCCCTGCTTACAACGAGAGAGATTCCATGAAGTTCAGCAGCTTGGTCAGTGATTCGGACACGCCTCTATACGTCGGATGCTATCCAAAACACACCAAATTGCCTGCTACCTTGGACCTAATTAAGCTGAAGGCAAGTACTGGATGGACAAACAAGAGTTTCACATATCTTTTGGGAATTTTGAAGGTCTTGCTTCCTGATGAGAACACATTGCCCGAGACAACATATGAAGCACAGCAGGTTTTGTGTCTCCTGGGGTTAGAGGTGCACAGAATTCACGCTTGTCCAAACAACTGCATATTGTACCACAAACAATATGCGGACTTAGATGCTTGTTCTGTCTGCAAGGCTTCTCAATACAAGCGAAAGAAAAGTGTTGACGAAGTAAAGAAGTCAAAGCGGAGTGGTCCATCGAAGGTTGTGTGGTATCTACCTATCATTGACCGTTTCAAGAGAATCTTTACCAACCCCAAGGAAGCAGAGTTAGTACGTTGGCATGCCATAGAGAGAAGGAACGATGGTATGCTAAGTCACCTGCAAATTCTCTTCAATGGAGGAAGATAGATCGGAGACACCCAGAATTCGTAGCCAGCCCTAGAAACATGAGAATATGTTTGTGTACGGATGGCATGAATCCTTTCAGAGACATGAGTAGTTCTCATAGCACTTAGCCAGTTTTGATTACAAACTATAACCTACCTCCATGGTTGTGCTTCAAAAGGAAATACATTATGTTGTGCTTGTTAATCCAAGGACCGAAACAACCTGGCAATGATATTGATGTGTTCTTGGAGCCTGTTATCGACGATCTTGAGATTCTTTGGATACAAAGTGTGGAAACTTAGGATGCGTATGGTCAGGAGAACTTCAAACTATAAGTTCTACTGTTCTGCACCATTAATGACTATCTCGCACTTGGTAATCTTTCTGGACAAACTGTGAAACGAAAGAAGGCTTGCTCCAACTATATGGAACATACACGCAGTAGGTGGCTGAAGAAATCAAGAAAGATGGTTTACATGGGTCATAGGAGGTGCTCCCGCTGCGTCACACATTTATAAGAAAAGAGAAAATTTTCAACGGTAAGAGAGAACTTCAGCCTGCTCCCAAGGAATTGTTCGGAGATGAGGTCCACAACATGGTGAAGGATATAAGTAATGATTTTGGGAAGAAAAGAAAACGTAGTATGGCAAAGGACAAGGGTATGTGGAAAAAAATCCATATTTTGGTGAATACCTTACTGGAACGATATTGAGGTCCGTCCTTGCATTGATCTGATGCGTGTAGAAAAGAATGTGTGTGAAAGTTTGGTTGGCCTACTATTGAATATTCCCGGGAAGACAAAGGACAGGTTGAACGCGTGGCTTGAAGATTGCCACGTGCTTATCACATAGATCTTGCCAATTGCTATCAGAGGAATTCTTCCACGCAAAGTCCGTCACATGATCCAATGTCTATGTGCCTTCTTCAATGCAATCGGTCAGAAGGTTATAGATCCCGAAGATCTAGAAGGGTTGTAGACCGATATTGTCAATACCCTCTGCCACATGGAGATGTTTTTTCAACTGTCTTTCTTTGATATCATGATTCATCTCTCTGTTCATCTTGTGAAGCAAACAAAACTATGTGGCCCAGCTTTTCGAAGAGAAATGTACCCGTTCGAGAGGTACATGGGAGTTTTGAAGTCGTACGTTCGAAACACAGCAAAACCAGAGGGGGCATCATTGAAGGTTACACGACCAAGAATTGTGCCCGATCAAGCCTCCTATGCGCAGGCTCAATTCGCTGTGCTTCAACATATGAGGAGCATTTAGCGAAAATCCTATAGGACAACTTGGGGTGATCAGATATGTGGATTAACAGAGAACATAACTCTCGGTTCAACGAATGGTTCAAGAATCGTATTACAATGTCGACGGATGTCCCAAATGAGATAGTACGGTTGTTGGGGATGGGACCGTGTTGGGACATAGGCACATAGCAAGGATACGATATTAATGGATACACATTTTACATCATCAAACAAGATGACAAAAGCACAGTGCAAGACAGTGGAGTCCGTATAGATGCATTCCAGGATCAAGTTGGGTCGAACACATACTACGGCCGCATTGAGCAGATCTACGAGATGAACTACGTGAAGTTCAAAGTCCCTTTGTTTCATTACTGTTGGGTGAATATACGCACTGGTGTCAAAGTCAACAAGGAAGGTTTCACTTTAATAGATCTATCCAAGGTTGGATATGCTGATGAACCATTCGTACTTGCGAAACAGATCGAGCAGAATTTCTACATAAAAGACCCAACAAACAAGGTTGGATACGCTGATGCACATCGTTAGAGATGGCGTGCGCCGAATTGTCGGGGTTAACAATGTCGTCGATGAAGAAGAATACAACCAAAATCTTCATGTCAGACCGCACATCAACAATGACGATGATCCACAAGAGGTTGTGGCATATGCTCGTTCAGATCATATGGAAGGCATAACCTTCTGACTGATGCCTTTCTACTTATTTCTTTTGCCATTTCTTGTAATGAATGACTATTTAGTATTAAGAAGCCTTTTGTACGAATGAAGTACGTGTACTCCTACCATTTTTTGTTGCAACATTAAACATAATCTTGCTGTACAACTACAGTAGGTACAGTACTTTCAGTTCTATGAAAATTGTAAATTATTTAGTGACTTGTATGAAAATCAGTAATTTTTACGGTGAATTTAGTTAATTTGGTGAATTATTTAGTGAAATAAATAAATTATTTAGTGCATTATTGTACTTTACTGGATTATTTAGTGAATTTTGTACTTTACTGAATTATTTTGACTACAGGTCAACAATGGTGAGCAAACAATATCAAAATGGTCAACTAAAAAATGGAAAAATATTATCGATGACGGACATTAAGTAAATCCCGATAGAGATGATGTCATCTCAATCGGGCTTAACGTAAAGCCCGTCACGGATGATCTCATCCGTGACGGGCTTTACGCTCAGCCCGATAGAGATAACATCATCTCTATCAGGTTTTACTTAACACCCATCACCGATGTGGTTCGAAATCATTTAGCCTAGGGTTCACCGATTCAGATCTACACATTAGCGCGAAAATTTCTAAGTCCTCAAGCCCTAGCATCGTCCCCGAGCCCGTCGTGACACAGCCGCCCGCCGTTTGGGAGCCCACCGCTGTCCTCTGCTCCACCACTGTCCTCATCGCCGTCCCTCACGCCCTCCCGGGCACGGCGCCGTCCTCGAGCCTAGCCACCGAGCACCACCGCTCTACTCCCTGTGCTCCCTGTAAGTCCACCGAGCTCCCTCACTTCCCCGGTGGCCGACACCCTAGGAGTTGATAGATGAATGGATGCATGGATGAATGGATGATTTTAGTGATATGTGGATGAATAGGTTTTAGTGATATGTGGATGGATGTATGATTTATGGATTTAATTAGTGATTCTAGTGATATGTGGATGAATAGGTTTTAGTAGATTTTAGTGATGGATGTATGATATGTGGATAGATGTATCATATGTGGATTTAATTAGTGATTTTAGTGAGATGTGGATGAATAGGTTTTAGTAGATTTTAGTGATGGATGATATGTGGATGGATGATTTTAGTGATGATTTATATTTAGGTTTATTTGGGATATTGGATTTGTGATCTAGGGTAATTTAAATAATTTCGTAATTTTGTGATTTTGTTAGAATTTAGACGATGCCTCAGCAAGACGAACCAATGTCGGCGACCACAAGGACATGGGCCCCTAGGACAAGAAATAAAATCCGTAAGAAACGGTACACCATAATAGAGGTGGACCACCTAGGAGTGCCGACCGCTCCTAGGAATATTTGCAAGAAGTTCAGGATGATCTACGGGGTGATAGGGAGGAAAAACTTCACAATTTTGCAAGATAACATCAAGCAGGTGCCAGAAGCAGAGAAAAACACTGCTTGGCAAAAATTCAAGGAGAGCTTCGACTATCCTGCAGCCGACGAGGACAGGCTCAAGCGGGCGGCTTTTAGGAAGATGGGAAATGCTTGGAAAAACTATAAGTCCAGGCTGCTTGGCGAGTACGTATTCATCCTGAGCATTCCGAAGCCATTTGGGGACTTCCTGTTCATCACACCAACCGTGTGGGAGCAGTTCTACGACAATAAATCAACCCCCGAATCCCAAGCCAAAAGCGAGGCTTATCGGGCACTCCAGGCTAGGAACTTGCACCTGCACAGGCTTGGCACCGGAGGATATGCCGGCAAGTTAGTGAAGTGGCAGGAGGAGGATGAAGCGGCAAAGGCATCGAACACGCTGCCGCCATTTAGCGATATCCAGCACTCACGGGCAAGGAACTGGGCAAGGGCAAGGGGTGTTAAGAACAGCGATGGGACAATTAAGTTCCCAAATGCTCAAGATCAACAAGTGTACCAAAATATAGTGTCTCATCTCAATATGTTTAATTTGTTTCTATCGTACTTTCGATTTAACCCGAACTCAAATATCCTGCAGAAGGAGTTGGTTGCCGACAGATAGTCCTCGCAAGAGGTCTACTCGCAAAGACTCGAAGATGACATCCTCACTCAAGCATTGGGCACCGACGAACACCGCAGACGGACAAGGGGTGTTGGCTCCACCGTTCCATGGAAATATGGCTTTCCACAATACGCATGGCAGTACAAGAAGCGGACTCTCACGAAGGCGGAGAAAGATGCACGCCTTGCTGACTAGATCTAGGAGTAGGTTAGAGCCGAGCTGAGCTGTGAATTCCACGAGAAGCTGGTGCAGGTGGAGGCATGGATCAGGCAACAGATCCGAGCTGAGCAACAGAACAACGAGGCCACCATCGCTCTGCACCGAGAATACGCAAGTCCCATGCAAAGGCGCAATAGTTGCACATCAAATGAGGTGGCGGAAATTCCACCACCGGTCCTTACCGCCATCGACCATGTAACGGTAAAACTCTCGGCCACAATGCATAACAGTCCTAGTAAATCCATATATTATATAATATTCTAAAAATATGGATGAATCTATTGCAGGAACCAATTAAATGCATTCTAACACTTAGGGTGATGTCGGAGTTCACGGTTCCCAGATACAAGAGTGCATGGGGCGCAACTGACGGCCGGCCAGGTGAAAGTGCAAGTTGACACGGTGAAGAACGAATGGGCCCATTTGCCATTGTAGCATCCACCGAACAACGAGATCCAAACTCTAGGAGCTGCACATGTTGCCTTCATCCAATGGCCCAAGGACCTTATTGAGATAAAGTTGATTCCGAGGTCAACCACTGCACCTAGTGCTCGTCCACTGGTAAGACCTGCTGCTACTCCTTCGGCCCCTCCAGCTCCCACTCGTGAAGAACAAGTTGACGATTTCGAGTTACGGTATGATACGAATTTTGGGACGATCATATGGAGGCTAACAGCATGGCGATCCCTAAACCCCCGCCCATGAAAAAGAGCAGGAAGGCGCATTCCTCCACTTAGCAAACAACTAGCGAAAATTAACGACGTGCTAGGAATGATGGGCAACGCTTGCAAGGAGCTTCACCGATACTACACGGAGAAAACAAACGTGAGGAGGACAAATGGGGAGAGATATATAATAGGCCATCATGACCGATAGCCATTTCTTGGGCCAGAAAAATATATTGTGATCGACTTCAAGGATCTATTCGACCTCTACAGGTTCCGAGCGGTGGACACAAGTCTCCTTCAGTGCTACTCCTTGTAAGTATTGTTGCATATGAAATTTTGTAATATAACAATCCATATAACACGCTTATAAGAGCATTTGTCTTGCGTGTAGGTATAGTTAGAAGTGGTGTCTGAAGAATGCACCACATTTTGCCTTGCTAGATCCACAAGTGGTCGCCGTCACAAATCTCCAAGGCGACCGTCAGGGAATGATAAACTATATCCATGACACCTTGTGGGCCCACCAAGACAAGGAGTACATTATGTGCGCCTATAATCAATAGTAAATGTGTACCCTAAATATATGCAATCACCCGTCACGTATAGCTCTAGTATGTAACTTTCACTATATTAATTCCATAACGCCCAGTGGATCCTTCTGGTTATAACGCCTAAGTGGACTACATGCCACTACATGAACTCCAAAATCAGTAAGGACTGTGATTGGACCCCTATTCAAGAGCGATAGATGAAGCGCGCGGCACATATGTGGAGATAGGAGGCCTGCATAAGAAAGGACAAAACCGCCTCATCCACAAAAAAGACTTCCTCGTCTGACAACAAGTCGGCGTCCAATGCGGATTTCACATGTACCACAACATGCGGATTTTGTACAATGAAAAGGTGCAAACTGAGGCCGAATTTGAGGTTTCTGATCTCAGTTGTGATATATAGTAACTACTTTGAAGTATATATATATAGAGATCGATCGACTAATGTCGAAGTATGTACATGTAGGAAAAAATATCCACGTCTCCGCCTAGGAGCTTCCAGGAGATTCGAGAGGAGATAGTCGGCTTCATCATCCGCGACATACTTCACTCCAAAGGAATGTTTAGACTACGGGCTTCAAGTTAAATGATGAACATTGTTGAACATTTTAAAATTAATGTCAAAGATATATGATTATGTAATACTTATGTACAATCCGGTCAAACTGTTTATATATATACTTACAATGCTAAACATAAATTTGTTCCAATTTACAACTCGATTTTGCAGGTTTTGATGCTTAGCACTTGAAGATGTTATTGTGAAATATGTGAATAATGGATGTGCATGTGAATGGATGTGTGAAATATGTAAATGACATATGTGATTTCTGAATGGGGTTTCATGTGAATGTTTCTGTTATTTTGCAGCGGGCATAACTAGCAAAGGCCTGAGACTAGCTAAAAATAGAATTTATTTTTTTGGGGAACACTTATCGGTGACAGGTTTTAGCTTAATCCCGATGGAGATAAAATCATCCGTGATGGACTTAAGTTAAAGCCCGATTGTGTAGTTAGTCATCCGTGATGGGTTTTAATTGTGGTCTGATTGAGATTATTTGTCATCCGTGATGGGTTTTAATTAGAGCCCGATTGAGATTATTTGTTATCCATGATAGGCTTTAGCTGAGACCTGATTGAGATTATTTATCATTCGTGACGGGCTTTAATTGTGGCCTGATTGAGATTAGATCATCGGTGATAGACCCTTATTTGACTGGTCATCTGGGTTAAACCTATCGGTGATGGGTTTTATTTTAGACCCGACAAAGATAAATGTATTCTGATGGTCGTTTACCCAATAGAGATGACTTCTCACACTAGTGATCTTTGCATCGTGGTTGGTGCCATACCCGATAAAGATAAGGGTTCCCGTCTAATTAAGATGAGATGGTGACCATTGTAGTGCACGCATCGACGCACGGGTGTCGTGCCAGCAGGCTGAGAGAGCTCTCGTGCCGTTGTAGCACCTGAGGCGCTCGGCATGCGTGCGAATTGAAGATCGATATATAGTCGACGTGCCTCTGCCTGTGCGAGCGAAACATGCTCGTGGACTCCTGGTTGGAGATTTTCAGGCGGACACATCGATCGTCAATTAATGTCCGCCGAGCGTTGGCCTCCATGTGATAGGCCGGCTGTGGTCATTGGGTCCTATTGTGGGTGAAACTGTGACCCTGGCGCATCGGCGTCGAACCCGAGACTTCCATAACATCGATCGGTAGTATCTCCTCTCTTTCTATATTTGTAGAGATAACAACCATTGGTTTAATTAGGCATGCTATGCATTCTTGCTTTCAAGTGGTATAAACTCTCGGAGAACTTTCTTAAGTAACTTTGCCAAATGTTCATACGGTTATATTGGCTTGACTCGCTTTGATTCAGTTTGAAAACACACCAGTTTCACCAAAAGCTCATAGCTTCTTTTCTTTTTTTTTCTTTTTGCATTCTTTTCACCGTGATTTTCCCAGAATCTACAACGTACGGTGCAGACAAGATAGAACATTATTTGTGCTTTCCTCTTCTATCCCTTTATGCCAAAAAGTCAATCATTTGTTGGCACATTGTTGCTTACACAAAATCTTTTTTTATCTCTTGAACAACATGCAAATGCTGCAACTTGCAGGTTCAAATTGGTTCTTAAGTGTACTCATGTAATCTTTTGACTTTTTCCACTTGGTTCTACATTTACTAAAAATGCTTAGTTTCCTTTGCTATGTTTAATCGTATTTTACAATCGATATTCTGGTAGACAAAAACTTCAAGGTACTCTAGAACGCTGACACTCTGCCAAAACAGAAATTTTTTGGGTGGCTTTTCCTTCACCAAAAAGCTCTTCCTGGAAAACCTTTTACGGCAATGACATTGGCCTTGCAATTAGATCTGCAGGCTGAGTGGGGATGCCTCGGAATCGAGTAATGAAAGAATGCCAACATATTAAGAAAGTTTAGGAAACAATATGCCAATGGAAAGGTTAAAACGGGCTGTAGGATTTGGCGATTCATGCTGACCTAAGTGTGGTGGTTTACACTGAGCATAGGGACCACAGAAGGATACACTGTAACAGGAAGAAGTACTTAGTTAGCTAGAGAATATCATGTCACCTATTTAATCGTAGAAGACTCCAATAAACGTAGATTAGCGCTCCAAAACGACTTTACAGAGTAACTTTTCGTTTGGAAGATGTAACTTTTCATCCTGTAACCGTCTCCTGTAATGAAACCCTGTAAACCATTATTTAAAAAAAGAAAAAAAAGTACGAATTACCTCCTGAACTATAACGATCGATCAAATTACACCCCTGAATGACAAAACCAGCTATTCTTCACCCCCCAACTACGCAAACAGGATAAATAACCTCCCGGTTCAGTCCACGGTTGTTTCACGTAGTCCAGTCAGCATTTTTTATAAAAAAATAGTGGACCCCACCTGTCATTTTCTCACCCTTTCTATCCCTCTTCTCTCTTTCCCAATCCTCTCTCTCTCCTCCCTCCCTCACCTCCATCACCCATCGGCAGTGGCGAGCTAAGGACGGCGGCGCGCGGGGGCAGAGCCAACTGGAGGCGCGGAGGGGGGTCAAGGACAGCGGTGGGTAGGGGTGTAGCCAATGGGGAAGTACCAACGTTCGGCAGCCACATGGCAGAGGGCCTTCGTCACGGGAGGAGAGGAGCAGCGGGCGACACGCGAGCCGAGGATGGGGAGATGGGACACGACCTTGCCTTCCATCGACACGCGGAAAGGCGGTGGGGCGGCGCGGCAGCAAGGGGACATAGGCGTCGTCCCCTCCTGCTAATGCGGCAGCCGGCGGCCGCCCGAGCGGCACCGCCGCGGTATACGATGAGGAGGTTGAAGACGACAACGAGGAGCTCGGGCGCGGCGACGGTGGAGGGTGGGACTCGGAGCGGAAGGCACGTATCGCCCGCGATCTCTGCCTCCACCATCACCAGGTCACCATCTGGTTCCAGAACTGCCGCATGAGGTGGAAGACGAAGCAGACTGAGCGCCACTTTGCCGTACTGCATTCCCGCCCTTGCCAGGTCATTGTTTTGTTCCAGAACTACCGCGCGAGGTGGAAGATGAAGCAGATCAAGTGCCACTTCACCGCCCTCCGCTCCCGCCACGACGCCCTCCGCCTCGAGTGTTACTCCCTCCGCCGCGACAAGGATGCACTCGTTGATGCAACAGGCAGAGTCGCGGTGGCGGCGGAGGCCAACCCAAGCTCGCCTTCCATCGACACGTGGGGGGTGGCAGAGTAGTGCAACACTAGGGGCACGGTCGTCTCCCCCTCCTGCTAATGCGGTGGCCGGCAGTGAGAGAGAGGATAGGGAGAGAGGTAGAGAGGAGAGAGCTAGACAAGTAGGCCCCCACCGATTTTTTTAAAAAATACTAACTGAACTGCCACGTAGGACTAAAACCACCGCGGATTGAGCCAGAGGTTATTTGTCCGGTTTGATAGTTGGAGGTGAAGAATATCTGGTTTTGTGGTTCAAGGGTGTAATTCGGTCGACCACGATAGTTAGGGGGTATTTATACTTTTTTTTCAAAAAAAATTGTACTCTCTCCAGTTCCAACGTTTTAGATAAGACTGAGGTTAAGCTTTTATAACTTTAACTATCAACGACTTTGAAAATGTTTAGTTTAAATGCACTAGCTGTTTATCTTATAAAGCACTATAATAAAAGTAAAAAATATATTTATTTATTGGATATATTCTAATAGAAAAATAATATAGTCAAAAGATATATTTTAAAAATCATATCATTGTCCAACACATCCAAATATTATGGAACCAGAGGAGTACAACTTTTCTCCCACCCTAAAATAAGACGGCTCAACTATAGAAAAAGGTATTGGTTGCAGCAGAGATGGCCAGTGATGAGTGCCTCAGTTATTTGGAATGTCAATACACCAAGTATTATATAAATTAAATCATCTCCCTAGGATTCCTAAGAGAATCAGTACGTACGCATGCATATTTGTTCTGTTTTCCTTTTCCAGATGTCCTGTTACGTGTCTATAAAATGCATGCTATAACGGTATAACGGTATAGTTCCGTGGATTATTTTTAAATTACGAACAAATTTAAAGATGGCTACACATACTAAATTTTTCTTATTAAATTTGTGCTAACAATTATCTCAACCATCTGATTTAGGGAGATAAAAGCTATAAAAAATATAGATATACTCATATCATGATATGTCAGTTTTCGTAAAAATTTATAGTAAGAAAAAGTTTGTAAAAATTTAGTAAGAAAATGTTAGTACGTAGAGAATTTTCTAAAAAGAAATATGATGAGCAAAATTCGGCCTTAGCCCACGGCTTGATCCTCGTATGCGTACATGGAGCAACACTTCATTATAAGTTGTCCTTCGCTATTTCTTGAAATGACATCAATAACCGTAGTTGCAGCTATGCTACACAAGGCCTTGCTTGAAAGTGAACCAAAAGAAATTAATTATGATAAATCGAATCTTGGTCCTTGAATGTAATTAATCAGACTTTGCTTTATTTTCAAGGCAACCCTTCTTGCATGCATATGAAAATTACTAGACGGGTTCGCGCAGAGTGACACTGCGCGGATGGAAATATGAATGTGTGATTATACTATTTTATTATTTTTATAGTATTGATGTATTGCATATGTAATAGATGTTACTTTGTAGACTTGAGACGTGAGACTTTACCGAAATTTTTATCTTCAATTCTTCAAATATGGATGTGTATATCTTTAAACAAAAAATCTATACGTACTAACTTTTTCTTACTAAATTCTTACAAACAATGACATATCATGGTATGAGTGCATCTAGATTTGTATAATTTTTATTTTTCTAAATCAAATGGTTGAGATGATTGTTAGTACAAATTTAGTAAGAAATATTTAGTATGTGTAGCAGTGCTCTTTCTTTTTTAATGGGCTCCACAACCTATTTTTCAACTTACCTTGCAGAGTGAAAATTCTTTGAAGTTGAGTCAAAAGTAAATAAACATGAATTGCACTTTGGACCACCTTCTATTTCACTTTTGACCACCCTGTTGATAACCAAATTTTGCACTAGGATCAAGTTAGAGCAAGTTTGAAATCAAATTTGGAAAATAGCAGAGCTTTCTCGTGAAGGCCGATCTGGCTGCCGTTTTGTGGTCATTCAGACTAAATAATACACTATGGTCAGACCGTAGGTGCTCGGATGATCAAACCCTTCAGCATAGTACTCGAGTCTAATTTATATATTTGTCACGTTTCCTTAATTTCGCCAGTATTTCTCGAGTCTAGTTGATTTACAAGTCTAATTGGATGTGAGAAGACCTTGGGAAGTAAGTCCACCTCTTGGATAAATATAAGGAGGCCAAGACCGATTGAAACAACAACCAATCAGTCATCAAAATCAATTATTACTCAAACCCTGTATATTCTACATCACTCTTCTTCTTGCTACCTATCCCAAAGTCTATTCTCTTCCAATCCCCCAATTACTCATCGTCTCTCGTCTCTACAGTGTTAGAGAACGTCCTAACTGACCTACTGAGTCTATGATAAACCGGTGTGCGTTCACCCTGATGGGGTCCCTCCCAGGTGTTCGTTCGACAACATCTACCACTCCCTGTGGCTGCTCGTCTCTGGGTGCTGCTACGGGTTAAACATAACATGCTCATGGTGTGACGACACGATTTTACATTAACACACCCTTTGTTGAATCTTTTTCACTTTGGACTAAATATTTTTTTCAATTTTTTTACTTTGGACCACCCAAACTCTCTCCATGAGCACATCAACACCCTCAACCACATCGGTACCCTCCTGCCGATGATCTCCCGTATTTATGTGCAATTTACATTTTGTTGGAGGAAAGGTTGGATGTGACTACAAACAAGCGTTAGGGTGGTCCAAAACATAAAAAAAGTAAAAACTACATTGTCCAAAATAAAAGATATTGATAAATAGTGATCCAATATAAAACGTCAGTAACAAAAGCTGATTTAAAGTGCATTTCACTTATAAATAAATGAAAAAATTGTGGGCTTTTACTTCCTAGGCCCAATGAATTAGAAGCCAGGAGCCCAGGACTACACCTAAGAGTATCTGGTCCTAGGGTAGGCCCGAGCATGCGCACATGTTCGTTAATTTACTACGGAGTACTACAGCAGAAACTGATAGAAGTTTTTGTTTTTATATGGCTAATATTATCTGATCTGCAAAGCAAAAACCAAATTTTAAATGGTTTGGCCTAATAAGGTAAAGCAAATACCAAATTTTAAATTTTCGAACTTGATTTTGAAGTTGATTTTAAGATATTTTTAACGTAATTTCTTTATAGCATATACGAATAAAGATATAAAAGTTTTATCTATAAAATAATTTTTACTCGTCAATAAGTCGTTAAAACGACTTATTAGAGAATATATGGACAACCGATAAGACTCAAAATCAGCCGCAAGTCTCATGGGTATTATCCGTTTGTCATTGCTTTAAAAAACTAGTCACGTGCCTCTGTGTTGCAGGGGGAAAATAACTTTTTAAGAAATTTCATGATTTGTCGTTGAGAAACACTCGATTCTATAATACCTTGCCAAAAGCGAGTAATATATGATTCTACCGTTTTCTTTCTTTTTGCGTTGTTATCAGTTGAACTCCACTAGCCTCTTAAAAGGATCATGTTCCTCATAAAATGTGGTCTGTACTAAGCAAGCCAAGACCTATAGTGCACTGAAATAGCTACAGATTAGCACAAATCAGCTCTTTGTAATTTAGCTCCCTCAATATTTTCCAATGTCTTGTAGGGAAATTTCCAATGTCTTGTATGGAAACAAAATAAACACGATACTTATGTATATACATATATAAATTACAGTATCATATTCCAAATGGTCAGTTGGCTGTGAAGTAGCACAAGGAACAAGAATGGTAACTTAGAGATCCATCATCCCTAAACAATACGTACATTGCCTGCAGAGAGTTCAGAAGTGAGTCCAGGAGGGAAAAATATTTCCCGCATCAACTAATTAGTTCTCCCAGCAAAGAAATTCAACATATGGATTTACCTTGGACTAATTTCGAAACTTAGATACAAAAATGAATAGAAGGGCCAGCCATTGCTGATTTGCAGGGGATAAAGATGGAGTGAAGAGCATGGTATTTTCACCAGAGTTAGGGGATAGTGATTACTCTGTACCTAGCTAAGATGATTGCGAAAAGATTTAACATATTGATGAGCCCATGTAAGTGATTTTTTATTACCTGTAATCACCAAAATAAAGGTTACTCAAACTGCAAAAACAAAATTAGCTATTTTATGAATAAAAGAAATCCACAGCAAGTAAATTTCATATCCAATCCAAATAGTATGAATTATCACAAATATGATGTAGCTATCTTGATTCTTGACTCTCCATATTGATCTCTGAAGAGAATGAATTTTACCTTATCAAATTTAAATTCCATATTGATATCAGATTGCCCAGTACACTAAAGTGGTCAACAAGCAGCAGTCCCAAATGCAATGTTAATTGAAGGTCGGGTCATATTATCCTTGTAAAGGCTTTTGAAATTTCATGGCAAAAAAAAACACCATTGAAATTGTCACTATGTGAAAAAACGTATAGCGACAGATGGTACAAGTTCAGTAAAGTGAAAGGGAAAAATGCAGACAGAACATCATCTGACTAATAATGCCAAAAGGAGTCCCATCCCCCGTCCAGTTCTACAGAATGCCGACTATCAATAACCATTTCATAACTGCCAACCGATTGCTATGTTCCAAAAAATATAGTCAGTTCTATTCGCTATGTGCATAATATAGGAGTGAATTATGGCAGATGACAATTAGAAAATAGAGTTTACCATGCAAGGTTGATACCTATCTGGTTCTCATTTAATTCAAAACCAAGGGAAACAGATGATCATACCTTGTGTTATAATTTTATTGAGAAGTTAGAAAAGCATCTGAACCCTGTACATGTATCAAGAGTTTAGATTAACTAAAGACAATTTCCAGGATTATACATGACCACTAAGGTTCATTCTTTTAGACGTGTGGAAGACAACTTCACATCCTGCCAAATGAGCAGGAATCATCTGCCTGAAAGGCTGAAACAGACATCACAGGAGGCATCACAAATGGTGTTTATGAAGCTGTATAGTTGATTAATTATCAGTTCAGAAGTCAGTACAATTATTAGTTCATAAAGCGACCATACTAAAACAATCTTGCCGCTATAATTTGGATACAATCTTCACAGTTGGTTGGAGAAAATAATGATTTAAACAGGTTATAAAGCAGTCAGCTTCAGACATTACTTCCAGGTATCCTTAAAAAAAATTACTATTCGTATGCAATACAAGAATATCTATATGTGCGTAAAACTACATGCATAGTTTCATGTCTAAATTCAGCCAAATTAAATGGAGCCGAAAATCACCTTTCAGGCTTTCGCAGTGTTGAAGAAATGTCCCGCATGTGAGCATCATGGACAACAATAAATGCCTGCATAAACAAACTATTGATCAGTAAGGTGATTTCAATTTTTTGTCATTAACGTGACAAACTGAAGAGATGCTTCAATTAGTATATTTCTGTAGGACACATGAATGTGAAGCACGTGGAGAAAAAAAATAATTGTTTTTATCCGCAAACATTTCGATCAAATTCAACGGAAGTCTAGCATTTGATGTATTTTATGCAAAGGCAGATTAAAAATATAGTATTTTAGAGAAAATACCTTATAATTCTTAACTTAATCAAGACAGAAGAGAAAAGATCTACACATTTTTGTACGACAGGATAAAAAATTGCATATGGAGAAAGAACCAATTTGATATGGACAAAGAACCGGTGAGGGAGGAGAGAGGGAGAAGGCCACGACGTCCCTGGAGTCCGCCGCATGGAAGAGCTGCGGCCGCGGCGGTGAGATGATGTGAGGCTGAAAGCACAAACATTACCAGTTTTATGAGCAGATACTTTAAGGCAACCAAGTCAACAAATGTACGAAAGTCAACAAATGTACGATGTATTGAAAACTGGCGCTGTGTTAAACACGATATGAGAACCATATATACATCCACCATGAAAAATTAGCGTAATAGCACTGTAAACGTACATTGCACCATCACAACAATTAATGAATAATTTTAAACATCAAAATCAACTTCAAAACTAAGTTTTAAAATTCAAATTTGGGCCACGACAGATTCTATATAGTGCAAATGATAGGGGCCTTAATTTCTGGATATGAATAGATAGCAAATTTATGACATGAAAAGTAATCAATGAATCAGCTTCTCTAACGACAGGGTCCAGAAAATAAGGAAATAATACCAAGCGGAGTGCGGTCCTAGGTGGTAACAATCTATAGTATGAGATGCAGGTGACAGGACCTGTCAGTTCTATCATCAGTTAGAAAATTATATGAGAATATACATGTCGGTTCTACAGTAAGAGAAAAAATATCCAGAATAATCCTGATTAACCAAGATACTATTGTCCTTTGGAGATGTTTAGACACGTGCAGGCAGTTATGCGTTGGTCATAGATATGAATACTTTAGTTATCATTATCTAAATAAATGAATTCTTCAATGGTACTACCACATAACATAACACTAACACAGAATGTATTACCAAAATGTTGTTTTTGGTTGTTTTCTTTTGGTTGAATCTCGTATGATCAAATCATGGTACTGATGATGGATTAAAAAAGGAAGGAGGGGTGGGGGAGGAGGATTTATTGTACCTTTCGGTTAATCAGATCGAGGCGGGGTGACATTGTTCTGGCAAAGCTGAGCAGATCAGCAAGGCGAGCGACGAGGTGTGTCGTGCCGATGCTATTCTGGCGGCGGCGTGAAGGAGGCGGATGAGGCAGATATTGGGGCCGCGTGGAGGATATCAGCTTGGTGGGTGACAAACACCCAGGTGACTCCGGGCAATGGTGGTCTGGCGGCGCAACTGGGGAGAGTGAGCTAAGAGCAACAAGCGTCGTCTCCCGGTGATGCGGAGGAGATCGGCAAAGCAGCCAACGGCGGGTGTCGGTATCCCGGTAGAGCAGTCGTGGTTGTTCCGGCGGCGCGGAGTAGATCGACGAAGGACGTGGGGGCGCAGCTAGCGGCGGTGAAGGAACCATCGCCAGGGGAGGAGTGATGCAGGAGGATTGGGGTAATGGGGTGGATGCGAGAGGAGTATGGGGGTAGGGGTGCGGGCGGAGGGGGGTAGGAATCAATCTGGCTGTTGGATCTCGCGATCGTACAGTTTGTATTCGGTGTGTCTAATAGAGTTGGCTTCACCATCACCATACAGTTTTTTAAGTAGTATAGAAGTTTAAAATAGATTTTGTTAAGAAATATCAAACATAAAGAGATTCGATCAAAGTAGTTCTATTATACAATGAAACTTTAAGTCTAGAAGAACGGTAAGTACTACGTAATTAGTTTTTGGGCATTTTCTTCAATGGGCGAATGTGTTATGTGTATACAAGGCTCGGGAGTGTTCACCCGTTAAAAAACTGGTGAAGCTTCACTATGTGGTTTTTTTAACGATCAGCACCAGACAGCGCGATGATTCATTGCATATAGTAGGAAAAATTACAAGACTATTACCCTGAAAGACAATAGTTAGGAAAGAAAAAATACCACCACCACACACCGATGGTGCCTACACAAAGCCAAGGTTAGCACTATACCAGCCGCTGCTAAGCGTGACCGGTGCCGCTTGACCAACAAGAAAACTACAGCCGAGACTGCCCAAACCCAAACCCTAATAGCCACTCACAATCACTGAACTCAACTATATCCACGATTTTGGGATTGAGGGGGAGAGGGGAAGAGAGAATATGGAACCAATCTCCCCCTTAAGGCCCGCCAACATGGTCAACTTGCAAAAGCTAGAGCGCCGTCGCAAGAGGACGAATCTAGAGCGAGCTTGCACCAATAGTTTGAGAGAAGATTTGGCAAGGGGGCTTCCAACACGACGTCTCAAGGGAGAAGAGCGATGATAAGCACCATCGCCACTATCCGTTGAGGTCTCAGGGGAACCAACACAGTGTTTTCCCCTGGAAGCCCCACCTGAGGGAGGAGACGACTCGACAACACCCCCAAGAGTGAAGATGTCGCCCGAAGCATCGTTGTTGCCAGCCCCGTCAAGCCCATGCTAGGTTTTCACCCATCATCCGACCCCTATCAATCCACAGCTAATGCTCCAATGCTCCACCACCTGCTAACCTTCATCAGCACATGGACACCGGTGTCCCGACACACCCCGCCGGCAAGCCTCCCACTGTCACCGGCTAGCCTCCGCGTCCATGCCGGCCACGCGTCGACAGTGGCCACAACTCCACGCAGGCCTCCATGCATCGCAACGGCCTCCCAGCACCGCCGGCCGCGTCTTTACTCACCGCGCCGACCTCCTTGCCTCCACGCGCCACGTTGACCTCCTGTCGTCGTTGTCCGCACCTCACGTGGTGCTGCCGTCCGCGTCTTCACTCACCGCATTGGCTTCCGCACCGCCGACCGCACCTCCCCATACCACGCCGGTCTCCTTGCTATCGCCCGCGCCGCCCTCCCACCATCGCCGATTGTCCGTGTTGCCGTCTTCCCCACACCATCGTGGCCTCTCCGCTTGGGCCTCTCCGGCAGGCCGCACCATGCCTGCCTTGCTACTGCCCAAGCCACCTCGCGCGCCAGCCCTACTGCCTCCACGTTGAACTGGTCGTCCGTCGTTGCCTCCTCTCCGAGCCGCGCCAACCATCCATTGCCAAATGGCCAGATCCGGCCAAGGGAGGGCTGGATCCGATCCAGGTGAGGAGGTGCCAGATCTGCTGCCCTCTTGCCGAAGCTGCTCGCCGCCGCCTCGAGCCGCCAAGGTTGCCGTCGTCGTGCGCAGCCCCGCTCTTCCCGTGCCAAGAGAGGGTTCCGCAGACGATTTGGCCTCGCCGCCGGCGGCGAGCTTCGGTGGTGGCGAGGTAGAGGAGGGTTGGGGAGGGGGTGCGGGCAGCTTGGGTTACACCCCCGAGCCGCCCGCATGTGGGTGACCCGGGGAAAGGTTCCCTTTTTCACTCTGTGGTTTTGGTTCACCGTGCGCGTTAGTAATACCAGAAATGCGCAATACCAGAAATGCACTCGTATGATACTCTTCAAAATAGGGTAGAGTTTCCGATGGCTGTAACTTATTCTAAAATCAAAAAATTCTTTAAACAATCTTGCTTTTTTCTAGGTTTTAAGAAAATAATTGTAGCATCTAGAAAATTAACTAGAAATTGGAAGTTGGTTTTTCGTTCTTTTTGTCAGAATCTAGTAAACCTTCGACATATACTTGTGCGTGGAATAACAGTAGTAATAGAGTACGCTATAATGCATGCCGTAACTAACCAAGCTGATGTTAACCTCTTTGCTAATGAAATACAGGCACAAGAACTCAAGAACCTGATTGGTTAGCATTCTCATTGCAATCATCAAATCTTTTGTCTTGTATCCCTGCTGTGAGAACACGGGTCGAATGAGAGACGGAGTTCACCGATTACACATGTTGATGCGGTGGTGACGTTGTAGGTGCATAACATTATCCATCAAAATCAAATTTCAGTTACACAAATATTATACTCTCTTTGTTTTTTTATATATTTGAACTAACCAACGCCTTATATTTAGGAATGGTGGTAGTACATAAATAAATGAGTTTTCAAGTAGGATTTTAGTGAGGCTAAGAATATATTGCTGATCCCTATCTCTATAAATAAGTGTTAGAGCATGTACAATAATACTATGGTCCTGTTTAGATTCACCGCCAAATTTTTTGTTCCGTCACATCGAACGTTTGAACACATGCATAGAGCATTAAATGTGGATGAAAAAAAACCAATTGCACAGTTTGCATGTAAATCACGAGACGAATCTTTTGAGCCTAATTTCATCATGATCTGACAATGTGGTGCTACAGTAAACATTTGCTAATGACGGATTAATTAGGTTTAATAAATTCGTCTCGCAGTTTACAAGCGGATTCTGTAATTTGTTTTGGTATTAGTCTACATTTAATACTTCAAATGTGTCTCCGTATGTTTGATTTAACCCGCTAAATTTTTTTACCCCTGAATAAGCATCCCCTATCTCAGCAAGTTATATACATGTCATGTCAGATTTTTTTTATGGGTTCGAAGAGAGAAGAGGAAAGAGAATCAGAGTGGGCGACTAAATTAGCGTGCAGGGTGGACCCCACCTGCGTTCTCCCCCAATCAATACGTAAAAGGAGAGGGTGGGCCCAATATGGTAAATAAAATAAAGTTCATCTCTAGTATATGGCTGTGGATTAGAGCTAATCTACTGTACAAACTATCTCCTAAATAATCTATAGATGATATGGATAGAATTGGAGACAGCAATTGGTTTTCTTATTAAACTTGCTCTTAGGGAGACACTCTCGTAGTGTGTGTGTGGCATGTGTATAGTGGTATGTCACTGCTACAGAAAATAACACCAGTGTTAGTTCGTAACTTGGCATCAGTATTTGAAATGAATCCATCACCAAACTCACACTGATAATACAGATCTAAATTCAAAATTTAGTCTACCAACCACTAGTACATATTTTCTAAAGTCAAATATAATTGTTGTCATAGCGAGGATTCAAACCCAAGGCCTCTCCTCACATGCATTTATGTTTACCAACTCACCTACACAAAAATCTTATTAGCAAATGGATATTTTTCCTTTTGAGTCTTCCTAACCGAGATATGAATAATAGATTTGAGCATTTAAAATATTCAAATGAAAAAGTTATCGGCTATAAATCATAATCTCGTCGAGAACTAAAATTTTTATATAAACATTATCGTAATCCTAGATCATATGAAAAAAGTTAAGCTCATATATCTGAAACCGACACTAATATGATCAGGGGCATCAGAGACCGGTACTGATGTGAGTATCAGTGTCGCGTATTCTAATGGTCCAGAACTGGTGACTTTTCCCTCCAATAAGCTAGCCCAACCCGCTCCAATAGGCATAAACCGGCACGGATTGGTTAATTATTTGTGTCGAGTATTATTATAAACCGGCATTGATTGTATACCAAACAATCAGTGATGGTTGCTAATACATCCTGACACTGATATCTTATCATCAATGCTGGGTCTTGCCTCTTTGTAGCGCGAGATTGTTTTGTAAGGTGGGAAACCATCATTAATGTCAGGTTTCATTGAACTGTCACTGATGATGGTGACACTTATTGATGTGCGCAAGGGTGTCCCGATCTTTCGATGAGAGAATAAGTCGATTGGCTGGAGCGACATTGACGATTCAACTACAACTGTCTAGGATGTTGCACCTTAGCAATCGTTACACCAACTCCAGAGGCAGTCATGAATCTTAACGGATGCACGGTCAGCCCAACCACGAGGGTATTTGTTCCTGCGAGCAATCGAGAACTGGCAAGAATAAGATGAACAAGCAACTCAATTTGCGGGTTAAAGATGTAAGATTGAATCAACAAAAGTATCAAAGGTGGGGTTCTGTAACGAGCAAACCGGCGATCTGACCGATCACGGGATTACACGGTAAAGTAGCGAAGCTAAACTTTGATTAAACAAAACACAAGTTGATCTATGGTGACTAAGGTAAATAAATATGTGGGAGGACGAGTTGGGGTTGTCTTCTAATCCTAAGACGTGTCCCTAATGGATTCAACTTGATACACAGCCCATTGGGCCCAAATAAGGTGACGCAGCATCGTGGACAGAAAAAGTTCTCAGTAGTAAAATGACGATTACGACCTCTCCAGAAAAGATATGGACATGAGGTTGGATCCATCTAAAAATATACTTAATAAGCTCTCCATGAAGTACTTGCACGCTCAAAACGGAGTTTGCATGAAGTCGTGCTGGTCGTCACAAGTTGATGCTGTTCTGCAGTCCGAATCTAACCCGCACAAATTCTCTTTCCTTTTTATCCTCTCCATCATTCCTAAGTAAAATAAGAGTGCACGCGTCTCCAAAGAATAAATAGGATAAATATGAACTCAAGAAAGAACTCACCTAATAATTTCGTTGACGTGCACGAGCGCGGGTAATAGGACTATGAAATTGCACTTGTGTAAGTGTGGATGTATGGGTGGTATTGATATCCTCATCACTTATGTGCTTTTCTATACTAGTGTGTGCTTTCTCGTGTAATACAAAAGAAAATCTACAGCATATATATGAGTTGTTTGGTTGATTTTATCATATGCCACTCAGTATAGATGGACTTCGTGATTTGCGTCTTGATTGATTTTAATTAATTAATTGTCATCTGATAATTGAGTGCTTCTAATAAAAAAGCGAATTTATTTACTATTTTCATTGCAGCTTCCTGCTAATCACTACTCCCACCTTAATATCCTCATGCCAATTTTAACCTTCCTTGATATGTGGGAGGGGTCAAAATTTGCACGAATTACGGTGATATTAGTGACCGGAGGGAAATTACTAAGAAAATGGCTACATTTGGTGTTTTATTAAGAAAGGCAAAGAATTAATTGACATATATTCAGTCCTCTCTATTAATTACGAATAATTATTTTTTTTGATTTTTATAAAAAACAACATGTAAGAAGTTAGCTAGAGAAAGAAATTGCAACATATGTCCGGCAAGCTGGAGTAGTTTATTTTAGAGTGAAGTCCATGGGTCATCTTTAAACTTGTACGGGTGTATTATCTATATCTCTAAACTATGAAAATCAATTTTTAGATGCTCGAATTTGTGATGTGTGTGTTATATAGGTCCAAACGGATTCTAACCCACTCCGTAAGCTGACATGGCATACCACAGTGATACCTACGTGTCAGTGTGATAAACATATCATCCAGATAGAAAAAATAAAATTTAAAAAGAGAGAAGAGAGATGAGAAAAAGATGTTTTTAATTATGAAAAAATAAGTTATAAATAAGAGGAGAATAAATATGTTCTTAATATTGCCTGTATGTGATTGGCATGTGAGTTTCACTTGCCTAGGTGTAACCATGGTATGCCACGTTTATGTGGGTTGGAGCTCGTTTGGATCTAAATGATACCCAATGCAAGTTCAGAGATCAAAAATATATTTTAAGTGTTCAGAGACTTAGATAACACACCTGTGCAAGTTTAAGAACCACCTGTACACTTTACTCTTTATTATAGATTGAGATATGATTGTGACATAATATACAAATATGTATATTTCGCATGAAGCGCCCGGACGTTAATCCAAGCAGAAAATGAAAGACGATAGAATATACATGCATAGAACACACATATGGACGTACATAATTAAATTAATCCTAATATATACTAGTCATCCAGCTATAAAAGGGTATCAGCAGGAAACCAAAGTGAATTAATTTCACATAACCATAGTACTTAGTGATCACACATATAAACTGTATACACAAACAATGTCAGGAGGAGGCAGCAGATGCAGTTTGCTGCCAACTAGCGCAACCAGCGTCCTGCAGGCTCTGGCAACAATTATTCTCGCCGTCGCAGCAGCAGCAGCACGGCCGGCTCCGATCGCCGGGACGTCGTCGACGTCGCGTGTGGCGGCGGCCAATGGCACGTGCCAGTCGAGGGTGGCGCCGTTTGGCTACGCGTGCGAAGAGCACACGGTAGTTCATCGATCGTGTATATATATATATACGTGTGATCGACTGATCATCGAAATCCAAGGACTCGATCGATCTCGTGATGAGAAAATTGAGAATGATGGGGTTGTAGTTAATTAATTGATTGATTTGGGGGAATTTAATTTGGTTCAGGTGACGACGTTGGATGGGTACATCCTGGGCCTGCAGAGGATCCCGAGCGGCCGTGGTGAGACGGCGGCCGGCGGCGGAGGAAGCAATAAGGTCCCGGTGCTGCTGCAGCACGGCCTCATGATGGTACGTGTTGTTGGAACCAGTTTCTTATGGGGGCGGTGTTCTTTTATTTTAATAAAGATAATGTTAGATCATGTACAACATGAAAGTCGTTAGACTTATTTAATATTTCAAAACAACTTATATATACATATTATTTACATGAAACGTACCATTAGAAAAAACGTGCTAACGAAGAAAAGAGCGGGACCTGAGTCCTCTAATATTATGTCAGAGAAAGCTCATCCCGTTTGTGGTTAGTCTCAAGTATCATAAAATTAATCATTAGTAAAATATTGTGTAGGTTATCTTGATTTTAGTTTTGCTAAAAATGTAGCATCGCATTTTTCACTTCATTTTTTTCGCTATGCATGTTTAACTATGTTTATATCTATCCTATCACCTCTTTCAACGATATCTTATATAAGGTATCAGAAAAATTACAATGTAATTAAATATTAAAATTTACAATGTTTATTACATTGTACTACCTCCATTTTATTTATGTATAATATCGTTTGACTTTTCCATATAATGTTTAACCATTCATTTTAAAATGATTAATGTAAATGTATAGAAATAAAGTTTCTTTTGATTATAAAATAAATCACAATAAAATAAATAATATTTATATAAATTTCTGAAATAAAAAATACTCAAAGATCGCGTAAAAAAACTTCATATATTAAAAAAGCCAAAGGGAATAAGTATTAAATTTTATAATTGTAGGTAATTTATACTGTAATAGACGATTTTACTATTTTTTTAAAGAAAATATAAACTAGTCCCCTTGATTTCACGACAAAAAAATATTCAGTTGATGGGATAGATAATTAACAATTAAATATCGTGTGTAAAGCCTAGTTAGCCCCAAAGTTAATTGTTTGCGTTGCAGGACGGGGTGACATGGCTGATGAACTCACCCGACGAGTCGCTAGGATACATTCTAGCTGACAATGGGTACGATGTCTGGATTGCTAATAGCCGTGGCACAGTCTACAGCCGCCGCCACACCTCGCTCGCCTCAAGCGACGCGGTACATTTCTTCTAAATTACTCCGTAAATTATATTGGATAGCTATAAAATCATTCCAATGCATCATGTTCGTAAATAGCTATGTTTAGAAGTTACCATTCATGGGCACCTTCTATCATAATTCTTCTCACGACGCTATACTCTCTGTCTATTTATCATGCTCCCTCTGTATAATTAATATTTGTCGTTTGCTGTTAAGAACTTAAGATAGTACATTTGCTCCAAAGAGTCATTTTTTAATGACTGGAGGTAATATCCTGTCAAATTTGTGGTCCACATTTGAATTCTATGGACACTTGCTGTCGCAAGGATTCAGTGCACTTGACAGTATGACTTAATTTGTTTGGAAATAGAATTGTTATTGTTGGCGTTCCTTTTTTATCCATACCGACTCACCTAAAGATTTACGATATTAACGGAATCTCCAACCATCTCGATCTAGAAAACTCTAATCCAATATGGGTTTAAGAGATTAAATTGGCTAGCAGAGCAATTTAATATCAAAACAAGCCTCTGGACCCGTTTAGATCAATATAGAAATAACCACCCGTCTCGTCGATGAATCTAAAGATTTACGGGATAAACCTACAAAGTATATCACACTCTCGCAGTGAAGACGAACAATTTACGATACAAATCGATAAAAATGGATGTCCTAATGCTAGGTAGAAGATAAAAGTAGAAAGTATATGACTGTAAACTAAAGATAAAATAATGATTTGATAGGAGTTGTGATTGGGGGTTTGAATTGAATTGGTCGTAGCTTTATAAAAAGGTTAGTATTGCCCCCATAGGGACTTCAACATGTCTTATTAGGTTCAAAGATTAGTTAGAACTCAAGAAACCTCAGGGTCCAAGCAAGAAAATCGGAGAACCAATTAAATGAACTCAAAGTCGGACTAAGTTAGTCTGATCGGTCACATGCCACCAATCAGATGGGCATACATCGTCGGTCTGACCAGCTCTATGATGGTGATCAAATCGGCCTCATATGGTAGATCGGGTCGGTTTCAAATCTGACTGTGTTTGTTCTGGAATTATTGGATTCCCCGTGAAAAAACTCGATCTGTTCATGTATAAAATTTTACTAGCAGATTTTGTTTTTCTCTCGTCTCTTCTCTACTCCATCTTATCGTCTAAACCTAAGTTGCATCTCGAGACTAACGCTTAGTTTCTTATTATACTTACATACTCTTGGTTATGCTACTAAAATTGGAGATTTTACAAATTTATTGGCATGTGAAACCTAGGCATACTGGAACTGGTCGTGGGACGAGCTGGCCAGCAAGGATTTATCGGCAGTAGTGCAGTACGTGTACAGCCAAGCCGGCCAGCAGAAGATGCACTATGTAGGCCACTCCTTGGTAAGTAAAATGGCTTCTTGGAAAAAAAATGCATTCCAGTTTCAGTATCAAAAGGGTAAACATTCCAGCAGCCTGCAGCCAAACAGTCATCTCTTAAAACTAGTTTTAAATTAACCCTATTTTTTCAGCTTATTCATCAGATTGTTTAAACGGGTTATGTAATTCACGTTCAGAAAAATATATTCTCTTCAATGTACTCCTACGGAATTGTTTAGACCACTTATTTTTAAACTATATATCAAGTTTACTTTTCAAAAATATAAAATTTATTACTATAATTGAGTAAATAATCCGCACAATAACCTAAATCAACGACCAATTTTAGGCAAAAAGATAACTCGATCCTTGCCCTTGGTTGATCTTCTGAACTGAGGTTGCAGGGCACGTTGATCGCGTTGGCTGCCCTGAGCGATCAGCAGCAGCAGGTCGGGATGCTGCGGTCGGCCGGCCTTCTCAGCCCGATCGCCTTCCTCAACAAGATGTCGTCGCCGCTGGCGCGCGCGGCGGCCGACGTCTTCTTGGCCGAGGTAAGTTCGCCGGAGCTGACGCCGCGGCCTCCGCCGCAGACAACGACGACGAACGGCGTGGCCATTAAACGAGATTGCTGATTGATTCTATGTGTTCTCTGCTTCTGCAGGCACTCTACTGGCTGGGGCTCAGTGAGTTCGATCCTACAGGGTAAAAGCTCAAATTCTTCCCAGCGCTTTTGAGGAAAATGTGTTTCAAAAAATTCAAGGAGGTGAAAGGAATTTTCAGATAAAGTTGGAAGTTTAACGAGATTTTTTTTGCTAAATTTGAACTGATATACGCTTCATTCAAGCAAATGCAATTCTGTTTTGCTAGAGGCACTTGTAGGGTCCAACGGTAGATCTAAAATTTCAGAAATTTTGAACAAAAATTTCAACTACTGTTTCTCATTTCAAATTGCTTTAATTTAGTAGTTTGAAGCCTTCAATTTCTCCAATCTTCAGACCAAAATATTTTCAGCATTCCTATTTTGATCGATATTTACGAGGTTTTGTGAATCTGAAGGCAGTATTACTGTTCATTCATGTCATGGTGACAACTTCTATTTCTATGCAGAGAATATGTTCACAGCTTGGTCACTGACATTTGCAAGCAACCAGGCATCGATTGCTACAATCTGATGTCAGCATTCACAGGTAATTAATAGTAGCTTAGATGCATAAGTTGTCACGACCCAATATAATTGTTTTTTTTTCCAATTCATTCTATTCATGAGCTGCATTTTGACGATTGGAGCAGGTGACAACTGCTGCCTCGACAACTCCTCTGTCCAGGTCTTCCTTGCCCATGAGCCTCAAGCTACAGCCACCAAGAACATGATTCACTTGGCTCAGAGTGAGTATGAGAACTGTCAACTACTTCGTACAAATGATTTTTAAAGAATTCCACCACCTGAAGGAAAAACCTCCCATATTTTTAAATTTCAACTATAAGTTATTTGTAGTATTTGAGAAGGTAACACGACATACCACACTTTTTAATCAATATATAGAGAATTTTTGCAGACTTTGGGAGGGTGTTAGGAGATACTTAATCTTCACCCTGTAATTTGACGAAGGTAACAAGAGGTATAATAAATCAACATCAAAATTGTATTGTGGTACTGCCCGATACCTCTTGAAGAACCATAAAATTGATAACTAGCTATATGTCAATACCTTTGCACTACTGGAAGTAAAAAATAATCTAAAATGTTGATCATAATTGACCAAAACATTCAGATTTATTTATACTACCACCCTTATTAGCGGTAGTAGAAATGTGGAGTGATACTATTATCAAAAAAAAGTGCAGAGGGGGTATAATTGTCATTTAGCAATGATTAAACATTTTTATTTTTATTTTTATTAGTTTTTTCGATGAAATATGCGCGATGCCAGTAAAATGGATAACCACATATCGATCTAGCCGGGAAATAACATAAATAACAAAGTTGCCCCTAATCACTATATTAGTAAACTACTGTTTTACCCTCATTTCTATTGGTAGTATAATACTTATACTACCAGTAGAGAGCACTGAAGCATCGCTCAGAAAACTTATGATTATACTTTTATGTCAAGTGTCCACATTTTCTTTTCTAAAATCAAATACCTACAATCCAGAAGAGATTCACAATAATTTTAGGATCCTTGGGAAGGTAATTATTTATTGTAGGTATTGAGAGTTCTCAAATTTTAAGCTAGAACAGACATACATATCTTGATGTTTTTTCCTAAAACCAAAATGCTTTGAATCAAACAGTGATCAGAGGCGGCACGATTGCCAAGTACGACTACGGCAACGCCGGCGACAACAGGGAGCACTACGGCCAGGCGACGCCGCCGGCGTACGACATCACGGCGATCCCGGGAGACTTCCCTCTCTTCCTCAGCTACGGCGGCAGGGACAGCCTCTCCGACGGCGAGGACGTGAGCCACCTCCTGCGGGCGCTGGACCAGTCGCACGACGGCGACAAGCTCACCGTGCAGTACCTCGCCGACTACGCGCACGCCGACTTCGTCATGGCCCGGAACGCCCGGGAGAGGGTGTACGCGCCTCTCATGGCCTTCTTCAAGCTGCAGGAGAAGTGAGAGCGATGGGCGAGATGCATGGGTTGTGTTTTGAGCATTTGTGAGATAATTAGTTTCAAGGGATGATATCTCATGTTGTAGAAATTAAATCAGGTGTGATAAGAAAACGGAATTGTTATAATTATATATATATATATATATATATATATATATATATATATATGTAATTTTAGGACCTACGTATGTAATTTTGAGACTTACATCGTAGATACACTAAAATTACATATGTGATTTAGGAACTTACAATGTAAATACATACCGATTATTTTTTATGAAAAATATGACACCATATATATAAATATAGCTACTCTCTAACTTTCCGCTGATTCTAGATCATCAACTGTTTTATTTCCAAAGATTACCCAAAAATAAACCTTTCATGATAAGAAAGTACCCATGATTTGTGGCGTCTGAACCAACTAGGAAAGCTGACATGATTACCCATCAGTTGGAGATCGAACCATTAGTTCTTTGGCCTAATTTCAATCCCCTCTACAATAATTTGGCATTGGTGAGATCCGGTTAAACCCATGAACTCAATAGAAATGTCTCCATTCTCTTTATTGTTCTCTTTTACCATTGATATCTCTGTACTAATTTCCTGCTCCATCCATCCATCACTCCTTACACAAATAATGCCTCCATATTTCAGTTCTTTCTTCTTGTTATAGTTAGTTTTTACAAATGATGATCCATCATAATCCATGTCGAACAACGGTGACCGCAGATGTTTGTGCGGCACAAGATGGTTGCATTCATGGCTGCAAATGCTGGAGGTGGATGATGACCCTGATGCTGCTGCATCTTGTTCTTTGTCGCCGGCATTTTGATCTTCTGTGTGCAAGAATTGGACATTGTACACAATATAAGCTGCATAGGATGTACCGTTTGAGAGATGCTTTGTGTTGAAGATACCATAGATGTCCAACCAACACAAGTGGGAGAGGACGGCCACCTCAGAAAACCTAGAAATAAAGAAGGGAAAATAATGGATATATAATCGTCAGAAGGGTTATTTATAGGAGATAAAATTCAATAAGGAGTTATCCCATGAAAAAAAACATGTTTTACAACAGGGGCGGACAAACGCTGGGACATGGGGTACAGTTGTACCCCCAAATTTTTTGGTAACAAAAAAATTTTATATGCTATGTATACATATAATTGGGCCAAAATGCTTGTAGGCCTTGAAAAAACCATTGCGGCCCAATAGCCCAGTCCGGCAGTCCCACAGGCACACATACAACCCTATCCCCTTCCTCTCCGCCTCTCGTATGGCTACTCCTCCCACTCGATTGCTCCTCCTCTCGCCCCTTCTCTCGCTGCTTCCCCCAGGACCACCCCCAACCCTAGCTCGGCCCTGGCACCCATGTCGCCGGCGCCGGTGCCTGTGCCGCCGCATCTTGTGGAGCAAGAGCAGAAGGAGAATGCTGAGGAAGGAGAAGAACCGAGGCCGACGTCGACAACCATGGAAATTGAACAAGCTTCTCATAAGGGGCAAAACTCACAAAAAAAGGTCAGTAGATTATTAAATTAGTGTCTTTGTAGTTTGTATTTCAATCAATTGAGTGGGAAAAATTAAGAATTGAGTGATTGATTGATTTGTTGTACACATAATTTTTTGATTTAGGTTGTAGAGCCTACAAAGAAGAAGAAATTTGTGGATTTGAAATCAATGTGGGGTAGAGCTGAAAAAAAAAGAGAAGTCTATAGTTGACAGCAATAATCTTTCTGAGCATCCAGCTGCAAGGAAAGACTTTAAACCTACCGTAAATGCACCTACAACTGAAGAGGTTGGGTGTAGTAGAGCATGTGACGTTGGAATTACAGAAACTGAAACTCAAGTGCCCTATGAAAGTTTAGAAGTATCAAAACCTCAAGATGTAGATGGCAGCACAAAAGTATCCAAACCTCATATTGCAAATTCAGAATCTGAAGAGGAAGATTGGCTAGAAGATGTTGATGAGGATGTTGGTTTTCTTCCACATGATCCTGGAAAGAGGATTGCCATCTCTGATTATAGTGTGAATTAGCAAGATAAAGTGAGGATGAAGTATATTGCACTTGGGCCTTGTCGACCACCACTAGAGCAATTTCCTCAAAGAAATTGTGGAGGTAAACGTCGTTTCATACGTAGCTGGTTTAATAAGTATAGTTGGCTTGAATATAGCGAGGAAAAGGATGCTGCATTCTGTTTTGTTTGCTACTTGTTCAAAGATAGAGCTAATTATGTTGGTGGGGATAGTTTTGTGAATGAGGGATTTAGACAATGGAACCATTTGGATAGATTTGATAAACATGTTGGTTCAGTTAGTAGTGCACATAATCTTGCTCAAGAGAAATATGATATGTTCATTAGACCTAATACAACAATTGGTGAGAATATAAGGAAGAGAAGCAAACATGACAAGGTTGTTTATAAGGCCCGCTTGACTTACTCACTTAAGTGCTTGAGATTTCTTTTTCGACAAGGGTTGGCTTGTCGTGGGCATAATTAAAGTGAAGAATCACTCAATAGAGGAAATTTTCTGGAGCTTCTAAATTGGTTGGCTAGAAATTTCAAAGAGGTCAACGAGATTGTTCTAAAGAATGCTCCAAAGAATTGTAAAATGACATCCCCTAGGATACAAAACAACTTATTGAATGTTGTGCTAGAGAAACTACTAAACTTCTCATGGAAGATCTCGGGGATGAGTTTTTTTCAATTCATGCTGATGAGTCTAGCGATGTGTACCAAAATGAGCAGTTGGCACTTTGCTTGCGTTATGTTGATAAGAAAGGGAGGGTTGTTGAGCGCTTTCTTGGTGTTGTGCATGTTAAGAATACTACAGCTTTGACACTTAGAGATGCTATCAAGAATTTACTCATGCAACAATCATTGAGCTTGTGTAGAGTTCGTGGTCAAGGATATGATGGGGCTAGTAACATGAAGGGTGAGGTTAATGGTCTAAAGAAGCTGATTATCAATGAATCTCCTTCTGCTTATTATGTTCATTGTTTTGCACATCAACTGTAGTTAACTCTTGTGGCTGTTGCTAGGGAGAATGGTGACTGTGTTTGGTTTTTTGAGCAACTTGGGTATTTGTTGAATGCTATTGGGATTTCTTGTAAGAAACATCAAATGCTTCGAGTAGCTCAAGCTCAAGAGATGGTAGAAGCTTTGGAATTGGGTGACATTGAAAGTGGGCAGGGTCTGAATCAAGAGATGGGTTTAGGTAGGCCAGGAGATACACGTTGGGGATCTCGTTACAAAACAGTGCAACATATTCTTATTTTGTATTGCCCAATTTGGAAGGTCCTATTACAAGTTGGAAAAGATCGTTCACAAAGTGCAGAAGCTATAAAAGCTCAAACTGCATTTCGGTCATTTGAGTCATTTGAGTTTGTTTTCATGGCACACTTATTAAATACTGTTCTTGGATACATAGATGACTTAAACACAGCTTTGCAAAGGAGGGAGCAAGATATTGTGAATGCGGTTGAGCTCATTATTTTGACAAAGATACAATTGGAGATGTTGCGACAAGATGATGGGTGGGAGAATTTTTTAAAAGAAGTCACCTCTTTTGTTATGAAGAACCAAGTCAAAGTTCCTAAGATGGATGCTACATACAAGCCGGTTGGAAGATCAACAAGGTTCTTTGGTAAAGTGCAGAATCTTCATTGCTTTAAAATTGAAATGTTTTTGAGTGTTATTGACAGACAACTTAGAGAACTAAATGATAGATTTGATGAGGTGAACACAGATTACTTGTTTGCGTGGCTTCATTCAATCCCACTAATTCATTTGGTTCGTTTGATAAGGAAAAGTTGGTTAGACTTTCACAATTCTATCCCAATGACTTCTTAGCCAGTGACATCATGCACCTACCTATTCAGCTTGACCGCTTTATTATTGATATGCGTAGAGATGAAAGGTTTAGAGAAGTTAACACTATTGCTGAACTTTCGGTAAAGCTGATACAAATAAGCATATCAATTATGCACTTGTATACAAGCTACTGAAATTGGTGCTAGTCCTTCCTGTAGCAATTGCAAGTGTTGAAAGAGTATTCTCTGCAATGAATTATGTCAAGAACAAGCTAAGAAATAGAATGGGAGATGAATACTTAAATGATTGCTTGGTAACATTTCTTGAACGAGATTTCTTTCAACAAGTTCCTGATGAAGACATAATACGTCGTTTCCAATCAAAAGAGGCTCGTAGAGTCAAGCTGTAAGCCTGTAACACCTCGTATTGATTTTTCAGAACATGGACAGCAAGTAAGTATCTTGAACTTGGAAATATTAGTTTTATACTTACATTATTTTTTGGAACTGTGAATAACTGCATTTCTTTTTTCTTTATGTAGCACACTATCTTATATACTATATGTTGCTAATAGATATCATTCAATGGTATTTTCTTCCTCTAGATTTGATCCAATCTTTATGGGTGGCTAATAGATATCATTCAATGGTATTTTCTTCCTCTAGATTTGATCCAATCTTTATGGGTGGTGCAGCCATATAATCCGAAATGGTTAGTTGTGTCTTCTGTACTATTTTTTATTCATTGTACACTACAAATCATTCATTACAAGTACTTGTGTGGGGATTGATATATACTTTGCCTAATATATGCATGCTTGCACTTGGATTGAGTGTTCATTAGTGGTTTGAGTTTATTTTTATCGTCGAATGAGTTTCCTTTGTACTATCTACATAGTTTGTAGTCTAACTTCGTACCCCCATCTTTCAAATCCTGTGTCCGCCACTGTTTTACAATGTTCTCTACTGGCGGTAGAACCAATCTAGATAGTCTGCACCGATAGTTGAATTCATAAATTAACACTTAATATCATTTCTACCGATGATAATACTCTTAATATTCTTGATATTCAAGAAGGTTATGCATGATATTTTATACATATTGGTTTCTTAATTAATAAATCTGCACATACATTAAGCCTTGCAAAAAACACACATATAATGTGGGATTTCTACATTGGTTTAATGCACCAACGACGACAAACCTGGAATCCGGATGGTTTTGTATCCAGACGAGACCACCGTAGGGATAGCCGCTCCATCCAAAACTGAGAGCTCTTGCTGGCATCATGTATTTCTTGGCACCACTACGCTTCTCCAATGAAAAGCTCTGGTGCAATGAGAGGAGAAATATCAGCGACTGAATGGCCAAACAGTGTTAGTCTGAAGGCCCAAGCTGGTATGAACTAGTATGCTATTTATCTATCTATTTATGTATTTAGTTGTGCTATTCTCCCTGTCTATCTATCAACGTATGGCTATCTGTAAGTGAAATGAATTACGAAGGTGTAGATTAAAAGAACAGATCGCATCAAGAAAAGTTTCCAAATATTGTTGTGTTTCATCGAAAGAAAACTAAGATTCACACAATTAATATATAAAAGTAATTAAGTTTGGACTAAATACATAGTTTTCGAGATAACCCTAAACCCTAAACTATAGTTTTCAAGATATCGACTAAATACATATATGGTTATGTAATATTTTTTCCATTAATTATACTTTTATAAAAAAATAAAAGATAAAAAATATCTCCGTATTATTTTGTATCCACCTATTAATATATTTTGACAAACCTATTAATCCCATATTTACATGTCAACCCCTTTATTTTTACTTATAATTGGTGACTTAAGATTTCGAGCTTTAGAGTTTAGACATTTCACAGAACGAGATTAATAAGGAGGCAATAGTAGTACATAGCACACCATCCGATTTCATAATTAAAAATATATGATCTTAACCGTTAATCGTGTTCAAAACGTCAATAATTATAAAATCAGAGCGAGAGATATAAAAAACTAATAAGCAACGTAGATAACGAATTAAATGGCTTTTGATTACCAGCTTGCCGCCGTCGAGAAGGACAGGCGAGTCGCAGAGGCGGAGGAACATCTCCTTCTTGCTCTCCCTCTCGCGGCGCGCCGACTCACCGTCCAGGGCTTCGCCGGTGCCGGCCCACTCCGGCGGGAGGAAGCTCCCCCACACGTCATCCGAGTCGGCCACCGGCCGGAGCGCTGCGGCCGCCGACGCCAGCCGGCACGCGTCGCCGGGCGACGTCAGCGAGGCAATGCGCGCCACGCAGTCCGTCGGCAGGTCGCACATGCCGCCGCCGCTCGGCTTCCTCTGCATTGTTGGATATATATATATATCGCTCACGTCTGCCCTTCTGCTGTAGTTAAAGCAGCTAAGCAGCGAGAGGTGGAAGATGGATGGCGAGTGCGTGCATATATTGCATGCTTGTTTCAGTGTTTCGTGGTAATGAAATTAACATGGTGTCGCTACCATGGCGACATGCAGAGCCAGTCACTGGCGCCCTGTAGTTTCTGTTTTTCAATGTAGGCCAGGAGTCAGGGACGAACAAGCGTTCTTGTGTGTCTCTTGTGTTAATCACATAATGACGACATCGTGTAGTAAGAGCGTACATACAAGGTTGACCCAACCGGTCGGTCGGTCAAGAGAACAAATGATGACTAGCTAATAATCTTGCGTTATATTTTTTTTTGACAATTCGATCCTTTTCAAAAACTTATTCCAAGATATCGATTCTAAAAATCGGCAATAGAAAAGGTATAGCACATAAGATCTAAAATAAATGGGAGATAAGAGAAGGGTTATACAGGTTCAGACCTTCTAGAGAGAATACTCTACTCCTGTTTTGGGGATTGTATCCGCCGAGTTGTGTATTGATCTGACGATCTGGTTATGAATACCCCAAATAGGTGTTCTGCTCTTCATATATAGGCGGAGGATGCAGTCGTACAAGATAAAAACTTAATCACATTCGGCTTAAGTTTCCTTTACCTAATCTATTCTGTGCAACTCGGGAACATGAAGTTGAAATCGACCAGAACTACAGATCGTTCCTCGATATACAAGTTAACATAATACTCGAGTCCTAATCCTATACATATTCTATATATATAATCTATCCCCTATAACCAATTGGATAACCCAGCCGTGTAGGTATGGGGTACTCATAATCTTCACAGTAGCCCCTGAGACCTTCATAGTCGACGAGATAATCTTTTCCCGAGTCAAATCTTTTATAGCCCGAGTACTCCAATCATCTCTGCCTTAGTCTCCCGAGTGCTTTTACCAAACTAAAAGGTTGTGAACGGCTGAATAAAATAAAAAAAATAAAAATATATATACCTAGGTGCATCGATGAGATGCACGTAATTAGGTGTAGCCCCCGACTATGTGTTTAGTTGAACAAACTAAGCATATAGTTAAGGTAAAATTATTCAGTTATATAAATAGCTTAAAATACACAATATGCATAGCCTAAGCCAAAATGCATAAAAATCGTATAGCAAATAACTTTGAAAACAAAATCGTTGCATAACGTATAATAGACATCAGTATCAAATTGTGTACATATTACCAAAAAATATATGCATAAGTCCTTAAAAGACACACAAATCTTACTATACCCAAAAAGAATAAATGGCATTCGGGATATAAGATCCGAGTAGTATAATACTCATAAATAGATCTACCAACCCCAATAAAATAAAATACATACATATATATGTGTGTATATGTATGTATGTGTGTGTATATACAAATATATATGTATATAAATATATATGTTATGCCTACTGCCTAGGCCATAATATTGGTTTATGAAAATGCACACTTATGTGACGAAAAAACAATGATATAATATAAATCAATTGTTGTATAAAAACCAAACAGTGTCTTTTAACTTATAAAAAGTTAACAAAGCAGCTATATAAAAGCTTCACTATTTGCCACCTTTTAAATTGCATTGTATCAACTCCTAAGAATTGTGTAACTTTTACGGTATCGAGCACACAAACATGCACATCCTGCCAAAACAGAGATGTTTAAGTCCCTAGAGACATATGATGGGCCACGCTAAAAAATGTGGGCTGCAAACACCTCGTGGGCTTCAACCCAGAAAAAATTACCCATTGAAACACCGAAACGCCCGTTGTTTTCCTCAGCGCTTCAGCTTTCCAAAAAATTACCCATTTTCGCGCTCCTGTTCACAACTAATGCCGCCGAAGTTAGGGTTTCTACCTCCCACACCTCCAGCCACCAATCCACTCCGTCCCCCACAGAAATCCACCGAGAATACTTCCATCCCACCCTCTTCGGTGATCCAGAGCCAAAAAGCCCCCAAACTTCTCTCCCCCAAACCTCGGTCCTAGCGAAAGAGAGAGAAATCCCCTTCGATTAGTGGGCAGTCTCCAACGTGAAGGAATCCCCTTCGATTAGTGTCGCCTCTGAAAGAAATGGTGAAGGATGGCGTGCTTCCAGCGAAGGAAATCATCGGATGGCGCCCGACACTTGCTAAGGAATATCCCACTCCCAACACCGGTGGAATTGTTGTTTTTACTATCTTTTTCTACTCCGACTTCGCTCTTCCTACTTCAGAATTCTTCCACGGTCATCTAAACCCAAACTCCATCTTGCATATTTCTATCTTCATTCATCTGTGCGAAGCCTTTCTTGGTATCAAACTCCATTTCAGTCTATTCCACCGTATGTTTAATCTCAAAGCCCATCCAACCAAGGAAAATCCTTGCGTAGTTGGTGGGTCTGGGTTTCCACTACGCGGTACACTCTAGAGAGGTTACTTTTCCATTCCTCTACAGTCCTCAAACAAATATTGGTATTCCAATTGGTTTTACATCTCGAACCCAACTCCTAGCCTTCCCGACTTTGTTGATCTTCCTCCAATACATCAAGCTCACTGGAATTCCTTTCCCGATGGTGACAAATTACTTGAAGCCAACACCCTACTGGCGAAAATCATTGAGATAAAGAACTAGGGCCTGCTGGGGGAACAAGTCACTCGGTATGTCATCCAATGTCGACTAGCTCCTATAAAGGAACGATCCAAACCAGCATACGAATACGAAGGCCAAACCGCGAAGATCCTAAGTCACTAGGTAACCAGCTCATGCGCTCGTGGATGTACAAGATATTCTCAATCGGAATTGCTGTCAACATCAATCACAAGCTGCCAGTTGCTCCAGACAGCCTGCACCGACCTCCTGTGGTAAATCATCTTGAAGTTACTTCATTGTTTATTGCTTCCATCTCAGTAATCATCATACTATTGAAAATTGTATCATGCAAGAAAACGCTCTTCTTATTTCAAAACTATCGTCTGCCATACGTCGGTCTCCACGCAAAAACTCTGCTAGTGGGAGCAAGCCGACTGGAGGGCCGACAATTGACCCACGGCAGAAAAACAAGAGAGCTGCCCCTGACCAAGAAATCCCTCGATCAAGTAAATAAAGGAAACTCATTATTGACTCCTCTGATGAAGAGGAAGAGTACACTCCAGCTCCGAACACTAAGACCACCCGAGCTAAACCCCCACCGACTAGATCGATTCCAAAGATAAGTCCACGAGGTAACATCTCATTCCATCGCCAATGCTTTTTTAGTTATATTCCCATGTAGATCACTTACCCTAGCATATATACGTCTGTGATGCGAACATCAACCCCATTGATTCTTGCAGGAAAATGCAGAACATCGATCCGACTGGTTGACCCGATATAGCCACTACTGGCCAGGAACCAACCAGCTAGGACGCTGCTGGCCGAGGCACTGAAGAAACCACCCAAGACCAACCAGGAGCGGACAACGCGTCAGCTCGACAAGAGCCTCCGACTGGAAACTAGTAGGTGCCACGGAGCTGACTACCGAGCAGTAGCCCCTGACTGGAAGCCAGTCGAGACAAGAACAAGCCACTCTAAATAACCAAGAGCCTTCCGGTGATCACCCCGCAGGTAATGAAGACAATATGCATGAAGATCAGCCAACCGGAGACGCCACAACCCAGGAAGGAGAGGAAACAACATCTGGGCCTGCCGACAAGGTTTAATGGCCTTCTCGCAAGTTCCCAGATATAATCACATGTAAATCCCTTATAGCTCAATCCTTCTAGTTTTGTCTTAGCCGTCTTGAACACGAACTATTTATCTATCGGAACCCATAATTGGAGAAGACGAAGAGATCCTCCAAATAAAATCAGCAAAAGATTCACTACCGTCAGTGAAAATCCAATGGTGCGATTCCAAAGGCTTTTCTCATGGTATGGTCATGAACAAACAAAAAGAAGCCGAAGAACGCGACCTTCTGGTAGCCTGGTTGACTGGATCAACCAAGCTTTTCCAAGTGTTGCATAATCCATTCAACATCTGACTGCTTACGCTTATGCAGAGAATATATCACCAATTCCAAGCCAAATCTGAGACTCTCGAAAAGTTGGTGCCACATCTGAATACCCTGGAGGCTCTCAAACAAGAATTGAAAGATGCCAAAGAGGCCGCCAAATCCAGGGAAAAAGATCTAAAGGCAGTAATCAGCCAACTGAGGGACATCAACTTGGAGTGTCGCGGTACGTTGGAGGTAAGCCAAAATTACTCTCCCTTCCTTGCTGATTATCAAAATACTATGCTCTAGCCCATTTATTTGAGATAATGTCCCTGAGGGCCCAACTAAAGAAAGCAGAGAACAACAACACTCCGTTGGAGAAGAACAAGGCTAAAGCTTTGTCAGATCTTGAAGGTAAGTCAGTAAATATCAAAACTATTTTGCTCGGACCCAGTCGTCTTTTAATCTATATACCCTGATCAACCTTTGCAGAACACAAGTTGAAATCTAAGGGGCAGTTCAATGTCTTCGCCGACCTAGTGAAGAGAGTTGAGACTATCCGAGATGACATTGCCAACGCTGCTACCCTAATTATAAATGCCATCTTCCAAAATGGCTTGGGTGCAAGCTCTGAAGACGCCATGGAAATCTTCGAGAAGCTCCGCAAAGCTCCTGAAAGATATTTCGAGAATATCAATGAAGCAGCCACCATGAGAGCAAGCCAAGCCCTTGCGATGTCAAAATCCTTGTATCCCCGAGTGGATATAAATGCTATCAGAGATGGCTTTGTAGATGGTACTTCAAATGAGGAGGCCCTAGAATTGATCAATGAAGCCCAAGAATTTTCTCGGAAGATTGTTGTAGATGGACTTGAAAACTTTCGGGAATGAACTCCTTGATGTACAAAACTCCTTAGTAAATTGACTTGTTAAATGTCGATTTATTATGCCATATCCTGAGTATTGAGTCTTGCTTTAATTTCTTAAAAATTCTTTTCCAACTTATATCAAGCCTAGAACTTGATTAAGCCTTCAAAAAAACTTTAGTCCTTATCCACTCGACACAAAACCCAAGCAGAATCAATGATAAGCCAAACAAACAAGTCGAATTAAAAAGAAAGTAATAGCCCCCGACTGGCAACTCAAGAAGGCAACTTGCTTGACATCAGTAGTCGAGAGAAAAGTATACAAGAGGGATAACTTAAGTATAGTAACACCGCAGGTGCTCAATATTCAAGAATTCTCCACGATCTATCATCTTCACGCTTCAGACGGTAAGCTCCCGGCCGAGTGACCTCGGCTATTTGGAAAGGGCCTTCCCATTAAGGGGACAACTTGTGCCTATCTTTAGTCATGCCACCAAGAATGAACGCTCGGTAACGAACATTACGATTGTGACAATATTGAAGTCCTTGAAGGTATCGTGTCGACTGAATAAGGGCAGCTTCACGAGCCTCTTCCAGTCGGTTCAAATCTTCAGTGTGATCTTGGTTATGAT
The DNA here is from genome assembly GCA_000573905.2 of Oryza punctata. Taxonomy (NCBI): domain Eukaryota; kingdom Viridiplantae; phylum Streptophyta; class Magnoliopsida; order Poales; family Poaceae; genus Oryza; species Oryza punctata. The sequence goes on along the minus strand of CM002491.2, from coordinate 9,696,712 downwards.
GCTCCTTGTCGAAATTGCGAACACGTAGAGACTCGAACTCCATCTCACTCGGTAACATAGCTTCCGCCCCCGACTGGGTGTGGTACGTAATGACCATAAAGCCGAAGGCAATTCATCCACCCAACGACCGGCATAAGGTCATAATCTATCAAAGACACAAGCTTTAAGGCCTTGAAGAACCATCCCATTAGCGCGCTCGACTTGTCCATTACTCGGTGGGTAACTGATGCATAGCCTATCTTAATTCCGAAATCTTAACAAAAGTCCTTGAAAACGCCTCCTGTAAACTGAGTGCTATTATCAGTAATGATCGTGTTAGGCACGCCAAACCCATGCACAATGTTGATGAAAAAATCACGCGCCTTATCCGTTGTACTTGTAGCAATTGGCTTAGCCTCAATCCACTTGGAAAACAGGTCAATTGCGATGAAAAGATGTGTGAAAGGACCCATCATGTCTAACCCCTAGGCAACAAAGGGCCACATGAGTGGAATAGTTTGCAACTCTTGAGCTGGAACATCAGTCTATCGAGCGAAAAACTAACAAACTTTCATAAGTCCGCACAATCTTGTCTGCATTCGTGATGGCGTGAGCCAGAAAAATCCCTGACGGTATGCTTTACCCACCAAAAGTCCTTGCTAACGCATGACTGTCGCATATGCCAGATTGGATATCCTGCAATAATTGCTAGCCCTCCTCGGGAGAAATACATCTTAACAAAACACCCGGCGGGCTCCGCTTATATAACTTGGACTCAGCCATCACATAGCATTGACTTCGACGGTGAAGTCATTCAACTTCGTTCCGCTCTTGAGGCGACTCTTGCTGAGTCAAAAACTTGATATAGGGCATCCTCCAGTCAGTATCTAACATGGAAACTTGTCTTGCCGTGTCATTTTCAGGAACTTCCTTTTTCACAACAGTCGGCTCATGGAGGTGCTCAACAAAAACATCTGTAGGAGCCGTTTCTCGCCTAGAACCAAAGTTAGATAGTTCATCTGCTGCCTCGTTGTTATGCCGTAGAACATGAGATAATTCCAAAGCGTCAAACTTGTCCTCTAATTTGCGAACCTCCTAGTGATAGGTAGCCATATTGTCGTTGAGGCAAGACCAGTCCTTCATGACTTGATTGACAACCAACTGAGAATCTCCTCATACGATCATGTGCCTTATCCCTAGGAACACGGCGAGACGTAATCCGTGAAGTAAAACTTCGTACTCGGCCATGTTATGTGAAGCCAGGAAGTGAATTTGAAGAACATAACATAGACACTCTCCAGTCGGGGAGATAAGAACAACCCCAGCCCCAGTTCCAATAACCCTCTTAGATCCATCAAAATACATAGTCCAATATTCCAGCTTCTCCGCAGGCGTGTCTTCTTGGCACTCGATACACTCGGCAATGAAGTCCGCCAATGCTTGAGACTTGATTGAGGTGCGGGCTTTGAAAGTAATGTATAATGCCATCAACTCCAATGCCCACTTTGCAATTTGTCCCGTGGCCACACGATTATGAAGAACATCACCGAGTGGAAAAGATGTGACCACCATAACCTAGTGGCCCTAAAAATAATGTGCTAATTTCTTGACGGTAACTAAAACTCCATATAATAACTTTTGCACATGAGGATAGCGGGTCTTTGAGTCAGCCAACACCTCGCTAATGAAGTAAATAGGCCTCTGGGCCTTCTGGATATGGCCTTCTTCTTCGCGTTCCACAACCAAGATTGAGCTGACCACCTGAAAGGTTGCCAACACATAAAGCAACAAAGGCTCCTATGGATGCGGCGAAGCTAGCACTGGTGGTGTCGTGAAGAATTTCTTGAAGTCTTCAAAGGCTTTCTGGGCTTCTAGGGTCCACTAGAAATCGTCCTTCTTCTTGAGATACTTGAAGAAGGGCATGCCTCATTCTCCAAGTCTTGATACGAATCAGCTGAGAACCACGATGCACCAGGTAAGTTTTTGAACATCCTTCTGGGTACTTAGCGGTTTCATGTTGCGTATCACGTTCATCTTCTCCGAGTTGGCCTCGATGCCTCGATGGGACACCATGAAGCCAAGCAGCTTCCCTGACGGTACTCCGAAATTGCATTTATCCGGGTTCAGCTTCATCCTGAAGGCGCGAATGTTTGAGAAATTTTCTTCCAAATCGGCAATCAAGTTGTCTCTCTGCTTGGTTTTGATGACGACATCGTCAACGTAGGCCTCCATGTTCCGCCCGAGCTATGACTGCAAGCATCGCTGGATCATGCGTTGATATGTACCTCCCGTATTCTTCAGGACAAAAGACATCATGATGTAGCATCCCCGAACAGGGTGATGAGTGAGGTCTTCAAGCAATCGGACTCCTTCAGGCTGATCTGATGATATCCCGAATAGCAGTTGAGAAAACTAAGTAGTTCGCAGTCGGCCATCCAATCGACAACTTGGTTAATGCATGGTAGATCAAAAGGGTCCTTCCGGTAGGACTTGTTAAGGTATGTGTAGTCGACACACATGCGTCATTACCCTGTCTTCTTCCAAACTAGAACTAGGTTAGCCAGCCAGTCGATATGGTAAACTTCCTTGATGAATCCCGCGCCAACAGCTTAGTCAGCTCCTCCTTGATAGCATCTGTTCGATCTTGAGAAGTTTCGCATCCTTTTTGACATTCAATGAGTGCTCACCTCTCTAGGAATACCAGGCATATCAGATGGTTTCCACACAAACATATCTTTATTAGCTTGAAGAAAGGTGATGAACACGCTTTCCTATTTACAATCTAACTCGGCACCGATTACCGTGGTCTTAGAATGATCCACACGATTGAGGGGAATTTTCTTGGTCTTGGCGTCGCCTTCTCCCGACTTGAGCAGCTTCTTGGTAGGGACTTCTCCTTCCTCAAATGTAGACGCAACCAGTTGGATCTCATGTCGGCCCAGTGATCTCTCACAAGATTGGGCCATGTCGTAGCTCTCCTTATCGTAGGTGAAGGCTTGCTTGACGTCACTGTGTAGAGATAAGACTCCTCGTGGTCCTGGCATCTTCTTCATCGGATAATACGAAACAGCCATGAGCTTGGCAAGATCCGGATGTCCTAGGATGGCGTGGTAGGCTGCCTCAAAGTCAGCAACTTCGAAGCGTATGTTCTCTGTCCGGAAATTCTCCCAGGTGCCAAAGGTGACTGGTAGAGTGAGTTGCCTGAGTGGTGTAGAAGATAACTCGGGGATAACCTAGTGAAATGTAGCAGCAGAACTCGACTTCAACTCGGATCTTGGGATCTACATCTGGTCCAGCGCCCTGGCGAAGAGGATGTTGAGTGTGCTGCCGCCATCAATAAGGGCACGCTTCAACTTGATGTTGTGAACCACCGGGTCGAGTACCAGGGGATACCGCCCCGGGTGGGCCACTCAGTCAGGATGATTTGAGCAGTTAAACATAATGGCTACCATGGACCATCGTAGATATTGGAGTACTTCGGGATGAATCGCGTTGATCTCTTTATCGGTAAGCTTCTGCTTCCTTTTGGACTTATAGTCGAGTGGTCCACCGAAGATGTGGTTTAACTCAGCTCGATGGCCTTTAAAGGGTCCTGCGCCGCCATCAACATCATCCTTTTTCTGCTCTGAAGTTCCTTCGCCATCAGATTTCTTGAGCTGGGCCACGTTTTTGCTCGACAAACTGCTTGAAGTGGTTGTGGTTTGGATTATGGGTGCAAGGGTCTTTCATGATCTTGTCGTAGGTATTGACGCGTGGGCGTTGTTGTTGGTAAGTTGAGGTAGTGGCCACCAGGTCCTCGAGCTTACGCTTGCGATCCTTGTTGCCACCCTTGCTGTTGTCGTTGTCGTTGTCCTTCTTAGCATACCAGCTGCTTCCCGACTGCTTGTTTTGGCGCGATGCGTTGATGGCGTTGTCTGATTTAGCATAGTTGTTCGTCGGCTCGAATAGCTTCCTGACCATCTTCGGGGGTTTGCATCCGAACTTTCCAATAAGTAGTTCATTCTTGATTCCCTTCTGGAAGGCCGCTATGATGACATCATCGGTGATGTCCATGATTTTTTTTTGTTTTTGAGAGAAGCGCTAAATGTAATCTTTAAGGATTCATCGAGCCTCTAAATCACACTGTATAAGTTGAAGTGAGTTCCAGACCTTTCAAAGGTTCCCTGAAAATTGGTGATGAAGTGCTCACGGAGTTCACTCCAAGATATGATCGTTCCTTTTGGTAGGCCGGAAAAACCAACTTCTAGCAGAATCAGCAAGGGCCACGGGTAGATAGTTTGCCATAGCCTTCTTGTCTCCTCCTACTGCGCGAATTGTGATGGTGTAGATAGTTAGCCATGACTTTAGGTCGGTCTTGCCATCATACTTCTCGATTCGGGAGGGTTTAAAACCACTCGGCCAATTCACTCGACGCAGGTCTCTTGTGAATGCAGCCACTCCTTTGTCACCGGCGTAGGGAGAATGTCGTTGTCGTCCATCTCGGTTCGTCTATTTCTCCCATTCGCGGTGGCGGCGATTGAGTGTTTCCCTCATATCGATCGGTGCTCTAGTAGTTGGAATCAACCCTATGATTGCGGTTGCGAGGGGGACCAACTGTGTTGTCAGGATCGAGAATTGGCCAACTAGTCTTGATGGTGATGTACGTTGGATCTGGTCTTGCTACGATCTGGCTCCCTATAGTCTCTAGATCGTAGAGGTGGTAGTTGGCTACTAACTGGTGTCTCCGCTCGCCAGCTCCTCGACCGGTTCTACCACCGACTAGTACCATAGCCGCAACCATGGTCTTGATCTTGTCGAGAACAGGCGTTACGTGGGGCGGGGCCTTGTCGAGGATGGTGTCGATGAGGCTAACTCCTGCAATAGCGTTTTGTTGAGGCGTGAGGAAAACGTTGGTGTTGTCGATGCGTGCCTGGAGTATGGCGTTGCAGGCATCACGTTCGGTGTTAGCCAAATCTTGTCTTCTCCGGTCTTCTTCTTCCTTGACCTTGCGCTCCTCTTCTTGGCGTCGAAGTTCCTCCTCTTGGCGCTTGCGTTCTTCTTCGAGTCTAACTCTTTCTTCTTCGGCGGTCCTCCGAGCGGCTTGTTCGGTAGTTTCAAGATCCGCCATGAAGACATCGAAGAGGATCGGAGTGTAGTCATCATTGAACTAGAGGCTACCCATGGACTCGGTGCTAACGTCATCGTAGTTCTCCGAGGATGAACTGAAGTAGTCGATGAGCTCGGTAGATGAGCAGGATCCGAGCGGCTGGAGCATGACCCTGACCTCCCTGAAATTGGATCTGACTATGGCCGAGGCCGAATCAGATCTAGACCTACGGGGGGAAATGGATCTAGATCCGTATGTCGCCGCGAGTAGTGGAGGAAGTTGCATGGTGATTGGTGGAAACGTCGGCGTCTTGGGAGTGTCGCTCAGGAAAGATGAAGCCGGAGATCCCTCCGAGTGGTTTGAAGCCAACTCAAGGGTAAAAACTCTATGGTAGGTCTCAGCGGCATTCGGGAGGCTGAACGGGGCTGAGTAGCGGTTTCCCCTCTCCGACTGGTTTGAATCCGAGTCAAGGAGAGAGATCTTGCTGAAGTCGTCCGTGATGAAGTCGAGGCTGCCAAAGCGGAACGCCTGCCATGGGGGAAGGCGAAGTCGTCGAGGCCTGAATAGATTCCATCGCACTTGTTGGCGAAAAACTTGATGCAACTCTACCTAGCGCGCTAACTGTCGCTTCTAGAAATCAGCAATACGAAAAGTGGGTAACGCACAAGATCTAAAGTGGATGGGTGATGAGATAAGGGTTTATACAGGTTCAGGCCTTCTCAATGAGAAGTAATACCCTGTTCTTGTTTTGAGGATTGTATCCGCCGAGTTTGTATATTGATCTAATGATCTGGTTGTGAATACCCCCAAAGTGGTGTCCTGCTCTCCTTATATAGTTGAAGGAAGTACTCGTACAAGATAAAAACTTAACCACATACGGTGTAAGTTTCCTTTACCTAATCTACAAACTTATCAGACCAGGACTACACCTAATCTACAAACTTATCAGACCAGGACTACAGGTTGTTCCTTGATACACAAGTTAATATAATACCCGAGTCCTAGTCCTATACATATTCTATATACATAATATATCTCCGGTAACCACTCGGATAACCCAGTCATGTGGGTGTGGGGTACCCATAATCTACACACAAAACTAGACCATGCAAAAAGAAACTTCAATAAAAATAGATCGCGTGCTCAGCACCAACCACCTTAACTCTGAGGTTAGACGGACCAGCGACATGCACATTGGCGCTGACCCTACCCCCTACCAATGTGGCGGCCAAACCGCATTGGCGGTGAGCCACTAACCTCAGCGCCAACGTAATTGGCATTGAGCTTTGGGACTTAGCCGCTCGCCATCGGGCGGCGCAACATAGCTCCTATGTTGGGCGGCCTGGAGGCGCTGAGCCGACAAACCTCAACACCAGCATAATTGGTGTTGAGCCTAAAGAGCTCAGCACCAATAAAGCTTTGGGACTTAATCACTCGTGCTGGCCCGCCTAACACAGCTCCAGTGTTGGACTCTGCCCTAGCACTGAGGGGTCAGCACCAATACTCCTAGCGCTGAGGTTTCTAGGCTCAGCACCATTCTCCCTGACACTGAGGTGTAACCCCAGGCAGCCTTCACCACCGGCAACACATAGGTATATTATATACTTATATTATACTCTTTTGTTATAACATTACTAAGTATATTATTTGTGTGTTGCAACGAAATTCTAAATTAAAGAAATTCTAAATTAAGGAAACGTATGGTTAGTACTGTTATCATTATTTTCTGCATATATTTATTGTTAACATGTCGATCCTTTAGTCCCACAGCATCCTTTTTCTTCTAAAAAATAAGAGTGTTAACGTGGATGGTTTGACACGTAAGTTCTATGTTATTTTTTTCTTTGCTAGCTGATTTGCCCGTGCATTGCTACAAAACTTTAGAAAAATAACCTTTTGCGTTCATTTTTAAATCCTAAAACTGTCTACCTATCAAGCCATATTTGACCATCAGTTTTTAAATGCCTACTAAATTACCTAGAGTAGAGATGTGGGGTGCATGATACCCGGGTACCTCATGTTGGGCTTTAGTACTGAATAAGCACGGACTGGGTCAAGTGCCCTAAGCCCATATGATTTACTTGTAATCCAAGGAAGAGAGATTCCCGGGATAAGATATAAATTCCGAAAATCATGCATATCTTTTATAGATAAAATAGGGAGATCTAGTTACAATCAACTAGATACTTTCTTGTAGTCCTCTCCCTCATCCTATATAAGAGGGGGTGGGGATCCCGAGATCCTCCACAACTCGCTTACACGCCGTGGGGTGGATCATTCTCCCGTATACGCACCATCAGTCACTCCATTGATGATCTGCGTACACATACACAAATCTAATCTACACATAACTGGATTAGGGTATTACCTCACGTTGAGTGTCTGAACTAGTATAAGCATCTGTATCACCATCTCTCCTAGATCTTGTGTACCCTATAAATTATATTGCCGATCATAGGAATCGATAGTTAGTGCGCCAGGTAGAGGTACGCTTGATTATCAACGCTTCGAAGGAGGAGATGGCTTCAACCATCAACATCGCTTGGGGCTTGTCGTTTCAATCTATGATCGTTAGATTGATATTTAATTATTTTACAGATTGATCTACTCGTCTTCTTGTGTGCTCGTTATTTGTTTGCGTGTATACGCCGACGACTAATGAGGTCTCCCGGCTACCATAGCTAGCTGGACTAAGGGCACCGTGGGCAGGCATCGCCAGTGGCCAGTGCAGCGCTAGGCTGCCCAACCAGGCCGTCATGGAGCTCTTCGATCAGCATCAGCCAGCCATGCAAGCATACGATCCAACATGGCCAACCAATCACATGAAGTCATTCGTATAGATGCAAGAGCCGAATCAACGGCACGCATAAAGACATCTTCATGCATCCTAATCAAATTATATTTCTTTGTTTTGCTTGCAAGGCTTGGAGCTGCGGTTGCTAGATTAGATTTGGCAGCGCGCATGTACAGGATCGACCGTCGCGTTCGATGTAGTCGGCGGAGCTGCCGTATGATCGTGCGTTTGACCGCGGCTGCCACGGCGTGCCGGCCTCCTCGCCCACAAAACGATCCAAGCTCCATCTCGCATCACGCATCAAGCAAAGTAGCACACCGTATATGGACGCATCTACACGCATGCACGTATACCTTTATATTCATTAACTCATGCCTATTGGAGAAATATATGCATATGTTTGGTGCTGATCAGATTGATTCTGTTTGATTGCATGTGTGTTGGATGAGTCGCCTCAACGGCTCGTCGGCACCTTGCCGCTAGCTAGGGATTGCATCTTCATGCCGGCGACGTCCGCGCCGACTGGCTCCACCCATACCGCCAGGAGGCTTCACCGTCTACGATGCAGCACACCCGGGAGCTTCAATCGTCGCCTGGCTGGCGTGGCCCGGCTACGCCCGGGGCATGTATGCTCGGGACACGACGCTACAAGCCCGGGGGCTTCGTCCTTCGCGGATCGTGCGGACCTGATTACAACTACAGCGTCTTCACTGCATCCGTAGGGGCAACGACTCACACGGACCGGCTACACCGCCTTCACCGCTTACCTTATCATCTAAATTAATCATAGTCATCCCCATTTAATTTCCTTACCCAACTTCTTATTTTAAACAATTACGACATAACTCCATTTAATTTAAGATTAATTGGATCATACCGTTATAAATTTGCCTTTTCTAAAAAAAATATCCTTACAGTTCTCCTCTATTTGAGATATGTCATTTTCTTCTCCCGAATGTACATGTACCTATGTGCAGGCCAGTGTATTTTTTTATCACCCAAAATACCGTTATCCACCTACTGACACGTAAGTGGGGTAAGGAAAGGATGGCGATCAGGAGCGACAATGGCGACTGTTGGACACAGTTCCCCCTCATGAGGCAGGTGTGGGTAGCAACCGGGAGCCATAACGGCAACCACCACGCTAGATGTCATGCGAGACCCATCGCCACTACCGCCATGGAGTTTGGCCTCGTCGAGCCACCTCACTCCGCTGCACCTTCTTCGCCAGCAACATGTTGGCGTCTCCCTAGCAGCCACCTAGCTCTTACTCCTCCTATGCCACCTTCCCTACCCTTATAAATCCTGCTCCACCTCCCCAAATCTAGATACGAGCTCGATGATGGGGGATGAAGCTTGGGCCATCGGCAGCGAAGCTTGATATGGTCGATATGCTCTCTAAGGCTGGGATGGAGGTGGTTTCTGGATCTTTCCTCTGTGTCATGTCATCCAGTGTGTCCAGAAGAAGGAAAGTGGCGCGCGAGCTTGGGTAGGCGGTAACGGAGTAATTTGAGCTTGGGGAGGAAGTAACTGCATGGGTGGCCTAGGCGACGTCGTCGAGCACGTAGGCCAGTACCGTCAGAGCTTGGGGAAGGGGTAACCATGCGGGTGGGGGCTAATGGCGATGCGGTTGGCCAATAGCGTCAGGGCTCGATGGAAGGTAGCGGGGCCACTTGTCAACAAGGCAGAGATAGGGACATCTTGATACAAATTTATAATACTCTGCACGTGAGTCCAATGGCTTTCAGAGCGAAGAAAATAACATATCTCCAACAGATGAATTAGTTTTAACGTTCTGTTTGTAAAATAAGTAAAAAAAAGTCTAAAATGTAAAAAATCCTGCTTGAAGTTGAATGAAGCATGATGAGCTAAGTTACCAAAGCTAGTGATGTAGCCGATGGAGAGGATGAAATTGATAGAGACGGATGCTTGTTCCTTCTCCATTGATGTTGGAGCCAACGAATTATAACGAAAGGGATCATGAGAAGCTTCCAATCATGGAGAATGGCCGCGGCTTCCGGGGGCGTGGTGGACGTGGACGTACGACGATGGCTGCGATCTCCCGCGGTGGAGGCTCTTCGGAGTCGGCGGCGGCTTCCCGGCCGGGCTGGAGGCAGAAGGGGGCGGGCGGCGAGGGCCTCCCGGCCGTCGACGCGGATCGCGGCGGCGGTCGGCACCTCGCCGCCCTCGCCCTGCTGCGACATTGGTTGGGCCCAAGGTCCGAGGATAGGGGAATCGACGGTGGTCTCAGGTCTCTACCATTTTTTTTTTGAAACTATAATTAGTTAGTATTAAACCCTAAGATCGCCGCCGCCGCCGCCAAATCCTATCGCCGAAACAACCAGCCCCATCCGTAGCGGGTTTCTCTCAGATACGCACTCGGATTTCTTTAATTTCCCAAAAATAAATTGGAAGGGGAAGGGGGGGGGGAGGAGGAGAAGAACGGAAGGAGAGGCTAGGTTTCATGAGCTTGTCGTTCAAATCGCCGCGACCGTCAGCTAGCTCAGGTCATCGCCGCCGGTCGAGAGGTAAGCCTGCTCGCCGTGGTTCTCTACCTGTTTAACATTTGTGGTATTTGTCTGGGATTGAGGATGGAAAACATTTGTATATGCGACATATTGTTTGATTGCTTATATAATTTGACGCCTGATCTGAATATCGATTTACAAATTAGTTTGGGCTTGAAACTGATCATTCGATTGATAATACAATTTGACGCCTGATCTGAAAATTGATTTAGAAATTTGTTTGGGCTTGGAACTGAGTGGAAAAAGTATGTGTGCTGCAACTTTTTACAGGTGGGCATCCTCTGCTGTCTATCTATCCTACGTTCAGCAATGTACTGCTCTGATTGTCAAGATAACTGCCCCATTATAAAAGATCCTGACAGTAACATCATGTAAGGCCTCCCCTTCTGCCCGTCGCCTCTCTTCTTTCTGATTTGATGCAAAATTAACCAGCTGGTACAGATTGTTCACAAGCATGGCCTTTCTGATCACTCTGTTACTGCTGCTAGTTGTCACGCAATGGGTGGATGTATTTCTATGAGTTAGCTAGCAGCTCTAACACTTTGTGTGTGTGTCATTGTGTGATTTTTCATATGGTGGTGATCAAATGTTGTGGTAAATGTTCCAATGTTCTTGATGATCAGGTTTATGACAGTGAACCTACTTTCCAAAAGGGCGCTGATGGGCAGGTTGATCTTTCACTATGCCCCTTGTTAGTATTTGGTTTATTTATATATTTATTTTTTGTTAGTTCTCATGTTGGTTTGTTTTGGAGCTGTGTACAGGCCAGGTTGGCTGGTAGTATTCTGTCAAGCATTGAGAGTGGCAATTCAATATCCCACGAGAGAACTATAAATAAAGGCATGAGTTACTTTCAGGTCATTCCTTTATCTCATTTTCCTGCCACTTTGTGAGCTTAAATTAATCCTTTGTTTTACCAGGAAAAGAGGAGATTAGGCAGATTGTCAGCAGCTTACGTGTGAGTGGTGGAGATACTATCATTAGCAGCGCTAAACTCCTTTATGAAGTATGCATCTTTGTCACTACTACTCAATGGCTTATCATTTTGTTTAATAATGTGGTATATGGTGATGTTGATGTTTCTTGTTGAAGTTTAGCTAGCTGTTGACAAGAAATTTACAAGGGGCCGTCCGACAACTCATGTTGCTGCTGCCTGCCTTTACATCGCCTGCCGGTATGCTACCACCTAACTAATTTGTTGATTTATTGAAAATCTTCTCAATCATTGTACTTATTTTTCTCTCAAGCAGTAACTTTTGATTGAATTAATGCTTGAGCATGATTCTTTTCTTGTATGGGTCTATGGGAATTCTACCGAGCACACAAACTGAAATTTGCTATGCGTAGCCTTCAAATATATCTTCCATGTGGACAGGAATCCTCTGTTCTAAATTTTCAAGTGCAGAGTACTTATCAGCCTGCTTATGCTATCTCGTTTTTTTTCCGTTTTCTTTTTTCTTTTTCGCAGGGGATGGTAAAGTTAGCTTTCTTATTTATTTACATGATACTCCCTGTAATTGCAAAAAAAAATGCTAGGATGATACCAGCCAAGCTTTTTAAATGATAATAATCGAGGTCATGACATAAAAGTTACTTTTATTTCTTTTAATTTAGAGAAGATGTGACATGCATGAATATCCTTTTTTTTTCCATAGAAAACAGCATCTAGGTAGTTATAGAAATTAGCTGTCAAAGTAGCTCATTGTAGGCTATATTCATTTCCCAGATGGTGTGCTCTATTTGTATCATAAGTAGGTAGTAAATGGTACTTTCATTAGCTACTACCGATGTGCTCAAGTTGTCCAGTATTTGAATTTTTTCTGTGCTCCTGGTTATCTGTTGTGAAGTTCCAAACTTTTTGTTGCTAATCATTCTTGACACTCATTATGATTTATTTTTATTTTTATTGGGATAGTAATGTCCACATTTACCTAACTTTCTTGCTAGGCGAAGTAAAAAGGCATATCTTCTTATTGATTTCTCAAGACCATTTGCAGATAAATGTGTAAGTGCCCCATTCTCCTGCCCTTATCTTGTAGCCTTACTGACCTGACTTATCTGGATTTTTCTTTCAGTTATGTCCTAGGTGCTGTTTTTCTGCAGCTTTGCCAAGTTTTGCTACTCACCGAACATCCATTTATCCACAATCTCGTCGACCCCAGCTTTTTCATATATCGTTTTACATTTTACAGAACGTAAGTCGAAACAAAGTCATTCTTAGGCTGTCTATTCTGAAACATACTGTAATTCCTACCAGTGTCTTTTATGGTGCAAGCATTTGACATTATGTATGACATGAAAACAAATGCCAACCTAAGAAAGCGGTGATTAGGGAAGTCCATTTCAACTAGAGGTGTTTACTTTCTTTTACCCATTGAGCAGGTTTTAGGTGCCCTTTTTTTAACTGTTGGTTCCATGTGGTATATCTTGCAAATTCCGCTATATGAGCATTTCCTTGTCTCAGTTTTGACCCCTACGTAGATGAAATAACATTTTGTTTATGGTAGACTGTAAATGAAAATGATCCCTGAGGTGTCAATGTGTCATGAGAAGCTCATTAGGGCCCATGTAATGGGTGAAGGGAGCCCCTTCCCTAGTGCTATCTCACTTTACATGCACAAATCATCAGGATTAGGAATAGGTGTGTTTTTCTTGTTATATTTATTTAAGTGATGGACGCATTTTCAGCCCCCATTTGATGTATCCTATCCATGCCACATTTGTAAACATTACCTCACTTAATTATACACTAATTAATTGTATTTTAATACCCTCCTTGCTAGAGTGCCTGTCGTTAAAAGTTCACCAAAGTCTGGAGAAGTACCTTGTAAGCACAAGGAGGATGGAGGTGCTGAACATTTTGCCCATGGACTGTGTGAAGAATGCTACAACGAAGTAACAGGACTTCACTACATTCATAATATATTTGGTTTTGAGACTTCATTCACTCTTGACACATGACCCGATTGTTCAGTTTATCAAGCTGTCTGGTGGACTGGAGGGTGGCTCCGACCTCCAGCTTTCCAACGAGCTGAAAAAACAAAGGCTGGAGGCTGCTGAAAAGGCTACGGAAGATGCTGCGACTAAGGAGGCAGCACTGCAATCAAGTTGTGAGACACACAATTCTGTTGTTGAGAACAACATTACGACGCCTACAAAGGTAATATCCCCGAAAGCTCATGGTTCTTGCCCTATTTACCACAGATTCTTTCTTTAGCCCACTAAATAATGTGCTCTTGTAGCTCATTAACAAGGGCAGAAGAAGGTGACTTTGGATCATCTAGATACTGTACAAGTACACAGTTCTGTTATATGATTATAGAAAGGCATTTAAAACCTGCAAAATCTATTATTGTCGCCAAATTTGGAATATGTTGCATTCTCATACACCACGTATCTGTTAGAGTAATTTGCGCGAAACTATACATATTTTGACAAAACCATCACAAATTAAGACAATATGCTAAGCTACAGATCTAGCATTGAATTTATCAAAAAGCCACGTACTTATGTCATAGTATCCAAAAACTACGGATCAAGCATCTTACCACAAAGCTACATACAGATTTGAAAGTTCTATTAGGACAACGGTGTTAAGGAGAACATCTAAAATATGTAGTTTTTACTGTCAATTCAGTTTCTACGATCCATTGCTTAATCTGTAGTTTCGAGTGCAAAGATATTTGAATTTGACATCATTTGTTGTAATGCATGTAAGAAAGGGCTTGAAACTCCTCTAATGGCACTTTTGCACATATGAGATAATTTTGTAAAAGAATTAGTGAACACATAAGTATGTGTCTCTATTTGTTAAAACATCTGCATTAGTTGTTTTTATTGTATCTCACATGATGTGTTTCTGTAATATAAATACTCAGTTACCTTGTTTTGACAGAATAATTGGAGAGAAGCACAACTCGACAATTACTTCTGGGGAAGTTATAGGTGATTCTGTAGATTCTAAAGATCCTGGAGGGGAAGGTTTGTTTGTTTGTGTACCATGGAAAATGATACTCCACAAAAACAAAATTCACCCTTTCATTTTGGGTACCTTTTGATATTGCTGCTTTCATCTTTAGGTAAAAATGGCAGTGCAGTAGGAGATTCAAAAGTCTTTCTGATATTGATAATCCGGAGGTACTTTCATAGAGTTACTTATTTATGTCATCTTTAGATCTTGAGAGACGATCAGATAGGCTCTTTCTGAATTATTGTAATGCTACTATTAATTTCTAGGTTGACGGGTACCTTCACAATGAGCAAGAAACACAATTCAAAAAAGTTATCTGGGAGGAAATGAACAAAGAGTACCTTGAGGTAGTTAAGCCAATTTACCTATTTATGTAAGAACTTTCTTATTTTAACCACGTAGTGTGGCTCTCAGCTGAACCCTTGTTTTTACTGGAACAAGCAGCAAAAGAAGCATTGGCAGCTGAACTGGCATCTAGAGGAGTGGTTATGGAAGAGGGGAAGAGGAAAGTATGAAATGCTTCTAGTGCAACCAAGCTTTCTTAGTCTGTGTTCACTGTAGTTTTGTGATTAACCATGGATGTTTCATATGTAGAGAAGAAGACATAATGAATATGCTAAGAACTCAACACCTGCTCAAACACCAGCAGAAGCAACACAGAACATGTTAAAACGGAAAGTATTAATGGTCGATACATCCCCATGTCTTGTAAGATTTTCATACACTTTTGATGGAAAACAAGAGATGCCCCTCCGCTATATATTAATTTTATAGAAGGGAATAATCTACAAGCACTAAAGAAAGGATAACAAGAGGATGATTTATAAGTATTTTAATTATATTTTCTTCGAGCTATAGTTTAGCAATACAGCCTGCACGTCCAATTGAGCCCTGCACTCACATGTTCGGTGGCATGCAGAAAATTGTTGAAACTTGATTAGTCCAAACATTAAAAAAATGTAGATTTTATTTTTTTAGATATATTTTTGCTTTCAACCCCTCGAACCAGCCACACGGCTCTTTTTTTTTATGGGCAGCAGGATAATGCTGACAGGTCAGCAGCACGTATACAGTGTGATGTGCTTTTTAAATGGTCTTAAGAGAAATATCATTAGACACCTACGGAATACATATATACTCTTTTGTTTTTCACTTACATTCCTTGCTCTCATTTTCTCCTATTGATACATTTTCCATCTTGCACACATTATGGTCTTGAAGCATGTAACTAACTAAAATTTAACATATAATGTTACTTGCAGAGACTTGGATCAAAGATCAATGACAAAGCTGTTAACAAAATGTATAATGTATGCTCTCTCTCTCTCTCTCTCTCTCTCTCTCTCTCTCTCTCTTCCTTTGTATTTCACTGCTTTTATAGAATATATTTGCTGCTGTTATGCTGCCGTTAGTTGGGGTAAATATATGGTGGAAACCATGCCAAACTACATCATAAAGCTTTCCAAAAGAAAATCTTTATAAAATCACACATATAGGTAAAATAATATTAAAGAACCATACAAAAAATTGCAAGAACAAACTCGACTTAGTTTGTGATATAAAAATAACAAATACAGAAGAAAAAAAACAAAATGATCAGGAATAGTGTTTTTTCATAGTGACTTGTTAATTTTTTATCTCACAAACTTGAATTTGGTAGCGCCATTTTGTATGGTTATAATATTTTTCGAACAGGGCAGTTCAAGTTTAGTTGGAGAAAGCTCGTTTAGATTTTATTCTATTAGCAGTCAATCAGATACTACTATTGATTTTATTATGTTCTACTCCCTCCGTTCCATAATAAATTCATTTCTGACTCATTCCATTTGTCCCAAAATAAATTTATTTTTGAGTAATCATTACATTGGTGTTTGTGAAAGTAGAGAATAATTATATTTGGAGTAAATAAAGTTAAGAATAATTGCATTGTGATTTGATAATGTAGGGATATTCTAGTTTTTTTGATTTTGTGTTGGTACTTGTGTGATGGATGAAAAATGAACTTATTTTTGGGACAAAGGGAGAACTTTATTACTCTGACTGAAAATGTATTTGATTATTGATTTTTGCTATCAGACCAATGATGAAGATGGCAAGGCAGATGAAGAGATGGACTTCAATGATGATCGTGGACAGGATACTGGTGATGGTGAAACATTTGAAGGTGGTTCTGATTACCCTGATCACTACTATGATGGTTATGGTGATGGAGTCCATGATGATTATGATGTTGATTTTTAATACTAGCTGATATATCTTTTTTTTTGTGAATGCTGTCTATCATATCAATATCCATAGTTAAAAGTTGCTAAATACGGATGTAGTATATCATATCATATCAAGAAAATTTTCGCTATTGTGACCTACAATGCTACAGCCTGCAAGCGTACGAGGGCATTTCTATTTAAGCTACTCAGGGAGACAGGAGGTGGCGAGAACGCATTATGTTTCCCATGTTCTTTTAGTTAGCTGTTGATGAGAAAATATAAGCAGATTGTATTTTTTTTGTGCCACGTTGAAATATTTATTTGTATCTATAGTCCTCGATATTAGCGATGATACAGGAAAAAGTTTGTTTTTTTCGCACGACGCATTTCTTGCTTTTTAGATGACTATGTAACACTCTTAAATGCAACGGGTTCATATGATTGAGGATAAGATATATAGGCCCATATGAGGGTTTGGTTTCTCTTGTGCATAGGTGAACGAGGACTACTCCGTTTTTATGGTATTGAAGATATTTTTTTAGAGAAATTACTTTGAACTATTTTGTGTACTATTTCTGTAGGCAGCTAAGCCACAAATTATTTACGTCGTTCTTTCGTTCAATATAACCTCCCTAGTTGCGTCCTAATTATTTACGCTATTGTATGTAGATAGTTGAACTAGCTAGCTAGCACGGGTGCCTTTAAGGTACTAGGTTGCGAAGGGATTTACATTAATTTCCATACTGTTGGGCCACGCAGAAAAGGACTGACGAGATTGGTGATAATAAATCATCTAGATACACAAGTGACTCATCAAGAAAACTGAGCAAGATTACTTACTACAACGCTACATACAGACGCCACGCCAGAAGAAACTCCTATGAAATATTTTTTTCCTCTCATGTGGGTTGTTGATATAGGCTCATATATCAGTTACTAGTACTTAAAATTAAAGTCAGAGGGTAATAAGTTAGGATCCTAGTTCCTACTGACGCCACATATCCCATCCGTTTTTCCATCGCCAATTAACATGTGGTACTCGTACTGATACAAGTCTATTCTGAAAACGGTGGCACGGGGCCCAACAAATCAAAGCTCAGTAGAAACCGGTACCCTCCCAAGAATAGACTTTGTAGCAAACATTCAACTGTACCATATACATCTTCTTTCTTTTTCGTTAGTAACTTGCAACTAAAACTACGGTTACCTGTAGTATGCATGATTTAACAAGTCAGTCCCCCTGCTAACTCAAGAGGATTCTTCTCATCACATCGCATCAAGAGCGAAAAGTCCTGAAAATGATCAAAGTAAATGTTGACAACAGATTTTCTGAAAGACCGGTCACAGGTATTGCGTGAAAACAAACCTTATTAGGATTAGTGCTGAAAGAAACACTAGTTAGTCCACAATCCATACTAATGAGGTCAAGTTGCGGTCAAATGTAAGAATTGTCAGCGCCTTAGCGTCGTCTTTTCTGGAAGAGTGAGTATCCAACAAGAGCAGACAGTAATATAGTCCATAAAACCTGCAGAAAATAAGGGGTTTAACTGATTATTTGCTTAATCGAACATTATGCCAACGCATGCAAACTGAATTAAATCTTAAGGCAGTTGAAAAAGGATATGGGTCTTGAACAGTATCTGAAAATAAAGAGCAATTACCATATTTATTGTATTCCATCTCTCAAGCCTCCTTAACCTAGATTGCACATCATCAAGCACACTATCTGTAGAAGAAACTTCTCTTGTAGGTGAAGATAAATCTGAATTAAAGCTACCTCCCTGAACCACAGAATTATTGAATATATGAGAATAAAGTTAAGAAAGAACAATAGCTAATTAGTCATAGAATCTGATCATACAAACACATCTGCTATTACAGTTCTGTCGAGGAAAATCTCGATTAAGTATACTACAAGTTGTAAACTAAACAAAACGAAGTAACTAGAGTCCTCAAATCTAAACTAGCGCATAACATGCACAGTTACACATAGCTGATGGAATCATTTACAACATACATTAAAAGTAACATGATAACTTTTTGAATAGGAAGGTGCACGTCATAGCATACTCGTAGCATACATGCACATACTCATACATAGCTGATGGAATCATTTACAGCATACAATAAAAGTAACATAATAATTTTTTGCTATAGGATGGTGCACATGCGTTTACAGTTCCCATGAAGCACTTGTAAGCTAAAAATTGGTAATTACTTGTGAAGTGAAGTCATACATGGCAATTCGTCCATCCTAGACATTTGAAGAATGTTGAATTCATAAAAATAAGAAGTGTACAAGATGTGGAGAGGAAGATACTACCACTGACGCTAACTTCTTTTAAAGGACTAATAGACATTTTTTAGAAGAAAATAGCTACAGTTAAACATAATGCAGCCTTTGGAAAATCATCTGTTAACTGTCTGATATTTGATAAATAATGTATAGATAAGCATGCTACATGGACTTGAACCAATCAAGCAACCATGCTCAATGGCCTATTCTAAACCACTGACCACACAACGAAACATAACCGCATCCAACACAACAGGCAATTTGCTAGTATGTTCTCCCACAAACAGTAGTAAAGAACAAATACTTATGTTCTGACTACCCTAATCATAGCCATAAAAAAGATCCCATAATGTAACAGTAGTATTTACAACTAGTTGGTTTGAATTAACATACTTGTGACTGGATAAACTCAACAAGTTCTTGTAGCCTAGCAGCTTGTTGGTTATGAATACCAGTATGAACATTTTCATCTGCTGGCAAACTCTCCAGAATAATTTGAAGATAACTCTGCAGAGCAGAATAAAATCATGAAACTGAATAAACAATAATGTGTGTGCAAATTATTCAATTTAACTAGCTAGGATTTTCTAGGAGACCTTTGTCGTGTATGAATCATCTAAACTGAGTGCAGATGCAGCAGAGGAAACTATTTCCTTGTTCGTTCCTTTGATCTGAAGATACGGATTTGTCTCACCTTGTAGACTATCAACCTCTATAAGAATCTTCAATCAAGTAAACAAACGTTTTAGAAGTTAGTGGTTACAGAACCAATGACAATTGCAAAAAAAGGAAATCTGCTGGCATCATCATAATATTAACAAACTTCTATAAAAATATTACAATGATGAAATGAGAAATATGGGGAAAAAGTAGGCATTGTCATAAAGCAGCTTCAAATCAGAAAAATATGAGGAGCTGTTCAAATTCTGTGCAACTGGGAACAACAATGTCCTGATGTGATAAGCATTGTGATATCACCAAAATTAGATAATCTGACTCCCAATCCCAATAAGTATGAGAACACTCAACAAAAAAGTGGTGAAAATTATTCCAATACAAATAAATATTATTCCATCGACCCTAACATACATAATAAATTTATTCGTATACAAGAGTATCACTATTCCTAAAACAAATTGTACCAGAACTTTCATTGAATAAACTTTTCTTTCAACAATTCAACAGATATGAATACTATATGTTTTCTGCATAGATATCAATACAGGTAGAGTACAGGTTGGGGCACAACTGTTAACCAAAACGATTTTAATTTACAAAATAGTTCAAACCGCATCATTTTGTACTATGGATAGTGAGTCAACAACAGTAACTTAAACTCCCTTCATTTGACTGTTTCACAATATAAATCAGAACCAACCATACACAGAGTAAGCACTCAAAAATTTCTGTAAGGAATATTTGGTAGGTACTATGTCTAAAGTTTCATAAAAATGCATCAAACTAGGTGAATTTTTACATGATTTCTATATATCAATATCTTTGAGCAAAATATTAGCCAGCAGCCCAGGCCCAGCACTTGCTGACAATTTTTTGGCCATATCAGCCAAAACATCAGATAGTAGACAAAGAATGTCTTCAAAGATACATTATTGAAACTACAGCAGCAGCACAAAGATTGTATCATGCCTTTTTGAGTTTACCGTCACAGGAGGAAGGGACACTACCCATAGTTCAAGGAAATGCACCTATAACAGCACATCCCATGGTTCATTTATAATAACTTACCCAACAATCACAGTAAGACCTACGCTTCATTCAATTCAGATGGTAGAGCAATTAGCTCGTTGGCTTACCAGTGAAGACACCCAATCAGTGCTTGATTAATTAAGTTTAACTATCACAAACATGAAAAATGAATTTGCTTAAATTTTTGAAGGAACTTCCATATACTACCTCTGTCCCAACATAATTGTATTTCAAGAAAATTTCAGGCATATTAGCAGTATACACAACTGACCACAACAACCCTGCATGCATAGAATAAAGAAAGGTTGAGGCGGATGGAGATGGAAAGATGGGAGGGCAGAAGGCAGAATATCTCCATCTAACTAATTGGATGGGTTTCACCTTATTACAAATACAATTTTTTTGGGACAAAATTTGAATGGTAGATATACAATTATTCTGTGACAACATTAGCAGTTTGAAAAGCGTGCCCATGATAATCTAGTAACCAGTAGCTGAAAAGAACTGAGCCTTGTAAAGAAACATCACACATTGATCATATGAAATGCATGTACTCGTAACTTATTATACAGCACGAATGAAAAGAAATATAGATTTGATGGAAATAATAACCTTTCCATCTTGGTAAATCGTTGCAGAAGCTTCAATATATGCCACAGCTCGGTAACTATTAGAAAAGGAAGCATATGAGGAAATTTCAAGATATGCCCTAGTAAAATTTTTCATATATAACAAAGTTATCTTTCAGAGTATCAACAGACAGTCACTAATGACTAATCTACAATCACACCTATTTGTCGAGTTTGATGTTTCTTGGAGTGTCGCCCAAACATTAGTTAAACCACAATCTATGTTTTGTAAAGTTGCTAGGGATTTACGCGTAACTAATTGGTTCCTACTTGATCCAACTAGGTAACTTCTTTGATCATTTAGTGTTGGACACAGAAGTATCAAGATAGAGTTGCCCATCAGGAGGATTAAAAAGTTGTAACAATCATAAAACTTAATGATGAGTAAATTGCACATAAACTTGAGTGGAGATACCACATATATCCCTATACTTAAGAGTTTTCTATATGGAACACATAAGCTTGAAAAAATATGCAAACTGTATCACAACTTAACAGGAGGGATAAGGTTCAGTGCTAGGGAGGTTGAAGCAGTGTAGCCCAGTCAGTAAGCAACTAAAAGCATACACAAGAAGCTTAATGTCTCTTCTGTGAAGTTAGCCAACGATGCCAGGGCCTGATTAGACACTAATGCAGGTTTTTAGGAGAAAATACAATGCTTTGTGCTCTGGTATGTGGTGTTCTTACCTTCTTGGTGCTTATTTATTACTCCCTCCATCCCAAAATATAATGGATTATGCCCATTCCATTTGTCCAAAAACATAAGGGATTTTGAGATCCCGAGGCATATAGTACAATAGCTTTTGTACTAATTTAATCCTCACCTACTAGCTTTAGTACTTGTTTAGTCTTTTTTTTATTCTCCATATGCCAACCTTTGTAATAGCGTATTCCCCAGCTACCACCTTCTATACCACCTTTTCATGGGTTTGAGGGATGTGTTTGTCCTTTTGCTGATTTCTTTTTAAAAAAAGGGCATAATCCCTTGTATTTTGGGACAGGGGGTAGAACAATAGTTGTCATGCATGATTCTCCTCGAGGTTGTTCTTATGAATAGAAGACCATGAGTTGAGCATAATATTGATGATATTTTGCTAATCCAAGGCTTCAGAAGTCAATCCATGAATTCTATTCTGAATTGCAGATGGATGATGCAAGGAGAAACTTTTATCAGGTGATATGCTTCTGACATGATTTAGTATGATTTTAGCAAGAATCAATCATGATAAACCATCAGTTGTAATCCAATGCTGAACTGAGTGAAGCCAATGTGCTGGATGGTCCTAACGACAAGATGCTTCTATGAAACTTTGGAAGACAGAAGTTGCCATGTAGCATTTTGATAAAACATACAATCTCATTGAAAAAACCTCTATAAAATCAACTAAATTAATAATTAGTGTCATAAAACGTATCACTTACCCAAGCTTAAGAAGTCCTGCAACAGTGCTGGCACTAATATCAAAATCAACCTTTGGCTGGATAATAAAATTTCCTTCCCTTATAGGCTACCATTAAATGAACAATGGAAAAAAGTAGCCTGTCATTGACTGTCTCATGAAAACACAAAGATAAACGGGATGCAAAAGGTAAACTAACCTCTCGTATTAACAGTGCAAATCTTCCTTCACATATTCGGACCCTAATACAATCGCCTTCTGTCAGCTGTCCACTCAACGGTATGCCAGGAAGTCTTAGATACACATCAGTAAAATTCTGGACACAGCTGCAGGCTTTACTACCATCAAGTACTTTCACTATGTCTTGGTAAGATACCTATTCATGAAACAAAAATAAATAAATAATCACCAACATAATAATAAGATGAGCAATATAAAGCTCAAACTTACCTGTTTTTTACTTTTTAGTACGAAAAGTGAGCTTTCAGGAGAGAGCACAGGGTCAAAGTCATTTTGAATCTTAAGCTGCAAAGCACGTGGAGAAGGAACATTGCATGAGTCCAAACAAGTTACTAAATACATGATAATGGAAAGCCATAAATGATAAATATATATCAAATAGGTAAAATTCATGTTTCTTGTACCAACATGAGCATCGATAAGATGTGGTTCTATGTATTGCTGAAATAGCGGAAACACGGTAGTCATAATTTCACTCTGAGAAATAGAAAAGCCTGCATGGTTCTTGTCTCTCTGTATTCTTGCAATAAGATGAGAATGTACTCCACCAACCTAGTAGACAGAATGCAGTAAATTTCCAGGGAGATATTTCTGATGTAGAAAAAAAACCAAACTAGACTAACAGTTTTTTCAAGATTTGAATAATAAAATCTTACAACTGCAATCCATAAATCCAGTGATTTCCTTATAGCAGGATGCAAAGCATAGACACCTTCGAAGATTACCTAGTAGTCCAAAAGAGCAAGATAAGAAACAATCTTATGAAATTTGAGGTTGATTGGTTCAAAATACACAAAATAAAGGCTAATATTAAATCAAATTTTATATGTTTATTCACTACATCAAATCTAATTGATTATTTTTCTTATGCAGCATTCACAGTCAAGTATCTGCCTGCCGAGTAACAGCTATCAACCACATCATAGAGTTAGTTTTCAGTACAGAATAAGTAGAAGAATTAACTAACTACAATACCATGTTTTTACAATTTTACGTTATCTTCAATAGAGTTGCTTACTACAAAAAGAAAGATGCCCCCACTATTTCTTGATTTGAAGAAGCTGTTTGAAGTTTTAAACATGTACCTTTAGATAACCCTTATGAGAACCAAATGATCAATGAATGTACTATGTATATTCTTTCAACTATAGTACTTCTAAAACTCAATCAACCAGATACAACTCTGATATTCTGTTTAGAATATTTTGCGTATGGAATTCATTTAACACTGCCATTCAACAGAAGATATTATCATCGCATACTTAGGAACAGGTCACGACACAAAACAACATTATTCACCAAACAGGTGGAATTCCACTGACTGTATGCCACCATTTTTAGTTGGCACTAGATTTTCCCTCCCAGTTCTTCATTTTCTTTTCTCAAAAACACATTAAGAAGAAGCAGAAAATATGTACAACAGAGCGGTCCACGAAGAAGAAACCCTCTAGAAAGAAAAAAGCATCACAAAAAGCGACGCGCAACAGAAAACTCCTAGGAGCGGCTAACCAACCAAAGGAAGCGACCTACACAGGAACTCATTGAGAGCCCTGGCACAAGCCGTACACCAAAGAACACTCTCTCTTCCTACTGCTTGCAAGAAAACCGCAACGCTGGGCATGGCCTTATTGAAGACACAATCATTCCGGTGCTTCCAAATTTCCCATGCCACTAGGATAATCAAGGAGTTCAATCCTTTCTTCGTCTCCTTGACCTTGGACCACCAACTAGAGAAGCGGGTTGCCGAAGGTTGGGGAAGATCAATCTATTTCTAAAGGACTTGGCATTATGGACCATCGTAAGTTAATCATGAAATGACCAATGAGACCCCATATCTGAGAATGGCCACAGGTCACCTAATCACACTTTGAAGATCTTCTACCCACCAGAGACAATGAAAAATATAGTGCCTGTAGCACCGTACCAGTGAACAGAGGCAGATGCTCACATTAGAGCACCAAGGAGAGTGACTTGGTGCGAATCAGAGAACGCCACCAACGGCACATAGTATAAAAGACCAGTCCAGGCCAGAGGTTAAACTGGAAAAAGCCAGAACCAGCAACCTTAGTGGTTCAGTTGACTGTAAGAATAGTTCATGCAATTGAACCAGAAAGAAGCAAACGTTTTCCGGTGGAATTCCAGCAACTTATTGAGAACATACAGGCCGCAGTTATCTTGGAGTCCAGCTAAGATATGGTCGTTGGGTCTAGAAACACCTCTTGCTAAGGCCCAAGTGCACAGTGTTCCAAATATATGTGAAAAAAATGGTTTCCCCGCTTGCTTCAATGGCCATCTAAACTACTACGCTGATGTGTTCAAAGGAAATATGCATACAACATAAACGTCCAGTCCTGCAGTGTCCAGCTGACTGGCGAAGCAGGAGGTCAGCCGGTCCGCCCTTTTTCTATTATGCACCAACATCCTGCTCAAACAGCATGCTCTGATATTCTGACTTCTCTTGAACCCAATAAATGATCTCACAGAATGCAAAAAAAAAAATGATCTCACAGCCAAATTGATGTCCCCAAGTAGCCCAAGAACTCCATCACAGGATTCTGCTTTCTCACACCTTGATTGTGTACTATCTCATGGAGTCATGGTGATCCCTAGCGAGGTCAAAAGTGATTTAGGAAGGCTGCTACAGTATTAGGACACCATAAGAGGAGAGGTATGGTTTCAATAGACAGTGAAAGAGATGATGAGTTGGGAGGAGAAAGGAGACAGCAAAATGGACAGTCCGAGTAACATAATATGTATTACATCATGTGGGATTACAGCTTGTCAAGCAACAACGAATATTGTAGTATAAAAATAACCCACCTCCATATGTGCCATGGTAGTTACCAAACCAAGAATATTACCCAGAAATGAAAAATACTGGGTCCCTTTTGAACCATAACAAAATGTATGTCAATGAAAATATGAAAGAGATAGATGGTTATGTATTTTACCACTCCACATTCCTCAGAGACTTGAAGCTCCTCGAATTTCTTTCTTCTGCACTTCTCAAAGTCAAAGCAAGGAACTTCTGCTTTGTGATTCTTTCTGATCTCCATAATGTTCTGCAGGGCGATAAGAGAATCCTCATTTAACAGGCACTATAGAACCAACCATATAATTCCAAAAAAGAAAAGGTGGCATGCAAAATGCTGTGGAGCAGGAATAATTTATCACCATTATTGAATGATTAATATAACCAATACATATTTCCGGTATCTTGCATGCTAGTCATCATTATGTCACATAATAATTTTCTGTCTTTGTTGAACTAAGATCAGTTTTGTAAATTCAAGAATTATCTGGTTATGTGGTTGTTTACCACCAGATTTTGGACCCTAAATTCAAGTAATCTCACATAGATAGATACATGGTTCAAGAAGGCGCTAGGTGCTAGAGGGTCGGTAGGGCTGGTGCCTAGTGCCTAGCAGGCGTCTAGGACAGACCAACCATAGAATCCAAGAAATTATCAAGCATATTACATAGAAATTAGACAATATGACACTAAAATAGCAACACAATAGCCCCCAAAGTAGGTTAGCCTCCTAATGCCTAATCGTGGCAGCTACCCAGTGCCTAGGCGGCGCCTTGCCTCGACTTTTAGAACAAGATAGAAATTTGGAAGCATGCTAGAAATATTTAAGATTCTAGTAGTTATGCACAGGAATTTGTAATTCACATGATAATACAGAAAAGGGATCAATCAAAAAATGGAATCACCTTAGTAAGCAAACCTATATCCAATGAGCTATACTCATCATATTTATAATCCCTCACTTGTTCAGGCTTATAATAACTCTCCAAGCTTATAACTTCACAGCCAATTATATTGGCCATCTTCTGAGCTAAACTAGTCTTGCCTGATCCACTAGGGCCACCTACAAATAAACAGGGTATCAACTTAAACAGCAACAGCATAGTCGGTAAATGTAATTTGCTGGGTGTGTGGGTCATATCATTTTTGCACAAGTGTAACAGAATTATTACAGAATCAATCTATTCCATACTATATAAAATTCTTAGAAGAATTCTTGTATTCACATACATGGACTAGCAAAAAACAGATGGGATGCAAATAGTTGCTTGGTAATCTGCCAGAAGGCCCATTTATGTTTAATGTGTGCTTTAGCATACATTTTCACAATAGATGGTTGTTCGCCATAAATAACTTAAATATATTACAACAAAGGCATGACATGTAGCCCCAGAACTGGTACAACAAACCCACAAAGAATTGTAATACAAGTTAATCCTAAAATAACAGGTGTATATGAATAGATTAGGCACAACCTATCAGGCACTCTTTTTTGCACAGCAAGCATACCATTATAGCATATTAAAAATTGGATCATGTCAAATTTGGAGATGTAGATGTTCTGACATCACTTTAATGAAACTGGTAGTCATTGCAAGTGAGCACTTGTCACAAGGGACATCTGGTGCAGATGTCTGACTAAATGATTTTGAGTTGCCCCAGCAAAGTAGAGTGAGTTGTTTTAGTTATTTATCAATCACAATGCTTGGTCTTAGTAAATACAAAACTACTGCTACTGTATTAACGGTAAAGACGTTATTACCAATCCCAACAATGACAGGAAATCCTTTGTTCTCCAACAATGCCTGAAAGACAACAATTAATTGAATATGTTGCAGATCGGTATATGCATAACTGTGATGAAAAAAATAGAATGTGGTTTCATTTACCTGAATTGCTTGAACTGATAGGAGAAGACCCCTATCTAAGTCATAGGAGTCTGGCAATGGAGCTAACTGGATGTTACTTCCTGACGAAGAATCTGCAAACGTGTAAGAAAATGTTCATTGGATTTTCTACAGCAAAATAAATAAATAAATATGGTTTCCAATGTATGGGATTAGGAATGGATGGGATTAGGGCACTTGCGCCTATTTCTAGGTGTGTGTCCCTGAACCCAAGTGGCCGCTGTGCCACTGAGGCAGCCATGCCACGAGGGCAGGAGAGAAGGGGAAGACTAAATACTCTTGTTTATTTCTTGCTTGATAAGTAAAATACAAACCCCATCATATAGATGCGTTAGCTTGACCATTAAGAAACCTACACCTAGTATTAAGAAAATAACTAACTTATAAATCTAACCTTATCTCTAATAACACCACCTGACATGTACAATACCATGCACAAAAAGTAACCGAGTAGGTACTGTTAATGCACAGTACCACCAGCCCAAGAGAGGCAGACCACTCTATGGGCCCTAATGGGCTGCACATGACATCCAATGACAAGAGAAAATGCCTCTTTTAGCATTAAAGAACAGAATATGCAACGCAAAAATCATAAATGAAAGCACAAGTTTAACACCTTGATTGAACTGCCATTTTCCCATAACAGGCTCCTGGTCGAACTTTTTGGGTGGAGACCTCGTCCATGGTTGTACAAAGTCATCAAAATTTGCAACATTATCGGTCGAAACACGAATTGGCTTTGGTGCAACAATTTTCTTTTCTTGACTTTCAGTCAGTAATTTCCTTGAGATTGGTGGTGGCGTATTAAGTCGTGGGACCCCTGACAACCAACAAGAAACTTATTAGTGGATAGAAATTATTGAAAATAAAAAAACAGGAAAACAAAAATGTTGCACCTTTGCTCTCTAGGATCATTTCCAGGTATGACTTCGTAATCCATGGTCCCTTTATACCGAGTTTTCTAGCTTCTGCTGCAACAATCTAAATTATGCAAATCAGTTACATATTGAATTTTTTTTCCAAAGTTCAATGACAACAAACATCAAAATAAACCTAAAGGTTTCAACATAGAAGTTTTATGGAGAACAGAACATATTATTCACTTCAAAAGATAAGGGTAGAGAAATTCACATAGCTAAATTTTATCAACCAAGATCATTATAAATTATACATCAGTCAATTTCACTGCAGATACATAGCTCAACTGAATTAAAAAAACAATTTCAAAATCTTCTTGGTAAAACTCCAGCAACCTACATAACTCCATTGTATGCTAACGAATTGAAAACAATTCTAATCAATGACACAGAAGGGTGATCTGGTACACCTCAGTCTGCAATATGCTTTACATGAAAAGGTGAAAAAAAAATGAGGAACGCTGATCCCTTAGTGCAATGTCACCACATTCAATAGAAGCCAGAAGTAACCAAAGTTGTTTATGAAAACTTCATCCACATTCTTGGAAATCAACAGTTGCATCATTGCAATAGCAAAACAATATCTTTTGGTACAATAAAAAAGTGTGCATATGCATATTACAATGACGAGGATATATCGTTAACAATTACAAGAACTGGGGACAACATTCAATTAACTTAGAAACAAAAATTAACGGTTTTAATATTGCAGAGGAAACTGAAGAACAAGACAGAGAACTGGGTCATCATAAAAATTTGACTCTTGCCACAACATATAGGTAAATATGTGCTATCCGAAAGTGTATACCTTCCTACTTGGACCTTTTAGCACCAGAAATGTTTCATTTAGGGTGTCAATAGTCTCTGCTGCAATTAATAACTGATCTCTGCTGACAGATGTGCATGTACGTTTGAAGCTAACAACGACACTATATCCTAAGGCCAACAATCCTCCCAGAGTTGTACGTCCAACCTGAGACAAATCAAATATATAAAGCAGGTCAGGAATTTAAACCTGTCAGTATTGTACTTTTTCTGTAGCACAAGGTACTATTACCTCCATCCCAAAATGTACCTATTTCTATATATGCACCTGGCCAAGTGAATAGCTAGAAATAGCAACATTTCGGGACGGAGGTACTGAGGTAGTACATCCCAAGTGACATTATCAGAAGATGATCCCCACCCAGCCTCCATGGAAAAAGGACATCTAGCACAAACTTGACTCCAATAGAACACTAAAATTTACACATTACAAATAAGAAGATTCAGATTTCATCTTACAGTTACTGTGACACTTGGATTATGGATTTTTCACATAAGACCGTAAGAGTCTTGTGTATATGATCTTTTGTTTCAAATGCAATGAGTTCAACTAGTAACATCAAGCCCCATCAGATACAGATTAAATGCATCCATTTCTAGGGAAATTGAAAAGGATCTACAACAATGAACACCAGGAATCTGGCCCTGTATTTTTTGTTTCCAGCAGTACCGCAGCTTCAGTACATAACCAAAGAATTGTGTACCAGTTTTTGCTTGTTAACAGAAATATACTGTATGGTTCAGCACTTCAACAACCGATGCAGGAAAATTATTCGATCCTACACACTCTCACCAGTATAGGATTAGTTTGAAGAATTCCATAGATCAGAAACAAATGGATTCATGATGATGAAAACTCGAATAGGTTTATGTACATTATGCAATAGTAGCTGATTTATCCCCAAAGCATCAGAATATAAAAAATATTGATATTTAAGGAGGTAAAAGCAACATGGAGTAAGAATTGTGCTGTGGTCAATGATTATGTAGTAGCAGAGAAATGCAAGGAAACTAAAAGTACACAAAACACATTAGCACCCCCTTATTGTTTTTGGTTTCGTCCAAACATTACACTTGTATGTAAAACCCCGAATTTCAAGATAATAAGATCACTTGTGTACCTCAAACTCAGCTTTTGGACGGATAATAAAGTATTTGTCCACAATCCTCTGGTCCCCAAGAGACAAGTAATATCTTATTCCACATTGCCTAACTTTAATCCAATCATCAATTTTCATTTCCTCGGAAGCAAAAGGTGGCCTAAGGTACATCTCAATAAAGCTGAAAATAGATAAGAAAAAAAACTATCACAAATTGAATGGACATATTCACAGACATAAGCTTGATAAAAGTATAAGGGGGTTGAATATCAACCAATCAGATCTAGAAGTATATATGAACAATCATGAAGAAATGTATAAGTGATATATATAACTCACTTCTCAGTTTCTCCTTCATTTTGATTAAAAAAATACAAATTCTGTCCATCTGGTAACTACAAAGACATAAGGAAAGTTAAAGGAAAGTAGGTGAAAATAGTCGGTGCAAAAAAACAAACATTAGTAACAGCATATCTTGATTGTCAACTCTTATGCAGAACCTCATTTGTTGGAATACTAAAAACTAAAATAAAGTCAATAAAGCCTCATTCAAAGCTAATTTCTGGGGCAAACTATGCTGAAACGAAGCGACCTCCTACATTTTGGAGCCATTTCAAATAAATAGAAACGCATGTTTCCATTTCAAACAAATATAAATGTAGATTTGAAGAAACTACAAATCATATATCCCTGTTCAAAGCTTGGCACATTTTGCATTAAGTGTGGTTGCTTGCTGACTTGTTGCATTAGACAAACTACAGCCATGAAACAAACATAAAGCTTAAACAGTTGAATGGAGACAAAGCTTCAGTTAGATACATAATATGTTGTCTATCAACAGGAAACCAATGCTGACCTCGTTTTTGCATTTAAGCTTGTAGTATGGTTCCCGGAATGAGCAGACAAAGCTGTTGTCGATTCTAATCTGCACTAGCAAGTAGCAACTCAAATAAAAAAGAATCGAACGGTAGCTACAGACTATAAAAAGGCAAAAGGTACAAGATGTATACTTGAGCATGATGCAAGTCTGGCTCAATATGCTTTCTAAACAAGGGAAATATGCTATCGATCAGATAGTCCAACGAGCAAGAATCACCAATATCGTGCTGGACTTTAGACAGAAGGCTAAAATGAACACCACCAACCTGAAGTTCATGGGTGAAATTATTGAGGAGATAAAATAACTGTTCTCTAACGAAAAAGATGGCAATCATAACTTTTACCACAGCAACACGAATATCAAGCAGTGACCTCAGTGTTGAATGAAGAGCATAAGCACCATCAACAATCACCTACAAGGATATGTTGTATCAAACTAGCAAAGATATCTGATTCTAAGGTTGTCAAATGTTCATAGCATGTATTTCTGAGATATTTCACCACTCCAGATGGCGAAATCTTCAGTTGCCTCCATCCTGTACGTTTCTTCTCTTGAAAATCAACCAATGGCATCAATGTATCTTTACCCTTTACAAGATCCTGCTCAGCAGACATGATTGTAAGGGTACTTGTCATACACCTAAATAAGCAGAAAATTGTCAAAGATGGCAAACAAATGAAGAAAATTTTGTACAAATAGATACCCAAAGGAGTCTGGAATATTGACCCAAATAGATGCATCAAATACAAACAACAAGCATCACATTTTTACCCAAAGGAGTCTGGAATATTGACCCAAATAGATGAATCAAATACAAACAACAAGCATCACACTTTTAGAACACTGGAGAAAGCAGAAATGACCAAGTTGTGAATTCCAGCAGGCAAAGGAGCAAATAAAGCAACCCATGTAGACCAAAAACCATCGGCTCGATTGTCACTAAAACCACCAACAGTATAGCAGAGAGATTGGGCATTTGTAAGCCCAGAAAAATGCCAGATCACTTATGACCAGCATATTTCCTCATAGCAATTCTACGAGGTGGGAAATTAGGTCCATTATATATTTGCAAATAAACAGGGTAGAACCCATGCACATTTGGATTATTTGGTTTCCAAAAGAGAAGGTACTTGAATTGTATTACAATACTATTACTGATTTCTTCATTAATCATTATGGTCATGTGCATGAGTGACCAATTGAACACAGAGGAACACATCAGTAACTTCCACAGTGAACATTTTCTTTATTGTTGTTGTTTCTCTCTTCCAATGCAATCACAATATTAACCTATCCAATTGTTTAGACATCTAATGTATTCAGACAACTTTTCAAGGCCTCATTAGAAATAGAATAATATACACAGTTTAAGTATTGTTGAAAATACATAAACAATATCAGAGGGTAATAAATCAAAATAATAACAGAAGAAAGGCTCTAGGGACTAAAATACTACAAGCACATGTGCCCATGAACCAAACAAGTTTATGCAGGATTTTTTCGTCATTTCGGCAAAAATACTCGATAACTGCGCAACATGATGAACACCTAAGCTGCAAAGTGTCGTAGAAAAGCACTGGACCTACAATTATCGGCTATGCAGGCATATGCAGCTCACACAGCTTTGGCATTAAACACAGGAAAAGGCTGTAAGATGAGAATAAGACATACTAGCAACTCGGTTGCAAATCTTCCAGCCATTATGACCAGTAGTTGATTTCACTAGTAGAGGCTCCATTTTTTCCAGAAGTTATTTATAATTCCAACTTTCAATTGGAATGCACAGACCTTGAAACAGTAATTACACTCAACAGCATCACCAGCATAGCTACACGCCTACACATTGTCATCATACTAGCATTTTGCTACCATTTCGGTTTTCCCTTCGAAAACATGGTAAAAGAAAAGGTAAATAAATATTCCAATACAATTGGTGTGCATGCAAACTGTTCTGCAACCTCCAGATGTAGAAGGCACAATGGAAGCACAAATTGAATGCTCCTTCTTTCCTAGATTAGGAACACCCATTTACCCCACTTGCCCAATTCCTGTATCAATTGACTCCTTGCAACTACATAGTATCAAACCACTAGACTTGATCATCTTTTAACATAGTTTTTATATATAATTTTACCATGTCATGTAAAGTTGGTTTCGAAAAAAATTATCAACAGAGGGTTATCAATTGACAATTGCTATCAAGAAGAAACTGTTGTTTTGGACCAAATGGACTGCAATCAATTATCCATCTGTATAGAGGGCTAGAACATAAAGTGGCACGGAGACAAGAAGCTGGACATTTCTCTTTCTGAAAATAACTCCACTTCCCCATATGTATATCCATCCATCAACTCTATTCTCCAACAACAACCACTAGCTCACCCTATCAATGGTAGTAATACAATGGAACAGCGCATTCAAGCCCACCATTTGTCACGCTATTCTGACCTGCCATTAAAGCAAGCACCCTGCACGAATCCAATCCCCATCCCCAAAAAATTCCCCCTTATCGAACGAGCGTGCGGGCGGGCACGGACCTGGAGGTTGCGAGCGAGGGCGTCGAAGTCGATGGCGTCGACGTCACTCCCATCGTCGGCCCCGGCCACCGTGCGGTAGTCCTCCATGGAGACGATCACGACGCACCCCAGCACCGACGCCACCTTCTCCGCCAGGCTGCGCCCGGCACAAAGTGCACAACACCACCACCACCACCACCAATCAGCAAAAGCAACCAACGACGACGAGCGCGCGGCGGCGGGGAGGGGGGAACGGCCCGTACCTGGTCTTGCCGGAGCCGGTTGGCCCGCCGATGCCGACGGTGACGACGAGGCCGTCCTTCCGCTCACGCAGCTCCTGGATCGCCTTGACGAGGAGGTAGAAACCGCGGTCGAAGGACTAGCAGCACCACACCGGATTAGCTGAAAGGGAAGAAGAAATGGAGGAAGGATCGAGAAGGTTCGGGGGTTACCACGTGGAGGGGGAGGGACTGGAGGATGGAGGAGGCGGCGGCGGCGGCGGCGGAGGCGGAGGTGGGGGAGGGAGGGGAGGAGGGGTGGTGGAGGAGGAGGTCGCGGCCGCCGGCCTCGAGGCAGCGCTGCACGAGGTCGGCGTCCATGGCGGCGGGCGAGGTGGGGGTGGAGTGCGGAGGAAGGAAGGAAGGGGACGGCGGCGGAGGTGGGTTGCTTTGCTTGCTTGCAAGTTGGAACCGCCGCAAAAGCTGCGGCCTGCGGGTTTGGCGTGTGGGACTCTCCGCCGGGAGGGTTGGGTCGCACCGGAAGTCCGGAACGGCCTCTGGGCCCACCTGGCGGTCGCATAATGTTACCGTTACGGCTTCGTCGCACCGGAACGACTGCGGGGCCCATCTGTCGGCTGCCGTAAACTCATCTCTTCGGCCCGTCCAGATTTTTACCCCGAATAGCGAAATGCCCCTCCTTTCTTGCGGAATTAAAAAAAGCACTGTCTATATATAATGGGACAGAAAATCCCACCTTCTATCATTCGAATTATAGATCGTTGGATATGTTTTTAAGATTCGTGCACATAATCTTATCCTATTCCTTCCCCCTTCCTCTTTTCTCCCGACCCCAGCCGCACGGAGCGCGACCGCGAGCGCCATCGCCGCCACCGCGCCTGCTCCCACCCCCGCCCCCACCCCTACGTGTCGTAGCCCGGCCTCACCGGCTGGCCAGAAGGTGTGAACGGTGCCGGCGAGGCTTCCCCCGGCCACCTTCCCCCTTCCCCCTTCCCTTCCCTCCCACCCCTCTCTCCTCCTGATGCTGGCGACGGCAAGGTACCCCCACCACGCTGTCTTCCTCATCTCCGGCAACTCCTCGTCGTCGGATCCGCCACCACCACCTAAACATCGCTATGTTCTGCCCCCATCGCCGACACTGGCCCACCACCCTCCTCCATCCCCGCGGCTCCGGCGACACCGCTGTTGCCTCACCGCCCGCCCAAGTCCACTGCCAACCGCCGGTCCTCCGCTGCCCATGGCCATCCCTCTAAGCCCTGAGAAATCCCCCTCTTCCCCTTCCCCCAACCCCCCTCCTACCCTACACCCTAACCCATATGCTCCCTATCGGAGTTGGGGGTGTTGCTGTGAGCCCACCGGAGTTGGCGGAGAAGAAGTCGATGCACGAATCTTAGCATGGATCCAATGGTCCAAAATTTGAAAGATTTCATCCCCAAATTTCATTCGAATGACATATAGCAATTCCATTAAAAAAGGGGTCTATCTAAAAATATTGCGATAGATTTCTAGGTAAAAATATGTCAAATGTAATTATAGTATATGTCGGGAGGTGAAACTCCTCTAGCAGGGAACCGTGGGGTCCCCTTTTTTGTTCGGACCAGGGGCACGGGTGCGATCTCAAGGCGCGAAGAGTAGTGAGTTTGGAAGGGCTCGGGCCCCTCGGGGATGAAGAAGACACAGTGGGTTTATACAGGTTCAGGCTGCCATGGAGGCGTAATACCTTACTCCTGCGTATGTGGTTGATGTGTGAATGGTGTGTTGGGAATACAAGCGCTTGTTCTCTCTTCTTTGGTGCTTGCCGGAAAACCAGAAGCTAACCCCCTCTCCCTCGGCCAGAACCTTCTTTTATACCTCAAGGGGTTTCCACATAGGCCTCAGACTTAAGTTCGAGGGAGGGAGAAAAATAAAAGAGCTACAGATGCGAGGACTTGAGCGCCCTTCTTGTCAACGTGCCAGGACCTGCACGTCCCATCGTAATACGCCTTTAGTCGTCATTCAGAATTACTGGGTGGACACCCGGTCATTCTTTCCTTTAAAGGCCGAAGACTTTCGGCCCCTTGGGTCCTCCACATGGTTGTGCAGCACCGCAGTGACCGCAGGAGAAAAGGGGCCAACCAAACCCCATGGACGGGCAAAAAGACCCATATTAAATATGATGGGATGGGGCATGCATCTGGCACACCCTACACTGGTAGGTGTGTGCGCACGGTGCGCGCCGTCACATCCTCATGTCAGACCACATAGCCCCCTAGCACGCTCACCCACCGCATTAAATGCGGTCGGTGGGCACCGGCGACAATCACCCAGCCAACGCACGTGGGGCTGAATGTGGGAGGGGGCTCGGGGTGGCCCGACCCCCGTCCCCCCCCCCCCCCCGCGGGAGGCATCTGTCGCTCCACGCATGGCCCGACCCCTCGGGGCGTGCCACGTGTACTCGGAGCAGCCTTCTCCCTTTACTTGCGATACCCCCGAGCCCATATCACTGACAGTATAAATCTAGTGTAATTACGTATGTAATTAGTGTAACTACATATGTAATTTAGAGACTTAAATATATAATTTTAGAACTTATATATGTAATTTAGGGACTTACTTTGTAAATACACTAAAATTACATATGTATTTAGGAACCTACAATGTAAATATATGCTGACTATTTTTTCATAAAAAATATGGTGACACATTTATAGCAAATCCGTTAAATAAAAGGAAAAAATGGTTTCATACCATCAAAAATTTCCAATCATAGAAACTTCACGGACCGTTTAAAGTTTCCACCGATATTCTTTGGCCCTGTTCTAAACTCTAACAAAATACAGTTTTTTGACATATTTAACTAGTTGCCATTCTTATAAGTGGCAATTAAGGATTTGCCACTGGATCCACATGTCATAGACACATGAGGACCCATATGTCATAGACTGCGAGTAGTAAATCCTTAATTGTCACATCTTAAAAGTGGCAAATAGTTAAATTCCAGTCTATTTTGCTCATGTGTACTCGCAGTCTATGACAATTAAGATGTTTGTACTACGTTTTTAAAGAAACGTAGTACAAACATGCGCACATTTAAAGAAACGTAGTACAAACATTTTTTTTAAAGAAACGTAGTACAAACATGCGCACATTTATGATTTATGATTTATGATTGTCACATCTTAAAAGTGGCAAATAGTTAAATTCCTCTAGATTTTTCCTCGGTTTCCGTTAGGATGTTTTTCAAACTACTGAACGATAAGTTTAGTGCAAAAATTTCTACAATAAATCCATTTTTCAAGTTTTTAATAATTAAAACTTAATTAATCAT
Source organism: Oryza punctata (assembly GCA_000573905.2). Lineage (NCBI taxonomy): Eukaryota > Viridiplantae > Streptophyta > Magnoliopsida > Poales > Poaceae > Oryza > Oryza punctata. The sequence goes on along the minus strand of CM002491.2, from coordinate 9,659,376 downwards.
GTGTCAATTACTTATCTCGTTTTGCATGTGCACTTAATCGTCATCCTTCCATCATATTCGAATGGTGCGGTGCCTTACTGTTACCATGGAAAAGCACCGTGAACTTATAAGGTTAAACTTGAAAACTTATGATATGGAACCAATTTTTCCAAAAAAAATATATATATTAGCACGTTACAGCAAAGAAATATATTTTGAATTAGTTAGAGGTTTTTGTCGACAGGTGGTACCCGTAGACCGGATGTACAGGGTATTGGGCTATGTTAATACTAGGATCTACACGAAACGATATCAAGCAAACAAGGAGACAAAGACTATACTGGTTCAGTCCCCTCGTAAGGTAATAACCCTAGTCCAATTTATATGAGATTGATATGGAAAACCACAGAGTACAACGAGAACCGATGATTCCGACATTATTGGTGAGATCCTCATCGAGATGATTCAGCGAGATCTCCCGCTGAGTAGGCTTCGTGTCCTCCGGCTCGTAGACTATGGTGGATGTGTTGGTCATCGAATTCCATCCTTTAAACCCCTCAGGAGTGTACCTTTTATTCCGTGAATCACCTTAGTTCCCAAGTAGGACTCGGAGACTACGAATCCCGCACGATATGGTACAAGCCTGATCCTCTCTGAGTAGGACTCCGTTAATCACTTGCTCGTGAGAGTAAATTCCATAATCTTTCAGCAATTTACTTATTATATACGGAAATAAGCCGTATACGCAAAGGTATACCATATTCGTATATTGCATAAGTCATAGTATAGGAGGTATATCTTATCCATAATCATGATATTTTTCTATCTTCTTATATCTTGTAATCATAAAAATAAAACTATAACAGACTCAATTGAAACTTGTCTTTACTGGATTGCCCTGCCACAGGGACAGGATATCAAATAAATCCATATCTTAGAAAAATAAAAGATGACACGGTGTCTTTTGTTTTCTTTTAACTTTATTAGAATATATGTCTTATCCGGCTATTTCTAATTCAGGATACATACTCTATGGCCCGTTTGCTTCAGATGAATATGCATATTTTACCTCAGTTTTCACGAGTATGCTTTTTAAAGTGCTAAACGGTGTGTTTCATAAAAAAAAAACCTTTCTATATAGCCGGGATGGCTGTCAGCCGACCAAATCACATACATGCCCCATATTTTCACAGCGATGGGAGCACCTAAGCCGCATGACCCGACAAACCCCGCAAAAACTCATTTCGCCAGGTTGTCGTGCCACGGGGCCAAGGGTGCCCCGTAAGCTGACCAAATCACATACATGGCCCACATTTTCGTAGGGACGGGCACACCTAAGCCACATGACCCAACAAACCGGTAAAAACTCATTTTCATCAGGTTGTCGTGCCACGGACCAGGGGTGACCCGTCAACCGATCGAATCACATACGCGACACATTTTCACAGGGACAGGCACACTTGAGCCGTGTGACCAGACAACCCGGTGAAAACTTGTTTTCATTGGGTTGCCATGCTACGGGGCTAGGGGTGGCTCGTCAGTGACCGAATCATGTATGCGACCCACATTTTCACAGGGGCGGTTGCACCTTAGCCGCGCGACCCGATAAACCCAGCAAAAACTCATTTTCGTTGGGTTGTCATGCCACGGGGCACCCGTCAGTGTAGGATCAAGGAGACCGACTAGAGTGGGGTGAATAACAGGCTTTAAAACTTTTGGCTAAACCGAGTTATATATGCAAAAGGGTAAATGAAAACGGTTTTCCACAATTCAAAACCTAAATAAACTAGTCTCAACTAAGAATACAAAGAAGTTAGCCTATGTTGAGTTTTGCATGCCTAGGGTGATAATAGCACATAATTTCTAGTATGTAAGCTTGTTCAAAGTAAATTGGCACAAATATAAATTGCACAAAATAAAGGAGACAAAAGACAAAGGATTTTTTTCACCCGATGTTCGGAAGCTTACCGGCTTCCTACGTCACCGTTGAGGTGAGCCCAACTTCACCGCTCAAACCACGAAGCCACCGCAAACCCCCTTCGTTAAGGGGTGGGCAAGGTGGGAGTCGGTCCTGAAGTGGTCTCCCAAGCCTCTATCACTATGGTTGTTCTTCCTCCAATCCGGAGATGGCGAACACCGAGCTACTCACAATCAACACTGGGTCTCCTCCACAACCTTCTCGGAGAGGTCAACAGGCAACTCATCCAAGCCGTCTAGGAGGTCGCAACCTCCAAGAGTAACAAGTCTAGGATGCTTGCCGAGAATAATCAAGTGTCACACAAGCTCTAACAATGAAGCAATGCACTTGGATTGGCTTAACTCACTATCTAACACCTCACTAGATAAACTAAGTGCACAAGGGTGTGAGACCTCTTACAAGGGTTCAAGATAATGCAATGGAGTACCATAATCTTACCCTTGCTTCTAGGGAGTGGATATATATACCCACAACAACCAAAACTAGCCGTTGGGGGCGAAATCTCAACTCACAGGTGTCTGCCGGTCAAACCACCATGGGGTGCCGGTCAGACCGGCCTCCATTGTAACAGCTAGAAAACTAGCCGTTATAGTGCATTTAAAGCACGAGCGATGGCTAGCCGGTCTGACCACCATAGGCCGGCCAAATCAGACCAGCATCGGCTCCGGTCAAACCGAGCTACCTCCGGTCAGACCGACTTCGACTCTGGTGGCTCTATATCGCTAAGACAAGACCTCCTTGAAAATCAGGATCAGCGCTCAGACCGCCAGAGCTATGGTCAGACATGATAACACACTGTTGTCGGAGACATGGCTCTCCAACAGCTGGGAAGTGCAGACCCCTCCCTGAATGAAGATTCGGCTAGGGGGTTAGCTGTGAATGACGTTTTATGATCTATGAAGAAGGACGCGAGCTGCTGAAAATCAGAAAACATAAGGAATTATATAGGTTTACGCCACCCGGAGGTGTAATACCCTACTCCTGTCTTTTTTAGTTTGTTTGTTATCTGGATCTGGTAAAGTGTTAGAACAAGAACTCTTAAGCTAGAAATTGGACATCATCCCTCTCTCAGTTGCATATCTCCTTCCTTTTATAGTTCAAGGAGGGGCTTACAGTGCCTTTTTTCATCTGGTAACTCTCTCCCTCTTCGAGTTGTCTTGTCACTGCCAGTTGGTTCCCCCGAAGATTTAATGAGGAACCTAGCAAAATTTCACTTTTAGGTTGCCTCAGGCTCCCCTGGTGGCAGCCTGGGCTAGCTAGGCCTTCTTTTTGCTCACCATGTGTCAACTGGTGGGCTTCAGTGGCCCTACTTCTTCTTGAGACGACGCCACCGCTCCACTTCTTGCCCAGCTGGTGCAACTAAGTGTTGTTGGGCATGCGCGCCGCGTGGCTTGGCTCCCATTGATCCAGATGACTCAGCGCCACCATCACTTCGGCTCCAGATAGTTTGGAAACCCAACCGTGAACCCGTTTCATTTATTACTTTCGAACACCGGCTCACAATTAGCAGAGGGGCGGGGCCATGACCCATTCTAGTCTTTGGCCACACCCTTGTGCCCCTTAACAGGTCAAACACATTGTTTGTATATCCCGAGTGAGTGGTTTTATTTTATATCACAAGCTCGTTATCACATACTACTATGTGATTATTTTTTATAAACCAATATTATGACTTGGGCTAATTTTATATACTGGTTAAATCTTTGACGGTTGGCAATTCTATTTATGAGTGATATTTTGCTCTAAGACATATGCCATGAGTGTCATTTGTTGAAAAAGGTGTGGTTAGAGTTATGTATTTTTGACATATTTTGCTTTGACACTATGTGCATAACTTGATACCAGTACTAATAATGTAGTAAGCTTTGTTGCTCAAAGTGATGTGCTATATTTTTATTTATGCATTTAAGCTTAGGCTCTGCATATTTTTATAAACCACTCGGGTGGTTAATATTATTAATTTTTAATCTTGACTATATCATTAATTTGTTCAACTAACCACATAATCGGGGGATACACCTAATCGGGGGATACACCTAATTAGGTGCATCTAGTCGATGCACCTAGGTATATTTTAAATTTTAAATTTTCATCCCTTCGCAGCCTACAAGTAGGAGAAAAGCACTCGGGAGACTAAGGAAGGAGGAATTGAAGCACTCAGCTATGGATCGATTTGATTCTTAAGAGGATTGTTTTTCCGACTGTGGGGGTCTCAGGAGCTACTGTGGAGATTATTAGTACTATATACCCACCATGGCCTTTGTGGATCAATATATGTTTCTTCAATTACCAACTTGATCATGTCATTCTTGTCACAGAAGGCATATACATCACTTAGCAATTTTTCCCAACCATCTGTTCTAAGCCCATTCAAGAGAGACCTAGTTGATTTCACGCATTTGATAGCATTCACAATATCCTGATCCTTTCGTTGCATCGCTAGTAACAAGGTGTTTGTGATTATCAATGCTGTCAACATGAGATGCAAATAAAAGACCATCACACTCTGAAAATCGCTTCAATTAAAAATCCTTTCTTTAATGCATTTTTAGAAATTATTTAAAAGCCTACAAGAGACACTCTAATAAAATTTGTGCAAATATCAATTTAAAGCTAGGCTATATAAAATTTTATTAAATACTTTTCTTATTTATCTATTTCCTGGATTTTTCTAGGAATTATTTGAGCAAGGGAGGTATTTTTAATAAACGAAATAGCATTTCACGAATTATTTAAATTAAGAAGGAATTAAAATCCTTCCCAAAGCTCTGGGCTTAATCTGGCCCATCTCTCTCCCTCAGCCCAGCCGATCCAGCTGCCTCTCCCTTTGCTCTGCATAAGTTTGTTTCTGCTCCCTCTCTTTCAGCTGGGCTAAGGAAGGAAATGGAAGTCCAGGAAAAAAGTCTGCTTTACCTCCCTGCACTACAGTGTTGTCTTCAAGCTCCAGCCGGCCTCCCGTTTCGACCCGGCGCCGCCTCCACACCAAATCCGTCGTTTCCGTTGCCTCCCGTGCCCAATTAGGAGAGGGGTTTTGATCCCCTTATCCTCCTCTACCCATTCCCACAAGAATCGGGCATTATCCTTTTGAATCTGACACGGATTTGAGCTCGTTTTTGAGTTTATCTCTCCACCTAACCCTAGCTCTTTCCAGCGCTAAAACCACTCGTTTCGATCCCGGATTCTCCCTCCCGAGCCTATAAAAAGGAGCCCCTAGTCCTCCTCTTTCGTTTCCCCCCTCTGTTTGCGTTCGCCGCCTCCCGTAGAGCCACCGCCACCCCGCTCCAAGCGCCGCCGTCGCCATCGTGCCTCCAGCTGCGTCGCCCGCTGCCATCGGTCGTCGTCTTCGGTCACCGTCGCCACCGTTGGTTTCGCAAGAAGGAGAGGAAGCACAATCCTTACAAGGCAAGTCACCGTCTTAGAAGTTTACGAAGACCCGCAAGGCAAGTCACATATATCCTAAACACAATCCTTTGAGCAAGTTGATCCTATATTTAAATTCTCGATTTATTTCAAATGTACATTTATTTTCGAATGTCACCGGGTGGTGTGAACGTATTCCTTTGTTTATGGCCATTTTGCATTAATTACCCTTTTCCTTAATACCTTGGGAAATTTGACTAGTTGAGCTTTATATTATGGGTATTAGATATAATTGCTTAGCCATGCTTAGAAACTTTAATATCATTTCATATGTGATAATTAATGTTTCACTTATATCTTAATGATGGCTATTTAATGGTATTTTAATGGTAGCTCACGATGGTCAATCATGAATGATAAGTTAATTAAATTGCCAACTAAAACCTGACTAATGGTGGGTTGTGAGCACATGGTTGGAGATGATTTTTGGATAGTCGTGCTCATGGTAATTAAGGACCGGTTCGCGAGCTACTGTTGTTGTGAAACATTAACTGTACCAACCACAAGCCAGCGTGGGCAATAGCTTTATCTTCTGTATAGCGTGATTCATTGCGGGGTACCAGACTGTGAAGTGGCGGAGATAAGCCCACGGGGGTTGTTGCGGAGTCCATACCTTGGCTAAAAGGGGTGACTATGATCCGGAAACGGTGCACTATGGTGAGTTGTGTTATGCGGAGGGTACTGTCACAGCTCCTTTACGAGGTACCGTGGTGGTATTGAGACGCGTGGTGACATGTTGTGGGGCTGTGTCTTGTGGGTACAGTGGTACATCTCTGGCCAGAGTAAAACTATTCGAATAGCCGTGCCCGCGGTTATGGGCGGGTCTAACAATGTTTTTCGTGATTAATCCCACACTACTCATTAATAATATAAGGTGATAAATGGTAATAATTGGTTTAGCTCCTGGTTTGGAATGGTTTATTCCTGGTTTGGAGATTAGAGCTGTGCAATCGAGCATGATTGTTCAGTAATGGTTGGACCTATACAACGGGATTGTTGTATAGTGTTGATTTAATACTGTTTAATATTAACTTACTGTTTTATAAATTCTGAAAGCTTTATTAAATGCTATTTGTGCAATTTAGCCTATATTATGCCTTCCTTTGTATTCCTGTGCACTTTGCATATTTGTTGTGTGGCTTGTTGAGTATTTTATGTACTCACCTTGCAATAATCATCATCAGAAGAAGAGTTCTACAGTTAAGGTGATGCTCTGGAGGATTAGGCTGTGGCCTGGTCAAGCTGCTCGTGGATTGGAGTCGCCTATGCTAGTTTTTATTATTTTTTTCGCTGCTTTAGAATTTTTAATGTTTGAGAGCAACTATCTACCTCTGTAATAATTTTACGCACTCATTTAGTAATTAGATAAAGACATGTACTCTTTCATCAATTTGTTATTGTGTGCCTCGGCTGATTCCTGCATGGGGATTTTACACATATGTAAGCATTTAGATTTTTGGATAGAAATTCCGGGCGTGACAAAGACGAAGTCAAATGATTGAAAATAGACTAAAAGACCGTTAGCCTGATCTCTATGTGAACCATCTCTTTCATCATTTGACACATATTCTAGCACCTTGACAATTATCGGAAACATGTAAACCAAACTTTTTAGTGTTTTGTAATGAGAACTTCAACGAGTATCTCTGAGCCTTTGAAGACATTGCTCTTGATTTAATCCATTTCCAATTTGTATTAGCTCCTAAACCCTAAGCCACTTCCTCATTATTGACATCTCTAATCATATCTCTTCTTTTCGATAATCCACCCACAATATTTAATAAGGTAGAAATCATGCTAAAGAAAGTTTGGTGACTTACTGATTGATGGATTGGACGAATTGATTTGGTGGCTCGGGAGTCGCCTTGCCGGAGTGGTGGGGAATCGGCGGTGGGCGGGCAACGTCACTAGCTCGTGTTGGGAACGGCTGACGGGTTGGCTGGCTGGGAGCGAGCTGTAGCCTGCGGGCAAATGGCGCACGGTGACGGTGGGACTTCGGAGCCTCAGAGGGGAACGGGAGGCGTTAGCGCGTGTGGAGCCAGGGGTGCCGGCCGCCGGGCACGGTCACCGGTTGCGCGATGGCACGAGCAGCCGAGCCAACTGCCGAGCGGGAGCAGCGACAGACGAGGAGGGAGATGACGAGACGCGGACTCACGAAGGGGCGGTCGTGTCGCGCGCCTTGATTTTTTTGGGAGATGAAGTGATGCCGCTACGTGATTAATTCCTTCTATGATCTCTCAACTGGGTTGTTTCTCACACAACAATGTCGATGGGCCTTCTTGTTTTGAGCCAGACGAGGGAGGAGGGGTTCCTCGGTTTGGGCTGGGGGTACCCGTGTGGTGAATATATGGGGGTAACAAGGTATTTCAGGAAGTTGGGCCGGCTTCCTAGGAACCTCTTAGGCTATTGGGCTCCGCCCCTGGCTGGTACCATATGGTGGTCTTGTCATGTTGTCCAAATTCATACATGTCAATGAATTGTCGAGCGCCCCGCCTACCTCTTGAATTTTCTCTTGAATTTTTACGATGGATGCTATTGATGCTTACACTGTTGAATGCTGTTGGCTGCTGCTAATCTGAATGGTTGCTGCTTGTGTTGATATGTCCTGCTGGATGATCTGAATGCTTGGTCATGCTGCTATTCAGGTGGATGGTGTTGTTGCTGTTTGCTGGATGCCTGGCTGGTTCTCGTGCTGCTTGCTCGCTGCTGCTGATTGCTGAAACTAAAAATGCAAAAATGCTGTCGCCGGCTGGATGCTGCAGAAATGCTGCTGTCGCCTGGCCAGGGCGACGGCGAGTGCGAATTGGGGGGACAAGGGGTGAAAACAAATTTATGTTGGTAGTTTTGTAGGACTCACCTTTTAATTTAGGAAGTCCATTTTAGTCAATTTGTTGGAGTGATGAATATTTTCACGTCTTAAATATTGTTTAGGATTCAAATGAAATATTGGGATACTCTTGGTCCCCCCTCTCCTTCATCCCTTGAATAAAAGAACTACACAATTTGACTCGTACACTTGTACAGTGTTAGTAATCTATTATATTTTTTTGAGAACTTAGTAATCTATTTACTCCTTTTTAGTTTTTGCCTAGACGGTTGTATATCAATTATATAAACTTTTTACTCAGGGTTGCACCATTGATCCAGAGCGTAAAGTACACTGAGAATAAAAAATTTATATCTTTAATCACATAAAAATGCATATGATCGCTCGAATAAAACATGGAGTCACGACATAGCCTGCTGGATGAATAAATGAATTACAATGAACGGATGAATAAAAGAATTACAATAAACAATAAAGAAAATATTGAAGCTAGCAACCGGCGGCTCTACACTAGTCCTCCTCAGTCATCGTTCCTTAGGTCCTCCCATGGGAGTGGGACCGGCGAGGACTAGAGGTGGAAAGCAGAGGGGATTCCTGGCGAATTTGGCTACACTAACTTTAGGTGCTAAAGGCAGAGGAGTACAGTAAATTGTGTCTTGTGCTACAGTACAAAATATCGATTCGCAGTTATTTATTGTAGCACCAGTGGTAAACAGCAAAATATACCGTGCGAGGTACTGTTCATGTGTTACTGTAGTGCACTGTACCAATCGATCTCATCCGTTCGCTGTAAATCGGATAGCTGAGAATACCCTAAAATCACATCACCGTGCTTCTCTGACTTCACTGTGTGGATCTCAATCCATTGCTGGCAGATGGGCATGAAGGGATCCTGTGGCGGCCAACAATGTCTGGAGGAGCGTCAGAGGGGATCCAACGGCGTTGTCAGGAAATGACAGCAGATCAATGGCAGCCGACAGAGCATCGGGGAAGCGTGGCATGGGCAATGCTGGTGCGCTTCGAAGAATGCGGCGTCCAGCGAAGAGCATTGGTTCTCCTCTCTCCCAGCTAGACCACCACCGTCGTCTACCACACCAACGATGCCAACATCATCCACCATGTCGGCATGCATGGAGCACGCCATCCGTCGCCGCTAGGTGCTCCGGCAGCATGCTCAGATATGGGGAAGCCAATCACCCTATGTTGCTGCTAGCCGGCCCTCCGCATGGATCTCCATGTGCTGCCACGGTCGAGATGCGCCCGTCCGGGCCACTGGTCTTCATCGCCGTTAACCACCGAGTACCCACGCCGAACACCTCCTGTCTCCCTGAGACCGCTAACGCAGGCACATGAAGGGATCCACGGCGCTGTGGATCAGGGTGGTCGGATCCAGAGAGGATGCAACGTTGGGCGTTGAGACGACGTGTTGGATCTGTGGACATGACTCTTCATCATCAAGCCTCCGCCGTTACCGGGAACCTGCTCGGCTGCCACTGGGAACCCACTCGGCCGCCCTCATCATTAGTGTCGTCGTTCATGGATGGTGGACCCAACCACGTCGCCGGTCAAGGAAGGAAGGGATGATGACAACGGCTCCTTTTTTCCATCTCATCCATCGACCACAGCAGCAAAGAACTGACACGCGGATGTGTATGCGGCAAAACTTTACAAATGTTTTCCATCTACATGTAAAAAACGTTTACTAATTGAATAATTAAAATTTCAATATTTGATCGATAACGTATAGCAGAATACACACGCATCAACTTTTAAAATAGTCACCCGATCAATTTGTGAGATTATAGAAATGTGTACATGATGACATATGAAGCAAACGTAACCTAGTTCAATACTATACATGATTTCTGATTTTATTTTATCATTATCTTGTTTATCTTGTTTTGGTTTCTTGTTTAAATTGGCATTCTCCTAGTAATAACACCATGTAATCAGATAGTTTAACTGCTCACGGTTCAGATTAATAAACATTGATTTAATACTCAAAAGAGTGGTCTTTCCTGTATAGTGCGCTGCGAATTAGTTATTGCCATTCTATTGCTTAGTGTGATGGGTTTCTTTGTACAAAGATACGAAGTCATCTTTTCCCCTCTTCGTTTACATTCTCTAGGTCAAGATTAAAAATCGCACCCTTCTATTTGCCCAACAAGGCCTCACACAATTTTCTTCCAAAGCCCAAAATGCAATATATAGGATAAATAGCACACCGTTTCCATCGGCCTAAACTGTGAGGTTTTCATTTTTCCATCTTCAAGCCTATTCAATTCTCTCTCTCTCGTATCCAAATCAGGGTTTTCATTTTCAGTTTTGCTCAAAATTTCGGCCATGTCGGTAGCACCGAAATTCCCAAATTTTTGGGATTTTTAACACTTTTTGAATCAAAATTATTTGAATTTTTAATACAATTTGAATGGATTTGAATAAATTTTGATCAAATTCAAAAAAAGAAAAGAAAAGAAAACCGGAAGTTTCAACCGAGGTAATGACTTGCCTGGGGTTCCCAAAATTACCGAAATTGCTTTTTCACTGATCCAAACTAGGATGTGTTAGCAGTAACAAAGGGAAACTCCTCTGCCGATAAAGCCGATAAAGATATTGTGTGACACGTTCATGAACATGCGCGCCCGTTAAAGCCCTTGGCCAGGATAAGGACGCCGGCTTCAAAATCCAAACTTCCCACTGTACCATATATGTTTTATAATATAAGGATTTTGTACATGAGCAAAGTTAGAGCAAAGTTACTTATGAGTACTAAGTACTTACCTACATCCAATCTTCTCATTTTATATTATTTTTTCTCTACCAAATTCCTCTCCACATAAATATTTTTCTTATCATTAAAACGTGTATACGGTAAGTTTATTACGTTGCAAATGTTTTTCTTTTACATGTAAAAAACTTTCACTAATTGAATAATCAAAATTTCAATTTTTGGTCGATGGCGTATAGTAAAATATATATACGTCAACTTATAAAATAGCTACCTGATCGATCTATGAGGTTACAGAAATATGTACATAAGAGATTTTTTTGTGTGATTACTAATGAAGTGAGCGTTACTGAGTTCAATATTTCTAACTTTGTTTTGCTATTATTTTATTCGTTTTTTTCAATTTATTGTTTAAATTAGCGGAATCGTGAAAATTATCTTGTTGAATCACATGTATATTTTTGCTAGTCATTTAAAAAAACGTGCGCGTATCGAAGCCGTTTGTAATCCGGACCGGACTCGTGTAGTCGTATTGCAAGACGCAATCTCGACCGTTGGCCACGGATCGAGCGACCAGGACACCACTCGCCACACGTTCTCTTCTCCTCGCCCGCCCGCAGCGGCCGTATCCTTCCCAAGGAGAGGCGGCGGCGGAGGTGGCGGCCGAGAGAGAGAGAGCTCAGCTCGCATGGCCATCGCGATGAGGTCGGCGGCGAGGCACTCCCTGCTCCCCCTCCCTCCGCTGGCCGCGCCCGGCTCCTTCCTCCTCCACGGCCGCGCCCGGCTCCTGCTGCCGCAGCGCGCTCGCACTCGCGCGGCGAGCTCCTCGGCGACCGGAGGGGGTGGGTACCTTCCTCCGCTGTTCAGGTGAGCGGGGAGAGGAATTATTCCGTGTTTAGGGCAATGGATACGGTGAGGATGGCGGTGCTCATGGATAGCTGATTTCGTGGTTTTCCCCTCTCTTCTGCAGCGTCGCGCCGATGATGGACTGGACGGACAACCACTACCGGACGCTCGCGCGGTTGATCTCGAAGCACGCGTGGCTGTACACGGAGATGGTTGTCGCTGAGACCATCGTGCATCAGAGAGAGAACTTGGTGAGCATATGCCCTTCCACCCTTCGCTTCTTTCTTGATTAAAACCGGGTGAAACGTAAATGAGAAAAAAAATGCAAATCCTTGCTACGGAGGAGGAAACCCTGCAACTGATCAGCAGTGAAGCAATCTGTGGTTTTATCACAATTCTAATTTATAAATTACTATGCGATGTGATGTGAATCTGGTGGTCATTTGATTGGAATCAGGAGCAAACTGAATTCGTTTACGATTGGCCTGCTTTCATTCATGTCACTAACAATGCCACACCTGTTCCATGAAAACCTTCCCGTGCGCATTGCGTAAGTTTTCCATTCTCTTCAAGTTATCTCTGGTAACTCTTTAAGTCACTCATCAGTGTCTTATAGTATAATGTTCATCTTAATAGTGCCATTAGCCCATGATGCGTTTGCATGTATCACAACTTAGAACCTAATCATATAGCAGCATTCCACAGATTCCTTTTGTCAGATATAGTTCACCTCCTCCGCTGTCCGCCTGTCTCAATCTAGGCATATGTGAAGGATGTCCATTGTTTTAGCTTTTTTCACATAAATATTGCAGTTTAATAAAAAAAATTAACTTACTGCCATTCGTTCTAGCCAATACTGAATAGGTACCTGATGTTTAGGTTATAATGTACTTATCGGGATAACCAGAAATGTGTTGCCCACAATGTTTTTTCTTTTGTATGTTATCAAGTTGCAATGAACTTTCTTGGTGGCACTGGCAGCTTCATATGGGGGAACCACTTCGATTCAACTTGGCACCATCAGTGCTGGCTTGTTTTGTATATTTGTCACTATGTCTTCAATCATTGTTTCTTTAGTTCTACTTTTGGTGCAATGAAGGCAACTATGAAACGTGTCTATGACATATGGTTCACATTATGTGCACATGACACTGCTATGCAGAATTGATAAATTTTGTTCTTTTGTCGTCACAATGTGCAGGATAGATTTTTAGCATTTCCTGCTGAACAGCATCCTATTGTGTTGCAAATTGGTGGAAGTAATCTGGATAACTTAGCGAAGGCAACTGAACTGGCAAATGCTTATTCGTACGATGAGATCAACCTAAAGTAAAAAAAAATCACTCAATCTCATGTAATCATGATGACATTTCTTTAAATACATATAATTTACTACAAACTTTTTGTATTAGCTGTGGCTGCCCCAGTGGCAAAGTTGCTGGTCATGGTTGCTTTGGTGCTCGCTTAATGTTTGATCCAGAGGTTTGCTTTATGAATTCATTGCAGTAAAACCATCAGGTAGCATCAATTTGTTCTTTCTCCACCCTTAGTAAATATTGATTCAATTATCTGAAGTTTGTAGGGGAAGCTATGTCAGCTATTGCTGCCAATTGTAATGTCCCAGTCAGCGTTAAGTGCAGAATTGGTGTTGATGATCGTGACTCCTACGAAGAACTTTGTGAGCTTTCTTCAGAGAACTCTCATGTTCCTTTAAATTTCCTTAGGCTTCCCAGATATGAGCAATGGAAATCACGTCAAATAAGTAGACTCTATCGGATGCATTTTTACACCCAAAAGGATCAATCAACAGTGGGTAGCGGCATGCTTTAATGTTTCATATTGTCAAAATATGTCAACCTATACCATAAGCTAAATATAAGTAAATCACTTGTTGGTGTTATCTGGCTGTTTTTGTAACAACAGTGGGTAGCTGCAGTTGTTATTGGTCACTGGTAAAAGTATTTGTACTCTTCTGGCTGTGGTTGTGCCCTTAAGGTCAAATTGAAGAAAGAAAAAAAAACAGTAGTATCTCTTGTGTATAATGATGCAGGATGGTTAAAATCTTGGATTAGTATCAACTGACCCCTAAAATGTACCACTGTTGTAATTACTCCTTACATTTCAAGTTTTGAACAGCGTCAGAGCATAAAAAATTCTCATATCTTCTCAAATCAAAAGAATAGTTGAAAGCTTCTAACATCAGTGGAGAGTCTAGTTCTCTGCATATATTTTATCATGACCTATTCCAAATTAATATACTGTATGTAATCTGCTTGTAGATGAAATGGTGGCATTATGGCATTTACTGCAGTTCATCTTTTTTTAGGGCCAAAAATAATCACCCATGGCTGTTTGGCTAAATTTGGAAAATTCCCCTTTCCCCCTGAGTTTACTGGGGATTATCTTCAAAGCATTGGACTCCTATTTAATTGCAATGTTTAACTATGGTTGCCAGTTAATTGGTGATATATCATATTTGACATGTGATAACCTTCTGCACGCATCAAGCTGATATAACTAGGCAACTGAATAATGGAAATCAAGTCTAAGAATAATGCTCAATTTAATGGCTTGCTTCTTGTTAGGATATCACCCATTTCTTTTTAACATGTCACAAGACATAGTTCCATGTGTGAGGAATTTGTAAAATATCTTTTTATTTATATTACCCAGTTCAACTTCTATGTCATGCTGTAGGTGCATACTTTCAATGATTCTCATTCATGTTACGCTAGATAAAATTTTTCATATGATGTTTGATTAGTTGTTGTGCCCAGAACTATTATTGCTTGGCACTCGCATGGTATTTAATCATCATAGGAATTTTGTTTTGATGGTTAATTCCCCCCCCCTCTCATGTGCTGACAGTGCCGTATGGGAACAAACTACGTACCTTTCTCACTGTTAGGTACATTGACTTTTTTCCTTTCCCCAGGTGAATTTGTAGATAAGGTTGTTTCCAAATCACCAACTATGCATTTCATAATTCATGCTCGGAAGGCATTGCTAAGTGGCCTCAGTCCTGCGGAAAATCGGAAGGTTCCTCCTTTAAAGTATGTCTGCCCATGATTTTCTTTGTGTAAAATGTTATTCAAATTTATGCAGTGGTGCCAAAAAAAATCTCTGAAGAGAAAAATCCTTTTCATAAACTGTAAGAATATGCATTATGTATTGTTTCAACTTTCAATTGTTAGCTTTGGGTAAGATTCCAAATGATGTAGATACTACGTGTAGAGCATGAGGGACACAAACACAATCCTATAGTCCAAATTGCTTCCGAATCTGTTGAATTAAATTTAAAGGTCTGCGGAACAGATTTTATTTCCTGGTATCACCAGTAACTGACTGGTTCTCATCTGAATTTTCATCCCTGGCGTCAACATTTTTTGCAGATATGAATACTACTTTGCTTTATTGCGGGACTTCCCAGATGTGCAGTTTACTCTAAATGGAGGTATAACTACTATTGATCAAGTGAGTATCTTACTGTTGAACTAATTTGTTTTAGAATGCATTTGAAGAGGTGGTCAGGAACAATTGAGTGTATTGCAATCTAGTTATGTAGTTTCGATAATGCAATTCCTGGAAGTTGCTATTTTAATGAAAAAATTGAGTAGCGAGTCCAGTTCAAATTAGGTCAAACTGCTGTTAATAACACTACTTCCAGAGAGCGTTAGATTTTTTCCTTGTCAATAAAAAAACAATTTTGTTTCATGAATTCATAAAGAATATATTTGTTCTCTCTGTGCTTGTTTAAGCTGCTCTGTAATATTAGACATTCATGCAGAGAACTAGCTCTTGTTGCAATCAGATTTAATATGCCCGAGTCAAGCCATTTTTATTGAACATCAGTTTTATTCATTTCATTGCAGGTTACTGCATCCATAAGACAAGGTGCACATCGAGTTATGGTTGGCCGGGCTGCATATAATAAGTATGGTCTTTAATTAGAAGCCTTTGTGTCTCTAAATTCTTTGATGCTTCAAGACTTGCAAACTTAGTGACTAGAATATGTTTCCTTTTCTTGCTGAAAGCCTGAATTAGTATTTAGTTGTAATTTTAATTTTGGTATGGAAAAAATTCAGTCCATGGAACATGCTGGGGCATGTGGACAGTGAAGTCTATGGGATGCCGACAAAACGCTCTTCTCGTCGCCAGGTTTAGCATCAAAGATGATTTTGTTTTCAGCTATCAACTGTTTCTTTTTTTAAGTATTAACTGAACTCTTTGTTTTAGATCCTTGAGAGCTACCAGGTTTATGGTGATTCAATAATGGGGCAATATGGCCCCAGCAGACCAAACGTGAGACAACTTGTGAAGGTGTGTGTTAGAATTTAACGACGAACGACGGAAACAGCCTATTATCAGCTTTATGATGTGATGTAATAGGGCACTTAAGTACTTGTTTCACCTTATAATCTAATTATCTGTGACGTGAGTATGCACCATAGTATAGATAATAGCTTTCTGAATTACTCGAGAATTGTTACTTTTGTTTGCTTATAGATCGGGATTCCACTTTATGCCTGAAACCCTAAGTTATAAGTTATAAAAGATAATTATACCACACTAAATAGAGAATAGAGTTCATTGATATTCTGAGCTAAGTAATTGCGGTGTAACAGTTGCCAGTTATGCATTCTGTCTATTGACCTTGAAACTAGATTTAATGCAATTGCTACCCCTATTGACCTTTATGAGCTTATGCAAAAAGTGTATGTTCGGTTACTGAGAGAATCACTTGATTTTGACAGCCATTGTTAAATTTATTCCACTCGGAACCTGGCAATGGCCTTTGGAAACGCAAGGCTGACTCTACACTGCGTCATTGCAAGGTAAGTTCTAAAAAAAATAGTGTATTACTCTTTGTCCTGAACTCCTGCCATATTACTTCTTCCAACAAATACAATAGAAGAAAGATGCATATACTATACTCAAATGAATTATTGTGAAACTTGGTTTTATAAATACTTGTAAGGGTAATTTTGATCTAGTAAATGAAAATGAGGAAGATGTTCAATCTCCAACTAGTCAATAATCATCTCAACACTGATCTAGTTTTTTGTTTTCTATCTTTTATCTGAATGCTGTTGCTTATCATTTTATATGTTGGCTAGTTATGAGGTGCACGATCAGGGAGCTGGACTTTTACACCTTAAGGGCATATGCATCTCATACTCTCCATAGCTAGATTTTGTTTCACTTATGACTCAATAGTCAGTAATTTATGTTCTCAACTTTATTCAAAGTTTTCACGACTGTTTGGATGGCATGCAAAGCATGAGTGCACATGCTCTTAGGTGTAAAAGGTCCTTTCCCATAATCATGCAAAATTGTTGGTGCAGACTGAATTGAACATGTATATGTCGGCAACGTATATGAATTTATTCTGCGTGCAGACCGACATTGACACTTGCATTATTTTCTTCTTCCCTTCAAATGTTCCTTAAATGATAACTTAAGTCATGAACTTCATTCGTGCAGACACTTAAATCCTTCTTAGAGGAGACTCTCGATGCAATACCAGACTCTGTTCTTGACGCACCAATAGGCAAGGAGCCATCCATCGAGGGACATTTTGCTGATATGGATACATTATTGCCGCCTAGATATTCATCACTGACCAACGGTAGCTATGAAAGTCCAGCGCTTGTAACTGCATCCACCTGACCACCATATTTTCCGAGGATATGGCAAAATTTACGGCGAAAAAAGAAAGATAAGCCTGCAAGCTGTTGAAATGCAGACCCCTCCTGGGTTAGATTAGAGGGAACACTATTGATTGTAAGTTGAAACGAACATCATGAAAAGTGTAAATATTCTTTGGGAGGAAGGATATGTACCCAATTATGTCTGTCTTTTTCAACGTAAATTGCAGAAGAAAATATATTCCCTACTTAGTTTCAGCCAGGAAGGCATCAGTTTCAACCAGGTCCACGAGAGTGCTCAGTCCGGTCCGGCCTCGAACCAGGTCCAGTCACTTCGAGGTACAATTCTAGAATTTAAATTGACATAAAATATATGTGTTGTATATTCTTTCATATGGACAAACACACATAATGTTTTAAATTGTAATACCTGATCTCTATTTAGACACCTCAGAAACACGAGACATAACATCTAAAAGTGGTTATTACCTTTATATTTCAAATAGTGTTTTGCCCACCATCCTCACGAACTCGCCAACATATTGCCAACGGTAAAATTTAGGAAAAAGAGCAAACACCCAATAACTCGACCTACATTGTCTATCTTTCCATTGGGAAGGAAAATGTTAAATGTCCATGTTTTTACTACTTAAACAAAAATGGTTTGTGTTATGACCCCCAAACGAAAATTATATACTTTTGCAACGATCAGGGTGTTTAATATCAACTTCTGAAGTTGTTCCAGGCAGGAAAAAGAAGCTTCTGAAGTACACGGTTAGTATAAAATCCTATTGAGTGGGTCTTCGTACACCTCGTTGGCACCGTGGAAGCCTACTAAAGTGTTCCAAAATCAAGCAGTCATGATACCAAGTAAAATTTGACGCCAATGGCATCCGCCGTCAAACAAAAAACCACCTGTAAACCAGAAGAAAACAAAATCACCATCCTTTGTTGCTTGCAAAGTCGCCACCAAATACGGCAGCATATAGTCAGATAGCTCAGAGCAGCTGGGCGGCGACTACACAGCAGAATAAAAATCGATGCTGGCATGAAAATCTGTTGGTGCAAAACCAACCTAGAAGACTTAGCACACAACAAAGGTGTTCCTCTGAGTCATGAATAATTACTTGTTCCATACTTCTAGTTGTTCTCGTCTCCAAGTTCTTCAAGTATTTGCTGCGCTTCAGCTAGCAAACCCTGCAATGTCAATGCCTCCGACACAGCGAAATTGCTCTGAACAATACCAGTGAGCCGCCTCAAGCATCTGATATACTCGTTCTTGAGAGTCTTTGACACGAGTTTCCGCGTATGAGGCTGCAGGGGTAGAAGTTCTCTCAAAAAGGACAATTTGATTGTGTAGTTTGTGCTTTCATGCGATTGAATCGAACATGTAGCATGATGCTGCCTACTGTTCATCCTTGGTTTACATTTATACTGATACGAGATTGAAAGTGGATTTTTAGCACGTACCTCTTTGTAAAGCGAAACACACTTGTTAAGAGCCTGTTCAACAGGATATAAATCTTGTTCCTGAAATTAAAGAGTTGGATAAGTTGAAATACTAAAGGTAAGCCAGGGATGAAAATGGAACTGAAATCAAAGTTGCCATTTCACATAGAAAAACCAGAAGTCTTGCAGTTCATGAATTTCAATGAGGCCATCATAACTAGTGTAGTACCATTTTTAATAGGAAAAATTGCCGAATTATAAGCAAATCCCTGTTGAATATGAGAATAAGAGCTGTGCATTTCATTCTGAGCTAAAAAAATGTTCTAGTTGATGATCAAAATTGTCCCATTCCATAGAGCATATAGTAACATTTAAAGACACTCATTAGTTTGTCAGACATTCCAAAACTTAATTTAAAAGTTGATGCACATTTCCATGTATGGAACCTGTACGTAACATTGGTTTTGAATATCAGAAGCATACAAATAAAAAAGAACCTTGACAAGAATAACAACTATTAAAGTGAACAATGCACTGCTATTAGAAGCATAGAAATAAAATGGAATACTTCCATCATTTGAAAAGAATGAAGGAATTAAAAAAAACAATTTTCACTGAATAAATAAAGTTAATAGAAGTACCCCTGGAGCTAGCATATTCTTCATTCCACTTTCAAGAAGTCCAGCAACTTCAAATGCTTGCAACTACACGCACAATATGTAAAAACATGAAATTAGCAAGATTAAATAAATTTACTTGGTTAAATATCATATCTACACAGCTACAAATCTAGTCCTAAACTTCCAAAGTCTGAAAGTTACTTTATGTTCTGAGATTCAGCAAAGGCTCAAATATCATGTTAGTGTAAACTTCTTTTTTTTTTGCGGGAGTAACAGTTTTGGTTATAGCCATTAGGAACAAATCTAGTCCTAAATTAACAATTTTGATTACAAGCTTAAAAACCTGCTGAGCACGATGCTTCATCAAGCATCGGTGCTTCAGAATTAGTACCTCTCCAAGCACCTGTGTTGGAAATGGCCTAAGATGCAGACAATCTACTGTTATCACCGGTCACTTACTTGCTAGGTGATGCAATTTCCTTGCAAGTATCGTAGCATTTTGTGGTTGTGCGAGACAATGGTTATGAACTTTCGTTTTCATTCTTAATGCAGTGATACACAAGTTTTACACATATTACCCCAATAGCCTCTATCTCAAGTTCTTCGTTCCAATCTATAATCCCCCCTCTGACCCCAATCAACCTGACACCACCCAGACATCCTCTAGACACGGGAAGCAACATAAGGCTGGTATAGAAGAGTTAAAATAATGCCAACATATAAAAAAAATGGCATCTGAAACTAGGAGTCATTAGAGAACATACAAGTGCACTAGTTGCTGCACTCTTATCCCTATCTGTAGTTCGTCCATTATTGAGTTTGTTCAGATCTTTCCTTGAATCATATAATATTCCTTCTGCTATCCTATCATGACAAAACATTCAAGATTTTATCAGCAGTGATATTCAAGCAAATTTGTTATGTTGTTTCATTTCAGCACTCCATAAAAATAAAAAGAACATAGAGAGAAGCTTAAAGATAATTGGTAACCAGAGTTTTGGTATGATAGAATTGGAGCCGATTGGAAACAATTACCAGATGCCAAAATGATCGAGAACGTTTTGATCTATGCAGTGGCTCATTGCTCAGCTTTACGTTTAGGTGCAAATCAGATGCGATTTTATTTTATGAAAATGACTTGCAGAATTGGTAGCTACTTTTGGCTAAGCTTGGCGCCATTAGTAGCGCTACTAGGCTATTATGCCCCCCAAAAGAACATCTTAAGTCATTTGGAGCAAGTATACTAGTCTAAAAGGATATGCCTACTTTGCACATATTTCATTTTATTGTATCTGGCCAGCAGCATTGCTACTTAATTAGGCTTCACTCTAGGCCAGCTATGCTTACCTCAAAATGCAGAACCAAGGCGGACTAGGCAAGGTTAACTACTTCTCAATTAGGCTTCTCGAAATGCAGAACCGACATAATCAAACTTCTATATCTTGTAAAGTAGGGGCTATATGAAGTTCACCCAAACTGTAAGGCTATCCAGTTTTCTTGTCTCCAGTGCCATCAACGGGGACATGGCACCAATGAAATATTAAAATGTGACCACTGACCAGTTCTTGAATGTAATTTATGCAAGTATGGAGATCAAGATCTTGGATTGTTAAAAAAGAAATAGACCTCAATGGAATACCTGATTGAATCATTGACAAGTAGTCTTGCCCTGACAAGTTTGGATCTTGCTAGGTCAATGTCCTCCTTGTCACTAATAAAGTTTAGCATAGTTAGCCTTGCCAAGTGTACCAAAGTAACAGCTACCTGTAACATTAGGAACAATAGGAAATCAAATCTCTGTCCACTGGAGATGTAATCATTTCAAAAACTGTGTTAAGTAGTCGCAATACCCAGTTAGAACCCACCAGGTGGACTAGGTTCCAGCTAGTTGCTAGTGACAACCAGTATTAAATTGATTGTATATGAAACCCCAGGAAAACCCAGTTCTCGGTGTTATTGACTTTTCATGATTCCAGGGATGCACCTTCAACAGTAAATCTTGCAATAACATATTTGTGGAAGACTAAACTGTACTCCCTCCCGTCACAAATAAGTGTCGACTTTTCAAAATAAGACATTACTTTGACAACTTAATTCAATTCCATAAATCCAAAAGGAGTTGCAGAAGCGTGACATTATGAAAGCTTTTTTGTTATAACGAATTTGGCCATGTTATTTTCATATACCCAGACCTATATTCTAAACAATAATAATTATGGTAAAAATTTACTTATGTCGCATGGATTCTAAAACAACACTTATTTGTGACTGAAGGGAGTAACATATAGAGTATCTATATGGTAATTATTATTTTCATTAGATTGATCCAAATATTTGAGGATCAAAGCATCATAATGCTACTATTAGAGTATTTGCTCTGATTGCCAGTTTTCCACTAGAGACCCCACCACTAGGCATCTCGCTCTATCACCTGACATGTAGGGGTGCACCATGAACTCAACATAGCAGATGCAAATCACATGGTCTTGTGTGTGCCGTAGCTGCCGCAACCATCATAACATCGACAATAGCCATTGGTGATATGGACAATATTCTACCTAAAGCAAGGTGAGTCCTACATTTTTCAACAAAACATTTGCATTTCTTGGGCTCAGCTGCTCAGGACATAGCATGCACCAAGGAAGTGAAACACCAACGAAGCAATCTAATCATGTAATCTCGACAATAATCAACATGAATTGGCGATGCCACCATGACCTAGCAAATTACATATGGAGCAATAGATCAAGCTTCCCAATCAAGCATCGTGGCAGGGGCACATGGCACAAATACCTCCCAAGTCTGTGTAAATTGCCAATAAAGCAGAGCGTGTGGTGAAAAACTCAAATACCTCGTAAGTGATCTGACACCCATAATTTTAAGAAACCAGAGAATTGTGATCATGTAAGAAAAGCTCGTGACTTTTTTCATTGAGATGATGCTTTCATGTTTTGTTTCCACTAAAGATCACATGAAAAATTAAACATGATACAAACCTGAAAATGTTCTTCAGACAAAATCCTTTTTCTGACTTCAAGGCATCTAAATATAATACAAAAAATTAAAATTCTGTTAGTAAGAAACTTAAAAAACAATCAATTGCCAAAATAAACAGCTCGTACGCTCCACCTTTCCAATAATTCTTCAGATTCCTTCAACTTCCCATTGGTTTGAAGAGTCAATGTTAAGAGTTCAGCTGCATTTGTAGTGTCCAATGAATCCCACCCCTATCAAACAATTGCAAAGACAAACATTAATAGTGTTGTCAAATGACAGCCGCTTCCGTCGAAGGACGGGTTCACTTTTAGTGGAAAAGTAAAAGAATGTATTAATATTTTCATTGAAATTCTTGGGATCCCCATACATGCCCTGTGGGGCCTATTTATAGGCTTAGTACAGGCCTAAGCACCCTAGGGTTGCTGAGCAGTGTTACCGGGACACGTGTCCAAAAATTTTTTGGGGTGTCGACTCGTGTCCGTGCGTCGACTCGTGTCTGACGCGGGGAGACACGCATCTAGGTGTGTCCAAACTCAAAACTGAAGGAAGGGATGAGGGCAGCGAGGGAGTCTAACAAATGCTAGTAGTACTTTCTTGTTTTGTGGTGGCTTCTTGGGAGCAGCAAAAGGACAGCGAAGCATCAAGGAGAGTGAGAGAGCTCAGCTGAAGTCTGTAGCCTGCACCCCTACCCTTTAGCTTAGCACACTCTTGGCCTGTTAGGTAGTATACTAAAGTATTAATGTGTGGCTGTGAAAGCTCCTCTACTCACGAGAGTAGTTAGCAAGGATTAGCTGTGCATAAAGGATCCTCTGCTTGGCTCTGTGGGTGTCTCCAGAGTCTTTATCCCTATTTCTGCATTTTATTTTATTTAGTAGTATATAATATATGCGAGCCCGAATCCTATTTTTTAAGAGTTTGCCGAGTCGGAACTCCCGAGTCCGAGTCGGACACAGACTCCCGTGTCTGAGTCCCGGTAACACTGTTCCTAAGTACAGAAGAATTTACATGGCTACCCTCATGATACTGACATTTATGAGGGTAATCACAGACAATATAGGCCCTTACTTGGGCCACTAAATGGGCCTCTAGGAGCCGTTCGGCCTGTCTGGCTATTGAGGCTGTAGCTCTAAGGGCGAAGGAACTTGATCCTATGGTGAGGGTCCCAGCTTTGCCCGACACTTCGCCCCGAAGTCTATCTTTGCGATCCTCAAACTTTCGTCATCAGCATTTCGCCTAGGCTTGAGGACGAAGAGGCTTGGTCCTGTGGCAAAGGTCCTGGCTTCACCCCGAAGTCTTTATCTTCGCGATCTTCAGACCCTTGCCATCTGCATTTCGCCCAAGCAGCCGTGGATGGTGTTTCGGCAGATTGATCGAAGGTCCTTGGGACATGCCTCCAACAAGCCTCTCACGGGCAAGGATGAGTAGGGAGCTTCGGTAGATACCGTGCAAAGCCTAGGTATGGCATGAGGCACCCCCTTTTGGCCAATGTTCCTGTCGAAACCTATCCATTATGAAAAAACAAAAATTTCATGAGTAAAAAAATTAGTTCTATTTTTGGGCTTTTAGTGGCCCAGCTTCGGCTTAGCAGAAGTGGGTTTGTATTCGGCCTTTTACTGTGGCGTCTACTTATTTTATTGTGTGGCCCACGGGCCATTTTCGCGGGGGTAACCGTTGGCTTGATGTGCGTGCGCCACGTGTCACGCATTCATTGGTCCGGGACCCAACGGGTGCGAGAGTGGAAGGGTATAAATCCCCCTTTTTTACCCTGGGGGTCCGTCTCTTCGTATTTCACCGCAGTGTGTTCTCCTCCGCCTCCGCTTCTTCCACCCGCGCGTTGGCACGGTTCTAGTAATTCTATGCCTAATTCCTTTTTCGCTCTTAGTTCTACCACTCGCAAACCGAACTGGCTCCCATGAGGACAGCTTTGTCCGCGGCGGTTGGCCCCAACCCTAGGGCGGTTTCGGACGATATCTCTTGCTTTTTGGGCGAGTCGCTGGTCAAGGAAGCCAAACTCGCCACACTGATCACCTCGAGGGCGATCGTCGAAGGGCAGGCGTTTGTCCCGGGTGATGCGGTCATTTCGCACCCAGAAGACGGCCAGACTGTGGTCTTTACCGCTTTCTTCGATGCGAGACTTCACTTCCACTGCAATGACCTTCCCAACGTGCTTCGCCTCTTCCAGTTACAACTTCCCCAATTAAGCCTGTTGGAGGCATGTCACGAGGGCATTCAACCGAGGCTACCGAAACCACTTCAACTTGGGCGAAGTAGCCAGTTGAGGACCACAGTGTTCACCACGGGCGAAACGAGGAGGCGAAGCATGGGAGCTTCACCACCATCAGATGTGTCATCGCTGTGAAGCCAAGGGGGCGTTGAGGCCTAGAAAGACCGTTCGCCAGAGACGGCCCAAGTTAGGGCCCATTAAGGGGCCCAGAGCAAAATAGACTCTAGTTACCCTTGTATATGTCCTTATCACAAGGCTATCCATGTAAATTCCCCTGTACTTATTAACCCTAGGATGCACGAGCCTGTACTAAGACCATAAATAGACCCTAAGGGACATGTAATGGGAGATCCCAAGAAAATTTAATACTATTATACACAGTGTCTTCATTTTTCCACCGTGAGTGAGCCACGTTGTTCGACACTCGCAGTTGTCATTCGACAACAGCCGGCGCCGACCGTGGGGAACCCAGACCAAAACCACTGATGCCACCCGAGAAGTCTGCGAGAGAGAGTGGTGTCGAAGAGGAAGGAGGGTGAGATCGAGGGTGAAATGGATGGCAAAGCAGAGGTGGAATTGGAGCAACCAGGAGCCGAGGGGGCTGAAGAGCAAGCTGGGGGAGAAATCAGGTCACATGTCGAAGCCCACAACCCAAGCAACGACTTCGTCCGCTCTCGTGGTTCAGACAAGTTCGAAGGTCGAAGCATCTACCATGCAAAGGGTGGAGATGGAGGCCATGCGCCAAGACATGATAAGGCCGTAGGACACTTCGTCAAATGCAAGAGCAGTATCAAGTATACGAGGCTGCCCTTTCACTAACTTCGGCCTGCAGGATGCTGACCTCGCGGTTGCTCGCAGGTGGTTCGCCAGCTGAGGCAGCCAAAGGATGAGCTCCCTTGACTACAATTACAACGGCTAGCCCTAGCATCTTGAGCTTGAGGAAGTTGTGGTGAGCTATAGCTTCAAACTTGTTCAGCGTGGCGCGGCCAAAGATGGCGTTATAGTGGTATGGAATGTCGACAACGTTGAACAGAATCAACTCTTACCGCCTGTTTCCCTCGGGGCCGAATGACACCCAAAGCCGGGCTTGACCCAGGACCTACACCGCGTTTCCTCCAAAGCCCTGGAGCGAAGCGGGAGCTTGAGATAGGGCCTGGATCGGCAAGCCCATTTGCCTGTATGTGCCGGCGAAGATGACATCCACCAAACTCCCTTCGTCGACAAGAATTCTCCGAACCTCACAACCGGCTATCACTGCAGACTACAAGGGGGTCTTGATGTGGAAAAACAACACCTTCGCTACCTGCCGGGCCGAACGAGATTTCAGCAGCTAGAAACTGCAGGCCCGCGCTTTCTGCTGAAGCTGCCATGATGTTGTGCATTGTTCGGTTTTGCGCCTTTTTCTGGCGTTTCGGTGAATGCCCCGCCGGTTCCACCCTTGTGATTACTTGGATCACCCTCCTTGGCCCATCATGTTGTTCGTCCTGTGGTGGTCGATCATGATCTGGCCCACGCGGTGCTTCTTCGCCGTTTGCAGGGTTCGGCTTTGGGACTTGGTGATGGCCTTGATGTTGAATATTTCGACATTGTTCCGTCATGTGTGACGACTTGCTGTGGTACTCACAGTACATGTCTTTCTTGTACTTTTTCCTTGGCGGTAGCCCTTGGCCACCTCGCTGACTTGAGTCGAAGTCTTTGCGAAGGTTCTGGACCTCTTCAACCGCCATTACTGGCTTGCCCCTCTCGGTGCGGAACTTCTTCCATGTCATGGGACTTGGGCCTTGTCTTTGAGGTGGGGCTGGGAGGGCTTGGTTCGCCGTTGGCGAGGCGTTTGTCTCTTGCAGACTTGCTTGGGCCGCCGCCTTATCATAGTCAGCTTGGATTTCGAGCCGCCGTTTGGTATCTTCACCTAGAGCATAGCCCTCGATGATACGAAATAGATGATCAACCGCTTGCGGTCCTTTCCTGACGATTTTTCCTGTTAGGTCACTAGTAAGGAGGCCTGCCGAAGCAGCATTGATTGCCGATGCTTCGGTAATGTCATTCACTTGGCATCTTGCTTGTGAGAATCGTCTTGCGTAGTCCCTTGTAGATTCGCCCGACTTCTGACGAATACCGAACAAGTCTGGTTGAGTTTTTGGTTCTTCATAAGTTCCTTGGAAATTCATGACGAAGACATCGCACAACTGCTCCCATGATTAAATGTTGTTCGGTGGGAGGTTGAAATACCAGAACCTAGCGAAGCGATCAAGGGCTAGGTAGATCACCTTGGCCTCGGTATTTTCGTCGCCATGAGCTGCTTCGATGGCCGACTCATAGATCGACAGGAATTCGCTTGCGTCAGTTTCGCCTGAATACCTTGCGACGGCTGGGTACTTGAACTTGGGGAGGAATTGGGTAGCTTCTTTTCGCCCCATGCTCTTAACGCCGCACCTTGCTGGTACTATGGCGATAAGCCCGGATATGGCGGTGCGAACGGAGAGCTCATTCCGGGGCCTTGAGGTGGGATGTGAGCATTCGGCTGTACCGCTTGTAGTGCTCCACTTGGTCCAACCGCAGCACCCTGAGAGGTCGGTGAAGGCGTATGAGCTGTTGGCCCAAAAACTAGGATAAAAGAACAGGTGTATGAACTATAGTATTCTTCATATATTGCACAAGCCAAGACACCATTTACATAGGGGTATATGTCCTTTTATAGGACTTTCAGGTCGGTTTCTACAGTAACCGACATGCTACAGTACTCAAAACAGCTAAACACTAGCTAGTAGTCAATTTCTAGTTCTCTTATACAACTTCAACTTTACAACAAAGCAATAACCCAACTATAGCTAATTCTCTAGATGCATCATGTTCTTTACTACTCATGGGAAACAACAAAACCAAAGTGCTAACTAAAAACTTCAAGTATTCAACGAGTATCCAAATTGACTACTAGTAGTTAAATCCAATTTGACTTTGTTATCTCAAGAACACAATTTAATTTCCAACATTCTCCCCCTTAATTTGTATTCTTGAGATGTTCACTTCACTCACTCCGGTCACTTCTTCATACTTGATGAGTGCTCAAACTCGATAGTCAGTTGGACATATCTTCAACTTGACTCGTGTGTTTGCCTGTGAGGGTGATGCAACTTAACACGCCTCGGACAAATACTCATTATGTCAGTCGGTCACATCTTCGACTTGCCAAACTCCTTAACTTCAAGATGGGTAGTTGGTCGCTTGTACGACTTGCCAACTTGAACAAAACACACATTCACGATGTCCTAGACACAACTCTTGGCACTAATTCAAAACGGCGAACACATCTTCCTCAACGTCCTCGACTCAACTCTTGGAACCAATATAGGACTACAAACACAAACTAGCTACTAGTCACCCTGGATGCAACTCTCGAATCCAATTCAAGACAAGGAGCACATCTATCTCAATGTCTTGGACATAACTCTTGGACTCAATTCAGGGGACTCGACTCAAGACGGTGTCACATCTTCTCAACATCCTGAGCAAACTCTTAACTCCTTGAAACTACAACAGACAAACCTCCCCCATAAGTAGGGCCAGCTCACCATCTTCTTGCTTTTCTGCCATATACGCCTTTTCTTCTTTCTTAGAATGACACTCCGAGGCAAAATGTCCAAGGTTTTGACAATTATAACAACGCACCTTTGTTTTGTCAAACTTGTTGTAGCGTCTACAACCATTTGCTTCCGTGGCTTTCCACTCGGCACGAGTAAGAAGTACATGTTCCTCGGTGTCATCACCAGAGACACTTAGGCGCTCCTCATGAGCCTTCAACCGGCCAATCACCTCCTCGACCGTCATGGTCTTGAGATCACCAAATTGCTCAATAGCCGAAGCAATATGGAGAAAATTTTCTTATGGACAGCACAAAGGAACTTCTTGACGGCATATGACTCGTCCATCTTCTCACCAAGTGCTCGGATTTTGTTGACGATGGTCGTCAACCGAATAGCAAAATCATCGATTGATTCTCTCGTTCACACGCAGCAGCTCAAACTCCGCCTTAAGGGTCTGCACTTTTGCCTCCTTGACACGATCGGCTCCCACATCCATCGTCTTCAGTTCCCATGCCTCCTTGACCGTCGTCTTCTCAGCTAACAAGAGGAGTCTCCTCCGAGATACCATGGTAGATAGTTGCAAGTGCTATCTGGTCTTGTCGTGCATCAACGCCATCCATCGCCTCAACAGTGTCCTAAACTCCTTGAGCACGCATGTACACCTTCATCTTAATCGCCCATGCCGCATAGTTACTCCTTGTGAGCAACGGGTACTGGAGAGTCACACTTCCCTCCCTTGTCGGTTGCCTCGACATTGATGTGTCGATGGTCTCACTAGTTCCCGACGATTGTCCTGCCGGCATGATCTTGGGCATCAACAAATACCTCACTCTGATACCAATTGTTGGCCCTAAAACTAGGATAAAAGTACAGAAGGTGTATGAACTATAGTATTCTTCATATATTGCACAAGCGAAGACACCAATTACATAGGGGTATATGTCCTTTTAGGTCGGTTTCTACAGTAACCGACATGCTACAGTACTGAAAACATCTAAACACTAGCTAGTAGTCAATTTCTAGTTCTCTTATACAACTTCAACTTTACAACTAAGCAATAACCCAACTATAGCTAATTCTCTAGATGCATCATGTTCTTTACAACTCATGGGATAACAACAAAACCCAAGTGATAACTAAAAACTTCAAGTATTCAACAAGTATCCAACTTGACTACTAGCTGGTTCGGCAGCTGGTTAACTTGGTCCACCTACGGCTTGAGCCGAAGGGGCTGTGATTGTTGGAAGATTGTGGTGTTGACTCAGCTGCTGGAGAAAAGCTTGGAATTGTGCTTGGAGGGCCGAAGTTGCATCCGTCGAAACTTGGGGCATAGGAGCTTGAATCGGCTGCACCGGTAGGGCCGGAGCAACTGGGGTACGCGCAGGGACCACCGTTGCTTGGTTGGCGGTTGCTTGGGGCCTTGGATGAGGTGCCGAAGATGGTTGCACTGCTTGCATTGAAGCTCGAGTGGCGGAAGTAGCTTGCCCCACAGTCACCATGGCCATCGAAGCGACCGCTTGCTTGGCCAACACGGCGTTCTTGGCTTGCACAGCTGTTTCTTATGTCTGGTGTTGCTCTTGCATTTGTCGAAGCGTTTTTTGCAGTCTTGTCATGTCTTGTCGCATCGGTTCCATCTTCGCCCATTGTTCCGACGAAGCGTCGCCTTCCGTGGCTACAGAGGTTGCAGCGGCGGTCGAAGCTTGAACTTAAGTTATTGTGGCTTCGACTGAGCGCGTTGCTTCGCCCCCTGTGGGCTCTTGAGGCTTCGTCAGCAGCTCTTAGCGGCTCCATCTCGACCTCGCCCCTTGCGGGCTCTTCGGACTCACTCGCCACCTTGACTCCTTCGCCTTCCTTCCTCTTCGTCACCACTCTCTCAGGCACTAACTTCTTCGGTGGCATTAGTGGTTTTGTCCTAGGGTCCACACGGTCGGTGCTAGCTGTTGTCGAATGACAACCACTTCCGTCGAAGGACGGGGTTCACTCTTAGTGGAAAAGTAAAAATGTATTAATATTTTTGTTGAAATTCTTGGGATCCCCCCATACATGCCCTGTGGGGCCTATTCATAGGCTTAGTACAAGCCCAAGCACCCTAGGGTTCTAAGTACAGAGGAATTACATGGCTACCCTTATGATAGTGATATTTATGAGGGTAATTACAAACAATATAACCTTGGGCCACTAAATGGGCTTGTAAGGGCCATTCGGCCTATCTAGCTATTGTGGCTGCAGCTCTAAGGGCGAAGGGACTTGATCCTGTGGCGAGGGTCCCGGCTTTGTCCGGCATTTCGCCTCTAAGTCTATCTTCGTGATCCTCAGACTTTTATCGTCTCCATTTTGCCCAGGCTTGAGGGCAAAGAGGCTTGGTCCTATGGCGAAGGTCCTGGCTTCGCTCGGTGCTTCACCCCTAAGTCTTTATCTTCGCAATCTTCAGACCCTTGCCGTCTGCATTTCACCCAGGCAACCGTGAATGGTGTTTCGACAGATCGGTCGAAGGTCCTCGGGACATGCCTCCAACAAATAGGTTTTGTAAAAAATTGGATGATTCATGATAAGATTTGATAAAGACTTAAGAGAGGTGATTCATTAAAAGAATATGACATCTAAGGTTAGCATGGTCCATTAATAAACTCATTATGACCGAGCCTGATTTCAGTTCCCCGTGACTATGATGCATACAAAACCAAACTACTACAAGGAGAGGGGAAAGGGACAATATTTCTATCGGTTGTTAAGAATATAGTATTACTGGAACATGGCTGACGTGGTGGCTTGATTTGTTCTTTCCAGGGTGAAGATACAACTCCATCCTTATAGTCTGATATGGGCCCTTAATACATATCACTTAGAGATTATCCTCCTACAATAGTTGAGACAACAAGACCTCTTAACCATTAATACACCAAAATAATTTTTATTGCCCTTCTTTCCTTTTCTCCAACCACATGCAACAAATTTTCCTTTAATAAATGCTAAGAGTCAACTCCGAGCTGTTATGCATAGCAACGATGTTATGGGCATGGGATAAGCCCATGTAGCAGTTTAGACATGATAAATTAGGAATAAGTCAAATAAAGATGGGAGATTATCTAGTTAGGAAAGAGATGAGATTTATTACAAAGTTAAGAGATAGAGATTGGATTGGTTTCTACAATACTAGAGATTAGTTCCTTCTATGTCAAGTCTGTCCTCCCTATATATAAAGAGACCCCATGTACTCTATTATCAATCAATCAATGAATCTCTAAAGTTGCCCTAAGCCTCAGAGCCTCTTTTAGCTTCAGCAGGGAGAAGCCCTGCCGCTGCTATTAGAGGGCGAGTGCCCTATTCCCCGGTCTTCGGACCCTTACCCTAGCCAATCCATAAAAAACGATGTTTCCCTTTCCTCCCTCTCTCTCTTACACATCACCAAATTTACTTGCATGACAACGGAGAGAGCCCGCTAATGAACAACCGTTGTACATGCCCTAAGAAACTTGTCTCTAATATTTGGAAGTAGAGATACTAATAAATCTAATCCTTGACACATAAGCTCATAAAAGTTTATCAGATAATTGGATCAAGGAAGTGGCCCTATAGGTGAGAGGGGTAGATGGATAAGTTACACTTTTAAAATACTCCCATGGTTTGAAAATATAAGGCATACTCCCTCCGGTTCCATAATTCTTGATGTTTTGGACAAGGTTGAGGTCAAACTTTTGTAACTTTGATTATTAATAACTTTAAAAATATTTATTTAAAGGAACTAGAACAATATATATAGATTTATCTTTCAAAGTACTATAAAAAAAAGTAAGCATGCATTTATTTATTGTATATATTATAATAGAAAAACAAAGTCAAAGATATATTTTGGAGACCGTGCCATTATCCAAAACGTCAAGAATTATGTAACTGGAGGGAGTATTAGGTTTCTACATGGTCTACAACATTCCATTTTGACCATTATAATATATTATCACTACTATAAAATTAACATCACGTGAAAATATTTTCAAAAACGAATCTAGTGGTACTACATGCATGGCCCTAAACACGTATACTTCTAGTTTAATAATTAGTCAAAAATTTTAACTATTGACTTTGCGGAAAACAAGGATGCCTTATATTTTCAAACAGAGGGAGTAGAATACAAGTATATATATAGGAAAATACTAAGGCTGTGTTCGTTTTGCTGTGCTGGGAACTCGCCCTCCAGCATGCAAAACAGTGACTCATTAGCGTATTATTAATTAAGTATTTGCTATTTTTTTTGAAAAATGGATTAATATGATTTTTTGAAGCAACTTTCGTATAGAAACTTCCTGCAAAAAACACACTGTTTAGCAGTTTGAAAAGTGTGCGCGCGAAAAAAGAGAGTGGTGAGTTGGAAAAGTAGGGGGAAGAACACACCCTATACATGTAGTTTGACCAGCAAGCAATTACTTCGGCCATTCAATCGTCTGCATAGTTCTGATTACTATTTTCCTATATTCCAGGCTATCTATTGACTACGAATAGCTGAAGCAAGACTTTGTTGCCCTAATCTGCATTAATACACCTGAACTAGAGCACAACCTAGGTCTTGAGAACATCACTCTCTCGCCTTCCCAAACAGGGTGCAAGTACAAAAAACACTGGAACAATTGTATTTAGAAACAAAAATACAACCAAAAAACAATTTAATATCTGAAGACATAGACTAACTCAAGCTTGTTTTTTTAAGGCATGCATCATGACAATGACCAAATTCACATAACCAGTGCTACCACCAGAACAAATAATGAAGCAATACTACAAAAGAGAGAAGATATATTGACATGCCTTTGAGAGTTCCAGATTATGTAATATCTTCCTTTGCCAATTTTCAGCTTCAGCAAGTCGATTTGACTTTATCAACTCCTGATATAAAGTATCAAATAAGTACCAATTATCAAGCAACAAAATGTCCTACTTTAGAAAAACTAGAATTGGAAATTTTCTGAGATTATTTTGCTGTGATCTTCATTTGTCATACATAATTCATAAGTATAATGTGGAGCTTGATCTGAGAGAACTAGAGGGGTTGAGGGTAGAAATACTTCTTATTGTTTGCCTCATGAAATACCAGCATCCTTGCATAATGGATGTGTGGTTTCCTCAGTAACATGGATTTGACCTCTAATCTGAATGGTGATACAAAATTTGCACTTTTAGGACTAAACCTAACAAACAACTCACTTTAGCTCCTGAACAGGACTTAATCTCATTTTGACTTTACTAACACCAATTCATAACACTTACTTTCTACTGGTTCTGTAAACTGCCTTGTTAACCAATGTCACCCTGATTGTTAAGAAACCCATCTTCCTTTTTCTTTCTTTCCCTCCTCCCTCCTCCAGACCAAATCTCTCCTCTCTCATCAGCCTAGCCCAGTACACGCCTAGGCAGCTAGGCTCACCTTACCCATGCCCAGCTGTGTGCCCCTGGCACCTGTGCAATGGGCCCCCAGCCCAGAACTACTAGCCGCACACCTGCTGCCGCTGAGTAACCCCGCATGTCAGTGACCCATATGTGCCCCATGCCCTTGCACATCATGCCCTAGCCCAGCCCCACACTCACTCCCCCGCAACGCCACTGGCACCTAGCAGTTTTGGGCTTATCCCCTACTTATAGAAAATAAAGTTCAGCTTGTCTACCATTTACTCAGTGTATTTAAAGCCTTTCATGTGGGTTCAGTGACAAAATGCCATGCATAAAAACAAAAAATACAACTCTTACCACAGTTTAGTAGGACCAATATACTTATACAGTAAAACATATGCATAGATATTAAGTGCCCAAACGCTAAAAATTGCAGGCAACTGAGATGTTGTATTAGGCACTTACTGTGGAGAGATACCTCATTCTTTGTATGCACGTTGGTGACTCACCAAGCCCAGATTCCTAAAATCATGGTAAAATTCTCATCAAACATATACATGCACACACAAAAGATCCAAACTTATGAACTGATATGGTAATCATACCTCCAATATCCTAATAGACTCTTCAATAAGGGCTTCTGCATCTTTTCCTTGTTGACTTAGCACCTAATAACAGCAAAGAAATTTAGGCTTATGTGACTACAGTCACTAAACACAACTGTGGAGATAGAAAAAGGTTAAATACAAAACCTTATCTCTAATTAATACGTAGTATCTTCTACTCCCTCCATTCCAAAATATAAGCATTTCTAGGATTCAAAATTCTACCACAATATAAGCATTTCTCGGACACTATGCACGGTCCATGCATTTTCAGCCAATCAGGTGCTTGGGTGAGGAATCTAAGTAATTCAAAAATTCAAAATTTGACCATTAAACTGAAGTGACGATAAGGGATTTTTTCCCCCTTAACCTTAGTATTTTCTAAACAACCTAGAAATGCTTTTGGAGCAAAGGAAGTAATCATTTTATCTGACAAGAAAGTGATAGCAGGAGGAAATGTTCATGACAGCTAATGACCAAAATATTTGCTTCATAATTAGCATAGAATTGTGGGAGTGAGTTCTTTTGCATAGGTGGGTCGCTACAAGTAAATGACTAGGACTCTAGGAGACAAGAGGATACTAATATAAGTAGTTTTTGTCAAACAGTACCATGAGGACAGATATACTTTACTATTCTATATTTCTTTTTTCTACTTCCTCACAACCTTACATGACAAGGAAAATCAGAGTAGAAGAAATTTTATGATCAAATCAACATAAATAATGATGGTATCAATTAGAGAACAGAATAAGTTCAAATGATACTACTCCCTCGGTCCAGGAATATAGGGTATTTTGCCCCCTTTGTATGTCCAGAAATATAAGAGAGTTTTGTTTACCCAAGGCTAGCAAGGACAGGAGCAATCGATGCCAGCCATTAGAAATTAAGTATTCCACCGGTTTCCGTCAGAATAAAAGAAATACAGAGAATGTACTAGTGCTACTCCACACCGTTCAACCTGCCAAAGTTTAATAGTTTATTCCCCAAAGGTGTACTTTGTGCAGTTCATTCAATGTGCCAATGTGTATTGCTAGATGTCTTGCACTCTTTCATCTTCCTTATTTTGTGCGAGATTGGGAATAATCCCCTATATTCCTGGTCGGAGGGAGTACAATTTAGGTCTTCACTAGGAGTCTGAATAGTTCTCTACAAAAGGCAGTGATTATTTACAGAAAAATGTAGCAAAAGAAAGGAAGATAATGTAAGCTGATACATTGACAAGAAGAAAAAAGTAAAGGAAGTTATATATATAGCTTAAACAGCAAAAAGAGAAGTATCCCTTAGCTGGAATGTGCAGGTTTGAAAAGGCAATACGCCGCAGAATTGCAGGCACGAAATAATGAAAATATAAAAACACTACAACAATAGCTTAAACAGCAAAATACTACTAGTACCACCCTGATTGAAAGGAACAGGACTAAGGTAACACAAGCAAGATTACTGACAAAAAGTAATGAGTCTGTAATGTAGAGCACGATAATATACAGCAGCAATATAAATATAAAAGGAGCAACAGTACCTTGCCTAGAAGGTACATTGTGCTTGCATACTCTGGATGACCAATCCCCATAACACGTCCTTCTATCTACAGATGCAATTAAAACTGACATTATATACTAATAAAATTGAATTTCATTGCTACTGTAGTTAAATATATTTTTACATATAAGCAAAGACAAGTTATTTTCTAGTCGGATCAGAAACTGTCAACTGATATGCATTGTTATTGCATATTTATTGCAGAAATCACTAATAAGTACTAACTATTAGTTGAATCAACAAAACTAACACGAAGAACAGGGGGGATTAAACAAAGCAGGATGGTGATGCGCAAAGGTCAAAGGCCCATTATCCATAATTTAAGTATTACAGTATTTAATATGGTGGATAAGATCTTGAACTTTCAACAACTCAACTAAAAAGTTTTTTTTTAAAAAAAAATGTTGCCAGTGACCCTCCATATAAAAAGGGATAGATGACCAAATTAACACAAAAAAGGTTTACTTTTGCACTACTATAATTTACACGCAACTTTGACACTGTTGTCTTGCTATCTCTGAAATTACAGTCAAACCTACTTGCCTGCCATCATTCAATCAAAAACAATGATGTGAATGCAGTAAGAAAACACTGACTCAAGTACTGTTAAAGTGATATCACTTATTAGTACCACCATTAATGACCAATAAATGAAATTCAGGTAAATAAGTTCCACCATTAATGACCAATACATGAAATTCAGGTAAATACATATTCAACATGGAGAGAGACAGGAGTCATAAATAAGTTAACTTACAGTACCTTCAAAGCACGCTGCAAAAGGAAACAACAGGAACAGATGACAGTATTAGAAGCAAGCTTATGTTGACAAAACACATTCATCAAAAGCACAAAAAGAACTAACAAAATAATTATAGTAAGAACTGAATAGCATCTTTTTTCTTTTCACTGATGCTTTTGTTGTGCATTTTCATTCTGCA
The DNA here is from genome assembly GCA_000573905.2 of Oryza punctata. Lineage (NCBI taxonomy): Eukaryota > Viridiplantae > Streptophyta > Magnoliopsida > Poales > Poaceae > Oryza > Oryza punctata. The sequence goes on along the minus strand of CM002491.2, from coordinate 9,622,612 downwards.
AGCACAACCTTATCTGTAGTCAAAACAGGTTAGGTGGGCCACAACTCAAATGGTCATTGTATTGCTGCTACGATGCTTTAGGAAATTTTTTAACCTAAATGCTTGAAGCAATATAGTGCACATTACTCAATCTGGCAAAAGATGCTACGAAAATGGCTCCATTGGTTTACCACTCTCAACAGAGCACAAACACTGCACTTGAAGTTAAGGAACACAGAATACTACTGCCCCTATATGCTGATCCCATAAACAATTGCCAGTACTCTATTGCATGATAGTTTTACAAAAAATATCTCAGACTGCCCATCACAGTAAAAGAACCAAGGAAAAAACAGAACAAATTAGACAAGACCTATGAGGCCGTAAAAGGTACCTCATAACATGTCTGAGCTAGAGCAAACTTGCGTTGAAGATGGTAGCATATTCCAAGACTATGCAAAGCAGTTCCAACCCTACAGTAAAGAATGATTCATAGATGGACAAGATTAAGATAATTACCAGAACTAGCAAACAATGACAAAACATCTTGTGTTTCCATATATTTTAAAGCATATAAAAGATACAGAATGGGAATTTGATTGAAATAAAAATAATTGGAAATAAGCACTTAAAACAAAACTAAGATAATTACCCAGATGTGGTCAACCATGTAAAAGATACAGAATGGGAGTTTGATTAAAATAGAAGTAATTGCAAAAACACACTTAAAAATTGAAAAAACAAAATTACGCTCTGTTTTTTAGTAAGTATGTGGTCAGGCTCTTTGCATCTTACACATTTACACAAGAGAGGGGTAGCATAACTGATTGTTTTACCACTTATACACCACCTAATAAATATTAGTGTTAACTTCAATGCCACCTAAATTTCACAAACTTTGTGCTATACCACTCCTGCTACATGCCTGCAACTCTCCTACCAACTTGACCAGATGCCTCAATCTCACTTGCCTTAATTTCTTTTTCCTCTCCGGTTTCAGCTTCCAGCCTCCTCCTCTCATCATATATTCATATAGCACTCCACAGCCTCTCTTGCTTGGCGATACCCACTAACCACTTCCCCAGCACATTGGTTCCTCTCCCTTCAAATCATGACCAGGCAAGGCTAGGCCGCTGCTTGGCAGTCTTCCACCAAGACTCCAAGAACCATCCACACCTCTAACATTCTAATTTCTCCCCCCTTCTGTCTGTCCAAGCACATGTCAGACAGACTCCACGCACTATCACCGTCTCCTCCTAAACTCTCATTGTCAACACTTCACAATCAGTGTTCTTAAGGCGATAATACGAGGTGAGTTGACCCATTCCCTTCCAAAAACCTAGGCAACACCTAGGCATTTAAAGCATGCATCAAGGCGACACCTTACACATATCCTAACTTATACAATGTCACCGAATTTTGTAGTATATACATACAGCGCTGCTGCCAATTCTTGTGCCCATGTGCCACAGAAGCACCTGAGAGAAGTGCCACACAAGCAGCAGGGCAAAGCACCTAGGAGAAGTAGCGTGCAAGCAACAGTAGAGACACGTCACACAAGCAGAACAGAGGTGCACGGGTGCAAGCAGCAGGGTAGACCGTGACGCGTTAGGTGCACAAGACAATGCAGACCTGTGCCAAAAATAGAGCAGAGCAAAACGCGACGAACACGTGCCCTTGATTTCTCCTCTGTACGCGTGAACTCAATCTGCTTGGCTACCCCTCGATTTCACGTGATTTATCATGGGAAGCATACGCTCCACGTGCAGAAGGGAAGACAGTGGCAACGCCCTGACCTCTCAGCATACCCAGACACCTAGGCGACGTTTTAAAACCATGTTTACAATGCATCTAATGGTTCACATGCAGCTGTAATGAAGATTCTTTCTGGAGGATGATATGGTCTTTTAAGTAACATGCTCAGCATGATCAGGTTGTGTTGATTGGATTTAATTTGAACTTAGATTGTTGTAAATCGCTGATTGATTAATTAGAACTAGTGTTTGGATTCATTATAATTAGAACCACCAGCTGCACCCCTTATGCCTGCTACTGGAGTTGGGAGAGAAGCTCCAGGATGGATCCAGACACTAGACAGGAAGGGGCTGGGAACTCAGCATGAGGTGCATCTGGGGGTTGTCTACCAACCAGAGGCACGGAGGAGATCAAGAAGGATCTGGTGTTTAGTGCCAGTGGGGGATTTAACAGGGTATAACAGGAATGATAAAATGAGAGAACTTAAAAAGTTTCGATTGAAGTGGACCTAATTGTTTTAATGGTGCATATCTAAATAGAGGATTTGGGTGGTACTGGTTATACCTAATTTTCTCATCATTCTATTACTGGCATAAAGTTTAGTTACGGTGGTAAGTGGTAACATTAGTGAATACTCCAAGTAGATAATACAACATTTGCAGTCTACCAACAATGAATGATAACAGAAAAAGAATATCTAAATGTACCTTATATCATCCGATCCAAATGATTCTTCCAGGATTTCAATTGCTTCCAGATATAATAGCTCAGCCTTCTCATATTCTTTCTTTAACCTATAAAACTCAGCCTGCAAAATTTGGGAGAAACAATTATTAAAATATTTGGCTCCATCCAGCTGAGTATTAATGGTTTGCTGTGTAATAGTATTGACATATACATAGCCCGTCTAGACCTGGCTCATTTAACTTGAGTATGATTAGCGCAAACAGAATGAAGTGTAGTTGTGGGTGGCAAAATATCTCCCTTTACATATCATAGTACTAGATCCTAATCCTCCTCGTCAACTCCCCCTTTTTCCCCATCATTGTCCTTGCATCAATAATCTGCTTCAGCTAAGTGAATGTAAGCTGCCACCTGTGTGTGTTACGCTCTCTTCAACCAAGATCACATAGCCACATGGCAATTGATATTACCATGTAATTTTAACTATTAGTAAGTAACCCTAAGCCATTTGGAACATGCTATCCCTAGATGTAAAATCACCAACATGTTCAGGAGGAAGGCGAAACTATACTGAGACTCTGTCAACAAGTACTCAAGAAGAGCAAGAATGTATACCTATTATCAATTATGTTTCTATAAATATTTGTGTTGGTGATAATGATTCGTTCATCCCTCTCACCTTCCCCCTTCCACCACCCTGTGTTCTCAAATAGATGATGCCCTAGAACGTGGTGCAGTAAAACCTCGAAATCTTAACTCAGTAACATATGCAACGATATTAAGATTTGGTATATGAAAATGACATCATTCAAATTCCTTCCATGCAGTTTATATCTTTAATATTTTTATGAATATAAAATAGGAAAAGTAATGATCAAACATAATGCCTTGGAGACAGTGTCCTTGTCCTAACAACTGTTAAAAGACAACAGGGGGAGTATATCTTAATAAAAAATCAAAAATATAATAAAATGTATCCCAATAAACAAAATAACTTTAGACCAAATTATGGTTCAGGGCAAAGTGGAGCTAGCATGCAACTAACATTGAGCATGGTGAAGGAGCGATGGCAACTAACATGCAGCTCTGCTAAGGATAACAACAGAATGAGGTCACGGAGAAAACCAAGCACCACAACAAATAAGTTTCCGATTCAATGTGCATGTGTCTATGAATTTGTTTATTTATTTATTCAAAGCAAAGCAAGAGCCTTCAACTTTATAAAACTCAAGGTTATCATTTAGATTATGGATTAAAGTACAATTTAGTCTTCAGTAAATAACCAAACTAATAATTACCAGATTGTTAAGGGCTGATGCAACATGTGGATCTCTCAGTCCAAATCCTTCTATCGCTTCATGTAGGGCTGCCTGGAATAACTTCTCAGCTTCATCTAGGTTTCTCTACAAAATGGAAAGAAACCTTTGATGGCATAATAAAGAGTATAAATGACTAAAGATTCCACCTTTCGACAATCTCTCAGACTATGAGCAACTTCCAAGATATAAATGACTAAAGATTCAAAATTTCCAATCTAACATTTTCATATCAATGTACATGTCTAACCTGGCTCACATCACAATTTTGAGGAGAATAACCTTGCTACAATGCAAGGACATTGCAAATTGTTAAGGGTTCACTTTAACATGCTGCGCTAAATACCACTCAAGTGACAAAATGAAACCACGGGCAGAAGTATACCTTTTAAGCCACTTAAAACACAAGAGTGGAGAGTGACAAGTCCCACTTTCTACTAAAAATGAAAGAGAACTGTCCAGTGGTTCACTTCAATGCACATTCCCTCAAAGCCATTATAGATACAGGCATACAGCCAAAGCCATAGTTTACAGGTATACTTCTTTAAGACTCAAAACACGAGATGCAATCCTATATTTCAAAATAGCATAAAATAAAATTGCTCAATTACTAGAAATAGAAGGATAAGCACAATCATGAACCCATATCCAGCCTGATGGCTTCATAAAAGCATCAAATTTGGTAACAAATAACTATGAGAGGTCTCTAATTCAAATCCAGGATGGCAGGGCTGCACCTAGGAAAGAACTCACATATGGTTCGAGAGACAAGCCATTGGGCATAGGCTGACCTGTAGAAAGCAGCAACCAATAAGACTTCCCTAACCCTTCCATCCTGAAAGGAAGAACGAGAAATTCTTTTTCCTTTCCGCGGGGATTAGGAGATTTATGTTATATGCTTGGTAGGTCCTCCACCAAGCAGAATGAAGGTCTGGCACATGGATACAAGTTATCCTTGTTCTCCACATCCAATAGACACATAAGTTCCCTGTCAGGGAAGGAAGTACTCAACCAAGCTCTCAAGAAAAAAGCAATTTATTTTCCTAATATTATGGTTGTGGAATACGTATGTGAAGAGACAAATAGCTTAATAGGAAAACTAGTAGTGCATATCCATTGTTTCTGATGGTGTCACCCTACAGGCAGTACCAGCACATGACCGGGAAGTATGGAACACATACAAATTGATTCACTGAAAAATCGACCACCTCTGGACTATCCAATAGGACTGTTGTTCTGTTCTTATATATATAACATGTCTTTAGAAAGATCTATTGCTTAGAATAAACAGGAAAACTGTATAAAAGTAAGTCTTAGAGACAAAAGTTGGTTTGAATAAATCTACAGGTTACGAGTTACTTGCTTTCAGTAAAAAATCTCGAGCATTATCAGTGAAGATTCTCCATTTGACAGTGTGTTCATTTGAGATCACTGAGCCATCTTCAATTCGCTGTAGACCCGTAGTGTTTTCCTCAGCTTGCTCATTTCTTGTAGCTCCTAGACCAGCTGAATCATCCTGAGCCAGTGCAGATTCATTGCATACACCAAGAAAAATAGCTGTATTCAGATTGAAGTTGGGATTTCAGGGCATAATATGATAATTCACTTAAAGAATGTAAAAGAAGAAAATGAATATAAATAAGGGAAAAGTATAGTCAAAAACTCAAAGTGTTTAACTACATAGCTGTAAAAATTTGAAAGCGTAACATTGTAACACATACTCAGAACTGGTAAAAGGTAGCAAAAAATGAAACAACAACGAAATTATTTTACATAGCAGTAGTAACATCAAGAAAACAAGTTGTCTTGCACACTACACAGTGCACATAATATCACAACATTGTGTGTACACTTCCATTGATCAGTGCCAAGTGATCTAAATCAAGGATCCTACAGCCTAGCCAAAGAACCTGCAGCTGCAGCTTAGTTTTGTTGTCCGAATCGGATGCTAAATACATTTGGGTTCTTTGCATATATGCAACCAGTACAGAAGGCACAAGTTAAAGCTTCATTTAGTAAAGTAATTATTTTCTACTCAAATTTTGCTAATTGAGGTACGGGCAAGCAACATTTAATGCGCAGACAGCGGATACACATAAGGAAAACTAACATATGAGCGGTATACACAGGAGAGGGAGAGAAAGCAGACCTGCTTGACCAACTAATACAGCACCAACAGTAGAAAAGAACTTGCGATCCCCCCTACGTCCGAAGGAACCATCGCGCGCCAAACCTAGGAGAAGCAATGCATTTAGGATGAAATCATGCCTCCTAATTAGCTCACGCCACAGAAATTTCGAGGATGTATGTAAGTTTCATCATCCGTTCAGCAGAATAAGTGCAGATTCATCGAATCGATCACATAGAAACTCGTGAAATCCTTTCCCAGACGCGTTCCACCAGAGTAGAATAGGTACTAACCGGAGGGGACGACGCGGGGGATCGAAGAGGAGGAGGCGAAGGGGCGCGACGGCGTGAGCAGCGGGGAGAGGCGGGGAGTTGCTGAGGCTGCGGAGGAGGCGAGTGTGGCCGGGGGATGGAAGTGGGGGAGGCGGCGTAGGTGGAGGAGCCGGCGGTAGAGCGCCATGGTCAGCGGCAGTCGGTGGAGGCTGGATGGAAGGTGGCGGTGGCGGCGCACGGTGGCCTCTTGCTGCTGCGTTGACGAGAGAGGGAGAGAGAGGAGGCGGCGGCGGCGGCGGCGGCGCGAGAAGGGGAGGGGGGGATGACGGTGGAATGGTGGATGCAGTTAGGTTTCCATATTTGGGTCACTGGCCAAATGGGGCCACATCCACATACGGAGTAGTATATCGCAACGGCTAGGAATTGATCCGAGCCATACGGAACGGAAGTAGTGAAGTACTAGTACTAGTACTATTTACTGGCCAATGGGGCCACAGGAGCTTATGAGCAGCTCCAGAGCCAAGCTCGAGGTTGGCTCGTTTTAACTCAGAGGTAGACTATTTGCTACTTTTCTGGATAGCGTGTTGTTAAATATCACTCTTCTCAATGATTTTGCTTTTTTACTCCTAAAAAGAGAAGATTTCTTACTTGTGTGCTATTTTTTAACTCATAAGACGCCACATCACCCGATCTGAAGAAAAAATGACCATCTTACCCTTCTTTTCCATTTCTCCTCCTATCTCTTTCATCCCTTCCTTTTCCAAGGCGATGAGGTTATTGGGCTCCGGTGAGCTCCCCGCCTCACACTCCTCCCTCCGTTGCTCCACTCTTTACCTCCCCGTCCCCTGCTCTTCTCTACTCTCCCCTGATGTCAGCGGTTGCATTAGGTCCACCCTTGGGGCTTCCCCTTCCTTATCGTTCACCACCTAGCACCAGGAGGTGATAATGCACATCAGAGAGTAGAGAGCTTCTTTCCTTTCTTCTTTTCCGGCAACTGTCTCGCGTTTAAGGGAAAGCATGGTCTTAGCTTGCAATGGATCTAGCGGAGGTGGTGGCGATGCGTGGCGACGGATCTAGCGGTGCATGGCAAGACAACGGCGAGGTTGGTCTGGCGGTGGTGGTGGCGGTGTCACTAGCTCACGCGCAGAGAGAAAGGTTGGAGGAGAGAGATCCCGAGCTAGAGGGAGAATAAGGTCAAGATGGTCGTTTTGCCCTTGGACCGGGTGATGTGGCGCATTGCGGGTTAAAAATGGCACATAAGCAAGAAATATTCTCTCTCCGATGACAAAATAGCGAAGTCATCTGGGAAAGTGGTATTTGAGAACACACCATTGGGAGAGTGGCAGGTAGTCCAAAACCCCTTCGACTCACGAGCTACAGGGCATGGTGAGCTCTGGCGAGCTCAATCTTGGTTGAGCTAAATTTACAGGTCTCACGGTGCCCGAGCTATATGCGACTGTCCCGCGCTTTACTATAAGATATATGAATGAATATATGTTAGATAATATAGAAATAATAAATGAATTTGGATAGAAATATTGTGAAAATGATATGAGAAATAATGATTTTAGCATGTTTATATGTTAAATTTTAAAATGTAATAATTTGTAGACCTTTTTACAAAATATTCAATTTCTGGTTATATAACTTGAAGTAACAATTCAACTAAATTCAATTGAGACCATACGTTACAACAAAACAAAAATAATTCAGTAGCTCGTATCGCACGGTTTGCTAGTATATGTTTACATGTCACATATATACAAACGCGCGGTTTCAATTATCTAAAAATATATATTAAGTTTATGTTAACTTCTCAAAATATATTTTCACTACTAAAAAAACCCATAGAGATTGGCACTATAGGTGCTGGAACCAGTAAAACCGGTACCTATAGTGTTTTTCCCTCTTCCGTGAGCTGAAAACATATAAAACCGACACCTTTAAGCAACTATAGGTACCGGTTCTAATGGTAAACCGACACCTATACTATAGGTATCGGTATTTTATAGGTGTCGGTTTATTAAAAGCCGATACCTATAATTAAATTACAGGTGTCGGTTTTTTAAAAAAACCGGCCTATACGAGCCGAGCCGAGCCGCCAGCGCCGGCCTTATCCATATCTCGCGCCTCCCGTCCTTATCCATCTCTCCCTCTCTCGCTCTCTCTCGCCTCTCTCTCCCCCTCTATCTCTCTCTCCGTCGCTCTGCCTCTCTCTTGCTCTCTCTCTCACTTGCCTCTGCAGCAGCCAGCCGATGGCCCGGCGGAGCGGCGGAGGTGGTGGCTCGGCGAAGCGGCGGCGGTCGGGCGGCGGCGGCGGCAGCAGCGGCCCGGCGGAAGTGGTGGCGGCACCCCCACCTTCTCTTCCGCCAGGTCCAACGGGAGGGAGGCTGTGGGATGGGAGGCCGTGGCAGCACCGGTGATGACGGCGGCGGCGCTCACACCCTCCCCTCCGCCAGATCCAGCGGGAGGGGAGGTCGCGGGATAGGAGGCCGCAGTGGCGCCGGTGATGGCGGCCGAGCGGCGGCAGCGGCCGGTGGCGGGCACCTCACGGGCGGCGGTGAGTTCGACTCGATTCGAGCCGGCTCTTTTTTTTGCTCGAACAGAACTAAAGGTGCCGGTTCTATTTTCGACATAGGTGTCGGTTACATGTATTGGTGCTGACCAATAGGTGCCGGTTGGAAAACCGCACCTATAGCTGGTTCCCAACCGGCACCAATGATGATTTCTGTAGTAGTGTTTTAAGAAGGTTCCCAAGCCCTCAAAAGAACACAACACACCTTAGCTTCTATGCTGTCTACACTAAAATAGCATAACTAATACTAAAAGATATTTGAAAAATGTAGTAATAGGATTTTAAAGCAAATTTGCTATAGAACTTTTAAAAAACGTATTCGGAAATCGTGTGCATGGGAAACGAGGTGTGGGAGTTGGGAAAGAGGAAAAAACAACATTCTCTAAGGTTACATTCGTTCCTACATTCTGGTTTACATTTTTAGCGGCACGAGAAACGAAGTAAGCCATTATCACATTATTAATCTAGTTATTATAGACTAGAAAATGCTTTTATTTCATTTTGTAAAAAAACCTTTGTAAAAAACCTTAATATAGAAAGTATTTAAAGAAAGGTGAACCATTAGCACATTGTTAATCAAGTATTACTTACTTGAAAGTTCAAGTAGATTTATTTGATTTCGTAAAGAAACTTCTATCGCTACCATATAAAAGAATCGGTGATGTTGGTTAATCTGCCATATGTTCGGGAGGTGAGGTTGGGAATTCACCTGCTGCGCACGTAAAACGGAGCGACGTATTTTCTTATGATTAATTAAGTATTTACTAATTTTTTTAAAAATGAATTAATATGATTTTTCAAAACAACTTTCGTATATAATTTTTTCAAAAAACAAATTGTTTAATAGTTTGAAAAATGTGTGCGCACAACACAAGGGAAATGAGTTGGGAAAGATTGAGGAAGAACACAGCCTTAGAGTTGGTGGGATATTCTATGGCTAGAAAAATATATCTTTGTATGCGTGGCTTGGGATTTTTGATGTTTACTTGTAAATTATGTTTGACAAATACAATTTTTATGTCAACAACTTTAGATGTATATTTTAAAATCCATTGCAAGGCACGAGTACTATGCTAGTATAAAGTTAAAAAAACACATAGCTTAACAGCTCAAAAGGGTACCTCACTTCTGGTTAGATTCGAACCCACCTAAAAGGGTTTGTACGAGACTGCTGAGAATTACTTCGTGCATAGCTTTAAGTTTGCCAGTCCGCCAACAAAAAGGTCCTCGCTCCGAGTTACAAGGGTTGCTCTTACTATAAACACCCTGTATTTTATTTTTTTAAAAGATTTCTAATAACTAGAAACATGAAACTCATTTATTTAGCTATGTGCTAACAAAACCAGCCATTGAACTCTACACTTTATTATTATGATTTCCTTGTGATATTATAGAAGTGCATGGTGCGCAGGCAACACGGGTGATATTCTTTTGGTAAATTTTGCTTCACGAGACCGTGATTTCGTGGTTTCAATCATAGGACATCAAAAGAGTGAGGTTTTGTGGGAAGACACTCTCTAAAGTAGGATATTTGCTGGTGGAGATTGAACCCATCAAAATAATAATTTCCTGTTGAAGAGGAGATAGAAATCGTATGAAATGTCAAAAATACCTCTGGGCTTACATGTCAGCTATCCCGTCTCTCTTCTCTCTCTATCCCCTCCTTCCACACTGCTCTGGTGGCCGCGTGGTGGAGGACAAGGGTGGGCTCCGCAGCAGGATTTGAATGCGGCTGCACCAGAGCTCTGTCACCCAACACTGCCATGGCTTCCGGCCTTCATCCTCAGATCCAGGCTGCACCTGAGATCCGATTCACCAAGTCATAAAGCATGTGCGAAGTGTGAGCTCTAGCGACGAAAGAAGCTCTGGAGGTCGAGCTCGAGGCCGCCGTCGCGAGGTTCATTGACTCCATCAGCAAGAAGATTGTCACACCCTAAAAATCGATAAAAATATAAATTATTGTGAAAAAGGAATTTAAGAAATTATTTAATAATTAAAGTAAGTGTTTGAATAAAATTTATGAAAAATTTTGAACATCAAATTGAGCTAGACAAAATTTACCTAAATACTTTGAGTGTCCAAGTATTTTATGGATTTTTACCAGAATTACTTGAGCATTGGAGGTATTTTTAATAAAGGAAAAATCATTTCAACAATTATTTAAATTGAAAAGGTAAATAAAATCCTCCGCTTAGCCTTTGGGCTGAATCCGGCCCCCTCCTCTCCTCTCTCCCTTCCTCACCCTGCAACCCGCGCCCCTCTCTCTCGGCCAAAGTCCTTTTTGGATCCGTCTCCGGTTTCCAACCCTAGCCCGCGCTCTTCGTGCCCTAGCCACCTCTCCCCGCAAGCTACCTCTAGTCTCCACCTCCGGCCACGTCGCGCCGTCATCTCGGTCAACGACGCTTTGCATCGTCGCCTCCTTCGGCTTCACAAGGGCGAGGGATACCTCGGCCATCCGTTCTTTTGCGCCGAATCTTGTCGGAAGCCCATCGACACCGCGCATCGAGGCTCTCGGCCTTCGTCGCGCCTCCAGCTGCCATCCCCCGCCGACCCCACGGTCGTTGGACCTCACCGTTTCCTTCGTTGGCTTTGCCAGGACACCAGGAAGGTCATCCACCTCTCCTCTTTCGCCGAAGATCACCGGAACGTCGTCGTCGCCGGGGACCCGATCTCGCCACCACTTGAAGCTCGTCGCCGACCACCGTTCTTCGTCGTTCATCATTGTTTCCGCATCAGTAAGGATCACCGCGCCTCCTCTTCCTCCCCGTGCTCTTGGTTTCCACCGCCGTGCCACCGTTGGTCATCGTTGTCGTCATGTAGGGTCCCCGGCCATCGTGCCTGCATGGCTGTCCACGTGGCATGCCATGTCATCTGCCACGTCGTCGCCTCGTGAGCCGCCACCTCATCACCATGTCATCTCCTATCTCGCGTGGCGTCCACCTCAAAGCCCTAGATCAGGTTCGATCTCGTCCGTTGGATCTTGGTCAACTCCGGTCAAAGAAATCCTAGCCATCCATCCCGTGGACCCTGGACCACCTCTGTGAACTTGGTCCATGGGTACCCGGTCCACCACTCCTCTCTATGACAAGTGGGTCCCGCTTGTCATTGACATTAGCATTCTCCCTCTTCGCTGATGTCATTATTATGACAAGTTCTAAAATAATTAAATATGATGTCATAATTCATTTTGTTGTTTTCTTTATAGGTTATAATTGATCAAAAATTCATTAATTTATAATTAATTCATATGAACTCGGAATGAGGTTGTTCCAATCTCACAATTCATCTAAATTCAAGTTCTACCCATTTATGAAGTTTATTTGTACTGTTTATTTGGTTTTTATTAGTGTTTTTCCTCGTTTTGCGCTCTAGGTTTCGTTTTCAGTCGTTTTGGAGGTTCGTTCGTTCGGTGGAGAAGCTCCTGAAGATGAATTGAAGACGTTTGATTGCAAGGCAAGTCACACAGATCCTAAACACAACCCTTTGAGCATGTTGGTCCTATATTTAAAATCTCTACTTATTTTAAATATGCAGTTATTTTTGAACGTCATTAGGGATGTGAGCCTTTCCCTATATTATGACCAAAGATGACTTGATTATCCTATGGGTTATAATTTGACTAGCTTGGTCCTTACATATTGGTTCAACTAGATATTAGATATAATTGCTTAGCCATGCTTAGAAATATTAGCACAATATTGGGATAACTAATGCATCACTTACATCTCATTGATGGATATTTAATGGTAGTTCACGATGGTCAATCGTGATTGGTAAAATAATTAACTTGACAACTAAAACTTGATTAATGGTGGGTTGTGAGCACATGGTTTTAATGGTGGGTTGTGAGCACATGGTTTTGATGGTCGTGCTCATGATAATTAAGGACCGGTTCACGAGCTACGGTTGTGAAGCATTAACTGTACCAACCACAAGCCAGCGTGGGCAACGGCTTAACATTTGATGTAGCATGATTCAATGTGGAGTGCCAGACTGTGAATTGACAGAGATAAGCCCACGGGTGTTGCTGGGGAGTCCATACCTTGGCTAAAAGGGGTGACTATGATCCAGAAGCGGTGCACTGCATTGGGTTGGGTTATGTTGGGTGTCTTGTCACAGTCTCTATTCAGGTATTTTTCCGGTATCGCGACGCATTGTTGACATGATGTTGAGGCTATGTCTTGTGGGTACAGTGGTACACCTCTATCTATAGTAAAACTATTCGAATAGTTGTGCCCATGGTTATGGGCGGGCCTAGCAATGTTTTTCATGATTAGTCCCACACTACTCATCGAATGTTAATAATGTGATAAATGGTGATAATTGGTTTAGCTCTTGGTTTGGAATGGCTATATCCTGGTTTGGAGATTGGGTCTGTGTAATCGGCATGGTTGTTCAGTGGTGGTTTGGGCCTGTACAATACGGGGTGTTGTTCAGGGTTGATTAATGTTATTTAATTAATTACTCTATTGTTTTACAAATTCTCAACTCTTTGCCAAATGTTGCTTTTGCAAATGAACCCTATATTATGCCATCCTATGTTATCCCTTTTCACTTGCATACTTGCTGTGTGGCTTGTGGAGTATTCCATATACTCACCTTGCAATAATCATCAAACCTCAGTTGAAGAAGGATTCAGAAGGAGAAGACCTTTGACTTAGATCCCAGTTGAGCTGCTTGTGGGAGTGGAGTTGAAGCTTCGTTAGATTTTCTTTCCACTATAGTATTCTTCGTGGTGAGGACTAAATGCCTCTTCACTAAGTATTTATCTCTTTAGTTATGTTGGTACTGTATATTGAAATTGTCAGTTTGTGTACCTCGGCTGATTCCTGGATGAGGATTTAATGCATGTCACGCCTAGAAATTTAACCAAATTTTTGGACTATTTTGCATATTAAATCCCTATCCAGGAATCAGCCAGGGGACACAAAATGACAAATTAATATATAGATCCAAACGTAAATAAAGCGTGAATACTTACAAAAGAGGCACTTAGTCCTCACACCGAAAAGAAAGCAGCAGCAGTGGAAAAAGGTGATCCTAGAAAGGCTTCAACTCTACTCCACAGACAAAACTCAACTGGGGTATAAGTCTTGATCCTCTAACTTCGTCTCCAGCTCAGAAGCATTACACTTCTGAAAAAGGGAATGATAGCAAGACTGAGTACAACCACCATACTTAGCAAGCCACACCAATGATGCAGACGTGAAAGGGGAGACAAGGTAGGCTTGTGGCTATTTGCATAAACATTTATAGTTGGAAAACAGTAAAACAGTTGATTAATTAAGGCAAGATTATATCTCCACTGAACAGCGCTACACCACGTTGAACAGGCCCAACCATATCAACTGAACTACACCGTTCATTGAGTCAAGTTAATTAATGGAGTGAGACTAATCATGGTGAAGCTGGTCGATCACCTATAATCACGGGCATGGCTATTCGAATAGTTTTACTCTGGCCAGAGGTGCACAATTGTACCCACAAGACACAACCCACCATCATGTTGCCGTGCCATGCATGACATGTCACCATGCCGAGTGATTGTGATAAAACCATTCGCATAATTCCCCCTAACCAATCGTACCCACCTCAGGTTTCGCCCAACCTTTATAACCAAGGTAGGTAGCCCCCTCGTGCCTAGGTGAGCACGACAGCCGCATAGACCAATAAAATCCCGGTTCATCCAAATTCCATCACGCCCACCTTTGCCTTGGTACATCAGAAAGGGAAAAGCTATACGACAAGTCGAGCAGTTGCCCATTATTGCTTGTGATAAGCGCGGTAAGTCTTCCTGGGGTTTCCCATGAACCGGTCCTTAATTGCCATGGGTGCGACTAGCAAAACCATGCACCCACAGCCCACCATTAAGCCACATTTTAGTTGTATAATTACGACCAATAAACATGGCCAGCTGTCACGAGCTTACAGCTCAACTAAATGCCAAATATATAAAGTGTGATTATCCCATATTTTGAGCTAGTGGTAATTAAGCATGGTTGTTGACGATGGAATTTGGTAAGCATATGAATCGGAATTAAGATCCAATCTGAAGCGAATTTAAAGATATGCGAAAATATCGGAAACAGAGTGCGCATCGGCTAGGAGTCTGTATCGGCCGATACCGAGTTTGATATGGTTGGTCGATACAGCCGATATTAGCAAGATTGGTTACGTGATCAATGTCAGATTCAAAAGAAGGGCTTCAATGGCATTGCCGGGCAATGATAAGAGTCCAAGGTAGACAATTGTATCTATTAATTAGGATTTTATGTAATTTCCTCATAGATATTTTCCGTAAGAGTCCGCCTAAGGGACTTGTTCATCGATTAGAGTTTTATTAGGAAAGTATGAGTCGTGTCCGTTGTGGACAGGTTTGTATGTTCGGGTATAAATATTAGCCCGAGTAATGTAAAAAATTAACATCAGTTCAATACAATCTCGGTGCATCGCTAACCTTTTCGTTATTTTATTTTGACGAGTTCTTGCTTTCGAGTTGGGCTGCATCGGTTTCGATCTTCGACAAAAAGGTAAAACTTGGTATGGTGATTTGCATTATCGAGATTAGTGCTTACATTTTTATGACACTAATCCTATTTTATGAATCATCTAGTTATGATATACATTATATAATTTTGATTGATAATACTTTCTACTTGCATCGGCTTATCTCTTTCTAGGGTTTCGTCGATAACGGCTAGATTGACTTGTTGACTTAGATTATACAATGTATCTACCATCCCGAAAAGATGATCATCTACTTGATTATTTAGATATTATACTTCTCCTCATACTTAGTACTGCATCAGTTAAGTTTGATCTACTAAGTCGTGCTTAGAACCATAATCCCTAACCTGTTTATGGTTGTTAATAAGGATAACATCGGAGTTTCAGTCGATCTTACCTGATATAATTGTTTTACATAGATCTATGTCTTGTTTAATATACTGTATCTGCCCCTTATATCAGGATCTCAATTATTCAAATGTATTAAGCTTATCATCAATATAATTGAGAATAGTTTAATATATTTATTATAAGATGATATCCTAGTATAAGGATGTATCGGAGCTATAGCTGATACATGCTTAAATTTGGAAATCGGTTATGACATAAACACATGTAATTGTTGTTTCATGTTATCTTGGATATAAGCAATTTATATTGTCTCGGTTAAGTCCGATCTATCCCAATTGTATCCCAATTATTGATTTCTAAAATAATGTTGATTCATAGATTACGTAATGTTGATTTCTACAGCCAATGAACCAAGTTTAGGGTTTATTTATTATTATAAATATACCTTACAACTGATTCATCTCACATTGCTTCGGCTAGGTTACACTTCGATATGATATCGGCTTTCCAGCCGATCGATTATCGTTATTAATGATATTTGCATTTTTTATCTTGTTGATTGCAGGATCAAATCAACTGGCGCGCCCTAGAACCCGAAGACAAGCTTTGGACCTACACTAGAGCAAAGCAAATCTCTCAGGCCGCCGTATTTTACATCAACACGCTTTTAAAACATGCATTAGCATGCAAAGCCAATGTAATTCTAGCTAGGTCACATAAGTAACATAAGCTAGTAAAATTATCAATCAAGTTGACAAAGGACGGATATCAAGTAAACATGGCACAAGTGAGCAATAGGTAATTCCATAATTCCATGTAATTATCAAAACATGCAATTTATTTATAAACGGTAAAATATTTTATAAAGTGGGCTCAACATGCTCAAGGAGGAATGTGTGACTGGTCTTGCTTCTTCACTTAATTGTCTAAACTCTTTTCCTCGCGAACACGATCTTTCAAAACAACCGATTCTACACGTTGGCACGCAAAACGAGGAAAAACTCTAATAAAAATTAAGTAAACAGACATGTAGACTGCAATTTTAGATGAATCCTGCAAGTTGAACAGCTCAATTTGGAGTTCGTATGCAATTTATTTATCCACGGTGGACTGAAGCCACGCTGTAGCGGGAGCGGGCGTACCGCGTGACTACCACGGTGAACAGGTGGGCGGAGGTGGCGCCACGGTGGCACCCAAAAGGGGCGACACCAAGGTAGCCACGTGGATGACTGAATTCACCCGAGGGTGAATCCAACGGTACAGGAGACGGTGGCTGGGGCGCGGGCATGGCACGAGTCGGCCCGGCCGGGCATGGCTCGGTGGTGGCACGTGGCCACCAGCGACAGTGGCCGGTGATGCAGAACGGCGACGAGCGATCGGAAGGCGGCGGTGTACTCCAAGAGGCGGTGGCAGGGGCAAGGAAGGGGTAGAGGAAAAGAGAGAAGGGAGGAGGAGTCCTCATTAGAAAGCGGTGGCCGGTGCAGAGGAAGATGACGGCGACAACGACAGTGATGGTCCGATGTCGTTCCGCGAGCGCGAAGCGGCTGTCGGCGGTTGGAAGGACCTAGGGAAGGTGAAGAAGGGGGTTAGTGCGAGAGAGGAGGCGCGATATGACGTGAATCACCGGCCGGAGAAGGACGAAGTGGTGGACCTCGCCAGCGTGCGAGGGGAACGGAGCTCCGACGGGTTTTCGGTGGAGAGAAGCGGTCGTCGGACCTCCTCTTGTCACTGCGAAGCCTAGGAAGAAAGGCGCAAGGCCGAAGGAGGTTCGGAGCGGCGGCGAGCGATGGCCGGAGGCAGAAGAGGCGGTGACGGTTCGGGAGCACGATGGAACCGGTGCTTGGGTGACTTTTTGGGGAAGTTGAGCAGTGGCTGGTGTGCGGCACGGAGCTACGGAGCCGGTGGTGGTGGAGGCGCAGCGTGGTAGTGGCTAGGGCGGTGGTGGTGCGTGGCTAGAGTTGGCGACTCGCGGCGGCAATGGGGTTTCATGGTGAGGAGGTGGTTCTGGGCATCGGGAAGCTCGGTGGAGGAGGGAAAAACGAGAGAGCGAGGCATGGGGTGCATTTTATAGGCTCGGGAGGCGGCGAAGAGCTCGGGATGAGGCGGATTTGGAGAGGGAGAGTGGGGCAGTGTCGGGGAGATTGTGAGGTTCAACCACCACCGTTTCTTGCAGGGACAGTGGGGGCGAAGGTGGAGGATGTTGAGGGGACCGAGTCCCCGAAGTTTGAGCATGAGAGACGGCACGGGCGCGCCGGATTTCGCGGCAAAGTGGCGACGGTGGTTGCCGGCTCAGCCGGCTGGAGGTTAGGGATGCAACTGACATGTGGGCCCTGACCCCAAGTGTCAACGAGAGAAGGAGTGAGCGAAACATGGAGGTGAGGCGGACTTGCGTGAGAGGGAGGAGAAGCAAGCTGGGCCGGTGGCCCGAGGAGGGAGGAAGGGTAGGGGAGGCCGGCCCGAGGGGAGCAGGAGAACAGTGGGCCGTGGGAGGAAAGGGAGGCCTTGGGCTGGAAACGACCCAAGGAGAAGGAGGGGAGATTTTATTTTTTTCCATTTTATTTAATTGATTAAATGAACATTGTTATATTGGAATTAGATATTGAGCTCCAAAAATTCACGGGAAATTCCAGAGAGTATATTAGGGCACACAGAATATTACAAAAATATTTCCGGCCATGATTTTTAAAGGAAATTTTATTTCCATCATTGATTTCACTTGATTAATTTGCTAATTTCTAGAAATGCATTATTTAATGATTTTTAATCCTTAACGAAAATCGAGGCGTGATAATGCAGAAATTAGTTCGGAAATTACTTGTGAATTTCTGGGCGTGACAAAGATTTTGAAGTGGAAGATGCGCTCATTGTCTCTTTCCACGGACCTCATCAACACCCACCCAATCGTCGCCATCGCGGCCCCACCAAATCGTGTTGCAGTTCCCTTGGTTGCCGACGGGTGAGATGCATGTGGATCGGGAGGAGGAGGACAAGAAGGTGTAAGGAAGCCGCAACAAGATGGGGGATCAATGCATCCTCGGTCGAGTAGCCACTTGTGGATGAATGGGACAAAGAGAAAGAGAGAAGAGAGATGGGAGAGCTGACATGGGCAAGGAGTATTTCTAACATTTTACACAATTTCTCTCACCTATTCAACCAAAAATTATTATTATAATAGTGAGGTGTCCACCAGTAAATAATCCAACTTTTGAGAGTGTCTTCCTGTCGGTGTCATGGGCCCAGGGGTATGCCTACTTTGGTTCTGAGGCGGCCCCGTTTGCCCACGAGGCCATACCCCGAGGAGGGAGCGGGCCCGAGGGTGACGTGGCGGCCGCCCTCCCATGACACGGTACCCCCTTGGGGGATAGCTCAGCGAGGGTCGGGCTCCCCCGATCCCCTCGGGCCGCTGCCACGTGTAGCGAAGTAGGTGAGCGCTCCCAGCGCTCACCTACCTCCATTAATGACGACGCGGGCGTAGTGCACCTGCACCGCGCGCGCGTGCCGCAGTTAATGCGGAATGACGCGCACGCCTGCACCTGACATCGGTCGTAGTCGCCTGACCGGCCTGCGACCGGTCCGAATGACCGATGGGACAGCTCACAGTACCGAGCATGCCGGCGCACGCCCGGTAGGTACGCTGCACTTCCCGTCGGGTCACATCAGGATTATGTTAGCCGTTCCGGCTCACATGTCTCGCCGGAGTTGGTGCGTCAAGTCTAATCATCCGGCACATCGCGCTGCCTATGGTTGGACAAGCAAGCTTTCAGCCGTTTAATGGAGAATGACGTGCTGCGTCATTCCAGATATGGGCGGCCTGACAAGAGTCATGCCGGGTAAACAGGAGCAGAAGACTTCGGTCACAAGCCACAGTGTGGCTCTTAATTGTAAAGTAGCTTACGCCTTTTCTCTAGGTTATAGCCTGTCCGGCTCATGTGGTGTCCCCTTGAGATATAGAAGGAGGCCCAGGCCTAGAGGAAAGGGATTCGGCTCCCTGAGTTCTTCCCCCTAGCTTGCTTCTAGCTGAGTCCAACCCTTGGGGGCTAGAGTTCACACAGATAATTCACCCCACAGGAGTAGGATATTACGCCTCATTAGCGGCCCGAACCTGTATACTTGCTCGTGCGTCACCGTCCTCTCTCTTGCGATCTTCGATCCTCACTGGCTCCACCGGGACCGAACCTGGAAATGCCTCTCTCACGCACCCCTGGGCCGAACTCAAAAAGGGGGTCTGCACAGTCCCCCGCTGCGGAGCTTGCCCTCCGACACTTCCATTAAAACTTCACTCTTGCGGTATCCTACAGCTAAAATTGCAAGCTCATATTGTCATGTAGCAAAATTTGCCTAGTCTTTTCCATGGTTGTGTTCTTTTGTGCATGTTCCCATTTTTCTCCCTCATTTTTCGCGTGCACGCTTTCCAAACTACTAAGGGTATGTTTTCAAAAAAAATCTAAAAAAGGTTGCTTTAAAAAATCATACTAATCTGTTTTCAAATATTTTAGCTAATACATAATTATTTATGCGCTAATCCATCTTATCGTTTTGCGTATCGAAGAACACAACCTATGCCCATTGCCCATAATTCAATGGGTGAATATGTCTATTGCCCATCAATCCAATGGGCGATATTCACCTTACCCCTTATTTGAGGTAATCGGAAAAAAAATGAATTCCATTGAACCTGCTATATAAAGATTGCTGCTTACAAAGAAAGTATTAATGAATTTTTTTCACTTGCCTTATTTTCGTAGTTCGATTATGTCGATGTTCTAGATCACGACTACAGTATTTGCATGGTATGGGGATCATCAGTATCAGGGTATACGCGAGATTAAGGTAAAAGAAATAAGAGACATGGATTTTTATACAGGTTCGGACCCCTTATTTGACAGGTAATAGCCCTATTCCCGTTGGCCGAAGCTGGTGTTTTTATTATATATCAGTATCACTCGAGTACAATATTTAGGATAACCAATCTAGTCGTCATGGACACGACGGCATGAACCACCACACGTAGTCGATGACGGAGTAGTCTTACTCCTCAAATATGGACTTGGTGAGATCAGAAATAGCACTAGATCTCTCTTATTGACCTCCGCAGGCACCAAATTGGGTATATCTAGGCTTATCTCTGATGTTGATGTCTGGCTGCGTGTATTAGCATCTATTCTAACTATTGCCTCTCTCTGACTGGGCTTGTCCCCTCTCCTCTTAGGGGTTTTGTATTTATACCCACAGATGTTTCCTTGTCCAAATAGAACTGGGGAACAAATACGGATACGTTCCAAGTAGTCCTTGTAGCTTCCATATAGAACTCAACTTCTCCTTCTTTATACGGAATACCTTCCGTATGCGAGGTCTAATTTCGTGTAAGACTTGGTATATGGTGGGCTCGTCGAGCTTAAGCCATGATCATAGGGTATGCCTTATCCATAACCCTGACATATTACAACACATAAAAGGGTGATTTTGAATTCAACTACTATAAGGAAGTTAGCATAGCTTAATCGATTAGGTTCTTTGTGGTGGACCCATCCATCCGGGTTCAAATCCCACACTTGACACGGGTGCTTGTATTTATGGCTAATTATTTTTTCAGTGGTAGGTGACGTTCAAGTCCTAGACTTGACACGAGTGCTTGTATTTATAGCTAATTATTCTTTCAGTGGTAGATGACGTACTTGTCGACAACGGGGTGCCTGTGATGATTTCGTCAATCTCATAACAAGCCGGCCCATCCTTTCAAAGATGCTTACAGGGGTAGGTGTGTGTTCGTAGGCACTACTAGAGAATGGATCTTTCCTCCGTGTGCCAAAAACATAAATTTCTTGGTTTTCTTGCTAAAGATGCTTTTAGTACCAGTTCTAAAAGTCCAAGTCCCAAAAACATCTTTAATGTTACCAAGTGGAACTAAATATATTTTTAGTATCGATTGGTAACACCAACCGGGACTAAAGATGTCTCCAGGGTCTAGTTCGAAAAGAAAGTATCCTTATACAAGTCAGATGTGTGTGGTAGTTGAGATGGTAACGTACGTGAGGATGAGGTGAGAGATCTTGAGTTTGAATGCTGCAGCCCACATATTTTTTGACTGAATATGCATCTTTAGTACCGGTTATTTCAGTCGATACTAAACATCAAGATCTTTAGTCCCGAAAATTTAGTTTCGGTTGCTATAACGGGTACTAAAGGGGGTTACGAACCGCAGTGAGGGGTAAATGTACGCATGTTGTGAGCGCACCGTGTTTCTCAAAATAAAATAAATTCAGTAACGTATACATCTAGGTCAACTGCATCTTGAATGAAAAAAAAACTCTACGATTGAAATCCCATAAAATTTAAATTTGGTATTACAATATAAGAATCGAGATATAAAGCAATCGAAGTAACCAAAATAAAATCAAACATTGTACCCTCTATCCATGGTGAGGTGGTACACCCAATGAGAAAGGGTCGTATCCCGCATGACAAGGAAGTGCAGAGGACATTTACAATGAGAAGTGTCATCGACGAGGAACCGTGCTATCACTATCTCCCATTAGCCTCCCATTCTCACCAATCTTTGTCTGTAGTTTCTCGTGGCATCGCCACCTTCTAATCACGTGCGAGTTATTGTTCGTGAAATCTTGATTATGATTAGGTAGGAGTCGCAGAAGAAGTCCATTGAAGTATGGATCACGAAGCATATTTGAAGGTCAGGAGTTTGTAAGATTTGAAGTTTGATTTTTTGTCCAATATGCAAGATTTGGGATTCAACTTTCCATGGAATATAGGTAATCGATTCCTTTTTTACTGTTTACTATACATTTTGAGAAATAGAAGACCCATTAAAAAGTTGGACCATTGGTTCGCTTTGAGATTTGTTCATATACTCAAACCTTCGCCGCCCCATCTTCCCTCCCCGTTTCGCCGCCTCTAGCCATCTCTCTAAACCTGGAGACCTCCTCTTCTTTCCCCTACCCTCTCACACCCCATGTTAACACGGGACCCTAATCCGTAGGTTCTATATCGGAGTATGGGATGTTACTGGTGTCGAAGAAGAAGTAGAGGAGAAGCACCTGGAGCACGAATCGCTTAGCACATCAAGTGATCCATAATACGTTAGAATTGGGATGGATTTTCAGTTAATAGAAGGTTAGTAATTTTTTTATTCACCTTGTGTGTTTTTTCTATTCATCTCAAATTATTATTGTAGTTTAAGCTTGATTGAATATTATTACTTGTTAAATGATTGCTTGATGGCTTTTTTTTTTTTTGACACTGCAAGCAACGAGTCCATGGAGAACTCCCAACAGATCCACACCTGCTCCCTCACACCCAACGCCTCACGCCCCGCCGCGCCGCCATGCGCATCTTCGTGCTCTCCGGCCAGAGCAACATGGCCGGCCGCGGCGGCGTCCACCACCGGCGCTGGGACGGCGTCGTGCCGCCGGAGTGCGCGCCGTGCCCCTCCGTCCTCCGCCTCACCGCCGCGCTCGACTGGGTGGAGGCACGGGAGCCGCTCCACGCCGACATCGACACGGCCAAGACCTGCGGCGTCGGCCCCGGGATGGCCTTCGCCCGCGCCGTCCTCCCGCGCCTCGACCCGCCGGGATCGGGCGTCGGACTCGTCCCCTGCGCCGTCGGTGGCACCGCCATCCGGGAGTGGGCCCGCGGGGAGCACCTCTACGACCAGATGGTTCGCCGCGCGCGCGTCGCGGCGGAGTGCGGGGAGATCGAGGCCGTGCTGTGGTACCAGGGGGAGAGCGACGCCGAGTCCGACGCCGCCACGGCGGCGTACGCCGGGAACCTGGAGAGGCTCATCGCCAATGTCAGGGAGGATCTTGGGATGCCTCAACTGCCATTCATCCAGGTGATGATATTTATCATATCTCGGTTGCCTACTTGATTTCGCCCTCAAATTTAGAGAATTAACTGGACGCGATGAGCCAACGGCAATTTTGATCAAGAAATGCATTTGGGGATTTCTTGGCCGTGCCATTTTTCTTCGTGAATTTTAACCGACTGCGTTGACCTAAATGAGAGGCAATGCAAAAGGAAGATAATCAAAACACTCCCAATATTTTTATTTTTGGTAGAAGTGATTTCCCCATAGTTGTACAGTTTAGTAGGCGAACTCCGATAACACAAATAATGAATTCAGGATTTTGATGATGGATTACTTTATTTAAGTTATATTCAATTGGTGCTGCCAGAGCTCAAGTTATCATACACGTGTACTATCTTTGCGGCTTATGTTAATTATAATTGAGCAAATATACAGGGAAAACATTATTCTCAGCCTTGCAAATAATGTCTATTTATCGTGTATGAGCTAACCGACCGCAACATTCTGTCACCACTTTCAAAAGGCGCTACCATCTGCAAGAGTGCCCTGTTGTTTCTTTAGAATAATAACTCCAGTCACAAACGAATCTTTATAAAATAAAGTTGGTTGCAACATTTTTTTTCCATCTGCAATACGAAAAATTCTCTAAAGTTGAACTTTACCTGTTCCCCTCTTGAGTGCATCGGTACATCTGTGTTTTGTTGATTTATACTAGAGTTGTACTAAAATGTACTAACCAATTGTTTTCGTGCTTTTGCCATAGATATGTACTACTATCTGTTACTCCAAATACAAGTCATCTTAGTCTTGTGCGTGAATTTAGGAAGTGACTGATATGGCCTTGTTACCGTTCAATTATTACACTTTGGAGAGGATACCTCATTTATTCATAACAATGATAACATTCAGTCATTCAAAACATAAGAGACAAGAAAAAGTTTGACAATTATACATGTGCCTAGAGGTTGCTTTAAGGGTTGGGATGTATAAAGTTGAAGTTAATAGTTTCGATTTAATACATCCCCCAGTGCAAGATAACTGATTGGTTTTAACTAGTAAACTAATATGTTCTATTTTCCATAGCTCTGTAATCTTTATTTTGAACCTTGAATTTTCTTTATTCAGTTTAAACAGAGATGGCTGGTTTCACTCTTTCTACACACACGATGCTATCTTATGTGTCAACCAACCTTACCCTTTATTTGTACTTGATAAGTTGATATCATTTGTAATATGGAGTATCATTGATCTCAAGATTTGTATGCATTAAACAGGTTGCTCTTGCATCTGGGAATAAAAAGAACATTGAAAAAGTGAGGAAAGCTCAGCTTGGTATCAACCTGCCCAATGTTGTAACTGTGGACGCATTTGGACTATCATTAAATGAAGATCATCTGCATCTTACCACTGAATCACAAGTAAAGCTTGGTGAAATGCTCGCACAAGCCTACATGAGCAATTTTTTGCCAGCAACATGCTAGTAGGAGTCCTGTCAGGTGAAATAATCTGTTCAACTCTGGAAGTTTGGCACCTAAATATCTCTGTTTAAACTGTTATTATAATTCTTCATTTTCCCATTGGTTGAAACTATGTAGGGGTGAACCATACAGTTCATCTTGCATTTCTTGCACAGTAGCATTTATCCTTTCATTTAGCAGTACATCAACTTACTGGTCAATTATGTGTTGTATCTAAATTTAACAATTCGAGAGCAAAACACTTTAATCTCCCAAGAGGAAGTAATTGTCTCTTTTTCAACATAAGTTAGCCATGTAAGATAGAACTCAATTCCAGTGCCTTTTGTGTTCCTCCAATATATAAGTCTCTTCTGTATTTTCTTCAAACGAATTTGATGTGAGATTAAGAACTTCTATTTGGTTTCATGTCAGTTATACTATTGTGGTCATGTTTCCTTCACATATATTTGCTAGGCCTGGCAGATTTTAGGCTCAAACGCTTCAAAAGAAAAGCCATAAAACTTACACGAGCATCATACATTAAATAAATAGGAAAAAGTTATATAAGTATTTTTCTTATTGCATTCCCATGTTTTCAGGGTCTTCTCATCTGCCGTCCACATTATTGCAAGACTGTCAAGTATTGGTTTTTAATCATTAAAAGACTCTACTTCTTTTTCTCTAATAGTACATAGCCTTACACACAGGGAGAGCAAATCTGAAGTCATGTATATATGGCAAACTCGCAAAAAGTTGCCTGAATATCTGAAGATGTTTACCTGTTTAAAGGAACTCTTTTTTTTTTACATCAGCTTTTCATCCGTGGGGGACACCAGCAGAATCTCTCTTGACATAGTAGAATATTATTTTTTTGAAGTGAGGTAAACTCGATCTGCACCTACCAACCCAGCCGAAATAGGAAAATAAAATAAAAGGTGAAACAGTCTAAGACAGATCATTTGCCTTGCAGCAACATACTCTACAACCAAAAATAAACAGGAAGAAAACCCTCCAAAGCACACCCCACTATAGCTTCTTCAACAAAACATTCTTCGCTCTCCAGCATGTCGTCTTCAACCAAACAATGAACTGCCGTTCATTGTCTAGACCAAGCAGAAACCGGTCTGGAAGGCATAATGTATTGTACTCAAGCTTTCTTAGCATTTATGCCTCAAGCACCCATCATCGTTCGGCTGCGATGAGTTGCCAAGCGAGGAGGGCAACACAAAGTCACTACTGATTAATTTAGTGGAGCCATTCCCGAAAAGCAGGTATCAAGGAGCAATGATCTTCAGTTGCAACAATTTGTCGAGCATGATCTAGTTTAAATCCTGATGCCTCTGATGCCTACACCCCAACTCAGCATCGGTCGTTGCTGCTATCACTCTAGAAAAGCAAGAAAGCCTGGACTACTCCTACTAGCTCTTGCATTAGCGCATCCGGAAACGCTATATATACACTTGGTTCCTGCTTGATTTTTTTTATTTTTTGAACTTTTAAAATTTTTAATTTTAAAAATAAACCCTTTCAAAAGTTATTTCCAAGGTATGAACTTTTCATGGCAACCGGACTGGCGAGGCAAAACGATACTGTCACGCTGGTCTGGCTGGCGTGACCGCGTTATTTGATCACGCCGGTCTAGTTAGCGTGGTAGCGTTATTTGGCCACATCACTATGTATGACATATCATTATTGTTTTGCCACGCTAGATGGGCTGGTGTGGTCAAAAGGTTTATATTCTGGAATTAATTTTTTTAAGGGTCTGTTTTTAAAATTAAGAAATAAAAAAGTTAAAAAAATTCTTCCTGCTTCATGGTGGAAATTTGTGGACGTTGTTGTTAGCAATTTATAGCTCAAAACTCTCCCCGTTTTCACATGGCTCTGTTGGCGATGTTGTTCTCTGCAGAAATCCCAGCACATAAGTGAAAACCCCAGCTGTTACGCTAGCGATTCATAACTCTCAATACTTTCATGTGGCGGTGCACATGGCTCTATTGACATTTTTTCTTCTCTGCAAAATGCTACCGTATCAGTGAAAACTCAAATGGATGGCAGCCATCCAGCTGTTACTAATGTTGTACAATAATGGAAAAACTCTCTTAGGTGTATTCAGTGTAAATAACAAAAGGCAAACTTCTACAGAACATCCAAAAATCGTGTAATTTGATTGGAAGATACCGTAAAAACATGACACTGCCGATGAATACCATAAAAATTATGTAATTAACTGTAGGACACCGGAGATAATATTTTATCATTTTACCATTTCAAGAGAAAATTTGGAATGATGGGAATGCCCCGGCGCCTCACCACGTAACCCCGACGAGACACACCGCGCACAGTGCGGGTGCCTCCTTCTCCGTCGCGTCGGCGGGCTCGTACGCGAACGTGGGCAGGGCGTCGATGGCCTGGGCGGCGAGCCCGCATGACGCACACTGGTGAACCTGCAGCCGAACTGCCGTCGCCGGGCAGGCGCTACCGCCGCCGTTGGCGTTCCATGCCGAGAGCACTGGCACCAACGCGCGCGACGGTGAAGGCGTCCGTGGGCACGAACCAACCGGCGAGGTCAAGCACCCCGGTGGCGGCGAAGGCCCTAGCGACGCCAACCGCGAAGACGAGCGTGCACAGCAGCAACATCAGCAAGGCCCTGTCGACACCGTCCGTGGAGACGAGCGCGCACAGCAGCAGCTGTGACACACACACCACCACAATACTGTAGCAGGTGCGCGCCTTTCCGTCACGCAGTGCCGCCAACAGCGATGGCCCTAGCATCGGGCGCACCGCCCTCATCATGGCCAATCTCGTTGTCCTCCTCCTCCTCCTTCACTGGTCTTCATCTCCCCACTCGCTAGCACTACTAAGTACCTCATCGGGTTACATGGTGCGGCACCTGTGGCATTCCTGTTATTTCAAAATTTCTCTCTCCTCTTCTTATCCAGAAATAATAAAATATTACCTCTTATGTCTTATAGTCAATTAGATATCCTTTGTGGTATCCATCAGTAGTATCACTTTTTTCGGTATCTTCTAACCAATTACACGATTTTTGGATATCGTGTAGCAAATTTCTCCATAACAAAAACTTAGACTACCATGGGCAGTGTAATTGTGAGGTTGGAGATTGACATTGAATCGTGCTAGTTATGAGCTGTTACTCTGAATTTGCCACTATAGAGTGCCTTTTGTTTAATGACATGGAAGATGTGCACAAGTACCTGTGAGTGTACCTCTTATAACACATGATAACAAATTCCTGGTCTTACTAAATTCCTGTTAATAAGACATATACGTGTAACACTTGTTGGAACCAGGATTGACATATACGTAACACTTGTTGGAACCAGGATTTAAATCCTATTAAGTGTCAATTTGGCATAGTGTGCCTCTCATGTCTTATCTCATGCATGTTCCTCTGTGCCCCTTCCAGGCCTGCCACTCAAGCTAAAGTATTGATGATGGCCTTGGTCATATAAATTTTTTAGAGACATTTAAAAAGTCTATTGTTGTTGGTATGTTTTTTTAATCAAACCAGTATGGTTATTTTGTCCTATGCATTCATGCAGCAGCAATTCGTAACTCAATTAGCAACTTCTGTTTTGTTTCATGTCAATTATGCTACACTGAATTACACTTTGGGTCACCTTGCCGTAGTTTCACTCTGAACCACTCCGAATCCAATTTTTTTTACTTTGAACTAGCTAACTTTATATCCTCGAGGGATGAAAATTCATATCCTAATAAGTGCATTGCATTTTAGACCAACTTTTGTTGCTACAGTTTTACTTCGGACCATCCCTAGTCTAAACATTGCACTTTGAACTAGCTAAATTTAAGTTTGTTTTACTATGGATCACCCAAAACCACTTCTCGAGCACATCAACGACATTTAGGACGTTGGCTCCATCATGCTGGTGAAATCCTCCGCCTATGAGCCGGTCCTATCTTTACCTGTGTATAGGATAGATATGGCAAGAGAAGAAAGTCATAATGATTTAAAGTGGGATATGGATTTTTATTCCTCGAGGGGATGTCCTCTCGTTGCTTGCATGTCATCTAAATAATCATCAAAAATTTTTTAAAAAAATGACAACATATATTAATATGAAATATATCACTCTAAAAACATGTAAGATCAAATTCGACTTCTACAAGTTGCAAAAAAGAACAAATTAAACCGAAAATGGTTAATGTCCATTCATCGATATATTTATTATTTTTGTTACAACTTGTAGAAGTTGAATTTTAACTTGCATGTTTGTGGATTGATATATTTCATATTAATTTATCTTGTAATTTTTTATGGAGTGAAACCAAGTGTGCGAATGTAGCTGGCGAAGTGTTGATACCACGCACGGGGGCCTGCTTGAGGCCGTACAATGACTTGTGAAGGTGGCAGACATAGTTGGGGTGGACGGGGTCGATGAAGCCAGACGGTTGTTGACAGTAGACCGTCTCCTCCGAATTGCCGTGGAGGAAGGCATTCTTCACGTCGAGTTGGTGAATGGGCCACCCGCGGGAGATGGCGAGGTTGAGGATGACTTGGATTGTAGCCGGCTTGACGACAGGACTAAAGGTCTCATCATAGTCGATGCCGGGTTGCTGCGCCCACGAACCACCCAACGCGCCTTGTGCCGAGCAAGGGAACCATCTGCATGAAATTTGTGTGTGAAAACCCATTTTCCGGTGATGATATTGACCCCAGGGTGATGAGGAACTAGGGTCCATGTGTTGTTGTGAACCAGCGCCTCATATTCATCACACATTGCACGGAGCCAATGAGGATCTTGCAAGGCAGTGCGGTACGTCTTTGGGAGCGGAGCGACGTCTTTGTGGACGGCTGAGAGATTGAGGCGGTCAATTGGTTTGACCACCCCCACCTTCGCACGAGTCACCATCGGAGGAGGCCATGTGGGAGGAGGCACCAGAGTCAACAACCCAACCACTGTTGTAAGGTCCCTGCAACAACATGTTATTAATCGCAGAGATCAAACCGGGCTGGTCCCAGGCGGGCTGGCCCATGGAGTCGTTGGTGACGAAGGCCTGTTGCTGCTGTGGTAGATAGTTGGGCCGAGGTCCGAGGAGGCCCGGTCCACCAACTGGGCGCCAGGAAGTGGACTAGGGCTGCGGCGGTGCGGTGGGCCAGGAAGTGGCGGCCCACTGTGGGTAAACAACCCACGGTTCAGTGGGTGGGCGAGGGTTATAAGACCCGGTCTGGTCGCCCCCACCGCCGCCACCCCCTCCGCGGTTGCCAGACGAGGTAGGAACACCGCCGCCGCCGTTGGAGTTGCGGCCTCCGGATCCGCCGTTGCCACCACTGCTTCCTCCGTTCCCACCGCCACCGCCACTGGTTCGCTTCCCCTTGCCGTTCCCGCGCCCTTTTCCTTCTCCACCCTCATTGTTGGAGGAAGAACAGCCGCCGGACGAGGAGTCGGAGGTGGCGACGAGGGTAGTGGTGTTGGTGGTGATGCTGTCGCCGTGGCGCATTTCTGCCAGCACCAGTGCCGAGCAGGCACGGGCGAAGGTGGGGAACAGCGCCTGCAGGGGGAGGAGGTCCGCCTGGGTGGAGAAACGGGGAATGAGACCACAGATAAGGTTGAGGACGAGTGCGCGGTCGGTGACGGGCTCGCCGAGGTCACGGAGGGAGTCGGCGAGAGTCTTGAGCCGACGGCAGTAGTCCATCACTGTCATGTCGCCTTGATTGAGACTGCGAAATTCGGTCTCGAGGTAGATGATGCGAGTCTCCTTGTTGTCGCGGAAAAGGTCCTCCGCAGCGAGCCACAGAGCATGAGCGCTCTGCTCGGGCTCCATGATGATGTCCAGGATATCGCTGGTGATGGAGCAGTAGAGGGCGGTGAGGACGGCGAAGTCGTCTTGGGCCCAGGCGGCATCGGCAACAAGGGGGATCGGGCCGACGATGTGTGGGAGAAGAGCAAACTTGCCGAGGAATCCCACGAAGAAAGTACGCCACTTGGTGTAGTTGGGGTTTTTCATCTCCAAGGTTACAGGCACATGCGTCCTGACACTGGCGATGGTGAGTGCCGCTGCTGCAGGTCCGTGGGGGACGACGACGGCACCACCGGTGACAGCACCGGCAGCAGCACCCGCAGCGGGAATGACGACGACACCACCAGCAGGGGCACCGGTGGCAGCGCCAGCGGCTGCGGTGGCTGCGGCTGCGGCCTCGTTGTTGGGAGGGAGCTGATGATCCATGGAGAGGTAGTGGAAGGAGGGATCGGGAAGTTTGGGGTGGAAGAAGCAGAATATCTTGCTCTGATACCAAGCAAACAGGGAGAGGATTTGGCACAGCTCAAGCACAATCGTGCTGGCTATCTTCAATTAAATATATTCCAGGATTACATGAATGGAATGCAATTACATAAAAAGGAAAGTGACAGAGGACTTTCTATACATGTCTCAGTCACCAAATATAGAAGATACTATGCTATCTTTGACAGTCACCAATAATGCTCAAATTACTACTTACCGATCAATACTCCATGAGGGTGTGATAATGAGTTAGGCATTAAAATTGTGCTCCAGGCTAGTCTAGGTAGGCACTGCTACATAGATACGAGACCCATGTTGCAAGGCAATAGAGAAAGTATGTCTTGCCACTACAATCGGCTTCACCCGTTAAAGGGGCATTTATGTTTAACTTTACCGATGCTATTCTATTAATTGGTACAAGTGGCACTTTTAGAATATTTATATATGAATTTGCAAATAAGTGAGACGCAAACTCTAAGGTCTATTGGATATTTTAGTGTATTAATGATGTATTAGGCTCATTTTGATGGTACATATGCAGTTTCATCTATTAATAGGTACTCAAATTTTAAACTGAAGTGACAATAAGGAAATTTTTATATGTTACCAGGACAAAGTTAAGTTCTTTAATATGGGCGACATCCTTATCACTTAAATATATTAAATTCTACATTCTATTTCACGATGTAGAAATGGTGCGATATGACTTTAGCATTGTTTTCATTAACAATAAATAAGATGTCCACACATTTGCGCAGGCTTCCTTCCTAGTTTCATTAAAGCTCTTTAGATCTATTATATGAATCTATTGACATAACTTCTATACACTAAGGGTCTGTTTGGCACGACTCCAGCTCCAACTCAACCTTTCTTGGAGCTGAAGCCTTGCCAAACAGTTTTAACTCGACCTAAAATAGGAGCGGAGTTGGCTGGTGCTCTCACAAAATAAATTAGAGATGTGGAGTTGGGTTTAGGTTGCTCTACAATCCCATTCTAGATCCAACTCCTGGAGCTAAATTTAGGAGTTGGAGTTCTACCAAACATGTCTTAAATTAATATACAATTTAGACTTCTATATATACACAAGTAGTTTGAATACTTGCTGGTTAAAATATTTAATGTCTGGTTGTTTTTTTCAAACATTATATGTCCTATGAATTTCTACGGAGGGAGTACATAGCTAGCTAGTTAGGATCTTAATTAGGATCAACATATGAAACATGATCATTTACCTGTACAAGGTAGTTCCTGAATTGGTCTACGGCCAGCTCGAGAACGCCTTTCCACACTTTCAGACATGAGCCCTTTCAGTATCTCTGGATCATCACACCACTCCAACACCCTCTACAGAGAGATCGAACCGATACCAATTAATTAATTAATTAATGCAATGATCAAAATTAAATGCATGCATACATTGATGCATACCATATATGAAAAATAAATAAAAAAATGAAGAGCATATATATATACCAACCTGGATGACACGACATCCGTAAGGATGCGTGGATAACATCACAGCCTTCCCATAGAAGCTTGCATGGATTAGTTTTATATATTAGGCGGTACACACTGCAAACATTTTTTGCACAACGTGATTGTCGTTTTGATCATATACACATTGCATCAACTTTCTGCCAACATGTTGGCCATCTCTATCCTCCAATCCATATCACTTACTTCGAAAGCCTGATTAATTAAAGCACACACTGGATCAATATCTATGAAGAAAATTATATAAAGTATAGTTTAATTAAACATTAATTTAAAGCCTCACGTCAAAATTATACACATTACTTATTTAAAGAAGAATCCATGAAACACCTTAAATAGCATTATATATACCGAGAAATAAAATGGAAAGCTAGCTTAACTAGTTCTTGAAATCAAACGAACTTATATCAACATTACAGAAGATTGCCCTCTAACAATAAACAAGAGCTATGTAATCCTTTTGAAATGGGAAGAAAGGTATATAATGCATGTGCCTGAATTTACTTTGAAATAACCTTGCTAACATGGTACAAAAGTAGTAGTTACAGTGTACGTTCAGATTTTACCATTTGGATCACTCGACATCCATACATGTGAAGGCTCAGGGCTACCACTCGACCAATTAGTTTGCCGATGAGTTCCCTTTTGTAGAAGGTAGGTCCATACCCAAGAAGCTAAAAGGGTAAAATAAAATTAGCTCAGATAAGTTCCACATTTTCATTATTTTTTGTAAAAAGTTTAAAATGTATATTCATGATGTAATAATCAATCAAAAAATATTTCTGTTTCAAAATAGAAGTCATGTGCATTTGGGAGAACCTTCTGGACCACGTAGTTGGCAGGCATGAGGAACAATTTCTTCATACACCAAAGCTAACTCTGCCGGTGTTGCTTTCTCAAGCTGATGTTGTATGAAACGGCTTCCAAACGGATCAACACTGCATATACAAAATACAAAAATGAAATTAGGAATAAGCAAGAGATGGTTCAACGAACACATGGCACCACAAAATTCATATTCTTAACGAGATATTAATTTAAACTACCGCAATATAAATAAAACACTGAAAGTTGCATGAGTTATGTGTGCACCTGAAAGCAAGTACATGGCCCCTGACGTTGATGAGTCACACGGAATTGTTCTCTGGATTCTTTGCTTGTTCAAGCAAGAAATGGAACTCATAATTCCTGTTGTTCAGGGTGTTGATCTGTCCATAGGTCTGAGGAAAACTAGAAACATTTTAAGGTCCACGAGTAACTATATTTTCTGGATATCTCATGGAATATGACATCTCTGCACTATGGGCATAGTGGTTCAACACTGGCTCAATAGATTGATGTGTGACGAGGTTGGGAGGGATTTGTTGCTCTGGGTCATGAAATGCACGGATATATGACATTACACGTGCAAGATGACCCCCATGCAGTTGTGTACCCCACTGTGAAGTTAGACCTCCTACAACATCAACTACTTCTATTGCTTGAGAACCCGAAAGCTGTGAACCTATACCAAAACTTGATGCAAACGTCATTATATGCTCCTGAGGTTCCAATTCAGTAGTTTCTATCCCATTGTTGCCCAATTGGTTCATGTTTAGGTTCTCATTCATTGTTTGTTGATAGAATTGATTGTTCTCTTCGGCTTCGGGAACATATGGTGGTAGGTCAAAATCTTCCTCTCCGAGTAGTAGTTGTGTGAAAGTTGGTCTCTCTCTAGTATTTGTAGGGACTTGTGTTTGCATTAGCAAGTTGTTAGTATCTCTGTCCGTGTCAGCATTTGCAAGCACCTTTTGATTACCTGAATTATAACCCTGAAAGAAGGAATACAATTAATACATGAATATTATTGATAAATACTAGCAATAATATGTACATCAACCAAACTACTAGAGAAGGAACCACGGACAACACACATGTAGTTTCAATAGGCAATAGTAGTTCTTCATTAAGAAAAAGAAAATATTAGGTGGACATTCGATCCATGGGTTACCTCTCAATGATATTCTTGCTAACCGCTCACTTGGACCATATCTAATACTGAATCAAAAGAACAAACATTCATTTGTAAATTTTTCTTAATTTTATATTTTAAGATAATGAATATAACTTATATCTCCAGCTTTTGCCATAAGGCAAAAATCCAATAAGTTTTTGAATAAAAAGGGAAAAATAGACATGAGGTGATGTGACAAACCTTCAACTTTCTATTATTTACTAGTGTTAATAGAGTCACATAGATCTTACATTGTGAGATGTTGGTATGTCAACATAATGATAGAAATTTGTTTCAAAGAACTTTAGTATACTCTAATTTCATTTAAATCTATAATAGTTAGGGCATCCTAGTGGTGGTTCAAACTACCAAATGAGATGGGTCCCACCATATATTAATTCCATTTTCAATCAAGCATGGGACCCATGCACGATTAATTGTAATGGTTAGGAAGAAAGTAGTCTTCTCGTAATGCATACACTCGTATTTAGTCTTAGAGCCTGTTTGGATTGAGGGACTTTTAGTAGTCCTGGACTTTATTCTAGTAGTCCCTGAGACTTTTTTTAGTCCCTCCTGTTTGGGAAGAGGGACTAAAAGGGACTTATTATAAGGTACAAGTACTATTTTTCCCCTGAGATCATACCCCTATCCCCCCAATCTGCTGCTACTACATCTGCTGCTTGCGCTAGCTGCTTCTGCTGCTGCTGCTGCTTTGCACGCTAGCTGCTGCTGCTGCTCCTCCTGCTGTGCACTAGCTGCTGCTGCTGCTGATTGCCGGCGACCTGGCCGTCGGGCGGGACGGCGGCGGCCGGGACGGCGCCGGGTTGGGACGGTGGTGGGCAGGACGGCACCGAGCTGGCACGGAGGCGTGCGGGGACGGCGGTGGCCGGTGACGCCGCCGGGTGGGGACGGCGGCGGCGGCGGCAGGAAATCGAGTGATGGAGGCGGTAGATGTGGTGCGCGTGGTGGGGAGGCTGCTGTTGTGCGTGAAGATGGGAGAGAAGAGGAGGGTAGCACGTGGAAATGGGCCAAAAAAGTCCCTAAAAGTTCCTCCCCAGGGACTTCAAAATTTTTAGGGACTTCAAAAAAAAAGTCCTAAAAAAGTCCCTCCTGTTTGGAAGAAGAGGGACTTTTTCCCAGAAGTCCCAGGGACTTTTTTTGGATCCAAACAGGGTCTTAGACTGGATGGGCCTTCTTCGTCAACCTAGCACCATATGTCACACTCCCATTATTGCCCTGCTAATCTCGCATAATTTTGTTTCTATAAGTTAGGACTAGAGATAAGGCAAGGGATTGGCTTTATCTATTATTTCCTCAATCAATGAGAATTATTGCATGATCGCATTTGCACTATCATTTAATCCATATTTAGCATTGGTCTACTATCACCTAGGATTGTTATGATGATATGGTCAATTTGCCTATTTCTATGGTGTTGTGGTAATGCGGCATTAGAGCACATTGTGATGGATCAGTCAGCCAACATTAACTCCTTATAGGTGTGCTCTAATGCCTACATGCCATAACAATGCTCTTGTCAGCCCGTGTATTGATGTGAGGTGCTTTTTCTAACTGATAACTTGTGGCGTATATATGGCCTTACTTGAGTACACGTACTGTATGTTTGGTAGTTCGATAGTTCAATCTTTCACAATGGTAGTAGGAAGAGGGAGAGGGAATACATGGTCAACAAAGCGAGCTCTTGACTTTGCTGGTGGTCAAGATTAGAGTTTTGTCCAATGACATAAATGAGTTGCATGTGAAGCGGAAGATGCACTTATTATTTGAGTATGCTCATTCCCATCCGGTTTACCCGCATATTCAATGGGTTGGTGGCCCCGATATCAAGTGCGGCGTGTATGGAAACAAACATATGTTAGCAAGGATGAGTTACAAATTGTTTCCTACAAAATACACTCATAGAATTTGGATGATCCAAATACACTCACTTAAGAAAGATTGGGATTTATGGTCCTCGGTGGCATATACATCCAACATATTGCATCAGATATATCGACATAAGTGTGACTTGGATATACATGTGCTTCTAACATTTTATCCGAAATCTTGGAATGGTACGGGAAGCAAGTATATACTCTTATCATGATGCACCCACTCATATTTACTCATTTAATTCGTTTCATATTTCATACTGATCAGTGTTAAACAAGATTGTGGCAATGATGTGGATGATTTTGCTTAACTCTGAGGCATCATGCTTGAGCATCGTGGTGGATCGTTACTATGGCATACTCAGCCCACATGACTTAATGGAGGTTGACTCGAATGCTTGCATGTTGTAATATTACTCTTGTTAGCTCTAAGTGTTGTTGTGACGTGCTCTACTTAACAATCGGTTTGCACTAGGCACGTCTATGTCTATAGTTAGGTATGCTTGCTATATCCAGTAGTTCGATACTCCGACCTCTCATGGTGGGATACATGGTCAACAAAGAGAGCTTTTGACTTTGCGGGTGGTCAAGATGAGATCAGCTTTGTGTCCGATGGTACACAAATGAATTCAATATGAAGGGGAAGAGTCACTTGTTCTTTGAGTGCTCACTCGCATCTGGTTTACTCAAATATTCAATTGGTCATTGTGGCTAATATCGAGTGTGGCATGTGTGCAAACAAACTAATGTTGGCAAGGATGAGTTACATAAGTTACAAGAGTTTTCCTATAGCTCATAGAATTTGGATCATTTGAAGGAACCCCACTTAATAGGCATTGGGATTAATGTCCTTCGATAGCATAAACATCTTGCATTGCATCTGATACATCGACATGAATGTGACTTTACACTACTGGTTTTTACATTTCACCTGAAATTTTGGGATGGTATTCTTATCACAATACATCCGTTCTTATTTAGTTATTTATTTTTCCATGTTTGGCATAGATTTGTTCTAACACAAGATCATGGTAACTCCAAGGCATCATTTGTTGAGCATCACGACGAAACATTGTGAATTTGTGATGGCGTACTCAGATTGGATGACTCACCGGAGATGTACTCGAACACCTGTGTATTGTGATACTGCTCTTGTTAGACCATGTGTCATTGTGACATGCTCGAACTGTCAGCTTGCACTAGGCATGTCTAAGTATGGCATTAGTTGCGTACGCTTGCTATATCTAGCAGTTTGATACTCTGACCTCTTTGATGGTAGGACGAAGAGGGAATACATGGCCGATAAAAAGAACTCTTGACTTTGCCAATGGTCAAGATGAGAGCTACCGGTATACTTTCACGCCAATGGTCAAGTGAGAAGTAATGCCAATGACAAATTACTCCTCACTGCAGTTACTTGTTCTGCATAATGGAGCTACCTGTATACTTTTGTTCACTAGTCACTTGTTTTGCTTTACATATAAATTTTTTTCTTTGCGGCTTAAGTTATTTTCCAATTCGTTGAAGAAGAAAGGATTAAAATGTCTGCACACAGTTAGATACATGCTTAATGTTGGCTCAACCTCTATGCATGCATAGTAACTCCTGCCCCTAGTCCCTACCCTTCCTCTGTTCAGTATTCCAACCTGATGGGTCATGTCGTTGACCTAATCAATTTTGATGGGTGGATGAGTTGTGGGGAACCTGACATGTAAATTGAAAGGAGAGGTCCTGAGCACTAATTAAGGGTAGCAAATTACTAATAGATATACTACTACCTCCGTTACCTTAGTTTTTTCATATTATAAGTCGTTTGACTTTTTTCTAATTAAATTTTTTTAAATTTAATTAAATTTATAGAAAAATATATTAGTATTTTCAACCCAAATCAAACATACTATCAAAATATATTCAATGTTAGATTAAATGAAAATAATTTGATATTTTACATATTGCTAATTTTTTCTATAAACTTAATCAAACGATTTATAATATGAAACGGAAATAGTAGTACTTAATTTGTTAGAATTAAATGGATTAGACCCAGTTTAATTCTAGTAATTTCAAATAAGCTCATTATTAATGTTAAGAGATTAATAAGACCTTGAAAACCAACGGGATAGAACCGTAACTTAAATAGGTTGTTAATTGAGAGCACTGTTTAGTGGTTTAGGTGGTTGTGAGATTGCCGCGCGCGCTGAGCCGGTCGGGGCAGGCCGGGGCGGGCCACTCGTTTTCTTGTTGTTTCTGTCTTTATGAGAAAGCGAAACCGATGGACATACTGTGTTCTTTCCCATAAGTTCCCAACTCATCTTTTTTTCCACGCGCACGCTTTTCAAACTACTAAACGGTACATGTTTTGCAATAAGTTTATATAGAAAAGTTGCTTTAAAAAACCATATTAACCCATTTATCAAGTTTTTTACAGCTAATACTAAATTAATCATACGTTAATTCATTGCTCCGTTTTGCGTGTGGAGGGGAGGGGTTCCCAACCCCTCCAAAAGAACACAGCCTTAAGTGGTTACGTTACTCCGGTAACAGGCAAGATCATAATAGCCATCAATCATGATTAATTCAGAAATGTTATCCACCTCCGGGATAAACAGAGAGGGACTCTCTTCTGTTCATATCTGATTCTTCGTCCGTACACATCTCCCATCTTTTGTTCTGCATTGCTTTGGCTCTCCCGCACGAGTGTTCGGGATAAGCAGGTTTTCGAAACTAAATCCACCTTAAGTACCTGCACGGCTAAGCGGACTATTCATTCTGATTGAATTAGCAGCTTAAACCAGGCGAAAGTTTTTTACTACTAATACTTATTTCATCATGGTCAATGATTGTGCACTGAATGAATCTCATTGGCTTTAATTATCACAACACACATCAATTTACTTGCCCGTGCATATAAACAGCCACGCGCTGCCTTATTCTTTGTTCCTTCATTACTTTTCCGCTCACTTGCCTACTTCTTCTCTCTTGGGTTCTACTAGTCTGGGATGAGAATACCTTTGGACACTCGCCTATTTAACCAGGCCAAATCCATTTCATAGTGTGGTCGGAATGTGCGGTGTCGGGAACTGATTTCATATAAACATGGCCATCAAGAACTGATTTGGTCGGAATGTGCGGTGTCGGGAAAACGATTTCTTCTTCTTATATAACTCAACTAGTACAGCACGGTGGTTGTACGATTCTACAGTTAAACGTTACACCACTGGACAGGGGCGGTCTAGTCTTAGGACCAAATTTTCATTAAAATTTTATTCAAAATATTGTGAAAAATTAAAGATATAAAGAGACTGGCTAAGAACATACTAACTGAGCTAATCAGTCTCAGGCATGATCATTTCTTGGC
This sequence comes from Oryza punctata, assembly GCA_000573905.2. Lineage (NCBI taxonomy): Eukaryota > Viridiplantae > Streptophyta > Magnoliopsida > Poales > Poaceae > Oryza > Oryza punctata. The sequence goes on along the minus strand of CM002491.2, from coordinate 9,582,762 downwards.
TCCGCCACTGCCACTGGACATCCAACGAAGACTATCAAGTTGAGACGGCTGTGCATGGCAGCGTCATTGGCGTAACGGCTACACTGCACTCGACTGATCTGTACATCCGACGGTGAGGTTGGAGTTGGAACGACCAGGGGCGCTGCAGCTTGCGGAAGGGGAACCTAGCTAATTAATCTGTGTGCATGAATGTCCATCTCCACGTTCTAACTCGTGCTGGCCTGACAAGCTACTGTTGATAACCAAATTTGACACTAGGGTCAAGTTGTAGCAAGCTTAAATCAAATCTGGAAAATACCGAGTCTTTTCCACGAAAGTCGGATTGACCATCGTTGTGTGTAGGGCCGTCCCAGGGAACGCACGGCCGAAGCACCGGCACAGGTCCTCCAATTTTCAGGGTCCCTAGGCTCAAAACTCTAACACTATATATATGCAATTCAATAAGTAAATTAGTAGCCCAGCTAGTCTCAAAAATCTATTATTTTTCACGTCATTTTGGCTTCGATCACGCCTTCATTTGTTCGCGGTCGTGCCGCTTCGCAATCGCGAATCGCCTCCCGCTGCGGGCCTCGCCAATCGCCAAGTGCAACGAACGAGAGGAGTAAACGATGACTTGCCTCTCTCCACTTGCTCTTGTGCGGTTGTGCCGCCAGATATCGTCGCCACGACGCTGCTTGACGCCTATCAGCTACCGCACCCTTGACCTGACGCTTGCTGGTTGTCGAGCTCCTGACGTAATTCTTCCTGTTAATTTGGTAATTCCTAATTTTTGTATATGGATTATCTTTTTAGATAGATATGAAATATATTATGGAGTATAAATTATTATCATATTATATCACCAATTAAGTTTTTATCCTTCGAATTTGCATAGGCCCTCGAATTTGACGGGACAACCCTGGTTGTTTGGCGGGTCAGACCGGACAATGAACTACGGTTAGACCGTAGGTGTCCGGTCGGTCAGACCTTCAGCACAGAGTCCGAGTCCAATTTAGGTATTTCTCGTGTTTTATTGTTTTAGACTGGGATCTCTCGGATCCTTATTGATTTCTAAGCCTAATTGAACGTGGGAAAGACCATGGGAAGGAAGTCCACCCCTCCTATAAATATAAGGGGGCTAAGAACGATTGAAACAACCACCAATCAATCGTCAAATTCAATTTAGTATCCAAACTCTCTATATTCTACATCTCCCTCATTCTTGCTACCTATCCCAAGTCTATTCTCCTCAAATCCACAATTGTTTGTCGTCTGTCGTCTCTACGGAGTTAGAGGATATCCTAACTAGCCTACCGAGCCTAGGACAAACCGTTGCGCATCCACCCTGATGAGGTCCCTCCCGGGTGTTCGTTCGGCGGCATCTACCCACTCCCTACAACGGCGTGTCTCCGGGTGCCACCGCGGGTTGCAGATAACATGCTCAAGGTGTAGCGGCACGATTCTACGTCAACACATCTTTTTTGTGACTCCGCTGGGAACGATTTCGGTTGCTATAGTTGAAACCCTAGTTATCCACCATGGGCTCTCACAACGATCTTGATCAAGAAAACATTATGGTCGTGGATTATGGAGAGTTGCCGGTAGCCGATCGCCAAGCGTTCGAAGCTCAAATTGAAGTTCTACGGCGAAAGATGGCTTCATGCTACTGGAAGACGAGGCAAGGCATCATCAAACAACAAAAATTCTCATTGCCCGTCTACACCACACCTAAGGTAACAACCGATTATAGCAATACCCTCATTCTCACATCTAATGTTGCTCAAGTAGTAGATGATGTTGTTATTGCTAGTATAAACAATTGGTTTACTTCTTTTAGTTTAGTTCCACCTTTGAAAAAATCATAGATGCTCGCATGGACGAACTAGATAATCGACTAAATAGCCGATTGCTAGGTAGTGCATCATTTCATATAATAGCGAGCACATGCATGGTGTTCCATTGGCTTACACAATATCATCAGTACCTATATAACAAGATTGGCCGATGGGAAATACCTACAATTCTCTTAATACAGTAGAACCTAAACTCATCCCTACGGTACAGTACGCCGATCAGACCATTGCAGCACCGTCGGCTAGACCGATAGTAGCGGCCGATCAGACCACTACAACATTGCTAGTAAGACCGGATGTGGTGGCTGGTCCAACCGGGAGGGCAATGTTGGTCAGACCACAACTGGCTGGTCTTTTAGATCGGCTCCTACATCAGATGTTCCTAGTAATCCTATCACTAGTACACGTACAACACCCAAGAGTCTTAGTGATGAGATTGCCGAAACTTTAAAAATGCTTTCGGTATAGATACTAGAATTAAAAAAAAGAACCAACTCAAAATCCCAAAGAAGCTGAGATCTTAAAAAAGGTTGAGTCTGATCGTCCCCATGGTAATATAGTTGATAAGGTTATATCTTTGGGTGATTAGGCGATTAACGTGCGTACATCAAAATGGGCTTGGACCTCTAAGTCTGAACCATTCGTTTGCTCTACCCATAAGCCAGTTGTTCCTAAAAATTGGAAGGAGGAGATAAAATTCACATCTGATGTGGCCAAATGCTATAAGATCTTTGATTATTTGTTACAACATAAGCAAATCAAATTGTCGTAAGGCTGTGCAATACCATCGCCTGAGGATTTAAAGCAACGAGCATATTGTAAGTCGCACAATTCAGAATCTCATGCCACTAACGATTGCAATATATTTAGAAAACAAGGTCAATCAGCTATTGATGAAGGACAATAAGAAATTTGCAAGTATGCCAATAGACAACCAACATGTTCCCATGAATACCATTGAGGTGTAAGAGAAGAAGACGATCCCTGATGGCAAGGAAAAAACCACATTGAAGACTTTAGTACTCCGGGGACAAGACGACAAGACGGAGATTCCAAAAGATGACAACCGACCAATGAAATCAAGTTTATCTTCGAAGCGAGATGGGAGATGAGCGAGGATGGACCACCGACAACCTACTTCTCCTTCTACATGGCATTACCCTTGGTATGCACCATGGACTTACAATGATATGTGGATGATGCCTATTTATACATCGTATTATTATCCATTATGGACATTGCCACAAAGACCGATTTTAAATAATCAATCGTGCTCATCTTATAGCTGGTTGAGAGAAAAGAATCGGTCACAAAAGAATCAACACAAGAAAACGGTGAGGCAAGAGTGGAGGCCAAAACAAAGCAAAATACAATCCAAAAATAAGAGGGGGCCTCTCGTAGTATTTTTACATCACCATTAAACACATAACCCTTAGGCCGCCACAACCATGCCGGCCCACTACCTTTTCTCACCTCTCCCTGGTGCAGCCCAATCTGCTTTTTCTCCACCAAGCCCATCATGACGCTAGCCCGGATGACCTGGCACGCTCGGATCGACCTGGCTGCTAGCTAAGCTAGGGCATGGCTGTGCGAGCATCAACCTATGTTGCTCGCGCCATGCCGCGGCTCCTGATCGTGCTACGCCCACCTAGCCATACCGAGAGCGTCGCACCGGCTCTATACCATTTGACCAAGCTTCGCCAGGTGATTTCAAGCCATACACCGCACTGTGCATCGGCATCCCCCTATCCCTCATGCCATACCAAACCACGTGCCACATCGTGGCTCATGACCGCGCCGCTTCCACAGGAGCATCGCGCCAGAAGGACGAGTCCGAGCCGAGCCCCTTGTCGTCACGTCGCCGTGAACTACACGATACACACCGTGCCTAATCCTGCCGCGTTGCGCTACCTCTGTTACATGCATGCACACTGCACGACCCGCTGTATACCGTGGCTATGCTGCACCACTTCATCCAGCAACTTCGCCCTCACCATGACCAAGCCGAGCCAGCCCAAACACGTGGTCACTCCCGTACTATGCTGCACGCGCGTGTGCTTGCCAGGCCACCGCGACCAAGCACACTGAGTCTCACCAGCCTCACCATGTTGCGATGTTGCACTTCAGCTTGGCTCCCTAACTACGCCATCACCACCCCTCTAGGCTCTAGACATCCCCTCATCCTTCTAGACCTTCTCCCTCTCCTACTACCGATTTCTGCCATCAAGAAGGCCGCCTGTCATGGGTGCCCTGCTTCCAGGGCTCCAAGCCTATCTCCACTGCGCTGATTCTAGTGCAGGAATTGTATCAAGCACTTGGTAGTTGCCAAGGAACTCGAAGCCTTTGTCCCTGCTCATGGGCCCAAGACTCATGCACATCTCTCTCACGTATGTGTCGACCCCGCGTGGAATATTCTCCTAGAGCGTTCCTTTACGGATTTAGATAAATCTTTTCCTATTTCCAGAAATCCATATAATCTTTAGAAATTCATATCTCCTTAACCGTAAGTCCAATTTAACCCATTCAACTTCCATAATTTTTCATAAAAAGAGTTCACTCTAATGACACTATTAGTTTATAATAGTTATTATTTATTTTATAGGGTTCTGGATGGTTTTCTCTTTTCATGTGTGTAGCGAACATGCGAGAGGTTCAACTGATGCAGATTTCTTGAAGATCGCTGAAGACACAAGGCAAGCCACTCTTCGATTATATTGCCCCTAGATTATACAATGTGTTGATTTCAAAATTGCATGCTTACTATATACAATAATTTGAATCAGCCTCGATCTACGAGCATGACCGATGAGTTAACCTAACTAGTTGTATTAGTTTACATAGCTTATTGTTAAACCTAACCCTTGTGGCTCCACCAATGTGGTACCAAGGTACCTATGCTCATCGATCATGGGTATCAACCAACACCACAATCATGGTTGTACTGTTGATAAGAAAATCTGGGTTTGTGAAATCATTGCGAAAACCCAACTCTTGGAGTCGGTGGGTTTGAAAAGTAAATATAAGGTTTGCGAAAGCTCGTGATGCGGAATCTTGCCTTTGCGGCTTGGTTTCTTACTCGTGTGTAAGGACCGATTCTATTGGGAATTCCATCGTAGCATCCTTACAATGTGACCACATTGATATTGTGGGATGTTCCTGGAAGAGTAGATTATAGTTCATGATTATTTTTATGCTAGTGATTGTGGGACAATAGGGATGAAGAAACAAAGTTTTGTGTCATGAGATTTTAACTATTCGTGACACTAGCCTCGTTGTACCCTGAGTAGACGATGGGCTAATTGTGCCTTATAATTGTTGTGAGAGTTGACCAACCAAGTGCATGGGATTTTCATTGATTAGCTTTCAAAAAGCCTTCTCACGAACTTCCGGTGCCGACGGGCAATCGGTGTTAGCTTCAAATATCCATGTCCACGGTTAAGGGCAAATGTGATGTTAGCATAAATTTGCTTACTTGTGCTTCGTGAAAAAATGATTTTGTGGGATGAGAATCATTACCAGAGTCAGTCTGTGTGAGAAATTGGTTTGTGGGATGGTAACCTGAGTGGTTTAAAATGGGGTTGTGTATCCCGGGATATCAGAATGACATCATAGAGTAGGCTTCCCGAGTGGAAGCAATGTGCTATCGGATTTGGACGTCTGAGAGGAGCCAAGGAATAAGATTGGGATGAGAAGTCCTATGAGAACATCTGACTTGGGATAACTGATGGAGACATACCGAGAAATTGAAAAGGAACTAATAGAGAAAAAGGGAATAAAATGAGCAAAACTAAAATTTAACTCTTCTGCTTGAGCTGTTGCAAAGCACCTCATGGTCGGATCTAGACGATAAGTTTCCTTTCAAACGTTTCGTTAGAACCACACTTAAGAGTTTAAAAAGTGTTTTGAAATAAACGATTTGCAAAATAGACATAGCCATCCTTTGGAGCTTGTAGTTTACATTTATTTCTAGTGGCTTGTTGAGTATGAAAGTATAATCATTCCCATATTGTTGTCATTTTTCCCTTTTTTCTAAAGTCCAGGTTCGAGATGTGAAAGATTAGGGTTTCATCCCTAAACTTAAGCTGTTGTCTGGGGATTTGTATTCTAGCTACGTTAAGTTCCATTGCTGCTGCTTTTAGATTAAATGTTACTACTTAGGGATTATCTAAAGTTGCAACACAAAGGTATAATTTATTGTTAGCATTGCGACGATTCATTTTGTTACAACTGGTACCGGTATTGTATACTTGGGATTGATGCCAGCATTAATTGCAGCACCGCAGGAGATGGTTGGCCGTTCCCTACGGCGCACCCTCCTCCACGCTATCTGTAGTATGACGGGTGCCGGGATATGTTGTGATATGATACTTCCCCATCCGTTTATCACACCGTAATCCCCAAAATCATATGCTCCATGGCACTAAAGAAAAGAACGGAAAAAATATTTAAACCCTCTTTGTTTTGAAACAAAAGATATATGAAACTTTAATTTTCTATGATTTTTTTCTAAATGACTATTTATAGTTTTATACAAAGGAATGGACGCATAGGAATCCCTCGATCCATACATGTTTTTTTGAAAGAAAATTTAACATGAGGTCTAACCTTGAAGCTCCTCAAAATCATGTATTTTTCATATGGTATAGCTAAACGATTATTTATGTAATTTTTTATGTCTTATAATTAGGGATGCAGGTGGGCCGGGTCGACCCATCTACCCAGCGACCTAGCCCACGAAACATGGGGTCAAAACCTCATGGGCTTACCCATGAAATTTAGTGGGTCATCATGGGTCAACCCACAGTGACCCATGGAGCAATATGGACCAACCCATCTAGCTAGGTTACCCATCACTACACAGTTGCGCCACCACACCGCATGCGTGTGTCGCTGCCATAATTGTGCAAGTTGGAGTTTCATGTGAAAGACAGCCATGCCACGATGTCACAACTAGATGGAATTACACTTATTTGATGTTGGATTGTGCTTTAGAATTTAAAGCTGCATTTGTTTAGCTGAAGTTGCAAGACATCAACTTCAATTATAATCCATCAGATGAGGAGTGGAAGACGGCTGAAGATGTTTGCAGGTTCTTAAAGATATTCTATGATTCTACCAATGTTGTCTCTAGAACAAAGTATCTCACCTCGAATCGTTACTTTGATGAAATATGGGTAGTCAAATCAACACTTGATCAAGATTACTCAAATGAAGATGCAGGGATTGTGAGAATGGTAGAGGTTATGAAGTGGAAGTTCAAAGATTATTGGAATATTTCATACCTAACTTTGTCTGTTCCTGTGATTCTAGACCCAAGGTTTAAGTATTCATATGTGAAATTTCATCTTGAGCAAGCTTTTGGGGATGAGGCCAATGATAAGTTGAGCGAGGTCAAGAAGGCAATTGAAGAACTTTTCTCTGATTATTCACCAAAAATGAATGACGAAAACAATGACTTGACTGGTGGAAGAAGTGATGTTGAAGCATGCATTTTTCAAGAGAGTGGGCGCCATGCTGATTATGATAAATTCTTGAGCGAACAAGTAAAGATTAATGCTCCTAATGAGCTTGAGTTATACCGTAAAGAAGAGATATTGCCTCAAGTTGATGATTTTGATATCTATATAAGTACATTTTAGAATAAGGGGAGTAATTAGTACATATGCATATTATTAGTACTACCGATGTTCTAGAATAAGTTTATTTTTTTTATCCTACACATACCAATAAAAAAAGAATACCCCTACTTTATCCAATCCAAATACAACTATTAATCATTTTATTTGCTCTCAATGCAATTATTCTCTAGTTTTACAAATTTCGATACAATTACTAAAAATAAATTTATTTTAAGATAAATGGGATGAGTCGATGAAGGGAGTACTTAGTAAAAATGCTTAAAAGAAGGCAAACTCACTAAAATATCCTATCCTCTCACGCATAGCACGTGATGTGTTAGCCATTCCAGCATCGACGGTTCCATCTGAAAAATGCTTTCAGTACAGGAGGGAGGGTAATCAGTGACTATAGAAGTAGATTGAAACCTGAGATTGTTGAGGCTCTCATTTGTCTACAGGACTGGATGAGAGTTGATTGTAAGTCTATCCCCTTTTTTTTGAAAACTATTAGTTTATGACAGTGCCAATGGAGTTTTTGTAATTAGTTGTTTTTTTAATGTTTCAGGCCCTTCTTGAGATGGTCTTATCACGGAGCAATATGTTTTGACAGTTATTATATTATGATGCTTATCTTTGCATGATATTATATGATAAAGTGCTCCATGTAGATCAGGAGCTAGCTACTGAGCTAATCATTATTAGCTCTGATCCACTTAGGCCCCGTTCGTTCCCCCTCTTCCCAACTCCTCTCACTCGTTTTCCGCGCGCACGTTTTTCAAACTACTAAATGGTGTGTATTTTGTAAAAAGTTTTTATACAAAAGTTGCTTAAAAAAATCAAATTAATCCATTTTTGAAAAAAAAATTAGTAAAAACTTAATTAATCACGTGCTAATGGATCGCTCTGTTTTCCGCAATCACTGTGCAACTTCCCATCCTCCTTTGCCGAACGCTGCCTTAGTCTCTTATCAAATTATGTGTCATCATGCAAAATTGTTTTATTTGTTCCTAATGGGTTGTTGTTCTTTTTCTCAAGGCCTAGGATTTTTTTTCTGTGAATGAAATTGTTGATATGGAAGAAATTGTTGATCAGGAAGGACTTTTCACTTTTTGCATCAGTAATCATGTTGTTTACCAAAAAATGTTATATAATGAGGTTTTGAATTCAAGACCCTGAAGAACAACTGTGTAGTGTGTAAGTGTGTACAACCTGAAGCTTTTCAGATTTTGCAATGTACTTCGAATATCTAATTGGACTTCTGAAAAAATATCTGTTGCTCAATCTTTGTTCAATATATGAGTGATATTTATAGCACTAATTCCAAAGAGCGTAAAAATATACCAAACTACTCACTTTTTGTTTGAAAAATAAGTGTGTTAATGATGCATGTTTTCTAGCTGCTCATTTGATGCATCACACTTGCTGATGATTTTGGCTGCGTTGCCATCGTTTCTGCTCGCCTGTGCCTGAAGAATTTTTAATGGGTCGACCCATAGCGGTATCGTGGGTCAGCAGGCCAGAACTGATGCGTGGATCGCGGGTGCCCATGGCCTGCAACTCCTTACTTTAGGTAATGTGGGTCAGACCATGGGTCGACCAGGCTTGGCCCATGTGCACCTGTGACATCCTGACCCAATTAGGATGAGGCCTGTGTGGCCCATGAGAGTTGTGTGCATATGTTTAGTACCACCTTGCTAGTTTAGCAAAGAATGGAACCAATTTATAAGGCCTCTTCCCTCCAACCATATCACTCCTGGGTTAACCCTTTTACACGAAACGAGGACGAAAGCGTAAGTAGGGTGTGTAAGTGGGCTCGCTCATCTGATGGGCTGGGCTACGCGGTTCTAAAGGGAGGGCTGTTACAGCACCCCTACTTATAATCATGTTACACTTGCATTATTATCGAATTAATCTTGATCATAGGTTCATTCAAAGAGCCGGTAGATCTAACTCTCGTACGCAAAGAAGGAAAAGAAAAAAAGGGACTATCTATATCTCAGGCACCACAAATTTGAGCTCATAACAGTCGGTTAGATTTTAGACTAGATTATAGCCATATAAAAATTAAGTAACTTGATTATAATACACTATATAAATTTAATTTCATCTAGAAAACTAATGATCACAAAATTACAGTCTAACAAATTAGGAATTACACAATAATTATAATGTAAGTACCGTATAATTACCATGTAAATTTGCAGAGTAAGTACTATGTAAGTGTAGTGGAAGTGCAATGCAATTATCATGTAAGTACAATATAAGTGTAAAAACATTTTATGCACACCGTATCTTCACTGCTTTTCATTCTCTTTTGTTCTTTATTTTCATCTGTCCATGAGTCCATCTATGTGTACCCTTGTCCATTTGTGAGCTGGGTAATGTGCAGGAACAGGAAGGCAAGCAACATGGATTTGCTTCTCTCTGCATCATGCAAAAGTGCATCATGCAAAAGTGAGTGCGCAAATCGAGATGAAAAAATATTAGGGGGTGTTTAGATCCAGAGAAAAAAAATTTGGCGGGTCACATCGGATATACGGACACACATTTGAAGTATTAAACGTAAACTAATACCAAAACAAATTATAGAATCCACTTGTAAACTGCGAGACGAATTTATTAAGCCTAATTAATCCGTCATTAGTAAATGTTTACTGTAGCACCACATTGTCAGATCATGACGAAATTAGGCTCAAAAGATTTGTCTCGTGATTTACACGCAAACTGTGCAATTGGTTTTTTTTTTCATCCACATTTAATGCTCCATGCATGTGTTCAAACGTTCGATGTGACGGGGTAAAAAAATTTGGCAATGGATCCAAACAGCGCCTTAGTTTACACCTTAATTAATTATCCATGTAGGTTATAGCTATTTGGTTTGGCAGAATACAATGGTGGTTGCATTGTTTAATGGTGCCAGAAAATCAGTCAGTAGGTTAACGCATGTATGCATGCACGAATCTTATAAAAATCTAACGGTCTAAATTTTTAATGTGACTCCATGAAAAATATGTTACCAGTTATAGCAAAACAAAAAAGAGAAACGCTATGTAATGGTATACCGTTCCAACGAAATAGTATGATATTAACACGATACTCCATAGGTACCAGATATGATACCCCGCAGGTACTAGATATGATACCTACATATATCAGTATGATACTGTAGATATGATACTTCGTAAGTATCGTACTGATATAAGCTATTGTATTAGAACGGTATAATATTACGTAGTATTTCTAGAAAAAAATGGTGCATTCTGGAAAATAAAAGATGGTTCCTCCGTCCTTCCTTCTTCCCTGATACTGACAGGTGGGGCCCACACCCGTCCTTTCTCGTTTCGGAACGCCGCCGCCGTCCACCGCCGCAACCAGCCCCCACCAACTCCGGCCAGCCTCAGCAAAAAAAAAAAAAAACAACTCCGGCCAGCCTCAGCACCCACCCGCCAGCAGTGGAGGCCTGCGCCGGCGCGTCGAGCCCGGCTCTCTCTGTGTCCCACCTAGGAGAGGCGTGGAGATCGGAGCATGGAGTCGGAGGTGGTGAAGACGGAGATGGTGCTCGCGCCGACGTTTCCCTTCAAGAAGGTGCAGACCGCCGACAAGTACCCCAAGGGCCAGTCCCGCGGCCGCCAGTGGAAGCACCTCCGCCTCCTCCTCCAGGCCGCCGACGCCACCTCCCTTCCCCCCGACCGCCCCAACTGTAAGCGCCTCCGATCCAAACCAATCTCCCCCCCCCCCCCCCCCCCCCTCACCGCTCAATTAATCTGCCAATTTCTTCAGCGGGACCAGTTTAATGGTGTGGATTTATCCCTCTAGGTCTTTCTCTGGTACCCTTGTTGATTGTTGCGCGCTTGTGATTGTACTACTACTCATCGAGGAGGATTTGTGTGGATTCACTTCTATAGGTTAACGAGCCCTTGTTGGCATTGATAGATTTGTCTGGTTAGGGATTGAGAATTCGATGCTATGCATTATTCATGTTAGGCCCTTGTCCAGCCAACGGTTGCTATGGAGATTGCACATTAGATTGTTCTTATGTTCTGTTGCAATTTTACAATGTTACTATGTGAATAACTGAATATGATTTAGATTTGGTGGTAATCTAATAGAGTTTTGAAGCTGCGGAAGCTACATGTCATCTGCCTTGTCTTGTTGCGAACCGTGCATCTAACCGTGAAAGCACAAATCAATTGGATAGGGTTATCATCGTTTGTTTACTCTCCCAAATAATCTGGATAAGCAATCTTGAGGCCCTGCAAACAACTTAGTTCTGGAAGCGGGTTCTTAATAATCAAACGATGTTTTTCTACTGAAATCCAAAAGCAGGTACGGAGCTGCTTTTGTGGATTTTAAGCGAGGATGTTCTAAAATAAGAGTATTAACATAGTTGGTGCATTTCATTTGTATCAAAAGCCAAATCCACAATCAGCTTTTAAGAATCCAGCTTATGAAAATAACATTCCAGAAGCAGGATTGTAAGAATCAAAAGCAAAAGCAAACATGCCCGACAGTGTACAATAAGGATTTCTTTTATATACAAATATTGTGAGAAATTTCTAGTTTCAGTATGAACATCCCTAAAATAATTAATCTAATAAGTCAGCCCAAAGTTACATGCTCATCTCAACCTCATGAAACTTTTAATAAGTCTGTTAGGATGAGATGAGCACTAATGATATGGGTGGCTGATGGCAGCATGATCAAAAAATGATGCATATATGTTGAAATTACAACAGTATTCAGAAATAAGTTGAGCCTGCAGAAGCTACATGTCATATGCCTTATCTTGTTGTGAAGCGTCCATCTAACTGTGAAGCACAACCAGTTGGTTAGGGTCATCATTATTTGTTACTTTCCCAAATAATCTGGATAAGCAATCTGACATATGCGCTGCAAATACTTGGTTCTGGAAGCGGATTCTTAATAATCAAAACAGTTTTTCTACCAAAATCCAAAAGTTGATATGGAGCTGCTTTTATGGATTTTAAGTGATGTTCTAAAATACGAGTGTTATACAAATGTTAAATGGTGCATTTCATTTGTACCAAAAGCCAAATGCACATCAGCTTTTAAGAATCCAGCTCATGAAAATCACAATCCAGAAGCAGGATTGTGAGAATCAAAAGCAAAACAAACAGGCCCCGACAATGGTACAATAAGGATTTTTTTTGATACAAATATTATGAGAGATTTCTAGTTTCAGTATAAATATTCATAAAATAGTTAATCTAATAAGTCAGCCCAAAGGTAAATGCTCACCGCTACCTCATTAATGTTAAACTTTTAATTAGTCTGTTAGGATTATATGAGCACTAATGATATGGGTGTCTGATGGCAGCATGATACCCAAGTGATGTGTATAGAAATTACAACAAAATTCAGAAATAAGTTCTGTTTTACAACAATTATGTTCATCTTAATATTTTAATAAATATAGTACTAGTACATACGTTGTGCATACTGGCATTAGATAAACATAGGACCAGGAACATAATATTTCCAAAATGACTAATGAAGCATTAAGCAAAGTGGATCATTTTTACATATCATATAATCATGTATTGCTGTGTTGTTCACCATGCTGTAGCAAGCCTAAGCGGATGACAGGATTTGTATCTTTGATGATATGATTCTGGCTTTTGGTATTTTGATGGTTGATCTTGATACTAGTATTGTTTATGATTAGGGATATCATGAGGTACTATTGTTTTTTCTGATTGTGTATAAGTGAACTAAGAAACAAATTTATTCTATGAGATCATAAGATGCATTTGTTTCACTTCTTAACATCATGAGGTATCTATTCTTAAATCTCCTGAAGGAGAAGCGTGGGCTGTGAATGTATCGTGATATGTTGGGTTGTCACTTGTAGTTACATAACTGTAGTAATTACCTTTGATTCAGCTTGATGCAATACCATGCTAGGAGAAATATTAGGATCTTTGGTCCTGCTTATCATTCTTGTTTCTTTATAAGCTTAGCGACTTAGCATGTACTGATAATTTGTTCAAAGGACACCTCTTATCTCTTTTTTATTAATACGAAAAATAATTGCATATCATTCCACTAAGATAAGGAGAGAATGGAAGGGAGCAGTGCCAAAAACCTCACCTCCGAGGGCTATCAACGTATCACGGAACTCCTTTAGTCTAGAAGCCCCGGCTAGCGACCATATGATACACTCATTGGCCACTGTTTGGAGGACAGTACCTACACAAGGGTTAACACCGTTAAACACACTGTCGTTTCTATGCTTCCCAATCTCCCACAGTACCAAAATGATGAGAGAGCTAAGTCCTTTCTTGGTGTCTTTGTCTCTTCCTCTCATCACCCTTGACCACCACCTTGATAAAAATTGGTTGTATCTGGACCTGGGGCTATATGGGCCAGCCCCATCCTTTGGAGGATTATAAACCAAACTTGCTGTGGACACCTCTTATCTTAATTATTCGATTGGTCATTAAAGTTATAAATCAACAAGGCATGGCTGAAAATTGAGTGTATTCTACTGTCTGTTAAGTTAATTCTGCTACATATTTGCACTTTTGCATACTGAGGCTATTGCAGTCTTTATTCTTACATTCTGGTGTTTTGTGCAGATTTGAATATCCAGTCGCCCCCATCAATTTATCCACCCAAGAGATATTGTGACGTAACTGGTTTTGAGGTTAGTTACTTTGCTGTGAGTTCCTCCTGTTGGGTTTGCATGTTTTCTTGGTATTTTGAATGTTCATCTATGCTACTTAGTACTGAGTTTAAATTGATCTAACTACCTTCTGAGCTAGATGGGCTACACAATATCTTGCAGTTTAGTAATATTATCAAAGTCGACATTCTTTGAGTTGGATCTCAAATGCTCAAATATAAAATTCATATATGATGAGAATCAGATCAATAATCCACAGAAAATGTTATCACAATAGACAAGCTACATGTCTGGAGAATTCAATCCTCTGTAAAGGATAACGATAACGAACACATGCATGTATACAGTAACAAAAGATTCGAGCAATTAAATCTTCTGGAATTGTTTGAAAAAAACATGTGGTAGTGGTAGTACACTATCGTCACTAACTCATTCTATAGGCGAAGATATCTAATTAAATTCTGTATAATAACTCAAATTTTTGTCCATACTATCATAGGAGCCTTATTTTCTGTCCTCTGAACTTTGAAATCCTCAACATTTACATCTCTGTTCTAAAACTGCCTCAGCATATACCATAGTGGTATATGCTTGACGAGTATGATGACAGTCATCAGTAGATTGGATATAACAGCAGAGGTAGCTGTAACCTGTTTCCATGTCTACTTTTCCTTCTTATTGTTGTCAAATATCAACTCTCCTGCTCTCTCTGTTTCGAAAAATACATTCTCAATGTGACCTAGGCTGAACTCAAGTGCATAGCTTCATGGCCTCTGAGCTCCACCACAGGTGCAATTTTCTCCAGTATGTCATAATGCCTTCTGCATCTCTCCTAGTCAGCAATCCATGCCACCTCCCAAATCCTCTTCTGCTCCTGCAAACATAATATGTTTCTTGATTCGTCTAATAGAGTGTTCGTGTTGGCAAAATGAGGAGCTGGCCCTTAGACTAATCCTACATGCAGCTCAATACTGCAAAGCTGCCATCTCAAATTTGCAGTGCAACACTGCAAAACCGTTAATTCAAATTCCTTCCTGTTGTGAACGCCTCATGGACATAAATGAGCTTTTTCCCCCACCTGTAATCATGGTGGTGCATATGAGGGTGGAGGATAGTTGCTGACGTTGCCACTGAATCATGTGTCGCTAACATGTCCAACATGAGATAGTATCTCAAATTCTCAATTCTGCTGCAAGCAAGTTACTGAGCATGAAATTGAGGCTGCCTGAGAGAGAGATACTGAGAGAGCAAGGGAATGAGCATGAAATTGCTGTTGTTTTCAGTTATCTTGTTGATTCAAGGATACTAGAGGCAATACAAGTGGTTATTTATACTGTTGCTAGTTACCTTGCTAAATCAGCAAATGGAAGATGACATTTGGAGCCTTCTTGTTGCCACAGGCCAAAGCCGTAGTGGATTGGGCTTAGGGGTTTCAGTGCATAAGTATTGATAGTTGAACTTAAAAGTCCAATTTTGGTCCTAAATAGCACTTAGTTACTACTCCCTCTGTTTCTCTGTTTTATAAGTCATTCTGATTTTTTCCTTAGTTAAACTTCTTTAAGTTGGACCGATTTTATAGATAAATATAGTAGCATTTTCAACACAAAATTAATCTATTATCAAAATATATTCATTGTTAGATTTAATGAAACTAATTTGGTGTTTTAGATGTTGCTAAATTCAAGATCCCCAAGGACCAAGCAACAAACCCAGGATGAATCTTCCTGCCCTTGTTCCTCCTCCAACCAATCTGGCGGTAAAGCTTCAGTAGATGCTAGTTGGATCGCCACAAGCAGTTCGGCAGGGACCAAACCCTAACATGAACTAAACAAGAAAACCCTAATCTTTTAATTATACAAGATATAAGTGCACGCAGGCACTTTCAGTCCTAGCCGGAACATCACCATAGGTCCATAAGCTGTTTGGTAGGGCACCAAACAAAAGGCCCATTATTCTATTAAATTAATAAAATAATACGTTCAAGATGCCTAAAAACTCTAGCTAATCAGCCTTCTAGCAATGGCACATGCAGTGAACCAGTATATATATAACCATGCAATTTCTTCTGTCCTTGAACCATACAATCAACGATACTGAGAGTGGGTTCGTCTGGTTGTACCGCAGAACCACATGAAGAACTGAAAGCAATAATTTCAGGCTTGGGCACATCACCATCATTGATTCCGTTGTACTATTCCTGTACATGTTTACGGCTTGTTTGATATACAACTATTCCAAAATTCCGAATGAGTCCGTAGTTAATATTGAAGCAGTACTGACATGACGATTCACCAAGAATTCCCTGTTCTATCTTGTTAGTAATAGTTTGTCTTCGACATCAACTTAGCTGTAATCCACTAGAAGCTTTATTTGCACCCAACAACGCTTTAATGCTCACATCTAATGCTACGCTAATGGGGAGTACAAAACTAATAGAAACATTGATAATATCACTTGGTCTTGCATTCTCTATCGCCTGTTCGATTGCCATACTGCATTTTGTGTGCCTATTTCTTCTGCTGTGTGGATAATACTTGAATATTTTCTTGCAGGCACCATATGTGGATCCAAGGACAAAGCTGCGCTATGCTGATCCTGAAGTGTTCAAGCAAATCCGAATGCTTCCTGATGAATATGTCCAAAGGTATCTGGCACTGAGAAATGCGGCCGTTGTACTAAGATAACAATGCAAAATATATGAAGAAGAAATGGGGATTTGTGCATTCTTGTTTCTTAGCAAATTGTAAGAGATGACTTTTCCTCTGTAGTGATAGCTGACTTCATGGCTGGGGACGTTCAGTTCGTGCTGTATCGACGTTCATGAATTACTGGTGGATTGCCCTGATCTTTATCAAGGAATGCAATGACGGATGAATGTGCATGCTTCTTGACCTAATAAACGGTGCAAAAAAAAATTATATATCAATTTATTAGAAAACCGTTTTAAATCCAAATTTGAGCTTTATAATATATTTTGAACCAGAAAACAAATACAAATACAGATGCTCGTATACACGTGCGCGCACTATATCTATACGAGCTCTTAAAAAAATTGAGCTGATATATTTTTAAATTGAGTACGGTATCTTGCTATCATCGATTGTTGGTCATGGAAAGAATATTAGCTGTAAATGTGAGCTTAGGACTTATTTAATTAATTTGTTTGTACCATTAAATAATCCTCAAAATAATTCAGCTATTCACTCGTTTAACACAAGAGAACAAGGCCGAGCATACCAAATGTCTTTATTGGCACATTACCCTGATCTCACTAAGGTCATGATTTGATATACCATAATCCTGGTCCATTCATTTGTGTGGAATTGAAATTAAATCCTGGGTTATACCCACATGGATGCGCTGAAATTGGATTTGAGTTCATACAAATGATGTCTTATCTCTGATATCATTGGAGCTACCGATAATTTATGTAATTTTCACAAAGAGCAATTGATGGGCATAAAGTGCCTGCGATTTTCTTAATTACATGCAACATCATATTTTTCCTTCAAGCAAAGAAAAGAAAAGAACCGCCAGAACAGCTCTGCAAATGCTGTTCTTGTAACTGCCTGAACAAAGTCCGTACCCATAGTTACCATGGAATGGGGACCCACATGCCAATATCGTAGTTTTCTTTTCTAAATGTCAACAGAAAGAAAGATTCGATAATATTCCCTACTTCAACGGGTCCCACCTGTAAGTTTTTGTTTTCCTTTTGAAAATCTCCTCCGGAGTCCATTCTCTTTCGTACGTACTCCGATTTCGTCCATCTTCTTTCTTTCATACATTCTAGTAGGTTGGACACCTTGGCTCACTTCGGTCGGTTCTTTGGTTTTTGTAGATTGTGTATGGTTGTGTATGATTATGACCATGTCTGTCAGTAGCACGAGCAGTACATGCGTGTGAAAGACTTTTCTAGAGCTGACTTTCTTTCCTTCGTTCTTATTAAATCTAATAATGTTCATGGTCAATTCGAAAGACAGTTACTATTATTATCATTTCTTTTGCTGTTATGTGCAGAACAGGTTGAGATGAACGTATTCAAAAGCTGCATGGCTGACATACCAAATGATCAATTATATGCCTTCTTTTGTTTCTAGCCCCCCTTTTTTTTCTGAAACCTCGTCTCTTGAACTGAGAAACTAAGAAACCTCGTTCTACTGTAATAGACTTTGTGCAACATGTGATCAAGTAACAGTGACATTTATTGTTTATTTTTGAACAGGCCCCCCGAATCCCAATCAAATCTCCCCTTATCCAAACATGTCAACACTAATGAGTATATTCTAATAAAAAGCTAGCAAGGCAAGAAAACGTGTAAAAAAAATTCGTGTAAAAAGCTAGCAAGGCAAGAAAACGTGTAAAAAAAATTCAAACAACCTAAGAAACAAGGTCATCTGGTAAAGTCAAATCCATCATACATCTTACATGCACTTTATCTTGAGGAACATATGGCAATCGGGACAGTATACCAACTCAACTGCTTGAGCAAAGTTCTACCAATTCCAAAGTTACTGATGATGTCAAGTTTAACACCTACTATAGTTTGTCTATTTAAGTACCTCCAGTGATCCTCTAATCTTACATTAAATGTACACCCCTGGACCAGGCTACTCGATCGCCTATCTTCCTGAGAAGGTCTGAGGTGTTGGTTGCTGCCTGGCTGGGTTTATGGTGAGAAACCTCTCTGTACTTTTACCTGATATTGATTCATGTGATGTTTTTGGTGATACATCGATCTATGCTATGTGATCATGGATTTAGATATATCTTCTTTTCATAATGAATGTTTAGTTCTGTTGGCAGATTTTTCAGGAGGCTCTAGTTATTGTTTCTTCTCTGTATTGAGTGTTTTGTTCTTGTTTAGTTTATTTTGCCAGGAATCTTTGTTTATATTTATTCCTTGACTTTAAGCCAATATCTTTTTAAACTTAAGTACCCTCCCTTCTTTTTTTTAAAAAAAAAACTACTTGTGTTGAACCAGTGGACTAGGTGATGGACGGGTCACACAACTTACTGTCCAAAGAAAATTGTCCTCAGTTTAATGCAACAGAAATCAGTCTCTGAAATTTTCTTTTTTTTAATGGAAGTCTCTGCAAATTTCAGTTTCACTATGTTTTTTTTGTTTCTTCTTAACGGCTCTCAGTTTTTAATGGTTTTATATTTGTACCTTCCGTTCCTAGCTAGCATGCAAAGTATCAGGTGGAAGCAAACAACTAATGGGCTCCAAAGAAGCATTCCGACGTATCATATTCTGCGTCTTGCTTCTACTCTGTGTGAGCTGCAAATGCTTAACCTCAGAGGTAAACGCAACCCAATTGGCAGTCCTCAAGGTTGATGCCTCACCGCAGCATGCTCGAAAGATCCCTGAGACGCTCTTTGGGATATTTTTCGAGGTACTTTAGTTTCCTTCCCTTAAAAAATTCCCAGTTACTTAACTTGTGAAAACTTATCATGTTTTAAATATGAACATTTTACATATTCTTACTAATTACTTTGGTAAATACTGTAGGAGATTAACCATGCTGGAGCAGGTGGAATATGGGCAGAGCTTGTCAGCAACAGAGGTACTTCTACTGGCCTGCCATTATTCTCATCTCTAGATTGTGTTGTGTGCCTCTTGAAATAATTTTTGTCAAGTTATTAGACAGTAGATACAGTTAGGTGGTGTTTGGTATTTTGGTTCAGTGAACTTCTATAACAATTACACATTTCAATGGCTCTCTTAGAAAAATAGATGAGTGTTGAGATCAATGCCTTTCTGGTCCAACCGAGGATAAAAGAGGTTATCGTAATGGCTTATAAATACAAATGCATACAATAAAGCATACAAATTTATTTCTGCCCAGTACTGGCCCATAGTGTAACAGAATTGCTTTCTGTTTAACAATTTTTTGACCTTGAAACTTGAGCATAAACTGGAAACAGCATTCAAACAGGCATTTTCCTTCTGAAGTTTAGTTCAACCAGATCATGAATTTTATGATCCAGGTTTCGAAGCTGGAGGCCCTAATACTCCATCGAGCATTGACCCTTGGTCCATAATTGGAAATGAATCTGTCATATCGGTGGCAACTGATCGATCATCATGTTTCAGTCGAAATATCATTGCTCTAAGGATGGAGGTTCTCTGTGGTGACTGCCAAGCTGGTGGTGTTGGCATTTACAATCCAGGATTCTGGGGCATGGTATGAACTTATGTTTCAGAGTTGAATTTTAATCTCATAGCTATCGTTTTGTGAAATTTTTTCATTAAATTTAACCAGAAAATACACAGCTTTTGTTTGGAACGTTTCGTTAATATTTGCTTTCATGCTCTCAAGTAAGGCAAATGTTTAGTACATATTGTGTAATCCTGCCAATTCAGCTGGATAATGTGACCTTATCATGTCAACTTACAGAACATAGAGGATGGAAAGAACTACAGTCTTGTCATGTATGCTAAATCATTAGAAAATACAGAGTTGACAGTTTCACTAACAAGCTCTGATGGGTTGCAAAATCTGTCTTCAGCTACCATACAGTAAGCATTCTTTGATTACTAAAACGGGGTAAAATTTCCATTTTTACAATTTTCATCAGTGTATAGTATTTTGTTGCTGTAGAGTTGCTGGCACATCAAATTGGACAAAACTTGAGCAGAAGTTGGTTGCTAAAGGAACAAACAGAACCTCAAGGCTTCAAATAACAACTAACAAGAAAGGAGTCATATGGTTGGATCAAATATCACTCATGCCTTCAGACACGTATAAGGTACCATTGTAGTTTGTTCTCGATATGGTTGAAGCCTTGCTACTTGCTAGAGAAGAGTTGTATGAATGGGGTTTGGCTGGGGCTAAGGGCATTCTTGCCCTCATGCCGAATGGTGAATAGTGTTTGCTTGTAGTAGGTTGAGGTCATCTTTTGGTCTCGTGTAAGGTTTCTTCTTCTTAATATAATGATACGCAGTTCTCCTGCGTGTTCGAGAAAAAAAAGTTTGTTCTCGATCTTGATACTTCGAACAGCAAAAAGAAGAGTGAACCCAAGTATATTTCACAGGTCAATTGTAGTAGGATTCTTCTTTTTTCCAAGAACATAGAAAAGCTTACATTTCTGTCTGTATTTATTTGTTGGTTAATCCATTTAATTTGATCTCTTTCTAGTAGTCATGCTTATGGCGTATGCCACGAGGTTATTTCCATATTTAACTTCCATTTCTTTGTATGTACAGGGTCATGGTTTCCGGAAAGAACTTGTATCAATGCTTTTGGATTTAAAACCACAATTCATGAGGTTTCCTGGTATGTCCATTAATCTTTCCATGATTGCACAAATTTGATCAGACATATTTTGGACAGTTAACTAGATTGAACGGAACTATTCCAGGTGGCTGCTTTGTTGAAGGCCACTGGTTAAGAAATGCATTCAGGTGGCGTGAGTCTGTTGGTCCATGGGAGGAGAGGCCTGGACACTTTGGTGATGTCTGGGGTTATTGGACTGATGATGGCCTTGGATATTATGAGTTTCTTCAGGTACCAATTGGCATTATTTCAGCTCTACATTTTCTTGATTATTCCCTAATCATATTTTCCTTTGAATACAACATCTATAAGCTTTCTGAGGATCTGGGTGCTGCCCCAATCTGGGTGTTCAACAATGGTAATTATTTTTGTTTATTACATCTTTGATCACCACTACTGGCTGCCTTTATTAAAATAATTTTGCCTCTTAAATGTCAGGTTTCAGCCACAATGAGGAAATTAATACCACGGCTATCGCTCCTTTTGTAAAGGCATGTTTTGAGCTCCCAATTCATTTTATACCAGCATAGACATATCTTGATGTAGTGAATGAATTCCATTTGTAAATACATTGGAAGTAGCAATTCTCATTTTTCCTGTACATATATTAAGGAATAGAAATTTTGTTGCTCAATCCTTTCTGAGACAGCTACTACATATACGATGGGTCTGCTCAAATGATGGTAGATGTTTACCCATCATAATCAATATCGGGACATTATTAAGATGGTTCTTTGGTTTTTTTACATGTACTGCACAAATTGATACAACACCTTGGGTTAAGTTCAGATTGTTTTTTACCCAAAATCATTAATGGATTACTTACAATTTTTTTCTAAGTTTGTTCATTTATATGGATAAAAGTTAGTAACAACTAATTATCTCACCATACGTTGCCCATATTTTCCCCTGACTTGGATAAGTTATAACTGAGGTTCATAGAGTTGTCTTTCTCCAGGATATACTGGACAGCCTAGAATTTACAAGGGGGAGTACCAACTCAACATGGGGCTCTCTTAGAGTTGCAATGGGGCATCCTGAACCATTCCCAGTCAAATATGTTACAATTGGAAATGAAGACTGTACAAAAAAATTTTACCATGGTAAACATACCCGTTAGTTTCTTATGGATTAAATCCATTTCCCACTACAAGTTGAATATGTTTATGTATACAAGGATTATGCTCGTTCTTTGTCAAGAAAAAGGAAACATAACTAATTTTGGTATAAGCAGATAAGTACCACTCAACCTTCTCCCGTAGTTTTTAAACACAAAAATATAAACACCTGTTTTTATGATGGTTCATCTAAACACAAAAAATATGATGGCATATTTTGCAAAAAAGATCAACACAAGAATTTATTTTGTAGAATTAATTCAATACTTTTCTCAGATGGATCTTCATAAAAAATACACAATTTCTTCTTACACTATTTTTATCTGCATTCTGCCCTTGTTCTCCTAATATAAACAAGTTTGTTTTGTTGATTTTGAATAGCTCTATGTCATCATAATTCTCTGTGGCACTGCACAAACTGTAGATATTCTTCAATTCTCTTGAACAGGTAATTACCTCAAGTTCCATAGTGCTATAAGAGAGGCCTATCCAGACATTCAAATCATCTCAAACTGTGATGGTTCATCTAAACCACTTGACCATCCTGCTGACATATACGACTTCCATGTAAACCACAACATTCTGTAAATCTGTTTTTGTATTTCCTGTTGTTTATGTTGAAAATCTGTTCTCTTATTTATTGCTGTTAAAATTCTTGGATTTTCTGAAAATATGATAATGTATCTTCTTTTCAGGTCTACGGGGATTCTAATACTTTGTTTTCTATGAGGAACAAATTTGACAGCACCCCTCGGAATGGGCCAAAGGTATGCGTCAGTTTTCATAGCTTTATGGATCTTTATTAGATGGGTCGATTTAGTTCCTTTTTGGTTTTATTTTTCTTTATCTATTACTCTGAAAACAAAGGAAAGTCATGAACATGAGAAGCCTAATAAGTAATTTGTACCATAATGTACTATGCTATTTTCATGTGTACAAGCTATTACGGGATAGTATGTACTCCATCAGCAATAAGTTTATTTGTTCAATTAAATCTTATATCTTACCTAAACAGTTTAAAAGTAAAAAATAAAAGCAAAAAAAATTACAAGTAAAAAAAAATGGTTTTGGAGAAGCTTGTAACCTGCATTGGTTATCTTTATTGCTTACATCAACCTAGATGCCTTTTCAATACTATGATTTCAGTGCAGGTTTATTTACAATAGTTCTCTTGCTCACTTACATCATTGTAGATGCCTTGAAAGTAAATATATTTCTGAATATGGTCTGAGTGCAGGCCTTTGTCAGTGAGTATGCTGTTTCAAGTAATGGTGTAGGTAGAGGAACTCTTCTTGCCTCACTGGCTGAGGCTGCTTTCCTCACTGGACTGGAGAAGAATAGGTGATCTATTCCCCACATGCACACACAAATTTCTTCACCACATGGTTCCTTCTTACCATATATCCTCTATTGTCAGTGGCATATAAGGAATTTATCCTATAAATTATATGAACTACTTAAAGTAATCATATTACTACCGCAAAGATCACTCTGTTGACTATTGAGATGGCTATTTACTTGTTCTTTGCAGTGATGTTGTTCAGATGGCCAGCTATGCACCGCTCTTCATGAATGATAATGATCGCTCGTCAGTATCGATGGCTTTATGATTTCTACATTTCGTGTTGTTAACCTTGCACTATAACTGTATCTGAATAATCCAATCAGGTGGAACCCAGCTGCTATCGTCTTCAACTCTTGGAAACAGTATGGAAGTCCTAGTTACTGGATGCAGACAATTTTCCGCGAATCGAGTGGTGCTGTGCTGCACCCAGTGACAATCAACTCCATGTATTCTAATTCATTAGCAGCTTCTGCAATAACCTGGAAAACCAGTAGCAGTAGCTTCTTGAGAGTGAAGGTAAAACCAATAGTTTCCAATTTCTTCATGGCCTGAGTAGTTGGTTCTATAATTACTGAAATGGTCCAATTTACATATGGACCACAATCTTGAACATTGGCATATTCCAATAAAATCTAACACATATATGGTTTCTACTGTCGGAATAATCTGTTTAAAACCTCATACTAATCTACAGATGTTCTTGTGCAGATTGTAAACATTGGGTCCAACCCTGTGAACCTCATAGTATCCACAACTGGTCTTGAAGCTTTGGTCAATATGCGGAAATCAACCGTCACTATTCTCACATCCAAAAATCTATCAGATGAAAATTCACTCAGTAACCCCACTAATGTAAGGGTAAATACTTACTTAAGTTATTAAATGTAGGATCGTAAAGGGTTTTTCCCACCCCAAAAGCTAACCAATGAGGTGAGGTGCTCCCCCACTTATATATCACTTATATATTAGGTCTCTTGCTATTCCACAACCAATATGAGACTATTCAACAATCTCATCCTTCACATATTGGCGTCTCTCAGCTGTTCACCGCCCCTTCACTGTACACTAATGGTCCCTCGGTATACAAGCCCCGCAAGCACCCACGGTCCCTCAGGTTTTCATACACTATGTCCTTTGGGTTAGAGATGTTGAACTAGCCAAACTCTGATACCAATTTTAGGATCATAAAGAGCTTTTTCCACCTCTAAAGTTAGCCAATGAGGTGAGAGACTCCCCCACTTATATACTAGGTATCTTGCCCTTCCACAATCAATATGAGACTATTGAACATTAAAATTTTTTGCTTCATACATTATAAACTGGATATAGTAAAGGGCAGTTCTTATATTCGATTCTATTCCTTGAGGACCTACTTGGGAGACCTGAAATTCCAGTCAATCCATGTGGATGTGCTGAGATTTTACTGTTCCCATGTAAGGCCTAGAAGATTTCCATTTCAAAACTGGATTATTCATGTTGAAGTTTCTTCATAGGCTTCTAATAACCAATTAGCTCAAACTATATACTCTTTTGACCAATAATATCTCATCTGTACTGATTTTCGTAACAGATTATTTGTTTTGTAAGAGAATCAATCTTAGGTATGAAGTTGAGGATTTACCACCTACTCAATTGGCAATTGAGGATTTCCCATCTCCTTTAGTCATGTACACGATATTGTCTATTCTTATCTAACAAGTATATCACAAACAATGCTTGCAGGTCGTGCCGGTTACAAGAGAACTACCCAATGCTGGAGAAGAGATGTTTGCTTTCCTTGGTCCTTACTCATTTACTTCATTTGATCTTGCTCTCGGGCAGCAGAAACATATTTCCTAAATGAGCTCTCTAAATCAAATACGAAATCATGTGTGAGTATGTGTGGTGGTGTATGTGTGTTTTCCATGTAAAGCCTTATTCATTTAATTGGGGAAAAGTCCCCCCGAAATTATGGAAGTGATGTGTTGACAGGCTGATCAATATGAGAAACTTGAGATTATGACATCCTCAGAAATAGGCTTCGTCCAAATGCCACTATAAAAGGATTCGATAAAATGCCACTTTCAACTAGCATGTGTATGCTATAATACCATTCTAGATGAAATCACCTATGCCTCCTCTTCTTCCTCCAGTCCTCCTGCATCTTCTTCCTTCCTATGCTCTGCCGAAGTGGATGCTTGTTGCTCTCCGGTCTGAGATGGATCCATCCAGGCTACAACATGGCGAGGGTGATACTAGGGCTTCACCGTCCTGCCGATCGAGCATCACATGTGGTGCGTTGTCCTCAATGGAACATAGCACCACAACAATGGCCTCGCACCAGCATGGGCTCTTGCTCCGCTTCAACAAGCGTGCCTAGCTACTCGGTGCTCACCATCTTGAGCTTGCCTTGCAGCTTCCGTTGAGCCAGATCTAGCACCTCCGTGTCTCCTGGGATGTTGGTGATCCTGTGAAAACGAAGAGGGGCATCATCGTGGTTTTCTTCGAGGTTGTGCACAAAGCTTGGGGGGGCATATGCAAGCTCAACCAGGGTTGGGGACGATGTTCAGCCCCCAACAGGTGCCACTGAGCTTGATGGTGTTAGCGCCAAACTGGCTTCTGAGGTCATCAAAATGCCTCACAAGAGCAGCAAAGCTAGTGTCAATATGAGCAACCGATTCCTCCAACCCCGCAAGCTTAGCATTGGTGGCAATCTGTGTGGTCTCCAATTGTCCAATCTTGTCGTTAGTCGGACGATCGAGGCCAAGCACTTCTCAATCGCACGCTCGATGATATCCTCACGGCCACCAAAGTCATTGCAGCACCCATGATGACGACCGGTACCGATGCCCCCGATTCACCGTAGCAAACATTGCTCCCTAGGGTGGTCGCCTTGCTCTAATACTACTTGTTAAGGGTTGGAAACAACACACAAGAACACAAGGATTTGGGTGCTGCAAACATCTAGCATCATTTTCTTTCTTCTACTCCTGTTATTCTTGGAAAGGTCATGACTCCTTCGCGGTGAATGCATTCCCAGATGCGAGAGATCGTCTCGTGCGATGCGCTCTCGTGCAAACAGACTGCACAAATCGAGCTCAACTTCACGCTTTTGACCACAGAATTTTCAGCCAAACAGTAAAAAAAAAAAAGGAAAACAGAGCGACAAAGTATTTATCGTGACAGGAAGGAGGGTTCGTCGATTGAGGTCAGGAACTTTTGATATCAACTTTTATTTTCATTTTAAATTTTTTCCTTCGGGGATATATATTAAGATCGTTTGATACAAACTTTGAAAGGAAGCAATGCATGCACTTAACATTCGACAACGACAAGTATCCCTAGAAAAACATTCGACAAGTCGACCATGTAGAAATGGAGCGTTCTGTTTCAGCTCATCCGCATGGCTGTGAAGAACTCATGCAGCGCCGTCCTCGACGACCCCCCCCCCCCCCCCCACCCTCGCCCTCCGCCCATGCCATCTCCATCACCTTCTTGACCTAGCTCCACCGTGTCCCCTATCACCGTCTACACCACCTCGGCCACCCTTGACCTGTCCACCGCCGAGCTCTCCGTGTTCCCGCGCACACCCCGAACTCCACCTCGAGCATCTCGGCGTTGTAGAATTGCTCCGCCAGCAATGGCTAGCCGACCACCGGCACGCCACGCGTCAGGCTTTCCAGGACGAAGTTACAGCCACAGTGGATGCGTGCTCGAGGATGCTCACCTACGGCGCCCACCCGCGGACGACGTGGCCGCGCGCCCGCTAGTCCGGTGGAGGGTGCGTTGCAGCATGGCTAGTCCGTTGGGCTCGAACTCCTCGACGGTGTTGATGGGCACGTCATCCGCCCGGTATCCGTGTACCGTATGGTATCTGTGACCGGTGGAGCGCCAGCTCCGGGATCTCCGGCAGGCGGAGGAGGTTGTCGTTGTCGCGGCCGAACGGCAGCGCCGGCATGTTGCTCCACAGCGTGTGCAGGATGGCCGTGCCGAGCGCGCCGCGCCGCGCTGACCGTCAACGCGAGGAACACGTCGGCGATGACGCAGACTGTGGTGCCCGCCTGATCAACGTGCTTGGTGGGCGCCATGGACGCGTGCGTCCGGGGCGAGCCATGCATATCAGGGCGCTGCACCGTGTCGTGTTCTGTCTCGCTGCGACGAGTGAACCGCTTGGCTCGTCGGGAGGCGCTCGGCCGTTCGAGCAGTTCTAAAGGGGGCATTGTTGAACCCTGTTGTGTTGTAACCCTATCTGTACCTGAACTGTTTTCTCTCCCTTACTAAAATTTCTGTCAGAGCTCCTGCCGTCGTTCCCTTAAAAAAAAAAAAGATGGGTTCCTAGGCTCTTCTCGTAGATGTTTGTGTTCTTGTAAGGCTGATTAGTCGGAGCATATGAGACCAAACTATTTTAATCAGGAAGGTACTAGTCGTGTGACGCTGGAGTTGATGGTAAGCCTCAAAGTCATTATCGGCCTAGAGTCGGTATCGGCTTCAGAGTCCTGGAATCGGCCAATGGGTATTATCAATCGCCAGCAGTTGTATTTTTGATAGATTCAGTTAAGAAAACTAATCAATTAAATGAAGTTTATTCAGAAGAGTGCGAGGATGCGGCATAGCGGTTTATCTATTAATTAAGAATAGTCAATTAGTTTCCTTTTATCTTTAGGAAAGTGTGTTTAGTGTCCGATAATGATTTTATATTTTTCCTTTTATCTTTAGGAAAGTTTGTATGGTATCCTATATGGACTAGTATCTACCTATGGATATAAATATGTACACCCAGGTCCCTGTAAATTATCAACATAGATCAATACATCTACTTTCGGTGCATCGTCACTCTTTTATTTTTGACGAGCTCTTGTTTCAAGTTGAGCTACATCGGCTTCGATCTCCGACGAGGGGTAAGGCTTGTTATGGCAGCTTGCGTTATCGGGATTAGTGCTTCCATCGCTTCGACACTCTAATCTTGTCTATGTAAGTCGTCAAGTTATCATATCATTGTTAATCAATTGGTTTCCACCGGATTGTATTACTGTTATATTACATTATCATTAGCCGATTGTTTTTTTACTCAAGAGTCATATTTTACATTAGATATATAGTTGATAATTCAACACCCTATCAATATCGGTTGGAATGACTACATTAGCTTGTCAACCGATCGACTCTTTTAATCTTCAATTTATATATCTTGTTAGTTGCAGGATCATACTGACTGGCACGCTTGTATCTCATTATTATTTTGGACCCGCACTGGAGCTAAGCAGATCTTTCAGGTCATTTTGTTTTTACGTCAACACCGACTACAATAGTACGAGACATTATTGTGTTGCGCCTTATCGATAGATCTCTTCATGGGTTGTTGATCCTGTAGTATGAATCAACCTTATTTCTGCAAGCAAATCGAAGAAACAAATAACAACAAGCACCATTATAGAATTGATCTTTGAAGATGTACCTTGTTTATTGTCACAAACAAACTATAAGAAAACTCACATGCAAAAAAGTTTTGGGGGTGTGTAAAGAACCGCTTGTGAAAATCAATTTTTACAGGCGGCCCTCTTAACAAGCCCATTTACGAAAAATACGTTTATTTTGCAGGCGGGTATATTAAGAGGTCCGTATGCGAAAATACGTTTATTTTTGTAGACTGGTATATTAAGAGCCCCGTATGTGAAAATGACTTTTGAGCGTATGCAAAAATTGTTTTCGTACTAGTGAAGATAAAAACAATCTGATATTGCAAATAGAAATTGAATACACACGATAAGTTGAGGTTCCGTAACGAGAAAACAGTGATTTAACTCGTTCACGGCTTTACCCAAAAATGTAACAATGTCTAAACTTTAATCTAAACAAAATCATAGAAATTCTAAATGGGTACCTAGCTATTTAAGAGGGTTAGAGGATAACTAAAGGGTCCCTAGGATCGTGCTCCACTAGGTTTGGGTGTACCCAACTTTGGCCCATTTGAAAATGAGTACCAAACAAAGTTACAAGCCCAAAGACCCATGATAGGTGGTGTAGCACCTTGTTTCTTTAATTGCCAACTACTCACAAATAATTTGGAGACGAGGCTAGGTCTTTTGGAAAGAAGACTCCGAGATAGGCTGAGAACGAAGTTAGTATGCATATTTGACAGTCGTTTGAAGTTAGCGTTGCTACAGGTGATCAAATTGAATTCCGGAAATGGTTGGTTTGAACTCTTGATCTATGATGTTAACAACAACGGCCCAAAGAATATTTTCCTTCAAATGGTCCAGCGGATGGATTTCCGGCCTTCAGTATGTTAGTCCAATCAAAAAAAAACATTATGCATATAAATATAAACTATATATGTATTAACTTTATCATAGAATTTTTTTACATATATTTCTAGAAATATTGGACACGTGGGCTGGAAAAATGGCCTACTAAAAAGGAAAGAGGCTGGATTATGTCTATGCAAAAGGAATATGGTAGACCCTGGTAATAAAGGAAAACCAGATGGCCATCAAGCCCATCAAACAATTTGTAAAAAAGGAAAGGCCCAAAACCATTTGGACAAAAAGGCAATAGGTTAACCCGATCACGCGGATCTGGCTGCGTGCGATCATCGCCCATTAGCATTTTTGGCACGATGGTGTTTGAAACCGATATACTTTTTTTTTACTTGTATATTCTGTTTATAGAATGAAACCAACTCCATACAAAATATTCAAGACGCTGCATTCACACTTGGCAAGTGGCTGGGAGAAGGGTGTTGCACATCCAGCTGGGCCACCCTGGACATTTGGACCAGCTGGTCAGTGAGAGAGGCTGGGGAATGTGTTATGCACTGTGAACAGAGATAAGGGGGCATTGGAAAAATGGAAACATGGATAAATTTGGACTGTTCAAATTTGTCCATTAAAGTTGAGCATTTTCTGGTTGGCTTCTGGATATGTATTGGAATTTTTAGATTGTTTCAAATGCCCCTCAAAAATATCTTCTGCTGCAAAACTTCTGTTTAAAATTGATTGGACAGGACAGAGAAGGGGGTTCTCGCCAGCGGCGGACATGGGGGTACAGTTATTCCCCAAATTATTTTGCCAAAAAATAACTATATGTATTTATATCGGCTAAATTAATAATTTACATGCCTTCGAGAATAGCAATCCAACCATTCTAATTGGCGGCCCAGTAGCCCATATACGCAACTCTCAATCTCCCTTTCCGGCTAAACCCTATTCCCTTCCCTCTCTTTTGTTCTCATGCCGGTACAAGAGTCGGGACTCGGAACAATGTCATAAGTGGTGGCGGCGGCGGTCGAACAATTCCCCAAGGGCAGGGGACGACGCGTCTGCATGCCACTCCACATCCACAGCAGGATGGTGACTCAGGTCCTCCAGCAGGCACACTACCTCCACTCGCCGCCTCCCCTAACCTTAGCCTAACACCCCTGTTGTCGGCACCTCTGTCCCCGGTGCCATGTCAGACGCAGCAATGGTTAGTTGTGTTTTCTATTATACTTTTGTTTACTGTTCACTGAATTATTCACTACATGTTTTTTATTGGGATTGAGATATACATTTCCTAATATATGCATGCTTTCTGCTTGGATTGAGTGCTTATTAGTAATTTGAGTTCATTTTTATCGTCGAACTATTTTCCTTTGTATTATCTACATAGTCTGTAGTTTGTAACTTTGTGTCCCATTGTTGAAATCGTGTGTCCGCCACTAGTTCCAGTTAGATTTTAATTTATGAGTTTCCATTAAGCTCTAAGTGAATTCAAATGCAAGATTGTCGCAACTAGGAGGCAATGCACATAAGAAAAACCAGCATTTGGGATTGGATTTTTTTGACACGCAAAACGAGATGAGCTATTTGTGTAAGATTAATCGAGTATTAATTATTACAAACTTAGAAAATAGATTTATTTGATTTTAAAGGATCTTCTGTATAGAAAACTTTTGCACAAAACTCAGCCGTTCGGTAGATGTGCTCATGGAGAACGAGTATGTAACCATTCCAGGATGCTGACTAGAACTCAGCCTAAATGTTGTAGTTGTCATCTAATTTTATTTCTTTCTAATATGCATAGCTGCAATATTACTCACTTTATGGTAGCTTAATATGGACAACTTTGCAAGTTATCGAATCAAAAGAACACTTTCTGTTTATGGACTACCCCATATATATAGGTGTAAACATGATATCCTCCAAGGTGCCGGCGTGCAGCTGTTCAAATTTAATGCCAGTTGGCAGCCATTTTCCTGCATGTTGCATATATATAGGACCCTAAGTCTGTTGCCCAACCCATCCTGCCGTTCTTATATTCAGGCAACTCTGTGGGTTGGAGAGAAAGGGAGAGAGGGGTTGGAGGGAGGAGAAAGAGTTTGGAGAGGATTAGGTATGGCTGATTCAAGTGTTTGGAGGGGTTTAGGCAAGGCCGAATCAGCATCAATAGTGATATCAGATGACGAGAAGGAAGAGATTCAGCAAGATGCAGAGGATGTGGAGGAGGAACGCCCAGGATGGCTTCCAGATGGTTGGATAATGGAGGTCTACCAAGGTGACGATGGCACAATCTACCGGGTATAATGAAGCGAGTTTACTGCTTGTTGTTACTAGAAAGTTCATAGTATATAACTAGGGAGTGGATTCTAAGATGATATGTGTGTGGAAGTTTTGTCTGTAAAAATAAATTATTTATTTTCGTCCCTAAGATTTGTGATATTTTGTCAAATTTTTTTTTTTGTGTGCAGTACTACACATCTCCTCTATCAGGACTCACTTTCACCATGAAGTCAGAGGTGCTTCACTACCTTTTCTCTGGGATGGATGAGCGATTCCTGGAATCAAAGAACTGTGCTGCAGATAACAAGCTTATTGTGAGTGATTCATATATAGGAATATGCTATTCATGATTTTGGTTGGTCTGTAGAATAATTCGGTACATCTGAGTCCCACCATGACATATATGCAGATGACACATGAATGGCTTCCAAACGGCTGGATGATCGAGGTTAGAGCTGGTGGAAAAAACATGAACAAGATGTATAAGGTACCCTTCTATTTTGTCCTGTAATATAGTTGTACTCTAATTACTCTATGCCCATTAGTAGTTTGAAATGCAGCGATTCATCATCAGATCTTAGATTATTCTTCATGACAGTGCTAGGATGCCAATCAAATAAGCTAGAAGCGAGATAGGGAATTCAACAAGGACCTAAGTTTGACATATTAAAAACGAGAAAAAAATCATTTTACGCCTGTAAACTTTAAAAAGCACTCCATAACTTAAAAACCATGCCTATCCGTCTCTCAACTCTTCGTAAACCGTTTTCTTATTCCTTGATATAAACCCAGGTGGTTTTGAACTATAATATGTGAATCCATCATCTACCACTACATCAAATGGTGAGGCATATAGACCAGCGTCATCCATTACATCGAATTTCAATAAAAATATTTCTTTTCAATTAACTTTTGATAAAGTAATAATGTGATTTGTTTTTAATTATTTCCCTTGTAACGCACGGGTATTTGGCTAGTATAGAAAATATAACAACAAATCTGAAAAGCCATTGACAAAATGTGACAGTCCATTTGCATCATTGGCCTGTACACATAATTGCAAAGAATTGCTCATGCTTTTATTGACTGGAAACTATGATGATGCTTTTAGAAAACTATTGTTGAAATAATTGGTTTATATCTTCAAGGGTTTAGATATATTGTCCATCATAAACACAACATGTTACATTTGAGTAGAATAAGGTCCTCTAGAAAATAATAGTTTTCTCCGCCTGTTAGTGAAAAATTTCTAATCACCTTTAATTATGCTCAATTTGCAGTTTTATGTTTACCCACCAGCTGGAGTTCGACTGTTTTCTAAAGAGGATGTACTGCTGTATATTAATAAGTCCAAGATTACTGGATTTGATACAAATGGAGAATGTGACACAAGCACCAAAGACAACGTGTGCTTCTTGCTGCAACATCTGCCCTATTCACTTATCTATTAACTATTTTACCAATTTGTAGAATTTACTGATTAATATATAGATTGTCCTGAATGAAACTAATGAGTGAATTTGTTTGTAGATTCTTGCAAATGTGGAATTTAATCCACATTCACTGCCAGAAGGATGGGTGAAGGAAGTAGTATTCAGAAAGACAAAGAAAGGAGTTAGAAAAGACCCGGTATACATATATATATACGTATACATACACACATATATATATACACACATATATACAGTAGAACTTAATTATTTTTATTCACTTACAAATGGACTTCAATTTTTATTATCTTGCTGAATGTGCAGTATTACACGGATCCTGTTAATAATTATTCATTCCGCACAAAGAGATCTGCAATGCTCTATGTTCAAACAGGAAAAGTACCTAAACGCGCATTTATTCAGAGGACAAGTGTCCATGACCTCTACTCTTTTGAGAAGTCTGCAGATCTGGTAACTCTTCCTCAAAATCATTCCTTCTTCAAGTTAGGTTCAAAACAACAATTTCAATGTATGTTCTATAAGATACATAAAGAAAATGGAGTATGCATAGTTTACGGGATGGTTATGGTAGCTTATGAGGTACATCTCTATTATAATGAAATTGGGCTTAGTTGCATGCACAAAGTTAACTTAGGACATTAAGACTTTGTTCTTTTCCCTTTTCCCAACTCACCTCTTTCGTTTTCCGCGTGCACGCTTTTTAAACTGCTAAACGGTGTGTTTTTTTGCAAAAAGTTTCTATACAAAAGTTGCTTAAAAAATCAAATTAATCCATTAAAAAATTAGCTAAAACTTAATTAATCACGTGCTAATGAATCGCTCCGTTTTCCGTGATCACTATGCAGACCGGGAACACTGAGCAACGAACGAAGCCTAAGAAAGACAACTAAAATATAGTTGCATTTAAAAAAATGATGTATACGAACATCAATATCTATCTCAGTGTTATTACTTTCTTCATAAAAATTAATTGACTAGGAAATTTTGTGAATAAGTAAACTAAATTGAGGATTACTGAATAGACTAAATCCTGGTTGATTCGCTGGGCATGAACACAACGAAGGGCGTATTATACCTACCACTACCACTTGGACTTTGCCCTTCAATGTTTGAGAGAATAGGAACCCATATGCTTCTACCGGGAGTAATTACCCTCATCCATAATATCAGATAATTTGCAATGGCAGTCACCACAGCAAAGCCAGCTCCTTTCTTTGGAACTCTCTCCATGGTATTACCCAGCTGCTTAATTGCTTAATTATAGTATACAGCGATCGATCGAGCTGCTAGCAGTAGCAGTAGAGGTGATACATAATTAGCATGCAATTTCCGTAGTATTTATAGACGAATCTCAAAATGGTGTTACGTAATAATATATATAACAAAAATATATGATGATGTATATATGATAATATATCAACACGAAAGCAGAACATTAACTTGGGAGTAGCTACTCCCGGTAGTAGGTTATAATTTTCCTATATATGTATATATATATATGTGTGTATATATATGTGTATATATATGTGTATATATATATGTATATATATGTGTATACATATATACACACACGCATATATATATGTACATATGTATACACACATATACATACATACATATACATACACATACATAAACATATATATGCATATATACATATACATATATATATATATATACGTATACGTATACATATACATATACGTATACATACATATACATATACATATATATACATATATATTTGTATATATGTACATATATACATATATACATACGTATATATATACATATATATTGTATATATGTACATATATACATATATACATACGTATATATACATATATATTGTATATATGTACATATATACATATATACATACGTGTATATATATATATATATATATATATATATATATATATATATATATATATATATATATATATATATATATAAACTTTATAGCTGTGAAAATGCCACTCCATGAATGAGCAATGTAACTCCGCGGTTATTTTGCACTAGTGATAGCTTATATGTCTATAATTATTTGTGGAAGCTCAAACATATATGTTATATAATTTACTTAATTGAAAATCTAATGGCATCTATTGATTTTGTGATTCAACGTCGTCTGTTATGGTCACGCATGCATTACGGACCTAAGGTCTAGGTCCAATTAATTTTTTGTGCCTAAAAATTGAATGAAAAATAATACTAATCTAATCTGATTGGATGTTCCATGGATAAATTGCTCTATATATAGCATTTATTACATGTAACATTTAGTGAGAAAGCTAAGTTAAATGTAAATTTGAGGGTTTATGCCCTAATTTGTTGATTTTATCCATGACAGCATGAAAGTCTGAGGAAAAGACTAGACTTTAAAGCTACGACTAACCGGCAACCCAGAAGATCATTGAAATCCAAAAACTCATCGCTTACAGAAAAGTCACACAGTGATGAGGAAAGTTCATATAAGTGTAAGTTACTCTTCTTATATGCTGCTACATTGGTTTCTATGCGCTGGTAATTCTATCATTGATTGCTTCATGTTTTACTATCAAAGTTCATATAAGACATCGTATTGATCATCCATACTTAAATCATCAATATTGTATAAACCCAGAGAAAGTTCATATAAGCTATTTGTTGTTGTTTATATTATGTTTTGTAAATTATAGTTTATCCTGTGTGAGTTGCTTATGTTTAAATGTAGTCATTTATTCTGATGTGAATTATGTAAAGCAATTTTTTGAATTTGAGGATCATAACCATGCCATATTTATTTGAGAGTCCATAATAAATAAAACAATTTTGTAATAGCATAACGATGTAACCACCTTGGACATTAATTTAGTATTATATTAATATAATTCTAAAATTCCAAATTAAACATTAGCAAGTGAAACTGATGTGGACTACTTTTTTTTAATCTAAACTGCTACAATTTTGAAAATAGAGAATATATTTAGCATTAAAATTTAATCTATACTTCTTAAAATTTTAGTAGTGGTGGTGTCCATTCTCACACCGCCGATATCACGAACGTTTGGACCCCACAATCTATACTATTACACCCTATTTTAACAAGTCCCTCCCATTTCACTATTGGATCCCCTTAAATTTCAAAATCACCTACTTGTTTAATAAGAAAAATCATAGAATTACTTAGAGTAAATAAGTGCTTATTAATTGATTTAATAGGCTAGACACTCAATTTATTTTCCATTGCAACACACCATCTGTATGCTACCAGTATCTGTAACATCAATAATAATTGTATGTGCGGTCGGCAGCTTGTTCGTCATAATGAATTTATACTTTATGTGTCACATCTATATCCTCTGATACATATGAGAATAATACATGTATTAATGTCCAAACGTAGGTAATTAACAGAGGAAAGGTGTCAATTTGAGTAAATTATACAGCAGAATCGAATAAGTTATGTCTCATGGTGGCAGCATGTGCTTGTCCGATTGAATGTAATATTAGACAATGATATTGCATTACAAATTTCAATTGAACGATCATGTTGGGCAGATCGATGGCCAAATGCTGCTAACAACAATTATATTTTAGGTCATATTATTTCCAAATCTGGTCACTGTGCACTTTCAAATACTTCTGATACTATTGGCTATAAAATAAGCTGTACAGGACAAGGCCAAAAAAGAAAACAATAGACTTAGGCTGCGTTCGCTAGAACTACTTCCGAACACACAGTAAACACGAAAAACGGAACGATCCATTAGCACGTGATTAATTAAGTATTAGCTAATTTTTTTAAAAAAATGGATTAATTTGATTTTTTTAAACAACTTTTGTATAGAAACTTTTTGCAAAAAACATACCATTTAGTAATTTGAAAAGCGTGTGCGCGGAAAACGAGAGATGTGAGTTGGGAAAGGGGGATGAAGAACACAGCCTTAGTGTTCCAGAGAATTCGAAAAGGGCATCAAACTAAATACATCCAACATTATAAAAGTTCAACGTTATAAAAGTTTTGATATTGTTAAAATTTGATAAGGTTAATTTTGGCACAAAGTAAACATGCCCTATATTATAGGTCGATGATGTTAGGCATGCATATATTAAGTGCAACTACATGAATAGACGGATTTTTTTTTTCTGGAACTTAGTATGTATGTCTAACGTGATCGACCTAAAATATTTGTGAGGACTGATTCCCATAAAAAAAATTCTGAGGACTGCGGATTGTTCGCACCAATCAATATATATTTGTGGTATGTTGAATTTTCCTCTTGAATTTGATGATGACTAACATATCTATTTTTCCCCTTTCATAGCTGAAGATGGTGACTCCTCTGGTGATTTATCAAATTCATCGAGCGAGGTTAAAAGAAACAAGGTCAAGATTGAGAAGACTACATGCAAAACCAAAAAATTGGCACCCTTAAACACTATCAAGCGTCCTGTTGGGAGACCCTCAAAAAGATCCACTAAGGAAATGCCTTGTGACGTGGAAATCAAACAAGAGAGTGCAAGTAGCGAAGAATATTGGTGCTGAAATTGTGACTCAAGCTGAAGAAGAAATTATGCTCGTATTTGTTTTCCGTTAGATCAATCAGAAGAAGGCATATCAAAACTTTAACTCTAGTATCCCTTTTACCTCTGCAATTTCCATCTCCACAGGACACTGTAAGAAGATGAAGTTAATTAATAATGCAACATTTTTGTGCAGAAAAAAAATTAAGAGTGCTCCCCCATATGAAGTTCCTTTAATCATTTCCATATGTTATGAGCTGGGTTCACAGTTTTGGAAACCACAAATTTTAGAGGTTTCGAAATTTTTTTACACGATTTTTTTTAAAGTTTCATTTTTTGACTGAATTTGAATACATTTTGACCAAAATTATAGAAATTTGGAAAGAAGGGAGTGGGGGGGGGGGTTGGAATTTCATTCCCTGGTTATGAGTAGTCGAGTCCAAATTTCCTAATCTTCAGAACTCATATAAGGCTTCTGAAACATTCCTGCAGTTGGTTTTTCATACCTAAGGCATTGTTGTTGATCACAAAGGAATAAGCAGCTATATATGAAGCTAGTTAGCAGAGGCACTTGAGCCTTGCAGCTACATAGACTGAATTTCTCGGTGATCACTACCACACAACACCCGATAGGTGTCGGTTGGAAAACCCCTTAAGTACCGATTTTCCCAACCGGCACCTAGATAACGGCACTGATGACTTCTACCATTGGTGCTGGTTTCAAAATTGGTATCTATCTGAGTAATAGATGCCGGTTTCAAAACCAACATCTGTTTGAGTAATAGATGTTGGTTTTTAGGTTAGAATCGGTATAACATAATCGAATTCTAGGACTTAAAATTTTCTTGTTAAAATAGTTGGAAGATAAATTTTCCATTTTTTCTGAGCTTAAAATTTTCATTTGAAACCCAGGTGAGGTCAACCGGACCTTTGCATATAGGGAATTTTGGGGTTAATTAAAAACTTTTTTCCTTTTCAAACCAAAATGAAATTTGAGTAACTTAGTGTGACCATGAAATACATATAGAGCATGATTATGTAATAGTTCTTGTGTGCATGCTGCGAATGAAACTAAGTTTAACAATATCATCTCAGATCAAGAAGTGTTCAAACATAAACTTTATAGATACTCAAAATGCATTTCTATAAATAAAAACACATATAATGGATAAACTACATGAAATTCTAAAACTCTTTAGAGCAAAATTAAATCTTGAAAAAAATCACATGAATACTATCCAATGAGTACAGCTCACTGTAATTTTGGTCAGATTTTATCACTTAAAATGGTACCTGAAATAAGTCGGTCAAAGTAGTCAAATACTATGTTAATTCTAAACACTAATCAGTTAAAACCATACTTCACAAAAATAAGCATTAAACTGTATGGAAATGTATAATAGAAATAATTTATTCAAATAATAGGTTAATTATCATGAATGAATATAATTTTTCCAGAATTTGTTTCCTTAGTTTTGACCTCCTAAAAATTCAAACAAAATTCTACTGAGCCTCTTTTCTTTATTTTCCTGAAATCAAACTACAAATGGTTTTTGTGCAACCAAATAAAATAGAAGCATCCACCTCAAAAAAATCCACTCTAATTTATCTATCCTATAAATTAAACTATAGAGTTATAGAGAGAGAAAAAGAAATGATCTCTAAAATTTCTGAATTTCCATCCAAACCTCTTTTGCCCACCTAATTTGCATCGGCCTAGGCCCACTTGGCAGTCTCTCTGGCTTGCCCTCTTCCTGTCCACTTCTCCCAACCGACCAGAAACCGAGAGGGAGAGAGAGGGGGCCGGCGCAGACAGCTCTCAGGAGCGCTCGACGCGTGTGAGCAACGTGTCGACGCCCTCAAAACGCGGAGATTGACTTCCTCTCCTCCCAGCAGCATCGCCCGGTCATCCTCTCCATTCCAACACCAAATCCACCAAGAGGGAGAGCTCTAGATCCTCTCCTCCTCCTCCTTCCCATCGTCAGCCACCGAGAAGACGAAGGTCGCCAAACACCATTGACCCGCGGTCGTTCCTTCCCTTATTGCGTTCCATCATCTCCATTCCACGTCGGTTCCATCCCCTCTAACCTCACCCTCTATCGTGCAGTGAGCACACGGGAACGCGAACCTCGCCACCGTGATCCTGGAGCGCGTACTGGACGCCGCCCCCGGGATATCCCGGAGCAAGACGGAGAAAGCCACCGCGCCGCCGGCATCGCCTCGACGTCCTCAAGAACCACGTCCCGATATCAAGTGAACACGTAGATCGGCTATCGTCTTCCTCAACTCCGGCCGCCGGACTCCACTTCCAAATCCGTCCTCACCGGTGAGCCATTGTTCGATTCCTCGCGCACGCACCCTCCCTGTGACCTCACTACCCTCGTGCATGCCTTCCTCTAGCAGCTCGTCGTCCCGTTCGAGTAGTCGCCGTTGTCCCAGGTGGAGCGCCGTTGCCGAGCCGTTCCGCAAGCGGCCGCTGACGACCACACCTCGCCAACGCTGGCCGGTAGCTTGGTGAGAACCCTTGAGCCCTAAAGACCGACATGCATGCATCATCTGACCCTAAACCAAGCGTAGCTCGACTTGCACATGCACGCCAAGGACCATCGCCGTCGCCATTGATTCCGGTCACCACTGTTTGCAAGTACGCTACCATCAGCTTTGACAGGAGCTCCTCTATCTTTTTACTTTTTGTCGCATCTTTTTACTTTTCACCGGCAACGCTGGCGGCAAGCTCGTCGGCACGCTCCTCCCCTGCTCGGCCCTGCTCTCCTCTCGTTGGTCTCACTGACGACTGGGCCCCACATCATTAGGCGCCAGGGACTTGATTAGAAACAAATTAAAATGCCATGTATATTTGAAATTCAAAAATTTAAAGAAAATCACTAAAACCTTATATTTTCAACAGAAAAATCTCCAAACTTGTAAAAATCCATATAAAATCAGGTAAGCTCATTTTGAAATGAGTCCAGTTTCTATGGACTCAAAAAATGTTGAACATTAATGTTGTAAAATAAAAAGTGGCACTTACAGTACAAAAATCTACCTCTAAAATTTATCTAAGGAAAAGCAAGCATAAAACATGTACAAACTTCTAAAACGCATAGAAAATTCATTTCAACTCATTTTTGGATGAACTCAGATTCTACAGAATCCCCAACATATGCTTCCTGGTAAAGTAAAATAAAAAAATGCATTTACTTCGCACCAAATGATTCTAAAAATATTATCTACAAAATAAGTGACTTTAGGTAAGCTGTACTTTAGAAATTCATTTAAAGTTCATTTTAACTCCTTTATGGATGAACTCAAGTTCTGTAGAATCAAAAAATTGAGCATTTAAAATTTATAAGATAAAAACCTACACTTACACATGGAAGTCCCCTAAACTTTTATATAAAGAATAATCAACATAATGCATACCTTAACTTGTAAAATTTGTAGGAAAATCATCTGTAGCCCAAATGGAGTGAACTAAATTTCAATATAACCAGCAAGTAGTAAAATTCAATCCAGTAAAATAAAATGTGGCACTTTTTGTATAAAATATATCTCTAAACTTTAATTTAATAAAACAAGTGCTAATCACATACTATTAGTTAAGCAAATTATATAAAGTACACCCTAGCTCAAAATAAACCAAATAAATCATAAATGGATCAGAGAAGTTATAACTCCATCCTCTCCCACCAAAACATAAGACACTTAATATAATAATTTCTAGGTTAATATATTAAGTCATCAACATATATTAAGTCATCAACATAGAACACATTATAACTTGTAAAATACATAAGGAATTCATAATAACTCTAAAAATTTATGAAACCAATTGTGCTAGTCTTAGAAAACACATCTCTACATCTCTGTGAAGTCAAATCTAGTAAAAATCACATAGCAAAAACATTTTATAACATTACCAAAGTAAATACTATCATATAACCACACGAACTTCGAAAATTCATAACTCTCAAATAAAAAAATAAAATAGAAATTCTTTCACCTAAATTCATTTTATAACATTACTTACCCACTGTGTACAAATCATGCATTTTAGAGCATTATGGATTTTTCACCTATTTCAGTATTTAATTGTATAACGTGTAATTTATATAGATGATTGCGATATCGGTGAAGGAGTGATTTAGGTTCTAACATTTCCCAGGAACAAGGCAAGTTTTCCTCTCCTCTTTGATCATATTGAAACCCATGTTTTGAGAGATGAAAAGTGTTGTTTGCAAAATTGTATAAATATTTGATTAAACTAATATTTGAAAACTTGGAAAATGGTAGTTATGACCTGATTGCTGCATAATCCACCTTGAATAATTGTTGCTGTCACTGTTTGTAATCTTAGGAATGGTTAGAGACACTCCTTGTGCTCAAATGGGTCTATATATGCTAGTATGCCCTTTGCTTAGCCATGCTTAGAACTAAGCAAATACTCAAATTAACTTTTCAAAATGATGAATTTGGGAATTTAATCATTGCTAGACAGATTTGGAAATGTTACTTATTTGCAAATTAAAGGTGTTAAAATGTGGTTTTAGACTTGGACGGTAAGTGGTATGCATATGGTGGTAGTTGTACACCGATAGGGGAGTGTTCGCTCGAGTCACCTAAAGACCAAACTTATGTCACCAACTTAAAGTTAACCGTACATCCACATGTGCTAGTTATGGGGTGGCCTTGGTCAATAAGTTATTTAATATCTAGCCTTGCATTTGGAAGCCGTGGTAGAATGAATTAGTCTTAGCGATGATTCATAGGAACTTTCTTTTACCCGCCTTTACAGGGGTAGTTAGGCGACTCAGTCTGTCCAGTTCAACGATATAGTGCCTCGTGGGAAACATATGTGTTCGCTGCCATGGAGTTAGGTTTAAGGCGTGGGTCCGGTACCTAACAGTTCTAGGTCATATGCCTAGGTGGAGTCACACTTGCCATCGTTGATGCAAGGTTAGACATTAGGTAATGTAAAGGCTTCGTTATGACCTCTAGACCACATTTACCATGAAGAGTATGGTAGTGCCTCACGAACATGAAACAAACTAGAGTGTTCATATCATGTGGTTAACGCTGTACAAACTCTGCAGAGTTCTAAAAACTAATAATATTATGCCTTGTTGCTAAGGAAGGCAACAAGGGTATGCTTATGATGGTACCTGATGCTCTTTATAATGAATTTATAATTGTTAATTGAATTGTTAACTCCTTTGCAGAAGAATTGTGAACCAAAACTTGATTTATGTTGAAATTAAACTACATATTGCTCTACGTTCATTCTTTAATGCGATCTAGTAAGGAGATGTCGCCACGTGTCCATATCCGATGCCTAGGAGGCTGTATCGCCTCCCACCGTATTAAGGTTTGATGCATTGCGTATAAACTCGATAGAAGGGTATCGATGTCATTTATCATGATGGTTTACGCAAACCACTCTAACCAAAACCATCGTCGGTTTATGCACATCCTGCCGGAGAACATGGTAACCGCGAAAAAGACCTACCGTAGTTGGAGAAGATAAACAATTTTGTTTACTTGCGCATGGTTTACGTTAATATAGCCATCATGATGGTTTATGCAAACCAATCCAAACAACACCATCGCCGGTTTACGCACATCCTGCCAGAGAACATGGTCACTGCTAAGAAGACCTACCGTCGTTGCGTCGTTGGAGAAGATAAACAATTTTGTTTACTTGCGCATGGTTTACGTTGATATAGCCGTCATGATGGTTTACGCAAACCACTCCAAACAACACCATCGCTGGTTTACGTACATCCTGCTGGAAAATATGATCACCGAGAAAAAGACCTACCATTGTCGGAGAAGATAGTGTTGTTTGTTTACTTGTGCATGGTTTACGTTGATATATCTATGGTTTACGCTGAGCGAGAAGGACCTACCATTGCTGGAATTTATTAAGTCTTACCAAGTCGTTGCTTTACTTAGCATTTATACAACACAAGTTATATATGTAAAACAAAATTTCGTAGGTTGTAGTTTTTTGTACACACCTCAATATATTAGAGTTTAGATGATCCGTCGTAGAAGATCCGGATTAAATGAACGGATATTCGTTTACATAAGGTCATATTAGGTTACGCAAAAAG
Organism: Oryza punctata; assembly: GCA_000573905.2. Taxonomy (NCBI): domain Eukaryota; kingdom Viridiplantae; phylum Streptophyta; class Magnoliopsida; order Poales; family Poaceae; genus Oryza; species Oryza punctata. The sequence continues at coordinate 9,538,334 of CM002491.2, read as the reverse complement.
TTAATGCAAGTACATAGCTGCAGAAGATCCGGACTATGTGAATGATTCACGTTCGGTTAAATAATAATGTTCTGTTGTGGGCCTATCCCACAAACCGCTGGGTTCGTAAACATCGTATTTTAAAAGAATGGCTAAAAAGCCTCATTGTAATTCATAGAGGATAGTCCAACGGATGTCCATCAAATAGCCCATATGAGCTGTACTATTTTACTACTAAAACCCTTACTTTTTCATAATTATACTCAAGTTCTTACATCGGTTTACCATTTAGCCCCTTAATATGTTTCAAATTTTGTAACTACAGTTTAGATATTTTTTGTGGTACCCCTAGATTGATAGGTAACTATGTTTTGGCAAAATAGAGGTATTGTTATTCACATGGCGTAAATCATCAAGTTGTTACTCTCATAGGATCTACCACGGTTTCTATTCATCCTCCTTATAACATTTTAAAATTGGATCTTGTGATGAGGACATCCCAGATACACATGATGTAAATAAGGGTGATGGATTACATCATACATCATATGAAGAAATTGAAGATGATGAAAACCAAGTTGATGGATTACGTCTCAGCAAGAATGATCAAACATACCATGGGCCAATTACGCGTAGCGGTGATAGGAAAATACAACAAGAGGTGAACTCACTCTTTCCTCAAGTTAACCCAAATATTAGTGAGAACTTTATACGACCTAAATGCTCTACCTTTATATTGCTAAGGTTTACACCCGAAGACATCATCACTACACCAAGAAACATGGGTTATATCGAGTACGACAAGTGTTATGCCGAGCATGAATCAACCCATACACAACCAGCAACTGTCTACGCCAACAAGTGGATGGTTTACGCTGCAAAAGGTCAAATTCCAAGACTTGTGCGACCCATCCAATCAAGAGATGAGTTGCATAACATACATGGTTGGAAGGAGGGACAAATCTAGTCTCCAATGCAACAAACCCCACCTCGATATCATTTTCCAAAGAGAAGTTAGAGAATTTTTACTAAAGGCTGCGAAGGAGCTGAAGGGTTGTGCGCAAACCTGAGAAAACTCTTTGCATTCTCAGTTATGTTTCGGTCTGGTGAGCTGCCGGTGGCAAGGTTAAGCTGTATGTGCTTAGTTACAGGTTCGGGTCAAAGAATCACTAGTTCGCGAACCAGGCATCTCGCGACCGCATAGTGACACACGTCAGGGTAGGGTTAAGAGTTTCGGGGTAGCGAGATGTGCGTGAGGCCGTTAGCATGCCAGGAGCTAGCCCAGCACGTACACGAGTGATGGATTGATTGTGCTGGGCTAGTTCCTGGCGTGCTGCACCTACACACTGACATAAACACGACGATGCCATCATCTTCTTGCTCCTCCCCCTCGTCTTCCCTCGAGATCAACGATGCTGCCGCCTTCTCCCTAGGCGCCACTGATCCCATTGCCGTCCGCGTTCACTCAGACGATGCCTTGTTGCCAGCGCAGGCGAGGTGTTTAAGGATGGCGTAACCCATTCATATGTACGTGTAAACCATTGGAGCGTAAATAGGGTATCTTGGACGTAAATGAATAAGCGGATCCACGCTTATGCGTACATCGTGCACGGATATGTACGTGTAAACCATTGGAGCCATTGGAGAGTAAATAAGGTATCTCGGACGTAAACGTATAGGCGGATCCGCATGTACGCGTACATAGTGCACAGCTTCACGCCCGTATCGTGTAATACGATGATGTGTGCATTATTTCTTGATGAAATTGTGTCCATTCACAACTGTATATACCTGGCTATTGTATCGTCGATGTTGTATACAATTACACACGTTCTTTGGTTGAGTGGTTCAGTTCTATGACATGCGTTATATGAAAGTGTGGTTCTGGTAAACATGTAAAGAATTAATAGAGGGTACAAATGCCATGTTCAAAAGATCCAGAGATGTATAGGCTCGATATGTTAACGTCCGTGATCCACACGTACGCGTCGACCAATTTATGCACCTGCGCCACGAACCATGTAGCTAGGAACCTCGTGATCCTCGTGTACGCACGTCGTACAATGACACTGTCCTTTTAAATCTTTCGAGCGTAGGATGGATTTGTTTACGTCCGTGTTCCACAGGTAGGCGTGAACCATGTAGGAACCACCCAAATCCCGATCCCCCCGTACACGTATACCGTGCACGGCATCACTCACGTCTCGCTTACAACGGGCACCGTGCATGCACGTAAATCTTTGGAGTGTACGATGTTTTTTTTAAATTTTTTTGTGACGTGAATGGGTTACGCTTTCACCATTTACTATCCAAAGGTTCACGTCAAAAATCCCCCATTTATGCTCGAAAGGTTTACACGTAGAGGTGAATGGGGTTACGCGTACACCATCTAGGCACACCTTATGATCCCAAGTTCCCAACGTTTTCCCTTACAGCATGCACGGCTTGACTACCGATGACCCCGAGCTCAGAAGACATTCTGGCTGGGCATGGGGGAGGTCCGCTTGAGCTCGGGTACCCCTCGCGCATGCCATGGGTGGCTCATGCACCACCAATTACGCCTACGTTGGGATTTCAGACGTAAACACATAGTGTACTGTCTACAACATAATTTACACGTACGTGGATGGCTGCTAGTTCGCGAGACGTGCACACCTACGCGTATGCGGGGATCGCTAGGTGCCTACAAGGTTCACGGCTACCCATGGATCGCGGACGAAACCACATCCATCCTACGCTCACAGTTGTATGATAGATGTACATGCCTGATGTGTTGCAACACTCCAGTGTCACTAATCAAAGGACTTGCAATTATGCAATGAGTACTACTAAATATACTAAAAATATTGAGATGCGAAAGAAAAGACCTCTGAAGCAACATTTAATAATAACAATTGCAACACTTGATAGATTTTAAGGATAGGAGAGCGAAACCGTACCAGAGGTACACACCCTATTTTGCACAGAACAATTGTAGTAATAGGTACTAGGGTAGAAGTACGAGGTTCTTGTTCTGGAGCTTGAGGAAGGCTTGTACACGTAATTCTCGATATCCATACTTCCCTTAATGTTTTTTCGAGCTCGGGCAAAGGGGATTGCGAGGTGCCTACATGCATGGTTCACGCCTAGCGGGGATCGCAGATGTAAAAACATCCATCATACAGTTTTGTTGTACGAAAGATGTGCGTGAAGCCGTGCACGGTTTACGCGTACCCGGGTATAGCGAGGTGCTCTACATGGTTCACACCCACGCGTGGATCGCGGACGTAAACACATTTATCCTACGCTCGAAAGGTTAATTTACACGCATGATGGGTGAGTTTACGTCCACGATCCACGGGCAGATATTAATTATGTAGGCAACTCGTGATCCCCGCGTATGCGTAGAACTTCATGCATGTCTCGCACGTACAACGGCACTATGCCCGAGGTGTGTGCATTATTTCTTTATGAAATATTGTATTCAATCACACTTGTATAACCTATTGCCCCATCTATATGGTAAGAGTTACACGTTCTTTGGTTGAGTGGTTCGGCGTGCGTTACATGAAAGTGTAGGCCTTGTGGAGGTAAACACGTATAGAGGGTACAAAGTGTTGGTTCATGAAGGTCCGTATCGTAAACTCTATGTTTACGTCCGCGATAGCCACGTACGCGTAGACCGTGCATGGCTTCACGCACGACGTGACCATGAAACTGTTTGTGTAAACCTTTCGAACATAGGCTGGATGAGTCTACATTCGCGATCGCCATGTATGCGTCAACCATCGACCGCTTCACACACGTCACGACCACGGCCCATCGGCACTCTATATGCGTTGGGGCATAAACGTAATAACCATGCTTGACATGCATGCTCACGAGCGGCTCACGCACCACCAATTAATTTGAATCGTCCGAAATCCCACATTTAAGATACAAAGATTTACGCCTAGACGTGAATGGGTTACACGCGTTCATGCATGCTTCCGATCTACTGTGGTTCGCGAGGTCCCTAAATGGTTTGCGTCCGCGATCCACGTGTAGGCATAAACCATTTAGGGTCATCACGATTCCCGTGTACGCCTAGACCGTGCATGGCTTCACGCACGTCGTGTATGCTCGATGTGTTGTTGTACGCGATCAACATGTATGCTACAGCCTAGACCATTTAGGCACCTCGCGAACCACAGTAGAATCGAGAAGCACAAACCGGTAACCCATTCACATCTAGGCATACACATTTGGAGCGTAAATGTGGTATTTTGCACGTAAACATATCGATTTCTACATGTAGGCACATATTCGAATTAAGGTGGTGATGTACTTTTTCTGATAATTTTGCCTACATGTTCTTTGATCTTGTTGGTACGAACCGTTCTGCCTTCCATCGATTGATAGATGATCAGTCCTTTAGTATATAGCCTTTCACCGCGACACTTGTGCCCTATGTATACGTGATTAGTTTTAGATCACTGTACATCACAGAAATTCCCCTTATGTGCGCTATTGTTTCACACACGTCGTGACCCGAGTAGGCGCACACTAATCATTAGGGGTTTTGAGGATGTAAACAAACAATAATGGAAATATCAAAAAGGCTAATGCAGCTTGAAACTCTATGCATGGGTCTATATGATGAACATACAAAAGTTATAGTGTGGTTATTATCTACTGAATTAAAAGATAACAACATATAGATCGATCGATAGATAGATAGATTGATGCGTAGATAGATATTATTGACCGTGAACTCCGAAGCATTTGGTGTCTTCTACGGGAGTGGATCGGACTGCTTCGATGTCTAGCTAGTCCACACATGACGCAATAGATTCTTAACCTGCTCCAACAGACTAACCAGTGACATATTTGAATGGAGCGATTTCTGCAGCTTGGAATGCAGGCTCGCGCTTCGCTGCGTAGTGCTGAGCCTAAAAAGGTTATTGTCATTTGCGTGGTTGAATGTTGTACCCACAGTGTCCTCCGTTTATACATACCTGAAAGCCACTTGTTATTCCATTCCTTGTATTCTTTAATAAATATCGTCCACTTGCTTTCAAATCCTTCAGGAGTATACCAGCGATAGAGTAATTGCATGAAAGCTCTTTTCTACCTCTTGTTGCCAAGATGCTTCACAACATCACAACCAATGCACCAAGGATAGTCTGCGGCAGGACTTGTACAATATCTTCGCGATGGCAACCTGCATTGCAAAGTCACCATCGGTGATCACAATTAGGTCCCTATATGATCACCGCTAGGCGTGGAGAAGTGGCCTATCAGATTGAACTACCCGAAGGTCTCGCAGATGTGCACAACGTATTCCACGTGTCTCAGTTGAAGAAGTGTCTTCGAGTTCCAGAGGAATAGGTTCCCTTGGTAGACATTGAACTTGAAAAGAATCTGACTTACAGGGAGAGACCGATCAGAGTTCTTGAGATGGCAGAACGTCAGACTCGTCGGAAGACCATCAAGTTCTACAAGGTGCAATGAAGTAACCATACTGAGGATGAGGCAACGTGGGAATGAGAAGATCACCTCCGCACCGAGTTTCCGGAGCTGCTTCCTTAGGTGCTGAATCTCGGGGTCGAGATTCTTGATAGGGAGGTTGGTTTGTAACGCCCGATTCGTCGCGGCGTTAGCCGTAGGAAAAACTATTTTATTAACCAAACCCTAATTTCGAAATTTCGCATTTCTTGTGTTGTTGCAAGTGTATGTGTGCCAAGATCTCTTTTTCCCTCTGTCCAAATTCCGATTCAAAAATCAAATCCGAAATCCCAATTTCCCTCCAAATAAATTCCTCACTCCACAAAACCTAATTTCTCCTCCCCAGGTCCTTGGGCCGATTTCCCGGCCGGCCTAGCCTCTCTCTCGCTCTCCCTCATCCTCCCTCCTTGCTTGGCCCAACTCCCCCTCTCGGCCCACTCCGCCTCCGGCTTGCACCCTCCCGCTCTCCTCACGTGCGCCGCATGCGCCACTCTATCTCTCCTCTCTCTCGCCCGCTCTCTCTCTATCCGATTCCTTTCTCTCTCCTTCTCGCTTGTTCTCTCGCCGGAAATTTTTGCCGCCGCGCCGATTCAAACCACCGGCCACTGCCCGTTGGCTGACCGCGCCTGCCCCTGCCGCACTGCGCCGCCTGCCCCTGCCGCGCCTGCCGCCTGCCCGCCGGTGTCACTGTGACGCCATTGCCACTACACGCCGCTCCCATCCAAAACCGGGAGGGCAGAGCTCTCTCTCTCGTTCTCTCTCTCCCCTAGATGGCATGCGACCAAGCCTCCTTTCCTCTCCACTTTTTCCCCTTTCCCTCTCACCGCCGGCGTCACCTCCCTCTGCCGCTCCTTGGCTGTTTGCGCCGGTGAGAGCGCTAGCCCGCGCGCGCGACCGTCAGCTTCCCCCTCCTTGCGTGCTGCACCCCCTATAAAACCCCCACCTCTTCCTCCTCTTCGGCCGCTCTCCCCTTTCCGCCGCCGAACGCCACTGCCGCCTCCGTGTCGCCGCCCTCCATCGCTGACCGTCGCGCTCGGATGCGCGGCGAGAACCCCGCGCCGCCTCCTCCTCTACCCCGGCTCGGCGCCCCTGCAGTCGCGGTAACCCCTGGCCGCCCTTCCTCCCCACCTCTCCCTTCCGTAGCCGTTGCCGCGTAGCCGCCCCTCGCCGGCCGGCCGCGCCGCGTGCGTCGTCGCGGTCGCGCCCCTACCCCCTCCTGCGTCGCTGCTCTGCTAGCCGGCCGCGCCGCCCGATTCCCCTCACCGCCCTGCTCTCCCTCGTCCTCTCTCTCGGGCAGCCGACTAGAAGAGAAGGAAGAAGAAAGCAAGAAACGAAGAAAACAAGAAGAGGAGAACGAAGAAGAAAGGAGAGGAAGAAGATGGTGGTGGGACCCACCCGTGGGCCCCACCCCCCATTGACCCGGTCCTCCCTCTGTCTCTCTCACATGTGCACCTGGCCCACCTTGGCCTGGCCCACTCGCCGCTCACCCCTCTCTCGGCCTGTTTCGCACCGCATGGGCCGTCACCACGCCGGCCCGCTTGCCCCCGGCCTCCCGCGCAACTCGGCCTGGCTCGGCCCGTTGGCCTGGCCTGCTGCGCCCGCGCGTCGCTGGGCCGCCGCTAGGTCCTTCGGCCTTCCTCGCCCGCTTGGTTGCTTGGGCCGCACCCCGCTGGCCCGTTAGCTCGGCCGCGCCCGCATTCTAGGCATCGGGCCGCCTCCGGCCGCCCGAGAAGTCTATTTCAAGCCCCCTCTTCCCTTTTTCTTTTTCTAAAAAAATTAATAATTCCTTTTCCTTTAGACAGAAAATCAATTAATCTTAGGAAATTTATATCTTCTCAACCTTTCATCCAATTGACCCCGTTCCACTTCCAACATTTCTCAAAAATCGAGATCTAGCTGATGGCACACCTAGAAGTCACTATTAGGGTTTTCTTTTCGCTGTTTATTGAGTCTTTTCGTTTCACGTATAGTATCGGAGCCCGAAGACTCGCAGTGTGCGGATTTCGAGGAACAAGTTCAAGATCTCGAGCAAGGCAAGTCACCTTTGACCATCTTGTACCCATAATTTAAAACTAAGTATTTCCATTTCGCAAATTATGCATTATTAGGTCGCACTTGTTTGTATTTGGCCGCGGTTTACAAGATAACCTGCCGGCCCCACCCAATTGATGCACAAACTCTCATTGGCTATTGAATACCCATACCACCCTTGTCAACTGTCAGTTCCCGATGTCCGAGCCCTCGGGCACGTACATCGGGAATTCTCTCAAATTTAAAACTATAAACGATGGGTAAAACTTGGGTTTATAAAATACTTGAAAAACCCGACACTTTGGTCGGTGTCTGCAAAATAAAACGATTTCTAAAATTGCAGTGCGGGGGACGTACCTGGAGTACGCTTTCCCGTACTTGCACTTAAGGACCGATTCGATTGGGATTTCACCCAAACATAATCAGTGCGACCACATGGGTGAAATGGGACATCCCTGGCTGAGTAACTAGCTGGGCCAAGGAAGCCTTGATGTCAAGGGACAAGTGGATTCGCCGGGGTGGTGTCGGGGAGAACTCCTGGGCTTCCTGGCACAATATGGTCTAGGACCTAACCTGTTGTTGGTCCGGATGACCCCTCCCGTTGGCATATGGTAACCTTGTGTCGGCTCTGGAAAAAGCCTTGTTGTGAAAGCCTCAAAGTCACCAGACGTGGCTGTTCTGCACGGGCTGGGTGACCCAGGCTAGTAATGTCGTGTGCGTAAAGTGTACCCCCTCTGCAGAGGTTAACAAACTGTTCGAACAGCCGTGCCCACGGTTATGGGTGGATGTGAGGTGATTCCTTAGCGTAGTTTTATTTGAGTACTGCTTGTGAAATTGACTTGATGGGTTGGATGACGTTGTTATCAAACATGGCTGACGGGTTCAGCTAGGCCCGGGAGGCCATCAAAATCATTTGGCCACTCTATTGATTCTTGAAAGATTGATACATTGCACAACTCCAACCGGGTTTGATGCACTGTCAAGCTCGAGTCGTCGAGAAGCACTTTCTTAGAAATCATTTCGAATGATTGAAACCAAACCAATTGCGAAAACAAACAGCCGTTCTATGAAGCTTGCAATACACATTTAATTCCCAAGACTTGATGAGTACCCCCTATACTCACCATTGCTCTATATAAATAACCCCCAGTTCTCGAAGAGGAGTAGATGGATCCCGCTGACGAGGAGTTCTACCAGGAGCAGACCGGCTTCGAGCAGTTTTAGGGTTTCGTCGTAGTTCCCAAGTTATGCTTGTGGCCTTGGGCCAGTCTTCGCTTCCGCTTTTCTCTTTTGTAATGCAGTTGTGAGCACGGGGTCTGTCCGTAGCCTAACATGACTGTAAGACTACTCTTAATGAAGAGACCGCTGTTGCTGTGATATTTCGTCTTCCTGTGATACCAGCGCTGTTTTCCTAGGACTGGTATCAGCTTACAGGTTTATTTGAAGCGTCCCGCTCTAGTTTCCGTCCGGGGCCAGATCGGGGCGTGACATGCTAATTATGGATTAATTAGGCTTAAAAAATTTATCTCTCGAATTAGCTCTCATTTATGTAATTAGTTTTATTATTAATCTATGTTTAATACTCTTAATTAGCACTAAACATCCGATGTAATAGGGATTTAAAATTTAGTAGCTACATCCAAACACCACCTTAATCAAAAGCTACACGTAGTACTATGTACGAAAGCGTCTGAGCCACAGTCAAATCCACATTGTTTACTGCTGTGCTCAGTACAACACGGATTTGAATAAAGCATCGGAAACACATGGGCAGTGGCTAGTCTAGTAATCAGAGCATGCCCATAAGATGGGATCCACAATGTCACGTTATTTTACCTATAACACATGCTACAATATTTCTTCTTGGAAATAATTAAGAAAAAAATGGAACCACCTAAAATATACAAAATAAACTTTGTAGCTGAATAGAGACGCCCCCCCAACCCCCCCCCCCCCCCACCACACTCATAGAGCTAAAAAATTCTATTCACCTATATATGTTGCAAATGCATAAAATATATTTTTTTTAAGCTCGAGGTTACCCTTAGCTGGCTACTCTTCCAATGATAAAGGTAAAATAAATATATTACTTCCTTAAGGTCATTTTACCTGTAACATTATGGATGTCCTAAGTAATAACAAATGATTCAGAATAACACAGCGGCTAGCCTAGTAAATAAGTAACCTTGAATTTTGTTCCACTTCAGCAGTTCAGCTTCGTTGTTTTGAAGAATTCCTCCAATGCCTCATTTGCCGACGAGCCATGTCCATCCTCCCGTGCAGCTTCCATGATCTCCTTGATCACTCTCGCCCGCTGCCGCATCTCGGCCGCCTTCGCCGTTGGACTCATCACCGTCTCCACCACGGCCACCAGCTTCCCTTTGTCCACAATGGCAGTGTCCATGTTCCCCCGTGTCACCTCCACGCAGAGGCAGACCCCCCACTCCTCGTCGAGCATCTTGGCGTTGTAGAACTGCTCGCCGGCGAGCGGCCACCCGATGATCGGCACGCCGTGCGTCACGCTCTCCAACACCGAGTTCCACCCGCAGTGGCTCAAGAACGCTCCTGTTGAGTGATGCGCCAGGATCCCCACCTGCGGCGCCCATCCATGGAGGAGGAGGCCTTTCTTGGTCGCCGTCACCCTCTCCTCGAACCCATCCGGCAGCCACTTCGGTTGGATCTCCCCGTTTATGTTGTGCCCGTCCGGCGGCTTCATGGCCCAGACGAACGGCCGGCCGGTGGCCTCCAGTGCGGCGGCAAGCTCCGCCATGTGCTCTGCTTGGATGGAGAACTGTGACCCGAACGATATGTAGAGCACCGACGACGGAGGATGGGAGTCGAGAAAACTGGTGATGGCGCCGGCATTGGCGTCCGTCTCCGGCGAGGTCCTTCCGGTGGAGGCGCGCACAAGTGGGCCGATTGGAATGACCGGGAGCCTGAAGGTTCGCCGGAGCATGGCGAGCCCGGTGGGCTCGAACTCTTCCACGGTGTTGATGAGCAGCGCGTCCGTCTTGTACCCTAGCGATATCTGCCGCCCGAAGAACGCCTCGACGCGGTGCTTGACGGCCGTGGGCGGGTGGAGCACGTTTCTGGACACCTGCGACCTGTCGATGACCACGTCGGGGTACTCCGGTAGGAGGATGCGGCCGGCCTCGTCGGGGCGAACGGGGAGGTGGCTCCAGAGCGAGTGCACGACGGCGCTGCCGAACGCGCCGCACGAGGCGAAGAAGGCGTGGGCGCACCCGCGCCGCCGCGCGACGGTCACCGTCCACGCCAAGAACGGGTCAGAGACGACGCAGACAACCTCGTCGCCGGCGGCGGTGGTGCCGGCGATGAAGTCGTCGAAGGCCGGCTGGAGCGACTCCAAGGCCTCGAGGAACTCCGGCATGCGACTGCCGGGGACGCCGTCGGAGGACTCGCAGCCCGCCGGCAGGCCGTGGTCGGCCGGCACAAACGGCAGCTCATGGAAACCAAGAAAGGAGCCATGTGCTACCGACGAGGCGCGCCGCAGGTTGGCGATGTTGTGTGACGTCGAGACGACGGTGATGGCGACCTCCGGGAGGGCGCGGTGGAGGACGCCGGCGAGGGACAAGAAGGCGGCGAGGTGCCCATGGCCAGGGAAAGGGAACAGCACAACGTGCTTGCTAATTGTCGCCATTACTGCAACACATCACATCGGTGTGGCAGTGGCAGACACTCAGACACCACTCCATTTTTATTTATTTATTTATTTGTTTGATGAACGTCATTTCTCTGTGGTAGTTAAGCAATTAAATGTTGCATCCAATCACGAGGCTGGCACAGGACTTATGCTTGTGGTTCTGAATAATTTCAAACCCAATCTGACAGTGATTCTGAATTATTTCTGGTCGCAATCAGATAGTGTACAAGATTAGTTGGGAAGGTGTTTGATTCCCCAATTAAAAATTGAGTTACTCTTTTAGATAACGCGAACAAGAAAATTGATGGAAGTTATTCCCAAATTTTGACGTTTGGTTCATTATTGTCTATCATTCCATGTTTTTTTTGAAAGCAATAGTATGAAGTTTCATATTGATATAATAGGAAACAATAATAAGATGATGGCATTGAAAGACTACATATGACAAGGAAAAAAAAACTCACCCCCACCACATGTTGGCATCCCGAACACATAATCTCAAGGACATAGTTAACACCAGCCGGCCGCTACTATGCACGATCGGTCGTCATCAACCCTTCGAAGGAGAAACAAACACATCGCCCTGCTCTTTTCCTGAAGAAAGGCACCATCGGACTATTGAACATCACCATATGGAGAAGGGTTGTTGAGGGAGAGAGCGAGAGAGAAGATGATCCACTTGTCCTCGTGCAACCTGATGAAGACATCCAAGAGTGTTGTTGCAGCCAAACTGAAGGAAGGTGACTGTTGGCAGTATGCTATGAGACCCTTCGACCGAACCTGCCGAAACCAATCAAGCGACGAGGATTCGGACTCAAGGCACCCAAGACCCGTCAAGACGAAGCCCCATGGCGAAGACCACGGGGCGAAGGGGGTAAAAGGCGAATAGTCGCGCCGGGTCCCCGCCGGTCTGGGCGAAGGCCGCATGGTGAAGGCGTACGCCGAAGGAGGATAGCTTCGCCAAGCTGGGCCCAATCTGTTGACGTAAAAACACGATGGCCTGGGAGATCTGCTTAGCTCCAGTGCAGGTCCAAAATAATAATGAGATGCGGGCGTGCCAGTTAGTTTGATCCTGCAACTGACAAGATATATAAATTGAAGATCAAAAGATAGCCGACCGGCTGACAAGCCGATGGAGTGATTCCAGCCGATGCCGATACCAGCCGATATCCAGTATAGATCTTGATACTTGAGTAAATAATGACATAAAGATAATCGGCTGATGAAAATAAAATAATATAATCCAGTAGAAACCAATCGGCTAGTAATGATAGATTGAATAAGCACTGATCCGAAGGTTGAAGCATTCATCGGCTGGTGGTCCGATGTCAATAGATCCAAATGATTATATAAACAGTGAAACCTTTGTTGTCATCGGCTAAAACCAACTTTGTAAGTAATCTTTGTAAGCCGATGCAACGTCCAGATAACTCATCGGCTGAAACCCCGATGAAACCCTTATTGGCAATCAAGAAGCAGGCTAGAGATTATGGTTCTAAGCACGACTTAGTAGATCAAACTTAACTGATGCAGCACTAAGTATGAAAAGAAACATAATATCTAGACAATCAAGCCTTTGACTGATTTTCAGGGTGATAGATACATTATATAATCTAAGCCAACAAAGTAATCTAGCCGATATCGACAAAACTCTAGATGGAGATCGGCCGATGCAAGTAGAAAACATTGTCAATCTAGATTATATAATGTATATGATAACTCGACGACTTACATGAACAAGATTAGAGTGTCGAAGCGATGGAAGCACTAATCCCGATAATGCAAGCCGCTATAACAAGCCTTACTCCTCGTCGGAGATCGAAGTCGATGCAGCCCAACTTGAAACAAGAACTCGTCGCAAGTAAAAAGGTAAAAGGTGGCGATGCGCTGAAGTTGTATTGATCGAGAGATAATTTACATAGATCCCGGGTGTACATATTTATACCCATGGGTAGATACTAGTCCATATCGGACACGACTCAAACTTTCCTAAAGATAAAAGGAAACACATAAAGTCCTTATCGGACACTAAACACACTTTCCTAAAATTAAAAGGAAACTAACGACTCTGCCTAATTAATAGATAAATTGCCATGCCGCATCCTCCTTGAACTCGGTCTCTTCTAGATAAACTTTCTTTAATAGATTAATTTCCTTAACCGAATTTAGTAAGAATCCGACTGTTGGCGATTGATAGCTTCCATCGGCCGATTCTAGAACTCTGAAGCCGATACTGACTCTAGGCGGATGATGACTTCGAGGCTTACCAAATTTCATCGTCAACACAATCGAAAAAGGCCCAGTGGGCCAGCCCAATCGCCCCTGGCCCACTAGCTAGTGGGCCTATAGTCACCAGGCGGCCCATTAAGGGCCCACATGTCTTAATTACATTAAATACCCATGTAAGTGCCCCTTTTGTAAGGGTGACCATGTAAATTCCCCTGTAATAGCCCCAAACCCTAATAGGGGACCTGTAATGGGATTATAAATAGCCCCTAGGGCCATGTAAAGGGCGGATCGAAGAAAAATCCTGAATTTAATACACTTTACTTTCGCAACAACCGTTGAGTATCCACGTCCTTCGACGTATGCAGTTGTCGTTTCGACAACAGCTGGCGCCGACCGTGGGGACCTCCGAGCGAAACCACTGAGAGCGAATGCCACCGAAGAAGGTCTCGAAGGAGAGGGTTGTTAACCGAAAGGAGAGTGTAGTAGACAAGGCGATGGCCACCGAAGAAGGGGCAGAACCTTCGGCGTCCGCCGCCGAAGCTGGGGCAGCGCCACCGGCTTCGGCGCCCGCGCCACAACCACCGCCTTCGGCCCCAGCCACTTCGGCGGAGCCGGCGCCGGAGATCCCTTCGGCAAGTCAGCTGACTTCGACCACACTCGCGGCTGTGCAAGCCGACCCCAACCTTGAGGCACAAGCCGAAGCCAGCATGGAAGCCATGAGGCAGAACATGACGCGACTCTAGGATATGCTTCGTCAGATGCAATAGCAACAACAAGCGTACGAAGTAGCATGGCAGGCGAAAGTTGCTTCGGCCCCAGTCCTCCAGTACTCGGCAGGCTACATCCCACCTCAAGCCTACCAGCAAGCGCCAGTACAAGCCCCTCCGTCACAAGCCGCGGAAGGACCGATGTACTTCCCCGGGCAACCTTCGGCCGTAGCAGTGCACCCGCTTCCTGGCGTGCGGCCGCAGGTTTGACCGGCTGTGGTCCAGGTGCACCCCTCACCACCCGGCCAAATGTCAGAAGTGATGGCGGAGGGGGCTTCGGCCCTGCAGGCACAGCTTCAAGCATTCCTTTAGCAACTCAATCAACCCCACAACATTTCAAGTACAACCCCTTCGGCGCAACCGGAGGGGGGCACCGGCCAGGGTGCACCCGGGTGGCCGCCGTCGAACCGACCCGGGCCAGGGGCTTCGCCTTGGGGTCAAGGGCTGCAGTTCGACTTCTACAACACCACCCAAGCGCCACCGTTCGGAACCGGGCCTCCGAACGCTGTAGCCCAGCCACACGCGCAGGCTATGACTTCGCCCTTCGCCACGCCGTGTCCGCAGCCGAGCGGGCCCTCACAGCAGGGCGTCATGAGCAAGGCAGGGGCGAAAAGGGGCTGCCCCTGAGCGGGGGAATCAAAAACCGCCCAGTCCCACCTCAGTTCAAGTTCCCACCTGTTCCGTGGTACTCGGGCAAAACGGACCCAAAAAAGTTTCTCTCTATCTACGAGTCCGCGATCGAAGCCGCTCATGGCGACGAGAATACCAAGGCAAAGGTAATTCATCTCGCTCTGGACGGTATCGCCCACTCTTGGTATTTCAATTTGCCATCTAATAGCATTTACTCATGGGAGCAATTGCGCGATGTCTTTATCCTGAATTTTCGAGGCACCTATTAGGAGCCGAAGACGCAGCAACATTTGCTCGGCATTCGCTAGAGGCCGGGCGAATCAATACGGGAGTACATGCGTCGCTTCTCGCAAGCCCGATGCCAAGTTCAAGACATCATAGAAGCATCCGTCATCAACGCTGCTTCGGCCGGGCTACTCAAAGTCGAACTCACAAGGAAGATCGCCAACAAGGAGCCGCAAACTCTCGGGCACCTGCTTCGCATCATCGACGGGTACGCAAGGGGCGAAGAGGACTCCAAGCGAAGGCAGACAATTCAAGCTGAGTACGACAAGGCCTCCATCGCCGCTGCCCATGCCCAGATGCAAGCGAGGGTCACTGAACCGGCTCCCCCCACTGTTCGCCAACCCCAGCCAGCGAACCAGGGGTAGTCGCCGAGACAAGGCCAGGTCCCCATGACTTGGAGGAAATTCAGGACCGACCGTACAGGCAAGGCTGTGATGGCTGTCGAAGAAGTACAAGCGCTCCACAAGGAGTTCGACGCCTAGCAGGGTAGCAGCCACTAGCAGCCTGTTCGCAAGAAGGTCAGAAAGGACCTCTACTGCGCCTATCACGGGCGATCTTCCCATACCACCGAGCAGTGCCGGAACATTCGTCAGCGAAACAACGTTCAAGAACCGAGGCCGCATCAAGGCGCCGCTGTCGAGGCGCCTCGCGAAGCGACCCGAGAGCAATCACCCCCAGCCGAACAGCACCAAGGCATGCAGCGCAGGATCATCCAGGTGATTACAAGGGCCGATCCACCGGTTCAGCCGTCGAAGCGGCAGAAGAAGTTGCAGCTGCGAATGGTGCATAACATCACTGCCGCAGGCGAAGGGGTCCGGAAGTACTTGAACCAGCAAATTTCTTTTGGGCCAGAAGATGCCGAAGGGGTGCTGTTCCCGCATCAAGACCCCCTGGTAATCTCGGCCGAGGTAGCCGGCTTTGAAGTTCGGCGAATTCTGGTCGATGGAGGTAGCTCGGCCGATATTATCTTCGCCGGGGCATACATCAGAATGGGGCTGCCGACCCTGGCCCTCACCCAAGCGCCGGCCTCGCTTCGCGGCTTCGGCGGTGAGGCGGTTCAAGTTCTCGGTCAGGCACGGTTGGTTGCTTTCGGCACAGGCGAAAACAGGCGCAAAGAGCAGATACTGTTCGATGTGGTCGATATTCCATACAGCTACAACGCCATCTTCGGCCGTGCAACCTTGAACAAGTTCGAAGCCATCTCCCATCACAACTATCTCAAGCTCAAGATGCCTGGTCCGGCAGGGGTAATCATCGTCAAGGGGCTTCAGCCTCCAGCTATGTCAAAAGGCGACTTGGCCGTGATTAGTAGGGCAGTGCACAATATGGAGGCCGAACCGCATATCAAGCGCGTGCCGAAACCAGTCTCTCATGGCAAGGTGATCAAGGTGCAAGTAAGCGAGGCTGACCCGGCAAAGTTCGTCCAGCTGGGGGCGATCTGGGCGAAGAGGAAGCTAGGAAAGTCCTAGAAGTACTCAAGAAAAACATCGACATCTTCGCCTGGAGTCCCAGCGAAGTGGGGGGTGTTTCGACAGAGCTCATCATGCATCACCTGGCGGTCAAGCCAGACGCCAAGCCAAGAAAGCAGAAGCTGCGCAAGATGTCTGCTGATCGCCAAGAGGCAGCGAAGGCCGAAGTACAGAAGCTACTTGAGGCTGGGGTGATCAAGGAGATCGACCACCCGGAGTGGCTGGCGAACCTGGTCTTGGTGAAAAAGTCGAACGGCAAGTGGCGCATGTGCATCGACTTCACGGACCTCAACAAGGTAAGCCCAAAGGACGACTTCCCCTTGCCACGGATCGACCAGCTTGTTGATTCGACAGCTGGCTGCGAACTTATGAGCTTCTTGGATGCCTACTCCGGCTACCACCAGATCCACATGATTCCAGACGACATTTCCAAGACAGCCTTCATCACGCCATTCGGCACTTTTTGCCACCTCAGGATGCCTTTCGGCCTGAGGAACGCCGGAGCAACGTTCGCCAGGCTAGTGTACAAGGTGATTCGCTAGTAGGTGGGGCGAAATGTGGAGGCCTATGTCGACGACATCGTCGTAAAATGCCGCAAGGCTTCCGACCATGCGTCCGATTTACAAGAGACCTTCGACAACTTGCGCGCGGCGGGTATGAAACTAAACCCCGAGAAGTGTGTTTTTGGAGTTCGCGCGGGCAAGTTGTTGGGTTTTCTTGTCTCTGAAAGGGATATCGAGGCGAACCCCGAGAAAATTGATGTCATTCAGCAAATGAGGCCACCGTCGAGCGTACGCGAAGTACAAAAGCTGACGGGCCGAATTGCGGCACTCAGTCGTTTTCTCTCGAAAGCGGCCGAAAGGGGCCTGCCATTTTTCAAGACCCTCCGGGGCGCAGGAAAGTTTAGCTGGACCCCCGAATGCCAGGTCGCATTCGACGAGCTAAAGCAGTATCTGCAAAGCCCACCTGCCCTGGTCAGCCCAACCCCGGGAAGCGAAATGCTGCTGTATCTAGCGGCTTCGCCAGTGGCAGTCAGTGCAGTCCTTGTCCAAGAGACAGAGTCAGGACAGAAACCAGTATACTTCGTCTCCGAAGCCTTACAAGGGGCGAAGACAAGGTACATTGAGATGGAAAAGCTTGCCTACGCCTTAGTGACGGCTTCGCGGAAACTCAAGCACTACTTTCAGGCCCACAAAATCACTGTGCCATCACAATATCCTCTGGGCGAAGTACTCCGGGGCAAGGAAATCTCCGGTAGACTCAGCAAGTGGGCAGCAGAGTTATCCCCCTTCGACCTGCATTTCATTGCACGCACCGCTATCAAATCCCAAGTCCTAGCTGATTTCATGGCCGAATGGACACCGGCGTCCGCCCCCGAACCTCAGCCCGTCGAACAGCCTTGGATAATGCACTCCGATGGCTCGTGGTTGCACAGCGGGGCGGCGCCGCGGCCGTGCTCACTTCACCAGGGGGCGTGCCGATTCGGTATGCCGCAAAGCTGCAGTTCGACACAACCAACAACACGGCAGAGTACGAAGCGGTGCTGCTGGGGTTAAGAAAGGCGAAAGCGTTGGGGGTTCGGCGCTTGCTCATCCGAACAGACTCCAAGCTGGTGGCGTGTCATGTTGATAAGTCTTTTGAAGCAAAAGACGAAGGGATGAAAAGATATTTGGAGGCTGTTCGATCTATGGAAAAGTGCTTCGCCGGGACAACGGTCGAATACTTACTTAGAGGACAGAACGAGGAAGCAGACACCCTGGCGAAATCTGTCGCCTGCGGGGGACCGCATTCACCAGACATCTTTTTCGAGATCCTGTATGCGCCAAGCGTGCCCGCAGAAACTATGGATATCATGGTCATCGACCAGACAGATTCGGGCGAAGACCCAGAGGACTGACGAGCTCCGTTCGTAAAGTACCTCAAGGAGGGCTGGCTTCCAGAGGATGAAGCAGAAGCGAAGCGCTTGCAAATTAGAGCCAGACAATACAAGCTGGTCTCAGGGCAGCTATATCGCTCTGGGGTACTCCAACCTTTGCTTCGTTGCATCTCCTTCGCTGAGGGCGAGGAAATGGTGAAGGAAGTACACCAGGGGCTCTGCGGTGCACACCAAGCAGCGAGAACAGTCGCCTCCAAGGTGTTTCGCCAGGGAGTATATTGGCCCACTGTGCTGAAAGTTTGCGTTGAGCAAGCCAAAAAGTGCGAAAGCTGCCAGCGACACGGCCGAAGCCAGACCGCACCACAATATGAGCTGCAGCCTATTGCACTAGTCTGGCCCTTTGCCAGGTGGGGGCTAGACATCATCGGCCCATTCCCTGTGGCGCGAAATGGGTACAAATTTGGAATCGTGGCCATCGAATACTTGTCGCGGTGGATCGAGGCCGAACCACTCGGCGCGATCACTTCGGCGGCGGTACAGAGGTTTTTCTGGAAAAAACATCGTTTGCCGTTTCGGAGTGCCGAAGGAGTTCATCACGGATAACGGCAAACAGTTCGACTCTGACAGATTCAGAGAGATGTGCGACGGACTAAACCTGGAAATCAGGTTCGCGTCGGTCGCGCACCCGCAGTTGAACGTGGCGGCCGAACGCACAAATGGCAAAATCTTGGAGGCGCTCAAGAAAAGGCTTGAGGGGGCAGCGAAGGGCAGATGGCCAGATGAAATGCTGTCTGTTCTTTGGGCCCTCCGGACAACTCCCACAAGGCCAACCAAGTTTAGCCCATTCATGCTCCTCTACGGAGACGAGGCGATGACCCCAATAGAACTAGGGGCTAACTCACCAAGGGTGATGTTCTCGGGGGGCGAAGAAGGGCGCGAAGTGTCGCTCGAACTCCTCGAGGGGGTACGAGTCGAAGCACTAGAGCACATGTGCAAGTATGCCACAGGCACTTCGGCAGCCTACAACAAAAAGGGTCGCCCAACAGAGCTATTACCTGGTCATCTCGTCTTAAGGAAAAAGGCGAATCCAGTAGCGGTAAGGAAGCTTGAGTCAAAATGGGAAGGGCCATATCTCATCAAGCACAGGTCAAGGACGGGCTCTTTTCGCCTGGCAACACTAGAAGGCGAAGAGTTCGATCATTCCTGGAACGCCGCTTCTCTTAAGCGTTTCTATGTTTAGAAAGGGTGGCACCCTGTTCGCCAAAATCTAAAAATGTACATACTTCTACATAGCTCTTTTGGCATTCGCCATTGTGTAAGCCTTCCGGCACAAAGATACAAAAAAGGGAGAAAATGAGAAAAAAAACTGGACGTAGGGCTATTATCCACACCGGAGGCCCGAACTAGTATAAAATTCTTGTGTCTATCGCCTTTTTCATTTGTGTGCATGATAATTCGTGGAAAAACCCTAAGGCAAACGCCCGATCAGCGAAAACGCCAGGGGGGCGAAATGAATCGGCCGAAGCATCGCTTGCCGAACGTTGAAACCGCGACAGCTTGTTTCGGAAAGCGACCAAACCAAACACTGTTACAGTCGATCCACGCCGAAAACGTGCACCGCTGTTAACGCGGGGTACCAAAAGATCGATAACGGAAGTCGAAAGCTGAAAAGTCAGCGGACCTATTTCACCAATATATGCAAAGGGGCCAATATATTCCGGCCCAACGAAAGCACCAGAGGTGATAATGCAAAAAATGGAGAAAAGGAAACATAAGCACACCTTTATTAACTTTGAGAAAAAAAATCGACAAAATACATATCGTACAACATGGTACAGGCGAAAGGAATTACATCTTCGCTTACAGGTAAATTACATCTTCGTCCCCAAAACAACTACCACTTTCAAAGGAGTGATCGGGCGAACAGGGTTCGTCGTCACTACTAATGTTGTAAACTACCCTAAGGGGGGAAGGGGGCGAGACAAGAGAAAGACTATAGCGGCGTCTGGCGATCGCCTCCTGCCGATCGGTTCGCCGATGATTTCGCCAGAAGCGAGCCATGCCCTCCAGGCGCGCCACGTGGACACGATCGTAGTCCTCCAGCGTTCGCCCGGGATGGGTTCGCATCCAGTTAGCAACGTTCACAACTTTGTAGTTGTGGCCGTTAATCATCATTTCGCGGTAAAAAGGTCGAAGCAGGTAACGAGCCTTCGGCAAATTCTTTACCGCAACAAACTTCTCGTTCTTACTTCGCCAATCCCCAAAGGGGGGCCGAACACACAGCTTTCGGCATAGACCCTGCAAAAAGCGGGAAAGTCACGTGGACGAACACAGAAAGCGAAGCTGGGGCGCATAAATCGGGCTAAATGATTATGCGAAAACATCAAAACACAGATGGCAAAAATAGTCATACATTCCAAATATTACGACATTCTACAATAAGGAGGGCCATCGGCCATATTTACACTGTTCGCCCTATACGGCAAACATTAAAAGTGAAAAACAAAAATTTACAAAAAAAACGGGCGGAGGGCCTCACACCTTTGGGTGGTCTTGGGCTCCACCTCCGCCCTCTTCCGCCGGCTCTTCGCCTTGATCCGCCGCTTCTGTCTTCGCAAGCTGTTCGAGCAGGCGGGCCTTGGCAGCAGACCGGCCGTCTTTCTGCCAGAACTGCTTGCGCCAGGCGCGGAGCGCAGGCGAAATATCCTGGGCACTCACCTCTCAATCCCCCTTCGCATAGTCGGGGAATTGGGCGACATGCTCGCACCCGGATTGTTGCAGCAGACCCAAGGCGAAGGCTGCTGACACGCGCGCACAGCAATCGCCGTACGCCGTCGCACAGTCCGAAACGGTGCAGCTAGCCTGCTGGGTCCACTCGCAGAACTCGAGTGCGGAGGCTTTTTCGCCCGGAACACCCCGCGCTTTCGCCCCCATGTCCGTAAGCGCAAGGCGAAGAGTGCGACAGGCAGTCTTTGCAGATTCAGTTGTCCTCGCCGCCTCCCGTGCAAGGCGTTGGGCCTTCGCCTCCGTCCTATCCGCCTCCTGACGAAGAGCCTCCATCTTCGGCTCCGTCAAGTTGTGATAATCGGTGAGGGCGGCGGAATGCCCCCGCTCCTTCTCCAGCTCAGCCTTGAGGCGATCGATTTCCGCCTTCGCCTCGCTGCCCGAATCTAGTTCGGCCTGGAGGCGCTTGTTTTCCGCCTTCGCCTCCCGGAGGGACCGAGCGAGGCCCTGCATCTCCAGGCTCTTGCGTCCTAGTTCGTCATCCTTGGCCCGAAGACGGTTCTTCAGGCCGTCAAGGCGGGCCCGCATTGTTCGCTCCGTCGAACAGTGGGCTGCAAGGATCTGCCAAACAAGGGAAAAAGAGGAGGCAAATGATAAGTCAGGATGTCGAAAACAACGACGCAAAAAGAAAACAAAAAATAAAAAGTTAACTTACCCGAACCACCAGGCTCTTAACGGCGGAGTAGCCCTCGTCGAACTCGTTAAGTTTGGCGAAGAGACTAGGGCCACCAGCCGGAGCGACGATATTGCTCACCCCCTCAACGAAGGGAATGAGCTCCACCCGGGTCTCAAAGTCACCAGGGGCGAAGCGGGGCGGCGCCTGGGAATAGTCGGAGCCGGACGTCTCGGCCATCTTCTTGCCCTTGTCAAGGGTAAGTGGCGAAACGATTGGCCGGCGAACCGGGCTATTAAAAACTTGGGCGGCCGCCTTCACCACTCGTTCGGCTGAAGCCGAAGCTCCAGCCCCGCCAGTTGCCCCAAGGGAGGTCGTCGGACCCTGGATTCGCCCCGCGGGCGAAGTGGGCGTCCCGTCGGACGACTCATCATCGCTAAACACATTAGCGATGGCGATGACCCCCTTTTTCCGGGGGCCCTCTTAACAGGCTCCCCCTTCGCCGCCTTAGTCGCAGCGATCGCGACCAAGGCCTTCGTGCCCTCCACGTCCTTGCGGCGAAGGGGGCAGCAGAGGGACTCCACCCCGGTCTTGACGCGATCTGGGCTGGGGGTTGGAGTATAGCCCCGGGTCTCGGAACGGCTATCGCCAACCCCGTCTGTGACCACTTCGACCGCGATTTCCGACTCCCCCGCATCCTCCTGCTCTTCGATTTCGTCCTCGTCGTCAGCATCGGAGTCGGTGGAGGCGAGGCCTTTCGCTTACGGGGGGCAAACTTCATTTGCCCCCGCAAACATTTCCGAGAGGGGCCCGCTTCGTCGTCGGCCTTGAAAGGCTTCGCCCACGGGGGGAGATCGCCGACATGAACCCGGTTCGCCCGGCCAGATGCTTGTCGGGTTAGCAGCTGGCTGTACTCCGTGACCGACACGTCGCCGATCAGCCTGCGGGCTTCGGTGTTGGCCTGGGCAAGGGTCAACACTGAAAAAGGGCATATCACTGTACGGGGTTGAACAAGGAAAAAGGGGCAAAGAGCGAAACTTAAAGATAAGGGAAACAAAAACTCACCATTCGTCCCAGCAGGCAGGATGAGTTTCGGCAGGCCGTTGACGTCTTCGCCTTGGTCAACTTCGACCTGCCACGACTGGGAGAGGGGGCATACACGAAGCATGCAAAACTCCTCAACCAAGTCGCGGCAACTTAGCCGGGAGCACACTTTGCGGAGCAGGGCGAATCGTGCTTCCAGAGCGCCACCGATGGCAACCCTCGGCTTTCGGACCAGCGAAATCGCACGACGCCGCCAGCGAAGGGCTTTCGCCGCTTCGAACCCAACCTCGAAGGGGATGGAGTGGTAAAACCACTTCGCCATCCAATGGCGATCCCACTTCAACATTGCGGCGTTGACTGGCCACAAGTCGGAGCGCTCGGGGCGAACATTAAAGTTCACACTCCCGAATGCTGTATTCCTGGTTCCAGCAGGGGTGACCACCGTCTTCGAGTTTACGGTGGCCGAGAAGATGGCGCCGAAAAGCTCGGCGCTGGGTTTGAACCCAGCAGTCCGGCAGGCCCAGTCAAAGATCGCGATGCGGACTAGAGCCGAAGGGCTCAGCTGGGGCAGCTCCACCTGAAAAATGCGAAGAATTTCCGGCAACAATATGTTGTACGGAAACCGAAGGCTAGCCTCGAAGAAAACGGCGAACACGACCGTCTGGTGTTCGCCGGGCCTCGGCACTTCGACATCCCCGAGGTTGAACGCCCGCCCCTCCACCACCAAGCCCGAAGCAACCATCCTAGCCAGCTCATCTTCGTCTATGAGCGAAATCCCCAGGAACACGGTGGTATCTTCGTCAATCTGGCCAGGGTCGGGACCCGTCGTGGAAACGGGGTTCGGCTTGCGTGGGGCCATGGCGAAGCAAGTGTGGACTGGCGAAGGGAGCTAGCTGGCGGAGGGGTTCGATCGAGTCAGAGAGCCGTGAGTAAAAAGTCGAGGAGAGAACGACTGCGGTGAAAATGACGAGGGTAACGGCGGTGAAAATGAGGAGGTAAGAATATATAGCCTACCAGGCGACGTTTCGCCTTCCCGACCAATCGGGAACGGCCACGTGTCGCGGGGTAGGTGAAACGGTAAAATCTCATGGACCAGGCCGTCTAATGTCGGGCCCTTGGGAAGAGGCCCATCACTGTTCACTACGGCCCAATGGAACAGTACGGGCAACTTCGCTATTTACGGAAGGCGAAGGCCCATTACTGTTCGTTCGGGCCCAGTCAAAACAGTAAAGATAACCTCGCTACTCGCAGGAGGTCCAATGTAAAAATCTCTTTTCGAAAAAACACATATAATACACACATTCTTTGCAGGAGCCAAAGACAGGTTTCGGCCGGAGCATCGGTCGAAAGGGGGCGCCTCATACCATACTACATGGTTTGCACGGTCTCGGTCGAAGCTCCTATCTCACCCTTGCCCGTGAGGGACTTGTTGGCAGTATGCTATGAGACCCTTCGACTAGACCTACCGAAACCAATCAAGCGGCGAGGATTCGGACTCAAAGCACCCAAGACCCGTCAAGACGAAGCCCCATGGCGAAGACTACGGGGCGAAGGGGGTAAAAGGCGAAGAGTCGCGCCGGGTCCCCGCCGGTCTGGGCGAAGGCCGCATGGCGAAGGCGTAAGCCGAAGGAGGATAGCTTCGCCAAGCTGGGCCCAATCCAAAAAGGCCTAGTGGGCCAACCCAATCGCCCCTGGCCCACTAGCTAGCGGGCCTATAGTCACCAGGCGGCCCATTAAGGGCCCACATGTCTTAATTACATTAAATACCCATGTAAGTGCCCCTTTTGTAAGGGTGACCATGTAAATTCCCCTGTAATAGCCCCAAACCCTAATAGGGGACATGTAATGGGATTATAAATAGCCCCCTAGGGCCATGTAAAGGGCGGATCGAAGAAAAATCCTGAATTTAATACACTTTACTTTCCCAACAACCGTTGAGTATCCACGTCCTTCGACATATGCAGTTGTCGTTTCGACAACAGTGACAAAGGCAGAAGACGCGATCTCCTAGACAACGCCATAGCGCCGCCGCCGCTGCCTGTCCAAGATTTGGACAAGGCTTTCACCCGGAGGATCCCACTAGTGTAGGGAAGGGGTACCGTCTCGACAATGCCTCCATGGAGGGAATGTGGCATCTAAAGACATCACCATTGCCGACCTAGGAACCTAATCTAGGCTTTCACCTGCTGCCTCTCTCCGACCACCCTAACATGTCCACCCCAACTCCTCCCACCATCCGACCTCAACCAACATGCAAAATTAACCAACCGCACTAGCGCCCCACTGCTGACCAACCCCTTCCTACCTCCAACACGGCAACAAGGGAATTCCACTCCACAACCCTACCGCACCAATGCCCTTCTGCTAGCACTTTGCCTCCGCCCGTCGGCATCTCGTGGCACACCGTAGCACTGTCGAAGCACTAGCCCCATGTCACGCAAGAGAAGTCCCCTACCGCTACCACCACCTCCATCTCCTCACCAATGGCACTCCTCACGACCGAAAGGAACGGCGACAACATGTGTAGAAACTAGATTTCGGCAATATGAAAAGGGGGTAGCGCACGAGACCTAAAAGTGGATGAATGCGGAGACAAGGATTTAGACAGGTTCAGGCCCTCTCAATGAGAGATAATACCCTACTCCTGTTTGGGGATTGTATCCGCGAGGTGTTGTATTGATATGACGATCTAGTTGTACTCATACCCCCTAGAGGGCCTCCTACCCACCTTATATAGGATGGGGGGCAGGATTACAAGATAGAAACCTTAACCAATACGGTATCGGTTTCCTAATACTACTTTACAATATTGTCAAACCAAGACTTTAGGCCGTTCCGTAATACATAAGGAAACGTAATACCCAAGTCATGATCCGTTACATATTATATAGATATAAGCTATCCTCTATAACTATGCCGAGTGGGTATAGGGTACCCATAATCTCCACAGTAGCCCCTGAGACCTTCACAGTTGAAAATATAATCTTCTCTCGAACTAAATTACTCCAAAGCCGAGTGCTTCAATCATCTTCGCCATGATCTCCCGAATACTTTTACCAAATCAGAAGACTGTGGAGGGCTGAAAAATAATAAAATATAGACTTAGGTGCATCGACTAGATGCACATGATAGGTGTAGCCCCCGACTATGTGGTTAGTTGAACAAACTAAGCATATAGTCAAGGAATAAATAGATTAACCAGCTGAGTGGTTTTAAGCTACCTAAATAGCATAAAGATAGCACATACGGTATGAATCCCCGAGTAAATAAAACTCAAGTGATAAACCGACTGCTTTATGAAAATATGATGCATGCAACCTAAGGTTACCGCATCTTTGAAAATTCACATAGCAAAAATAGCTATAAAAAACTTGTATGCCGTGAATAAAGAAATTTCCAAAGCATTAAGTGCATACCATGCACACACAGTTTTAACAGATGTGCTTAAGTCCCTAAAATACGCACGGCTTTACCATCAGCAACGATAATGAAATCCATCGATCATGAAGATGAAGAAACCGGTCGACGACAACTGATGTAACCAATGGTCATGACAACTGGTGATAGCAGCAATAGTCGTATGTGAAGATGAAGAAACCAGTCGGTAATGCCAAACATAATTGGTAGTGAAGATGAAATTGCTCATCCATGGCAATAGAGCAGGTGCGACTGAAGAGGCATAGCATGATGAAGATGGTGATGTCGGTGTTCCAGTCAATCACGGTGTAACAGCCGAGATAATGACAAGGTCGCCCATCAGCGGCGACGTAGTAGGCCCACCATGAAGGCAAAATAACAAATCGGCGATGACATAGGCAACCGAAGGCGAAGACATAGTCATCCATTAGTGACTGCGGAGGCGTCAGGGCCGATGAAGTAGAGGCGACGCCAAGGTGGCACAACAAAAAGTTGACGAAAAATGATCCAGTCGGATATTCAGCGTTGACTAAGCATGGACCCTTGAAGCAAACAGCTTGGTTGACGGTAATTGATCGGAGATCACGATAGTGTCGATGAAGAAGGTGATGGTGATGATTTCAATAACAATAATCCATCACATTGCTGAGAATATGTCGAAGCTCGAGTAGTTTCCTTGACGCCAACGAGCATAACGAAGATTGAGGCAACACCCGTTGATTTGTGATAATGGCAGTAGAACTTGGTCTTGTAGCTATGGCATATGCTTTTACTTGGAGGAAAGCAGATGTTGTTGTCCAACTCACCGAATCTGAGTTGATTGGTTGATAACTCCAAACTCCCGGACATGTAGATTAAATCTTGAACTTGATACTTGAGAGACTTGGAGTAAATTGTGGTAGCATCCAGAAACCAAAATTATTGGTGAAATAATTAGTGTTGCTGAAGTAGAACGCCTGCTCTGAGTTGAAGACGAAGATAATGACTTCTTGGAATTGACTCGTTGGCTGGTTAATTGTTGGTTCATCTTGATATAACATATGTCGAATTTTGAGTCTTGTATTTGTGTAGCCCCCGACTCTATACTTAGTTGGGAAACAACTGATTATAGAGTCAAGAACTGTAGCTTATCGT
Organism: Oryza punctata; assembly: GCA_000573905.2. Classification (NCBI taxonomy): domain Eukaryota; kingdom Viridiplantae; phylum Streptophyta; class Magnoliopsida; order Poales; family Poaceae; genus Oryza; species Oryza punctata. The sequence continues at coordinate 9,510,949 of CM002491.2, read as the reverse complement.
CGAGTAACCGCCACTTGAGTGAAAATACGCATTGAGTATGTCCGAGTAGAAATCTTGAAGATTGGAACGCCACTTGTTGTAGTAGATTAGCTCAGCATCATATGCAAAGATGTCGAGGCTCTTGGAGTTGTCGTGGTTGATGATGCGAAGCTTCCGAAGTAGTGGCAGTAGGATTTGCCGGTGCCGAAAATAATGAAGATGAAGTTGCCCCACAGTGGTGATAAAATTGCAATGCCGCGATGACGTGGACACGAGTCGGCGGTAACAAAAGCAAACCATTGGTAAAGACGCGTAGTCGTGAAGATAAAAACACCAGCCGGCGGTGAAAACGTAGACGCCCAACAACGGTGGTGTCACCAACTAACAGTGTATGCGGAGGAATCAGTCGGCGACGATGACGATGGCCGCGGTGAAGACGTAGACGCCCAACAACGGTGGTCTGACCAACCAACCGTGTAGGCGAAGACACCAGTCGGCAACGATGAAGGCGAGCTGGCGGTGAAGACGTAGAAGCCCAACAACGGTTGTGTCACAAACTAACCGTGTAGGCGGAGGAACCAGTCGGCGACGATGACGATGGCCGGCGGTGAAGACGTAGACGCCTAACAACGGTGGTGTGACCAACCAATCGTGTAGGCGAGAACACCAGTGGGCGGCGATGAAGGCGAGCCGGTGGTAAAGACGTAGACGCCCAACAACGGTGGTGTGACCAACCAACCGTGTAGGCGAAGACACCAGTCGACAACGATGAAGGCGAGCCGGCGGTGAATACGTAGACGCCCAACAACGGTGGTGTCACCAACTAACAGTGTAGGCGGAGGAACCAGTCGGCGACGATGACGATGGCCGGCGGTGAAGACGTAGACGCCCAACAACGGTGGTCTGACCAACCAACCGTGTAGGTGAAGACACTAGTCGGCAACGATGAAGGCGAGCCGGCGGTGAAGACGTAGACGCCCAACAACGGTGGTGTGACCAACCAACCGTGTAGGCGGAGGAACCAGTCGGCGACGATGACGATGGCCGGCGGTGAAGACGTAGACGCCCACCAACGGTGGTGTGACCAACCAACCGTGTAGGCGGAGGAACCAGTCGGCGATGATGACGATGGCCGGCGGTGAAGACATAGACGCCCAGCAACGGTGGTGTGACCAACCAACCATGTAGGCGAAGATACCAGTCGGCAACGACGAAGGCTAACCGGCGGTGAAGACGTAGACGCCCAACAACGGTGGTGTGACCAACCAACCGTGTAGGTGGAGGAACCAGTCGGCGACGATGACGATGACCGGCGGTGAAGACGTAGACGCCCAATAACGGTGGTGTGACCAATCAACCGTGTAGGCGAGAACACCAGTGGGCGGCGATGAAGGCGAGCCGGTGGTGAAGACGTAGACGCCCAACAATGGTGGTGTGACCAACCAACCGTGTAGGCGAAGACACCAATCGGTAACGATGAAGGCGAGTCGGTGGTGAAGACGTAGACGCCCAACAACGGTGTTGTGACCAACCAACCGTGTAGGCGGAGAAGAACACCAGTCGGCGGCAATGAAGGTGAGCCGGCGGTGAAGACGTAGACGCCCAACAACGGTGTTGTTACCAACCAACCGTGTAGGCGAAGACACTAGTCAGCAACGATGAAGGCGAGCCGTCGGTGAAGACGTAGACGCCCAACAACGGTGGCGTAACCAACCAACGGTGAAGAGGAGAATACCAGTCGGCGACGATGACGATAGCCGACGGTGATGTTCTGACTGATCCATTCCCAGAGCGTAGGAGATAAGCTTAAAGCCATGAATCCCCACTATGCATATCCGGATTTTGGATCCTGCAGTATAAACATGTATGATGAGTAGTATCTGATGCAAATAGAATACTTGAGAAAAGTTCAAGCATTTTAAGATATTTATAAATATGTATTTCTTCTCTTGTTGATTTTGATTTCCCCGAGTAGATGACTCATCACATTTAAACATTCTGCCCGATTAGTCATTGACATGAGTTCGTCATTTATGGAACAAAGTTTCATGAATTGGAGTTTACTACTCGGGTACTTTTGCAATTATGCAGAGTAGAAAGCAAATTATATTATCTCTATGCTTTTGATTTCTTCCGAGTAATACTTAGCACCTTGCGTTATATACTCCATCCAATGAGCCCTCGGGTGCTAGGAATCGGCCCAAAGGCAACTATCCATTGACAAACCCAACGAAAAGCATAGGGATATAGAGCTCCATAACTCGATCAGTACTTTTTTACTCGGATTTATTCGCAAGCAATCAAGATAAACATTATGAAAATTTTTGAAAAAATATTATATAACATCTGTAACCCCCGACTCACTACTCAATGGAGAACCAATTGATGTAGTGAGTCGAAAGAAAAGAAAAATATCATATAAAGAATAAAATAATGATGATTTAGCTTTTTGGTATTCCCCTCGGTGATGGCAGAAGTGACCGATGTGGAGAGAAGGTCATCCATCAATGGCAATGAAAACACCAGCCATGGAAATATCTGAGGTGACTGGCGATGAAAACGAAGACGCCCATCAACGGCGGCGGAGTCCGTCAACCATATAGGCGGAAACACCAGTCGACGATAACGAAGGCGGTCCACGGTGAAAGCGAAGACGCCCATCAACGATGGCGGGGTCCGCCAACCGTGAAGGCGATGATATCAGTTGGCGACGATGACGGTGGCCGGCGGTGAAGGCAATGCCGCTATCAGTAACCGCGATGGAGTACACCAACTATAGCGGCGAAGAAACCAATTAGCAGTAGCAGAATCAACCGACATGGGTGCATACAAAATAAATCAATTAACAGATCATTCTGTTTAACACAGGAAACATGAATACGAGTATAAGCTTGTGTATGTATGTGTGAAACATGCAGGCATGCTTAATTAGTTAAGACGCATGATTCCGGCAAGGTGTGCTAGCTGACAGTCAACGTGAGTGAGCAGCCATGTCAAATATACACATGAGCATACTGCACGTGGCTGATAAATGCATTGTTCCTCGAGTATCTGCATGTCGTCGGGTTTGGCTGGTCCGATCTGAACGGAGATGGAGCCACCGAAGAGCTGAGTCCATCAATTGTCGACTTTTAGTTGGTCGCCGATCGATCTGAACGATAAAGAGAGCAATATGACCAGATCCCACCGGACAATCACACACGGTAACTCTCGTAGTACATGCAAGCATCAGAAAATAATTGATGGTTAATATCAAGAATAATCAACAAATTGACTATTGTAGATGTGTGGTGCATGTATGCAAAATCCGTTTGTGCATGCGTGTTGTCGGGGCAATGGTTGGTGCAGCCGTGCCGATCATCATGGCTCACAAAGCTGCAACGTTCTGGTGGCTTTGTGGCTTTGTAGGAAGACGTGACGCCTGATGTCGCTGGACCGAGACCGGTGGCTGTGCGTCACGCACCCTGGACACTGCCTTGGCCTCAACGTGAATAGCGCCATGGCAGCCTGGCGACCAAATGACCTCGCCGCACAATTGTACATGGAAAAAAGAGAAAAAAAACCGCAAAGTAATACGTGATTAGAAATCAATCTAATAGAAATTATGTTGGGACGACGAACCCGAATCAAGGATTTGGGCCATCAAATTTGCTGCGATTGATCTCAGCGTAATCCTGAAGTTGATTCCATCACACTTCTTAATGGGAAACTCAACGCAACCCCTACCTGGCGCGCCAACTGTCGAAACTAGATTTCGGCAATATGAAAAGGGGGTAGCGCACAAGACCTAAAAGTGGATAAATGCGGAGACAAGGATTTAGACAGGTTCAGGCCCTCTCAATGAAAGGTAATACCCTACTCCTGTTTGGTGATTGTATCCGCCAGGTGTTGTATTGATATGACAATCTAGTTGTACTCATGCCCCCTAGAGGGTTTCCTACCCACCTTATATAGGATAGAGGGTAGGATTACAAGATAGAAACCTTAATCAATACGGTATCGGTTTCCTAATACTACTTTACAATATTGTCAAACCAAGACTTTAGGCCGTTCCGTAATACATAAGGAAACGTAATACCCAAGTCATGATCCGTTACATATTATATAGATATAAGCTATCCCCTATAACCATGTCGAGTGGGTATGAGGTACCCATAATCTCCACAACATGGAGGAGCTTCATGGAGAGGAAATGCGACGCGAACTCACTCACAAGGGCTAGCCCGATATTAACGACAATATAATTGAAGCCAAGGGGTACCAGCGTAAATCATGCACCTCGAGGGCAGGTAGCTGTGAGCAGTAAGAGGATAACTAGTTTTATATCTGCCAAAGTTAGATGCAACATAGTGGTAAGGGTGAGAATGATCCGAAGCCTCCTAGACTCCAACTCGTTAAACCGAGCAATCACAGAATTAATCCACACAAGAGGCCCGAAAGCCAAAAGAAAAAATTAGGGGGCACCACAGTAGCCTTCACACAAGTTGTAAGAACTCGCATAAACAAAGGTGGTAAGACATTTATACACTCTTCAGCAATATCTCATACATAAAATTTTCAATTGAACAGAAGTTCTCTAATGGATGCAGTACAGGGGTGTTTATACTAGGAGCATTCCTCCTAGCTTAGGTGTGAACATAAGAAGCCATGTTCTTGTGGTCAAGGCTAGCATAAGTGATGATGTGACCATGGCTACTACGGATACTACCATTGCTCACATCATCGATCAACAAGAAGACATTAGGATCAAGTCCTCCAAGTGCTGGAATCCGATTTGGCCACCTACTACATTGCTAATTTCAAATGACCGCCAAATCTACATACGAGCTCCTTTTCGTCCTATGGGTACTTGATGGAAAACTCTCGGAGTTCTCTTTCCAACGGATCTGGTCTCATCGCCAAAATCCATATAAGTCATCCACAATCACATAAACAAAGTGTTACGTCACCTACAATGCGACCATGGGCTTGTAACATCATCTGGGACCCTGGCCCAAGTGAGGCCCATGTGGGGCGCACCCTAATCTGGTGGAGCACAACCCTACGGACCTCTTGAGCATCCCCCACCTCTTTAAATAGCTAGGTACCCCTTTAGGGTTTCTCATGTTTTGTTTAGATTAAAGTTTAGCCATTGCTACTTGCTTGCAGCGCGCGTGTCGGCTAGACCGCTCGTCTGTTTCTCTTCGGAACCCCAACTTATCATTTGTATTCAATTCCTATTTGCAATTTAGATTATTTTTATCTTGTTCTTGTTTTTTCTTCAATTTGCTTGTAGGAATAAGGTTGATGTGCATCGGGAAGATTAACAATCCACAGAGAGGTGTATCGATTGCTAAGGCGCCACGCAACATCTTGTACGGTTGTAGTCGGATCATCGATGTTTTTCTCAAATCGTAGTTATCACCAACTCACTGAAAGATCAGGCCAATCAGAGCCTTGAGCGTATCGAGTGGAGCTCATGGTTTATTAGGTGGTATCAGAGCTTTTGTTGCTCGGTGAGTTTTTTTATCTACCTATAACCAGAAAATAGCCATACAAAAAAAGAGTTGCATCCTTTGCCTAGCTATATTTGTGCCACTGTATTGTTCTTTTCAGTTTTTGCTTTGTTGAGTTCTGCGTTGCATCGTCGAGTCGTGTTGCTGGTATTAGCGTATAGTCTATTTAGAGTTTTGAGTTCTAAACAAACTACAACCGTACAAGACGTTCTGTCGCGTCTTAGCAATCAATACACCTCACTGTGGATTGTTAATCTTGCCGGGCGTGTAATTTTGCATGTGTTTGTTATCATCGGAACCTACGGAAACAAAACCGTCTTTCCGCCAGGGTTATATTTTTGTAGTTTTCAGTAGTTTCTATCGGCCAGTTTTGGGAGTTGATCTAGGGTTTGCCGCTTAACAATGGTTGTGTTTTTGCCATGCTTCTGTGGCGCATGAGAAGTGGAAGGGGATAGTAGATCAGTTTTTTTCAAGCTGCCAAGTGCGGTTTGGGAAGTGATAGTAGATTGGATCGACTAGAAATCAATTTCTCTTTTATCTCACACCAAATCCGGATTCCTAAGTGTTGTTGTATCTATCTACTCCATCTCCCCACTATACCTTCTCCTCTCCATGGCTGAAGATCATATTCCTTTTTATCTCTTGCATGCACACCAAATCCGGACACCTGTCACATCCTTCCTGTTGTCGCTGTTTTTGGCTGAGTCCGACTTCTCCTCGTAGTCACGTCCCCTTCCCACTTTTGTAACACCTTGGTAAAATTTTGTTTTGTGTTGGTTTCAAGATCTGTTTGGAAAAACGGAACTAGTATAAATTCAGCATTCCATTTTTTATAATTTTAATTTTAGGATTTGCAATTTTACATTTGAGTCCCTGTAATTTTCTTATTTACATTTGAGTCATTGCAATTTTGCATTGAAGTTCTTGAGTTGGTTTTTGTTAACAAGGCCAAAAAAAAGAAAAGGTAGAAAGGTGCTGAAAAAATAGAAAAGAAAAAGGCGCACCAAGAGAAAGAAAAAACAAAAGAAAAAAGAAAGAAAACAATTGTTATCTTTAAGTTTACTTTTGTGCATGAGAGTTGTGCTTGAGTTGTTCTAGTGCTCTCTTGTGGTATCATTTGTTTTTATGCTCGCGTCTCTAGTATGTTCTAGCTTAGAACTAGCACGGTACTATCTTTGAATGATTTTTCAACTTTGCATTTTTTGATTTGAGCATTTTCTATTCCTTTGCTGCATATTTAAGCCTACTGTTTATATTTCTTAACGACATTACTAGGAATTAGATCCCAAACAATGGCGCCAGAAATATTAGTCCGTACTTTCTTACAATCACAGATATAATCTGCAAGCGCACGGATATACTGCAGTAGCATTTCACTCGGATGTATTTTCAAAGTATCGTATTTATTTAATCCTAAGGGAAGATATGGTAAGAGAGTACTATGTTATTAATTCACATCACACTTAAGTATATATCAAAGTCTAATGCATGGGTTAATCAAATATAGAATAGAGTAGGTTGACACACAGAAGGATCAATCAAGCTAACTCTCCCTAAATATTAATCTAGACTAAGTGGGGAAGAAATGAGAAAAGCCTATCTCTATACTTCTAGTATATAGTCCTTTTAGTATACACTTGCTAATGTACAATCATATGGCTAAAACCCCCTAACAATGCCCTCCTGGTATATCGAGAAATCACCCATGATTACCGAGTTCTTTACCATAATCCGTCTTGGCTATACAACTGGTTATGGATACGGAGGAGTACCCTCGCCAAGAACAGTTCTTAGCCCTATATACGTATACCAGTACTGAGTTGTCACCATCAGCAGTCCACCTCTACAGTTTCGTGGCATATAGCACCACTTAATGATATTTAATAATCTAGGCACCTCATTTACATTACTAAATACTACTCTATATCTCTGCAGATAACATAGAGCAATCAACCGAATGAACACTAAGCCAATACCAATGCATCTCTCTGGTAAGCTAGCCATATAATTCATACTAGAAAAATATAAACCAAAGTTGGTACTCATATAATGGTTCAACTAGAGATTGGATATAATTGCTTAGCCATGCTTAGAGATGTTAGTACGCTAATGGGATAATTAATGTTTCACTTATATATTAATGATGGCTATTTAATGGTAGCTCATGATGGTCAATCGTGATTGTTAAATTAATTAATTGACAACTAAAATTGACTAATGGTGGGTTGTGAGCACATGGATGGAGATGATATTTGGAAAGTTGTGCTCATGATAATTACGGACCGGTTCACGAGCTACTGTTGTGAAACATTAACCGTACCAACCACAAGCCAGCGTGGGCAACGGCTTGACATTTGATGTAGCACGATTCAATGTGGAGTGTCAGACTGTGAAGTGGCGGAGATAAGCCCACGGGGGTTCGCTGGGGAGTCCATACCTTGGCTAAAAGGGGGTGACTATGATCCGGGAGCGATGCACTGCATTGAGTTGGGTTATGTTGGGTGTCCTGTCACAGCCCGTTTCAACGTACCGTGGTGGTACTGAGGCATGGTAACATGTTATGGGGTTGTCTTGTGGGTACAGTGGTACACCTCTAGCCAGAGTAAAACTATTCGAATAGCTGTGCCCGCGGTCATGGGCGGGTCTAACAATGTTTTTCGTGATTAGTCCCACAGTACTCATTAAATGTTAATAATGTGATAAATAATGATAATTGGTTTAGCTCTTGGTTTGGAATGGTTTATTCCTGGTTTGGAGATTGGGTCTGTGCAATCGGGCATGATTGTTCAGAGATGGTTGGGCCTGTGCAGCAATTGTGTGCTGTTCAGTGTTGATTAATATTGATAATTATAATTACTCTACTGTTTTACTACTCTTAATTATTTGCTAAATGCTGCTTTTGCAAATGAACCCTATATTATGCCATCCTTTGGTATCCTTGTGCACTTGCATATTTGCTGTGCGGCTTGCTGAATATTCCAAGAACAATAATCAATCAACCTCGGTTGAAGAATGTTTCCGAAGAAGAAGACGTTTGGCTTATACCCGAGTTGAGCTGCCTGTGGGAGTGGAGCTGAAGCCATCGCTAGATTTTGTTTTCCGTTCCAGTTTTCTTTATGGTGAGGACTAAGTGCCTTTTTTTTAGTATTTAACGTTATTATGATGATGAATCTGTTTATTAAATTGTCGATTTGTGTACCTCGGCTGATTCCTGGATGAGGATTGTATGCACAAATTAGTTGGGAAATTACTAGTGAATTTCCGGGCGTGACAAGTGTATGAGAGCCATCTCGACTGTAGGATAAGCCAAATGGTGAAACCTTGAGGATTAATTTTCCGAAAACATGATTTGTGAAATTTTCCTTTCTTCCTTTTCCAGAATTCTTTGCAAATTGTTTTATCATTCTCTCCCCTTCCTCCTTCAACTTGAGTAGTTGTTAAACTTGTTGGAGAAACTCGAAGACGTCGTTGTTGACTACTTCTGGACGTCGAGTGGATCAAGGAACAAGAAGATGGTGGTCGGCCTAGGTGTCAAGCTATCAAGATGGAATGAAGTTTGAATCCTGCTTAGAACCTATGCCACCAAAGTGACCTTGAAGAATAGTTAGTAGGATAGAACGTTTGTTGCTTGCTTGTGTGTAGGTATGGTTGCATTCCCATCACTGATGTAGTTCATTGATGAGTGTGTAACTGTATTAGGTTGTTTGCTTAATCAATTTGAACAATATAATAGTCTACACACACCAGATCAGTGGTAACATGGTTAAGGTCTTGTCTTTAGTGTAACCTCTCCTTCTATTCTTTCCAAATCTGCAACAGATAGTGAACACTCGTGCTAGTGGAAGTGGAAACAATAACAATGAAGAGAACCCGACCCTTGCCCAAGTTCTGGCTCAACAAACCCAATTGATCAACCTGTTAATGCAGCAAGTGCAGAACCAACAAGGGAACAATAATGTTATTCCTCCACCGCCGCAGAACAAGCTAGCTGATTTTCTTCGTGTGAGGCCGCCTATCTTTTCTAGCACTACCAACCCAGTGGAAGCAGGTGATTGGCTGCATGCTATCGAGAAGAAGTTGGAATTGCTCCAATGCACGGATCAGGAGAAAGTTGTGTTTGCATCACATCAGTTGCAAGGACCTGCTTCAGAATGGTGGGATCATTTCCGGATGAACAGAGTTGAAGGACAACCAATCACTTGGGTCGAGTTCACTGAAGCATTCAAGAAGACACACATACCTGCAGGAGTTGTTGCTTTGAAGAAGCGTGAGTTCAGGACACTAAAGCAAAAGGATCGTACCGTGACAGAGTATCTTCATGAGTTCAACCATCTGGCCGCTATGCTCCGGAGGATGTGCGTACTGACGAAGAAAGACAAGAGAAGTTTTTGGAAGGACTAAAGGATGAGTTGTCAGTTAAGTTAATCTCTCGAGACTATGCTGATTTTCAGAAGCTGGTTGACAAAGCAATTCGACTGGAAGACAAGAAGAACAGGATGGATAACTACAAGAGAAGAATGGTTGTTGTAAAGGAAGCACAGGGTAGTAGCCAGAGGTAGCGTATCAAGCCATTCCAAATTGAGGAATCAACTCCAACAACCCAAGAACAGTTGCAACAGTTCAACAGTAGTGGTGAGATCAATTCAGAGACTAATGCAAGCAATAAAGTTAACATCGAGCAGGCTACTCAATCAGTGTCAGTTCAACAAAATCAGTCTCAAGAGAACAATAGTAATGGAAGGAAGCAACTTGTATGTTTCAACTATTATGAGCCAGGTCATTTTGCAAGAGAGTGTTCGAAGCTGAAGCATCAGTAGTTGCAAGGTCAAGTCAACAACATCGTCATAGGAGCCAATGCAGTGCCAGTTACGTCTTCAAGTGATCCAGCTCAACCATCAGTTTCAAGGCAGTAGTAGTTCTCTTAACTTTAGAATAATTATCAGAGTTATGGCATAAAGTAGACTGCAGTTTACCCATACCCCTTTTCTTTCTAGTCGTTCCGAACCTCGGGATGAGGTTCTTTGTAAGGGGGTAGATCTGTCACATCCTGATTTTTGTTTCAGGAATTTATAAATTATTTAATAAATTATTCCTAGAATTTATATTAAATGTTCATTAATTTACAAGTGAATTTAAATGTGGGAAATGAAATTTCCTAAGTTAAAACATGGCTGGATTTAATTTTTATTAAATTCTCCATGGTTAATTCTATTCTTTGGAATTTTCTCAGATTTTTCAGAGCTCAATTACTAATTTTAAACATACAAAGAATATTTTAGTAATTATTTAATAATAAATTAATCATTAAATGGTCCAGTTATAATTTTGATAAATACTTTGATTGTTCAAGTATTTGTAGGATTTTTCTTGGAATTATTTGAGCATCGGAAGTATTTTTGAAAATTCAAAGATCATTTCAGTGATGAATTTAATTAGAAAAGTAATTAAAAATTCTCTCTCCCAGGTTTGGGCCGAATCTGGAAAAGTCTGCTTTCTCTCTCTTTAGCTCTTCTCTGTTACCAGCCTGTTTCTTTCCTCAATTAAAAAGTCTGTCTTGCCTCCCTCTTTTTCTCCCTTATTTTTCTTTCTCTCGACCCGGCCCGGCAGAAAGTCTACTTTTCCTCCCTGCGCATTGTGCTTCTTCAACCTCCAGACAGATAGAGCACTCTCTCCCGCGTGCACAGCATAGCGCCACTTCCTCCGTCAAATCCAGCCTCCCCATTGTTCCCCTTCCAAAATTAGTTGCGGGAACGGAATCCCCTCAATCTCCTCCACCTTATCCCCAATAAATCCCCATCAAATTCGTGCTAAATCCGATGAATTTCGGCCTCGTTCTTATCCGGTGAACTTGGGATAAACCAAATTTTCCATAGCCAAATCCCTTCGAATCCGGCCTCGTCTCCCGTTTATTTCCAAAATTAGTTGAGGGGATTTGTACCCCTTATCCTCCTCTATCTTCTCCCCCAAAAATCGGGTTTTATCCCTTTGAATCCGACACGAATTTGAGCTCAATTTGAATTTATCTCTCCAAAACGAAACCTAGTTTTTCCCGGCGCGATTCCTTGCGTTCCAAGCCCGATCTCTCTCTCCCGTGCCTATATAAAGGACCCCTAGCTCCCCTCTACCGTTCCCCTCAAGTCCCAGCCACCGCCTTCGCTTATAGAGCCGCCGCCGCTGTCGACTCGATGCTGCTGCCGCAAGCACCTCGTCACCGGCCGTTTCCCGTCACCGGTTTTCGTTGCTGTCACTACGGTGAGTTCCTCGTGTCATCCTCGTCGTAGTGGTGCCCTCGGTTTGCGCCGTTTCACCTTCGTTCGCCGGCAACTATGGGAGCTTGAGCTACACCGGCGATGATGTCACCGATGATGTCATAATGTCTCTTTTCCTTTCTAAAATAAGTCTTAATTGCTGTTTAATCTTAGAAAATTCATAACTAATTCACTGTAACTCCAAGTCTCCAAATTTATCTAAAATCATGGTCTACATGTTTGTTTACTTTTTATGTATTGTTTATTTGGAGTTCCTTAGTCTTTTTTCTCATTTTGCGTGTGAGCTCATCGTTTCCGTCGATTCGAAGGTTCGTGAGTGCGTCAGAAGTGTTCCAGAAGACTAATTGAAGACCGATTATTGAGATTGGATATAATTGCTTATCCATGCTTAGAGATATTAGTACACTAATGGGATAATTAATGTTTCACTTATATCTTAATGATGACTATTTAATGGAAGCTCACGATGGTCAATCGTGATTGTTAAATTAATTAAATATCAACTAAAACTTGACTAATGGTGGGTCGTGAGCACATGGTTGGAGATGATATTTGGAAAGTTGTGCTCATGACAATGAAGGACCGGTTCACGAGCTACTATTGTGAAATATTAACCGTATCAATCACAAGTCAGCGTGGGCAACGGCTTGACATTTGATGTAGCACGATTCAATGTGGAGTTCCAGACTGTGACGTGGCGGAGATAAAAGGGGGTGACTATGATCTGGGAGCGGTGCACTGCATTGAGTTCGGTTATGTTGGGTGTCCTGCCACAGTCCCATTTCGAGGAACCGTGGTGGTACTGAGGCATGGTAACATGTTATGTGGTTGTGTCTTGTGCGTACAGTGGTACATCTCTGGCTAGAGTAAAACTATTCGAATAGCCGTGCCCGTGATCATGGGCGGGTCTAACAATATTTTTCGTGATTAGTCCCACAGTACTCATTAAATGTTAATAATGTGATAAATAATGCTAGTTGGTTTAGCTCCTGGTTTGGAATAGTTTATTCCTGGTTTGGAGATTGGGTCTGTGCAATCTGGCATGATTGTTCAGAGATGGTTGGGCCTGTGCAGCATTGGTGTGCTGTTCAGTGTTGATTAATATTGATAATTATAATTACTCTACTGTTTTACTACTCTTAATTGTTTGCTAAATGCTGCTTTTGCAAATGAACCCTATATTATGCCATCCTTTGGTATCCTTGTGCACTTGCATATTTGCTGTGCGGCTTGCTAAGTATTCCATGTACTCACTCTTGCAATTATCAATCAACCTCAGTTGAAGAATGTTTCCGAAGAAGAAGACGTTTGGCTTATACCCCAGTTGAGCTGCCCGTGGGAGTGGAGCTAAAGCCATCGCTAAATTTTGTTTTCCGCTGTAGTTTTCTTGATGGTTAGGACTAAGTGCTTTTTTTGTAAGTATTTAACGTTATTATGATGATGAATCTATTTACTAAATTGTCGATTTGTGTACCTCGGCTGATTCCTGGACGAGGATTGTATGCACAAATTAGTTCGGAAATTACTAGTGAATTTCCAAGCGTGACAACCGAGTAGTGGGAGATTTGGTTGGTGCAGTTGTAGTGCTAGCTTGTTGACCGCTTGGTTTGTCGTCGTCAGAGTTATCACAAACCAGTCTTCTGTGTTTCAGTTTTTACTTTGGGTTCTCGTGCTGGGCTACTCGTTTGCTTTATGTTGCTAGATTAATGGTGGGGCCGCCAGAAGGATGTGGTTGGCTAGTAGCTGGCTTGCGAGAAGCGTTGAGGGGAGGCTTGGAGGAAAAGAGAAGATTTTCCTACATAAGTAGTGTTGCGAGAAGTTGTTAAGGTAGTTATATTGAAAGTAACTTGGCTACATAGAAAGAACAGAAGTTCCATACTGCAAGAGGAGGTCGATGCAAGCTGTATGGTGTGACCGGAAGCTTGTGGCTGTAGTCAATGACTATGCTGGATGAGAAAACTTTGTACATGTGGTTGCACATAACTTTGAAGTCTATTGAATTTAGATCTTCGTGGTTTGGATCAGTTTGACCTTCATATTCATATGCAGGTTTACTTCTCTCCTTAATTGGAGCCAGTCGGCATTTGATGAAATGTCGAGTAACTTGTTCTCCTTGAAGGCCTTTTTGCTTGATCTCTATTAAGCGATTGAGCAATTGATGTGCTTGCGCAAGCTCGTCATTGATTGGGAGGTTTCTCTAGTGTTCTTGAGGAATTGGTGGGAGGCCGACAAAGTCGGGCAAACTAGGAGCTGGATTGGAGATGTAAAACCAGTTAGAGTGCTAACCTTTGCTGGAGGTTTTGAAGGGAAGAGACAGGTCAGTGTTCCGCGCAACTGGAATCCAAATCCACCAACTACACAGGGGTTGTTCATGTCTGGTTGAGGTTTGAGGTAGAAGATGCGGTGGAATAGAACAAAGTGTGGAAGGATGCCCAGAAAGGCTTCAAAGAGGTGGTAAAATTGGCAATATGAAGAATGGAATTTGGGTTCAGATGATAAATCTAGATTCCATAAAACTAAAGAAGTCCGCGGAATAAATTGGAGGTTGGAAGGGCAAAACCAACGTAAAAGAAGGGGGTAAATACCATAATCTCGCCGGTGTCCGAAGTTGGGAATTCCTCGCTAAAAGCGGGATGCCACCCGATGATTTCCTTCGCCGGAAGCACGCCATCCTTTTCCATCTCTAGTAAGGTGGATTGTTTCACATCGGAGGTCACCCATTGGTCAAAGGGAATTTCTTTCTCTCCGGCCATGGTTAGGATGCGAAAGTGGATGGAATGAGGAGTTTTCCTGGGAAGGAATGGTGTAATAAAGTAAATTGGAGTTATCCGCAACGGGATCCGGTGGAGGGCACTTGGTTTGGATGGTTGAAAATATGGGGAAATGGAACCCTAATTTGAGCAGCGTTGGTGGTGAATAGTAGCTCTGGAGGATTTTGGCGAGGAAGACAAAAAGGCGAGAAAGGCAATGGTTGCTTCGTTGATTTTTAAGGGTATCGAAAAACGACTAATTGGGCCGAGGTCCATTACGCGTATTTAGCTCGTATTGCTAGGTGTGGTCTGACATATGACCCTAGGGGATTAAGTGTTTTTTGTGATGAGTAAAAATGTGTATGTCAATGGTGCCCAATACCTGTAAAATACTTTTATGCAGCAGTCATTTAACTTTGTCAAGAGTTGATGTGATGCAATTTAAAGGGTGCCAAGTAATAAGATTTTTATTGTCAATCCGATTGACTTTTTTATAAGTTACGGATGTTTCTTGGGTTTATAAAACAATGATATTATTGTTTTTCGCCACGCGGTTGGTGAATCCTCTATGAGTTTTATTTACTCGGATTTTATACCACACATGCCGTAAATTTCCAGGTATGGTGAGTGCGTCTTTTAGGGACTTAAGCACATTGTTAAAGCAGTGTGCGCATGGTATGTGCTTGATACTTTGGAAATTTTTTATTCACAGCATACAATCTTCTTTATAGTTGTTTTGCTATGTGAATTTTCAAAGATGTAGTCAACTTTAGGTTGCTCAGATCATATTTTACAAAGCAGACGGTTTAATCACGTGAGTCTTGTTTACTCGGGGTTCATACCGCATATTGTATTATTACGCTACTTAAGTGGTTTAGAACCACTCGGATGGTTGATATTATTAACCTTGACTATTTATTTAGTTTGTTCAACTAATCAAATAGTCGGAGGCTACACCTAATTAGGTGCATCTAGTCGATGCACCTAGGTACATTTTTGAAATTTTTATTCAGTCCTTCACTGTCTTATAATTTGGTAAAAGCACTCGGGAGATTCTGGCAAAGATGATTGAAGCACTCGGTTGTATATATTTTGACTCGGGAGAACATTATCTCGTCGACTGTGAAGGTCTCAGGGGCTACTGCGGAGATTATGGGTACCACATACCAACAGATTTGGTTATCCGACTGGTTATAGGGGATAGGTTATTTGTATAGATTGTGTAACGAGATAAGACTTGGGTGTTTCGTTTACTTGTGAGTTAAGTAAATGGTACGTAGTCTTAGCTCGGTAAGATTGTAAGTTAGTTATAGAAGATTTAATCTGTAAGAGTTAAGGGTCTGTTTGATTGCGAACTAATATTGCCACATATTTTTTACTAAGGTAGCTAAGCTTAGTTTTGCCACACTTTTGTGGCAAATAAAATGACAATCTAAGCTTAGGCAATGTTTGGCAGGAAAATAAAGTGTATGACATGTGGGCCAGGTGGCTAAGAGTTAGGCAAAATAGAGTTGTGGCAAGAACCAAACACTGTCTACTGAAACTGTGGCTTGCCTAAGGTTAGGCGTGGCAAATTTAGTTGTCAACTAAACAGACCCTAAATCTTTATCTTGTAAACCCTTTTCCTCAAGCTATATAAGGAGGACAAGGTGCCTTTCACGGGCATAACCTCATTGCGATGGTATGATCAATATACCACTCGTTGGATCAATTCCCAAAATAGGAGTAGGGTATTACTTCTTTAAAGAAGGCCTGAACCTGTCTAAATTCTTTGTCTCATAACCCATCCACTTTCCATCTTGTGCGCCACCCCTTTTTATATTGTCGAATTCTAGTTTTGACACTTATGTTTATAAATCTACATCATGGCCAATCCATCTTTCCTTGCATTGGCTAGTTTACAATACGATACAACATCGACTCTCTAGACGATCGGTTATTGTTTGCTAACAATGTTCCCCTATTTATTTTTGTTCATTGTAGGATCAAATTAACTGGCACGCCCTAGAACCCGAAGGCAAGCTTTTAGACCTGCACTAGAGTAAAGCAAATCTCTCAGGTCAGTGTGTGTTTTTTTGCATCAACACGCTTTTGGCACGCCTAGTGGGACCTTCATCGTCATGACACCTACTATTACTGACGTTACGGAAGAAAATGTGATCCCTGTGACAATCGAGCATTTGAGTGAGGAGCAAAAAGATGAGATGAAGAAACTTCTAGATCAGCTCCAAGCACAATATCTACATTCATTCACCATGACTCGACATGGCACTATGATACGGAAAACCAAAGTGGAGCTACCCCCGGTCGGAAACATGGAGCCAAGCACATTTGTAGGAGGTGAAGAGAAGGATAAAGGCCTAAAAACCAAGCAAGAGGGCGAACAACTTCACACTACAAGATCGTATTGACTCGGCAGTTCATCATGCTCTAATCAACCAATCCGGTGTGCTTGTTAATACTCTAACATGATCAAGATGGTGGTAGATGGTACTATAGCAAAGGAGAAAGCAAAAGGACCAATTTATCTTCCAGGAGATGCTTTCCGAGGTTATAGGACCGTGAAAACTGAGATAGGCGGGAAACAGCAAACGGCTTCAGGATCAACCCAAATCCCATCAGCTCATGCACCTATTGGACCCATTCCAATAATATTGACAAGGCCACAGCCGATGCATGGGGGACAAAGTTCGATTCAGCTTACTCCAGAGCAATTAATCAACATGTTGAAAATGAAGCTACCCATCACAGAGCCAATCCCTAAAATACTTCGGCACAGCAACCCGTAGCGCCACAACCACTATTGCAGTAGCCGATAGGAGTAACTCAACCAATCAGCCAACAGTACATGCTAGAGTCGCCTCTCAATAGTTAGCATCATACACCCCAACAAGGCCTAGGGGAAATTAGAACTTTCAATATCAACCTCACTCACCACAAGTTCAATATCAGCCAGAAGGATCACCACAGTTTCAATATACACATCCACCTCATCTTAACCAATACAAACAGCTGCAACAACAGTATGGAGGAGTACAACAACAACCTTGGGCCAATATGATTGCTGATGTGATGAGAGAATAGTTTGGGCTTAAGCCTAAGGATAATAGCAACATGTATCAGCATCCATATCCCGAATATTTTGATTGAGTACCATTGCCAAACCAATACAAGGTGCCAGATTTCTCAAATTTCCCAGGACAAGATAATGTGTCAACCTATGAGCACATTAGCCGATTCCTAGCGCAATGTGGGGAGGCATCGGCTACAGAGGCATTAAGAGTTAGGTTGTTTCTATTATCATTGTCTGGATCGACTTTCACATGGTTTTCTTCTTTATCTTACAATTCCATCAGGAGTTGGGCCGATCTGGAGAAGAAGTTCCATAAATGCTTTTTTAGTGGAATTTGAGAGATGAAATTATCAGATCTAACATCAATTAAACAAAAATCGGATGAATCGGTGCTAGATTATATTTAGAGATTTAGAGATATAAGGAATAGGTGTTATAGTTTGGCCTTGACCAATTCACAACTAGCCGATTTGGCTTTCCAGGGATTATTGGCGCCAATAAGGCAAAGATTTTATGCCCAAGACTTTGAGAGCTTAGCACATTTAGCTCAGAAGGTATCGGCTCATGAACTGTGATTCCAGGAGGCCAGAAAATTTGCTAAAAAGGTTAATAATATCAATAATGTCTACAACTATACTTCTGAATCGGAAGATGAAGACCTAGAAATTAATGTGGCTGAGTGGACTAGAAACAAGAGAACAATTGTTTGCCAATGGGTTAAGAATTCGGGAAGGAAGAGAGATATGATTTCGATATTACCAAAGCTGATAGGATATTTGATCTCCAAGAAAAACAGGTTCAGCTGCCAGTAAGCCATGTAATACCATCAGCCGAGGAGCTAAAAAAGATAAAATATTGCAAGTGGCATAACACAAGATCTCATAGTACAAATGATTGCAAAATATTCAGGCAGCAGATCTAATCAGCTATAGAGCAAGGCCGGATCAAGTTTGATGAAGCCAAGAAGCCGATGAAGATTGATGGACATCCTTTCCCAGTGAATATGGTACATACCGGAGCCGATAGGGGTCAAGCCGATAAGAAAAGATATCAAGCAAGAAGATTTAATTTGGCTAGTATGATTAATAAATATCAAAACAGATGCCAGAGAAAAGAAGAAGTGCATGGCTACGATGATGGAGATTGCTTTGATCCTCATTGGAGTTGTGAGTTCTTCAGGTTTTGCTGGAACGAAGGAATGAGGTTGCCATCCCTTGAAGACTGCCCCCACTGCAGTTGATAAACCCTGAGCTCCACTCGATGCGCTCAAGGATATGATTTGGCCCGATCTTTCGGTGAGTTGAGATAACTACGATTTGGGAGACACGTTGACGATCCGACTACAACCGTACAAGGCGTTGTGTTGCGCCTTAGCGATCGATACACCTCTCCGTGGGTTGTTGATCTTATCGATGCAGATCAACCTTATTCCTGCAAGCAAATCGAAGAAACTAGCAAGAACAAGATAAAAGCAATCTGAATTGCAAATATGAATTGAATACAAATGATAAGTTGGGGTTCCGAAGAACAAGCAGACGGACGGTCTAGCCGACACGCGCGCTGCAAGCAAGTAGCAATGGCTAAACTTTAATCTAACAAAACCCCAAGAAACCCTAAAGGGGTACCTAGCTATTTATGGAGGTGAGAGGACGACCTAGGGAGCCCTAGGGTCGTGCTCCACCTGTTTGGGGCGCACCCCACATGGGCCCCTCATGGGCCGGGGTTCCAGATGAAGTTATAAGCCCATAAGCCCATTATAGGTGACGCAGCACCTTGTTTATATAATAGCGACCAACTCGGATGGAATTTGGAGACGAGGCTGGATCCATTGGAAAGAGGACTCCGAGAGGAGCCCTAGGGTCGTGCTCCACCTGTTTGGGGCGCACCCCACATGGGCCCCTCATGGGCCGGGGTCCCAGATGAAGTTACAAGCCCATAGGCCCATTATAGGTGACGCAGCACCTTGTTTATATAATAGCGACCAACTCGGATGGAATTTGGAGACGAGGCTGGATCCATTGGAAAGAGGACTCCGAGAGCTTTCCATCAAGTACTCACGGGCCAAAAACGGAGCTCGTATGCAGATTTGGCGGCCGTTTGAATTCAACGTTGCTGCAGGTGGCCGAATTGGATTCCAGCACCTGGAGGACTTGATCTTGATGTCTTCTTGTTGATCCATGATGTGAACAACGGTTGTATCCATATGAGCCATGGTCACATCATCCTCCCCTTCTTCACGGAAAACCGTCCTCGGTTTTTCCATACGGTGCTCTTCACGTAGTCCATTTAAAACAACCTGTTTCACCAAATCAAAACAAGACAGACTCGAGATAACATGATTAGTCGTTACAACACTCTCTAGCCTGCTGTTGCCTTGCATAACTACAGGAGGTTCCAAATCTGAACATATATAAACTCTATGCACCAAATATATTTCTCCATCAGTATATCCTCCAAAGATATGAAAAATAGCATTAATTGGACATCTCAAATCAGACTTAACAAATAATTTCTCCTTCAAATTGTCGAGCTCACAAAATTTATCAAACTGAATATAGCCCAAAATATTTAAATAAGATATCAATTCACGTTCCCCTACTTCATTAGCAATGTGAACAACATGCTTAAAATCAGCACATAAAGAACTAACACTAGAAATAGCATGTTCACTCACTAGTTGTGGCATGGATATAAGTGAAGCATTATCACACAACTCTTCTTTACCACAAGGAACAACAAACAAATCATCTTGTGACAAAGGAATCTCAGCAATTGGTTCCACTAAAGGTTGCTCTACTATAGCACGAAAAGTGGACATTTGTAGCTCAGCTTGAGAATACTCACATTCATTTATCTCAGCACCATTTAATTTACCTTCCAAACTTTCTTCAGATGTCGCAGGTGCTTCATGCTTCTCCCCTTTCTTCTCAAGTATGTGTTTCTCCTCCTTTTGACAGCTATTTACTTCCTGCAAATTATTAGTAACAGGAGGTACGGGCACAACTTGTTGCTTATTAACATTGTCAATTTGTTTTTCCACATTGCAAGCAAGTTGTAACAAATGAGAAAGAGATCTATATCTTCGACTAGCGAGCATATCCTGAATTTCTTTGTTAAGCCCACGCAAAAACCTCAATTCTGAAGCTTCTTCGCATTCATCTAAACCAGAGCGTAATAAACAAGCACGCATATCGTGATAGTATGAAGTAACAGTTTTAGTATCTTGCTTTAAACATTGCAGTTTGTTGAACAGAATATCAGCATAATACATGGGAACATAAATATCTCTAAAATATCGTTTCATGTCTTTCCAAGATTGAGGTATTTTGTTATGCCTACAAAGATATTTCCAATCATCAGAAGCATGTTTAACTAAAACACTAGAGGCACACATAACCATATGATTCTCAGTCAATTTATATTTTTGAAATTCTCTATCGACAGCAAGCTCCCAATCAACGTAAGCATGAGGATCATAATTTCCTTCAAAATAAGGTAGTGCAGATTTGATCTTAGCTAGAACATCATCACTTACCTCATAATGGTCATGTTGATTACTCCTCATGTCTTGACGAAGATGTCGATGTTGAGCACAGCTGTTCCCAATCGTCTTCCGTATCGCTGCCATTGTTAGTAGAAAACAAGAAACATACAAAAATATGCACGTTCCTATTAACTACTAGGTATTGGACGCTCAAATATCATATACACTTAAGCTTTTAACCGAGCTCTTACAAGTTCTTACCAATGCAAGCGGAATGGTGATATACACCGACTCAACCAAGCACCCCGATGGAGGTTGGATGTATCGATGCCTTGGCAAATACTTGCTGTACGGCTGCAATCAAATCTGTGGAGCTCTGGGTAGGCTTAAATATGTAGCAAAGGAATAGCAAATGCTCAAATCAGAGAATGCAAAGTTGAATAATCGTTCAAAGGCAAGTACCGTGCTGGTCCTAGGCTAGAATGTACTAGAGACGCGAGCCTAGACACAAACGGTACCACAAGATAGCACAACTCAAGCACAACTCTGATACGTCAAAGCAATCTCAAAGATAACAACTAATTTTCTCTTTCTTTTTTTTCTTTCTCTTTTTTTCCTTCTTTCTTTTTTTTGGTGCGGCTTTTCTTTTCCTTTTTTTTAAGCACCTTTCTGCCTTTTTTTTTTCTTTTTTTGACTTTTCTTCAGCAAAAACGACTCAAGGACCTGGATGCAAGATTATAGGGACTCAAATGTAAATATAAAAATTACAGGGACTCGAATGCTAAAGTGCAAACCCTAAAATTAAAATTATACAAAAATGGAATGCTCTCGTCCCATAGGTTCCGTTTTTGCAAACAGATCTCGAATCCGACACCAAAATATTTTTTTACAAGGTGTAGCAACTCACGGTATGGGAGAGGAAACAACCGAGAAGAAGCCGTGCATGGGGAGGTGGGGTGGAAGCCGTGCGGTGGGAAGGTGGAGGGGAAACAGGAAGGTTCCGATCCAATCTACTATTTCTTTCCAAAACAAACCAAACCAATCTAATCTAATCTACAAAATTTCCTCCCTTCTTTTTCTTTCCACACGGCTAAACAGAAACACCGGACAAGCACTAGCAGGTCTAGGCAAACCCTAGATGCAACTCCACAACTCCAAAACCAACCGACAGAAAATACCCGAAACAAGAAAAATGGAACCCTAGTGGCGGCACGATTCCGTTTTCGAAGATCCCGACGACAACGAAGACACAGTGATGAAGGTGACAGTGGTACTAACCGTGACAAGAACTCGAAACTCTAAACGGACTAGATGCTAAGACCAGCAACACGACTCGACGATGCAACGCAAAACTCAACAAAGCAAAAACTGAAAAGAACAATGCAATGGCACAAATATGGCTGGGTAAAGGATGCAAATTTTTTTTGTATGGCTATTTTCTAGTTATAGGTAGATTAAAAACTCACCGAGCAACGAAAGCTCTGATACCACTTGATAAACCCTGAGCTCCACTCGATGCGCTCAAGGATATGATTTGGCCCGATCTTTCGGTGAGTTGAGATAACTACGATTTGGGAGACACGTTGACGATCCGACTACAACCGTACAAGGCGTTGTGTTGCGCCTTAGCGATCGATACACCTCTCCGTGGGTTGTTGATCTTATCGATGCAGATCAACCTTATTCCTGCAAGCAAATCGAAGAAACTAGCAAGAACAAGATAAAAGCAATCTGAATTGCAAATATGAATTGAATACAAATGATAAGTTGGGGTTCCGAAGAACAAGCAGACGGACGGTCTAGCCGACACGCGCGCTGCAAGCAAGTAGCAATGGCTAAACTTTAATCTAACAAAACCCCAAGAAACCCTAAAGGGGTACCTAGCTATTTATGGAGGTGGGAGGATGACCTAGGGAGCCCTAGGGTCGTGCTCCACCTGTTTGGGGCGCACCCCACATGGGCCCCTCATGGGCCGGGGTCCCAGATGAAGTTACAAGCCCATAGGCCCATTATAGGTGACGCAGTACCTTGTTTATATAATAGCGACCAACTCGGATGGAATTTGGAGACGAGGCTGGATCCATTGGAAAGAGGACTTCGAGAGCTTTCCATCAAGTACTCACGGGCCAAAAACGGAGCTCGTATGCAGATTTGGCGGCCATTTGAATTCAACGTTGCTGCAGGTGGCCGAATTGGATTCCAGCACCTGGAGGACTTGATCTTGATGTCTTCTTGTTGATCCATGATGTGAACAACGGTTGTATCCATATGAGCCATGGTCACATCAGCAGTGATCCTGATGTAAGATACATTGGAGGATCAAGTAGACAAGTTGACAGAATTAATCACAATCGGCCGATTCAGAGAAAACTACCCGTTCATCAGATACTTGGGCCGATTCATCAGGATTACTTCGAGGAAGATTCTGAGGAGTCAAGGACTAGGAGACCACATTGGTTCCTGACTGGAATCTTTACTAAAAACCATAAGAGACGAGTCTAGAGGATGAGTAATAGAGAACAAATGCAAGAAGTAGAGGAGGAGATTAAACATTGGCTGAAGCGCAACAAGAAGGAGTGGTGTGTTAAGAGCAAGGTCGTTCCAACCGATGAAGTCAAAGCTGAAAAGAATAAAATCCTTGTGTTGACGATGAAATTTGGCAAGCATGTGAATTGGAATCAAGATCTAATCCAAAGCAGATTTGAAGATGTGTGGAAATTTCGGAAACAGAGTGTGCATCGGCTCGAAGTCTGTATCGGCCGATACCAAGTTCAATGAGACTGGCTGATACAGCCGATATTGGCATATTTGCATATGCAATCAATGTCGGATTCGAGTGAAGGACTTCAATGATGTTGCCAGGTAAGGATAGAGGCCGAGAAAGGCAATTGTATCTATTAATTAGGATATTATAGATTTCCTTAAAGATATTTTCGGTAAGAGTCCGCCTGAGGGACTTGTTCGTTGGTTAGAGTTGTATCAGGAAAGTATGAATTATGTCCATTATGGACAAGGTTGTACATTCGGGTATAAATATAAACCCAAGGTCTTATAAATAATTAACACCAGTTCAATATATTCTCGGTGCATCGCTACCTTTTGTTACTTTTCTATTTTGATGAGTTCTTGCTTTCGAGTCAAGCGATATCGGTTTCGATCTTTGATAAGAGGAAAAGCTTGTTATGGCGGTATGCGTTATCGGGATTAGTGCTTACATCTTTATGACACTCTAATCTTGCTTTCGTGAATCACCGAGTTATCATATATGTTTCATATTCTAGATTGACAATGTTCTCTACTTGCATCGGCTTATCTCTTTTTAGGGTTTCGTCCATAACGGTTAGATTATCTTGTTGACCTAGATTATTTAATATATTTACCATCCTGAAAAGATGATCATCGGCTTGATTGTTTAGATATTATTTTTCTTTCCATACTTAGTGCTGCATCAGTTAAGTTTGATCTATTAAGTCGTATTTGGAGCCATAATCTCTAGCTAGCCTCATAGTTATTAATAAGGATAGTATCGGGGTTTCAGCTGATCTTACCTGATACAGTTGTTTTACTTTGGTTTGCATCTCATTTAACATGTTGTATATGCCCCTTATATCAGGATCTCAACTATTTAAATGTATTAAGCTTATTATCAATCTGGTTGGTGTTAGTTTAATCTATTTATTATAAGATGATATCCTAGTATAAGGTTTTATCGGAGCTATAGACGATACATACTTAAGTTTGGACATTGGCTATGACATGAATATATATAATCCTTATTTCATGTTATTTTGGATCTAGGCAATTTATACTATCTCAGTTAAGTCCGATCTATCCCAATTGTTGATTTCTAAAGTAATATTAATTCATAGATTATATAATGTTTATCTTTACAGCCGATGGATCAAGTTTAAGGTTTATTTATGCTTATAAATATATATCACAGCCAATTCACTTGTCTTGCATCGGCTAGGTTACAACACGATACAACATCGGCTTTCTAGCCGATCGGCTATCGTTTACTAACAATATTTGCCTGTTTATTCTTGTTGATTGTAGGATCAAATCAACTGGCACGCTCTAGAACTCGAAGGGAAGCTTTTGGACCTGCACTATAGTAAAGCAAATCTCTCTTGCCAGTTTGTGTTTTTTCCATCAACACCTTGATAAAGGCAAAGAGGTCACCTCGTCTTCCATCAACATGGTTTCTGTATTGCCAGCCAAGTATGGTGTAGAACAAGCTACTGAGGAAATGTAAGAAGAGCCATCGGCCAAGGTTGTCCTATCACCACAACAAGCTGTCTTTGAAAAGCCAGAGGGACTGGACATCGGCACCTCAAACCACTGTACGTTAAGGGATTTGTCAATGGTAAGCCGATATCAAAGATGTTAGTCGATGGAGAAGCAGTTGTTAATCTGATGCCATATGCTACTTTTAGAATGTTGGGTAAAACTACATAAGATTTGATCTAGACCAGCATGGTTATGACGGATTTTGGAGGAAACCCCTCAGAAACTAAAGAAGTTTTAAACGTAGAGTTGACTATCAGCTGTAAGACAATTCCTACTACTTTCTTTATCATTGATGGGAAGGGCTCCTACACTCTGTTGCTGGGAAGAGATTGGATTCATGCCAACTATTGTATCCCTTCAAGTTTGATCCAATGGTAGTGAGACCAGATAGAAATCGTGACAGTCGACCGGTCAATTAACATTGCTAATGTTGATTTATCTATTTGGGAGATGGAAGGAATTGATTGTTTGTCCGGTAGACTTTGGGAATGCGATTACCTAAAAGTGTCTGATTGTGACATACAGCCAATTGGAGAAGGAGAGCCTTAATTATTGCTTTGAAGGCACCGTGGAGGGTTCAAACTTCTACACCAAAGACATTGTAGATGATCTTGATGGTAAACTAGGACAAGGATTCACGTCGGCCGATGAGTTAGAGGAGGTAGATATTCGACCAGGCGATAGATGTAGGCCGACATATGTTAGTAGGAATTTATCAGATGAGTTCAAGCATAAATTAGTAGAATTATTAAAGGAATATAAAGATTGTTTTCCTTGGGAGTATTATGAGATGTCAGGACTTAGCTGATCGATTGTCGAACATCGGCTTCCTATTAAACCGGCATATCGGTCGTATAAACAACCTCCAAGACGATGTAAAGCGGAAATGGATGAAGCTATACAGGTTGAGATTACAAGTGTCGACCCCCGATTTTGGGAATCGGAAATCTTACGTGTTTATCCGTACCAATCCCTGGATCAGTAGTTGGTACACACATACATAGCCGAATCACAACATATCACGAATGAATTCAGGCTAAGGGGTTAAATGCTTACATTAGGGCCAGGCAAGCCAGCAACTATCAGAGAACAACAGCGGAAGACGAAACAATACAAGGGCCCGGTTGACATGCCACAAGCAGTCGACTGGGGAACGAGACCTAGAACGGGACCACACTCCGATCATCCTGTTGAGTACGCAAGCGTACCAACAAGGGCTTCTCTTCAGGCACTCTGCTAAAAGATATATAGAGAGCAACAATGAGTACAAAAGTACTCAACAAGCCACCACACGAGAATGCACATGATAGAAGGTAATTCAAGGAATGGCTTCCGGTTCTTTTGCGTAAAGCAAATTTTATAAATCTTTTCACAAGCCTAAGACCTAGCATAGACTGATCAAATTTTTATACCATAGTTCATTAATCAACGACGGTTCTGTCCACCATCCATTGTCATCCAAGGATAGCTTCCCGCCATTGTGTCGTCATGGTTTTCTGGGGTCTACCCCTTCTCGCTTCTCGAGAAGTTGAACCACCAGCACATAAAAGTCATTATGCATACCCATCCCAATCAGTTTAAGAATTTAGAGTCTAGCCAAGTGTAATACATGTCCCGATGCTCAATATCCGCGAGCACGGCTATTCGAATAGATTTAGTTACTCACACTGCAGTGGATGTACACTTTACCCGTATTCCGTAACTTGCCCAACAAATGAGCCGAAGTCCCAACGAATGAGACGCGTCACGGCAAAGCCTTTCAATAACCTCACATTGGCAGTACCCGCTCCATGAACTTACATCCTCATGCACTCTAGGCGTACACGGTTTCTAGCAGTGAGAGGAGTTCTGGCGCTCCCGGGAAGGGAAAAACTCACACATGCATTAAGTTATATTAAAATTTAGGTTCACACGTGACGGTCCTACCGGTGGCTACCCCACCGTAGGCCCCGCCCCTCATACACACTAAGAAAACCACTATGCAGGGATACTGCCTCCGCTCGGTTACTTACTCCGCTAGGTCTATACCCATCCGAGAAGTACGGTTGTACGAGGGTCGTTTCATGCTTAGCTTCATGGCTCGGTCCTTAATTGACCGGGGACGGTGCTAGCCTTTTCCAGATACCACCCAAATCCACCATCCGCCCCAGTCGAAAACAATTGTTTAATTTTTATTTTCCTTTCACAAATCATGTCATCAATGTCATGGCAATGTGGCGCTCATGTCTCCACATGCCGCATCTCAATTACCTTCCCAAGGTAATTGCCCAAGCATATAGCATTTTGATAGATATGAGTATGCAAAGTTCTAAGATAGCATTACTAAGCATCTGTCATAATTGACTAGGGACTCATACGTACATGGTTACAAGGGGATATGGGGTAAACAACATTCAAGGCATGGCATAACAACAAGTAGGATGTTTATCATTGCATGCATCTTTATTTGTAAACAAAGTAATTTCGCAATTGGGATCAACATGTTCAAGGGATAGTGATGACTTGCCTTGCTCAGGATAGTCCTTACTCTACAATCTTGATCAACCTTCTCCTCCTGGAAGCTGTGCACGTTGCCTCACGACTAATCGATACACCAATACTATAATGCGCGAGAAAAACCAATATTCAACCAACAATCAAACAGGCGCAAACAAATATAAATGTTGAAGTCGCAACTAGGGCCGCTCATATTACTCGCTTCTATCTAATATAATGGTCGCAGTATCAAGGTCGGATTAACGAATCACTTCGGTGAATTGTTTGACTAGTTTATCAATCGAGCCATTATTTTAATTATGGATAGATTTTTCCCGACGTTATAACAGGTTAATAATTATCCAAGTTTTATTAGATTTGTGAGGTTAATAATATTAGATGAGCATATTATCTTATTACACAATGTTATAACGGATAATCCTAATCCACGGTTGGGCTAGCATTATATGAGGTCAAGATTTATAATTAGTATTTTGTCTATCTTAGATATTCTACCACATAATTTACATTTTAGTGGGTACAACCAAGTTATACATATACTACTCTATACCATATGACATTTATTAATCTCGTATAAGTGGTTTAATCATATTAGCATTGTTATTATTATTTCGCAAATATGCTATAAACTGACCTAAGGGTATCCCTACAAACTTACAAGGCCAAGCTTATTTAAATAACCTATGGGTCATGGGTTTAATCATATATATATATATATATATATATATGTATATATGGTTAGTGATAATAAATGGCACTAGTATTTTCCTACATGCTCTAGCAAGTTTTTGAAATAATACTTCCAATTAGTTAACATGATTTTCATAGTGAATAAACATGTTAGAGACAAATGTTATTATATCCACTGTACAGAACAATATCACTTTTATTTGTTAGCACCTCTTTAAGTTAGTTATTTATCTAATCATTTGATATTAATTATTTTATAGATACAAATATATTTTATTAAATAGTGAATTATATATTTATCGGAAAGTTCATGAATTTAGATGAATTTAGGTTCAAGTCTCACACAAATCGGAGCTAAAATGAATAAGTTATGTTTGTTCAAAGATTCAAATTATTTTGAGAAAATTGTGAAAATGTACTGTTCATAGGTCATTTACTCTTAATCCATTTTATCCTAATAATTTTCCGTTAGCCGATTAAGGTATTAGTTTATTTCAATTTACGCGATTCCGAATAAAT
Organism: Oryza punctata; assembly: GCA_000573905.2. Lineage (NCBI taxonomy): Eukaryota > Viridiplantae > Streptophyta > Magnoliopsida > Poales > Poaceae > Oryza > Oryza punctata. Next base: position 9,481,904 of record CM002491.2, on the reverse strand, counting down.
TGGACTCGGATAAATAATAGTTAACCCTAGTCCGAAATAAGATACTCTACATATTTAATACTTATTTAATACTTAGGTTCCGATAATAATCATCCCTAACCGATAAATAGTTGGCTAAATAATGGTAACGACTAATTTCACGTATAATCTAATTATTGTGAAAAAAGTAACTAAATACCAACTAAATAGATGTTTTAAATGATTAACGGACAGTTGCGTACATTCGATAGTAATTTAAAAATGACCGGCAATTAATTCACCGATTATATTTAATCGATTTAGCGAAACTTTAACGAACGAAAATCTAAACAATCGGCTAAGTACCTCGCTAAAGAGTAATTATTTAAACGAATAATCTAGTTAGACGAATAATTTAAATTGTAAGTAAATATCCGATTTAATTTTACTTGTCTCTAAAATAATCGACGGCGATGAATATATCGATTTCCCTAAACTAGTATTTTATATTAATCTAGTACGCGTGCTCATAAATTAGATGAATAAAAATTAAATTCCTAATCCTCTAATTTATCTCTCCCTATTTTATTTTTATTTTTCCCTCTCCTCTTCTTTTCTATTTTTTTTCTTTCTTCTTTTTCTTTTTCTCCTTCCTCGGTTCTCTCTCTGCTTGTTTCTCTCCTCTCTCTCTGTGTACAGCCGGCAGGGAGGGGGGGCTTACCAGGCGGTGCGGCGGCGAGGGGCAGCGGCGCGGCGGCGAGGGGCGGTGGCGCAGCGGCGACCAGGCGGCGGCGGCCGGCCGGCAGAGCGGCAGCCGAGCGGCGGCTCCTAAGCAGCGACGGCGGCAATGGCTGCCGGCGGTGGAGAAGAGGAAAAAGAAAGGGGGGGCGAAGGGATGGGGAGGAAGGGAGGAGGAGGGGGGTTTTATAGGGCACGGCCGGGGAAGGGAGGCGCGGGGAGGCGGCCGGCGCGGGGCTCGAGCGGCGACGGCGACGCGGCGGCAGCGGCGCGGCAGGTGGCGCCGAACGGCGATGGGATGGCGGGGCAGCGGCGCGGCTCGGGGCGCGAGGGCGCGGCAGGGGTGGGGCTCGAGGGGAGGGGGAGCGGGGCTCCAGGCGCGCCGAGCGGCGGCAGCGGCGCAGGGCTAGGGCGGTAGGCAGCGGCAGGCGGCGGTAGGTCGGCAGAGGTTGAAGATAAACAGTGTTTTTCTTTTTTTTTTGTTTGTTTTTTTTTTTTAAGAGTTGTTTGATTCCACATTTAGAACTTTCCCAAAATTAATAATGATTGATATTAAAACTTATAATAGATTTAATAGTTCCTACTTTCCGGGGTTTTTTTTTTTAGGGTTAGGGAGGAATTTAAATAGGAAAATTGAACAGGGTTTGATCCGTAAATTTCCTCGGCAACCAAATTTAATACTAATATCTAAAAGCCTAAATTTTTCTCATAAGTTGTGATGGTGCAAATGTATTTTTATTGTGTTAATTAAATGATTTTAGCCCCAAAATTAGTCTAGATAATTTGGAGGCTTTCGATATTTCTAAAACTAATTAAAATATTCTAATGAGACCGCTATTAATATAGTGACACCTTGGTTTAATTTATTTACATATTAGTTTATTTTATATAGGGGGATTTGACTTATTTGGTTTTTATTTCATGAAGACATCCATAGACTCGGTATAATATTGATCCCAATATTGAATTAAATACTCCCATGAGCCTATTTTACATATAGAGGTCAATTTAGTTATATGACCAATTGTTTTTATATGAGCGAATTTTATGCGACGGGAGACTTGATAAATTGTTTTAAATATTAATTTAAATATTCTAACGAAACATTCATATATAATAGGGTCATTGTAGTAGTGACCATTATTTCATGCGTACTTATATTTTATGACACTCATCACATAGTTAAAGTATTTATTATTTGATTTGTACTTTATATTACAGAAGTTAATAATTATATTGCACTTTATTTGGCTTGCTTTCTTGTGCAAAAATATTTATAGGGTAAATAATAAATTATGTATTCTGGTACATTATATTCATCTCTCGAATATAAATCTTTACCTTACTTTCATTGTGACCATTTATAGTTTTGGCAGACAACAACAACCATAACATCCAGCATGATGCAAAAGTTTTAAAAAGTTCAAAATTTTAGTGGTTTTTATTGCTGGAATTTTCAGGGTGTTACAACAAGGCTCTATGATGCCAACTTTATTAGACCATGCCGATATGCTGAGTGGATTTCAAATATAGTACCAGTAGTACCAGTAATCAAGAAAAACGGCAAGCTTAGGGTTTGCATTGATTTTAGAGACTTGAATAAAGCTACCCCTAAGGATGAATATCCAATGCCGATTGCTGATTTGTTGGTTGATGCAGCATCTGAACATAAAATTATAAGTTTTACGGATGGCAATGCAGGATACAATCATTTTTTCTGGCGGAAGAAGATATCCACAATACTGCTTTTAGGTGTCCTGGTGCAATTGGTTTGTTTGAGTGGGTGGTCATGACTTTCGGGTTAAGGAGTGCTGGTGCTACATATCAAAGAGCAATGAATTATATATTTCATGATCTCATCGGCCTGCTGGTTGAAATTTACATCGATGATGTGGTCATTAAATCAAAGGAGGTTAACAGACATTTAGCCAATTTAAGAAAGGTTTTGAAAAGAGCAAGCAAATATGGATTAAGAATGAATCCTACCAAATGTGCATTTGGAATATCGGCTCGACAGTTTCTTTGATTTCTTGTGCATGAGAGGGGATTGAAATTCCTCAAATGAGTATTAATGCTATCAAAGATATTAAGTCTCCAGAAGACAAGATGAATCCTTGATCGGCAAGATTAACTTCGTGAGACAATTTATTTCTAATTTGTCTAGCAAGATAGAGTCGTTTACTCCATTACTCAGATTAAAAGTCGATCAAGAATTTATTTGGGGGGAGAAGCAGCAGAAGGCTTTGGATAGTATAAAGGAATATTTATGTACCCCTCTAGTCCTTATTCCACCAAAAAAGGGATTCCTTTCAAGTTGTACTTATCAGTCGATCAAAAACAATTGGTTTAGTTTTAATTAAGGAAGTTGAGGGCAAAGAATGAGTCATATTTTATTTAAGCAGAAGACTTTTGGATGCTAAGACCATATATTCACCGGTGGAAAAATTGTGCTTATGCTTATATTTTTCATGTACAAAGTTAAGGCATTATTTACTTTCCAATAAGTGCACGATAGTTTGTAAAGCCGATGTGGTCAAGTATATGCTATCGGCTCCTGTGTTGAAAGGAAGGATTGGGAAGTGGATTTGTGCTCTGACAGAATTCGATTTAAGACATGAATCGGCTAAGGCAGTTAAAGTACAAGCAATAACCTATTTCATAGTCGAACATCGGAACGATTCAGTTGATTACGTTGAGATCATACCTTGGACTTTATTTTTCGATGGATCAGTTTGTACTCATGGTTGTGGTATCAGCTTAGTTATCATATCACCTAGGGGGGCAAGTTCTGAATTTACCTTTACTATTAAACCTTACTATACTAATACTCAGGATGAGTATGAGGCGGTTTTGAAAGGATTGCAATTGCTAAAGGAGGTTGAAGCCGATGCCATTGATATTATGGGTGATTCATTGTTGGTGATCAATCAATTGTCTTGGGAGTATGAGTGTAAGAATGATGTCTTGATAGTTTATAATGAGAAGTGTCAGGAGTTGATGAAAACTTTCAAGATAGTGTCTTTGAAACATATTCCAAGGGAGCAAAATACTGAGGCCAATGATTTAGCTCAAGGTGTATTGAGATATAAGCCGATGTTGAAAGATGTTTCATATTCCAAGGGAGATTGCATTTGTACGAGCCGATGATTGGAGATTTAAGGTTATTGAATATTTAAAGGATCCTTCTCGATCGGTATCAAGGAAATTAAAATATAAAGCACTCAAATATGTTTTATTGGATGTTGATCTTTACTCGGACGATTGATGGGGTTTTATTGAAATGTTTAAGTACTAATGAAGACAAGGTTGTGATAGGTGAAGTTCATGAAGGCATATGTGGTACCCATCAATTGGCCCATAAGATGAAGTTGTTGCTTCCGAGAGTTGGATATTTTTGGCCGACAATGCTAGAAGATTGCTTCCGGTATGTAAGGGTTGTCAAGACTGCCAGAAGTTTGAAGCAATCCAAAGAACACCATTATCGGCTATGAACCCAATTATCATGCCATGGCCATTCAGAGGATGGGGAATTGATATGATCGGCCAGATCAGTCTACCATCAAGTAAAGAACATAAGTTTATCTTGGTAGCTACAGATTATTTCACTAAGATGGTTGAAGCGATTCCATTGAGTGTTGGCGCAGATCCAACACTTCCTCGCACAGCACTTGTACCGCGGCCTCCACTTGTGGCCGCCACTGATTTGACTCCATGATCCAGCTTGATGACCCCGGCTTGGGTCTCCCCTTGCTTCAGATTCAACGCCGCCAGCGACTCCTGGATCTCGATCAAAACCTTGCCGAAATCGATGATATGCTTTTCCATCAGTTCCACCTGCAGCTGCAAACGAGATGTGTAGCGTGGTTTCTCCAGGATTAAGAGCTCTGATACCAAATTGTCACGGCATTGAATTCCTCGTGCCGCAACGATAGAGGATTAGAGAAGACTTGAGGAAGAAGAAGGATTCGAGAATTCCAGATAAGAACAAGAAGGAAGAACAGAGAGAAGCAGGGAGAGATTTGAATTGATTCAGAATATTCTTTTACATTGTTCACAATCCTTCTCGAACCTTGTTGGCCTTATATAGAAGTATGCTAATGAGCCTCACTCACTCACGTGGCCTAGCCGATAGCTACTGGGTCCACTCACTCCCTTGATACACCATATTGGGCCGAGGCGCGCGCGTAGACTTCCTGAGCTCATCGCCTCCTTTCCTCTTGCTTGTGCTGGCACTTGTTCTCAGATCTTGTATAGTGGTATCCGCCGTGATAAGTTTAACTAAGAACAACAATATTTTTCTCATCAAAAAAGAACAAATATATTTAGAGCCGGTGCAAGATTTACTAACTTAATTACAGTACGAATCCAGAGTAGAATGTGGTTCAAAGTAGACTGAATAGTAATAATTGGTTGCAGCTTTTTTGAGCAAATGGCGGGATGATTTATTCCATTATTAAAAAAGAATTAGATTCATCAGTGCTACCTAGCTACCAAATTTGTGTGCATTAGTGCATACCGTAGTACCGTACGTACTATGGTTTACCATGAGCATAACCATGAGTACGTGCGTATTGGGGGCGCTGATAGGCAGCTGGGTGCACGCCCACGCAGTCCGTCTACTAGTCTCTCCTCTCTCCTCTCTATACATATATACGTATGTATATAAAGTATATACATACGTATAAACTTCGTACATGTATATGTAAAGTCTATACGTATATATATAAAATATACACATCTGTATATAATATATAGATATTTTTAAATATTTTTTTAAATGTACACATGTTTGATGTATAAAAAAATATACACGTATATAAAATTTGTATACGTACATATCCGAAAAAACTGAAAAAAGTCAAACAAAAAAGGGAAAAAACTTAAAACAGCGCCATGTGCTCTCACCCCACACACGTTCAGCCCACCCCCTCTCCCGGCTCTTCACGCGGAGGGGAGGAGCGCACAGATAATCACGTATTAGCATTTGCAGTGTGTATTTGCATGTGTGGCACGTGTCAAGTGTGTTGGTATATATAGGAACTTATCCACCGTTATAGTAATCCATGAGGGTGGACGTGTCTACATGTTTGTCTTACATATTACGAGTCAGATAACAAATTTACTAATTTAGTTACGGATTGAACTGTTATATTTTATTACTACAAGGTGAATACCCATGCTTTACTACGTATAAAATATATATTAGGATTCAAGTTGACCAGCAAAAGACAATGGGTATTCACAAGGATTCAATTAGGGTCGCCTGTATCAGGCCTGGCGCCAGGATGAAGCCATGCAAAAATTGCCTCCGAGCCAGGCCGAGTGGAAACGCAGGAATCGAGCTTCGCAACTCGGCCTGGCTCGACAGATGTAGTGGCGCTGCACACACGCGACAGCGCAGTGCACCCGCTCGTGCAAGGGGGAGCACTAGTACAGAAATCGTTTTTCTGTACGAGGGGGGCTATAGGTTGCATGCGGGCGACATGTGGCCGCACCTGCAAAAATCGCTCCCCCGGGGCCGGTCAACCAGCCGCATGCGAAAATAGATTATCGCATGCGGCTGGCTTAAGTCAGCCGCATGCGATAACAGGCGTATTTTCGCATGCGGCCGTCTTATGGGACCGCATGCATTATCCCATGCGGTCCCGTAAGACGGCCGCATGCGAAAATACGCCTATTATCGCATGCGGCTCTCTTAAGCAGCCGCATGCGATAATACATCTTCGCATGCGGTTGCCTTAAGCGGCCGCATGCGATGATGGGCCCATATATCCTGCAACAGACCCGACATTGAGCGATTTGAAACCGAAGTTTTCTCTCTCCTATGGCAAGCAACAAATAGGGGGGAGGTTTTCAACTCGAAATATTTGGTTGAAGTCTATATGAAAGGTGTAGTACTCTCTATCCTCCTCCATTTGGCTCCATTTTGGTTAAATTTCGTTGGTGGAAATTGGAGATATTTTAAAAATTGTGACAAGGTTTGTTTTAGCTAGTGTAAGGAAAATCTAGCTTTAAAATATAGTTTTTGATGGGCAAATTTTGAATGTAAATTTGTGTACGTACTAGTTAAACTACTGTTGTATTTTTTGAGCGATATAAATGTAGTTATACGTTTTTATAAAATAGCTGTGGTCTATTATTTGTATTTGTAATTCTTTTTGTATTTACATATAGATGGATCGGTCATCATGGATGTTTTTATAAAATAGCTGTGGTCTATTATTTGTATTTGTAATTCTTTTTGTATTTACATATAGATGGATCGGTCATCATGGATGTATGAGATGCGGAGAACGCACCCATTATTTGTGAAGGAAGCATCTATATTCATTAATAAGGCTAAGGCGCATGCTTTGAGAGAGAGTATGACCAAAATTTTTTGTCCGTGTCGTCACTGTAAGAATCAGAAACTGGTGGTAGATCCTGGTGAAATATTGGGACACATAATGCAGCATGGATTCACCGCCAATTACAACGTTTGGACATATCACGGGGAAAACGCTGATCCCCAAGATGGCGATGAAGATTCAAGTTTCGAGATGAATGAGGCCGAGAATTTTCTAATCGAAGACTTGTCCCGTGAAAGGATGAATGTAGATGTTTGCACAAATGGTGATGATTTTGAGGGTGGTTTTGATCTGGAGGATATGCTATGCCATGTTGAACCAGAGGATCTAGTTGGCCGATCACGCGGGTTAGACCATTGGCAGGCATTGGAGAAGGCATCGAAGGATCTTCTTTACGATGAAGCGAGGGGATGTGATAAGGATTTCACAGTATTGCGTTCAGTGCTTGAACTTCTGAGATTGAAGGCTAAACACGGATGGTCGGACACAAGTTTTAATGATCTAATGAGTTTGTTGAGTGTGTTGCTTCCTAAGCCTAACTTTATACCATCGAACACATATCAAGCGAAGAAACTCATATGTCCTTTAACTCTTGGGGTTGAAAAGATTCATGCTTGTGAGAATCATTGTATATTGTACCGTAAAGAATATGCGGACTTGGAGAGCTGCCCAACATGTGGCGTAGGTCGGTACAAAACAGGAAATGGGACCGTTGGTAGAGAGTGTATCGACCCAGATTCATCAGAGCGTAAGCAAAGAAAGATTCCGTCAATGGTGATGTGGTACCTTCCAATTAAGGACCGCTTGAAGCGTCTGTACTCAAACCCGAGTGATGCTGAGCTGATGAGATGGCATCAAGAGAGTCGGAAGACAGATGGTATGATTCGACATCCTGCCGACGCTCGCCAGTGGAAGACATTCGATGCAAAACATCCAGAATTTGCTAAGGATCCAAGAAATGTAAGGTTCGCGTTGAGCACTGATGGAATGAACCCGTTTGGTGATTTAAGTAGCTCACACGGCACATGGCCAGTTCTTCTCACAATGTATAATCTGCCGACGTGGATATGTCAGAAACGAAAGTATATACTTCTCACTATCCTCATACAAGGTCCGAAGCAACCTGGAATCGAGATAGATGTTTTTCTAGAGCCTTTGATGGAGGACATGGAGGAGATATGGAAGGAGGGGTTACGACTGTGGGATGACTTTAAGCAGGAGCACTTCAATCTACGTGCGATCATATTCGTTACCATCAATGATTTACCTGCAAACTTTTCGTTGTCGGGGCAGATTAAAGGGAAGACTGGATGTCTGATATGTTTGGATAAAACTTCGTACAAGTACCTTATGTCGTCTAAGAAGACAGTGTACATGCGACATCGACGGTTCCTACCACAACGGCACAAGTACCGTAAGATGGCCAGATTGTTCGACAAGACAGTGGAGAACGATACTGCCCCAGAAACACGAAGCGGTACTTACGTGTATGAGATAACAAAGCAGATTAAGGTTGTATTTGGCAAGGGAAAGAAGAAGACAGCAAAGAGGAAGAAACTTGAAGATGATGAAGCTACATTGCCATTCAAGAAGCACTCAATTTTCTTTAGATACCTAGAATACTGGAAGGATTTGGAGATTCGTCATGCAATTGATGTTATGCACCTCGAGAAGAACGTGTTTGATAGCACCATCGGCACCTTGCTGGACATTCCCAGTAAGACGAAGGATGGATTGAAGTCACGTATCGACCTTGTAAATTTGGACATAAGGCATGACCTTCACCCAGTAGAGCTGGCAAGTGGAAAGACGGAGATTCTTCCTGCTTGTTACTCGTTGACACTTGAAGAGAAAAAAACATTCTGCAAATGCTTGCACTGCGTGAGAGTGCCTACTGGTTTCTCATCGAACATCAGGAAGCTAGTCTCAATGAAGGATTTGACCATTTCTGGATACAACGCACATGACTGCCATAGGATGCTAACGGTATTTCTACCAATTGCTATAAGGGCAGTCAAACCTATCCATACCAAGGTGGTTATAACAAAATTGTGTTACTTTTTTAGCAGAATATCACAGAAGGTTTTTGATCCTCTCGAATTAGGTCCACTTCAGACATTCGCTATCGAGACGCTATGCCAGCTGGAGATGTATTTCCCACCATCATATTTTGATATGATGGAGCATTTGATCGTCCACATCGTCCCTCAGATTACCGAACTTGGTCCTTTATACTTACATCAGATGTGGGCGTACGAGCGTTACATGTCGATCCTCAAAGGCTACGTACGCAATCGTGCTCACCCCGAGGGATCAATGATAGAGGGGTATACAACAGAAGAGGCAGTCGAGTGTTGTATGGATTACATAAAGGATGCCAATGCCATTGGATTCCTGTGCATCGACACGAAGGGAGATTATCTGGAAGGGGTACTGTTGGTAAGAAGCAGTTCTTCGATAATGATTACAAAACGGTGGCCGTGGCACACAGCAGCGTTCTGCAACAGCTCGCTATCGTCGAGCCATTTATTGAGCGACACATTGAAGAAATCAAAGGCTGCTTCCCAGGACGATCCGCCGATTGGGTTTCAAGAGAGCAGAAGCGTCGATTTCCTCAATGGTTCAAAGACCTAAACCTGCCAGCTGGTGATGACATGGAGCAACTTACTTTACATAGATTGGCATGTGGGCCTTCAAGTATTGTCAACTCATGGCAAGGGTACGACATCAATGGATTTACCTTGTACACGAATACGAAGGCACAAAACAGTGGGATTCGTGTCGAAGCGATTGACACGACTGGTGAAAAGAAGTTGTATTACGGGACCATAAAGGAAATATGGGAACTCGACTACGGCCTGAATATCCAGATCCCCGTGCTACGTTGTGAATGGGTGAGAGACACAACAGGGGTTTCCGTGGATGACTACGGGCTAACGATAGTCGATCGCAATAAAACCGGCCACAAGGATGATCCATGGGTTTTAGCAGAGCGTGTGGCTCAAGTTTTTTACGTGAAGGAACCCTTCGGATCAAAAGATGGATATTGTCATAACCGGAAAGCAACAGATTGTAGGCATCGACAACATCGAAGACCCCGTTGATTACAACCAGTTTGACGATGTACCTTTGTTTACTGATCTTCCTATGCGAATTAAGAAGTTAGAGCGAACCATCGACGAAGCTAATATGTCGTACCTTCGATCAGATGGTGTTGCAAGGATTATCAAGACCTAGTTCGGTTGTAACGTTTAGTTGCCATGTTGTTCCAACTTTAAATTGATGAATTAAAATGACAAGTCTTCCGTACTCATTACAATGTAAAATTTGTGAATGAATTATGCTCATTAGAATGTTGTTCCAACTTTCTTCAGCTTATTTTTGGTCTCATCTAAATAAATTGTACAGAGATATATGTGAAAATAAAATTTGTAATTATATATGTGAAAAAAGATTTTCACATGCGGACAGTTAAGACAGCCGCATGGAAAGATTATTTTCGCATGCGGCCAGCTTAAGTGGCCGCATGGAAAAATCCTCTTTCCATGCGGCCAACTTAACGGGCCGCATGGGAAAATCGTTTTCGCATGCGGGCCGTTAAGATAGCCGCATGGAAAGATCATTTTTCCATGCGGCCAACTTAAGCTGACCGCATGCGATGATTGGGCCTATATATATAGGAGGGCGGGGGTTGCCGAAAATTTCTAAGTACAAAGGTGCCCAAATTCAGACCAACCGCCGCCAGGCTGCCCAAATTCAGACCAACCGCCGCCGAGACCTCCCCCCTCGCCGGGACCCCTCGCCGCCGGCCCCCCTCGTCGCCGCCTCCTCCTACACCCTCACCAGGCCCCCTCGCTGCCGGCCCCCTCGCCGCCACCCGTCGTCGCCGCCTCCTTCTACCCCCTCGCCGGGCCCCCTCGCCGCCGCTTCCTCCTCCCCCCTCACCGGGCCCCCTCGCCGCCGCCTCCTCCTACCCCCTCGCCGGGCCCCCTCGCCGCCGCCCCCTCCTACCCCCTCGCCGGGCCCCCTCGCCGCCGCCCCCTCCTCCCCCCGCGCCGGCCCTCTCGCCGCCGTCGGTATTTAATTTGAGACTTAATTTTTAATTACAAATGTTTAATTACAAATTTTAATTCAAAATTAATGTTACAAATTTTACATATAATTAAATCATGCAACCATTGAATTGGCATATATAAATTCTTAATGTTTAATTACAAATTTTAGTTCAAAATTAATGTTACAAATTTTAAATTTTATTTCAAAATTAATTAAATCCTGGTAGCAAATAATTAAATTTTGTGGGACTTATGTTAAATTGTGGATTATGTTGAATTGTGGAATATGTTAAATTGTGGAATATGTTAAATTATGGGACTTATGTATATAATATAGGGCCTTATGTAATATAGGGACTTAATTGTGGGACTTACGTTTAATTGAGCCTTACGTTAAATTTGTGACTTGTGTTACATTGAGCCTTATGTTAAATTGAGGCTTATGTTAACTTGTGGATTGTGTTAATTATGCGACTTGTGTAATATAGGGACTTAATATAAATTTGAGACTTATGTTAAATTTGGAGTTATGTAAAATTTTGGATTAATGTTAAATTGGCACTTACTTTAAGTTGAGGCTTATGTTACATTGAGGCTTATGTTAAATTGAGGCTTATGTTAAATTTGGTAATGATGACATGAAATATTAGATTAACATTTTACAATTTCAGATAGGAAATATAGACTAGATTAGATACGAGAAGTAATAATCGGTGCTATACTTATTTTTTTAAATCAATTTGTAAGATGTCGAACGACAAGGTTCCATCGAACGCTCCAGTAGCGCCTGAAGAAGGCAAAGCTCCTCGAAATTCCGATAGCAACAATCAGGCTCCCGCATCTAGCGAAGAAACGTGGCGCACACCAAGTGACCCGTTTCCGATGGAAATAACGCAAGTCAACCCTAGCGATCGTGATCCAGACTACGTTCCTATGGAACAAGCTGTAAGTGTTTAACCTCGTTAGTCACATACTATTCTGTACGTAAATAGCAAATCCACCTAATGGTGTAGGGACTTACTTATATTGTGCAGATGGTAGTCAGACGCCGCTCAAAGCGTAAAGCCAAGAGGACTAGCAGAGAGGACGAGGTTGAAATGGACACTGCTACGTCTGCCCCGGACCGTACGGATACATCTGCGAGTGCAGGCGGAAGTGGGAAAAGAAGACGTGGTGTAGCAAGAACAAATTACCAAAGGACATATATAACGTGATTGCTCTCGATGCGGATGGGAAGCCCGTCGAGCCACCAATTGTGAGGTCCAGGTTTAGCAACACTTGTGGCACTCTGGTTAGGACACGCTGTCCAATCAATGTCAATATGTGGGAAAAGGTTGACGAGAACATTAAAATACTCCTCTGGAATGATCTGCAGAAGTTTTTCTTGTACCCACCTGGAGCGGAGGTTAGGGGCAGAGAGTACGCATTGAAAAAGATGGGAGATCGATGGCGACAGTGGAAGTCCGATCTAAATCGGGATTACGTTCAGAAGAATCTCCCCCCTTCAACGACTACGGGCATATATCGCAGGCTGACTGGGATACTTTTGTTGCGGATCGTACCACAGCAGAAGCGTTGGCGTTAAGGAAAAAAATGTCAGATCTAGCGAAGAAGAACGAGTATCCTCATAGATTGGGGTCGAGCGAATATGCTGGGCACGTGAATCGATGGCGCGAAACGGAGCAAAAGTTTGCAGCGGCTGGCAAACCTTTGTTGGTGGACCCCATGGCGGAACGTAGCAAAAACTGGGTTTGGGCGCGCAGCACTGGCCAAGTGTCGAAAGAGGGAGATAAACTATTTGAGACTCCGGACATAGAACAAGTGACAACAAGTTTGCAGCAGATCGCCGAGAAAGAAAGAGCAGGACAGTTCGTCCCCCGGAGGGAGAATGACCAACTTACTGCGGCGTTGGGGACAGCCGAACACTCTGGACGTGTAAGGGGTCTGTCCTCAAAGACGAGTTGGAGGATAGGGTTCCCACAGGACTCATCAAGTTATAAGAAAAGGGACAAATACAAGGAACAACTATCAGACAAAATATATGCTCAAGTTAAGGAACACTTCTACTCGTTGGCAGCTGAAAACCCCACAACCTTTCCCCGGCTATTCCCTGACTGTCAGCAAACCATCCAATCACCTAGGGGTGAAAACGGATCGGATTCGGACGGATAATAGCTATACCATATCCTAAACCATTTTTCTTAAATGGATGCGGAGCGGGTGCGGATGACGTGCGGATGCGGATGCGGAGCGGATTATTTCGGACGTCGGATTCGGTGCGGAGTCGGTGCGGACTCGGTTCGGAAACGGACAAAAAGTTGTCAGATGTCAAGTTTGTATTCAATCTATACAACAAGAGGGCGTCAATACAATTAGCCGCAATACGATGGCAAAATAACATCTAAACATGATCTCAGCTCTCTAGGAAAAACCAACCAAAACACATCAATAATATAATTTTGCTTAATATAACACATCCGGTAAAATAATCCAAGATAGCAGTGAACAATGCACACACAGGCAGACAGGCACACACAGCAACACACCAACATGCCCTTCAGGCCTTCACAGTCACACTTCACTTCATCACTTATTCTTCATCATCACTGCTCTGTTGCTTTTCCTATAAGTATGAGCAATCAATATACATTTATTTTGACAATAGGACTACAAAATGTATTGCAACAAAATTTATGCAATAAAATGTCATACCATATCATCAATCTCGTCAAGTGTCATATTAGCAACCAATGTCTCCGCAACCTCGAGATCATTAAGAATAGATCCAACTCTTTTATTAGGATCTGAAAAATTTGGAAGAAAACTATATTAGACTATTAATAAAAAACCAACTAACCAAGAATACCTGTTACAAAAATATAAATGAGAAATTGACAAAAGTGATCACCTCTTCTACATCCAGCAATCCAATCCTTGGTACAGACTAGTGCTTCTACCATTTCAGGTTCAAGTTTAGTACGAAATGGATCAAGAACACGTCCCCCAGCACTAAAAGCTGATTCTGAAGCAACAGTGGAAGCTTGAATGGACAAGACATCACGGGCAAGAAGAGATAGCACTGGATATACATCTTTGTGAGCTTTCCACCATGACAAAACATCAAATTTATCTCCATTAGGAACCAACAGGGATGGTTCAGCCTTATATTTATCCAAGTCACTTGCATCACTTCCACTATCCACACTTGAGGCATAGACATAATTCATGAAATCAGAATCTGCTTCATCTATGGTATGAATTTCTTTTGGTTCAGCATTGACAGTAGTTGTTGGTGCAATAGTAGTCTTATAAAAAGAAGCATATTCTTCATAAAATTGATTAACAACACCAGTAAACTTTTCCATATGAACATGATATGACTGCTTACCATACAACCTCATCATCTTATACTCTACTGCCTTTGTCTTAAACCTAGGATCAAGAAAATATGCCATAGCAAGAGCAAGATTTGACCTCTTCCAGTACTTCTCAAACTTCTTATTCATTGAGGTGGCCATTGTTTTGATGGTAACAGCATCACTTCTCATCCATGCATTAATTAAAGACTTGATTTCACAAAAGTTGTGGTAAAATAGATTTGCAGTTGGATAAGAAGTACCAGACAAAATGTTAGTGATATCATCAAACCTCTTTAAGCATTGGCAGAGTGTAGTTGCCTTATCCCAATCTTCAGCTTTTGGAATAAGAGCCTCATCAATTTCATAAAGCCTTTCAAAAGCCTTTCTATAATATATGGCATCCGACAACATATGGTAGGTTGAATTCCACCTTGTCAAAACATCAGTTGAGAGTCCCCTCGTTGTATCCAATCCACTCTCAGATGCACATTTCATAAATTCGTCCTTCTGTAAAGGAGAGCACTTCACAAGAATCACAAATGATCGAATATTCAAAACAGCTTCTCCAATATGTGCCAAACCATCTCTAGCAACAAGATTAAGTATATGACATGCACATCTCACATGAAAGAATGCTCCATCAGACATGAGGGGACTCTTTCTATTCAGCGTCTTAATCACATCCTTAACACAAACATCATTTGCTGCTGCATTGTCCAAAGTACGAGAGAACATTTTTTTCTCGATGAACCACTTATGCAAGCATGAAGAAAATACATTAGCTAAATTTATCCCAGTATGCCTCCCTTTAACATGCATGAACTTGATAATCCTTTTCTGAATACACCAATTGTCATCAACCCAATGAACCGTGATACACATGTAACCCTTGTTTTGGTTAGAGGTCCACATGTCCATTGTTGCACTAAAGCGAGCATTGACATTTTTAAAAAGCTCATATAACCTTTTCCATTCTTCTAAAAATATACCAAGTATATCCTTCCTAACAGTTATACGACTCTTCAAAGGAAAGGTAGGCCGCAGAGATTTTATGAAGTCAACAAAATACTCAACAAAATACTCATGCTCAACAATAATGAAAGGATACTCATGCATGATAATTGCCAAATAAAATTTCCGTAAAGAGGCCTCTTGATCATACCTATATGTTTCAACTGATGTTGTACCGGAATCCTTATCCATTTTGAGTTGCTGCTGTCCTGTAACCACATTGTGGGTTTTTGTGTGGTTCAAGAACACTGAAGTACCATTCCTGCTATTGCGCCTAGCTGAATAGGCACAATATTTGCACTTGGCCCACTCTTCTTTAACCATCTGCCCATTTTTCTTAACCACCTTATAAACAATATTGTAGTGATCCCACGCTGGTGAGGATCTCTTCTTTGCTTTCTTTGCTACAGGTTCATCATTGGTTTCATGGTCTCCATCCCCCTCTACACCAATGTTATCCACATCAACAACAACAATAGTGTTGGGACGTTCATTGCCACTGCCCACAGTTGATGGCCCTTCTTCCCCTTCAGCTGGAGCTGGCGACGAGGCAACCATGCTACTTGCAGTAGCAGTAGCAGCAGCTGCTGCTTTTGCCCCTCTTTTTCTAGGTGCCATTTTTTGTGATCCTAATGAATGATGAACAATTAATCAAATTATAACTTGCTATTGACGTAATTTCCGTAAGCAAAGCTCATCTCTACATTTCTAAATCAGTAAATCCCAAATTTGATACTTCAAATTGGACTGCAAGTGTACAAGAAAACAATACCTAATCTGTCGTCGACTTGTCGTCGGACTGGGAACAGCAGCTGCAGCTCGAGCAGTTACAGCACGACGACGACACGACACGGCAGACGACAGTGGTGGCTGGCGAGTGGCAACGCCGCGACAGCCGACGGGGATGGCTGCTGGCGACAACCGACAGGGATGGCGGCTGGGCTGGCGACGGGGATGCGATGGTGCGCTGGCGGCCCGGCGCTGGAGACGTGCCGACGGGCGACGGTGGACGGAGTAGCGGCGGCGACGAGGAGCCGACGAGTCGAGGATGAACGGCGGTGGCGCCACCAGCCTGTACTGCAGGCGATGAGGAGCGGCGGCGACGCTTGCAGGCTACAGCCGACGGCGGCGCTAGCCGCCAAGGAGGAGCGGGCGAGCGGCCGGCGCTAGCAGGCTGCAGCCGAGGAGCACCGGTGGCTGCGCAAGCAGCCTGCTGCCGAGCGGCCAGCGTGTGTTGGAGAGAGGGCTGACGGGAGAGAGAGAGTCAGAGAGAGAGGGGGAGGAGCGGGTGAGCGGCCGGCGCTAGCAGGCTTGAGCCGAGGAGCACCGGCAGGCGGCGGCGCCACCAGCCTGTCACGGGAGAGAGAGTCAGAGAGAGAGGGAGGATTATGTTAGGGTTAGAATAGATGGGCTATTGCCTATTGGGCTAGATCAATAGATCATAGATGGGCCTAAAAATTGCGGATTATCCGCCAAACACTATATCGGATAATCCGATTAAAAAATCGGATAATCCGAATCTGTCGGATATCGTTGATACCACATCCGCATCCGCATCCGCATGACAAAATCCGCATCCGCATCCACATCCGGCCGGATATCTAATAACACTTACCATATCCTCACATCGGACGGATTCGGAGCGGATCGGATCGGATAATATCCGCTCCGTTTTCACCCCTACAATCACCACAGCCAACAACTCAAGTACGTAGCAGTGCAGGCTCAGTGGACACAACTCCATGCGCTGTGGATGATATAACTGGACCAACTCCTTGCTCGCTTGTAATTCCTATCGGCCGGGCAGGAAAGACTAAAGAGGTTGCAACAGGTTTAGCGATACCGGGCCGTCAATTCCACAACACGCCAATCCCTGACGATTATGCAAGGGTACAAGTCTCTAAGGTACATAGCGAGCACAATTCACTGGAACTAGACATCCCTGCACCGGAGGGGATTGAACTTCTCGGTGATGCAGTAAATCAGTTCATCCTATGGCATCGTCGAGACATAATCCTGACAGGATCGGCTCCAGCACCGACAGGTGGCACTCCATCCTCAACGCAAGCAAAGACAGCTGCCGCTCCAGCACCCCCGTCGCCTCCTGGACCACCTTCCCCTCAAGATCCTGCATCACCACCACCGATTAGGTCCCCGCCTCGCCTACCTACTCCACCACCGTCCCCAGCACAAGAGCCAGCAACTCTATCTCCCCCCTCTCCGCGTGCAGTTCAACCCCCTCCGCCCACACCCCAGTCTGCTCTAGTGGAACAAGTACCTAAACCTGAAGCAACTAAATCAGGACCGAAGTCTACTCCTTTGGAACCTCGTCGTACAATTCGAAAGTTGATATCAACATACGACCCAAAGGAGATTGACAAGGATAAAGAGAAGTTCATGTTTTCAGCTTTCAGAAATTCTGATAAGAGAAAAGAACTTGCTCACGTCATGACAGACTGCCAGAAGTCAGTACTAAGTGCCCAAGATGAAGTGCAGACTTGGGTTTCATCAGATGTGCCTGAACAATACGAATATGGCAAACCATTCTTACCAACCTATCTTCTGAACAAGCTACCGTAGGAAATGAGAGCCATGCATGAATGGTACATCAAGGCAGCTAGGAAGGGTCTCGGTTTTATCAGCGTCGCCGTCCCGGAAGGTGCTTTCATGAGTGGACCTAATGGGATTTTCTTCATCTCTTTCCGGGACCTGTACGCCATCTACAAGCTAGATAAAATGGACGTGAATCTAATTGCCGCGTTTTGCCTGTTAGTATAAACTGTTATATCTTACATGTGTCAATGTGAACAAAAAAAAATCTCATTACTTCAATCTTCGTTGTACAGGATGCAATTCCACGAAGCTGATAGAACTGGATCACCAGTTGGATACGTCGATCCAACAAGGGTATGCAAAACACAGCACACCGTTGAGATGAGGGCCGACTGCGCGGAATTGGTTGACAAGACCCCAGCCGAAAAGGATGAATATATTAAGAAACTGCACAAGGGCAAGAAGCTAGAAGTAGCAACATACTTGGCAATAGCAATGTTGGCGCACGCCGACAAAAATGTCTTAATGGTCCCATACGCGTTGACGTAAGCTTTCTCTTATGTGTGTTAAATCAATCACTCAATTTTTTTCTAACTGTAATTATTCTTTCTTAATTGCAGCGACCACTACATACTATTCCTCGTATATCCAAAAGACCAATTGATTATATCGTTGGACCCCGCTCACTATGCCAAGGAAACGTTTATGGAATTCCTCACTATTTTGAATTTGTAAGTGATAAACATTTCAATAGCCATTTTTCCCTAGTTGCAGTTTTCTACGTACTGAAGAAACAATTATGTTCTTCAAACAGAGCACACATGTACTACCGCAAAAGAGGTGGACCAGTCAATGATCCGGCCAAGAAGAAGTTATCCGTCAAGACTGGCTGGCCGGTACGAACATATATATACCAATACTCACAACCTATAGTACATTAGTCCCTGGATTCTTTGTAATGATCGGTCCCTTATTACTATATCGCAGTGTTATAAACAACCACCGGGAACAAACTTGTGCGGATATTACGTGTGCGAGATGCTCAGAGTCAACGGGAGGTACCAAACCACCAGTGATCGAGTAAGTGAGCATGTTCTGCTTAACATATAAACCCAGATTGAAAACACATTTCACTTACTAACCTTCTATTATTTTTTCTGTGCACAGATCCCGGAAATCCCTTACGTTTCACAACGATTCGACGACACAACTATCTGGAACGTGTGCACTGACCTCTGCCGATTCATCCGTCATGATATCTGCAACACAAGAGGTCTCTTCTACGACAACCAGAGTGAACTCGCATTGGAAGATAAATTTCGACCTCTAAGAGAGTGGGAGAAAGAACATATGCAATGACTTGACCACTACTTTTATATATGTAACGAAACATCGGTGGCATTTGTACTTGTAGATTCATATGTAAATGATGTTTTAATTTCTGGTATGCATTTCATGTTTGTTACACTATTAACAACAATCCGATTATCTCATATGATATATATTCCAGACCACGTTAATGGATCATACAAAACATCTAGAACTAATTCAGCTATTTTTAAATTTGATTTTCCCAAGCGGTCCACCTAAGCAGCCGCATGCGAAAATAGATTTTCCCATGCGGCCCAGTTAAGTGGACCACATGCGAAGATCGATCTTCGCATGCGGCTGCTTAAATAGGCCGCATGCGAAGATCGATCTTCGCATGCGGCCCTCTTAATGGACCGCATGCGAAGATCGATCTTCGCATGCGGCTGGGCCGGCCGCATGCGCAAATGATGATCTTCGCAGACCATTTCGCGCACGCGGGCCGGCCAACCGCATGCGAAGATCGTTTCTGGCCGTCTGCAAAAACGATTTCTGTAGTAGTGGAGGGAGCTGGTGCTGGTCACCTCCCCCTCCTCATTTCGCCCCCCACTGAAGAAAACTAGGGTTTACTCTTCTCTCTCGTGATGCTCGGAGTCATCGTTCTCCGTTCAGCGACGCTGCCGCCGGCGTGAGGAACCCGCCCTCTCCGACCCACCGCCTTCCCTCACCCGGTGGTCCATCCCTCCCTCCCCTCCTCCACTGCGTGCTGCTCCCCACCACCTCCCCCTGGTCACCTCCATTGGTGTTGAGGTTAGCGTCGGGGACGACCAGATCCGGTCGCATCGTGACCGAGACCGTCAGATCCGGTCGCGCATACGACCCCGCTAGCTCGAGCGGGCGGTGGCAGCCTTCGAAGTGGTCTAGCATCGACGGCGTTGTCGATCGAGCGCTTGCAGCGACGACGGCATTGAACAGCTTGAGTGGAGAATCGGACAGCTTGCCGATTCCTATGTGGTTCCGTGCGACGATGGCATCTGTTTTCTGCTACATTGATTTGTGAAACAATACTAGTTCACTGGGATTTTTTTTTGGTTACATTGATATGTGGTTAGAGATTGTTTTGTTCTCGAAAGATATTCATGTGACTCAGCACTAGTTCACTGGGAATTTTTCTGTTAACTGTTAGTGAAGATTTTGTACTGCAATTGATGGTGTACTGAACTACTGATGCACACCATGTTGCAAACTCACATTCATTTTTGCAAATCTGAGGCCTACTCTAACCTGTATCTTTCGATGTTGGCTGGTAATAACAGATACATGTGCCTGTTCTTATGCTTATTTTGCCTGAAAAAAATTCGCCAATGATGAGTTTTGATGTTGATTTTGCTTCCTACAGCAGTGCTTTCATAAGAGCAGATACACTCTTGGCCTATTCTTTTGCTGTAGATGATAGTTACTGATAAGAACAGATAGACTACTATTTTTACCTTGTGGTATCCTTATTCTGTTTTGCATCCTAATCCTAATTTATTTATTTCTCCTGTAGCACATGATGATTAAGTAATGCACATTCTCCAAAAAACTGAGGCCATTTTTGCTTTTCATTAGTTCTTGCAAATCTGACATAATTTTACGTTTTCCAATTTGAGGTCAGCTGAATAATTTGAGGGCTTGAACATTCTCATTCACATGCTTCCTGTGGTAACCTTACCACCTTCAGAAATAGGTAACTAAACCCAGGGTCCAATCATCCAACCAAACACCATCTCTTGCATACAGCACCCTATCATGCATCCAACCAAACAACATCTGAAATCATTTAGGATAAACTGATACAGGCAACCAAACAAGACCAATCGCATTACTCTAAGCAGGCTAAGGGCAGCCTGGATGAGGGATATGAGCCAGGGTAGGGACATTCGGGCAACCAAACACGCCCTTAGGCTTTTCGAGCTTATTGTCCGATGTATAGCATACTAACTCATAGACTAATTGAGTTATTATATATGGGCAAAACTTCTAGGTGACATTGCTTCAAGGTGATAGTGCTGACGTGCTCAATGGCCTGGAGGCTGTGTCGACCAGCTCGAGGTTGAGAAGGCGCGTCAGTCTCAAATATTCGAGCTCACCACCGGCAGCACTCCTTCATCAGCTCGATCGAGCTCGCAGCCGAACATGTTCAAGCTCGTCAGCACGTCGCCAACCTCTAATTCTACCTCAGCCTCAGCCTACTCGCCTACTCAGCTCGCACCCCGCGGCCTACCGCCTCCCACTAACACAGAACACCTAATAGGTATCGGTTGAAAAACCTCCTTAGGTGTTGGTTTTCCCAACCAGCACCCAGATAGCCGCACTGATGACTTCGATCATTGGTACCGGTTTTAAAACCGACATCTATTTGATTAATAGATGTCGGTTTTTAGGTTAGAACTGGTACCTATTAGGGGAGAAAGATGTCGATTCCAAACCAAAGAGTCACGTGGCTGCCCTTATAGGTACTGGTTTTCTAAAACAACTGGTATCTATAAATATCATATAGGTGCCAGTTTTTGCCCAAAACTAACACGTGGCAAGCACTATAGGTTTGCAATGAAAAACCGACACCTATATATTGGGTAAAAAAATAAAAATGGCAGGAAACTTTTTCAGCACCACATCCGTACAACCCTAAATCCATAAAGCCCCAAATCCATACAACCCCAAATTCATTCACATCCATACAGCCCTAAATTCACCTTCATTCACATTCACACAAATTCATTCCATTTACATAGAAATCAAATATGTGAACACATGCATTCCTAAATGGATCCAACCGTACTTGAGTATATTAGACATATATCTCGTATAAAGTTTGTTTCCCTTGTTTACTGATCCTCCTCACATCTCTCTCGGTTATGTTGGCTATAAACCGGTTGAGTGGATAAGGAAGGTTTTGTACCTATATATATACTCCACAACAATCAATCTAATCATTACGTTGAGTCTATCGCATTCTCATGGTATCAGTCTTTCCGATCTTTCGCTTCTGTTCTCAACTATAGTTAGGTCTAGACTAGAGAAGAAGAAAGGATTGGATCTTGGGAGGAAGAATGTGAGGCTGACAAGTGGGTCGATGGCCATAAGGCCCGAGGCCCGACGGTTCGGCCCATGGCACAATCTTTCGGTCCGGCCTAGGCACGGCACGACTAGTGTTGGGCTCATGCTAGCCCGACCCAACAGTTGGGCTGTGCCTGGGCCTCTGCCTTGGCATAGTGGGCTGGGCCAGCACAGCACAAACCAACTATTAGGGAGGAAAAATAGACTTGTTCAACCATATAATGCACGGCCCAAAGAGTAAGGAGTACAAAATAGACTTATTTTCAGCCATAAGACACGGCCCAACAAGTTGAGGGAGGTAAAATAGACTTATTCTAAAGGAGCACGATGGGTTTTCGTGCCTTCGAGCTAGCTCGGCACGGCTTGAGTCTTAATGGTCGTGTTTTGGGCCGTTGGTGCAGCACGTGGCGGGCCTAGCCTGGCCCACGTGTCGGACGGGTCATGCCCGCCCGAATGCTCTAGGGCCCGGACACGACCGTGCCTAGGCCGTGTCGAGCCAGGCGGCCCATTTAGCCATCTATAGGTCCAGCTAAATGACATGGATTGCCTCTTCCATGTCATGCCTATATGATGTGGTGTTTTGTTATTTCGTTCTTAACATCTGGTTATGTGAAAACTTTTATAGAACATGTGATTTCTCATTACACATGTCTTTATATCTAGAGTTTTCTAAAATTTACTTTAAATAAAAAATTCATGTAATGTATGACCCATCCTCCTGTTTCTATTGGCTTGTTTGGCAACTTGAGTGAAGAGGATTAGGAATTTAGACAAGGGAATTAACGGTGAGATTGACATGGGAATTTTATTTTTAGTCTCAATCTCTTGTTTGGCAGAGGTGGTGGGAATTGGTAGGGAGTTTAGTTGGATATTAGATCTTAGAGTGAAATACATAGGCGATCCCTAAACTTGAGCGGGTGTGTCATCTAGATCCCTGAACTCTCAAAATGCATTTTTGGGTCCTCGAACTTATCTTCAGTATCATATAGGTCCAAATGGACTCCGACCCCCTCCATCCGCTGACGTAGCATGCCACGGTTGTGCCTACGAGTCAGTGGGACCAACATGTTAGTCATATAGTAAAAAATAAAATTTAAAAACATATTTTCTCCTCTCTACCTTACAATTAATATTTTTAAATTTTACCTTTTTTCACTCTACCTAAGAGGAGAAAATATGCTTTTAAATTTTATTTTTATACATATGACTTACATGTGAGTCCACCTAACCCGTAGGCGCCACCGTGGCATGCCACGTCAGTGCATGGAGCGGGTTAGAACCCGTTTGGATCTATATGACACGAAAGACAAGTTCGGGGACTCAAAAATGCATTTTGAGAGTTCAGGGACCTAGATGACACACCCGCACAAGTTTAGAAACTGCCCATGTACTTTACTCTAGATCTTAACTAAAAACGGATGGTTAAGATTTGTTTAGACAAAGTAAAGGAGGAATTCCCTCCCAATTAATACTCCTACCCAGGTATTGAAAAGGAGGGAGTTCCTCCCTCAATTCTCCATCCCCATCCCACCCAAATTCCTACGTCTCCTAACCAAACAAAATAATTAATAACATCATCCTTCTAAACTCCCCCACCAAACGGACCCTATAGGTAATATTCATCTTCGTTTGATTTCTGCCTTTTTTAATATGACTCCATTGTATTTGGTTGTTTTTTAATATTAAAAATTTTAATGGGGTAATTCATAATATTTACATCGGGGTAGGTGGATCACATATTCATTACCACCACCACTATTTATTATATACCAAAAGTCCATTATACGTCCTATAACACTCCTAAACCACTGCATGGATTCATAAAAATGCTCCTAAGCCGCTACACGGATCATACAAACGCTCCAAATCCACCACATCGCATTATAATAAATTATCAACAATCTAAGTAATTTTGAGAAAAAAGAAAAAAGCAAAATATCTGTTGACGATGAAATTTGGTAAGAGATGGATCGGCGTTGAAGATCAATCTGAAGCGGATTTGGGGGAGATGCGATATTTCCGGAAACAGTGCGCATTGGTTGGAAGGTGTATCGACCAACTCTAAGTTGGAAACATTAGCTGATATGAGTAGGGTTCGGTAAAGAAGCCGATACACTCGTTGTCGGTTTCAAGATGAAGGCTTCAGAGATATTGCCATGTAAGGATAGAGTCCAATATAGGCAATTGTATCTATTAATTAGGAATATTAATGTCGGTTCCTTAGAGATTTGGCAAGAGTCCACCATAAGGACTTGTCTGTATAGTTTTGTAACTTAGGGAAGGTTGAGTCTTGTCCAGTATGGATAAGTTTGTACTATGGGCATAAATATATGCCTAGAGCCCTGTAAGAAATTAACACACATTCAAGATACTCTCAGTGCATCGCCACCTTTTCTTTTAAGTTACTTTCGATGAGTTCCTGCTTTGAGGTGGGGCATCGGTTTCGATCTTCCGACAAAGAGGCAATACTTGTCACAGTGGTTTGAGTTATCGAGGTTATTATGTTGTTTAAGATGTGTTAATCTTGTTAATTGGATCACTAGTTATCATATATCTTAATTAATTTATATCAATGTTTCAATTTATCTATATCAGCCAGATCTTTCTTAGGGTTTTGCCGGTATCGGCTAAGTTGTTTTGTCGATATATATCCACCATCCTGAAAATTAGTCATGGCTTGATTGTTTAAAACTTTATGCTTCTTTGCATACTTTGTGATGCATCATCCTTAGTTGTGCTTAGGGTCATAAAAACTAACATGTCTTTGATTACAATAAGGGTAGAATTGGAGTTTCAACCAACCTTACCTGATATAGATGTTTTAATATGTTTAGTTTATCTTATCATGCATTACGTGCTATATCTGCCCCATATATAGATATATCACTCCATATAAATATATTTTGAATGTGTCAAATATATTTATTTAGATTGATATCTATATATAAGGCTGCATCAGAGCAATAGCTGATGCATTGTATTTTGTCTTATTGGCTATAACATAAAATATATTGCAATTCTTGTATCTGTAGCCAATACGATATAGTTTATCTGTTTTATGTTATTTCAATAATACACCTGACAGCTAATCCTAATCAAACAACATTGGCTAGTTAAAGACGATATGTCATCGGCCCTCTAGCCAAGTGGCTATTTTTTCTTAGTTTTTTTAAATTATCTATCTTTATTCTTGTTGGTTGCAAGATCAAACCAACTGGCCGCACTGAACCCGAAAGTTAAGATTTGGACCTGCACTAGAGTTAAGCAGATATCTCAGGCCAGTGTGTGTTTTTTGCATCAACACACTTTTGGCACTCCTAGTGGGACATAGACCGTTCATCATGACTCCATCAATCATACATGCTTCTGAAGATAATGTAGTTCCAGTTACTGTTGATAACATGTCTGATGAATAGAAGGCAGAGATGGAGCAACTTCTCCAGCAAATGCAGAAAATGTACCCTCAGCTCTTTCAGCATGACTCGGCAAGGAAAATTGATTCAGAAGACGAAGGTTGAATTATCGTAGCCTGAAGGAGCAGGGACTAGTAAGAAAGCTAAAGATGATCCAAACAAGACTGAAGAAGAATCCAAGCTAACTTTGCAAGATCGAATTGATTCAGCAGTACATCATGCATTAATTAACCAATCTGGTGTGCTGGTCAACACATTGATAGGCATGATCAAGTCAGTGGTGGATAGATCGATTGTTGAGGAAAAAGTTAAGGGACCAACATATTTTCCAAATCATGTTTTCCCACCTTACAGAATTGTGAAGACTGAATTAGGAAGTAGGCAACATCATATGGCCTCTACATCGGCTCCTGTTACATCAGGTTCTATTCCTACATTATGAACAAAGCAGCCAATGACAGGGGGGCAGAATTCTAAAATTTTAACTCAAGAGCATCTAACCTAATTGTTGAAGATGACGCAGCCGGTTGTGGAGACTCTTTCAATGGATCAACCAATTGCAAGTCAACAACCTATGGTATCTCAACAAACAATTCACCAGCCGATTGGGGCATCAACAACCTATGCAACTGCAGACCCCCAAAACTTTCAATTTTAGTTTCCTCAGCAAAATTTGGGATATAATCAATTTCAGCCACCATCACCATTGCCATATCGACCAGGAGGATCCCCTATTGGTCAGCTTCCACCTTAGCCAATATATAACCAATATGAGCAGCAACATGGAGGAGGGGTACAACAACAACCTTAGGCCGATATGGTTGTTGATGTAATGAGAGAACAGTTTGGACTTAAACCAAAGGATAGTGGGATTATGTATCGGCATCCATATCCGGAGTATTTTGACAAAGTTCCCTTGTTAAACCAATACAAAGTGCTAGGTTTTTCAAAGTTTTCTGGGCAAGATAATGATTCAACTTATAAGCATGTCAGTTGATTCTTAGCTCAGTGTGGTGAGGCATCAGCTACAGAGGCTTTGAGGGTTAGATTTTTCCCACTATATTTGTCCGGATCAGCTTTTACTTGGTTTTCCTCTTTACCGTATAGTTCTATCAAAAGTTGGGCCGATCTAGAAAAACACTTTCATAAGTTTTCTTCAGTGGGATCCAAGAGATGAAATTATCAGATTTGACATCCATAAGGCAGAAGTCTAATGAGCCAGTACATGACTACACCCAGAGATTCAAAGATACAAGGAACGGATGATATAGTTTAAATTTGACTGACTCGCAGTTGGCCGATTTGGCTTTCCAGGGATTGTTGGCACCGATATGGGAAAGATTCTTTTCACAAGACTTTGGGAGTTTAGCTCATATAGCACAGAAAGTATCGGTTAATGAACAAAGGTTCCAAGAAGCTAGTAAGTTTGCTAAAAAAAAGTAACAACATTAATAATATCTACAGTTATGCATCTGATTCAGAAGATGAAGACACAGAAATTAGCTTAGCCGAGTGGTCAAGACTGTTGTCTGCCAACGGGTGAAAAATGCTGGAAAAGAAGAGAGATATGATTTTGACATCAACAAAGTCGATAGGGTATTTGTTTTATTACTTCAGGAGAAACAAATTCAGCTTCCAGTGGGCATGTTATTCCATCGGCTGAAGAATTAAAGAAGAGAAAGTAGTGTAATTGTCACCACACAGGATTTCATATTACCAATGAGTGCAAAGTGTTTAGATAGCAGATTTAATCGGCTATTGAGTATGGAAGGATCAAGTTCGATGACGAAAAAAGCCGATGAAGATTGATGGACATCCTTTCCACTTAATATGGTGCATACAAGAGCCAACAGTGAGCAAGCCGATAGAAGAATATCAGATGAACAAGTTTAACTCTAACTAGGATGATCAACAAGTACCAGAGAAGACAAGAGAGGATAAGACCAAAGGCATTATCAAGATGATGAAGATTGTTTTGATCCTCATTGGGGTTGTGAGTTTTTCGGATTCTGTTGGAATAAGGGTATGAGATTACCATTGATTGAAGATTGCCTAGTGATCCTGATGTGAGGTATGTTGGAAGTTCTAGTAGACAAAGCAATATAGGGAGTGAGAATCGGCCAGTTCAGAAGAGATTACCTGTTCATCAGAGGTTGGGGTCAATTCATCAAGAGTATTTTGAAGAAGGGATTTAAGATGAGCCTAAAACTAAGAACCCGCAGTGGTGTCCATCTGGTATTTTTACTAAGAATCAAAAGAGGAGAGTTCAAAGGATGAGAAATAGAGAGCAGATGCCAGAAGTTGAAGAAGAGATCGACCATCGGCTGAAGCGTACTAGGAAAGAGTGGCGCGTTAAGAGCAAAGTAGTGCTGGCCGACGAAGTCCAAACCGATAAAATGAAAGTTCAAGCATATGTTAAATGTAAAGTGGTGGCCTCATCTTCAATAAAGTCTTGAATGTGCAATATGAAAGCATGATGAGATGTTTTTTTTGAGAAGTGGAGAAGAAAGGAGTACCTTGATTTTGGCAGCTGTTTTACGAAGATGTGGTGGAGTTGGAGTTGGAGCAATATTGGCTTGTGAGGGACTGGCTGCTGGTGTATCGGCTTGTGCATCTAGGATGTCGGCAGCAGGTTGATCGATGTCACTAACTTGTGTAACACCAACATCGACATCTTCCTCCATTTCAGCGTCCTTTAAGTATTCTTCCACGTCAGAATCAATGGGTGGTAGATCATCGGCAGCAGTCTTAGGCTTTTTTTTTGTAGCCGGCAGTTTCTTAGCAGCCTTCTTGATTCTCTTGCACTTGCCAGTAGCCGTGGGTATTTCAGCTGATCTTACCTGATATAGATGTTTTAATATGTTTAGTTCATCTGATCATGCTTTGCATGCTATATCTGCCCCTTTATAGATATATCACTCTATATAAATATATTTGGCATGCATCAAATATATTTATTTAGATTGATATCTGTATATAGGGCTTCATTATAGCAATAGCTGATGCATTGTATATTGTCTTATCGGCTATAACTAAAAATATATTGTAATTCTTGTGTATGTAGCCGATATGATATAGTTTATCTGTTTTATGTTATTTCAATAATACACCTGATAGCTAATCCTAATCAAACACCATGGGTTAGTCAAAGACGATATGTCATCGGCCCTCTAGCCGATCGGCTATTTTTCTTAGTTTAATTATCTATCTTTATTCTTGTTGGTTGCAGGATCAAACCAACTAGCATGCCCTGAACCCGAAAGTTAAGATTTGAACCTGCACTAGAGTTAAAGCATATCTCTTAGACTAGTGTGTATTTTTTATATCAACATTATCCAACCCATGATTTTAACTTTAAGTGGTGGATCCATTGTTTGATCGTTAGATATATGAGTTAAAAAAATAAACAAACCGCCATGGCCCTCTAGGAACGCACGCATGCGGATCGAAAATGCTATCGTGCGGGTGGTCGTGCGCCCCGCGCGCCAGCGATCGTGTCGGCGTTTTCCTTTTTGAGTGATTTTTTTTATCGACGGACCATGTTTTCCTTTCTTGGCAACATTGCTCGTGGGGGGCTACTTGATGGTTTCTTATGGGCTAAACGTATAGAGTTTTTATTCATGGGCTCAACCCATTACCTTTTGGGCTGAATACGTGGCTCAATCGAGTGCTTGTGTTTTCTTTTTTTTTTAATTTGAATATTTTCATGTGTAAAGTTTATATATGAAATATTTTTACATACAAAGTTTGCAAATGTTTCTGCATATAAAGTTTCAAATGTTTATATGCATAAAGGTTTTGCGTCAAATATTTATGTGTAAAGTTTCTATACTTTATATTTATATTTATAAACTTTCATTACAAAGTATTTTACTTATAAAATATGTATAGTAAATATTTTTACGTAGAAAGATTCTATATATGGATATATATGGATGTTTTTATGTATAAACTTTCTAGGTGTGAAGTTGCTATGTATAAATTTTATTTGGGCCAACTTGAATTTGGATTTTTCACTTGCACATGGACCAAAAGAGACGTGGGCCAAAAAGGAAAGAGGGGCAACCAGCTACAGGTGTTTCTTTTTTTCCTCGTATAGGTGGTCACGTTGGTTTTTTTTTTCTTACCGTTTCTGATCATGTGCGCGACCACTCGTGTGTTAGGAGCACCCTGTGAGGATGGCTTCATAGTCGCACGCAAGAGAAGCAACCATGGTTTTTCCTTGGCTCTCCTCTTTTTTTATCTATGGTAGTTAATTAAATATCTAATGCTTTTTTTTTATTTCTAACTTCCTTCTCAAGTGGAAGCTGAACTGACGTACTGCACACTCCTACGGGCTACGGCTGGTAGGCTGCATGGCGATCAACGCACAGACATAGATAATGCCAGCACCTATTAATCAGGGTAGGTTTTATAAATAAACAAACAATCTTCAAATCACCGTAGCTTTTAAATTTATGATCTATTAAACTGATGTATTTTTTAATTAAATCAATAAAAATTATTACATGCTCGACCCACCTTCTATATTACGGCCTCCACTAAATTAAAGCAAAACATGACCATCAAATTTCACTTGATATCTACACAGAAACACTGACATACATATAAAATATCTATAGTTGTACGAAAAAGGTTTCTCCTAAATTAGAAAAAGTCATCAAAATTCCGAGAAGAAAAAATCGAAACATCTGAGCATCGATTTTCATATTAGTGGACCAATTATTTTAACCATCTATCTCAAAGAAAACAAAAACAAAGTCTCCTCCCCTTCCCTACGGAAAGGCACACCTACTCCCCTTCCTCGACTCTCCCATTAAGTTCCCTCCTTCCTACTTTTCAACTATCAATTTAATTTAAAAACAACCAATAATTAGATAACTAAATAATAAATATTAAGTTATATCTATTTTTTTATTTTTTTGGAATATTATTTTATTTATGATTAAATAAATAATTCAACATACATATTTCCCATATTTTACTATATAAAAATTACCATACATTATTTGAACATAGACTCATATCCTTTGCATGGTAGCTAAATAACAATAAAACATAATTATAAAATATTGACAATATGTCTTATTTCATCTCTCATTGTACATAATAAAAATCCACTCTATAACGGCCTTAAGTTGTCACTTGCCACATCATAAAATAAAAGTTGCAATGTTCAGTGTCTTAAAATATATAAAATCTTAGAAACTCTACTAGAAAAAATAAAACATCTCACCATCAATTTTCACTTAAGTCGGTGGCCATATCATTTTCAACCATTGGGTCTACTTTTAGAAAGTTCATAAGCTGACACAATAAATGTCTTAAAAGTTAAAAAAAATCTTAGAAATTTTGAGAAAAAGGAAAACATTCGATCATTTGTTTTCAATTGAATTTTGTAATAGCAAAATTGGAAAAAAAAAATCCCCTCCACCTCTACTCCCTCTCACAAGACTCCCTTCTCTGGCATAGGCTCTCGCTATCCGCTCCTCTCTCCCTCCTATTTTTAGCTATCAAAATAAAAGAATAAATAAATAACTTTAGATATTGAAATGACCATAATTTGCTTTGTAATTTAATTGTTGCTCTATGTAAACATAATTATGGCAATTGTACAAGCATTGTAGACTTCGCAGAAAAGATTATGTAATCTAAATGTACTTAATTCAGGCTAAATAAAACTACAAAGTGATTGGTTTTGAGTACATAATTCCTAAATATTTACTTATAAATTTTATAGAAAAATATTTACATCATGCAAGCGATCAAAATACAGTACATTCCAAAAGTAATGATGTTTGCGCAGTTATATTTAGCCACCCAATCGTGTTCACGCTAGGTTGTGTGGAGACTCACATTTTTACATGAAATATTTGTAGATGGATTGTCTTCCATGCATTTAGCATAACCTTCGTGTATCCATTAATAAACAATAAGAACATGTAATCAAGATTACCGGCTTTTAGAAAAGGTGATTGAATTTTTAAAAATATTTGGTACATGAGGTGTAACGCTCTATCTGTTGATGTTCTAGATCACGACTACGGTATTTACATAGTATGGGAATCGTTGGTATCAGGGTATACGCGAGATTAAGGTAAAATAGATAGAAGACGGGAATTTTTATACAGGTTCGGGCCCCCTCGTTTGATTGGAAATACCCCTACTCCTGTGGACCGAAACCGATGTTTATATTCTATATCAATATCACTCAACTACAATCGTTGGTATCTAAACTTATCTCTGATGTCGACGTCTGGTAGCGTGTATTGGTGCCTATCCTAACTATTGCCTCCCTCTGACTAGGCTTATCTCCTCACCTCCTAGGGGGACTTGTATTTATACCCACAGATGTCTCTTTGTCTAAGTAAAACTAGGGAGACAAGTATGGATACGATCTGAGTAGTCCTTGTAGTTTCCATATAGAACACTGGTTCTCCTTCCTTATCCGGAATATCTTCCGTTATGAGGTCTAATTCCATATAAAACTTAGTACATGGTGGATCCCGCCGAATTTAACCGATGATAATAGGGTACAGTTTATCCATAACCCTGACAGTAGCCCCCGACTTCAATGCAAATGAACGAGTCAATGTTCTCGACCGAATACCTTAGAACAACAGTTGTCGAACTCACTTGATCATTCTCGGACGATCGAGAAGGCGTGGAGTCTTCGACTAAGTTCCATGTCTAACCCTGATCGAGAATTTAGATTGAAGTCAAAAAAACTCCATCTCGACGGGTACACCATCGCTTCATTCCGTAATCCTTATCGAACTCCAGCAACCGTTCTCGAATAATCGAGTAGTAGTAGAGTCTGCAACAAAGTCCTGAAATCTAATTTGATAATTCTGATATCTGACTTTTCCTGAAATCAATTCTCAGAATAATTTGTTAGATAGAAAGAGCCCCCGAGCGAATGCTTAGGGGTAACATGATATAATATGGATTGAAAATTGAAAATAAATTGAATCTACATATGACAATAAAAGAGTACTCTCGCTAGAGCAACCCTCAGCAATCGAAGTTTGATACTCTCCCTAGCCCCCAGCTATACCCTTGGAGAACTCATTCTCGGAGGGTATAGCTTGAAACCTATAACCTAGCCTACGCGAGCTGCGAATACCTAGCCCCTAGTCGTGAAGTTAGGAAAACCAATTCCCGATTACACGGCTTAGTTAATATGCTGCCATTGAGCACTCTGACATGACCAAATATGACATGGTCGCTTGGCTCCGCAGTGCCTAAGATCACCTTATCTGCTCTGTGTGTCCCCAACCGAGGACTGTGAGGACCTCGGAGGTGCATTAGACTAGCATAAAGGAACATTAGGTAAGACTTCGGTACAAGGCGTTATACCGACAAGGGATCTCTAGGTAAATATTGCATGTTTTTTATATATAAACACCTATAGAGGTTGATGCACGGGGGATGAAGAGATGACCATCATACCGGGTGAAAACCAGGTGTGTAGTCGTACTTGATCACTTCGCGGAAACGGTGGGAGAATCGCTACCATCGCTAGTCGAGGACTAGGCATGTAAACATACTCGACCACTCGAAGATGTGGTGCGAGAACCGCTACGCTGTTGGTTAAAAACCAATTGTAGTCGTATCTCGACCATTTAAAGTCGTGCTGTGAGGATCGCTACATCGTTGGTCAAAGACCAGCTATAGTCATGCCTCGACCATTTGAAGTCATGGTGCGAGGACCGCTACGCAGCTGATCGAAGACCAGTTGTAGTCGTACCTCGACCACCTGAAGGTAACTGATAGGTGGCGAGAGATCGCTACAACCGACTGGTCGATGACCAGGCGTAGGCATCTTCTCGATCACCTGAAGGTAACTGATAGGTGGCGAGAGATCGCTACAACCGACTGGTCAATGACCAGGAGTACGCATTTTCTCGATCACCTCAAGGTAACTGATAGGTGGCGAGTGGTCGCTACAACCGACTGGTCGATGACTAGGAGTACCCATCTTCTCGACCACCTGAAGGTGACTGATAGGTGGTGAGAAATCGCTACAACCGACTGGTGGCATCTTCTCGATCACCTGAAGGTAACTGATAGGTGACAAGAGATCGCTATAACAGACTGGTTGATGACCAGGGGTAGGCATCTTCTCGATCACCTGAAGGTGACTGATAGGTGGCGAGAGATCGCTACAACCAACTGGTCGATGACCAGCGGTAGGCATCTTCTCGATCACGTTAAGGTGAATGATAGGTGGCGAGAGATCGCTAGGACCAACAGGTTGATGACCAGGGGTAGGCATCTTCTCGATCACCTGAAGGTAACTGATAGTTGGCAAGAGATCGCTACAACCGATTAGTCGATGACCAGGAGTAGGCATCTTCTCGATCACCAGAAGGTAACTGATTGGTGGTGAGAGATAGCTACGATCGACTAGTCGATGACTAGGAGTAGGCATCTTCTCAATCACCTGAAGGTGACTGATAAGTAGCGAGAGATCGCTACAAGCGACTGATCGATGACCAGGGGTAGGCATCTTCTGGATCACCTGAAGGTGACTGATAGGTGGCGAGAGATCGCTACAACCGACTGGTCGATGACCAGGGGTAGGCATCTTCTCAATCACCTGAAGGTGACTGATAGGTGGCGAGAGATCGTTACAATCGACTGGTCGATGACCAGGGGTAGGTATCTTCTCGATCACCTGAAGGTGACTGATAGGTGGCGAGAGATCGCTACAACCAACTGGTCGTTTACCAGGGGTAAGCATCTTCTCGAACACCTGAAGGTAACTAATAGTTGGCGAGAGATTGCTACAACCGACTGATCGATAACCAAGAGTATGCATCTTCTCGATCACCTGAAGGGGCGCTAGAGTTGGTTATTACATGTGCATCTCATGTGGCCAGCATGATTCACATACACAATTTGTAGTATATTCGGATGTCCGCTCACAACCATACCAGGTGATAAAGCTGATAATTCTCGCGAGGATTTATCCGTTGTTAACCTATTCTCAGATAGTTCGGGCATGGCCTGCGTTATACGTGAGATAATTCGTCGGTCTTTGTTGGTTGGTTTGGTCCGAAACCTCCGTATTTGTCGAGAATACTCTCGATAATGGTGTTGTACGCGACCATTGACTACTTAAGTACTCGATTATTCATGAAAAGTATTTACTAGAAGACAAGATATATACAGCAGAGAATACCAAGCGAGTAAAGACTATATAAATCTTCTAGAATTATCAGGATATAACGAGCAGATTTAGATAAAATATCGGGTACTATGTAAACCATAAGCAAGCATAAATTTATATAAAAGAAACGGAATGAGCCTCGAGTATTGGACCATAGTCGGTCTAATATAGAAAACACTCGCGCAATGTATATTGTATAAAAATATGCTATAAACAAACATAATAAATTATTGATTTGAAAATACATACGGTAAATTGCGTATAAGATTTTGCCTTTGTAGATATATGCCGGATATACCTATGAGATTAGTAGATTAATTTAAAGATCAATCTTAATAAGAACACCTCTGTTGGTATACTATATATTTCCGAGCAGTCCGCGCACACATATTCATCAGAGCAAACTTGTTTGTACGGATAAGTAATGACCAGTCCGAGCATGTGCGTCCGTATACTCACTGACCCCATACATATGTGGGTGTACGTGGCAGGACCAGGCAAGTCGGACAAGGTCACATTCTGTATAGGCACAAACATGTTCAGTCTGAGTCTTTGTACGTGTCGGCTTCCTGATCGGTTGATGGATATCGATGGACTCCCGATGCCTTGTACGAACCATTGTCATTGTCGTGGGAAGGATTTGGTCAGCTAGTCGGACGACCTGCAGTTAACTTCGGTCTGGTTAGGCCAATGCATCTGAATCCGATCGATGAGGACACCTCATCGGTTCTCAGAATGGGCTAATCGTCAGATCGATCTCCGAAGTCATCGATGGTAGTTCGTCGACATTTTTGGCCGAAGTTAGTTCTAGAATAGTTGGTCCGGGCTGAAGCCTCACGGACGAAAATATTGAACCTTTGATGTCGACAGCCGCAACGTTTTAAGGTTTGGTTGATCTTGATGGATCGAAATGTTGATGATGACGATTCCGATCTCGTCGGGGACGTACTCTGGTAAGTTCAGATTTCTCACGACCAAAGCAGTTCGAGTATCCCTGGTCGAAAAATGCACAGCGACGATGACTTGAAGAAACTTAAGATGACGAGGGTCCCAATCCATCGGAGAACACACTTCGGTTGGATCGTATCCCCCTACATTCGATGTCATCGAGTTGTTTGTTATCGGAGAATCTGTCTTCTTGAAACCCATCTCGTCAAAACCTTGAAGCATCGAGTTTCCCTACCTAGCGCGCCACTGTCGATGTTCTAGATCACGACTATGGTATTTGTATAGTATGAGAATCATTGGTATCAGGGTATACGCGAGATTAAGGTAAAAGAGATAGAAGATTTTTATACAGGTTTTGGCCCCCTTATCTGACAGGTAATAGCTCTACTCCTGTTAGCCGAAACCGATGTTTCTATTATATATCAATATCATTCAAGTATAATATTTGGGATAACCTATCTAATTGTCATCAACACAGCGGTATGAACCACCACACGTAGTCGATGATGGGGTAGTCTTTCTCCTCGAATATGTACTTGGTGAGATCAGAGATAGTGTTAGATCCCTCTTGTCGACCTCCACAGGTACCGGATTGGGTATGTCTAAACTTATCCCTGATGTTGATGTCTGGCAACGTGTATTGGTGACTATTCTGACTATTGCCTCCCTCTGACTAGGCTTGTCCCCTCTCCTCCTAGGGGTTTTGTATTTATACCCATAGATGTCATCTCCTCGAAAAGTATGGATACGATCCGAGTATAGAACTCTGCTTCTGCTTCCTTATCATGAATACCTTCTGTATATGAGGTCTAATTCCATATAAAACTTAGTACAGGGTGGGATCCGTCGAACTTAACCCATGATTATGAGTATACCTTATCCATAACCCTGACATTATCATCTCACAAATTTGAACTTAAAATAACACTTGTATTAAATAACATAGAAAATTGAAAAATATTGGTTCAGGAGTAAATTGAATCGATTGGAGAAAACCTTACAAATTCTTAGGAAATTTTTGGTTCTTACTTTTCACTTAAATAAATAGGAATATCCATTGCCATCACCATCGCATCTTTTTAGTGCTTAGATATTAAGGCCTTCCCTCTATCCTATGCTATGTCATTTACATGTTCTTACACATATTATTGTATATATATAAGGCACACTAAGATAACAATTCATACTTTATGTATATATTATTGAATATATGTCAAGTGTGACTAGATTCATCCATAAGATTTAAGTCTTTTTTGGAGAGAGAGAGAGTGCATCATAGGAAAATGAGGTCTAGGATAGGTATATCTCCTTCATCTTTCTTGCATCTTTATTGATTCATATGTAAGCATGTAGCACATTGTGTCAATGTAAACCAATTAGAAGAAGAGATAATATTTTTTCGAGATTTGTTTCAGCAAAGAAACCCCTCAGTATTCAACCAAAGAAAAAATACCTTCCTTTTGGTGACGAAGAAAATGTATTATCTATTATATACTAAAAATTTATTAAACTTTCTATAAATATATTATCTTATCATGTGGGACTTTAAAAAACACTCCTATACCACCACTATGTAGCGTTCTAATATATTAGAAATATCTAACCCTTAATTTTTAGATCCATTATTTTAGACCATTATATTAAATTAAAAAGTTAGTCCCTCCCTCCGCGTGTATGTACGCCTCTCATCTTGTTCGTACGCAGTGTAGCACACCTTTTTCTTTTACTCCTTACTTAACCTTTTTTATTTAGTTTTATTTGGAATACCCTATAGTATATTTATATCACCTCTTTTTTATGACATTTGATCATATATTTGATCATTTGTCTTGGGATAAAAATTATTTAGTTATAATAGGAAATCCTAGAAATTCAAAGAAAAAACAAGATATCTAACCCTTCATTTTCACCAGTTATTTTATATCTATTAAAAAAATAACGTCTCCTAAACCGAAAAAATATCCCGTGTCCGTATAAATACATAGTACTGTTCACCGGAAAAAAAAACTAGTGTACGTACGTACTCCTACTATCACCGAATAAAAACATTTTTACTATGTAAGATGTGCTTCGATACCCTCCTAAGAAAAAACTGCATGGATTTTAAAGAACATGAATAGCGTAGATTAGAGCATCTTCAATAGCTCTTGTATATCCTGTTGGCTAGTTAAAAAAAGAGGAAAGAAAGAAAAAATTGCATTCAACACACTAGCTAACTGGATAGCTATCTTTTCACGCTAGTTATCTCTTCCCCTTCGCTAGCTATATTTGCCTAGCTAGATGGGCTCTCCATCCACGTTCGTCAGTTTTAAAGAGACTGTTAGATTACCCCTATTTTTTGGAAGTTTTTTATTTTTTTAACTAGTCTTTTGTTCTTTAAATTTAGCTAGAATTATTGCTAGTCTCTTGGAGATACTCTTAGAAGCCACCTAACATCCTAAACGTTAGTTTAAAAGGGTAATTTCGTTCTTAGTGAGTTAATCACGTCTGGTCCTATTAGTTCAGAGCTCATATAGCGATCTAACAGTTTGTTGCCGCCACAAACAGAAAAACATTGTGACCTCATTGCAATTGCATTTGCATAACATCACAAACACACGTACGTGGTATAGTACTTTAGTTTTACAAAGAAATAAAAACAAAAAATAACAAATACATAAGATATAAGATATAAATTATATCTATTACACGAGAGAAAATATTACAAGTACATCCCACATTAACTATATTTTAATTAAAAAATATCACATGGAAAATATTAGTCCTTTACGTCTTCCTCATCCAAATATTCTTATTAATTACTCCATCTGTTTGTTTATTAAGTAATTCATAATGGGCACTATATTCATTTACGAATCTTGACCACTCATCTTTTCTGTAGAAATTTTTCAAATGTATTAACTACATTTTGATTAAAAAATGTCGCATATAACCAAACTATATCATTTTTCATATTATTCTCATCCAAGGTCTTACAGTTAGTAAAACAAAACTGACAACATAGATTATTCCATTATATATTGCCGCACGAAAATTTATAGCTAAATTAGATCTATAGTAGAAGAGAAAAATATCAAAACCCATGTTAACTCACATGTTTCCAAAGGATTACTACAGGAGCAACTTTTTCCTGTGGTTCTTGCCACTGAATCTATTAATTTTTTAAAGGAAAATTGTAATTAATCTGGACGGTTTGATTTTAAAAAGTGCTAAGTTCCATTAAAAACCATATCGATTACTATGTTTTGATTTAAAAATAGCACTAGCCCTTTACATGTTGCCCAGATAGTTATAAAAAGAATGTATAACTTATGCCATCATATATTACCTCAGAGATATAAGTTATAAGTGCTCAAAGTTAGAATAGTAACAGTTAATGCTTACAAATATTTTAAAATGGGGGAGTACAGATAAATTTGGAAAAATATTATTACACCGTATATTACCCTACAGACATGCCTAACTATACTGCATCTATGATAAAGCGATGAAATATCAAAACACAAATTGACTCATCTGTTGGTGAGGGATTGTTGCTCGAGCAAATATTTTTTTCATATGATTCTTACCACCGAGATATTTTAAGGCAAATTATTGGACAATGGAATTGAATGAACTGCCACTTTCTAAAAAAACATGTTAACATTATGTTTTGATTAAAAAGAGGCACATGGGACTATGTTCTAGCCCTTAATTTACATGTTAATGTTATCCAAATAGTTAAAACATTAGAAACAAACTTAACATAAATTATACCATCATAAATTACCAAAAACATGCACAGCTAAACTTGATCTATCCTAAGTAGGGGTGAAAATGGTAACGGAAATTTCCGGTCGACCGGTGTTCGTTTTTGACTTTCTACTGGCCGAGCCATATGGAAATGGTAATTGACCAAAATGAAAATGAAAAATGGTAAAAAAATATGAAAATGGAAATGGTTTTGTTGTTATACCGATAATTTCAGAATTTGTCATATTCTTGTGAAAATTACCATTTCTTATAAATATGTTAATTACCGTATTTCCAAATATATCGATATTTATAGGGTATGTCTCTACTCGACCCATTGTTTAGATACTGATTACCTCGTTGATCAAATCCCTAATTTAAGTGCATGGCTAAAATAGAGTTAATTTATAATTTATATGGTATAAGCTTGAATTTATTTATCCATATTAAATAGTTATGCAAAGTTATAGTTTAATGTTTCCGTACATGTTACCGGTTTCTGATTTGTACCGACATGTTTCCGTCCGTATTGATCCATTTCCGGTTTTCCGATATCGTTTTCATTTCCGACTTTACCGTTTCCAATTTCATTTCTGAGAAAAATATGGTTATGAAAATGGTTAAGGTTGTTTTCCGATCGTTTCCGACTATTTTCATCACTAATCCTAAGAATATGTTTTTGTTGGGGTGATACTCTGGAAAGAGAGATTTCCTATTTACTTTCAACTCGGCAGAATATGGTCGGCTTTTGTTCCTTTTTAGTTTAGTTAAGCCATTTAGTTATGTGAAGTCGAACAAACTTAATTTCCTAGGCCACCAAGTGGAACTCATACAAATACTCATAAGCTGCCACATGATGGAAAGGATTCTGTTATTGTATTAAAGATGTATTATGCTTATTTTTTTTCATACAAATGTAGTTTCACATATAAAAAGAGACTCAGCTTTCAAGTCAGTTTTAATAAATAATCGTGATTGGGGAGTGTTAAAGTAATAGGAACAAAGTGTTTTTTATATGAGAGACATTCAGTATATCAAAATCTATAATCTATTTCACAGTACAGATATTTCTTTTTAACGTTTCCTAATTATAACATAATTTATCGTACTTATGACAAATATGATAAGGTAGGCTTTCTTATAGCATTCTTTTTTTATCAATAATAGCATGCCCGCGCATTTGCATGGGCTTCCTTCCTATTTATAGATAATTTCTTATAGGAATGAATTAAATATTACACGGTATAAAGCTTGGAATGCCGTAGAGGAAAATTTGTAGAAAATTATACTTTTAAAACATGTCAGGTGTTATCCAATTGATATCCACTAAAGTGCAGCCTACCATACATGCGGCGCATTGGTGTGGGCTATCTTTCTAGTGTTTTTAAAAGTAGTATAGAAATTCTTTTTTTATATATAGGTAGATCAAATTTACTTTCTTCGTTTTTAAACATTTAACTATGTTTATTATTCCAATTTGGATCACTGATAACTCTAAAATGATTTAACAACAATCAATGAAAGTTTCATAGTTATATTTAGGATGGAATATATTTTAATACTTATTTTTAAATCATTTGAAAATATTGTTTAATAATATAACATTATTCTAAAATTTTTAAATGTTTTAAAAAAGATGAACGATCAAACTTTAAAAATAAATGGCACATGTTGTCAGTTATTAAAAAAATTAACTATATGAATTTTAATTTGTCTTATAAAATTGTTTCTTATGGCCATTTGAA
Organism: Oryza punctata; assembly: GCA_000573905.2. Taxonomy (NCBI): domain Eukaryota; kingdom Viridiplantae; phylum Streptophyta; class Magnoliopsida; order Poales; family Poaceae; genus Oryza; species Oryza punctata. Next base: position 9,440,460 of record CM002491.2, on the reverse strand, counting down.
TATTATGTAAGTGATGACGTTGAGGTAAAATGACCTTTCCCAAAATAAAAATAACTTGGTTTCTGAAAAAAAACAACTAAAGAGGTGCAAATTAAATTAGAGGGAAGGCAAGGCAGAGGGGGGGCTTATGAGGCGAGGAACGCGCGCGGACACATGCACGCACGCAGGGCCGTCCCCTCCCATCGCATTCCCATTCGCAATCGTTAGCAGCTGCCCGCCCAGAGTGTTCGTCCGCGCGTGCATGTCGTTGCATTGCCACCACCGGACGGAGCAACGACGACCGGGCACCATCTCCGGCCGGCCGGGCACGGGCAGACATCGCCAGCTATCATCTGGCCACCGCCTACGGTGAGCGGTCATCGTTGTCCATCCGATCGAATCGCCCCCACTCGCCGCGGCTGTCGCCGTCCGCCGCAGTTCGTAGTCCGCCATGAAGCCGGGATCGCTGAAGTCTCGGCGGAGCAGCGCCGGAGACGAGGAGGAGGGATCCGGCGGCAGCGGGGGCCTTCCCACGGCGACACGGAAGGAGTGGTGCTGGTCGTTAGGGATTCTCCTCAAGGCCGTGGCGGCGCTGCTGATCCTGATGGCCGGCGTGCTGATCGGCCTGGCAGCTAGCGCGAGCCTGTCCTGCTACTACGTCGAGGGCAGCGGCAAGCAGGCAGAAGCGAGGCACGGAGGTGGAGGCGGCGGAGAAGGAGAGTCGCGGTGTCGCGACGACGGGTGTGGCGCGGCGCTCAGCTTCCAGCGGTTTGTGCAACCGCACCCGCCATGGGGGCACCCGATGAAGGACGAGGAGCTCTTCTGGCGCGCGTCCATGGCGCCGCGCGTGGAGGAGTACCCGTACCAGCGCGTCCCCAAGGTGGCGTTCCTGTTCCTCACGCGCGGGCCGCTGCCGTTCGCGCCGCTGTGGGAGCGGTTCTTCCACGGGCACGAGGGGCTCTACTCCGTGTACGTGCACGCGCTGCCGGAGTACAGGCTGAACGTGTCGTCGTCGTCGCCGTTCCACGGCCGGCAGATCCCGAGCGGCGATGTGTCGTGGGGCTCCATCACGCTGGTGGACGCCGAGAAGCGGCTGCTGGCGAACGCGCTGCTCGACTTCTCCAACGAGCGGTTCGTGCTCGCCTCCGAGAGCTGCGTGCCGGTGTTCAACTTCCCGACGGTGTACGAGTACCTGGTGAACTCGGCGCAGAGCTACGTGGAGTCGTACAACATCGACGTGCCGCAGTGCGCGGGGCGGTACAACCCGCGCATGGCGCCCGACGTGCTGGAGGACCAGTGGCGGAAGGGGTCCGAGTGGTTCGAGATGAGCCGAGACCTCGCCGCCGACATCGTCGCCGACCGGAAATACCACGCCATCTTCCGCAAGCACTGCACGCCGTCGTGCTACCCGGACGAGCACTACATCCCGACGTACCTGCACCTCCGGCACGGTGCGCGCAACGCCAACCGCACCGTCACCTGGGTGGACTGGTCGCGCGGCGGGCCGCACCCGGCGCGGTTCGGCAAGGCCACCGTCACGCCGGCGTTCGTGCAGGCCATCCGCAACAACGGGACGCGCTGCGCGTACAACGGCAAGCCCACCACCGTGTGCTACCTGTTCGCCCGCAAATTCGCGCCCAGCGCGCTCGGGCCGCTGCTCAACATGTCCACCACGCTCCTCGAATTCTGATATTCTTTTCTTGTGCTTCTCCGGTACTATTAGTAGTTTGTTAGCTGATCGATGGATGATTCCTTCCATGTAAATTTCTGTCTGTCATCCCGACTATCCTTAATTCTCCCGAATTTGCCTCAAAATGAATAGCTAGATTTCTCCAGATCGAGTATATATAGGATACTTCCAACAACTATGGAGTGGAAAGAATTGCTCTGATTCTAACAAGTGTCAGGCAAAGTATCACTGGTCGGACTCCTATAAGTTGCAGATGGATCATAGCTGACCGTGTTTATAAAAATCGATCTCCATTTTCGCAACAAACTCCTTAAGAGACCAGCATGTAAAAATCTATTTTCGCATATAGACCTCTTAGGAAACCGTATACGAAAATAAGACTTGTCCTGAAGTTTGACTTACCTCCTTTTTCCCCTCTTTGTACTTCAAACTTTTTTTCAAGTCATCATCTTTCCTTCTCTCTCACATCCTCTCCTCCTCACATTACTCATTTCTTACCTTCTCACTTCTCTATCCCTTGACTTCCCTCCCGATGCAATTGGCAACTGGCCGGCGGTGGCGGGCGGGCTCGGGCGGCGGCCGGCAGCCTGCAGCGGGAGGGGAAGGGCGATGGCGGCAGTGGCAGGGCCATCCCCTACGCGGATCTGGCGGCGGCGAGCCTGGTGGAGGGTTTTTATTTTTTATCCCGGATTTTTATTTTTACGTGCGGACGACACAAACACCAGCACGGGAAAATAGGATTTTTCACGTGCGGGTGCGCTACCCGCACTGAAAAATAGTGATTTTCACATATACTTTACACTAGACGGGTGAATCAACCGCATGCAAAAATAGGTTTTGATCATTTGGAAAAAAATTTCTGTAGTGTTGTATACTGTCTACACTGCAGCAATGCCATTTCCTCTATTTACTCTTTAAAGATATTTAGCATGCCATGTGATTACAGTTGGCGGTGGGCATATGAAAGGTTTTATTTTATGAACGAATTTAAGACATTTTTTTCCTTGTGGAGGGATTGGGAAGATGGGCCGGCTCCAAAAGCCGAAGCATATATAACAAGTACAATAGCAATCGACCCGAAAAAAACCCACAATTGTTACGATGATATACTCCTATAAGGTACTGCTCTTTTGATATGGATGGCTGACTTGTGGGCCAGCTATTTATCTTACTAGTATCTGTCAAAATCTATTTTCGAAAACAGCTAAGCGGCCCGCCTCCCCCTAGGTGTGCGTGAAAATAGAGATTATTATAGGCAGGCCTTCCAGACGAGTGGGGTAATCGATTTTTCACATGTGAGCGGCTTAAGGCGGTCGTATGAAAAAAACGATTTTCACGAGTGTACGACATAAGACGGTTATTTCTGAAAATGAATTTTCACATTTTTGAATTTTTTAGGCACACCAAAACAAAATAAAAAATATATATTTGAAATTTTAGTAGGCATCAATAAACATTTGCACACCCAAATCACAATTCACATCATTTTGTTTTACGAAATACAAGTATGGAGGACTAAAACTCTAAGACCTCATAGTCCATACGCATCCATCATTACCACCACACCATTAAATACCACTACAACAAAAACCTTATGCACAGACACTTTTGTAGAGACGATTTTCAAATTGCCTCTAAAATCTAGAGTTCTATAGTCTAGAGACACTTTTTAGAGGCACTTTCAAAATCATCTAAAATTCTTTAACTCTAGAGACACTTTAGAGACACCTTTAGCATATTTTATTAAATTTATCTTGTAGAGGTATTTTTTCGGTGTTTTAAAATTTGCCTCATAGGTAAAAGCATTTTCTCAAGGCATCTAATTTCTATAGATTCACTTTTCCAAATATTAATATATACTAAGTAACTAGATATAAATAACACAAAACACATATTTATAAGTAATTATATGAGGTTGAGATTGTTAGTGCATTGAAGATAAAAAATGTCAACTCAAGAGGTCATGAGTTCAAGGATTGGTAAGAGATAATATTTTCTCTTTTTTCACATTGATTTGCTATGCTGCACACTTTAATGTCTCTATAAAGTGTCTCTATTTTGCATAGTACCATTTTATAAAATGCCTCTTAGTTCGTATAGACACTTCACCAAAAGATACTTATGAGATATTCTTCAAAATGTCTCTACAACACTGTAAAGACATTTTGAAAATATCTCAACAGTATTAGGAAAATATCTCTATAAGGCATGTTTGTTGTAGTGTACATACCGTTTGGAGTTTGAATGCTATTCTTTTGAACTTCACATCTACTAAACTTAAAATGCTTATTTGGTCTTCTAAATAGTCTTAAATGAAAAGGCCTTCAATTACAAAATTGTAGATTTGATCGAGCCTAAAACTTTGATGCAGAGCATGTTTTCATCATAGATCGTTTGAAGTATAGATCTGAAATTTTGTAAAAATAGAGTGAGATTTTGTAAGGAATGTTTCGTCCTTAAAAAATCTCAAATAAAATAAATAAGTTGTCAACTACAAAGTTGTAGATATCGTCAAGATCTAAATTTGATATAAATTTTGTCTTCATCCAACTTTATAGAGAAAGTTAGGTGTAGATATATGTTTTTTTTAAAAAATGATTTTCAAAAGCGAGTGGCTTAAGCCACCCAACTGCGAAAATTGATTTTCACATACGCACCCTTAAACCACCCGTTTCCAAAAATAAGGTTGCGAGTGGCTTAAGTCGCTGCACGTGAAAATAATTTTTCAAAGGCGCACGCTTAAGCCGTCCGCATGTGAAAATAAGGTTATTTTTACAAGCAGACAGTTTAAGCGTGTGCATGTGAAAATCGATTTTTAGATACGAGAGACTCTCTCTAGCTTTTCACAAACAGGTCTTCTTTTTGACCCACCTAAGAGCACCTAAATAATACTTTTGGATATATTGGAGTGAATTAGGTCCGATTGTTTCGAAAAAGTACTCCATGACTCGTGTAGAAGACTTAGCCACTTAGTGACGTTATTGGGTCATGCGGGTGCAATGTTTTTCACTGGAAAGAAATAGATAAAAAGCACCCAAACATTACTTTTGAACATATTAGGGTGGATTGGTTGCGTTCGTTTAGAAAAATCACTCTGTGACTCGCACGATAAACTTTTGTCCATTAAGTGTCGTTTCTGGGACACGTGGGTGCGATGTTTTTCACCGGAACGAAATAGTTCAAAAAGCACCCAAATATTACTTTTTGATATATTGAAGTGGATTGAATGCGTAGTTTTGAAAAATCACTCCGTGACTCGCATGATAAATTTTTGTCCATTTAGTGCCATTATTGGGGCAGTGGGTGCGACGTTTTCCACTCTAACGAAATAGTTAAAAAAAAGCACCCAAATAATATTTTTGAATATATTGGAGTGTATTGGGTTCGTTAAGAAGATAGTATGTTAAAGAATCTTGTTCCAAATTGCTAAGGTGCTAAGTGTATGTTTAAGGCAGGGCAAGGGTCTTACTTAGACACTTAGTCCCACGACCATGATATAGCTACTTGCGTGCAAATGTGGAGATGTTGCTCACTGGGTGAATGCCAACAACCGAGGTGTATAAGGTGAAGATGTGACCTTCATAGTCTCATAGATTATAGATGGATTTAGCATCACACATTTCTTAAGGGGTGAGAATGGATTGGATAAAATTGGATCCAATCCACTCCAAATCCGTTCGAAAAGAGGATATGGTATAGGTTTATAGAAACCCAACAAATATGGTGCAGATGCAGATAGTAAGATGCGGATTCGGATGTGGATGTGGTATCTCCAAAATCCGGCACATGTGGATTACTCGATATTTCTATTAGACTTTCTGATAGGCCATTTATATGAATAATCTGAAATTATCAACCCATACGTAACTACTCTAACTGTAGCAGACAATGTGAGCTGACCCATCCAATGACCTGATTCATAAATTAACCTAGACTCCTTAGTTTGAGGTTCTCACAGTCTCATATCACACTTGCGTAGTTCTGTTTTTGTATTATGGACATCCTATGTACATTTATATAGCACTTAATCATATAGTTGTGATGGTGAACACGGCGTGAACTCGTACACGGATCCTGATTGCAGTTGGCCCTCTGCCGTTCTTCATCTTCTGCCCACTTGCAAAGGCGTTCTTCCTCGCGTTCCAGCTGCTCCCTCAATCAGCGAGCTTCCTCATCCTCAGGTCCCGAGGCCATAAAAATCTCTTGGATCAGCATGTAGTCACCACAGGTGCTGCTAGTGGCGTCGTCCATTGGCCAGATAAGGACTCCTACCTCCCTAGACCCGTAACAGATATAGTATGCCCGAGCTGAACCCCATGAGATGGGATTAAAGTAGATTTGAAGCATGCGGAGAGGAGCAGAGGGAGCTGCATGATTATCTTGGGATAAGCCGAAACCGAACAAAGTAATATGCGGTTCAGGCTTCTCTGACTGGATCGAATCTGAGTTAGAGAAAGTAACCCTAAAGTGGGTCTTGACTGCTAAAGTGGGATGGAAGTGATCTTGGGCCTCCCCGACTTGTTCGGATCCGAGTCGGAGAGAGAAGTGTAACACCCTGAGAATCATATTAATAATAATCTCTAAATCTTTGAACTTTTTTGCACCATGCTGCTTTTGTGAGTGCTTTGGTTGAGTCGACCCAGAGTAAGGAAGTAACTAGTAATCGCAAATTGAATTACAAGATAATTCGATAATCTCAAATAAATAAAAGACAACACAAAAAAGGGAAATTAAATACCCATTTAATTTCCAATTCTTATAAATAAAAACAGTGGATCAATCATACGTTCTCTAAATTACAGATTATACAAGTAAAATGGGAATTAAGTACAAACCCCAAATCAGGAAATACTAACTGAAGTATAAAAGCTAAAGTATTTAGGATAAGAACTCGAATGTTAATTATCAAACTTATTTCAAGAATGCTATAAAAGTACTACAGATGGAACCCACATATTATGGGGAATATTAATATGTGACATTCCCAGTAAATAACAAGCAATAAATCTAGGACTTACAAATAAATAAAACAAATTTAAAACCTATTTTCAAAAAGTCTACTCTTTTTGGGCCAGAACCTCAGCTGGCCCAGCACCCTTAGTTCTAAAGCAAACCCATTCCATAAGCCAGTCGGAGCAACGACCAAACAGGCCTGATCGCCACCTTTCGGTCAAGCCCAGCACAACTAGCAGCCCACAGCCAAGCCAGGCCAGGCCGGCTAGCAGTCAACCGACCAGCCAAGCCGTTTGCCCATGCACGACGTTGCGATTCGTGCATTTGTTTGCTCTTTCTATATACGGAAGTTTAACACCTCACGTTTCACACGGCAATTATTAAGCTCTACCTCTATCTCATAGCAGGAGCATTGTTCTCTACCTCATCCGCCCTGAAGATTTTTCGCTACCTAACAAGCCAATACTTGAGCTACTTAGACTATTATACACAGAGAATTTACAATATAATTTTGGTGTACCAATTATAGTGTAGTTATATTATAGTTACAATGTAATTACAGTGTATTTACAATATAACTTTGAGTAAATTTGTTTGTAATTTTTGTTTTCAATTTTCAAATGGCAAATAAATTACGTTGTGTTTTCTAGTAAGCTAGTTTGACGTAGTAATTTGCAAGTTAATGGTTTTTATGATTAATCTATTTTCTATATAATAATTTGTTGTTAATCATACCGTCTCAAAAATTGATTGATTTTGGTAAAATAGAATAACAGTACACAGTTGCTTGGATAATCATTTAAGGCTGTACAATTCAAATGCAGCACATGCACATAGGCCTGCTAATCCTGGTCGTTGTGCATGTATCATGCGGTGGGAAAAAAACTGATATTTTTAGTTCCAATTTCTGTTGAAAGATACTTAGATAGTCCCATACATATTTACTTACACAATATTTTCATCAAAATTACAGTGCACTTACATATCATATCAACTGAATTTACAAATGTAAATTTTAGTTATATAAGATTGTAATTTTATATTTTAAAGAAAATAACAAATACATATTTACTTACACAATATTTTTATCAAGATTACAGTACACTTACATATCATATCAATTGAATTTAATGTAATTTTAGTTATATAGAACTGTAATTTTCTACACTAAACTTGACGCATGATTCTACGATCAAGAAATATCAAATATCAGAAAAAAAATCAACCGACAGATGTTTGGCCAAAATCGTTGCCATGCGCTGCTGCTCGTGGCCGCACGAGCTGCCGCCGCAACACCGTGACGAACCAGCCTCGCGCACGCTCGCGTTCAGCCGTGTCGCGCCAGTTCCGTGCGCCGTGTCGACCGTGGTCGCCGGAAGCCATTACGCTGCGCTGTACGCTCACATGTTCAGCCACGCCGCGCTGCTTGTCACGCGGGCCCCGTGGCGACGACTTTGGCGTCCAAGGCCCAAGCCGTGCCCGCCTGCGTCAGCTGAAGCTCCCTGTCCTTTGACGCTCGCATCACATGGTGCACAGGACGGCGAGAACGGACAACACGTCATGGCCGACGGCTTTTGCCGCGACCACGCGCCGACCTCGCCAGTGCACCTGCACTGATCCACGCAACAGCCGAAGACACCACACCGGCGAGCGCCCAAAAGCCGTTGCCACTGCTCCCGCTGGCCGCGCTCGTCATCATGGTCTCATGGACCCTGTCGACGACCAAGAAGCCATGGCAAACCTAACACCGCACGCCTGTGCCCGTTCCAGCGAAGTCGCCTCCAGTGAGTCGCGCCGAGTCACGCCCGCGACCGCGAGCATGATGCAGCGCCGTGCCCTCTCTAGTCCCGTGCGCCGCTCCTGAGCACTCGTCGCCACAGCAAACGACTCCGTCCCGCCACGTCGCCTCCGGTCCCGCGCTTGACCACCGCCCGTCGCACTCGCACCCGAGCCGCGAGGCGACGCAGAGCCAAACCACCTCTCTCGCATCAGCCCTGTGGCGCAAACAGGGAAAGGACCCTTTTTCCGCCCGGAATCGCGCTGCGTCGTACCCCGGCCATCAAATCCAATGGCCCCACCTCACGTCACGGACAGAAACCAAGGACAAAGCCCACCGACACCATTAATCGCACGACAACTTCCGTCCACGCCCTTGCTTCCCTGCCAATCCAGCGAGCAGCAACGTCTACAAGACGCGCCGCTCGAGCTAGCTCGCCTACTTTCCCGTTCGCCTGCAGCCCCATCCCGCGTCTGACGCCTTACCAACTCCCCCACGCCGCGAGCACGCCGTTTGTCCAAAGTCCATTCTGCCCAGCGCATCATTCCCAGCCTCGCTCGCCACCCTCTCGTTCATCTTGTTCCACCCAGAGCCATAGCCACACACACCGAACGGTCATCGAGCAGGTGGCCTGGTACTTTCCTCTCCTTTCAGACAAAGCAAAAAAAAAAAAAAGTTTCCTTCCAGTGGAGAACCTCGAAGTCAAAGAACAGACGTGCTCACCACCATGCCCAGCGATGGCAGCCTCCGCATCGTCCTCTTCCCGTTCCCGGCGCAGGGTCACTTCTCCGCCTTCCTCTCCCTCGCCGCCCACCTCCACGACGCCCAGCCCACGGCCGACATCACCATCGTCTCCACCCCGCTCAACGTGGAAGGCCTCCGCTGCCGGTTCAGCTCCCAGACACGGTACCTCCGGTTCCACGCCCTGCCGTTCGCGCCCGCCGAGCACGGCCTGCCCGGAGACGGCGAGTCGACCGACGCCGTGCCGCCCCTCCACTTCATCACGCTGTTCGAGGCCACCGAGTCGCGCTCGCTACAGGACAGCTTCGACGTCTTCGTCCGTGACTTGATCACCGACACCGGGACAGATGGAGCCAAGGTCTGCGTCATCTCAGACCCCTTCCTTGCGTGGACGACTGACGTCGCTCGACGGCGCGGCGCCGCACATGCCATCTTCGTGTCCTGCGGCGCGTTCGGCAGCGTGGTTTACCACTCGCTGTGGAACCACCTGCCGCACCTGCGCGCGCCCGGTGAGGACGCGTTCTGCCTGCCGGATTACCCGGAGGTCACCGTCCACCGGTCGCAGCTTCCGCCGCACCTACTCCACGCCGACGGCACGGACCGGTGGTCGGCCTACCACCGCCGGCAGACATCGGCCGGGTACGACACCGACGCGATCCTCATCAGCACGATGGAGGAGTTGGAGACGACCGGGCTGCGCATGCTCCGGAAAACGATGGGCGTCCCGGTCTATCCCATCGGCCCTCTAGTGCGTCGCCGGACGGAGCACTCCGATCACACCGGTGACCATAACGACGATGACGTCAAGCGGTGGCTCGACACCCAACAAGAGAGGTCAGTGCTGTACATATCATTCGGGTCTAATAACTCGCTAAGGCTTGACCAGATGGTTGACCTCGCCGTGGCACTGGAGCTCACCGGCCGGCCGTTCATCTGGGCTATCCGTCCGCCGTTCGGGTTTGACATCGAGACCACCAACGGCGGCGAGTTCAGCGCCGAGTGGTTGCCGGAAGGGTTCGAGGAGAGGGTGTGTGCCAAGAACATTGGGCTTCTCATCCACGGGTGGGCTCCGCAGGTGAGCATCCTCGCGCACGCGTCCACCGGCGCGTTCCTGAGCCACTGCGGCTGGAACTCGGTGCTGGAGAGCATGGCGCACGGTGTGCCAATCATCGCGTGGCCACTCATGGCGGACCAGTTCTTCAACGCCCAGATACTGGAGGAGTGGGGTGCGTGCGTGGAGGTGTTCCGCGGGAACGGGCCGGACTCACCGGCGCTGGAGCGTGGGAGGGTGGTCGAGGCCGTGGAGATGGTGATGGGGATTACGGCGAAGGCGGACAAGACACGACAGAGTGTGAAGGAAATTCAGAGGATGATTGGTCGAACTCTGGAGGACGGTGGTTCGTCCATGACAGCATTGGAGGAATTCTTGACGCTGCATGGTCGCATTATGCACAAGAAATGCTGACGCCGAGAGAGATAATTTTCTATTTTAGCATTTTGCCCAACCTTGAAACGTGGTGCCTGAAATAACGTTGAAATGTGTTCTTGGGTAAGGCGCACCTTTGGGTTTTGTATTGGAAAAGCTAATTTTACAAGAAGGGGGATATGGATTTTCATCCCTCGAGGGGATTTCCTCTCGTTATTTTTATATCATCTAAATAGTTAGAGTAAATTTCATAAACCCTAGGTTTTGAGGCACCCGTAACGTAAAACCTTAGGTATTAAGATTTGTTTCGAAGAATTCCAGATTTTAGGGTAAAATGTTTTTAAGAAACCCTATTTTTAAACTTATATCATTGATTTTGGCTAATATATGTATGTATAATAATTGTAAAAAAAGAGATGCTCCTAATATCGTGTTGGACTCATTTTAATGAGCATCAGTTATTGCTAGTATGGTTGTTTATGTATCATTATTAAGGGGTCGTGTTGCGCTTTTTAAATGGTGTAATGCAAGAGTGAGGAAGAGATAAAGTGCACCAGAGGAATATGTATTTTGAGTTTACTAATGTGAACATATACTAAATATATCATATATAATAATGAAATTATAAATATTTGATGTAAACATGGGGTTTCTTGAAATATTTTACCTCAAAACCTAGGGTTCCTCGAAACAAATTATGATACATAGGGTTTTATGTTGTAGGTGTCTCAGAACCTGGGGTTTTGTGAATTTACTCCAATAGTTATCAAAAAATTTGAAAAACATTGATAACATAGATTGATACAAAATATATCACTCCACAAACATGCAAAGCTAAATTTGAATTTATAAGTTACAACAAAAATAATAAATTAAACTGAAAGTGGTTATCATACCTTCGTAGTTATATTTGTTATTTTTGTTACAACTTATAGAAGTTGAATTTTCACTTGCATGCTTATAGAGTAATATATTTCATATTAATCTATCTTGAGGCATTAGTAATACGATTTTCAGGGGATGGTTTGCTTTGATCCTTTTGAGATTATGACTGAGGCCCTATTTGTTTTCAGGGATTTATTTTTAGTCCATGTCACATCGAATGTTTGTACACTAATTAGAAATATTAAATGTAGACTAAAAATAAAACCCATTTCATAACCTGGACTAATTTGCAAGACGAATCTATTGAGCCTAATTAATCCATGATTAACCTATGTGATGCTACAGTAAACATGTGTTAATTATGGATTAATTAGGCTTAAGAAATTTGTCTCGTGAATTAGCTCTCATTTATGCAATTAGTTTTATTATTAGTATATGTTTAATACTCTTAATTAGCACTCAAACATCCGATGTGACATGAACTTAAAAATAAGTCCCTGAAAACAAACACCCCTGAGACACGTCTCCTACACGAGGCAACGTCCTACCGAAAGGACTTTTTCTTCCCTTCGCAAGTACTCTTCCTTCAATCACGTGTCAGACGCTGTGTCAGATAATGTTTAGATGGGACTAAAACTTTTTAGCTCATGTCAAATCGGATATTTGGACGCTAATTTGAAGTATTAAACATAAGCTAATATTTCGTAAATGAGAGCTAATCTGCGAGACGAATTTTTTAAGCCTAATTAATCCATAATTAACATATATTTCCTGTAGCATCACATAGGCTAATCATGGATTAATTAGGTTTAATAGATTCGTCTCGTATAGTCCCTCGAAACAAACAGGACCGTAGAAGAGGTCCGCTCACTCTCTCACGTGCTGGGCCTTACCCGGTGGCTTGGACATCCCTCATTGACGTGTGCCATATTTTTGTCGTCGTAATATGAGTGTCATAATCGAGGTTACATATTACTCACAGATTAATAAATTGAAGATAATTAATGTAGTTACAACCACATCCTAGGCTCTACGTACGTAGTAGCTTTGGTTTAGGGAGCGTTTTGAACGCCTTTATTATGCATAATGCAGGTGGGGGACCTCGGATCCATGGGTCTGGCATCTCAACCTAATTTGGTCATATAAAAAATTAACACTAATAAAATTGGATAAGGTTGATCTACATACATATAAGGTTTTAAATCCTCGTATATAGCTGTCAGTATCTCCGGATGTAACTGTTTGAAAAAGATATAGCTATTTGCTCACGTATATAATCCCATTTAACCCGGTATTAACTACTTGAGAATGTAAACCATTAAATGTTTGAGCTCGTTACTAAACACTTTTTAGGTATAAAAGTGTCCTTATATCTCAAGGGTGATCCATGCCATTGTAAATATATCATTTCAGATAAATACCATTACAATTCGTCTATTCGTAATCGTGCTACTGAAATTTTACAAAATTAGAACCGTACCACTACCATCACGTTTTTCCATCCATCTTATTTGTTTTTCCGTTTTCTTCCTTCTTTCTCCTATCTTCTCCCCGCACCAATGAGCGGCGGGACCGGCGAGCGATGGGGGACCTCGGTGGCTCGGCATGCACGCCATCCCATGCAATGGTGGCCTCAACCACGTGCTTGTTGACGCGGTCGCCCACCAGCGCTCTCACCTTCATCTTCCCCCTCCCCACTTTGCTCCTCTTCATGCTCTCGCCGCCGCCGTCGAAGCCAGAGTCCCTCTCTCTCACTATATCTGGTCGGAGCTCAAGCGAGGCGGCACCATCGGCATTGGAGCTCGGTGAGATCCACGGATGGGGAAAAAAATCTTCCGTTGCAACCTACCCCACCTCATTCGACCGCCTGCCCCACTTCCTCTACGCCCTCCTCTTTGTATCCCCGCTTCCGTCTACCCTGCGTTGACGAGCATGTGGTGAAGGCCGTCGGCACATGGATAGGGTGGGTGCCGAGCCGCCCAGGTCCTACCATCGCTCGTAGTCCCGCCGCTCGTCGGTGCGGGAAGAAGACAGGAGAAAGAAGTAAGAAAATGGAAAAAAAATAAAGGGATGGATTGAAAGCGTGATGGAAGTGGCACGGTTCTAATTTTGTAAAATTTTAATGGCACGGTTACGAATAGACGAATTGTAATGGAATTTATCTAAAATTGCATATTTCCAATAACATGGATCAAATTAACCCATATCTCAAGGAGGCGCCTACAAATCGGGGGCCCGATTTTTCCCCAAAAAATTGGGCGTTGTTTCACCCTCTATAAAAACAATGTTTCAGCACTTAGCGAAATAATGTTTTAGTTCTTAAAAAAAGTGAAACACAGTGAGATCGCTAGATGAAACAATTTGGTTCAACGTATGCAACAAAACGATTTAAGCCATTGAAACACTTAAGCCCCGTGTGCATCAAAACAAACCCCGTGTACATCAAGATGAAAATATTAAACACTATCTAGAATCCACTGCAACATTTGATCCACACACAAAGAAACATCACGAGTACACTAGCTGAAACATTGCTTTTGAACCATTGAAACATCAACAAACTCCGTGTGTCGAAAATAGAAATATGGAGCACAATTGAAATATCCACTACAACATTTGATCCAAACACGAAGAACATCATGAGTACACTAGCTGAAACAGAAAAAAAAAATATAGAATCTGGTTTGGACTGCATCTTCCTCCTCTCCAACGAACACAGGGTTGCTCGCGTCGGTCTTCTCCACCGCCCTCATCACCGGATATGGAGGAGAAGGGGGAGAGCGACGAAGATGAGGAGGGAGTGCTCCCGGGAGAGAGAGGAAGCCGACGAGCCTCCACCACCACCACCGCCACCGCTGCCGCCACCTCGTCGTGCATCCGTCATCCTCCACATCGGCCACCACCACGGAGACGAAGCCACCGTCGACATCGAGGTCCGACGGAGAAGGCGACACGGGCGAGGTTGATGGGAGAGAGGAGGCAGTGCGGGCGAGGTCGGTGGGGGAGAGGCGGCAGTGCGGGTGAGGGAGCTTGTGGGAGAGGAGGTGGCGTTGACGGGGGAGAGGAGGCGACGCGAGCAAGGAAGGCGCGGGGAGCCTGAGCGACGCGGAATGAGATGTGCGGGTGTCCAATATTTTTCTCTCTCATCGGGCATATGTGTATAAGGATTATCGATATCTCAAAGACGATGCGTAGGTGGCACCTTAGGACCTTGCTGGCAGAATCACCGGACAAGAAGAAAACACATGACAAGTAGTAAATCCTTCTTTTTTTTTTGAGAGGGACAAGTAGTAAATGCTAGTTTAGTGAAGGTGGACCGTGTAGTACAGTACGTCTTCCTGGTAGCTGTAGCTTTATTGTGATGCTTACGAGCTTTTGGAAAAGCCTCCTGATGCTTCCTCTGCTTTTAAAGTGCAACGGAGAGCCGGAGAGAACCTGATTCAGCCAAATTTAAAAAAGGAAAAGTTTCCAGCGGAGAACCTCGCAGTCGAAGATCAGACGCGTTCACCATGCCTAGCGATGGCTGCATCCGCATCGTCCTCTTCCCGTTCCCGGCACAGGGCCACTTCTCCGCCTTCCTCTCGCTCGCCGCCCTCCTCCACCGCGCCCAGCCCACGGCAGACATAACCCTTGTCTCCACCCCGCGCAACGTGGAAGGCCTCCGCCGCCGCTCCAGCTCCCTGACACAGTACCTCCGGCTCCACGCCTTGCCGTTCTCGCCCGCCGAGCACGGCCTGCCCGCGGACGTCGAGTCCACCGACGACGCCACAATCCACCAATTCATGGCGTTCTTCGCGGCCACAGAGTCGCACTCACTCCAAGAAAGCTTCGATGGCTTCGTCGGTGGCTGTACCACTGCAGGTGGGGCGGACGGCGCGAGTGTCTGCGTCGTCATCGTCGCCGACCCCTTCCTCGCGTGGACGACCTCCGTCGCGCGCCGGCACGGCGTCACGCACGCCTTCTTCGTCTCCTGCGGCGCGTTCGGCACCGCGGTGTACCACTCGCTGTGGAACCACCTGCCGCACCTGCGTGTGCCCGGTGACGACGCGTTCTGCCTCCCGGACCACCCGGAGGTCACCGTCCACCGGTCGCAGCTTCCGGTGCAGCTCCTATACGCTGACAGCACGGACTGGAGCTCGGCCTACCACCTTCGTCAGATCACGGCAGCGTACGACACCGACGCTGTGTTGATCAACACGGTGGAGGAATTAGAACCGGCCGGACTGAGCATGATCCGGAAAACGATGGGCGTCCCTGTCTATCCCATTGGCCCGATATTGCGTCGCCAGAACCCGATGCAGTGCTCCAACCTCGCCGGCGGCAATGTCGACGATGTCAACCGGTGGCTCGACGCCCATGCAGAGAGGTCAGTTCTGTACATATCATTCGGGTCCTATAACTCGCTAAGGGATGACCAAATGTCTAACCTCGCCGCGGCACTGGAGCTCACCGGCCGGCCGTTCGTCTGGGCCATCCGGCCGCCTATGAGGTTCGACACCAACGGCGGCGAGTTCACCGCAGAGTGTCTGCCAGAAGGATTCGAGGAGAGGGTACGCGCCAAGAACACCGGCCTCCTGATTCATGGGTGGGCGCCGCAGGTGACCATCCTGGCGCACGCGTCCACCGGCGCGTTCCTGAGCCACTGCGGCTGGAACTCGGTGCTGGAGAGCATGGCGTACGGCGTGCCCGTCGTCGCGTGGCCACTCAACGCGGATCAGTTCTTCAATGCCAAGATGCTGGAGGAGTGGGGCGCGTGCGTGGAGGTGTCACGCGGGAACGCCCCGCACTCGCCGGCGTTTGAGCCGGCGAGGGTGGCGGAGGTGGTGGAGAGAGTGATGGGGAGCACGGCGGAGGCGCGCGAGATGATGCGGCGCGTGGCGGAGATTCAGGAGCTGATTGATCGAACACAGCTGGAGGACGGTGGCTTGTCCATGAAAGCATTGGAGGAATTCTTCGCCTTGACGCTGCACGATCGTACTATGGCCCCAAGATATGATGACGTCCAGAGTTGAAATATGGTGCTTCAAAGAACCATATTCCATTTCTTAAGTGATTTCCTGAAAGACCCAATTTTCACTCCATGTAATACTCTCTCTGTCCTTAATTATAAGATATTTTTTCACACATTTTTTAATGATATATTTTAATTATTTATTTATGTTATGTTATGTTACCAATAAATACAAAATTAACATTACATGAAAGTATATCAAAACATAAATCTAATAATATAACATAGCATGCATGATACTTAGCATAGATATTGTTAGTATAATCATTAGTATAGATATAGTTAGTATAATTATTAGAGGATTTTTCCTATATTTGAGACGGAGGAAATAATGCGGATGTAGATTTTCACCCCGTGAGGGGATGTTCCTTCGTTGTTTGTATGTCATCAAAATAGTTTGAAAAGAATAGACAATATATATTAATATGAAATATATCACTACACAAACATGCAAGACCAAATTCGATTTCTACGAGTTACAACGAAAATAATAAATTGAATTAAAAATAGTTATAGTATATTCGCAGTTATATTTGTTACAACTTCTAAAAGTTAAATTTTGACTTATATGTTTGTGGGTTATATATTTCATATTAATCTATCTTCTAATTTTTTTAAAATTTTTTAATTACTGTTTAGATGACATGATATCCCTCGAGGATGAAAATACTTTCCCTAATAATGCAAAAGTTACACAGCTACGCGGTGCAGATATGACGGTGCTCCCATTATCAGGAAAGTAGGAGTACTACACATTGTTACTTTATCGTTGATGGTACCTGAGGTGGCTCGATTGGCACTAATTAATACTACCTCTGTTTCTCTGAGGTGGCTCGATTGGCACTAATTAATACTACCTCTGTTTCTTTAAATAGATATCGTCGTTTACTTTATTGATCATTTGTTTATTACTAAAAAAATACGTAATTATAGTTTATTTTGTTATGAATTATTTTGTTGCTAATTGAAATTAATCTAAGATATTTCATATTTTTATATTTCAATGGATCATATTTACTTGAAAAAGTCTACTTTACTCCTATGAATTATTTCATTGTTTCACTCCCTTAAACCATTTTTGACTTATTTTACACCGTAAACTATTAAAAATGGTTCACTTGTTGCTTAATAACATTTCTCTTCTTATTTGTTTCTCTTTATACGAGTGGTATTTTAAGACAAAATTTGTAGACCGGTAGATAACACAATTAATGTTCTAAAATATTTTCATGACTATTTATTGTACATTTAACATTTAATACCTCTATGGAGGACAACCGAACTTTACATTATATTTGCCAATTGAAGTGAATAATTCAAATCAAATAGCAAGCATAATGTAAAATCCGAAGTCTCGAGTAAAGGATATAGGGGACATTGCTGGGACTTTAGCTTGGCAGTCAACTTCACTCTAAGATGTGCTCGTCAAACTACACAAAGGTAGCGACCAGATGTGTTACACATTCAGGAGACTTGACAAAATAGATAAAGCTCTATGATATCCCAAATATCCTAAACCCTTACTCATGTGAAGCTAGTTCCCAGGACGTGCTCCAGCTTCACCATTTTCATTTTAAGCAATGATACACAGAAGAGAATACAACTAAGACAAATAAAATCCAGATTACAACTACTTTAGCTATACATAGGCCGACCAGCCAAATAATCAAAGATTCGCGGAAGTTTGGCTAGCCAAACCACAATCAAACCAACTAGGGAATTCTCTCCTTATGATTCAAGTCCTAGAGGAAAGCAGTCGAAGCCCGCAGCACTCAAATTAATCTAAGCATACAACCTGCAAAACAGGATATTTTAGTATAACAAGAGTCGGTACATCATTAGATATAATGTACTGGCAAGTCAAAACAATCCTAACATACTACGTGCAAGGCATATATTCAAAGGAGATTCAGTATGTAGTTTAATTTCAGCATAAAGTAAGTTTTTGGTTCACAATTCTTTTGCAAAGGAGTTGACAATTCAATTAACAACACAAGTTTGTAAATGCATTATGGCTGTAGTCTTTTCATCCTCTTCCCAACTCCTCTCCATCGTTTTCCACGGGCACGCTTTTCAAACTACTAAACAGTGTGTATTTTGCAAAAAAATTCTATACAAAAGTTATTTAAAAAATCAAATTAATCCATTTTTGAAAAAAAATAGCTAAAACTTAATTAATCACGCGCTAATGGATCGTTCCGTTTTCCGTGCGGAGGAGTTGTGATCCCAACTGGGAGTAACGAACAAAGCCTATAAAGAGCATCATGGTACCATCATAAGCATACCCATGTTGCCTTCCTTTGTAACAAGGCATAATATTATCATCACTCACACACTCAACACAACACATTTCACCCATTTCAATCCAAGTTTCATAAACACATTTTAAAATATGAGTTTGTACCCATGACACTTCACCAAAGCACTCATGACCGTGACCACGGCTAATCGATTAGCTTTTAGAACTCTGCGGAGTTTGTACAGCGTTAACCACATGATGTGAGTCACTCTAGTTTGTTCGGTACCCGTCGGTACTACCACACTCTACACATTGAGTACGGTTTAGAGGTCACAACGAGGCTTTTACATTAAGTATTGTCTAACCTTGCATGAGCACGATAAGTGAGAATCCATCCTAGGCTTTAAGTCCTAGAACCGTTAGGTTGTGGGCCCACGCCTTAAACCTAACATCGTGGTAGCGAACACATCCATTCCCCCATGAGGCACATTATCGTTGTATTGGACAATTTTAGACGCCCATGCTGTGAGGTGGAATAGTATAGTCGTCCCCTCACAGAACACACACGTAGGGAATTTAATCATCCTATAATCAAACACACACACGGGTAGTTCCTATAGATAGTCCACAGTACGGTCTTTGTTGACGGCTATTAACTGCAAATCATACGCCATAATACCTGGATATAATTGAACATATAAAACATCCATCGTAGTGGTAGGGTTTAATTCTAATAATTTCCACAGCATCGGTGTATATTTGGATGCAGGTGATAAAACAACAAAGTTGAGAGAAAGTATACTTAAAGAAGGAGGAGATTCAGACTCATCCCTAAGCCTATGTAGTTGTGGCTCACAAAACCTCATGAAATACATACAAATGAGCTCAACCACCATACCACTGGGCTAAGGAACCACAAGAGGAAGCCCAAGAGAAAGGAGAGGCCGAAATAGGCTGGCCAGGGTTCGACCGAACCCATGGTTTGGCCGAACCGACATCAAGCCCAAACATCCTGACCTTCCACGTGGACGTCACTGATAGCTCCTCAATGACGATGGAAGGGCGTTTCAGACAATTCCAATTGCCATAACCGTCATATGGAGGCTATAAAAGGACTACACTTTCTCCCATTCAAGACACACCAAGTTTTGAGCTGAATTATAAGAGACTTTGTACACTTTATGTATACTTAGAATTGGGAGAGAGTAGGGTAGAAGGATCGGAAGAATTCCGGAGTTTTCGGTAATCTTCCTTAATTTATCTTGTACCTTATCAATTACTTGGATATAATCAATATTATCTTTTATAAGTAATTGAGATTTATCTGTGAAGTATATTTCTTAGTTAGTTCCTATTAAGCGTATTGGAATATTGTTCACTAGAAATAGTGATTATTTTGGTGTTCGAGCAACACTAAAGTAGTATTTTAATAGTGTAGATGTGGTATCTATATTGTTAAAATACCAGTATTTCCTGCATACCTCGCAGTACATTGGAGGTGGGTGTAGAGGTGGTGACAGCCCTTGAGATCACTTAAGTCCTCCCTATTCGGGTGAGTAGTAGAGTGAATTATGGTAGCAGCGAGCAAGCCAGTGCCTGAAGTATCGCAATAGGATTAAATTAAGCTTTCTATAAGACCCTGTGTTTCACTAGAAAATCCTCTATACCCTTTGCCTATATTAACTTGTGTCCTTGGGTGAGCCTGTTGAGGAGTTGAGCACCTTCGTTCCGTGAGATTCGATACCTTGGAATACTTCCAGGTGAAGTACTACAGCGATATATCTGTGGGCTTGTGGATTTTATCTGTGAACGTTAAGAAATACCAACAAGCATTTCTAACGCTGTTGCCGGGGAGCGACTGTTGTTTATCTCCAAACCTTGTTCATCCTCGTATGTTTTTATTTTATTTCTCTTTTATTCCTACCATATGAGAAGTTTTCTGTGTATACTTCTCTTCCATGGAGCATCTCTCAATATATCAAATATCTGCTCCTCGGGACAAATTTTACGAGCCACCTCCTTCATCGGAGCTAATTATTACATCTGGCTATGAAATTCGTCTTGAATTCATTAATATGGTCAGGGAAAAAACGTTTTTTCGGGTTAGACTAAGAAAACCCCTACCATCATTTGCGGGAATTTGAACAATTGTGTTCGAGCCTCTTGATTCAAGGCATGACACAAGAGACTTTTAAGTGGAAATTGTTTCCGTTCTCTCTTTTTTTCACCGTTGGGAGGGTAAACGGTAGCTGGGATCAATTGCGAGATAGATTATTCCTCGCATTCTTCCCCATTACCCGTATTACAACCCTTCGGGTAGAAGTCCTCAATTTCTGATAGAAAAATAATGAATCAATCGATGCAGCATGAGCCAGATTTACCTCCTTGGTACGATCTAGACCCAACTTATCTATACCCGAGTATGCCTTGCTGCAAAACTTTCATACGGGTTTAGATAAGGAGTCTGCATTTCACCTCGACATAACTACTGGAGGGCCGTTCATGCATAAGACCCTGTCGGAAGGAAAGAAAATTCTAGATCGTATTTCAGAAAATACCACATTCGTTAGATGATTCGCTGAACCTTTGCTTGAGGCGTCTATGTTAGGTCGAGAGGAGCCATCTTTAGTCGAACCCGAGTTTGAACCTTCCACATCTCCCAGTTTGACACAAGACTCATCCTTAGAGCCCTCTCCGGAGACCAAAGAAATTCAAGCTCCGGGTTGTGCTCTTGAATTTGGGGTTGTTTCCCATGAAGATTATGGAAGCACCCTAAATTATTTCAGTAGGAAAAAGCCGCCTATTCCTACACTACCTCCTGATCCAATCGAAGACGAGTTTCTTCAAGAAACCGTTCAGGAGATGACCGCTATTATGAGTAATGAATGGTTGAGGAAAGTAGAGTTTTCCCCCGAAGTAATTCGGATCAACTCTTCTATTTTAACAGCTTGGAGGGAATACTGTGGACATTTGTATTGTCCAACGGTCGGTGTTAACCTCATCTCTGAGTCTTTCGCTTTCGCTTACTTGGGTAACATAGCACTAGCATCGACTAAAAAATTCTTCAAACACCCCTCGGGGAATTTAATTGAAGGATTTGGGATCATACATAACGTCCCTGTCAAATATGACAACACCAAGCCTATCCTCGATTTCCACATCTTTGAAATCCAAGATTTCGATGTTCTGATTGGGCATCCTATCGAGAAATTTCTCTTAGACGCCCCGACTTTAGGAAGCCTCAAGATAACATTAGGAGGGGATGAGTACACTGTCCCATTCTTGCGGTCTAGAAATACCTTGACTGACCCCCCTCCTGATGAAGAGCCAGCAAAGGAAGTGATGGTTGTGTTCCCTTTTGAACCTTCGGAGTCCTCTCTTGATGATGACACTCCTGATTTCATCCAAGAAGAAGAGGAGTCTGGAGAGACACTCGAACTACCATCCTTTGAACCACCTCCGCGACCTCCGATTGAGCTAAAACCTCTTCCACAAGGCCTACGCTATGTTTTCCTACATGGCAACAAGGAAGCACATGTCATCGTAAGTGACAAGCTTTTAGAAGATGAAACCCTCTCGTCTTCTAGCCGTATTAGAGAAGCATAAATCTGTGCTAGGCTACTATCTTCAAGACCTTAAGGGGATTAGTCTCGTTCTTTGCACCCATCGCATTCCTATTGAAGCTGAGAGCAATCCGTCTAGGGAACCTAGAGACGGCTCAATAATGCGATCAGGGTAGTTGTTAAGAAGGAGGTCTTGAAACTCCTACACTCTGGGATTATCTATCCCGTTCCGTACAGTGAATGGGTTAGCCCTGTTCACGTTGTGCCCAAGAAGTCGTTGAAAATGCTAAACACGGGTTAATCTCTCAATGAACTGTCACGGGGTGGAGGATGTGCATCTACTACAGAAAACTAAACAAGGCAACTAAAAAGGATCATTTTCCGCTTCCCTTTATTGATGAGATGTTAGAACAACTGGCAAATCATATCTTCTTCTGTTTCCTTGAGGATGTTCTTTGGGTTGTGTAACGCTCCCGCCTCGTTCTAGAGGTGTATGATGTCCATCTTCTCTTACATGATCAAGGATATCATGGAAGTTTTCATGGATGATTTCTCTGTCTATGGTAAGACTTTTGGTCACTGTCTTCAGAACCTAGACAAGGTCTTGCAGAGGTGCCAAGAAAAGGACTTAGTTCTTAATTGGTAGAAATGCCATTTCATGGTTCGTGAGGGCATAGTCCTTGGGCACCGAGTATCCGAAAGAGGAATAGAGGTGGATAGAGCTAAGATAGAAGTAATTGAACAGCTTTCACCTTCGGTGAACATCAAAGGGATCCGTAGCTTCCTAGGGAACGCGGGCTTTTATAGGCGTTTTATCAAAGATTTTTGGGTTAATTAGATATATGCCCTTAAAAATATACTAGTTTTGAAATATGCCACTAGTATTTGCGTATTTGGAACCATGCCATTATAATTTTATACTTATTCGAGATATGCCACTGCCTACCCCTTGGATGCATTAACAATAAATTTTAGACCAAATTGCCCCTTTTCCTTTCTTCCTTCTTAATCTTTTTCTCCCCTCTTCTCTCAGCATCGGTGGTGGCAAGCATGACGACTGATGCACATGGTCGTTGTAGTCGCCGCCGCCTCCCTCCACCTCGCACCACCGGCAGCCTTCTCCCTCCACCTTGCACCGCGGGCGACCTCCTCCCTCCACCTTAGACTACGCCGGCCTCCTCCCTCCACCTCGCATCGCCAATGACCTCCTCTTGTGTGGAACTCCACACTGACGATGGCGTCGCCGCGGGGCCTCAGTCATCGCCGCCGACAACATCTCTCCTCCCTTGCTTAATCCCTCTCCATGGCTGGCATGACGAAGACGAGGAAGAGGGAGGGCGACGCGTGATGGAGAAGGGCCAGATCCGGTCGCCTCTCCTCTTCGACCCAGATCCGGCCACCTCTCCTCGCTGCGAGGAGTCGGGAGGCGCGGGCCTCCGTGGCACGGCGCTTGTGGTGGAGCGAGTCCGACCTCGCCGCTATCCCGCGCTCCAGCGACGCGAAGTGCTCCTCCAGCTGCTTGTACAGCCTCGTGCAGCTCGCCAGCAGCAGCTGCTGCCACTCCAGCTCCGCGAACCCGGCGCTCACCGCGTCCCCCTCCGCCTCCGCCGCCGGCGAGGCCATGGATCCCCACCTCGAAACCCTAGCCACCACCGCCGCTAGGATCCGTGGAACCCTAGCGAGAAATTCGTCAGCGATGTGAGTGGGTGTCGGAATGGAGAAGAGGAAAAGGAGAGGTTGGAAGGAAGAGAGGTAGAAGATGAGGGCAATTTTATCCAATACATGTAAAATACGTATGTTAGTGGTATCACTGAGATTACAAAAATCAGCAATGGCATCATTACAAATACACGAATAGTAATAGTATATTTCCAAACTTGCATATTTTTAATGGCACAGATCCAATTAACCCAAGATTTTTCTATGATCGCAAGGCCCCTAACTAACTTGTTAGCTAAGGATGCACTCTTTGAGTTTGATGATGAGTGCCTAAAATCCTTTGAAATTCTTAAAAAGACACTCATCTCTGCTCCAATCATTCAGCCCCCCGATTGGACACTTCCGTTAAGGTCCGAAGGAATGAAGTCGGAGTGATTGATGCTAGTGATTACACAATTGGTGCAGTCTTAGGACTTTGATAGAAAGATAAAAAGCATCATGCTATTTGCTATGCTAGCAAGACTTTGACAGGAGCTCAACTAAATTATGCAACCACTAGGAAGGAGCTCCTGGCTATCGTCTTTGCTATTGATAAATTTAGATTTTACTTGGTAGGAGCAAAAGTGATAGTCTATACAGACCATACTGCTCTTAAATATTTGCTCACTAGGAAAGATGCTACACCCCATCTACTAAGATGGGTACTTCTGCTCCAAGAATTTGACTTAGAGATCAAAGATAAAAAGGGAGTAGAAAACTCACTGGCAAATCATTTGTCACGCTTGCAATTAACAAACGTGCAGGAACCATCGATAAATGATTTTCTAAGAGATTACATGTTGATGGCGGTGATTGACTCCAACCTGTGGTATGCAAATATTGTTAACTTCATGGATTCACGATTCGTACCACCGGGTGAGAACAAAAAAAAGTTGAAATATGAAAGTCGCTGTCATATATGGGATGAGCCGTACCTGTATAGAGTATGTTCTGATGGACTGCTAAGAAGGTGCGTGCCAACAGAGGAAGGCCTTAAAATAATTGATAGATGCCACATAATACTGTATGGTTGTACGAGGACTCTAAAGAGTTTGTTCGACGGTGCCAAAGTTGTCAGCGGCACGAAGGAATTACAGCTCGGGATGCAATGCCCCTCACTTTCCTAAGGTTACAAATAGTGAGAGCAACAATTATTCAAGGTGGTTTATGCTGTAATAAGGTCATAACTACCATTTACCAAGTTTTCAAATATTGGTTTAATCAAATATTTATGCAACTTTGCAAACAACACTTTTCATCTCCCAAAACATGGGTTTCAATGTGATCAAAGAGGAGGGGAGGAAAACTTGCCTTGTTCCTGGGAAATGTTAGCACCTAAGTCACTAATTCACTGATATCGCAATTATCTATATAAATTACACGTTATGCAATTAAACACCGAAATAGGCGAAAAATACAAAATGCTCTAAAATGCATGATTTTTGCATAGCGGGTAGGTTCTGTCCTAAAATGAATTTAGGTGAAAGAATTTCTATTTATCTCTTTTTATTTAGGAGTTATAAATTTTTTGATGTATAGGGTAGTTTTTTTATTTAGATAGTGTTAAGAAGTATTGTTGTGAAGTGATTTATACTAAATTTGACTTTAGAGGGGTGAAGTGATTTGATTTCTAGAACTAATCCATTTGGTTTCACAATTTTTAGAGCTATTATGATTTTCTTATATATTTTACAAGTTATAAAATGTTCTATGTTGATGACTTAATATATTAACCTAGGAATTATTATATGAGTTAAGTGTCTTAAGTTTTGGTGGGAGAGGATGGAGTTATATCTTCTCTGGTCCATCTAGGATTTATTTGATTTATTTAGTTAAGTATTTTATATAATTTGCTTAACTAATAGTATGTGATTTAGCTCTTATTTTGTCAAATCAATGTTTAGAGATATATTTTGTACAGAAGGTGCCACATTTTATTTTACACAGTGATTTTTTATGATTCTACAGAAATTGAGTCCACCCAAAAAGGAGTTAAAATGAATTACTTATGAATTGTGTAGTTTGTAGTTTGCACTATACTAGTTATTTACTAAATAAACATTTGGTGATGATTTTGTTGCAGAAAGTTTATGAAAATTAAGGGAAATATTCAGTGGGCTCTGAGAAGTTTGGTTTATTTCAGAATGAGTTAATATGAATTTTCTATGAATTTTGTATATTGGAGGTTGCTTTATGTCCATTAATCCTTATATGGATTTCTAGAGCTATTTCTTCTACTGTAAGTGCCGAGTTTTATTCTACCATATTAAAGTTCATAGTTTTGTGAATACATAGAAATTTAATTCATATAGATTGGAGTTAAAATGGATTTTATATGAATTTAGCAAGTTCACCTATTTTTCTGTTGAACATGTAAGGTTTTAGTGATTTTCTTTATATTTTTGGATTTTGAATATACATGGGGTCCACTGGTCAGTGAGAGATCAATATGCAAAAAGGTTCTCGGGTTTCTCAGATTTTCAACCCGCAGCCCCTAGCACGTGTTTAAATCATTTCCATAAATAGTCATTCAATTTTAACTTATTTATTATTAGATCTATGGTCGCACTCCTGATGCGCGAGCCGGAGGAGAGCGACCGGAGTCGGAAAAAAAAGCCCATGCGCTTGTCTACATTTTGTCCGTGT
Source organism: Oryza punctata (assembly GCA_000573905.2). Lineage (NCBI taxonomy): Eukaryota > Viridiplantae > Streptophyta > Magnoliopsida > Poales > Poaceae > Oryza > Oryza punctata. The sequence goes on along the minus strand of CM002491.2, from coordinate 9,413,852 downwards.
TTCCCTTCCGCGTGATCGGAAATCACATGAACGGGCCTGTGTGCATTCATCCTGGTAAAGCCCACGTCCTTTCCGAGTCTAGGAAAATTCCACTGTTTTCCTTCGGTACCAACTACAAGCACATATGCTTCCTTCAAAAAATTCATGGGCTTTATCCTTTTGGAAGCACATGTTTGGATTTTTTTTAAAAAAAAACCACAGCATATTTGAAGCATATTATATGTATTTCAAATTAAAGCCCAACTTTTTAAACACATTTTTTTATATAAAAGTTTATACATGTAAAGTTTATACAAGTAAACATTATGCATATAAACTTTTTGTGTATAAACTTTCTATGCACAAAATTTCTAAAAATAGAGTTTCCGATATTTTTTCTAAATAAAAGTGTTTCCCGTATAAAGTCCAAATTTGAATTGGACAAGTTCGTGGTGCATTCTTAAAATCTCATCTCATAAAATATTTATGTGAAATTTTTTTGATTTTTTAAAAGATTCATACGTATTAAAAAAACTAAAGGATATATAAAAGTTTATACATGTAAAGTTTATACAAGTAAACTTCATGCATATATACTTTTTGGGTATAAACTTTCTATGCACAAAATTTCTAAAAAGAGAGTTTCCAATATTTTCTAAATAGAAGTGTGTCCCGTATAAAACCCAAATTTGAAATGGACAAGTTCGCGGTGCATTCTTAAAATCTCATCTCATACAATATTTATGTGAAAAAAATTTGATTTTTTTAAAAGATGATTCACACGTATTAAAAAAAACTAAAGGAAAAACGAGAAAACAAAGATTTGAGTCATGAGGCTACTGACAGTTATTTGATTGGAGAATTCGGGTCTGTATCACACACGCACAGCACTTGAAACAAGCAAACGGGCCAAGAGAAAAAGGATGGAAGGCCCAATCCAACACAGAAAAGCCCATGCCAAAAAGGGAAAAAACTTATGAGCTCAAAATGGAAATTCCACTGATCGCGAGCATGAGCGGAGCGCGACCGCTGGCGTGTTAGCATTCTCGCCTTGGCATGTTTTAAATTCTTACCAAGTGTGGTTCTCAACGCCTAATCCGGTGGGTTCCACACGTCAGTGGCACGAGGAGGCTTGCCGAGCGACCTCGGCGGCGTTTCCTACGCCCGCCGGCGGCGAACGGCGGTGCGGCTTGAGTTGCTCACAAAATAAGAAAAGTAGCCCATTCAACTGCGAACCCTACGGTGCCCTTCTTGCGAGCAGCAGAGGGTCTCGGGGTGGTTTTGCATGTGGGTTTGGAGATCGATCCCGTGCGCGTGCGATGCATGCTTGTCATCCTAAGAGCTCAAGGACGCTCACTGAAGTGTTGAAGGAGGCGGGCGAGGTGTTTTTCGTCAGCGGCGGCTCGTGGAACGGTTCGGCGACGACGCTCCACCCGGGACGACGGCGACGGCTCGAACGGGACGACGAGCTGCTAGAGGAGGGAATGCACGAGGTAGTGAGGTCACAGGGAGGGTGCGTGCGCGAGGAATCGAACAATGGCTCACCGGTGAGGACGGATTTGGACGTGGAGTCCAGCGACCGGAGTTGAGGAAGACGATGTCGCTCTCCCACCTCGGTGAATGATTCTTGGGGGTTCTTTGGGGGTCTTCGAGAGTAGGTTGTGTATTCACGATGGCACGGTGGCTCGGCCTTAGCTTAACCCGATCGACGGAAACGGCGATGATGTCGTGGTGGCGACGCTCAGAGCACGCTCCAGGGCAGCGAGGGTGTGGTCCGCGTTCCCGTTCAACCACTGCATGGAATGGGAAAAAATTAGATGGAACGGAGATGGCATCGAAAGTAGATTGAGGAACGGAAGAAAGGAGAGGGCGACCGTGGCTCATCGGAGCTGGCGGCGGTCGTCGTCTTCACGGCCGGTGGCGAGGTTGAGATGGAGGAGGAGAGCTGACATTCTCCCTCTCAGTTTTCTTCGGCTCAGGAGTGGAGAATGGGGTGTGGCGACTGTGGATATTATGGTACCGATATACCCACAGACATGGAATATCCGACTGATAATAGGGGTATGTTATGTAAATAGAATATGATGTGTATTAGGATTCGGGTAGGATATTGTCTTGTATGACAAGTTAGAACCCGGATACCTACTATGGTAAGATTGTATACCGGTTATGAAAGATCTAAGCCGTGTCGGACTGGATCTTATCTTGTAAACCACTATCTTCCGGGTATATAAGGAGGATAGGGGGTCCCTTGGGGACATAAGCTTTTCATAAGATCAATACACAACACGGAGGCAAAACCCCGAAACAGGAGTAGGGTATTACTTCTTCGTGAAGGCCTGAACCTGTCTAAATCCTTTGTCTCATAACCCATCTACTTTTCTAGCTTGATAGCCACCCCTTTTTCTATTGCCGAAATCTAGTTTCGACAGTTCGCGCGCCAGGTAGGGGTAGCGTCAAGTTCATCGCCGATCAAGTAGGATGGGATCTTCATCAGGCATCGACGACTTCGCCTTTCCTCCTAGGCAGGCGTACCGCTTCGGCAACATCGACTTCATCACCGACAACTTCGGCAAGATATCTCTCTCCGATACGGCTTCGAACCAATCGGGAGTAGATCACATCTCTTGGCCACTCGGGTTACCGAATATGGCCAGGATCAGCACCAAGACGCAGTCGGGAGCAGATCGCATCTCTCTGCCGCTCGGGTTACCGAACGTGGCTGAGATTAGCATTAAGATCTTTTCTGGCTGCAAGACGACGATTCACTTCGGGAGTACGACTACATCGACTTTGGATTCTTCATCAAGCACTCCTCAAGACGATCTAATCTACCCCACCATCACCATGGAGTTACCAGCGGATCCAATTTCTGGGTCCGGCTTTAGGGACGTCAACGTTGTTCTGCCAAAACTCGGATCGTTTTCTTCCACTGAACTCGCCGCCTACGCTAGCTCCTCGGAGGAAAGCGTACATGGCAACCCACCCGACACCAACGCTGCAGACGACGCCACTTCAGACGACAACTGCACACCAGTTTTCAATGGTGTTTTTATGGCCAACAACGAAACTGATGCTGAGGTAGCAGCAAGACTACAAGCAGAAGAAGCAGCCCGAGTCGGACAAGAAAGAATTCAACTAGAGCAAGAACGCGCCCGACTTCAAGAAGATAGAGCGAAAGTCGAACAAGAGCGCCAAGCCCAAGCAGATCAAGAGCGGCAACGTAGAGAAGCTGAGGAGGCAAGACGCCAAGAAGACGAAGACCGAAGACTTCAAGATCTGGCCGTGGCAGGTCGCAGGGCGAGGGATGCAATCAGACAAACAGTGGTCGATAATACCAACATCTTCCTCACACCGCAGCAGAATGCAGCCGGCGCAGTTACCCTTCTTGATACATTGGCAGCTGTTGCACCAGCACATGTTACTCCGCTGATAAATCAAGTCAAGACCTTGGTTGCAGCCACAGTACCACGTGCCGAATCCAGTCGGCGACCCAGTCAGTCAACCTCCAAAGCGCCGAGTGGCAGCCGCGCCCCTCCGTCAAGAGTCAGAGACAGCAGAAGCAAGACCAACTCACGCGCCGACCATAGCAGAGCACGACGAGACCAGTCGGTACACTCTCCCCCGGCTAACCAAACCCGACCACCACACTATGCCAGAGACCGGCGGATTCAATCCGACTACCAGAGTCCTCCCAGGGCTTCAATCGACCTGAGAGACACCCTCAATCAAAGACGACGTGAGAGGGGTATCACGATCCAAGACGACGATAATTGCGACGGGGTTCCAGCTTTCACCCGAGATCTGCGTCGAGTGAATTGGCCGACTGGTTTCAAGCCGACTGGCATCGAGAAGTACGATGGTAAAACCGATCCAGAATCATGGTTAACCGTCTACACGCTCGCAATTCGCGTAGCAGGAGGCGATAGTAAAGTCATGGCGAACTACCTTCCGGTCGCACTGACTGACTCAGCCAGGAACTGGCTTGCTGGACTCCCGAGAGGCACAATCGACACTTGGAGCGAACTTCGCGATCACTTCGTCGCCAACTTCCAGGGCACTTTCGAGCGTCCTGGGACCCACTTCGAACTGTACAACATCGTCCAGAAGCTGGACGAAACCCTCAATGAGTACATACGATGTTTTTCCGAGAAACGCAACAAGATCTCCGACATCACCGACGACAACATCATCGCCGCATTCACTCGGGGGCTACGCAACGATCTCTTGATCGGCAAATTCAGCAGCAAACCTCCAAGGACAGTCAAGCAGATGTTTGAGAAGGCAACAGAGTACGCTAAGTCCGACGACGCAGTAAAAGCATCAAAGCAGTCGGCGGGAACCTGGAAGAAGAAGGATCACGACTCCGCACCAGGGCCCAGTGGGAGCAACACAAAACACAGAGAGCGCAAGCGCAAGCCTGAGGATCTGGTCGCTGCAACTTCAAACCAAAACTATCAGAGCCAACGCCCTCGAGTCAACTCCTACGACAAGATCATGAACGGGCCGTGCACGCATCATCCCGGCAAGGGGCACGCTGCTAAGGACTGCTTCATCTACAAACAATTCGCGGAAAAATACGCCGCCCAAGTCAAGAAACCAACCGAAGGAGAAGATACTTCAACTCAGAAAAAGAAAGACGACGAGGAGCCAAGCCAAGGAGCGTATCAAGATCCCAGGAGCGAGCTCAACCATATTTTCGGTGGCCCACTCGCCTACGAGTCCAAGAGGAAGCAGAAGCTCACCGACAGAGAGGTCAACGCGGCACAACCTGCAACCCCCCAGTATTTGCGATGGTCGGAAGTCCCAATCAAGTTTGACCGCTCGGATCATCCCGACCGAGTGGTCCACCCGGGGCGGTACCCCCTGGTACTAGACCCAGTCGTTCGCAATGTCAAGCTCAAGCGCACCCTCATTGATGGCGGCAGCGCACTCAATATTCTCTTCGCCAAGACTTTGGACGAGATGCAGATTCCTCGATCCGAGATGAAGCCGAGTAACGCCCCCTTTCACGGAGTTATCCCGGGGCTGTCTTCCACACCACTCGGCCAAATCACTCTCCCAGTAACCTTCGGGACCAAGGAGAATTTTCAGACAGAGAACATCAGCTTCGAGGTGGCCGACTTCGAGACAGCTTACCACGCCATCCTCGGTCGACCGGCACTTGCCAAGTTCATGGCGATTCCCCACTACACCTACATGATGATGAAGATGCCAGGGCCACGCGGAGTTATATCCCTACGAAGCGACGTCAAGCAAGCCCTCACATGCGACAAGGACAGCTGCGAGTTGGCCCAATCTCGTGAGAGATCAGTCGGCCAGCAGGAAGTCCGGTTAGCTGCATCAACATCACAAGACGGTGAAATACCAGTCGGCAAGGTGGCCAAGACTAGAGAAGGCGATGCCAAGACGAAGAAGATTCCCCTAGATCCTTCTGATCCTACCAAAACTGCTGTAATAGGCGCTGAGTTAGATAGCAAATAGGAAAGCGTGCTCATCACCTTTCTTTAAGCTAATAAAGATATCTTTACCTGGAAGCCATCTGATATGCCTGGTATTCCTAGAGAGGTGATTGAGCACTCTTTAAATGTTAGAGAAGACGCGAAACCTATCAAGCAACAACTCCGCCGATTTGCACAGGACAGAAAAGAAGCTATCAAGGAGGAATTAACCAAGCTGTTAGCAGCAGGTTTCATCAAGGAGGTTTACCACCCCGACTGGCTAGCCAACCCGGTATTGGTCCACAAGAAGACTGGACAATGGCGCATGTGCATCGACTACACAGATTTGAACAAAGCTTGCCCCAAAGATCCTTTCGGTTTACCAAGGATAGATCAAATGGTGGATTCAACAGCCGGCTGCGAACTGCTCAGTTTTCTCGATTGCTACTCGGGCTATCATCAGATCAGCCTCAAGGAGTCCGACTGCCTGAAGACTTCATTCATCACACCGTTCGGCGCCTACTGCTACATTACTATGCCTTTTGGGTTGAAGAACGCAGGGGCTACATATCAACGCATGATTCAGCGATGCCTAGCGACACAACTCGGACGGAATGTGGAAGCGTATGTCGACGACGTCGTCATTAAGACCAAGCAGAAAGACGACTTGATTCAGGACTTGGAGGAAACATTTGCCAATATACGCGCCTTCAGGATGAAGTTGAACCCCGAGAAGTGCACTTTTGGAGTACCGTCGGGAAAGCTACTCGGATTCATGGTCTCTCGGAGAGGAATTGAAGCCAACCCGGAGAAAATCAATGCTATACTGAATATGAAGCCGCCGAGTTCTCAGAAGGATGTTCAAAAACTCACGGGATGCATAGCAGCACTCAGCAGATTTGTTTCAAGACTTGGAGAACGAGGAATGCCCTTCTTCAAGCTCCTCAAGAAGACCGACGATTTTCAATGGACGACAGAAGCGCAAAAGGCATTTGACGACTTCAAGACCTTCCTGACAACTCAGCCGGCGTTAGCTTCACCAATGCCACAAGAACCACTACTGCTTTATGTGTCTGCAACTGCAAAGGTGGTGAGCACGGTTTTAGTCGTTGAGCGTGAAGAAGAAGACCGCACTCAGAAAGTTCAACGACCAATCTACTTCGTTAGCGAAGTCCTTGTTGATTCAAAGACAAGATATCCTCAAGTGCAGAAACTACTTTATGGAGTTCTAATCACGGCCAGGAAGCTGGCTCATTATTTTCAAAGCCACCCAATCACAGTGGTCACATCATTTCCACTCGGCGAAATCCTCCGCAACAAAGAAGTTACTGGTCGCATTGCAAAGTGGGCCTTAGAATTAATGCCTTTGGACATAACTTTCAAGCCTCGAGTTTCAATTAAATCCCAGGTGCTGGCCGACTTCGTTGCCGAGTGGACCGAGTGCCAAGAAGACGTTCCTGCAGAAAAAATCGAGTATTGGACGATGCACTTTGACGGATCAAAAAGAATTTCAGGATGTGGAGCAGGGGTTGTTCTGATTTCCCCGACTGGAGAACGCCTTAGCTACGTTTTATGGATTCATTTTCCAGCGTCACACAATGTGGCAGAATATGAAGCACTCTTGCATGGATTACGGATCGCCATATCCCTAGGGATTCGCAGGCTAATAGTTCGAGGGGATTCTCAACTTGTGGTCAACCAAGTGATGAAAGACTGGACATGCCTCGACGACAACATGGCGGCCTACCGACAAGAAGTGCGCAAGCTTGAAGACAAGTTTGATGGCTTGGAGTTAACTCATGTTCTCCGGCACAACAATGAAGCAGCCGACCGACTGGCTAATTTCGGTTCAAAAAGAGAAGCAGCTCCATCAGATGTTTTCGTCGAGCATCTCTACCAACCCACAGTTTCGAATCAATCGACTGCTAAAGACAAGTCTGGGGAACAAGTTTTGCTGCTTGACGCCGACTGGAGGACGCCTTTCATCAAGTATCTCAAGGATCAAGAATTGCCCCCCGACAAGAACGAAGCTGAACGGATTCACCGCCGCTCTAAAACTTATGCCCTTGTGGAAGAGGAATTATACAAGAAAAGCCCATCTGGAATATTGCAGAGATGCATCTCCATTGAAGACGGCGTCCAACTTCTAAATGATATTCACTCGGGAGTATGCGGGAATCACGCGGCAGCAAGGACCTTAGTCGGGAAGGCATATCGACAAGGCTTTTTCTGGCCTACAGCAGTCAGCGACGCCGACAAAATTGTTCGCACATGTGAAGGTTGTCAATTCTTTGTGAAACAAACTCACTTGCCAGCACAGGAGCTACAAACTATTCCCCTTTCTTGGCCTTTTGTGGTCTGGGGACTGGACATGGTGGGCCCGTTCAAGAGGGCGCAAGGCGGATATACTCATCTTTTCATAGCTGTGGATAAATTCTCCAAATGGATTGAGGCAAAACCGGTGGCAACTATCACTGCGGACAAGGCGCGTGACTTCTTCATCAACATTGTTCACCGCTTTGGCGTGCCGAACCGGATTATTACTGACAATGGCACACAATTTACTGGTGGTGTTCTCAAAGATTTCTGCGAAGACTTTGGTATCAAGATTTGTTACGCCTCAGTCGCTCACCCAATGAGTAATGGCCAGGTTGAGCGCGCAAATGGCATGGTACTCCAAGGAATTAAGGCTCGAGTTTTTGACAGACTACGCCCGTATGCTAGCCGGTGGACAGAAGAGTTACCTTCAGTTTTATGGTCGCTACGCACAACCCCGAGTCGGGCTACGGGCCAGTCACCTTTCTTCTTGGTATACGGCGCAGAAGCAATGTTGCCGAGTGAGATGGAGTTCGAATCCTTGCGAGTTCGCAATTTCAATGAAGAATGTCACGACACCGACAGAATTGATGATCTCACCCGACTGGAAGAAGCAAGAGAAGCGGCGCTAATCCAGTCGGCCAGATATTTACAAGGCCTACGACGTTACCACAACCGCAATGTCAAATCACGCGCTTTCATAGTTGGTGACATGGTTCTACGGAAGATTCAAACGACTAAAGACCGGCAAAAACTATCACCCCTTTGGGAAGGGCCGTTTATAATAGCAGAAGTCACTCGCCCGGGAGCCTACCGACTCAAGCGTGAAGACGGAACTTTGGTGGATAACTCGTGGAATATAGAGCATCTTCGAAGATTTTATGCTTAAAAGCTATTTTTTTTGTACATCTCTCCCTTAGACTACCCACTCACCTATGTTGGCCGAGTGGTTAGTCGGGGGCTACTGATAATAACATAGTATTTCTTCTGTCTTGTTTATGACTTGTCATTGGTCCTGTTTAGACTTAGGTCCAGCAGAGAAGGACTAAAAATTTTTCGATGATTGCAACAAGTTCTAGGCTTGAACCAATCAGACAAAAATTTTAAGAAATTTGAAACTGGGTCCTTAGCCTATTTCATGGCATAAATAAGTCATCATACATTGCTTAAGAATACTGTATAATGTTTCAAACAAGAGAATCTACAACATTCAAGATTGGAAATTTTCTAATATGTCTACTGCGAGCTTCTCGGCCGAGTCCTGAGCTTGGTTGATCAATTCAATGGCCTGCTCGTCAGTGATCCCATCTGCAAAGCCATCCCCGACTGCTTCGATCTCTATTCGAGGATACAGGGACTGTATGATTGCCATCGCTTGACTGGCACCCATCATCGCAGCATCCTTGATATTGTTGAAATATTTTGTTGGAGCAGTACGGAGGCCTTCAAATATTTGGACTGCATCTTTTTCACTGCTCCCGAGTCCGTTTTGGAAGATTGCATTTAGCACTGGAGCAGCAGTATTGGCGATATCGTCTCTGACAGTTTCAGCCTTCTTGATCTTCTTGGCAAACACTTCAAATTGGGCACGGGTCCTGACTTTGTGTTCTACATATATCCAAAATGGAACGGTTCTTAAATGACACGGCATTATTTTAAATAAAATTTTCAAGCTTCAAGCTTGCTGGTTTCTAGCCGAGTATTGGTTTTCTCGAGTTCTTTAACTCGGGCTGTCAGGGATTCTATCATTGAGGCTTGAGCTGAGGGATTAAAAGCAATTTAGTCAAGTTTATAGCATGGATTCACAGCAAAATGCAATGGAAGGATTTATACCTCCGATGGTGCCCCTGTAGTTGAAGCTGGCTTCCATTAGCTCATTGATCTGACTTTTCAATTTCTGCTCCTTAGCTTGAGCATCTTCACGTGTCTTGGCCAACTCTGCTTGAACTTGATTGAGGGTTTCAAGATGAGGCACAAGCTTTTCTAAGGCGTCTTTTTTGCCTCATTCCTCATATGGATTCTCTGGATAATGTGCTATATAAGCAATACGCTGTGAATAAGGCAGAAGAGTACAATTTATACTTACATTCATGAGACGGGTGGACTCGGTCAGATGTTTCTTCAATGATTCGAGCTCCTCGTTCTCACCCTGACGACTGACGATGATGCCTTGAGGAGTGCCATCTCTATCTCTCCATAGAAGTTTGATTGGAGGAAGGGAGTCTTCGGCAGCTTTAATCCTTGGAATTTCTTCCTCTTTGTCATCAGTCAGTGGGCCTAATTTACAGATTAATAAAAATAAGCTATGCGACAGATGGATCAAACTGGAATACAGCAGTGCAACGTACCAGAGATAATTTTGGAGCTCTTCTTTGAAGCTTGGTTTGGCTCCCCGACTGGATCAGCCACTGCGTTCGTTTCAGCCACAACCGGATCTTGGTCAGGATTTATGGGAATTGCTTTGGCTGGCTCGGCAGGAGCAGTAGGTGCATCAGTTGGGATGTCATCATTTCTTTGTTGATTTTCCGCTGGGGCTGCGGTCTCAGTCATGCTGGAATCTTGCTCCGATTGGCTGCCAGTCGGGGGCTGAAGTTCGGCGTCTTCTACAAGTTTCCCTGACTGACTAAAAACTCGGGGTTCTTGGTGTGGTTCGGCTGGAATAGGCAGCACATCACCCTTTTTACCCAAATCAATATTTTGGGGTTTCCTGGAGATTGACAGATTCAAACTATATGAGTATTTTTCAAGAAGTCAACAATGATGATATTATGGCGAGAGTGTTACCTTGTTGATCTCCGGATTTTTGGCACAGGCCGACCAGCTGGAGATTTGGCTTGAGTCGGCTTGTCGCTCGATTGCGGCCTGGATTGTTCATCCTCGGAGTCGCTGACAGCAAGTTTTCTTTTCTTCAACTTCTGTTTGGGGATATTTTCTTCAATACCCCGCTTGCTTTTCCCAGCTGAGTCGATCTTTGGACCACCAGTCGGGAGAGGGTTTTTTGGGGCAGTTTCTTTCAAGACAGGAGTTGGGGGATTTGAAGAAAATCGTTTATTATCCTATTCAGTAGGATCAAGTTAATAAAGATAAAGTAATAGATAAACTGGAGATAGACAAATAACCAAGTGGTGGATTTTTACCTCAGGAGGAGGCCGAACTAGGCCATATGGAGTGACTGGCAGTTTGTGGCTGTAGTCGATCGCAATCCAGAAGAAAACATCTTGTACATCCGGTTGCACATGATTTTGTAATCAATGGAATTCGGGTCTTCGCGGTTGGGATCCGACTGGCCCTCGTATTCGTAAGCCGGCTTACTCCTCTCCTTGATCGTGGCCAGTCGGCACTTGATGAAGTGCCGAGTGATTTGTTCCCCTTGCAAGCCCTGTTGTTTGATCTCAACCAGTCGGAGAAGCAATTCATTGGCCTGGGCACTCTCAGTGCTGTATGGGAAATTTTTCCAGTTTTCCTGGGGAATGGGTGGAAGACCGACGAACTCGGGAAGACTGGGGGAAGGATTTGAGATATAAAACCAATTCGAGTGCCATCCTTTGTTGGAAGTCTTGAAGGGAAGAGAAAAATATTTTTGAGTCAGAGTTCCTCACAATTGGAACCCGGACCCGCCGACTACACAAGGGTTATTTTTGTCAGGCTGGGGCTTGAGGTAGAAGATGCGGCGGAACAGTGCAAAGTGTGGTTGAATGCCGAGGAAAGCTTCGCAGAGGTGGATAAAGTTGGCAATATGAAGAATGGAATTGGGATTCAAGTGGTAGATTTGGATTTTGTAAAACGCAAGAAGACCACGGAAAAAAGAAGATGCTGGCAATGCGAAACCAGAGTAGAAGAATGAGGTGAATACCACGACTTCGCCGGTGTCGGGGGTTGGAAATTCCTCGCCGTACGCCGGACGCCATCCGATAATCTCCTTGGCGGGTAGGACTCCGTCCTTCACCATCTCCAGCAAGTGTGTTTCCTTCACATCGGACTTTGCCCACTGCTCAAAGGGGATTTCTCTCTCTTCGGCCATGAGTGCGGCTGGATCTGGGCAGAATGTTAGGGTTTTTTGGGAAGTGATGGAGGGGAGTTTGTGCTGGGGGTGGACCGCAAGAAAGCTTGATACGAGAGATTGAGGATTGGAGTTTGAGCAAATGTGGATCGAAATCCTTAAATCGCTAGTACTGTGCGCGGTTTGGGGAATTTTGAGCGAAATAAACGAGGAAGACGGAGCGGCGGTTCCTAAAACGGTTGGATAAGTGTTTTGAGCGCTAAATGGGCCGTGAATTTTGGATATACTATAGCCGCGAGATTTGGAAAGTCTGGTATATGTCCTCGGGGGCTCAATCTTTCTATGTGATGAACAGGGGATAATATAATAATGTGCAGTTGTGATTTAATCTCATCGGGGAGCAACAAATGCGCATATTGCCACGTCAGTGAGCACGTTAAATCAACCAAGTATTATTGCTTTGGTTTTTAATAGGTGATTGGGGGATCTTGTTAAAGATTTCTACCATATATGCCTTGATTCGATAAATGTGCACGTCAGTGTACGAATTATCGCGTAAGCGAGTATTTTTATTGACTTATATTCAAGCTTAGGCTGATAATATATTAGGTCATTCTTTTAGGCAGTTGGTAAATCCTTATGAGTTTAAATTGGTCGGATTATATACCGCATGTGCCTTATAATTTTCATAGATGAGATTTTCTGTCTCTTTACTGTTAAAGTGGTTCATAAAACCACTCGGCTTATGCATATTAGTTCTGACTATATGTTTAGTTTTTCCAACTAAGCACATAGTCGGGGGCTACACCTAATTAGGTGCATCTATTCGATGCACCTGGGAATATTTTTTAATTTTTAGCCCTTCACAGTCGCGTGATTTTGGATTCGACGCCCAGGAGATCATGGCAGAGATGATTGAAGTACTTGAAGATGATGATTTATTGTTCGAAGTGAAGATTGTCTCGTCGACTGTAAAGGTCTCAGGGGCTACTGTGGATATTATGGTACCCATATACCCATAGACATGGAATATCCGATTGATAATAGGGGTATGTTATGTAAATAGAATATGATGTGTATTAGGATTCGGGTAGGATATTGTCTTGTATGACAAGTTAGAACCCGGATACCTACTATGGTAAGATTGTATACCGGTTATGAAAGACCTAAGCCGTGTCGGACTGGATCTTATCTTGTAAACCACTATCTTCCGGGTATATAAGGAGGATAGGGGGTCCCTTGGGGACATAAGCTTTTCATAAGATCAATACACAACTCGGAGGCAAAACCCCGAAACAGGAGTAGGGTATTACTTCTTCGTGAATGCCTGAACCTGTCTAAATCCTTTGTCTCATAACCCATCTACTTTTCTAGCTTGATAGCCACCCCCTTTTTCTATTGCCGAAATCTAGTTTCGACAGCGACCAAGCTGGAGGAAGATAGAGGACACTCGTCGACGCGCTCCGGTGCATGGCCGGCGCCCTGTCCCCTTGCTCTATCTCTCTCTGTCTCTGTTCTTGTCGGTTGGGGAAGGTGGACTGAGGTGTGGGCAAGCCGGAGGGACTGACAAGAGGGCCCAGATTGGAGCAAACTAGGCGAAGATGAGAAGTTTGGGTAGAGAAGCAGGTGGACACAGGTCTTAGGAAATTTTCCAGGAACTTTCTTGATTTATTTCTTCTCCCCTATTTGTTAATTCAATTGTTCAATTAGTAGCCATGATAAACTAGAGTGGATTTTCGTGGTGGTAGAGTCAAGCACCTAGATTCTATTTTCTTCGGTTGCACTAGTTTGCTCTTAGAAAAATAGAGATAAGAGGCTCGGTAGAACTTTGTTTGAATTGTTAGTTGGTCTAAACTGAGGGGTTAAATTCTGGAAAAAAATGTATTTATTTATGATAATTAACCTAGTATTTGAATAAGTTATTTTCCTTATATACTTCCATGCAGTTTAATGCATATTTTGATGAGGTAAGGTTTTAGCCGATTAAAGTCTATAGTTAATCTACTATTTGACTGGTTTGACTGATTTATTTGGGGTATCAACTTAGAATGATAAAATTTGACCAAAATTATAGTGAGTTTTATACATTGGATAGTATTTATGTGGATTTTTACAAGATTTAATTTTGTTCCAATAATTTTTAGAATTTCATCTAGTCTATCCTTTATATGTGTTTTCACTTATAGAATTGCATTTGAGAAATTTTATAAAATTTATAATTGAACACTTCTTGACCTGAGGTGATATTGTTAATCTTAGTTTCATGCCCAACATACAAACAAGAATCTCAAACCTAACCATGCTATATATGCATATGCATGCTCGCACTAAATTTTTGTAAAATTTGATTTTGGGTTGGAAAGGAAAAAGTTTTAATTTGCCCTCAAATTCCTTACATTGAAAAATTGGATTAACCTCACCTAGGTTTAAAATGAAAATTTTAAGCTCACAAAAATAGAAAAGTTATCTTCCAACTATTTTGACAAGAAATTTTTTTAAGCTCTAGAATTCGGGTATGTTACAACCTCGATGTTTAAAGCAAGCTTAGTTCTTCAAATATATGTATATAGTGATTAAAAAATAATAAAAAATGCTAAGATGTAGGTTATAATGTATCTATCAATCCTACCAAATTTCATTGTAAAATACACTTATATAGAGAAACAAAGAAGAAAAATACCGTTAGGAAGTAAGTTGATCCGTTTTCAATAGTTCGGGATATAAAATGAGATAAATAAATAGTTTAGGGATTAAGTGAACCAATGAAATAGTTTGGAGGAGTAAAATTGATATTTTTATATCTAGTTCAATGTTCAATGGATCATACATCTATTTATATTACCACATTAAGTAACATTTAACTCATAAATTTACATTTGAGATCATGTCTACTGCTAGTGGTAATGCTTGTAGTAGAACTGAACCCCGTACGTTGTTGCGGGATTGCAGAGGGTTTATTCAGGAAAAAAACTTGTAGCTTATAAAACTATATTCAGTAATTCACGAGCAAGAAGCGTGTTACCATTTCAATATTTTAGATTCAGATTGTAGGCTTGATTGAAAAATGGAAATCTTCCATAGCCTACATTTCATCGTACAAAAAATCCTTGCCAATTAAGGACCAGGCCAATATTCTCAAGTCTGGAATGGTTCTTGGTCCTGGAAATTTAATTGAAACAAAACAAAAAAAAACTCTACACTGGAATATGAAGACAGTGGCAAGGTATCCTCTATAATATTATTATTTATCTGCAAACAAAATCATTAAATTGGGCACATCTCCAAGTTGATAGTTGCATACCTTAGCAAATAAAACTTAACAGAAAGTGGATCTTCAAAGTCCTAAACATGGCTGGTTTTATTCTTAAGCATATAGGAAAGTTCAAGCATGCATTGTAGGACACTTGATATCTCGATTAGGGCTTCTTTTTTGCAAGGAATCACTACATACAATTACCAAGAAAATATAAACATTATTTAACCATTATGATATGGAAGTGAGCGGAACCGACACATCAGGAAGCATGACTCTATATGAAGTAAATCTGCTGAGCTTGAAATTAGACATGGTGAAATGCACTTGTATTTATTTTGTATTTTGCATATAATGTAAAAGAAAAAAAGGTACAGAATTTAGATGTATTCAGGTCTGTGGGTCTTGGCTGCACACATTGCAATTAGCTTGGATCGATGTCCAACAATATGAAAAGTTTTCATTTCATCTGCATCAAAAAGCTTTACCAGAGACTTGTTACAAAATCTCCGTGATAAGTCTCAAGTCCACTCTCATTAAACGAACTAGAGAGGTAGAGTTAGGTTTAGACTGCTCCACAAGTCCATTCTAGATCTAAATCCTGAAATTAAATTTAGGAGTTGGAGTTCTACCAAAGAGGACTAAGTGAGGATGACTTGTATAGATTTATAGAATTACAATCACCATAAATGTCTATAATCCTTAAAGAACCCAATGCAACCTATCCACTTCTCTATGGGTCCAAGCATAACCTCATGGTTATTGCTTGGAATTCAAATCAGTCAATCCATCAGCTACCACTCTACAACAAATGTTGAAGACCAACATCATCCATTCACATCGAATTCCAACGAAAATATGAAATTTTTAGACAACATTTGAAAATCTAATAATGTGATTAATTTTAATTTCCTTGCAATGCACAGCTAGTACTTAGAAAAAACATCCAACCCATTTAGGCTTAGCTGTGTTGATATATCTGCTATGTAGTACCGATTAAAAGGGTCTAGAACTCCATCCGCTTGCACTACCTGCATGGGTAGGTGTGCTATCAAGTTTTTAGGGAGCGTTTTCGCGCGACTGCTCTTGGCAACAACGACTACTTCCGGCAACGCGACTCGGCACTGCATCCTCTTCAACAGCGGTTCTGCACTGCCACGTCTTCTTCCTCTACGTCAACCTTCTGCATCGTCTACTTCCACTACACCAGCATATCGACTAGAGGATGTGTCAACGGAGGATGTACTGACAGCGGGACTGGAGGACGCGAGAACGGCAACACCAACGGAGGCAACAACACCGACAAAGCCTCATTCAGCACCGGAGCCTTTTCCGGGTATGTTACATTGTTCACCATAGTGTTAAACATGTTGTTAGATGATGCTTATCTTGTTATTAGGATGTTCATGTTTAGCACTATCACTAGATCATTCGACTATAAACATGCCATGTTTAGTATAATGTTTTTCTGGATTAAAATATACCGAACAATGACCATATTTACAACAATCCAAAAACTTGATAGGTCTTTTTTGGTAGTTGGCTTTGCGGCATCCCTAAACTATAAGAGATAGAAAGCACATGCACTATTGTGGTTGGTAGTTATGCAGTGCTTCTTTGTTACACGGGACAAAACAAGCGAACCGCCTCTCTCTCCTAAGGAGGAGGCTAAGTTCGAGGTTGTGGATTACCTATTTCGGGGAGCATTGATCAGTGTACTAACCAACAACATAGTGGACGTGTACATGCGTATGCCTTCAAGGAAGGATATGTGGGATGCACTTGAGACCAAGTTCGGAGCCTCCGATGCTGGCAGTGAGCTGTATTTCATGGACCAGTTCTATGACTACAAGATGGTCGATGACCATTTTGTAGTAGAACAAACTCATGAGATTTAGATGCTGGCAAAGGAACTTGAGAACAACTGCTGCGAGTTGTCGGACAAGTTTGTGGCGGGTGACATTATTGCCAAATTGCCACCTTCTTGGTTGGACTTTGCTACTTCTTGAAAACACAAGAGGCAATAGTTCAATGTTACTGATCTCATTGGCTCTTTGGGTGTTGAGGAGAAGGCGAGAGCAAAGGACAACCGTCGCAAAAAAATTGAGGGAGGTTCTATCACCAATTTGGCGCAGAAGAATAACCCTCATGCATCTCACAACAACAAGAAGGTCAAACATGATATCAAACTAAAGGCTACAACCAATATTAAGAAGAAAGGCAAGAGAAAGACAAAGGACGACTGCTTTGTGTGCTGTAAGCCTGGTCACTGAGTCAAAGACTAGCGAGGACAAAAAATTTGCAATCATGGTCATTAGCGAAGAAGGAGGAACATCAGGGTATGGTAAATTTTTTCCTATAGTTCTCTCTGTTTTCCATTCACCTGATTGGTGGGTTAATACTAGTGCTAATGTTCATGTGTGTGCTGACATTTCCTTTTTTTTTGTCTCTTATCAGGTCGGGAGAGATTCCTCCTTTCTGATGGGGAACAGTTCGCTTGTAGCTGTTCATGGTGTTGGTACGGTCGATCTGAAGTTTACTTTAGGAAAGACCGTGCAACTGAAGAACATGCAACATGTCCCCTCAACAAAGAAGAATCTTGTTAGTGGCTCTCTATTGTGTAGAGATGGTTTTACACTTGTGTTTGAATCCAATAAATGTGTCATATCTAAATATGAAACTTTTATTGGTAAAGGTTATGACAGCGGAGGCTTGTTCCACTTTCCTTTAGATGATATGTGCAATAAGGTTGTGAACCACGTAAGCAATGATGATGAGTCTAATATTTGGCATTCACGACTTTGTCATATGAATTTTGGTTGTATGATGCACTTACTAACATGCGTTTAATCCTGAAATTCACTTTGGTTAAAGGTTCTAAGTTTCATACTTGTGTTCAAGCGAAACAACCTCGCAAGCCTCACAAGGCATCAGGGGCGTGAAATTTGGTACCTCTAGAACTTGTTCATTCCGATCTGTGCGAAATGAACGGCGAGTTGACTAAAGGGGGAAAGAGATACTTCACGCTACTTATAGATGATTGTACTAGATTTTGCTATGTGTATTTCATGAAAACAAAGGATGAAGCATTTGATTACTTTAAAATCTATAAGGCTGAGGTAGAAAATCAACTTGAAAGGAAAATCAAACGATTAAGGTTTGACCGAGGTGGAGATATTTTTCAAACTAGTTTACTTCATTCTGTGAAGTGTTTGGAATTATTCATGAGAGGACACCTCCCTATTCACCCCAGTCAAATGGGGTGGCCGAAAGAAAAACCACACTCTAACCGAGTTGGTGAATGCTATGTTAGAAAGCGCGGCGCTTTCCAAGGAATGGTGGGAAAAAATGTCGAATAATGACCATATTTCTACAGGTGCTACAGTCTCTGATGCGATAGGTAATGCGACAAGTTGGCGATGACTCCTTCTGTGGATGATTGTACAGTATCGAGGGCCGTAGGACTAACTCAACCCTATGGACACTTTAGGCTAAAAGTTTTTTTTTCTTTTAAAGTATATTTGATAAACCTTTCGTGCACTAAACACCACTAACATAGCATGCACCAAGCAATAACTCTTAAGAGTTAACTTGTATTATGGTTTAGTTCTGTATAAGGAATGTTGATGCTTTAATTAAAAAAATTAAAATAAGGAAAAAGAAAGGAGAAAAACTAACCCATAAGCATGTTATCATCATCAATAAGCATTGAGTAGCGGAACAACCTCATTTTTAAATTAAATAGATGTAAAAAACTAAAACTCAAAGTACAATCGTATAAGGATAATATTGGGTTGGACCCTCTCCTGGCTTGGGCCCTAGGCGGTCGCACCTCCCGCTTAGCCCCTCGGTTGACCCTGGCTCTTTGTGGCGACTCAACAACTCATAATGTTGACTTGTTGATGACTTCTTGCTATAGGCCTCCTGTGCGGCAACATGTCGACCGTGTCACCTGGTTCCTGTGGGTGAAAAAGTAGGCCACAGGGCGGAGAAGGGATCAAACACTACCATCTCCTGTTGGCTTGACTACTTGCATTGTTCTTTCCCATGTGGCGACTGGCAAGTAGATGGCAGGGCCATCATCAATTTGGCAAGGGCAACAACTTCAATTATGTAGAGGAGGTGCTCGGGCTTTCGATACAACAGAACGATGGATCGACTTTATTGCAGGGAGACATAAGGCCCTTCACAGTGCATCGCCCTGGTGAGTTGCCTTACCACGCCAGGTCGGACTCGTGCGAACGTGGCGCCTTTGCCGCGCTTCTGTGTAGCAGCTCGCACCTTATCTGAACCACGAGTTCTTTCGCCGCAACGAGGGCGCGCAACACAGGAGACACGAGGGGCGCGTGCGCTGTGGAAGTTGTTTATCTGGAATCATTGTCCCCTCATAGTACCTCCCTCTAATTAAGACCACACAAAATAGGTAGCATCCATTGTGGGGTTGAGTGACTTTAGACTACTTTAGATATTTAAGGGTAGCTTGCATTACTACTGCCCTAAGAAAAATCGAAATATATTGGTGTACGAGAGAGTGGTATTTTAACAAATATATTAGCATTCCAAGCAATATTTTTATGACATAATAATCCTAAATTTCTCGTAGAAAGTCCTTAGTTGCCGCTCACTTTGTTCTCTGTCTCTCCACAAACATTTCTCTAATTTTTCGTCCCATTTCAAGTTTTCAACCGAGGCGAAATCGATGATTCGACCCACTAATCTCACGCCCTAGCGGCGCCGGCACCTAACCCCTTCTCTTCTCCCACACCACACGCGCCGCTGCCAAATCGAAGCCATCCCGCCCCCTCTCCAGGCTCTCCTGAATCGATGGTGCCAGTGCCGCTGCTCCCTGCAGCCGTCCCCCACTTCGAGGCCTGGGCTGGACAGGCCGCCGGCTCGCCGCTGCTGCCGCCGCACTACTCAGGGCTCAGAGCTAGCTGCTGGAGACGCCTTTACTTTCTTGGAGATCTCCGATTGGGTTGGAAGCTGCTAAGCCCCTTTTTTGTCCTCTTCGTTGTGCACTTGTGCTCTTTGCTGAACCGACGGGCCTCGTCGTCGCTGATCTGGTATTCAGGTCGCTCAGCAATCAACATCGACAAGAAGAAAGGGAACGGACAGAAGACGAGACCAAATGGAGAAAATAGTGTGATCATGGCGTCACTTTATCTTTCACCAACAAATCCATTGTGGACAGCTACAGCCTACAGGGACATGTCTCGGTACCCATCTTACCTCTATGTCAAGCCTTTTTTTTTTTTTTTTTTACTTTTGCTTCTCTTGAGCTTGGACACTAGTATAACATTGTTGACCGTGGAATAAATAGCCATGTTGGTCAACTCATTTCTCCAGTGATAAATAGTACTACCATGCAAAGTGCAGATTGCAGAACAGAGCCTAGAATCAAAATATATTCACTGGTCGAGGCAAGTGCTTCTTTGAAATGGGTTGCTTGTGCTACTTCTTCAGATGGCACCGTGTTCTCCTGTTTCTTTGTTTGTTACACTCCATGTTGGGAATTTCTTGCGGCTGCATCCCGGAGGAGAGGGCAGCGCTGATGGAGATCAGATCTTCCTTGATGAGCGCGCAGTCCGAGCCACCCGTTTCGTGGTCGGGGCGCGGCGATTGCTGCTCGTGGGAGAGGATCAGATGCAACAACAGCACCCGCCGTATCTCGCACCTCGACCTTTTCAGCATCCGCTAAGCTGTTCAGACCACTGATGATGGTGGTGGTGGCACGATATCCGTCTCGGTCTCTGCATGCATTAATCTCAACCTGACTATCCTTTCATCGTTTCGCGAGCTTCAGCTACTGGATTTCTCTTCGAATGATGCTTGCATACAGAATTTTGAGGGTAAGTAACTATATTCCCACTCCCACACATGTTCTTTTCATGTAAGATTGATTGGAAAAGCAAGAAAAAAAAAACAATGCAGGTCTTGAAGGACTGAGTAAGCTCCAGTATCTCAACCTCAGTGGGAACAGTTTGTCAGGGAGTATCCCAGGATCTATCAGCAAATTAGTTTCCCTGAAAGTGATTAATCTTGATAGAAACAATATAAGTGGTGCTCTTCAGAATAAAGGTACTGTGATACATAATTTTAACTTTTTTTTCTTTTGGTGATATTTGTATTAACTATATGGCATATCTGTGTACATGGAAGATGTCATAAATCTCAGGAATCTGCAAGAATTGCATTTGCGGTCTAATCGATTGAGTGGAACCCTCCCATCATCATTATTTGCACTTCCACGTCTTCAATACTTGGATCTTTCAGAAAACCTCTTTGAAGGATTTATACCTGTCAATTCATCTTGGAATTGTTCTTCATTTTTGCAAACTCTCAAGTTGTCCGGTAATGACCTAAGTGGTAAATTTGAGTTCTTCTGGCTAAGATACTGTGGCAAGCTTCAAAGGATAGACCTGTCAGGGAATGCCAATTTGGTTGTTCAGATGAAATTCCCTGGATGGGTACCTCAATTTCAATTGAAAACACTGAGGCTTTCTGGGTGTAAGCTTGACAAGAGCATCATTGCAGAACCACATTTCTTGCGCACACAGAGTCGTCTGGAATTCCTTGATCTGTCCAACAATAACTTGCCAGGAAGAATGCCCAATTGGCTGCTCACAGATGAAGCAACAATTGTGTACCTGGATATATCAAATAACATGCTAGATGGATCTTTGAATCTGATGTTGCAACAGCAATTTAGTCTGCAGTTGTTGAATATTTCTAGGAACAGTATCATAGGAGAGCTGCCAACCAACATCAGCTCAGTTTTTCCCAATCTACGGATTCTTGATGTTTCCCATAACATTATTTCAGGGGTTATACCATTGTCACTGTGCAGCATTCACAACATCGAATTATTGGACTTATCAAATAACAAATTTATAGGAGAAGTTCCAGCTTGCTTGTTCACTGATTGGTCTGAGCTGAAAATTCTGAAAGTCTCAAACAACAATCTTGGGGGCATGATACTGAGTGGGGCTAGTAACTTGTCCACCTTGTGGGAAATATACCTAGACAGCAACAAATTTGAAGGGAGTCTCCCCATAAATCTTTCAGGCGAGGGACATATCATGGATTTACATGGTAACAACATTTCTGGCAGACTCGATACTTCATTTTGGAATCTTTCTTTACTGGAAGCTTTAATTCTTGCTGGCAATAGTTTAACTGGTGAAATTCGCTATGAATTTTGCAGCTTAACAAGTGTTAAACTATTAGATCTTTCAGACAACAGTTTTGCTGGGCCATTACCAAACTGCAGCACGACATTACCACTCAATTTTCTGAACATGTCTTGCAATTCCCTGTCAGGCTCTCCGGATGCCTTTTTCAATCCATCCTACATTGAAGTCTTGGATCTCAGTTATAATCAATTCACAGGAAACCTTGAATGGATACGAGAGCTGTCCCAAATCAGTCATCTTTTGCTACGAAGGAATAAGTTTGAGGGGCGGATCCCTTCAGACCTATGCCATCTCCAGTTCATGAGGATAGTTGACTTCTCACACAACATACTTTCAGGTTCAGTACCACCATGTATCGGTAACATCCCGTTTGAGGTTCTTCCAGATTATCAATACCTTCGGCCCACAACTGGTGGTAGTTTCTTTGGAGGTGGGTTTGAAAGTATGGACTTGGACGATTCATCCTACATGTATGACAGCTACTATGATATGCAAGGCTTCACCTTCACTACTAAAGGGAACCCCTACACATATGGACAGAACATCTTCTTTTTGATGTTTGGCATCGACTTCTCTGCAAACATGTTGTCAGGTGAGATTCCAAAAGAGCTAGGAAATATGAGTCATATTAAGTCCCTAAATTTGTCCTACAATTTCTTTACCGGCCAGATTCCTCCAACCTTTGCAAACATGAGTGAGATCGAGAGCTTGGACCTGTCCCATAACAGGCTGATTGGGCCAATACCGTGGCAGTTAACACGGTTATCATCTTTAGAGGTGTTCTCAGTGGCATATAACAACTTGTCAGGGTGTGTGCCAAACACTGCTCAGTTTGGCTCATTTCAAATGGACAGCTATGAAGGAAACACCAACCTTCACAAGGCATCACAGGGAAGTAAGTCATGCACCTCCAATTCAAGTCCCGCAACATATAGCGAAATGGAAGGGAAGGTATTAGAGGATTTTGATCCAATCCTCTACTTGGTGACTGCCGTTTCGTTCGTATTGGCATTCTGTGCCACTTTCTGGTTTTCATTTTGCCCTTCCATTGTACTGCGCGTGTAGTACTAAACTGTAAAAGAAAACTAGGCACAAAGAGCTTCCTGAATTTTTCCTTCTCATTGAGCTTTTACTGTTCCAGCTTGTACGTAGCTAAGGAAATAATGTAAAAGGAGAACCTACCAAAATCTTATACCAACTTTTTTCAAGAAGACGAGAAAGTTTACAGATTATGTTTTGTTCTCAAGATTGATAGCTTATCTGGCTCCCCAAGGAGGTTGAAGACCTGTCTCCCTGTGCCAGTTCGATGCCACATGAGTACAGGTACGAATACCTTTTTTTTATTTAACGATGATATGAACACATAAATCTGGACATGCATTCTCGGTTTATAATGCCTAGTGCAAAAGCATAAAAGTTACCAATAATTTAGCCAAATTGCTCAGGAAAGAATTTCCCTATTATTGCAAAAACATATCATGTCCTGAAAACCGTTGAAGATGAATCATACACCCAGAGATTATTCATATTTTCACTTGGGCATTTTGATTGTCGGTTAATTCCTGGGTTCTTGCACAATTGATCAAGTGGTGAATTTTACAGCCACAGAAAAAAAATGAAGTTAAACATCTAACGTCCTTGTAGTGTGGTAATACTCATGGTGTTCACAGACTTGTTGGCATCCTCTCTTGCCCCTTCTTCAGCCATGTAATTCCTTGGGACAAAATATGCAGGTTGCTTAGGAGTAGGAATTGTTGTGACCTCATTCTCTAACATGGCCACAACTGATGACATGAGTGGTCTAGCATTTGGATCTTCCTGAACACATAATAGTCCTACATGGATACAGAGCAAAAACTCACTAAGGGAATAGCTCTCTAGAATAATCGAGTTCATTGAATCCTCTGCCTTTCCGTCTTTCCACAAAGTCCATGCCTGAACCAATGGAACAAAGTTCCTAATTAGTGCAAAATTCTTGCTGTTAAAACTTTATGCAATTCAATATTTCATATACTTACACAGGCTATAAGATTTGGGAAATCCAGTATAAGATGAGGTGAGCTGATCTTAGATCCACTTATAAGTTCCAAGACTAGAACACCAAAGCTGTAGTTGTCAGACTTGACAGAGAAAATGCCTTCCATCGCATATTCTGGAGATATGTAACCACTATTTGCATTGAATCATGTCACCAACAACAAGTAGTCTGTTTAATTTGAGTGTGTCCAAGTATATAGAAGTTAGTATTTTTAAGAATAAGTAGTGCAAGTGTTACTCACTAAGTCCCGACTACGTGCTTAGTGTTTGCTTGATGCTGGTTGCCACCAAAGATATCCTTGCCATACCAAAATCTGATAATTTGGGGCTCCTCTCCTCGTCCAGTAAAATGTTGCTGGCTTTTGAGATCTCTGTGAATTATTGTCATCCTTGAATCTTGGTGGAGATAAACAAGTCCTCTAGCTACTCCTTTGATTATGCTGGATCGTGTTTGCCAATCAAGTGTAGACTTCTTTGAAACATATAGTTATTCAGGTAGGACCCTTAATTTGGTTACCCTCTCCCACCAAAAGTGGAAAAGGAAAAATATAATATACGATTAGGACATACCAGAAAGGAAGTGATCCAAGCTTTTGTTGGGTAAGTATTCATAAATAAGAAGCTTTTCATCTTCATGAATGCAGCAACCAAGAAGCCGTACTAGATTTTTGTGCTACAATTTGGCAATAAGAACCACTTCATTTGTAAAATGCTCTATCCCCTGTGTGGAACCTGTGCTGAGTCTTTTAACAGCAACTTCTTTGCTACCTTCCAACTTACCCTGTGCTGAGGTAATAGCATCATTTTAACAGGATAAAATAAAAATTATAATTTCTCCATTGCTGTGATTGTCCATGCAAATTGTTACCTTATAAACCTTACCGAAACCTCCTTACCTCATGCATGTTGGAATCAACTGAAATTGTCTGTCGCAGTGATGATGTCTTCAAAATTAATAATACATGGAAATTCTAGGTTCTGCTCAAATAGTTATTCTAGGTTCTAGGAAACTTTGCAATTTCTCATGAACTATTTGAGCAGAACCTATAATTTCCATGTATTAATTTTCTCTCCGATTTCTCCATTAATACATGGAAATGTCAGTATTTTCAGTAAAATTACCGGAAACACACCATATTACAAGTTGGTGTTGAGTATTGACACTTTGTTTACCTTTTGATTGCCAATTCCTGACAAGGTATATGCATGTGACTATCATCCAAAATTTTGTCCTATCAATAAAATTAGGTAAAATTTACTACAGAACACTCAAAACTCATGTAATTAGTTGAGAAACACCGTAAAACGTGATATTGCCCATAGACATTACGAAAGTTATGTAATTGACCATGGAACACCAGACGCATTATTTTATCATTTTCGGGCTAAAAGTGGTGAGTTTTTTTTTTTCAAAATGACCGGAGTGCCCCCGCGCCTCACCATCTAACAAAAATTTCAGGACTTCTAAGTTCTAAACCGTATATAGCTTGAAATTGTTTTCATGGACGTTGCTTTTAATTCGATGTGCTCTATCTAACACCTCTACTATCATTGCAGGGGAAACAAAGGTGAGCATACCAGTAGAGTCCACCAAACGGAGGTACAGGTTCTCTCCAATGATTTTCCTTTCCGTGTCGGCAAGCTCCCCCGGCCAAAGCAAGCACTAGCCCCCGGTCAAGTTGGCGTACGCTTAGGCCGTGCACGAGCAGTGCTGGCTGCACTCAGCCACACATTCGTCGAAGCTTCTGTCCCGGACATGCAAGAACTTGTCGGGGACCTTCATTCCGGGCATGGTCACGAAATGGTCCCCATCTCCACATCTCAGCTGTTGCTTTCTCCGGCATCGTCTCGAAGAATTAGAGCTGTCAGCTGGCTCGAATCCATCGAGGCACTGGCACCTCGGGATGGCCAACGTGACGTCGCAGTAGCCGAATGGGCCACACGACGCGTAGAGATCGCGGTCGTTGGCGGCGGCCATCGGTTCACGAGGGAAGAATGTCCATGACGACAAGCTGCCATGCCATTCCAACTCAGGGACTTCATGTCGCCCTTGTGATCAAGCGTGATGCGGTCGTTGGTGGCGGCCAACGGTTCACGAGGGAAGAATGTCCATGACGACAAGCTGCCATGCCATTCCAACTCAGGGACTTCATGTCGCCCTTGTGATCAAGCGTGATGCGTGCGTAAGGTGAGGCATCTCATTTGTGTACATGACATGGAAATCATCCTCTGTGTTTACAACTGTATGGTACGGGGCACTACTGAGAAGTGATTTTTAGTCCTGGTTTACAATCCCTTAGTCTGAGAAGTGATTTTTAGTCCTGGTTTACAATCCCTTAGTACTGATTATACTAAATTTTCGGGGCTAAAGATCTCAATTTTTAGTATCGGTTGAAATAACCGGTACTAAAGGAGAAGTGAGTTTTAGTTCCGGTTTGTAATCTCTTTAGTACCAGTTATAACAACCCGTACTAAAGATCTCGATTTTTTTTTACCGGTTGAAATAATTTTCAACTGGTACTAGAGGATAAGGATGTAGGATTCGAACTAAGATCTCTCACCTCAGCCTCACGCGCGTTACTATCTCACTTACCACACACATCTACCTTGGATAGAAATACTTTCTTTTTAACTAAACCTTTTAGACACCAACCAGGACTAAAGATGTTTCTAGGACTTTGAACTTTTACAACCGGTACTAAAAATCTCTAGTACCGGTTCTTAAATCAATCGGGATATTTGTGTCTTTGGTGCCCGACGAAAGATCGTTTCTCCAGTAGTGAACAACGAAGTGGTGTTGCTCCCATATCCTCTTCCGGTCATCGATATGCTTGCAAAATACAATGATCCTTCTGTAAAGCTTGGTCCCGTTCCTGATGAAAACCTGAAGGTTCAAGTTGGGGTCGCCACTGCAGGAGAAGTCACCCGTGGATGGGTCATCCCGGCCTTTCCAAGCGACGAGCCGCATTTGGACTCGTGTCTTGTGGCTCACCAGAAACTTCATGTTTGGCAGAACTCGAAGCTTTGCCATATGGTTGTATTATCCGGCAGCTAGAGAACCAAGTTTCCTTAATCAAGCAGAACTGCATAAGCTCCATGGCGTCCGCTGATGACACCTATCGTTGTTGTCGTCCAAAGAGCGTGGCCTCTAGAATTTGACAAGACAAGGTTGGAGCTGTTGCTTATGGCGAGCGTCGCGGATCAAGCGGTGGTGATTGGGTTGACGCGGTTGGTAACCCAGACATAGGTGCGCCCCGGGATGTTGTGGTACCATATGCCGAGGAATAAGCTCGTATTGGAGCTTCCCGGGGAGAAGAAGCCGAGCGCGAAGATCCCGCCTTTGGAGACGAGCACATCACCGGTGGAGATCAGTGGCTTTCCCTGTGTCAGCTGATCATCGCATCTGCAGAACGAGATGAGCAGCAAGAAGATGAAAACGGGGACGCAGGCCATATTTGATAGTACGTTTTGGTATGTTCTTCGTTTGCCTGTGGAGCGTTCAGAAATATAGCTTTGCCTGGTCATCGCGTATTCGTGTTTACTTAGCCTGTATTTATTTCTGATGCTATGTATGGTTCCCCTGACTTTTGTGCATAGTTGGACCGAAGGAAACAACATATAGCCGAGGCTTTTCTGCTGTGCAAATTAAGGAAAGACTGTTGCTAGTAAATCAGACCTCACATCATCAAGATAGGGTATCAAAGAAATTGCGCATGGGACGCGAGGTTTCGCATAGGATTCTGTAGATAGCTCGGACCATTCTCAGCTATTCCTGTGTTGATCAGTTTACTTACTGGTACTGGCGTCACCACACACAGTTGACAGTGAACGTTCGTGTTCGGATGAGTGGGTGAAATTGCGAGGTTGTTTCAGTGCCAGGCACAACCACACAAGTTAGGCATCTCGGCTCATCCACAATTTCAGTATAGCCATGACAAAGAGAGACACGCACATGCCGCGAGGTTTCACTATACGCGACTTTTCTCATCCTATTCAAAAATGAGCGATGTTTCGGTACTCTTTACTTATAGTATTATACTACCAGTAGAATCGATCAGAACTGTTGATTCATAATGATATTTTAGTACTTCACTAACTTAGTGATTAGAGGTAAGGTTGGTATTGAGAATATTATCCATTCTTCATTAAGAAAAAGTTTTTATCCGTTCAGATCTATCGCTTGGCTACTCGACGGCACATCCTTCCGCTACTGGTCGGCAAATCGTCCTGCCGGGCTCCTGTGGCCGAGCTCACAAGGCCGTTCTATTCCCCCATTCTCTTCAATTCGTTGCCCGGTTTCAAATTCGAACAGAGAAATAGAAGATAAAAACCATTGGCCGGTTGCATTGCAGCCTATAGTACATGTAAATCATAAAGCACATGCTCTGAATTAATAACAGTGTGGACTCTATTAGAGGTCCCATAGTTTAGAGTGGGATTCAATTGAAGCAGATGAGCAAGAGAACAGAAACTTCGCTCTGATATGCTAATTAAAAAACAGTAGCAATTTAGCACGTCAAGTTCAGACTTTTATCTTTATCTCTTATAATAAATTTTATAATGTTCAGTCCTAATTCTTTCCGCAGGAAGGAGATGGCCAACCAAAGAAATAAGCTGCCAGCAACAGCGGCGGCAACCATGCTAGCCACCTCCGCTCCTCACTCTGTAACTCCATCCCGCATGCTCAGCCCACAAGACCCAAAAATCCGAGCGTTTCTAACTAACATGCAAATTTATACAATTATCTTGGGACCACCTATTGAGCAGTTGCCTTCAAATTTGAATCTATCTTCTATTATGTGGAACGTTTGGATTTGCATCCAATGTCAGTAGTGCAAAACACAAAAAAGATAGACGGTAGACAACGGAATTATTTAACAGAAAATATACTAAATGTAACTTTAATAAATCAAAGTTTGCAAGTTCTGTAGCTTCTTCTAAGAGTACTTAAAGATTGTGTTTTCCATTTAGTTACACTTACAAAAAAAAAGTTGCTACGCTAAACATCTCCCCCATTTGTCATTTTCCGTGGATGCAAAACCTCGTTATCACTCCCCATGGATATAGCAACACTCAACAACTGACTTGAAAAAACAAAGAAGGTATACAGAACACATTAGATCAGAGTGTGACAACGTAGACGAGCAAATTAGATTTGGATTTCCATGTGCAAAACATTACATGAAAAAAATGTTGTTTCAGAAATCTCACAATCAATTTTAGCAAACAAATAGGGAGTGAAGTTGCAGAAAATATAACTGAAGTTGTAGAAAATTATATCTGAAGTTGCTCGTGACTAAAAATGGCAACTGCAACAAATAGGGAGTGCAATTTGCATAGGAAAAAAAGAGGCATTTATCAGTTCCTGATTTTGGAATCACAAGAACAAGAAGAGTGAAAAATTTAAGAACTATGAGAGTGCAAAATACGTTACCAACAACTTCCGGTTATTCCGGCTTGAAGCTATCATCCTATGGCTTCATTCTCCAAAATTCCCATCACAAACCTACAGCCAACAAACTGATAAAATAATAAGCATATAGTTTGGATTAGCATCATTGTCAGTTCAATTCAACATAAAAAATGTCTACTAGTCAACTAAGATAGCCTCACCTTCAAAAGAAAAAGAAAATTAATATGACTTCAGACTAGCAAGGTACAAAATTAAGAGGGCTGCATGTGCAGATGTACGAGTTGAGATGCTAGATGCATAACTTGGAACTTTGATGACGACATAAACAGATCAGGAAAACTTGCACAATCCAAAAACTTGCACTTAAATCCAAAAAAGTTGCACAAGCTATTGCTAAAACTTGCACAATCCTAAAAAAAAAGAACTATACTGGGACCTAAAACCTTAGCACAAAAGCAAAACCACCACTAGCTATAGCAGAAACGCACAATTAGTTGCAACATCTTACTATTTGCAATTGTACATTGCTGCTCTTACTGCTGCCGCAGCCCGCAATTGCACTTGTACTCTGCTCATCAATTGCAGAATGCAACAAAACATGTGCACCAGAAAAAATTCACATCCCCCACCCCAGATCACAAGCTAGAGCTATAATAATCATGCAACTAATAAATCAGTCTTCAACCTAAAGAAATGGAACTTTTCAAATAATTATACCCGTGCAGGGAAGCCTGAACCACCATAGAGGCCTAAAAAAAAAACATAGCTAAGCTTATGCGTACAATCTATAGCATCTTCTTTGTACTTTACCAAGACTAGACACATAAAAAGATATATAGAAAAGCAAATAAATTGTTGCTCAAATTTAACCAAAGTTGCACATATTTGATTATGCAACTACAACAACCGGGAAGTGAAATAAAATACATAGAGCGAATTTAACTGCATTTTTAAAACCGTGAATTATAATTTGGCAAAAAAAAAGGGCACAATTATTCAGCTGCATGTTTTAGTGGCTGAGTAGAAATGTTAAAACATAAAAATAAATTAGAACCATGCTATTAGAAAAGTTGTCTACCGATATGAGCAAAATGACACAAAAATCTTGTTTCAGAAATCCCACAATCAATTCTAGCGAACAGAAAAAAAATAGGTATCATGACAGATAATCAAAATGCACTCAAAATTATTAAAACTACATAAACTTATACTACAAATTCAAGCACCCAAATATACAAGGAAAAATGCACAAATATCGAATTGCACAATATTTGTACTAGATTAAAGTATTTGGAGGAGCAATACTCTGATTTTTTTTCCCAATGACTGGAAGGAAGATTGCAACCAATCAAACCAGGATGTGTCACAATGTACTGGTAGGTATATTTATCTCAAGCACTGGTTCAGGACCATCCAAAAACCATCTAAGGCTTAGTCTTTCCCCCCTTTTCCCAACTCACCATCCTCGTTTTCCGCGCGCACGCTTTTCAAACTGCTAAACGGTGTGTTTTTTGAAAAAAGTTTTTATACAAAAGTTACTTTAAAAAATCAAATTAATCCATTTTTGAAAAAAAATAGCTAAAATTTAATTAATCACGCGCTAATGGATCGCTCCGTTTTCCGTGATGACTGTACGCTGAGAATACCTCCTGCGAACGCAGCCTAAGTAGGCTGGTAAAATCAAGCTCAGGAAATGAACATAAAAATAAAACCCGTTAGCAGTGACCAGTGCGACAAAATTCCACCCAACTTCTTGGGTGCAGAGAAAAAAAATCAAGAAGTATTAACAAAATCACTCTACGTCTCGATTGTAGTCAATAAATTGGATACGTAGATAAAATTCAGAACAGCTAGCAGCCCACTCAACAATTTTACCACCAAAACAGATCAAGTTATAAACAGTAAATAATTTGGCTAGTTCTCCGTAGCAGAACTTGATTCAACCTAACCAAAATAGATCACTGAGCTATATAAACATCTGAACAGATCATTCAGGCATGTGTGATTAAGCATCACTGATCCAATCAAACAAAAGGACTCCAGAAATGTGCTCTTCATATGCATCTGATGGGAAAAGAAAAGAAAGACAACGCTGAATCCAACCAACACCACTTCATCTAACCTTCCAGTATGCTCGCCCCAAAAATTTCACCTCGTGTTTAGAGGCATTCCACTATTCGAGCAAACACATCACCCCTGCTTGCTCAAACATCCACAGGGTCAGCCTACACATGTGAAGCAAATCATTGCAAAGGACAAAACCGTTTCTGTATTTCTTAACGGGTCTGGGCATTTCCTAGAACAAAAATTTCATACTCCACTCATGGAAAGTCATAGACAAACTAAATCATGTAGATAAAATTACTAGCTAGACGTGCATAGCGTATCCTGGTGTGAAATAGAGGATAACTGTATTCTTGTGTATTATTGTCCGATAGACACAAAAGCTAATACAAAATTTTCCGGCCTAATAGAACTCCCCAAAAATTCCCAGTCACACTGACCATGCGAACTAAAAATTTTACACAAAATTATTTGGCTATGCACATCCATTGATAGTATAAACCACCTAATCCTACTCAAAAGCTAAATCAACATCCTCTAATTAAATCTGTTTTTTTTTCTCATTTCACATTTACATTTATAATAAAAGATAAAAAGTGAGGGGCTCCACGAACTAGAGGATTCGGTTGTGTTCGTTCCAGCCGCTTCCCAACCCCTCTCTCTCGTTTTTCGCGTGCACGCTTTTCAAACTACTAAACAGTATGTATTTTGCAAAAATCAAATTAATCCATTTTTGAAAAAAAATAGCTAATACTTAATTAATCACGCGCTGATGGACCGCTCCGTTTTCCGTGTGCACGGTGCGTGTTTGGAGCTGGCTAGAACGAACACAGCCGAAGACATCATAGCAACCATCGATTTGGAGCACGCTTCCATGGAGCTTGCCGACGTGCTGGAGGAAGGCGCCGCTGCCGCTGTAGGGTTCCGCTGCAGACGATGATCAGGGCTCAAAGAATACCATGCCGCTGCTTGCAGATCCACCGCAGCCACTGACCTCGCCGCCGCCGTGCAAAATTTCACCGTCTGAAAGGGAGACAGAGAGATGTGGATGGTAGAGAGAGGAATCATGGGGTGAATAGGTATGGGGAGAGACTAGGATATTTTTGTTAATGGGCCTGGGAAAAATTCAGCCCGTTACCGATGAACTCGCAAGCAACAAAACCAAAGCCCGATTCGTGCACAAATCCTAAAGCATATCCCACGGGCATAAAAATCGACTGAAAGTTTGGAGATTTGCAGGCGACTGCAAAATAGCAAAGGTGAATTATCTTCCCACGTTTCTAGTACCGTTAAATATAGTGGTAGTACGAATAGATCTGATCCTTGAATAGAAAAAGTTCAATAATTTAGATTTATTTTTCTAATACCGTTAAATATGGTGGTAGTACGAATAGAACTGATCCTTGAATAGAAAAGGATCAATGATTTAGATTTATTTCTACTACACGAGACTCATCCAAAATTTAGGGTGTGTAGAAGGGGCTTCTTGCCTAAAATTTTCTGCTGCAAGTATAGTTAAGCTATTAACACGTGATTAATTAAGTATTATTTATTACAAATTTGAAAAATAGGTTTATTTGATTTTTAAAAAACTTTTATATAAAGTGTATTTGTAAAAGATATTGTTTAGCAGTTCGAAAATATGTTCGTGGTAAAAGAAGAAATAGTTTAGCCTGATTTGTAGAATCACCTCAGCTAGTGCTTTTTCTTTGTCTTATGAGTTTCGTGGATTTTTGTAGGTGACGTGTTTGATTGGGGAGTTAGCAGGGAACGTAGTTTGAGGAGTGGGGCTGTTAGAGCATCACCAAGAGAATGATGAAAATTTATTCCCAAAATTAAGTTTTTGGGTTTCCTAAATATCGATATAGGAAGTTAAAAAACATATATATCTCCAAAAGAAAACCTAAAATTGATTTTCTATAACTAAAAGTAGGCTATCCTTTAAACTACCAATAGAGATTTGTTTTCCTCCTCCTCCGAGATAGCGCACGCTACTCTTCCTAGCGACGATCTCTTTTCTTCATGCTAGCACTAATCTCCGAACTTCTCCCAACATCCTCCTCGGCCAGGTTCAAAATTGCTGTTTACCAAAATTGTTGTTTACTTCTTCTGGCCAACAAAATTCAGAGCATACAAACATCAAATTATGTTTCTGAATTATTAAAATCAAGTGCCTGACTATTTCTGTGGATTGGCGAGGTGGCGGTGGGGCTTGCGGCGGTAGCGGCGGTCAAAGTGCAGTTGCCGTTGCCACACCATGCGTCGCCCAAGAGCAACGCCGCCGTCGCTAGCTGCGAGGAAGAGGACAGCGACAATAGGCGAGGTGGGCGATAATAGCTGCACGAGATCATTTTCCCCTTATGCGCGCGAGAGAGGGCGAGAGATGAGATTGGGAACGAAACCAGGTAGCTAGAAGTGGGGAACGAATAATCCGGAGAAGGGAACTCAATCTATTGGGAGCACTGGTAGGGAATCAGTTGGATTCGATTTTGGACCAAAAATCCCTAAAATTGAGCATAGGGAATGGAATGGAGAAACTCTTGGTGATGCTCTTAAGCCTGCTATTTGATTGATGGACATGGCAATTTTAGGAGGGTTGGAAAGAAGAGTTTAAGAGCAAACTTTCATCTTTTCAATAATTGGGTGAGGGTGATAATTGGGATGTAACTCTCCTCTTAAGTATGATAAATCTAAGTCAGTGCATCATCACTTAAACTTTAATTTGCACGTGAATTTTTCAGAATTCTTGTCTCTGTAAGAAAACAATGGACGGGGAATAAAGAGACCAATCCCTTTCTAAAGGTTACCAAACAAGCTATTCCTCAATTAGACCTCATGAAAATATAATCACGTGTAGATTTAATTTATTGAATAAATATATCATGATATTGAACATGTAAACTAGCATAACCATATTATGTGATCCAAACATTTAAACTAGGCAGGAAAACATGAATTGATGAAATACGCGGAGCATGATAAATGTGTACCGAGGGTTCTGGACATTTTTTAGCTGCACAACAGGAACAACTCGTGGTATCAGACGTTGACGACGGTTGATAGTCCTTAAATGTTGAATCTGACCATCAATTCCTGCATAAAAGCAAACAAAAAAAATTAAACATAGTGGTAGTGTTATTACTAATCATCTCCGCGAGTATCGTGAAATATTTGTATAAAGATAATTATGGATGAAAACGCATCCATCATGCGACGAAACACACATCCGGCAAATCAAACACGAGTACACAGGTTGAAGGGCCACAAATCAAAGCAAACAAACATAATTGAAGCCAATTCACCACCGTCATAAGGCTCATAGGACTGTGACTCGGGTGAAAATATGGGAGAAAGACAATGGAAGTGGTTCAGCCGAACCACCAATGTGGTCGATCGCCACCAGCTTCCACGTGTCGCCTCCTCATTAGTCCCCTACGATGGTTGTGGGTGAACCGACCTCAGCGACCGTCATTAACCACCGTCATTGAGCACTATAAAAGGAAGAATGAGCTTCACTCTCAACACACACAACTCACTTGGAGAGCTTCCACTTCCATTCCTAGGCAACACTCTAGTAGTGTCCTATCTTACTATAAAATTGATACCCACTAACTTCTAAAGCTTAACAGGTAAGTGTGTCGCATCATCACCCACTAGCAATTATTATCTAAAATATTTTAAACATCATGCAAACATGACATATTATTTACAATTTTTGTTGTATTTTTACAATTCAATATGCAAGCAATGTCAAATCATTATCTCCACATCATTTTCACATTATTTAAATATATACATCTATCATTTCTATAATGTATAATATGTATTCATGTATTATCCCGCAGCAAAGCACGGGGTATCAACTAGTTTAGAAAATGAGGAGAGATTGAGGGGAAGCTCTGGAGGAGTGCCAGGGTTGTCAACACTCTCTCCACACTTGTACCTCGAAGGATGCTTCTTTTATAAAAGTGACTATTCGTAGTTTCCTTTTATATTTATTTTTGTTGTTTAAGTAAGATATATTCTCATCATTGCAGGTTCATCGCTTAATATTTATATTAAGTGCTCCGGTACTAAGACATTACACAAAGAAGGAAGTTCTTTGGCTGAGGTTAGAGTAGTAATCGATAGCATAGACTTAGTGTCTATGTTATATGCTACCTTTATTTGTTGCGTGCTCCACGGGTTGTAAAGGTAGATGGTAGGTGGTGATAGCCCTATTCGTCCTCTATAATCCTCCATGTTCGGGTACATCATAGAGCTGTTGGCTGGATTCACTTGGCAGATAAAGGGAAAGCAAGTGATAGAGTTTTACCTTAACATAATTCAAGAATCGTGGTGGACGAACACCAAGCAGTCGCGCGAAGCACTTCCTAAAAACCTTATTTACGCCTTCTCCCGGTGCAGGACATCGAAGGCGAAGGTTTCGGCGACATGCTCTCCTGATCGCCGGTGCATGCCGCGAACGGGACGGAGTAGACTACAAGCGACAGCGCAGTACAGATGGGGAGGCAAAACCCTAGATTGCTTTTCGCGTGTTGCGAGGTGGTGGTGACTCAATTTTATAGAGATAATACGACACGTGATCAGGACACCTGCATGATCTCCACAATGCGTAATAAAACCGGATAAGTCACCTGTAATCTATCCGGACTCCACGCGACTCCACACACCGAATTATTCAGTGTATTTCCAAATAGTAGGTTTCAAAAAACAAACACCAAATTTTGCAACAAAACAAAACTGTAAAAAGAAGTCGCGTCTAGCGCAAGGATGAGGAATGTTGGTATTTCTTACGATCACAAATAATTATGCAAGCGCACATACAACGAAGTAGACTTCCGCTTGGAGTGACCCAAGGGTATCGAACACGAGGAACATGTGTGTACAATCTACTTCCAGGATTCTACGCAAGGATAACAACTGATGGAGGTTTTGGCTAGAGAGGACTTCTAAGCATTTAATTAGATTATGTAAGTTAAAGGTAAAACTCTATCGAATGCCTTGGGCACCAGCCCTTCACTGGTCTACCAGGCTGAGTCCGACCTTTAGCTCTATGATGTACCCGAACGTGGAGGGATACAACAAACGAAGGTAATTTCTAACCTAAGCACCACGCCTAAGTTATTAATTACTAATCTAGCCTTGCGCAAGAACTTCCTTCTTTGTCCAGAGTCCTAGTACTAGAGCACTTAGTTGTGCACTAAGCGATGAACCAACACCGATGAGAATATATCTCACTTAAATAACTTAACTAAATAGCATAAGAAGACTCAAATACTTACTTTATAAAAGAAGCATTCGTCGAGGTACAAGTGAAAGACGAGAGCTGACAATCCCGACGCTTCTCCGGAACTCCATTGGAAGAAGGCCGACAACCCCGGCACACCTCCGTAAAAGCTTCGGAGAAAACTCCTTATGTCAGCACCAATTAGGACGTGTTATCTATGTGTTTTGGATGCCCCGTTTGATTTTGATGATGAGTGTCTAAAATCCTTTAAAATACTTAAGGAATCACTCATCAAAGCACCAATCATCCAACCCCCTGATTGGTCGTTGTCGTTTGAAATCATGTGCGATGCTAGTGATTTTGCAGTAGGAGTTGTCCTTGGGCAAACTAAGGATAGAAAGCACCATGCTATCGCATATGCTAGTAAAACTTTGACCGGAGCTCAGTTAATTATGCCACAACTGAAAAAGAGCTTCTAGCCATAGTGTTTAGTGGGAGTTATGGTAATAGTTTACACTGACCATGCTGCACTAAAATACCTGCTCACTAAAAAGATTCAAAACCTAGTAATTAGGTTGATTCTTCTACTCCAAGAATTTGACATAGAAATTAAGGATAAAAAGGGAGTAGAGAATTCTGTTGCAGATCATTTGTCGCGTATTCAAATCAGTAACATGCAGGAGCTACCAATAAATGACTATCTGCGAGATGACATGCTGTTAAAAGTCACATACTTTGACCCGTGGTATGCAACCATCGTCAACTTCATGGTCACGGGGTATGTGCCACAGGGAGAAAATAAGAAGAGGTTGACCTGCGAGAGCCGCAGGCACTTGTGGGATGAACCTTACCTTACAGAGTGTTCAGATGGACTACTATGGAGATGCGTTCCGGCAGATAAAGGCATGAAGTATCATGCTGCCCCATATGGAGGTCACTATGGAGCATTCAGGACACAAGCAAAGGTTAGGCAGAGTGTATTCTTTTGGCCAACAATGTATGAAGACACAAAGGAATCCATTCGAAGATGCAAAGGGTGCCATAAGCATTGAGGGATCACTGCTTGGGATGCGATGCCACTAACATATAACCTTCAAGTCGAGCTATTTGATGTATGGGGCATCGACTTCATGGGACCTTTCCCAAAGTCCTATGACTGCGAGTATATCCTGGTGGTAATTGATTATGTGTCCAGGTGAGTAGAGACAATGCCATGCAGGGCCGCAGATGCCAAGCCCGCCCGCCGGATGTTCCATGACATTATCTTTCATCGTTTTGGAACTCCGCGGATGGTGATAAGCGACGGAGGGTCTCATTTCATCGATAAGACCTTCCAAAGCTTTTTGCAAGAGTTTGGGGCTCAACACAACATTGCCACTCCATATCATCCCTAGACAAGTGGACAGGCAGAATCGAGCAATAAACAAATCAAGAATATCCTGCAGAAAACTGTCAACGAGATAGGGAAGACATGGAAGAACAAGTTACCTAATGCACATTGGGCATATAGGACTTCTTATAAGACGTCCATCGGCATGTCACCATACCAACTTGTCTACGGGAAGATTTGTCACCTTCCGGTAGAGTTGGAACACAGGGTTCAACTATCTGGACTTGGAACATGTGCCTAAAGGGAGCCGGACAGCACAGGAAGATGCAGCTATCTGAGCTGGATGAATGGAGGGATAAGGTCTACCATAGTACCAAGATCTATAAACATGATAGACGGATCAAGTACAAGGTGATCAAGGCAGGGGACAAATTCGTATTGTACAGTTTTCGGTTTTTCGATATCGTTTTTATTTTCGAATTTACCCTTCGATTCGCTACCGATTTCGCTTCCAAGAAAAATATGGTTATGAAAATGATTTTGGTTATTTTCCGCCCGTTTTATCCGTAGCCCTAAGTTAAGAAATGAGTGACCCCTCCTCCTCGTCACTTTGCCCTTGCACGCCGCCTCCGCCTCCGCCGATCCCCATCGTCCCGCAAGCGAGCACGGCGCCGTCGTTCGTCCTGCCGCATCCTGGTGAGCACATCCTCCGCCACCGCCGATCCCCATCCATCGCGCGAGCGAGCGAGCAGGGTCGCCGTCGCTCGTCCTGCTGCTTCCGCTACATCCGTCCTTTTTCCCATCTCTCTCTCTCTCTCTACCCACGCCCTTTTTCTCGAATTTGCGTTAACCCTAGCTTCTGTTCTAGAAATTTGCCCTAACCTTAATACTAATAACAGTTTGATGGTTCCCAAAAAAGTTTGGGGGTTCAACTGAACCCCATGTCCTATGTTAGATCCGCCACTGACAGACTGAATAAGAAGGCTGTGAAGTTTCGGGAGAAGCTTACTTGATTGAGAGATGTCACTTGGCTATGCCGAGAAGCTATCCTACCGAGAGGATGTGGGAAATGTCGGCATGCCTGAGATATTCGACTCTCCTGAACTCCTCCACAGGAAGGTTGGTTTCACATGCCATTAAACTTTTACCTCCAGTTTGTGGATTCTTTGCTTCAGGGTGGCAAGTTACGAGGGTATCATCCATGGGTTTTGTATTTTTCTTGAGCTAAATTATGTGGTCAAATTGATTCTTTTTATGGGTTTTAAGCATATTTACTCTAGGTTTTTGGACAAAGTGAGATTAGCTTGAAATGTAGTCACTCAATTCTTTTTTATTCATCAGTTTGGGCATTGACATGGTCCATAACCTTTTCTAATTTATGATTGTGAAAACTTTTAAGTATAATCATGTTGAAGTACTTTTGGTAAGAAATACGCTAATACCATTTTCATATGACAATCTAAATAGCTTTACTGGTAAAAAAAATCTTTGAATGTTGACTGCATGCATTCTGGTATGATAAGTAGAAAATAATGGAGAGTATACTAAACATGAGTGAACTTAGAAGAGAGAAAACATTTAGTCTTTGCTTTTTTTTAACACTTAGAGCTGTATGTGGGTATAATGCAGAGCATGTGTGTGATCTTTGAAAGAAGAGAGTTCTTTATTGTTCACTCAAAGTTGATCCTTTTTATGTCATTTCCTGGTGGCAAATAAGTTGACACCTTCTGTCTTTGTTTGGTGCCTGAGTTCTATCCTCATCTTATAATTTTATCATGAACATGTTAGCATAAGTTATGTTCGGCTCCATGATGGTACTGAAGAAAAATTGATGTCAATAATGGTGATGGCATGGCTCCAGCGCTCAAAATATCCTATCGTGCTGGAAAATATACTAAAATGAACTAATGGCTGTGAAATATCTGGCAGGCATTTGATCTATCCTCTTGTGGCTTTGTACACTCCATGTTGTAGTCAATATTTCTATATACTGATAGGGGTGCACCAGTGAATTTATTTTACATTTTAGACTTGTTTTAATTTTTTTACTGGGTGGTTGTCCAGATAGAAGAGCTTGCAGTCATGGTGCAAGAGGTTTGTCTTTCACTGTGAATCTCAATAAATTTTGTAATTATGATTTATATATATACTCCC
Organism: Oryza punctata; assembly: GCA_000573905.2. Classification (NCBI taxonomy): domain Eukaryota; kingdom Viridiplantae; phylum Streptophyta; class Magnoliopsida; order Poales; family Poaceae; genus Oryza; species Oryza punctata. Next base: position 9,373,442 of record CM002491.2, on the reverse strand, counting down.
TTCGTTTTTTAATATATGAAGCTGTTGACTTTTTGAGATACGTTTGACCAATCGTCTTATTTAAAAAATTCATGTAATTCTCATTTATTTTATTGTGACTTAATTTATCATCAAATGTTCTTTAAGCATGACTTAAATATTTTTATATTTGCACAAAAAATTGAATAAGATGAATGGTCAAACGTTTATAAAAAAGTCAACTGCGTCATATATTAAAAAACAGAGGTAGTATATAGAAATTTCAATGAATTGGTCCTGATTGCTGCAGAGTAAGCATTTGGTGGTGTTTACTGGAGCAGGCATATCAACTTCATCAGGCATACCTGACTTCCGAGGGCCCAAAGGCGTGTGGACACTGCAGGTGGTACTGCTGTTTGTGCAGCTATATCTCACAATAGCTCTCTTTTAATGGACTAGCAAAATGCCCATGCTTTGCTATGGGTAAAACAAAATATATAATAATGTCATAGATAAATTTTTTATCAAATATGCTACTATTACTTGTTTGCTTATTTGAATACTAGTACTCCAGTATATTCACCTGATTCAAACAAATATTACTAGGCATAATATCAGAAAAAAATCAGGGATTAATTTGTAAAAGGTGCAAAAGTAGTGGTGTTGACATAGCCACCACCACTACTAGTGGCTGTTACAGTAGTATAGATGAATTTATTCTTTTGAGATGGTTTTATGATGCTTGATTGCAAAGATGTGTCTGCACATACTGAAGTAGTTAAGATGTGTCTGCACATACTGAAGTAGTTAAGTAAATGCAATCTATGCTCAAGTGCATGATACTGTTTCTATGGTAAAGCTGGGTCTTCGCTTGGTTATCTTTTAATTTTGGTACCTTAAAGTTATGCTTTATTATTTTTTTGGATTTTTTATATGCCACATAACTGGTTTAGGAAAAAAGGTTATTGAATGGTATTTGAACGCAATAATTAAATTTTAAATATTTACATTTCCTAGTACATTTCATGATCTTTTACTATTTGAATTAATATTATGACAGAGTCATTTACACATGTTGCATATGTTGTCTAGCGTGCAGGAAAAGGTGTTCCTGATGCATCACTGCCGTTTCACCAAGCTGTTCCAAGCTTGACTCATATGGCACTGGTTGAATTGGAAAAAACAGGACGATTAAAGTTTGTCATAAGTCAGGTTCGTATACCTAACTCAAGTTGTGTATACTGCACTTTGAATTAGTACGTATGCACAAAATCAGTCTCTACAACTTACTAGTATAATTAAATCAATTCGTAGGAGCTGCAGATATTGACTGCTCACTTATTGTAGTGGTAAGATGTTAGGATATTGAAATCAACACAATACAACTGTTACAGACTTGTTCGGGAGCTGCGTGTCCCATTGGCATGCCACGTATCAGGCACCCCACAACTAGGAAGCCCTTGCCATTAAAGGACATTCAGTCTTGTAAATATTGAGCTCAATCACAGCAGAGGAGGCCCTGCAGTTAAATTTTGTTGAAGAAAATATTTGTAACGAGTACAAAGAAAAATTATAAGGATCTAAGTCAAGATTCTAAAAGATCTCTCTCTGGTCTTTTTAGTTTTAAAAGAAGAAGATCCTCTTTAAAAAGACTTTGCCAACATGAAAAATGAGGGAACTCTGCTTTCAAAGATTAGATCATTTCACTGCTTCCATATATTCCATGCTGTATAAATCACCGTTTCAATGAAGCACACTTGCTGGTGTTGTGCCTTAGCTGTGAATTGTGATCATTATGTTATTGAAACTCAGGGATGTATCCCAGGTTATCCCTATCTTGCCCCAACATTCTCTACTACTAGTACTCATGCACGTGCAATGCACGTTTTTCGTATATAATCGTATTAAAACATTTAATCCTTCCAATAATATATTTTTGCACATTCCATCTGATTGCAACCCAATGATTCTCATTGCTTCTTCTTTTCTTTTTTTAATAAAAGGTTGAACAACATATTTAAACATACAAAAACTACATGGAATAAAATTTACAATTTATAGAATTTACTAAATTACAGAAAATAATATTTAAACATAAATAACAAGAAAGTAAATCAAGTATAACAACAAAATTACAGTTCAAAGAAAGAAAAATTGCACATTGCATACTACTGACATTTTAGACATAGACTATGCAATTTTAGAATTAGACGGTTGAAATCTCTCGTATATAGTTCAATAGTGAACAAATTTAAGCGCACAATTATCGATGGAACAAATCGAAGGCAGCAGAGTCCTGAACATGATCCTCAAGGCCTGAATAATCATTGTTTAGACAAAACAAAATGCTTTTCTATCTAAATCATTTGATGATGTATTGCATTATAGGCATTGTCGGTAAACAACTATGATTCTTACCTTAATAACCACCACCGGAACCTGCAGTCGTGGACGCCATCATCGCTTGAACTGCATGCTTAAGAATTTGATGCAAATTTGTGAAATACCAGTCTACCAGGACGATTTGCACACAATCCAGTAACCTTGCTCCAAACAAACTAAACCATAGGCAAACCTCAAACACACAAAATAAGCTTGCCTGAAAGCACATGTGTGGTTAGTTATTTTGTTGAACAGAGGTGGGTAGGCCGCAGGATGTGTCATGGGAAAGTTGTAGGTGTGAAGGTGTGTGATCAAGGAAGAACACCAGCCATATTATTTCATCATCCATTTGTAATGCTACTGTAAAAATCAATACTGTGATATATGCTCTAAAATTGCTGTGTCTACAACCAATGAAGACAGAATGCAATATATATTGTAATGCTTTGTAGGAAGCAGAGCATTTCACCATTTTAGGAGAAAATAAATGTGGTTTATTAATAGGGGTGGACCCAGGACTGGGGCAACTTGGGCTTGACCTGGTGCTTGGCTCCAAAACTCCATGTAAATCCTTCAGAAATTGTCCTAGTTTGGATGGTTTATTTCATCAAAAGAATGGTTTAAAGGCTTACCAACCTAAATTAAATTAAAACTATTGGAAGTGCTTGTCCTAGTTTGGATGGTTGTTCAGTACAGCAGGCAACTTGAAGTTAGAACATAACTTGGGAAAAGAACTTGGGCATCTAGGTCATAATAAATATATAACCAAACAATTCAGTGTGTCAATTATTAGCAGGAATGTTGATACACATTATATATAGAAAAAAATATGAAGAATTCAGGTCTTGACGTTCAGAAATTATCCTCCAATAATGATCACAGCTACTTTTAGTAAGTCCAACATGAAGAAACAAGCTTGTAAGAGACCATGGCCATGCAAAAGACTTTGAATGCTTATATCCGGAAGAACTTTGGAACAGTGCAGTTGTTGATTCTACAGTGCATCTTGTTTACAAATGGCGAAGAACCATGGATTAATGAATTGAAATGGTGAACATGCTTTCCTTCTCTCCAAAAAATGCCACTTTATTTCAACTTCCCTTTTTTCACCCCCTCAATCAGCTGTGCATGCTGAATGACAAATAATTTGGTTAAAGAAGCGAAGACGACGGCTGCATTCATGGCATACAAATGGTATACGGTTCTATGTTGACCTGGAGATATTACCTTGGAATTCAGTTTATTGTGCATATTGTTTCTCTGAAGATTCATAACTATTGGCACAGCTAAAGGGAGCTCAATGATGTGTCTGAAGATCTGAAGAAAAAAATCTAGTTTGTCGATGCTTTCACACGTAAGTTGCTAGAACAAGACGAAGCAAACTAATGAAATGAATTAGCAACGTGTAGGCAACATTTTACTAAACATATGGTCAGCACGTTAAAAGTTTTCTATTCGGTAATTTTATCAACAGAGGAAACAGAGGAATGATAGGAGGGGATCCACGACCAAATAATAATACACTGTAACTAACAAGAAAGACAGCAAAAGACTGCCAAAAGGGTACCTGAAATTGTTGTTGCAGCTCTAATGAAGAGTAGATGCCAGTTCAGCAATTCTAACACCATGAATTGGCTGCTGAAGCTTTTAGATGATCAGTGTGAGAACAATATAGATTGGACCATTGCACTGAGTAAGCATTTGACCAAGCACCTACCATGCAAATGAGAACACACAACAGCAATAGGTAACGGTGGATGACTACTGAGAATGGTGCGGCTAGTGGTTGCTCCGTCCACGGCAAGCGTGAGCAGATGCAGGCAGGTGATGGCGGCCAGATCTGCGTGACATCGAGACTGTGTGCCATGGTCGGCGGCGGCTGTGACGGAGCAGTGAGCGCCCGATGATGGGGGCTCGACTAGAACTGAAGTGTGCAGAAGAACACCGGGAGACGACATTGTTTCCCAGTTCGGAGCTAGCCGCCGGAGGGATGAGAGGCTGAGTGGCGCCTGTCGCAACCAAGCCTTCGCGAGGTGCCGGCGGAAGAGAGGATGGCGATCGGGGGGCACGGTGAAGCTATTTGGGTGGCGAGGAGGTACGCCTGCCAGGGCGCGCGGTACAGCTATACATGGCGAGGATGAAACGGGCGGCGATGGAGCTGCATTGTGGATTGAGGAAAGTCCGAGGATAGAGTCACAGCAGAGGCATCATCTGGGTAGGTCGCGATGGGTGTTATGGTGGGGCGGAGGTCGTGGCGGCGGGGAAAGCTCGGCCGAGTAACGTCACGGCGGGGTCAGCGGTATAGTAGCACGTTCTCTTGGGGAATCGGTGAGTTCACCGTAGGATTGCAAGAGACAGATGTCTCCATCTGTTTAGAGCTGTCGGATGAAAAGATCAGATGGCTGAGAAAAGAGTGGGGTTATTTTGTGTACATTTTCTTGGGTGGACTTAAAAAAGAAGTGAACTGCTCCTTTTTTATATTAGTATAGAAAAGAGCAATAAAAAAAATGCAAACAAGTTTCTCTTACTCCAATGTTGCACAAGACACAAAGAAGCTCACTTCCTGGAGGGGCACATTTTTCCTGTCCAACATTCAATCTTGTAATTTGCCAAGTGAACGTGAAAACCCTTTCATCTATCTCATTCCCGGCTTAGCCTTAGGGTGCATTCGTTTCTGAGGTTGGGGGGAGATTTTCAGCCACATGCAAAACGAGAAAGCTCATTAGCAAATGATTAATTAAGTATTAACTATTATAAACTTGAAAAAGTGATTTATTTTATTTATTTAAAGAAAATCCTATATAGAAACTTATTGCTCAAAACACACCATTTAGCAGTTCAGGAAGCCTAACAGAAAACGAGGAAGTTGTTGTTTGCAGTTGCCGCTTAGGACTCAGCCTTAGTTCTTTTCTGATTATTCACCTGATTATTGGAACAGATTATTTGCTCCACGCTTCGAAAAATACATATTCTCAAAAAATTCTTTTACTGAATTTCTTAGACCACTTATTATAAGCTATTTGTTAAGTTAATTTATCAATATTTAGTTTATCCCTATAATTAAGTAGATAATCCGCAGCAACAATCCTCTATTTCAAACTAAGCCTTAGCCTTGTAATGACCATTGCCATGGAAGAGCAGCTAGCACCCAAGACCGAGTATGTTTCTATCTCTCCGGTCACTAATACCAATAACTCCATTTTCCATGTTTGATAAACTTCAGTACTAACTTTGTTGTGTTTGTAAATTTAATTACAATGTTCTATCATGTGATGAACAAATTGATTTTATCACGATCAAGCTTATGGTATTTATGAAACTTAAGCTTTCACGGAGCTGATGGAGTTGTCTTTGCCAGAATGTTGATAGCTTACATCTCCGCTCTGGCCTCCCAAGGGAAAAGCTGGCTGAATTGCATGGAAATTCTTTCAAGGAGATCTGCCCAAGCTGTAAAAAGGAGTATGCTTTAGCCTGCTTTACTTGACCATACTTTATTTGGGACTATAAACACCAAAATATTTCCTTTTTACTGTGGTGGTTTATTTAATTGGCTCATTCCAGATCCCACTTGTTTGAAGGTACCTTCGTGATTTTGAAATTGAGACAATAGGACTGAAGGATACTCCAAGGCGTTGTTCTGATAAGAACTGTGGAGCTAGATTAAAAGACACAGTTCTTGATTGGGAGGTACGTTTCAAATGTGCTGGACTTAAGTTATATTTATATTATATTTCTTTGTTAGTGGGTCATACTTTCTTAGCCCTTCAGCCCATCTGTAACAGATTCTCGCTTTTGTGGTTTTTCCAAAAGTTGCCAAGGTGGGTGGCTCATTTGTTGGCAATTTGGCCATAAAAGCTGTCTTTCTCCATTTCAACACAAATCAAATTTACAGACTATGCATTCTTAGGGCATTCACTGTGCCTTTAAGCTGTTTTACAGACTATTATGTTTTTCTTACGAATAGTATTCAACATGATATCCTCTGTACGTTCACGAAAATCCTTTGCGTCGGTCAACCGACGAAATAAAAAAAAATCGGGCGCGACTCCTCAAATCTCTCTCCCTCTCCATCCTTATCCAATCACCTCCTCTCTCTCTTGCTCTCTCCCTCTCTCCTCACCCTTTCTCCTTTCTTTTTCTTCTCGCCTCATCTGTGAGCAGCGGAGTAGCGTCGGGGCGTGGGAAGAGGAACTGATGGTCGAAGACCCTGGAGGCGAGGTTGGCACTATGGAAGGAGGTCGCCATCACCGGGCCGCCCTAGCCTAGCCGCCGGCGGCGCGGCAGCATGGCACGGGCGGATGCCGACGGTGGGATGCCCTCCTCACTCAATCCCCTCCCCTACTGCTGGATGGGGGAGCTCGTGGCACGGCGGAGGAGAGATTTTTTGGTTGGATTCTTGTGTTTTTTTGTGTGGCCTTGTGGTGCTTGGGGGGAATGGAATCAAGGAAGGAGGGGGAAACCAGATGAGCCCACCGAAGGGGAGGAAGAGCTCAGATCTAGATTGGTACATTTTTAGTTTTTGATGTTTCAGCTAATGTATCGGGATGTTTCTTGGGTTTGAACTGAAATGTTGCACTTGATACTTCGATGGTGTTTCATATTTTTGTTAGAAATCAGATCTGGACTGGTACATTTTGGTTTTCGATGTTTCAGCCAATATATCGGGGATGGATTGAAATGTTGCACTTGATACTTTGATGATGTTCCATTTTTTTGTTTATGACTTGTAATTTGTTGATGTTTCAGCTGTTGAAGCTTGATGTTTCATCTGTGAGAATAATATGTTTCAATCATGATTAAACTTTGTTTCACCATTTAATAGTCTGAAACATTTTTTTATTTAGTTATGAAACATTTTTCGAGTAGCAGTGAAACATCGCCCGATTTTTGCGGAAAAAATCGGATGCCCTATGTGTAGTTGCTTCTGTACGTTCACTATAACAAGAAAATAAATAGAGAAGTTGGTTAGTGATGTGTTTTCCTTGTTATCAGTTAAGTAGTGGTGTTCTGAAATGCTATCTTGATCTCATGTCTTCGCTCGCTGATAGACAATTAATAAGTGGGTAAGGACATTTTGCAGGATGCTTTACCCCCTGAGGAGATGGATGCTGCCAAGGAGCAGTGTCGAACAGCTGATCTTGTCCTATGTTTAGGAACTAGGTATTGGCCATGGTACCTGTACACACTAGCTAGAATTGCTTTCACGTAGTTTTGTTTCATTACTGAAATTAGTGTGTTTACATGCAAGTTCTGTCTCCTGCAAACTTATTTTAAGAATTTGGTACTTTCGTACTTTTGTGAATGGCCGTATTTCTGGTGTGATGTGATATCATTGTAAATAGTGGCAAACAAATAGCTGTCACATCATTGTGTAGAAAAAGTTGCAGACAAATAGCTGTAATTGCTTTTTTAGATGGCTTTTCTAATTTTAAATTAGGGAAATTTGCCATGTACAATTTGGTTCGAGCTGTTTAATAAACATACTATTATAGAAAAAGATTGGACCCACAAATACCACAATAGAACCACATAGTGACCTTGTTCACCAGTATATGGATTTATGGATGTCAAGTTGGACTACCTTAGCAGGGGAAATATGTACTGGAAACCACATATCAGGTGGGTGGAGGACCGCCAGGTAAACGTCCATATTGTTCATGCCACCATTGCCTGGTCCAATAATTACCTCCTTTCTCAACAACATTTTAAGAAAGGATGACTATTTGCTTTTATTATTTTTTTATTTTTGTAAAATAAATGGAGAGAACATGTTTGGTACCTTGTTAGCTCCACAGCAGGGACATAGTTATGTTGGGCAATTGGCTGTCTGGGAGGGGATAACTTTACGATTACTATTCAAAACACCTTAAATTTTGAATTCTATGCTAAAATGTGTTACAGTTCCACATTTGTTTTCTTTGTTTGAACTGGAAGATCAATGGCTGGACAAATATTTCTTTGTATTATCTTTATGTTCAGAAAATTATTACCTGATCAAATATGCACTTGATAACATGTCATAAACTACCATGTAGTTCAATAATTGGGATCCATTTACTCTAGATGCATGGAAGTGTGGGTTTTGCATACTGCTCCTTTTATGGAATGCTTGGCACTAGGAGTGAGCCCAATGATGCTGCAAAAGCAGTAAAAGCATGTGTATATTCTACTCTACAGTTGCACAAATATGGACATGTAACACAAAGCTCAATATTTACTCATAATGCCTGTGACATCATGGACTCATTGCTGTAAGACAAGAAGTACTCCATTCACTAAATCGTCTCAACTTTGAAAAACAGTCATTCCATGGGGAGTGGTAGGTCGGTGTTGTAGTGTCTCTTAAGGCCATTGTAAATTGAAGCTGCACCAAGAAGTCTTCCAGGACTGGACACAAACCGCTAGTCGGTTACATAATATGGGGATCAATCAATATTGGTTTGTGCATGCATAACTTAGTGAGTCATCTGGGAATGCTTTATAGGTGGGAGCTGTAATCTGGATTGGTTCATAGCCAGATTCAGGGCTCAGAAAACCATGGTAACTTTCTGGTTAGCACCCTGCAAACCTTCAATCGGGCCGGTTCATTTTTTTCCTAATCTGAGCAGTTCACGCTTCACTACTCACTCAAATTAACTTCAGTTGGAATAGGTACGTGTAGGCTTCTAATAGATTTTTCTCGAGAATCTTAAAAATAATAAACTTAAAATGGTTTTCGCCTAATAATTGCCAACCAGCCAAGTTCCAATTTCAATACTGATTCTGTTATCTCAAACCCTGTTATTAATATGTTATGCAGCTGCTTGCTTTTAATTTGTTAAAAAATCAAAGAAGGATTGATTTTTTACTTGTCTTAATGAACTGATCAATGTCGCTTTGATATGAATTCATTAGTAATGCTCTTGGTATGCTGGTAACCATTCTTCAATGCCCTAACTATTTGACATTTTTGTTGAACAACTTTATGTTAATAACGGGTAATGTGTCTTGGTCCCTATCCTTTTCTGATTTCCACTACTGTGCAGTCTGCAGATTACTCCTGCTTGTAATATGCCTGTGTTGTCACTAAAGAATGGGGGGAGGGTGGCTATTGTAAATCTTCAGGTACGTGCAACTGAATAACAATATTAAGTCTTGAGAAGCACCAAATTGAATGCACGTCATGGTTCTTCCTTCGTAAGGTCTTTCTATGTAGCACTAGATTATGACTCAACTCATGGACATTAGTATTTATGGCTACATATAAATTATTAAAATATCTTTTGACATGTTTTGGAAATTTCAAGTTTGTTATGTGGCTGTTTCTTTATGCTTCTGACAAAAATTGTAGTTTGTACTGCTTCAACTTGTATACTTAGACTTGGGGTTAATAATTGGATTCCTGATTCATTAAAAAGTTAGAAATTGGAACTATGGTATTTACATGCATATGATGTACAATAGATGCAACTTTTGCTCTCTCCATTTCTGAATACATGCATTCTAGGTTAATATTTTGTTCCCAGATACAAATCATACTATCACTCAAGACAACTTTTTACTTGTCTGTCCTATATACCCCTTCCTTCATAATGCAATGGTATTTGAATTTTACCTTCCCAAGCATAAACCATCCAAAGGGCATTTACTAGTATGGACTTAATCAGATTATGTACAATCCAAAGAACCATAAATACATCTCTCCATCCATATTGCTCAAATATTCGATTACACAAGATCATGGGTTCATTCATGAGCTAGTTTTGAATGTGCAGCCAACTGTTCATATCAAATAGGCATATGACTCAGCTAATGAACGAATTGAATGATGTTTTGCCATGGCCGCACGGAGCCATATTACACGGAGCTATATGAGACATGGTGCAGCAGGAGTTATCACATAGTAACCAGCAGAGGTGTTATGCCAGTTAAAGGCAGGAGAGAGGGTGAGGAAGTTAGAATTTAGAGACCAGTTATCCCTTTATTATATCTTTTGATTAGTTATTAGTTGCATTTGCACAAGTTGTTACCATTCTTCTTTGATTAGGAGATGCCTAGGACAAAAGGTTATTGTGGCGCACTTTTGGGTAACAAGGAATGATGGATTCTAGTTTTCCTCTATTCTCCAATAGTGTCTAGTGACTTTAGCTAGTGACTAGTGGTTTGGAAGAGCTCCTGGCTGGCTGAATGGTTGACCAAGGGCAAGAGCCCTAATTCTAATCTCGGTCTTCAGACCCTAACCCTATGATGCTCGTAACAATGAAGACAATTTGGCCTTTTGAACAGGTGTCTTGGCTGATGAGTAAAATCCTAATACATCATTTATTAAGGATTGGAGGGGGAGTAGTTTTAAAATGTGAAATCTACTAAATGGTCATACTTCCAGAATTTTCAAAATACAACATTGGCCATTTTGCTCATCTTAAAAAATGAGCCTTTTATGGTCAAGAATGTAATATAATAATTAATAAACACAGATTACATTTTCATATATGGATATATGTATATTTGTAATGTAGATAAATATTGAAAGTTTACAATGACATGTGATAAATCCCCAAAAGAGGTGCAGACAGATTTTTTTACATTTTTTATCTCCTTCGTATTCAGGCAACTCCGAAGGATAAAAAGGCAAGCCTTGTCATTCATGGACTTGTGGATAAGGTAGCTATGTTAGTGAGTTTCATTTGTTTTTATTTCATCCCCTTGCGGTAGCTATTTAACCGTGTCAGTGCAGGTCATTGCTGGAGTTATGTATATGATGAATCTGCGTATCCCTCCATATATTCGTACTGACTTTGTTCAAATTAGTCTCCGGAACTCGGTCAAAAGTACGATCATCTCACCATCTTTTGCATTGTCATTCTTATCTAGTTTTGAACATTGCTTTTAGTTACATACAACAAACTGAGGTTAGTTAATAAAGCTGAATACTGTTATCATTAAAGCTGCATCATTAGTTAGATGTTGAACAACAAGAATTATCAGGTTATTTTCGAACTAGTCTCAATATCATAGGCATACTACCAAATGTGATACACAGTTATTTTATGTTGTGTCCATCCATAAATAGGAGTGTTAACTTTATTTTTTTATAGAATGTTCCTTTGCAACTCTCGGTATCATCTGAACAAATCTATGGACAGAAAAATTTTAGCCTGTTTTATCCTAGAAGATAGATTTGAGTTGCTTGTTAACTCAAACCGCGCCACTGCTTTTGTTTTGCAGAAAAATGCGTGAGATGGACTCTCCGAGTAACAAGCATTCATGGCTTGCGATCACCTTTGTCATTTCTTCGATCGGTTGAGGTTGTGTAACTATTTAACTGATAGCACATCAACATTCTCTTCGATTAATCGAGAACAAATAGATTATGGATAGCTACTTCGTTCTCACTGTAGACTTATTCGTAAGGATAAAAAGGGTAGATTAAATGAAATTTTTGCCATTCATTTATACCATGTTGGAGAAGAAAGATCATTTGTTTATGACTGAGAGCATTTGTTTAGCAATGGCAAGCAAAGGTTCTAAATAGCATATAGCAGGGTCATAGCAGATTGGGGTTGATATAGAGGCTAGCAGGTAGAGGGTGCTATATTCCAGTGGCGGAGTTAAAAGAAAAACTCTAGATTAGATTTTGAGTTATTCATGAATATACTCATGACTTACTTCAACATAGTAAAATAGTGTACGCAAGTTCACAACAAAAAAGGAAAAGATAAAAATGGACATGTATTATGCTAATTTATAACAAGCCAACAAGGTGTTCAAAAGAACAATCAACACAACTCAGCAAGGGAACACAAATTCAAGTTTCAAATTTCATTCTAATATTGCAAATTTAGTAGACAACAACTTTGGAGTGAATGAACAGTCCATTTTGCTGTAAATTGTAGTTTATAGTCAAACTTTGGGGAAAGACAAGATTGAGAGTTGAGTTTTCTAGCTGTAAATGGAATCTAATCGATAGCAAGCAGTTCAAAGTTGAGAAGTTAAAGTGGGCTGGCTAGGCTTCAGAATATGTTGCACATTAGGCCATAGGAATATTGCGGTGATGGTGGACCACTGTAGCAGCCTGATAAGTGCTATAGCGGCTGCAAAGTTTCCATCCTCTATTTGGTATTGCTACCGTGACTCTGTAGCTGTCATAGGGTGCTACCGCAATTGTGGCTGCTACAAACGCTGTTTAGAACCTTGATGGCAAGGAAGGAAAGAAAAAGATGAAAGTTCTAGGATAACTTAAATCTAAGAATTGTGAAACAGTAAAATAACTTTTTTTTGCAATCCACAATACATGTCGTTCTAGTGTTTTACACTGCAACCAAGGAGCACATGGAAAAGACAATGCCACTCTCATGCTAATTGTGCTCTTAGAATTGTGTATTACTCTAGGTTAGAGGCATAAATTGTCTTCGAAATAGAAACCAGTCACTAAAAGTAGATGGTTATATAAGGAAGAAGTAGTGAACAGCCATCTTGAAATTCTAGACTGACATATATTTGGGAAGAAAATAGCAAGAATGACATGTATCTAGTGATGGTAGAAGTATATTTTAGTAGCTGATACTAACAAACCAGTCATTTTCTTCTGAAATAGCATGGATGTTAGAAGCTAATTCTCAAATTACCAAATAGATTTGTGTGTAAAATATTTCTCCATTATATTATATGGATATAGTGATATATGATTAAACTATTCTGATTTACCAACAGGTTTCCTTTCCTGAAAGACCTGACATGAAGCCTGTAGTACTAAAGGAGCAACCATTTTCTTTGCAGAGGTACGTTGGAGCATTCAAAGTTCCCAAGTAGACATTTGAGGTCTCTGGCATATTTCACAGCAGGACACTTGTTACTTTTGTAGAGAAACATCAATGAATAGACCGTTTGTCATGCTATTGACATTCAACTTTAGTGATGGTTGCGGTTGTTCGAGCTCTTCCATTGAATGGCCTGTTGATTTTCTGGTAAGGAGAATCTGGCAAACCTTCATCTTCCAATTTCTGTTGCCTGCAGTTGGCAATATGTTAGAACCTCCAATTGAACTTTATTTTGTGTAGGGTGGGACCAATATAATTTTGTTCAGGCATCTGTCTAGGCGGTGATGGTTGACGCTAGAAAGTATTTGACTTTTCCTATATTTTCGACTTTTGGTCTTATTATGAGAAATAGCTACATAGTACCCTGCTGTTCATATGGACTGGATTTCTACTGTTGTAATGTGCTAAACATTGCATGCATCGGGGATAATAGAAACTCGATTTCTTCCATTTCTGATAGCTTGTCAGGTGCTCAGAATCGGCCAATTTAGGGTGTCATCACTTTTTCCTGTTTCTGTGATTTTCAGCAATACTTTGAGTCTTCTCCCATCCTATATAACTGTTAACATCATCTTAGGGTGTGTTTGTTTTGAGGGTGATAGGATGGGGCGATTCATAGTTTTTGGGGGCGATCTATGTTAGATGTTTTGGTTGGGTGGACGGGATGAGCCAGTACCTTCTGACTTGGATTGGGAAGACCTGTAACTGGTTGTGCAGCAGGAACTGGCTGTTTTTTGCCTTTTGCTTTATTCCTGCATATGTGACAAATAGATAAATCATACAATGAACCAAGCTGTTGTGATATTTAATACGTGCTAAAATATACTATACTGGTAACGTGAAGAGGACACCTTTTTGTTCTTGTTCCTTCCGATGAACTTGAAGTAATGGATTAGCCATAGAAATAGAAGTTATTATGCATTTACTTCTGTCAGTTAATTTGTACCTTCTGCATATTATCCTCTTAAGACATGCATAAAATCAGGTCAACGTGTTAATTAACATCATTGCATCAGACACACGTCTTTCCTTACCATATATCAAACGTCTCAAAAATGTCATTATACAGAAGCAAAAAGACAGCTTTGTGAGGGATAGAAGTCTAGTCCTGCAAGAGTTGCAACATGCTGCAGAGCATCGATCACGTGCGGGGCAGCATGCAATTCTGGAGAGGGAGGGTGTGCCAAGAGCTGAAACGTCAATTCATGCACTTGTGACCAACATCGTCAGGTATGATACTGAAGATATCAAGGTGGCAGTTCCCATGGCTACATGGATGAACAGCAAGGGCAGCCTTTCGAAACGGCGTATGGATGCCATTGGTTGCAACCCAGCATCGTCAAAGAAGCAGAAGTTGGTTGCTACTCGTCATCGGCGAAAGGGCTTGAATCCTGCTACTCAGAAAGTTTGATGGCTATTTATTCTAGTTGTCAGACTAGAGTTAGGATAGACGCACGAGAAGTTCACAGTAGCTAGAGTAAGGTGTTAACAACTTCAAGTGCATGTGAAAGCTGGTAAATTTTTCCATGATAACCCAACGTAATTCAGCAACCATCTCAAAAGAAACTGGTTGTGGGGCTTGATGGTATGTTTTGTAAAGCTCTGGAACATGAAGAAACCTCTAAATCATTAAGGATGATCCCGTCAGGAACTGGAGGTAAAGTGAACCATACAAAGAAAATAAATGGAAGGCGAGACAGTTTTTTATTGCTGCAGAGAAAGTTATTTTCAAGTGGTTGATATGTCTATGGTTCGTGGTTGTATCTGTGGACGGTGAGTGCATGATGTTCTTTTACCTGTGATGTTATTGTGTATGGCAGCATAACATTTTGTTAAGGGATTATCATCAAACTTAAGTGCTTGGTATTACCGTGGATGATCTAGCAAAAACCTGCTTGCTACAAGCCTATGTAATCTGTTAAAGTTGCCTGAATACGGTGTACCTGTTAGGTCTTCTGCCATTAACAGTCTTTTACTGATTCTAACATCGTTTTCAACGCGAATTAGTCTGACCGTTTGGAATGAAAGGATCGTGGCAAAATTCTGTACACGGCATTATCTTTGTAAAATTCTATTCACAGGTTTGTTTTGATGCATTCAATATTCAACATAGTTGTGAATTCAAGTGAGCACATATAAATCTCTGCTGTCAGTCACCCATAGCTAAAAATTCCTACTGAAGAAGAAATTCTGTAGATAAAGAGGGGAAGGAGGAGATTTTCTTCAATTCTTGGAGAAGTAATATAACTTAGGCCTCCTTTGGAATTGAGAGCTTTTGGAGGAATTCAACTTAAACTGAAGTAATTCATGTTAAAATTGTATAAAATTCAAGCGTTCCAGGAGAGTCCTAAACTTGTTTGATTTGTTGCTCTTATGTAAGACGAACTAGCAAGCTT
Organism: Oryza punctata; assembly: GCA_000573905.2. Taxonomy (NCBI): domain Eukaryota; kingdom Viridiplantae; phylum Streptophyta; class Magnoliopsida; order Poales; family Poaceae; genus Oryza; species Oryza punctata. The sequence continues at coordinate 9,357,907 of CM002491.2, read as the reverse complement.
ATATTCTATTAAGTGATGATGCGGTGACGACGCAACTTGTTCTGTTCTCAAATGAACATTCCGGTGGTCACAACATGAAGTTTTGGACATGCAACAAGTCGAACTTTTAAAATTTTCACTCACAAAAAAATGTTTCGACTGGATATATATAAAAAAAATATGTATGCATTTGTCTCATTATTTTCGTATCATAATTTATCTACTTTTTACATATTTTGAAATAGACAATTAGTGCTCAGACCAACATTTTGAAGAGCACGCTGATAGCCAAAACACACGTCATACGTTACCATGAATGGAGGGAATAGACGAATAGTCAACTGTGCTGTCAGCCAGAATTTGATATCCCACTGATCACACCTCACCGTTAATCTTGTGTGTAATGCACAAGAAATTTAAAAATCCAGGAAAGGTTGCTAGCCATCAACTGGATAACGATTGGGAGACATTCAATTTGCTAAGAACACTTCAAAAACCGGCTGCAAAAATTATTAAACTGTGGGAAACTGGTAATTCTAAGTGATACCATTGAACATCCATGTCTTTACTTCACATAATACACAACAATACTAACTTATACCCTAAATAAAATTCTACATGAGCACCTAACGTCTAGTAGTCCAACAATACTTTGCTTTTAAGTCACAAATCAAATATGGCGCCGTTACAAGGAAGCCGTTCTCCAATTGGCATTTCTTGGATTATCTCTTAGAAGTATCACTTGAAAGAAAAAATTGTCTTCTATGCTTTTTCATCAAAAAGACCAATCAACAATCATCTGCAAAAAAAATGATGCCATACAACAGGGAATCAACATATTACATGATGAAGCAAAATTTTTTAGCATGAAAACAGGAGAAGGGTGAAACAAATCGAGTTGAAGTACAGAAGATTAGTGAGAAAGACTAGTTGAGTAAAAATTGATATATGTATGCATCACTTGAAGTTTATAGCAAACTAAAGTTGAATTTTTGCCTAGTATCAGTATTGAATAGCTCAAAATACAAAGGGACATGCTTGCTTGGCAACTATGATTATTTCTTGGTCACTATCAAAATCCTACATGTCAACTTTGGAGATTTTAACTGTGGTTTTTGCCTTAATAATTTCATGTTGTGAAGCAAAACAACAATTAGCAATAAGCCAGAAGAAAACCGGAATGCAACTGTTGGTGGAACAAGAGGTCTGGATGTGAGATAATCAGGATGTTCAGACCAAGATGTGAGATAATGAAGGTTTAAGGTAATACAAACACAATAGAACTTTACCTCACATAGAAACTTTTACAGCGGAAGCTAAATTATCCTTCCAGAATGATGATACAAACAAATAATAGCAGATTATAAACATAACTCTGCATCTCCTCCTGACAAATCATTCAATACACTGAAATGTTTAAGAAATATCTTCAATTCTTACCTAGATGGGTAGCTGGTGGATATTTTACACAATGTCGCTAGTCCTTCTCCAATAAACTAAAGCTTCAGATTCCTAGATAATGCAAAATAGAAAGAATTCAGAAACCTAACAACATCTGTGCAGACTGACCATTTTATCTTAGAAAGGATTTACTTTAAATAAAACAATATTCCTAGAACTTCAAAAGAATGCATGATGACAGTAATGAAAAAAATGACATACCTAATGTGCTTGGCACTATTAAGTTTATTTCTGAAACATATCAGGTTGCTAACTGCATAAAAAAATTACTACAGGAAACTGAGCCAGGGTGAACATTATACGAGACCTTTTTTTCCTAAAACCATTAATTGATTACCTCAATTAATATACCCATCTCAACAGTGTCCATCACAAAAAGGCTTCTTGAATCTATAATATTCCACAACTGTGGTACATATCTGTAGGTGCGAGCATGTAGTAAATAAAATTTGGGACCATGTCTGTAAGGCTTCTAGTCATTTTCATCAAAATCCTAAGAAGCTGAACTTAGAATCCCAACAAGATCTAGGCATTTTCATCCAAAAGTTAGATGATTCCAGTCTACGTCCATATGAAAGAAACAACTTGAATTATTATTGTATTAAACAATAAATGAAAAGCCAATTCATCTATATAAGCAGTGCACTAAACAAATTTCAGTTAAAGTATACAAACACATGCATCATGCAATTTATAAAATGGCTCGCTGCCGTAAGAAATCAGCAGGCTGGTCTACATAAATGGCAAGGTCAGCAAACAATATAATCCATTATTATCTCACAAATTATCTTGATAGCTTCATTTAGTAATATTTCACTGAACTTTTGCCTCCATCTAATAAAAATCATCAAATTACCGGTCTGCAAGTGTCAGGAATCAATCTAATTAAAATTTATCTGCATTGGCAATTCATCGAACACCTATAGGTCATCTTAGATGTCTAGAAAAAGAACAGAGGGGAAGCATTACTACAGGAAGGTTGATGAGGGGATTGGAGAGCACTAGGAGAAGGAAGGTCGCTGGAGGAGAGAGCGGCGTGGTGTAACTCACTTCGAGGAGAACAACGGCGGTGCACCCCATCGTTACGACTTACGAGAGCAGCAGCGACAGCGCGAGCAGGGTTGAGGAGCACACTGGGGCTCAACCGGTGATATCGACGAGCGGCAGGGCTGCACGACCGGCGATGTCGACGAGCGGCGCCGCCGCCGAGATCGCCTTTTCTCTAGGGCAAGACTCAAGAGGAGCAAGGGGGGAACGAGCAGAGCGCTTGATGGATTTGGATCACACTACGCCCTCACGTTCACTTGGCCCAGTTAAAAAACGAATCTAGATCATAGGGCATAGGTGACCGCCTGATTTTTCCCCATCACCGAACAATTAGATTTGGTGACTGTCCAATGTTTGCAGTCACAAAACAGCCAATTTCGTGATGGTGTACTCTTCCCTATCACGAAGTGACTTTTCTGTGATTGGTTTTAGTTGACCGTCATAAAACTTGTGGGGCAGTCACTAAAAAACGATTTTCTAGTAGTGACGTCTCGTGATCGATGGGTATATCATTTATTATTGAAAGAATAATTAACCGTAAATACGAACATGTTAAATAAGATTTGAACCCGTGTGAGCTAGTTCCATCACAAGAAACCCAACCAGTTGAGTTACGCTTACTTCGCGACTGTGATTATATATGATTTATTTATTTATGGCATAAGTAGAAAGTGAACAAATTTTAGCCGGTTTTTGCAGGGTTTTCTTTTAGCAAATTGAATACAATTTATTGCACAAGTTGAAATTTAATAAGTGTCAGCCGGTTTTTGAAGTGTTTTGGGTGCAAATTGGATATACATATAATTGTCAAGTGAGTGTATATCGGATGGTAACTCGGTCGTCTGCGTTGTACTTTCTCAAAACAAAAAATATAATCACAGCCATCTGACGCGTCCTTATCCGAAACACGAAACGGTCCTCGAATCGGATTCCGCGTCCGTACGTTGGCGCTTCTTCAAATTACAAGGGGAAGAGAAGCCATCCCCATGAAGCGACGCGACGTCGAGCGAGCGTCGCATGCAAAGCCCTAGGCTACGCCCTACACGACGCAATCCTAGGCCTCGCCACTGCCGCTTCGCCATGGCTGACACCGACCATCGCCGCCACGCGCACGTCGTCCTGTTCCCGTTCATGGCGCAGGGCCACGTCGCGCCGTTCCGGTGCCTCGCCGCGCTGGTCCGCCGGTGCCGCCCGGACGCGCGCCTCACCGTCGTCGCTACCCCCGGCATGGCAGAGGCCTTCCGAGCCCACCTCGTCGCGGATGGCGTCGGCGATGGGCGGCTGGCCGGTGTCCACGCGCTCCCGTTCCACCCCGCGGAGCACGACCTCCCCGCCGGCGCCGATTCCTCGGCCAGCATCGGGTTCCAGCAGCTCATCACCCTCTTCCTCGCCTCCGAGTCACTCCGCCCGCCGTTCCGGCGCTTCGTCGACGATCTCAGGGCGGCCAACCCCGGCGACGACATACACGTCATGGCGGACATGTTCTTGGGATGGGCTGTGGACGTCGCGCGCGACGTCGGCGCGTCGAGCTCCGTCGTGCTCACCTGCGGCGGCTACAGCTCGGCGCTCTACTTCTCGCTGTGGGACAGCGTCCCGCTCCCGTCGACAGCTTCCCCGGACGACGGCTTCCCGCTGCCGCGATTCCCGGATGTCTGCGTGCAGCGCTCGCAACTCACCGACCACCTCGCGGCGGCCGACGGCAAGGACGCCTGGTCTACGTTCATCCAGAGGCAGATCGCTGCCTTCTCCCGGGCCGACGCGCTGCTCGTCAACACGGCGGAGAGCTTGGAACCGAAGGGGTTAAGCATGCTCCGTCAATGGCTCAAAGTCCCGATCTACCCCGTCGGCCCGCTGCTCCGCGCGCCGGCGCCATCGCCGGAAGCGAAGAAGACGAGCCCCATCCTGGCATGGCTCGATGAGCAACCACCTGGCTCCGTGCTGTACATATCGTTCGGATCGCTGTACAGGATCACTGCGCCGCAGATGATGGAGCTCGCGAGAGGGCTCGAGCAGAGCGGTCATAGGTTCGTCTGGGTGATCCGGCCGCCGGCGGGGCACGACGTGAACGGCGAGTTCTCGCCGGAGTGGCTGCCTGAGGGGTTCAGGGAGCGCGCGGAGGCGGAGGGGCGCGGTCTGGTGGTGCGGTGCTGGGCGCCGCAGGTGGAGATCCTGGCGCACGCCGCCACCGGCGCGTTCCTGACGCACTGCGGCTGGAACTCCGTGCAGGAGGCGCTCGGCCACGGCGTGCCGCTGCTCGGGTGGCCGCTCTCGGCGGAGCAATTCTACAACTCCAAGCTGCTCGCGGAGGAGGAGACCGGGCCGGTGTGTGTGGAGGTGGCGCGCGGGAGCGCCACCGTGGACGCGCCCAAGGTGGCGGCTGCCGTGGAGACGGTGCTCGGCGAGACGTCGACGGAGCGCGCAGCGATGAGGCGGAGGGCGGCGGAGATGAAGGAGGCGATCGACGCGGCGAGGGACGGCGACGAGCCGTCGGTGACGGTGATGCGGAGGTTCTTGGACGCGCTGTTGCCGCCGCGCGGCGCTCAGTTCATGGGCGCCCAATCAGCGTGCTTTCGGGACGTCGCGCCTGGGACGGCGAGACGAGTCATCAACTCCGGTCATCTCACCCAATGATGTAAAAGACGGCATACTATGATTGTTAGATGAAATTCAGGTATTGTAAAACGGCTAATTGAAACAAATTAGAATTACGCTATGATTGTTAGATGAATTTAGGTATTGTAAAACGGCTAATTGAAACAAATTAGAATTACGTGGATAAGTTGGTACTATTTGTACTAATTTATGTAACTACTAGAATTACGTGCGTTGCAACAGGATATTCAAATTACGGATGAAGTGTGTGATTACTCTGCTGTTCAACCTCTCTCAGAATCGTGCAGGCGAGTTCGATCTGTTGGATTGTATAGAACGATGTTGGCGTTGGCGTTGAAGATGTCGTCCGGATGCTGGTTCTGCTAGCTGGTTTATATATTATGCATATATATGTATATATAATATGTGTATATATGTATTTATACATACATACATACATACATACATATATATATATATATACATATATATATATACATACATATATATATACACATATATATATACATATATATATATATGCATATATATATGTGTGTGTGTAATATTGCGTATATATGTATAAATACATATTTTACACATATATATATTCTCTAAATATATGCACTCAAGTAAATATATACTTATATTATCGAAATGTACTCACACACATAAGTACATGTATACACAACTAAATACATATATATATTACAATCTTTCGTTAATTATAATGTTCTATTGTATATTACGAAGAAACTTAAGACATGTTATACATAGGGATGATGATCAATAGGTCTTCCATCGTAGTGGAATTCTCCCGCGAGATCAATTATTTGTTCATTGATAAATCCCATCAATTGTTCCTTGAACAACCTTTATAAATTCTTCGTTAGATAGTTTTTCTCTCGTAAATAATCTATCATTTGAAAAAATTGAGATGTAAGTATATGAAGTCAATAAGAAATCGAGACATAATGTATGAATGATTTTTACGTACTTCCAGATCCTTTATCACTGATGATTTGGTGTACAATGAAGTGAGTATATTCGCAGACGTAGTAGCCGCACAAGTTATTCCCCTACTCATGTTTTGCACACTTAAGGAGAAACGACAAGAGATTTAATGTATTAATTTTTCTAGAACAAATTAATGATTCAATATTGAAAGAACATATATGTCCCTAGTGGGTTTTGGTTAATTGATGACAAACGGTTAAGGGACTAATACCTTATTGAGTGTATAAGCAAAGGATTGGTCTAATGAAGAATTGACGAAGATGATGAAGAAGAATATGCAATACAATGAGGTTGACGAAGATGATGAAGAAGAATATGCAATACAATGAGGTTTCATTGCGATTCAAGGCGACAAGTGATGGAAGATGACAAGAGGCGGTGAAGGGTTGGCAAGACTTGGCTATGCGATGGATCATGCATGGGAAAAGGGCAAGCGGAGGCTTGGCGCCAAAGGACCCAACGTAGTGGTGAAGGAGCAAGTGTTTGGCCGAATACCGACGAACCGATCGAGGCCATAAGATGTCACAAGTTGTTGAGGATCAACCCTTGGTGAAGAAGAAACACAAGATGAAATGTTGAAGATCAAGAGGATGTGATTCATTGATGAATATCAAGCCAAATTTCATATTAGCTTTGATCAAGGCAAAGAAAGAAGGTGGCGTAAAGGTATTTGTATTGATATAGCTTTTCTATTTGCTCTTGAGTTGGTAGGGAAGTCGTACTATAAAGGGAGATGATGTATTGCTGATGAGAAATGAGTTTGGTGCTCAAAAATTTATTCTTTTCTGTGATATCTTCTCATTTGTGCTTTGTCTGAAATTTTTGAACTTGTTCGATATGCCATTTCGGAATTCCCGAAAAAGTCTGAGAGAAAAACAAGCCACAGGTGGTTTTCGGACTTGTCCGAAAATAACTTTCGGAATTTTTGAAAAGGTTGCACAGAAAACAAGAAGGAATTTCCGACTTGTCTAGACGTTTTCAGACTTGTCCGAAAGACATTTTTGGAATTTCCAAAAAAGTGCATTTCCAAACCATCCCTCTGGATGTTTTCGGACTTGTCCTAAAGTGATTTTCGGACTTATCCTAAAGTGATTTTCGGACTTGTCCTAAACTGATTTTCAGAATTTCCGAAAATAACTTTGCTTCAAAGTTTTGGATCTAGTTATTTTCGGACTTGTCCTAAAGTGATTTTCGGACTTGTCCGAAAAGTTTTCGGAAGTGCCAAAAATCCTGCTGTTCTGGTGATTTTCGGACTTGTCCGAAAAGTTATTTCGGAATGTCCGAAAAATGGAATCTTTGCCTATAACGGGAAGATCTGAGAGTGTGGATATAAATAGCCCCCTCCCCCTCCTAGTCAAGGTGGCTGCTCTCATTGAAAAATTGGTTCCCTGGCTTGCTACTCTTGAGATTTACTTTTAAGCCTTGCTTGCTTGATTCCCCTCTCCGCAGTTCTTCGATTTGGATTTGGTGTGTGTGAGCGTTGCGGTTTCGAGTTTGTGTGAGTGCTTGGTGTTGACTTCGTGACGATTTGTGAGCACTTTCTTCATTCCCCAAGAGATATTTGCATCATCTATTACTTTTGGAGGTTGAGGACTCCTAGACGGTTAGGTGCCACTCTTGAGCCACCGATCTACTTGTGGTTGGCCGGGATAAGTTTGTGAAGGTCGGATCTCACCTCCGAAAGGGAAGAGATACTACTAGTGGAAGGAGGAGTGCATTTGTGCAACCTTACGAGGATAGGGTTGGAAAAAACCCGACTCATTGTGAGCTCCTCAACGGAGAGTAGAATCCCGTCAAGGATTTGAACTTCGGTAACACATCAATTTGCAAGAATCCCGGTGATATCTCTCTCTTACTCCTCTAACTTTGATATCCCTCAAGGTAGTTTAGTCGCTGTTTGTGCAAACCCACTAACTACTTGTGTCACTATCCCTTCTTGTTTGGCTTGCTAGCTTGCTTCAAAAGCTGAGATTTTCGGAATTTCTGAAAATATTTTGGAATATCGAAAAATATTTCAGAATATCCAAAAATATTCCGGAATATCTGAAAATATCCCAAAATTTCTAAAAAGTTTAGCTTCCGCATTGACTTAAAAGGTTTAAATACCTATTCACCCCCAAGCGACATCAAGGCCCTTTCAAATATGTTTTTGGAGCATGTACTCACTGGAAAATTAAATCTCCTACCAAGTATTTCTTTCCAAACCCCGTGGACCAATGTACGGAACTTTGCCCATGCCCTATGTACAGTTGGAAGCTATAATTAAATATCGGAGATCTGCATAGTAGCAATAGCAGTGTTCATAATTATTGACAGTTGAATAGATGGTATTACCTGTCTATCACTTCAAAAATCTTGGTGAAAGAAGACTCTGGTTTATCCATTGAGTCATAGACATGGCCTTTGCATAGTGAAAGGTCGAAGAGGAAATGGACCCAGTGGAATCTGCAAATTGTGTTAGATAATATATATGTCACTGTATGAGTACGAGGAGGAAGTTGGTATGAATTCGAAAGACAGTTAAAACTCACTCTGTGTTGTAGGGCAATAGTATATAGGTCTTGTAATGTTGTTGCACCAGGAAATGAACAATATTGTCCTTTGTAGCTTCCTCGAAGTCCCGTATCATTTCGACATTGATTTTGCGGGGGTCCATGAATCCAATATTGTAAATCCCCTACCTACGGCACGATTGAATCTCCATTCTACAAAGAATAAATGAATTTGCATCAACTATCCGCACAGTGTAACCATTGAATGGTACATAGAAGGAGCTAAGGAACAAATTAAATTTTGCTTAAACGATACTTACAAAACCCAGCAGCTGAGAATGGAGACGTCAAGGGCGTCTAGTTGGTATACATCGAATACATCCTCGAAGTTGATCCACAGGACATCATCTCCTTGATAGTAATTTGTGTTTCTTACCCTCGCTCCAACCATCGTTATACCTTTGGATGAACATTCCATGTACCATTGATGGAATCGGTACATTTGTGTAGAGAGGGTGTTCACCTGAATAGGCTCCGAGTTTAAATTTGTATTTCAAATCGGCTTCGGTCGCTATGGTTATTGGTGCGTTTCCCACCAGCTGCTCCCAGTTCAGACCCGTCTCTTTCATCGATTGCCTAAGTTCCGCCTCACCGAGTGGTAGCAACGGCTCAACCGATTATTTCGGTTGCTTTCTGAACTGATGCACTTCTTTGGTCATTCCTCTTTGCTTCCTAAACGACTTCATCATCGACCGGTCATAATCCGAAAGTAAAGCCTTCTTGACCGGTTCGCTCATCTTCTGAAAAAACTTCTTAGCAGCTGGATCTATAGGAATCTTCTTTTGTGGGCTCCGTGGCTTGAAGAACGCATTCACTTCCCGGTTGGTGTTACCAACCAGGACTAAAGTGAGCATCTACAATCCCGGTTGGTGTCACCTACCGGGACTAAAGATCCCCGGCCCCCTGACATGCGTCTGACACGGTGGGGGTAGGTATGAACCGGGACTAAAGATGATCTTTAGTCCCGGTTGGTAACACCAACCGGGACTAAAGATCATCGGGACCCATTACACTTTTTAACCAGGACTAAAGATGATCTTTAGTCCCGGTTCCTATTCAAACCGAGACTATTCCGGTTTTTGTGAATCTGAGCAAAGATCGGTTCTCCAGTAGTGGTAGTGCATGCATGGAACTGTGAGCTGAGCCGACCACAGGCCGGACGTACGTTCTCACGTAGCGTGTGGAACGGCGTGGAATGGAACTGCACATGCACAATGTTGACAGTGTTGAGGAGCACTACTATAGATAACCTCGTATGTACCGGTTCGAAAGGTTCCATAGATACCGGTTTTGAGGTTGATACCTATTGATCAGCACTAATGACAGATAGCGTTGGTGTCGGTTCTAGAACCGGCACACCTTTGTGGTATTATAGGTGTCGGTTCTTGTAAAGAACCAGCACTTACGAGACTCTCAGGGATACCCTCGCATGCCCCTAGGTGCCGGTTATTTACAAGAACCGGCACCTATAATGCAATAGATGTGGGTTCTGAGTGGTATATAGGTGCCACTTATTGTAAAAACCGGCACCTATAATTATAATTTTTGCATGCTTTTTTTTCATACATGAGTTCAATCCTAGGGATTATAGGAAAATGCCACGCAACCTTAACGGACTCTTTCCTTTTCTTCATGATGGGGACACCATTGTCATCATCAGCATCATCATTATTATCTCCACCCTTATATCGCGGTGCTTCGCAAACTAGACACATATCCAAGTCTGCATAGTCACCTCGATATAGGATACAGTCATTTGACATGCATAAATTTTCTGCACTTCCAGTCCAAGTGGGCAGGTAATATTTTTCGCTTTGTATGTTGTTTCTGGCAGTACATGACCCGCTAGAAGGAGGTCTCCGATCAGCAGTAGAAGCTCTTGTCACTCCATCCGTTGGTTGATTTCATCTACAGCAACGAGAGGACGACGTGTAACTTGGTGTGCTCCTCGTTGAATCCTGGATAAAGTGGGGTTTTAAGACATCCACCATGCCCTTAAACTTCTCGTATTGCATGTCAACGCTGTAGGATGTCTTCCCATCGCGCAACATCCGATCCAAACCATCTGATTCGCCATTGTCATATCCACCTCCGTCAGCAGGCAACTCCACATTGTCTTCGTCCATTACATCACCATGATTGTCCATACTGTCATTCTCATCTTCACCATGATTGTCCTGACGTGTGTGATTAGGCATAATACCCCTTGTTAGGAGATGCTCGTGAACTTGTTTTGCAGGAAATTGTCTCTCATTCATGCAATCGGAGCATGGACAATGCAAGTGTTCTGTCATGCTCAATGATCTGGAACTCGTTGCCGCGATCACGAAGTTCGTTACTCCTATGGCATACTCCAAGGTACTGCGCTTCACAACGTTCATCCTTCCTTCATCCATCGGTACTAAAAAAAATTCTTAAATTAACCGCTAACTGAAGCATCTAGGCCCCCACGGTTGATTTTGGTAATTAATGACAAGCGCTAATTGTGGACTAACGATTCTTTTTAGTTACACATATTTGAGTTAGAATCACACAACATGAATGCATGGATGATCACCGAGGACGCTTTTCTATGGTGCAAAGCAAAAGGATTGAAGACAGGGTTTTATTTTTGATTGATCGAGGAGTTTGGGCGATCACATTTGCTAGAATTTATTTATAGATTTGCCGTACTATCAAGGGGGGTAATGACCTAGTCAAAGAGATGATCAAATTGCCACATTAGGTCATTTGCACTAAAGTCTTGGTTTGCATCTCTTATTTCTCCAGCTTGACTGTCTCTAGGCGGTCTGACTGAAGTGTACCAACCGGTCTGACCGGCCCTTCCTGGCAGTCTGACCGGCCGGCTAGGAGGCCGGATTGCCGCCTCTGGCCTGGCGATCCCGAGCTGCCAGAGCTGCAATCGGTCAGACCGAGCCGATGGTGGTCTGACCGAGCCGTGGTCGGTCTGACCGGCCATTTGGCTGCGGGTTTGACCAAACCCTTTGCTGTCAGTGCATTAAATGCACTGTAACGGCTAGTTTTCTAGCCGTTACACTTGAGGCCGGTCTGACCGGCCACCCTTCGCCGGTCTAACCGACAGACAGCAGAGTTGGTGGATTTCGTCCACAACGGCTAGTTTTCTTTGTGTGGGGTATAAATACCCCCCCATTGGCAGCAAGGGGACTCTCTTGGCACCCTTTACAATTGCATACATCCCTTGCCTCTCCTCTCACACACATTTGAGCTAGCATTCATCCATTAGGTGTGTTTGAGTGTTGATTAGCCAAGAGTCAAGTGCATTTGCTTCCTTGTTGGATTAGTGTGGCACTTGATCATCTCCGAGCCGGGTCATCACTTGTTACTCTTGGAGGTTGCCGCCTCCTAGACGGCTTGTGGAGGTGCTTGCCCGGTGACCTCTCCGTGGAGATTGTGGAGAAGGCCCGGTGTGTTTTGTGAGTGGTTTGGAGTTCACCACCTTCGGAGTGAAGGAAGAACTACCCTAGTGATCGAGGCTTGGGTAGTCCTCTCCGTGGGCCGGCTCCCATCTTGCCCACCCCTTGACGAAGGGGGCCTGCGGTGGCTTCGTGGTTGAGCGGTGGAGTTGGGCTCGCCTCAACGGGGACGTAAGAAACCGACAAGTTTCCGAACCTCGGTGAAAAAATTCTTGTCTCATTATTTCATTTACTTATTGCATTTACATTTGTGCAATTTACATTCTTAGAGACATACTTGAGCCACTTTCACCCTAGGATTGCAAAACATAACTTAGTTGCTTAGCTAGAAGTATCCCTCACCGAGCCTAGCAACTTAGGTTAGTTTTGATTAACTGTCAATTTTTTTAATATCGCCTATTCACCCCCCTCTAGTCGACATCCTTGATCCTACACTAACATACATATATCGATTAAATCCGTAGATCAATTAAAAATCATTATAGCTAATCTTTAATATCTCAAATACTCGATGATTTAATACTCTATACATTACTCAAATTGAAAATTAACATTCTCTATATCTATTGAAGTTCAAATATTAATAATATGTACATTACTCATAGATAAGTCATCATGCTTTCTCAAATCACCATCTCAAAATAAATTAAGATTTAAAATATCAGTCCAATTCAACAAGAGAAGTTGCAAATGGAAAGCGGAAAAACAAATCAAGCAAGGAAATAATCTATATACTCATTCACTCTAGACCGCGTTGATCGGTCTATATACTACATGCAAGACCAATATTAAGTAGTAGTAGTAGTTGTTTTTACTTAAAAATCTTCTCTACGCTTTGCTTATGAATTTACTCTTATTTTAACTTAGTCATAATGTAGTTACTTTTATTGCATAGCTAAGTTATTTCTACATTTTGAATAAATTACTTTTAAACTAATAAAAATGTTTTAATATATTCAACATTGATATCCTTTTTCACATATTTTGAGTGGAGTTCAATGGTGCAGATAGATCTTAAAAATAATATATGATTTAAAAGATATAAGTGTTTTGAAAAAAAAAGATACATACAATTATATTTTAATTAGCTAAAGGGGATTTATAAGTAGGATGAAGTGATCGCTGCTTTAACCAAACCAGCTACAATACACTGTATAGTCGTGTCCTATTTTTAAATGGAGGAAGTAGATTGAAAAAAAATATACCCATCAACACAGATTTAATTGGATCCATGTCATTTCAAATATATCGATTTTCAGATAAATACCATTACAATTCATCTATTTGTATCCATACCATTCGAAATCGTACAAAATTGGAACCATACCATCGCCATCACGTTTTTCATCATCAAATTGACCAAAATACCCCTAAACATGGGACCCACATGTCAGCTCCATCTTCTTCCTCCATCCTCCTCTCTTCTTTCTTCCCCGTCTCTCTCCATCTTGTTTCAAATGCAGCAGCCGAGAAGGAGGGCGCGCCTCTCGGCCACTGGCGGCGGCAGTGAGGTCACCGCCGCCATCGCCTTCCCAGTTTCTTGTAAACTTCCGAGTTATCATATATTATATAATTTAGATCAATAATGCTATCTTCTTGCATCGGCTGGATTCTTTTTAGGGTTTCGCCGGTATCGGCTAGTTTACTTTGTTGATTTAGGTTATATGATGTATCCACCATCCCGAAAAGACAGCTATTGGCTTTTTCCTTCTAGATGTTATGCTTCTTTTATGCTTAATGCTGCATTGGTTAAGTCCGACCTATTAAGTTGTTTTAGAATCATGATTTCTAGCTTGCTTTACGGTTGTTAATAGGGATAGTATCGGGGTTTCAGCCGATCTTATCTAATTTGGATATTTTACATGATTTTATACTTTGTTTAATGTTCTATATCTAATTATCATGCCTTATCATAAGATTGTATCGGGGTTATGGCCGATACACACTTAAATCTAGATATCGGCTATGACATGAGTTTTATGTAGTCATTATTTTATGTTACAATAGACTGGAGCAATTTATACTGTCTCGGTTTACTCCGATCTATACCAATTGCTTGTTTCTAAAGTAATATTGATTCTTTGATCATATAATACTGATATCTACAGCCGATATACTAGTTTTAAGGTTAGTTCTATTTTTGGTCATACCTTACAGCCGATTCATGCCTTATTGCATCGGTTAGGTCACATACGATATGAAATCGGCTGTATGGCCGATGGACTATCGTTTACTAACATTCTTTGTATATTTCTTCTTGTTGATTGCAGGATCAAATCAACTGGCACGCCCTCGAACCTAAAGAACTAATTTTGGACCTACACCAGAGTAAAGAATCTCTCAGGCCAGTGTGTGTTTTTTTGCATCAACACCTTCCCAGTTTTCGCTCCCTCCCTCTCTCCTTGCCGACGGGGATATGCAGGAGCGACGGACTCACCCAATCGGCTGAAAGCAACTGCCCGAGTACGCGGTTGAAGCGGAGCGCCTCCTCCCATCGCCGACGAGCTCCTCATGGTGGACACCACTTCCTCCGCCTCCTCCCCACCCTTCTCGCTCTCCCCTTCCCCTTCCTCCTCATCTTCCCCACCGGGGGATCCTCCCCACCCTCCTCTTCACTCACTCGCTTCCTCCACAAAGCCGCTTGCGAAGAGGTTGACGTGGCTCTTGCGATGCGGTGGCACAACGAGCGATGGCAACATCATCCTTGGCATCACGGTGGTGCGTAGTGGCACAGGAGCAGCAACAATAGCAATAGCAGTGGAAGGGAGAAAAAGAGGAGGGCAGAGGAAGAAGAAAGAGAGCCTAATGGAAAACATGATGGTGATGGCGTGGATTCAATCTTATAAAATTACAGATGCACCCAGCGGATATCATAATATCATGATTAGTAATATTTTCTAATACGATATATCTGCGATCAATGGCACGATCCAATTAATCCATAGATCAACGTGACCATGATCTCCAATCGGACGGCCAGAAGCTTCCAATCCAAGACCGATCAGATATTCCGATCCTCCCAAACCCCAAATCAGATCTGACGCTTTGGGCGAACAGTCCAAGAAGCAGACCAGCCTTCGTCTTCCTCTTCTCCGATCGGAAGCAGACGCGGCGGCGGAAGCGGAAGCGCAGTTGATCGCGATGGGCGCGGAGTGCAAATACGAGGTGGCGCAGGCGGCGTACGTCAAGCTCGCGCTGCACGCCCTCAAGCACCCCGCCGCCGCCGTCAACGGCCTCCTCGTCGGCCGCCTCCTCGACGGGGCCTCCCCCTCCGCCGTCGTCTCCGTCGCCGACGCCGTGCCGCTCTCCCACCACCCGCACCACCTCCCGCTGCTCCCCACCCTCGAGCTCGCCCTCACCCTCGTCGAGGACCACTTCGCCGCGCAGGGCCTCGCCGTCGTCGGCTACTACCACGCCAACGCTCGCCGCGACGACGCCGACCTCCCGCCCGTCGCCAAGCGCGTCGGGGACCACATCTTCCGCAACTTCCCCCGCGCCGCTGTCCTCCTGGTCAGTGCGTTGCCGCCTCCCCGATCTTGGCGCGGTTTGGCTCGGAGATCTCTCGTCTGGTGCTCAACTGTGCTGACTAATTTTCTTCTGTATTTGATTAATTAGCTTGATAACAAGAAGCTGGAGGAGGCGGTCAAGGGGAAGAGTCGCGAGCCAGTAGTTCAGGTAATCGTCCCAGTCTTAGTTCACTCCAAACTCCAAGCAGAGAACCTAGTTTGTGTTGTGGTAATCTTTATACATCTATGTGTTAATAAGTAAAAATTCTCCCTTGTCAAATTGACGCAAACATTCTTTATCTACACGGTTTTGTTCTAGAGCTGATTGTTGAAGTTAAATACCTAAATTCTTTGTAAGTTTGTGTTGTTTAGATTCGTAGATGTCTAAAAAGAACTTTAAAACTGGAAAGCACCCCTTGTCACTTTATATATTGGACTATTGCATGGCTCAGCTTAGATCAATTGACTATTTTCAAATTAAACCTAGTTGAATCCAGCTTGACTACCTTGCAAAAGACATGATTTGGCTATGACTTGGAGGAACAGTATGTCAGACACTCCACCTGCATCATAGTAGAATACATCCCTTGCAAAATCAGCTTATGCAACAAAAGTAGCATTTAGTTTGAATAAATCCTGAAAATCCTCTTGATCTCTTGAGAAAATTCAACTGCCAAACATTAGTTTGCACGATGATATCTCCAAAAAGTAAGACGAACAGATCCACTCTGAAAATAATGCAATGTTATGAAAGGATATTGGTCGAGAACATGAGAGAAACTGATCAAAACAGAGAGTGACGGAACATACAAACCAACATTCGACAAACACAATTTGTTTCTTCCAAATATTTGATAAAGACCACTGAAACAATGATAGCTCTTGCTCCATCCAATAAATTTTCTGGGGCAAATTCGAGGTAGCATCTACAATACACCTAACTAGGTAGGAGTGCGCTAGCAAAACTGGAAAAGTAGTGTCATTGTTGGACGATGTTATGGTGCGACTGTAGTACCATCGGCACAAGTGCAAGGAGGCCTTGCTGGCCTCAATGTCCAGTGCGGCCACCGCGTCCAGCACACCATATCTAGATGCCAAGCCAAGTCCAGATAAGAATCAAGACTTCCCCAGGAGAATTAACATAGCATATGATCTACTCCCTCCATTCTTTTTTGTTTGACGTTGGTCAGCTCAAAATTGAACTAACCAACGTCAACCATTTGGGGAACGAGGTAGTATTTTCTATTAGTCCTTGTTATTTTCAACTCACTGGTTTGGTTTGTTAGTACCAGCTCTACCAATATAAGCAGCAGCACATGTTAATTGGAGATCAAGAAAGAAATTAGTTTCCTCTTCCTCTCTTCGTTCAGGGTGCACTCTCCTGGCCCTTGTTCCACACCATGGCATCCAGGCGACGAGAACCAGGGCCTCGTCCAGCCATCCAACACTCAACATGTTGGCAGGCCATATTTAGTACTTCTCTCAGCAATGGAGTTATCAAGCTTTAGACAGAGAGAGGAGAGGAGTGCATTAGAGAGGAGAGGGTTCATTTAGATGATTTTGAACTTCAGGCAGGTAGACTCACTTGGCCAATCCCCATAGTTCACGGGCTGATCGTGTCATCATTTTTCCCGTACTACTTTTCTATAGCATAGACATGTTGTCTTAACTAATACGATGTCTGGTCACATTTGCAAAATATTTGATCCTTTTTGTCGTGTTTACTAAGCACTGACATTGTTATTGGAACTATGGTAAAAGTAAACTTGTTGATTGTGTCTGAGACCTTGGATAGAGTAAAGAAAATGGATTAAAATCATTTTATGCCAATGTATACATTTTTGAAATTTAGCTCAGTTTGCTCAAAATGTGCTACAGCACAAAAACAACAGTGTCTTTAACAAGGGAGATTACATCGAGGGCACATTGGTGGCCCTTGTCAGAACAACAAAGTAGATCAAACAAGATAAGCAAGCCATTATGTGTGATTTCTAGAATGACTATTTATGAGTCTCGTAATCAATAAGACACCACATGGAGCTTTAAAGATGAAAGACACTGTTACACAGTATTGTCATACATCTAGCATCTCGTGTTATGTGCTATGGAAAGAATGAAACTTGTTGTACTTAGATCTTTCCTGAAACTTGTTATGTATATCATCTTGTCATACACAGCTCTGACAATATTAGATCTTTCATGGTAAAATCTTTGGGGCTTTTAGATTGCATGGTTATGACAAGCTTTTAATTGAACTTGCAGCTATACACTAGGGATTCATCAAAAAGCTGGCGTCAGGCTGGATCAGATGGAAGCAGTCAGCTGACTTTAAAAGAACCATCAACCAATATGGTCTTAGCCGATCATGTAACAACGAAGAAATGGCAGCAAGTTGTTGATTTCGATGATCACCTCGATGATATTAGCAAGTAAGTTGAAGACTCACACTCCGTCCTACTCACGAAGGCGTGCACGTATTTTAAGATTCATCTCGTTAAATATTTAAGCAATAAATAGTTTATTATAAATTAAATTTTATTTAATTGTCATTTAAATTTACTTTCATATGAATTATGATTCTGTTGCTGCAAATATTATAATATATGAGAAATTTAGAGTCAAAATTTAGTTTTGAATACTGTGTCAAGTTTGGCCGCCTTAGTGAGTGGGATGGATTGAATAACATGGTGCTACAGTATTTTTTTATTAAATGTTTTCCTATCTATTCTCTGGTTTTCTTACATAATTTCCACACTTTTTTTTTTTTTGCAGAGATTGGTTGAACCCAGGGCTACTTGCTTGAAATAATTATTTGCTTTGATATTTTTATACATGTTGGTACCAATATGTTGAGGCTCGTCTCACCAGATTATTGCGTTTCGCTCTATAGCTAGACGAGTTATTTGACAGGGTTTGTACTTAAATATGGACCAAGTAATTTTTGTAACAACTTTAGCAGGTGAAAATGCTTAGATCTGCATTAAGATTACTGCCGTTCATGTCATTTCTTCCCTCTTATCTCACTTGGAAAATTAGTATCGGAACATTCAGGTCCTACAACAGGTGAGACGTGCATTGTTTCTCCATGTATAATTCGGATAGCTGTTATAAATATTACTGCCTGAACACGTTAGGATTCACGCGTTAGTATTTGTCTAATGCGTATCGGAAATATTGCAAGCTGCTAGTGTCGAATTCGTTAGCCGCGTTAGCTTATTGCAATCTTAAGTTCTTAACACTTTATTTGTCGTAATACATTATTTGCAGGAAAAAAGAGGAACATGAAGGGCAATCGCTACCAACCTGTTAATACAAGTATACAACCCAACAACATTAAACATGAAACATCTTAGGTCCGATTGAATCGGAGTGAATGTTTTGAGGCTGTCCGATCAACCGATCATGACCTTGGAAAAGCTGTGTCTGGCGTCTTGCCATTATCAACCACACTTCCGCATAATCGCCGAAGTCTTATTGTTCTTACAAGTAATCAAAATACGCGAACTTGATTTCACAAACCAATCTAGGAGCAAAACTACAAAGTGGCACGCTAATAAAAAAACCTAAACACTAAAGACGACATCGGTTGTCTATTTATTAGTAGCTACAATGCATGAGATACATGGATCAGCCGAATATGACTCAATTGCAAGGCCTACAGCCTAAAGTTGACTTAACGGAAAAATGTATGACTTATTTTGCATATTTCGAGTAGCTCAGATACTACATCCACCCCGCGCATGCTTAGATACTTGTTCTGCCATTAAAATTTGAATAGAAGACAACTATAATTTGGAATGGAGTTGGTAGAAGTTTTGAGTGAAACCAAAACCATCTAGAGTCAACTGAGCATCTCAGCGGTGGGATTGAATACTCGGATCATTTGGTTAATCTTCACGAGAAAGAGATTGGAGGTGATTAACTTCCACACCTCAATAGTTATAGAATAAATTCCTCTAAATCTCCTCAATTCCCTTGAAGGGGGATTAATCTAACAAGATCTAAAAGTAGATTAATTTTCCAACTAGTACTCATAGGCTGTCTTTTTAAAGTTAGTGCTATCCACAAACCCAAACTAACGAATAGAAGTTGTTTTGCACGGCTTCACCTCTATACTTAGGTTAATATGCTATTTTCCATATTCTCCATAGTTTTTATGGAAAACTAAACCATCATCACAAGGATTAAATAATATCACGTTCTTTAAAACATTTGTGTAAACTAAAGAACGTGCGGACTCAAATTATTGATCTTAAATCATTGGTTCATCTTAAATTTGTTATGGAACAAAGTTGCATGGGCGTACAAGAGGAAGAAATGTTCTCATCAGACATGCATCTTCAAAGGTAAGTATCGGTGAAAAAGTTAGTAAACTAGCAACATCGAGCTTGCAAGCTATTGGCGCCAAACTCAGTGCAATAAAAAAAATGGTAAAGTATTAGATCGACTCCCAAGATTAATGTCAAGACCGATAATGTTTCGAGAAAAGATTTGACATTCACCACCAGTTAGGCAGTCATTACCTATGTGCTTCTCATGGTTGTTAAGGCGTCCTTAAGGTTGAGTTCTTTTGATCACTTTCCTAACTATCTCTCTCGTTTTTTGCACGCACACTTTTCAAACTGTTAAACGTGTGTTTTTTGCAAAAATTTTCTATGCGAAAGTTTTTTTGAAAAAATCATATTAATCTATTTTAAATTTTTAGCTAATACTTAATTAATTATGCATTAATGCATACATTATTTTGCATGCCAGAGAGGAGTTCACAACCCTCCTCCCGAATACAACCTAAGGCATCACCTTGACGTTCCTAAGATGGTAAGACGCTGTTGGGATACAAGACATCTGCCAGCCTAACCAGCATTTACTAAGGCGTTGTCTTTTGGGCATATGATGTCCCAAAGGTGCATCGCAACAAGGTAAGGCGGCTTGAGGTGATGCCCTAGCAGCCTCGTGCGTGAATCGCTTGCACAATGATTGGCACATGCAAAGAAGATGGTGTTTGGATCCAGGGTCTAAATTTTAGCCCCTGTCACATCGGATGTTTGGGCGCTAATTAAGAGTATTAAATATAGACTAATAATAAAACTAATTGCATAAATGAGAGCTAATTCGCGAGATAAATTTTTTAAAGCTAATTAATCCATTATTAGCACATGTTTACTGTAGCATCACATAGGCTAATTATGGATTAATTAGGCTCAATAGATTCGTCTCGCAAAATAACCCAGGTTATGAAATATGTTTTATTTTTAATCTACATTTAATACTTCTAATTAGTGTACAAACATTCGATGTGACAGGGGCTAAAAAATTTAGCCCCTGTCCAAACAGCGTCGAAGTTTCGGTGAAAACAGGTCCACGAAAAAAAAAAAAAAAGCCAAAGAGAGGCATATGGTGAAGGAATCTGGCATAGTGGCATTTGGTGACTCGCTCCCTTCCCCTTTGCATCTGGGCGGCGGCGCTACTTGCATCCTGGCAGCGACGCACTCATCTCCTTCGATGGCAGCAACTCTCCCCTCTACAAGTACCATCTCCTCTCCCCCTCCATCCTGCTCCTTCCTCTGGTCCTCTCTCTGCTGATCTGCTCCTGATCTGTTCTTGCTCCTTCCTCTGCTCTTCTCTCTACCCTGCTCCTCTCCCTCACAGCTTGTCTCCCTAATCCCTCCCCTATTCTGATCCTCTCCCTCATTGTTGTCTTTGGCTCTATCCTATCCCTCACTGCTCTTGGCTTCTCCCTCTCCCTCCCTCTCTGCTACTGCTCCCTCTGTATTTATATGGTTGATTGCATTTATGCTGTGGTGCAAGGTGTACTGGTGTGAATGTTGAAGTCCCTAATTTTTAAAGGGTTAATTGCTCTCTGGATTATTTATACCCATATAGCACCTGAAATAATTGCTACTACAAGGGCTCAACAATTTGCCACACCAATGTACACACGTGTTGTTCAAATGCACTCATATTAGGTTATATTTTTCTGTCATATTAGATTATGATGTGTAAGGTGTCACCTCGCTTTACGCCTTAGCGCCTAAGGCGTAAGGCGTGCTGAGGTCACATTACATCGCCATAGTGCCTTGACAACCATGGTACTTCCAGTTGACAACCATGTTCATACACATCAGTGTTAAACAGTGCTGCATCTAATAAAATACCACCAGGTGGCATCTCGAAAACATACAAGAACCAAAATGGTTCAAGTGGGCATATCAAAATTTTGTTTGTTCGGATGCCCGGGAGGGGCAAAAGATTGTGCACACGAAAAACCTTTGCAACACTGGTATTCAAATTGGAAGGTTAGGGCAGGGATATACCCATACTGATTTTACAACCTCACAAACATGTAACAAGAGCTATAAATTATGCAACCCATCTTAATAATAACAGCTATGCCTAAATGATTGATGATTTTCAAGCCGGGCCGGAAAAAATGTATGCTCAAGCAATGTCATTGCTTCCAGAAGCTCTCAAGAGGCATCCTGTCATGAAAGACAGTTAAAAAGTATGTACTTTCCATTTCGCAAACAACTCAGGATTAGAAAACTACTCACCATCCTGTTCAAAATTGACTTAAGCTGAAAATGTTGGGCTGCCAGCTGCAGGAATAGCAACAACCTTCCCTACAGCCACTGTCTTCCCTGCAATGATCAAAGGTTAAGTAATCAATAGTCAGCATATGATTTGAAAAGTCTAATTACTAGAAATAGAAAACAAATTACTGAGAAAAAAACAACAGAACCAGTCACCGACATTTTGAACATAGTTTCCAAAGTGCAACTTTTACCAATAGTTAACATAATACATTATGATGAAAGCACTTTTTCAAGTCAAGCCAACAACAATTTCAAAAATCTAATGTAAATACTTCCAAAACCCACAGTGGTTCAGGTTCAGAGTGCTCCGATTTTTTTCTGACCTGGACTGCTGTCAGCAAGTTTTGTTAAGCTAAAAGACACAACATTGAAACATGTCTAATTGCATTCCACAAGTGGAAAGAACCATGGTAACAAAAATAGATCATTGATATGGGCAGGGGTGCTTTTCCAAATTAGGAAGTTGTGGGTGAAAATTGATTGGTTTTCATTTCCACGAAACTTGGACTTCGAGCAGAGTTAGGAGACAAAAAGGGACTTCACCAAAACATTTATAGGGATATTGACAGTCAAAACATAAGTCTGACTACATGCAAACCTAAACAATAAACAAAGGGACAGGCGGTAGCTGACTTGGTTCATTTTGATGCATAACACACTCTTCTTTATTCATAAAATGGAAACATAATATATTTCAATGCATGTATACTTGCCTTCTGTTCGAAGTGTAAACCTTCCCAGCTGAGGAAAATCAGAGAAGTTCTCTATACAAATCAAATTATTCACCTAATTGCAGAACACATTAGAATTAGTTGAATCCTCAATAACTAGTTACAAACGTGTATTAGTGCTTTTGCAAAAAATAACTTGTACTAGTGAAATTTATGGGAATACCTGAATGCGGCAAACTACAACCGCACCATTCTTCACAAAAAGAGGCTTCCTCTTTGGTTTTTTCTTCTTGGGATCAGCTTCTTTCTTTTTCTTCATATCAATTTCCTCTATGAGATCAACAATCTCACACTCTTCAACAACAGAGTGGATATGCAACACTGCCTTGTAGCCAGCTGTGAAAATAGCCTAGCACCAGCAAAATAAGTAAATTGTTATGAACATAGAGAAAAAAAATTATGCTAATTAAATGTAATCAACAGAGGGAGAAAAAAGAGACTGCCATGAATCTTCAAAGTTGTACTACTCCCTCTGTCCCAAAATATAACTTCTCGATCTACACTCTTTTCAACCAATCACAACCTTCCCCGATTTAATTACACTTTCTTAATACCCGTGTCCAATCCCAATGTTCTTATATTTTCTGACAGAGGTAGTAGAGCTCAAATATTGGTGAAAAGATAAAATATGACATGAATATCATAAAGGCGGACGGAAGATTGATGTGTTTTGGAAGGAGATATCACACGTATAATAAAATATGTTCCGAATATTAGTACTTGAAATAAGTAAGATTCACATTGAACAGAGATTGCCAAGTTAAATTTTACTTTAAAACATCTGTTTTAAGATCAAATAAAGAGCATATGATCGTGATCAGCAACCAACCATTTACTCCCTTAAAATCCAACAGATGTACCAGTCAGATACATTAAATTTGTATGCATATTCCAGTTTACAATGCAAACCAGAAACTGCGTACTGTTCTAGCAACCACAATAAGCATAAAGTAGTTTGTTTTATGCATGCAACAGAACGATCAAAAGACACTTACGTTGTCAAGCAACTCTAGAATCTGCAACTGAGCATTAAATTCAGTGACAGCACCAACAGGATTACCTGCATGGATATTATCAGAATCAGAACAAAATGTTAATTAGGAAATTATCCACAACTAAACATCTTCCACAAATAAAAAATTATACAGGTGTATGCAAAAGCAAATTATAACAGCGTAACAGATGTATCGAGATGGACAGCATACAGTAGATTATAACAAATATCCACACTTCAAAATATGGTGCCGGTAGTTAATCATATAATATAATTATCCCCTAAATAATGTTAATTATCTATCATAAAGCTCATCATCTCAATTACTAATAGCCTTTGGTTGATTGATCTGGCAAATTGTCTGTCCTCTACAATGAAACCACAATCATCTCAATCATTTCTAGCTTTGCATGATTGATCTAATTAGTTCTAGCCAGTCTAGCTACAAGCAAATCCACCTTTCAGCTCATGTGCACCATTTTCTCATGCAACTGTCACATAGCACCATGGGGTTTCTATATAGTTGTAATATAAATCTAACCAGATACACTACCCTTTCAATTCCAATATTAAACAGTCAAAATCAATGCTAGGTTCCAACCAATCCAAACCTGGCTTAAATTACTAAGGAACACTACCAATATTATTTAATATAAGAACTCAGCAAATATTAAAACAAAAACAGAATGTCATATTTAAATGTTCTAGAGGGTACCTAGTAGAGAAACCTGATAGGGAAATACTCTACATTACTTCTCTAGAAGAAAATACTTACCAATGCTTGAGAGCACAAAACCAGCCATAATATCCTCTTCTTCAATCCCAGACAATTTTACTCGAACATTCTCAGCAGGTCCAGCACGGCGTACCTTGTGCTCATCCAAACTTATGCCAATGACTTTCACGTTGGTCTGTTAGAACAAGACATTGCACCAGAAGTGAATTTATAGACTCTAAAGGGCACCCAAGTACACCATGAGTGTTACATTAGAAAAAAAAAACAAAAAATGAAATACCTTGTTTGGCATGACCAACAAACTGTCACCCTCTCTGATAGTCCCAGATTCTATTTTCCCCATTACTACAGTGCCCATATCTTTATACTTATCAATTATTGGCATCCTGCATTATTAACACATATACCGTAAAGGTTCCATCTAGCATCTGAGTTAGTGACAGAAGTACGAACAGAAAATAATAGGAAAATATAGTGTGTGAAATAGTTCATTCAAGCAATGTGAAAAACAAAATCTATACATTGTAAAGTAATTAGTGCTACAATATGAAGTTTTTTTGCTAACACATCTCATTAACACATTACAAAGCTAAATGTACTAGGACAAAACTATCACAGAAGACCAGAGTAAAGCATTAATATCGCAAACTACACGTTTAACATTAATCATAATGTTGGAGAACTTGTCATATTCAAAACTTTATCAACTGTTGAAAAGAGAGAACATAATATACAGTTTAAAATGCATAACAATGTACCTGACTGGACCTTTGGGGTCACGTAGAGGAACTTCAATACGATCCAAGACTTCAAAAAGACATGGACCATCCCACCAATTACAAATGCTTTTATCCATCCTGGTCTTCATATTGCTTCCCAAAAGACCAGATATTGGCAAAAAGTGAACATCTGATAACAAAAAGGGAGCAGTAAGAAATACCATACAGGCTCAGTTTTTGCAGTTGCTATGCTGGGCTGCATTGTACTTGTTTTTTACTTAATGTACATACTAATTATTATACTCCATCCATCCCAAATATAGTAATTTTTGGCTATGCATCTGGACATAGGTATGTCCAGATACATAACCAAACCCATGTCCAGATACATAGGCAAAAGTTGATATATTTTAGGACGGAGGGAGTAGTTTGTTTCACACGTCAAATTAAGGTTATATAAATATGTTATGCCACTGGCATGTCACCCACAGTTGTTCCATCCTTTGTTATTATTGTTTGCAACTTAAATTAGAAAAAAAGTAGTTTACCAAATGATAAAAACCTCTAAGGCGCAGTTTGATCCTAGGTTTTGGGCATGTTAGGTTCTTGTATTTCAGGTAGTTGGCCAATATGGAATTTGGAACACATGATTCTAAGAGGGTGGATGATTAGAGGCAGTTCTTCAGGGTAAAACAGGAATCAGACAGAATCTCTGGCTCTTCAGGCTGGTCTTGTTTTCCTCACAGCCCCTGTTCTCCTCCCTGATGCTTCCCCATTGCTCCTGGACCAACACCATTGCCAAGCACCATGCCAGCCTGTGGTCATTGTCAATGCACTACCCTTGTTCCTGAGAGTCCTGGCAGTCAGGGTGAATGCATGGGCCATTATGATAGACGTGCTGGCCTGTTGACTTGGAGTAGATTAGGAAGATGATAAGCACATTTATTGTCCTTGGTCTGTGTGTCAGAACGCTACTTATTAGATGTTATTGTTTGCTATACGACAAGTATTACTACGAACCTGGAGGGAGTAAAACGATTGCTATATCTCTCCACCCAAATTTCAGCTTTCAATTGTCACATCAAAACAATGGCTTCAACTTGAAATGAGTGTTTATAGTAATCAGATTACAAGGTAACATCTAATAAGAATAATACCTTTTTTGACATTGTACCCTGAAGATCTGAGAAAAGGAACCATCTTTGACTCAATTTCATCATACCTAAACCAAATAGTAAATTTGATTATTTTCTTCCAGGATACCCAGTATTTAGTATTAAAATCCTTCAAATTGTTGAATACAATGAAATGAGAATGTCTTATAAAGCATACCTTTCTTTAGACCATTTTACAGTTGGTTCATCCATCTTATTGATGACAACTATCAACTTAGCAACACCTAAAGTTTTTGCTAGCAGTACATGTTCACGAGTCTGTCCTCCTTTTTCGTAACCAGTTTCAAATTCACCTTTTCTGGCAGATATAACCTATAAAAAGAAAAGGAAATGTACTCACTACCAGAGGAATAAAACGAAAGCGGAAGTTTAGCAAAAAGAACAGAAGCCCCAAGCCATATAGCTACCAGAACACCGATGTCAGCTTGAGATGCACCACTTATCATATTTGGAACATAACTTTTATGACCCTGCAAATTTAAACCACGAAAGTAAACAAATAGCATAAAGATACAAAAGTACAGTTCATCAAAAAGAAAGAAGCATCATCATTAGAGATGACAAGACAGCAAGACACTTGATCAAAAACAATAGTTTCACATTCTTGGAATTGACGAAAGTTTGGATGTATCATTTGACAACTTCTAAAAGCTTTTTACTGATCTCAGTTAGGAATTTGCATGATTAAATTTTGGTCTAAACAGGGGCATACTTGGATATTTTGTCTAGAACATGTTATCATCAAAAGAGTGTATTGCATCAATTAAAGCCCATTAAATGACGAGATGTTATGTGGCAAATCACTTATTACTGGTGTGGGACCGAGGGAGGTCCAGTTCATTATGCAGGGGCTGCGATACTCTGGGTGTCAGGTACAGGGGACATCTCGTTGTCCACAACTACAATCCCCAGAGTATTGCAAGTTTGACCACAAGACAATCCTATTTAATAACTATTTTTATTAGGTATAATAGCATCTAGCAAAACTATTCAAGGAGAACCACAAGCACTAAGGAAGTTTCCTTAAGCAATCTAGTCATAATCAACACAGGATTCCACAAGAGCATAAATAGCTAAATGTCTGTACAGTTCAAACTAGAGTTCCAGACACAACTACACAACAATTCTCTTATACACTTATCAGGAAAAGCAGAACACATTATGAAAAACAATAAACAACCTAACAACTACAAGGATAGTGCCCATGCCCTGTGATGGATCTCAACTAAATATACCATAAGTTTTGAATTCAAAAAATGCAAAAAATATTATGATCGTATCTAAAACATTGGATACGCAAGTCACATTAGATCAAGTAGTAACCTGCATATACACAAGGAGAGGATGCAAATCCTTTACAAATAACAGATGTCTACATGGTTCTATCTACATAAGATTTTTGGCGAGTAGGAAGGGTATAGAGCACACAAACTCTTTATTTTAAGTATTCAAAGATAATCTGAAAGAAAAATACCACTATAACAGTAATACAGTGAAAGAGAAATACCGGTGCATCTAAAATAGTGAATCTTGTAGTTTCTGTCTCAAAGTGGGCTCTACCAACTTCAACAGTTTTCCCCTGAAAAAAAAACACAGAAACAAGAACAAAGTGCAGTAAAACTCAGCATCATCATAAATTCATAATACAAAAGCACCATTAAAGGATCTTTGTCACCTAGGAGAATGAAATATTATTTTGTTGACTACAGTGTACAGCTTGATGTATGCATCAGGTTATTCTAGACTAACAAAGTCATATAAACGAATTATCCCTTGATGAGGTATTTAAAGAGCATGCCATTAATTTTATACAACTAAACACACTATAGATGAAGCAGGCCACCTATATGGAAGTGATACCTTTAGCCGCTCTTCCTCATTTGTGTCCATAATGTAAGCCATGTACCTAGAAGTATTTCAGATAACAGGTTATAATATCAAGCAGTATCGTAAAAAAACTTTACAAAAAGTACAGGAAAGACAGTGTTTCAGGGGTCTAAGCTTGTTGATAGTTTAGGAGTTACTGCAACTTATACTAAAAACAGGTGTGAATTTAAAGTTCTAACACGGTAACATCCTTTATATCATATATTACAGTGTGTCGTAACCAACAAACAAATTAAAGCCCTTGTATTTGAGATATCCTACAACAACAATATAGCAAAGGAGGGTCTTATCTGTCTCGCCCTAGCATAAAGAAGATATACTACCTCCGTCCCAAAATGTAGCAACCTAGGATGGGACCCATCCTAGGACTACGAATCTGGACATATGGTATGTCCATCCTATGACCCATTCTAGGTTGCTACATTTTGGGACGGAGGGAGTAGTTCGTAGATATTCCTTCTACCGCCAGTCTGACACTAGGAATCATCCGTACTAGACAGATATTACTCAAACACCTGTAAAGCTTGCAGCTACTTTCTAATAGCAGCTGCAATGTAAACTTTTCCTTTACCTTTAATCAAAGCAAGAACAATCACAGAATTAATTGCATGTGTAACAAACACTAGACTAGTTAATGGGTCAGCTCAAACTTTGCTTTATTCATATGGCAAATCAAGCAAAAAAAAAAAAAACTAAGCCGTGAGTTCAAAAAAAGACGTCCAGTTTATACATCTGGAGGAAGAAAGCGACAGAAGTACCCACCAGCTTTCTCGGCTTTTATCTTTCGCTTCTTTTTCATACTTCTGGATGGTCCTGTCATCAACTTGACCACTCAAGAAAAGTATTTGCCCTCCAGCAGTTGATTTTCCAGCATCTGGGAATATGAAAAAACAAAAATAAAATAGGAGAAGCAAAAGATCTAGAGAAGCAACAAGGTTAGCAATAGGCTTCTGTACCTGTACTATATGACTATTCAACAAGCAACAAAATATGAAAAATAGAAAAACATGCAGCATATTTTGAAGCCACAAGCTAAGCAAGCAGGTTTAACAAGCTGAATTGATTGATTTCTAATAGACAAACAGCATATGGCACACCAAAGTTGTTTAAAATGGATGTCCAATAGTAAATTGATTTTAATTTAAATAACAAAGTAGTTTTTAGAAGAAAAAGCTACTACGAACAAAAGAATTCATACACAACGTCATCAAATATCCAAAAAAAACAAGTAGAACAGTGGCAGGTATAGTTGGTATGAGTATGGTACAACCACAAACACCTTTTGAACTGTAAATCTTTTGAAATTCTTCTCTTCTATAAATTCCATACTAAATACACACATACCCAACTCAAATTACTGTTGAAGTCTAGAATCAACCCTAACTATTAAAACCGGTCAAAATAATCCCCTTAAGGGAATCCAACCTGGTCTCAACTCTGTTTTTTGCAAAGCTTGGTATCCTAATCATCATATTCAACATGGTACCCAGCTAGCCAAAGATGTTATGTATGAGTAAACAAGCATCATGTCAATGCCAAAATCATGCAAAAATACATTATCGGGCTGCATTGCCTTTTGGTGGTGTGTATGCGTGTGTGGTGGTGGTGGAGGTGTTTTTATAATTGGTTGTACTCATCATCACCCACAAATACTAACGAAATGTATTAGCCTAATAAGATCTAAGCAAAGGCATTTCTTGTGTATTCTCTCCAGAAATACAGTGCAAATAGCTTTGACATTTACAGAATCATTCCAAAAATAATTAATTCTAAATTCTTAACGAATTTCAGTACAATACCTTAACCTTTCCTCTTTCTATGGTTCCATTTCAGCAGGATTCGCCTATTGTGTTTTTCACTATGTAGAACAAATTTGGATTTGAATACTATGGCAATCTGCACCAACATTTTTTGTTTTATTTCTTGAAACTTATATGAAAATTCACATGTTATGGGAATGGTTGGGGTAAGGGCCTATTCGAGGGTCCCTAGACCCAAGTAGTGCGACGGTGCCATTGAGGCAGCCGCGCCACGAGGGCAGGAGAAAAGAGGAAGATTAGAGACTCTTGTTTATTTCTTGCTTAATGAATACAATACAATCCCAGTTCTTGTAGAATAGATGGACTAATTTGACTATTAAGAAACCTATCCCTAACATGAAGGGAAGAGCTAACTAATAAATCTAATCTTCTCTCTAATCTAAATGTGTTAACAGCAACCACGGGAGTAATGTTCACGCAGTACCACCAGCCAAAGGGAGGTTGACTGCTCTTTGGGCCCTAATGGGCTGCACATGACATCACACCATCAGAGATAAACATGAAGGTGGGAATTGGCATGGCCAAATAATTTCCTGGGTCTAAGCAAAATAAAATTACAATCAATATCATGGATGTTGTATGACCCTGAGATAATAGATCCTCAATGTTATGTCAAAACATGCTCTGATAGACACACTACAAAGTAACATAGATAAATAAGACAACAATTAATAATTTTTCTATGAAGATATCTGTCTAACACTGACAGAGAAAATTGAAGACAAGGCAGGTGGTAA
Organism: Oryza punctata; assembly: GCA_000573905.2. Lineage (NCBI taxonomy): Eukaryota > Viridiplantae > Streptophyta > Magnoliopsida > Poales > Poaceae > Oryza > Oryza punctata. The sequence continues at coordinate 9,326,927 of CM002491.2, read as the reverse complement.
GTAAATAACCTACCAACATGACCAATGAAAACCACATTCAAATGCCGCTTTGTTTCCTTTTCCTCCTCTACTACCTCCTGAGCATCCTCATGTGCAGCAGCTGGATCAACAGAAAAGTTGTACTTCATGCCAAGAGGAAGAAATAAAAAAAAAAGGAAACCATCTAGGCCATTAGCGTCCAGAGGAAGTTTCCTTTACATGAAGACCATAATCTAGATTAACAATAGTGCAATAGAGAATTGAATCCTGTAACTACTCACAGGTAGAATGTTGTTATTACATGGAGAAAACAGATAGCCATTTGCCAATTTGAAACAAACTGAGCAAAAACATTTAACCAAGGATGTAATTTCTTATTCGAGTGCTAGGTAACAGTAACTGCAACAACAGCTTGAACAAGGATATCACACATACCATTTGTCTTCAACTCCAAGGACTGTAGTGATGATTGAATTTCTGTAACATCTGATAGGACAGTTCAAACCACAGGTTAGTCCATAGTGATCAACAACTTCAATGGATCAAATAAACAGTAGCCTCTTCCAAAATAAAGAGATACTCCCGCAGGCCCAAAATATAGCAACCTAGTGCTGGATTAGAGACCACCTAGTAATACAGATTCCTAGTACTAGGTGGTGTCTAATCCAGTACTAGGTTGCTATATTTTGGGATAGAGGGAGTAACTATTAAGAAGAAAATAAACTCACATGGACTTCATCCTAACTACTAGTTACAAAACAAATACATAAATATGAACTTTCTAGATTTTTTCAGCTCATGCCATATATAGAGAGAGACTAAATATCTCAGCTCATGCCATAATAAAGAGAGAGAAACTAAATATGGTCAGTTGGATATATTGTCGGATTCATTGAAACGGGCATAGCAGTTTAACCAAGCCTGACATTGGGCTGACACAGGAAGAAAAAATTGAGAAAGAAGGTCAGTTGGAACATTGTTGGGCTCCTTGAAATGAGCATAATAGAAGTTCTTATACATTTTCTGCTCTTTTTTAGAATGCTTTTCTACAGGAAACTATATAATAAAGACCGACATACGGTTGGATATGATCAATACCATAAAACTGCCGTTTTATGGAAAGCTAGAAGGCCATGAAAGTTACCAAATTCATCATATGCGAAGATATCCCCCTATTTGCCATCAAGGAAATCCAACATCCAAGGGATTACCCATTTAATAATGTCATGAAACATCCAAGCCATACGTGTAATACTAACCAAGCACATGGTAAAGTAATTTATATGTTTCAGGTGCAGGATATGGAATCTGGACAATGACAAAACCCACAAAAGTACCATCAGCTCAATAACACTTCCCTTAGGCCTCAGACAATCATCTAACTGGCAGAGGACCAAAACATTGCATTTCTAGTTATGCACACAACTGTCAGCTGGAGGGGGCTAGCACGAAGCACGATAGATCTAGTGACTCAATTTCTTGTTGCTCTTCTTCTAAACCCCAGCTGAATCTGAAGAAACCGCCACTATATAATCCTAAACGCCCTTATCCGCCACATAAACGTTGCTAACCCTCCTACACATAGACGAGGACGCAATCGAAGGCGTCCACGCCACAGATCGGCGAGCAACGAGTTCAGATCTAAGCGCAGCAGCCACATCACAGCCAGCACAGCGAGTCACGCACAAAGTGGGGAAGGGGGGAGAGAGAGAGAGGAGGAGGAGGAACCTTCAGCCGGGGCCGCAGGAGGAGCGGCATCCGCCACGCCCTCGCCGTCCTCAGCGGCGGCGGCGTGGTGGGGATCCACAGCCATCGGCTCGGCGTCCTCGTCGCGCGCCCAGTCGTCGACGACGGAGGCGGAGGCGGAGGCGTCGCCGACCTCCTGCGCGGCGGGCGGCGGGGCGTGCGTGTCGTACTCCATCCCCGGCGTCTCGCGAGCTGGAGCAAGGCAAAGCGGCGTGGCGTGGAGGCGCTGGTGGTGCTCGGGGACGGCGTGCGTGCGTGCGTGCGGTTCCTAGGGTTTTCGCGGAGCGTGCAGGATTTGGACTTCTCTCGGTGGAGAGTGGGCAACGATGCCGTGGCTGGATGGCTGGGATGATGGGGGAGGAGAGAGAAGGCGGCGGCTGCTTTAAGCTGCAAGGACTCCTTGCTTTCGGCTCCAGTAGTCCAGTGTCAGCCTTACTTCCGTCTGGGCCCGTCGTATCGTCACTGGGCCATGTCAGCCCATGAAGCTAACTGTTTCCCTCGTAAAGTCAATTTTTAACGGTATTGCTTCATTTATTTCGACACATTTTTCTCTCGACTCAGTCAAATTTTCAGCTGTAAGATGTTTGTTCAGATTAGGGTGCCATGCTCTTTTTGAAAACACATCTTTCCTTGCTCCTTGTATATAAAGTATATTACTATGTAGGAGTAGTATGTACCTCTGTTCAAAAAATATATAACATCCTTGATTTGTTTGATCATTCATCTTAAAAATATATAACACTTTTGACTTATATGATGTTTATCTTGTTTAAAAAATTTAAATATTATTAAATTTTGTTGTTGTGACTTTTTTTGTTATTAGTATTTTAAAAACGACTTATAATGTGATGTTTGCACTGTTTTTTTCAATAAATTAAATGGTCAACCTTATATCGAAAAGTCAAAATTATTATATATTTAAAAATGGAGAGTATCATTTATCTCTTGATCTCAAGTTCTTTTTTTTACTATGCATGTTTCTTACTTTTTCAAGTTTTCTTGTAATCCTTATCTTCCGTGCCATTTTTTTTTACCAGAATATCTTCCGTACCATTTTAGAGGTTACAATTATTTATATACCTTGCTAATGAACAATATACCAGTTCCTAGAGTTTATCTGGTCAGCTCTTCTTTTTTTTTTTTTGAGGAGTTATCTGGTGAGCTCTGAAGCCGCGTTTTGACTCAAATCAATAATACCCCCTGCCTTGGAGTAGCGGCTACCCAAACCCTACACATTATTTTTCGATGAATTTCAAGTTTCCGTAAGGCCCAAGGAGGGCATAAATGGGATAACGATGCATGCGCCAGTTGACTCCTTCAAGGTCCTGTATTATGCTGCGTACTACACAAACAAGACAAGTCACATATCACATAATTAGCCATGTTTTGGGTTGGTCACACCGCAGACATATTCTGTCATGTTGGCTTGACTTAATTGTCCAGAGATGTTGGTATGACAGGAATGGAGTTAACTTAATTACTAGGAGCTCATTATGAACGTCATATTCAGTAAGGCTGTGTTCTTCTCCCCCTCTTCCCAACTCTTCTCCCTCGTTTTCCGCGCGCACGCTTTTCAAACTACTAAACGGTGTGTATTTTGCAAAAAGTTTCTATACAAAAGTTGCTTAAAAAAATCAAATTAATCCATTTTTTAAAAAAAATTAAAAAAACTTAATTAATCACGCGCTAATGGATCGCTCCGTTTTCCGCGAACACTGTGCGCGCTGGAGAAGTCACCTGCGAACGCAGCCTAAGTGTGATAACCGTATCTAGATCATGCAACTAGGAATAATGTTGACCAAAGGGTCGGGCTGATCGATGCATCTTTACTCGTTGCCGGCGCCACCGCTTGGATTTTCCAATGTCCTCCTTGGTTTGGTGAAAACGGTAAAATCGGTCGGAAACGGTATCATTTTTTTTGTTTTCTTATAGAAGTGGTCGGAAAATTTTCATCCTTATGAATTTATTTATTTAGTGTCAACTTCAAATGGGAAGCTGACATAAATTAGAAAAACTTAACTTTACAATTGATAAAGATATTATTATTATATTAGTTTGTGGAAACGGTATCTGTATGGTCAACAACTTTTGTACTGTTTTTTTCCCTAGTCGGTGACTTGCTTGAATGGGACTCATTTTTTACTCCTCTTATAGTGAGATTTAGTTCTTTTTCCAGCAAAGTCTCTAGAGGGGTTTATATTATTAACTAAAAACACATGTTTCAGCTAGTTTAAAAACAGCCATCACCGGATTCAAGTCATGAACCGGCAGTGATACTCATCATTTTGAGCCTAAAAAACAGTAGCAAAATGATTAGGATTAGATAGTTGTTTTGAGCCCAAAACAATATAAAATTATATAGTGTCCATAGTTTAAATTATTATCAGATCATTACATAACATGAATGCACAACAAACAAGAGAAAGCAATTTTAGCAGAAATCTATCAACTACAACTAAATTCATATCTAGCTAGCAGAAAATCCAGTGGTGATGGCACAAAGACAAAACCTACACACACCATCATTGTTGGACCGACCAAACACTGTTGTCGTTGCCAAGCTGTCACCATCGTTCTCGCCGATCGTCATCATCATTATCGCTAAGTCGTCGCCATTGTTATCCTAGAGACATCTTCGCAAGGCCACCATTCTTACCTCTAGGTGCTCAGATCTGCCGACAGGAAGGCGTTGACACCAAATCACGTGGACTCCGAGGTGGATTTGGCACTGGGCGACGGCTTGTGTTCCTCAATTGTCATTTTGTGCTTAAGATGGGATGCTAAGTTTAAGGGAGAGATCTATCAATTATTTCTATCATGCATACTTTAGCATCCAAATCTTATTTTCAGCTATTATCTCTTGGGCATCTAATTGTGTTGTCATCCATGGCCAAAAACTGAGAGATTGAAAGTGTATGTAGATCCCTAAATTTTATTTTGTGATTAATGACAACTAGTTAAGGAAGACTAACGATGTTTGCTAAGTGTATAGTCAGAGATTTCATCGTCGGTCGATTGAGATGGATGAAAATGGAGATCTCATGATTGAATTGTCTCATTTGGTGTTGAAGACTCTCATGGTAATTTAATTTTTCTTTCAGTGTTATGGAAAGTGATTGGAAATTTTCTGATGTGTTTATCTGAAGTTCCGATCAACTAGACAATCTGATTTTTGTGAGTTTCGAGCTCTCTATTTGGCTCAAACTATTTCACCTGAAGGTCTAATGTTTTTCCACAATATCGGATGTCACCGACAATCCAATTTTCATGTGTTTTGCATTCTCTGTTTGGTTCGAATTATTTCACCAAAAGTTTCCACCTAGCAGCCAGAAGTTTCGATGTTTGGAATGTCTGATATTTCTTTATTCCAAGTTCTCTATCTTAGCTTTATTCTTGGATTTGAAGTTCCGATGTTGGTGTTAGAATATCTGATTTTTCATGTGCTTAGAGACCTATGATTGCATTTTGCAGTGTTGGAGTAAATTTGAATTGGCCGGATATTCGAATTTTGTGGTCAAAATATCATGTGTGGAAATTTCCCTTACCCCAATGAGGAAATAGGGGTGTACTATTTAAGCTAATTTCACCCTTATTCTAGGGTTGGACATTCAATTCAAATCTTTGTGGATTTGAATCTTGTCCAAAAGGCTTTCTTGATTCTTAAGCGCGCGCGCTCTCTCTCTCTCTCAATCCCTCTTTGGTCTTAACTTTGTGAACATGTACATGCTATATTTTCATTGTTAGTGATATCTCTCTATCTTTCACATTTACTTTGTGCCTTGCTTAGCATCCGCAAATACATAGCCATTGTTTGTGCTAGTGTTTGATAGGGTTGTGGTATATTTGGTTATTCTAGACTACTTCTAGTGTCTTGCTCGTAATAGTCATATCAAAAGTTCTAGCCTATTGGTTGGAAGCTAGTTCTGATAGTGACTAGAGTATCTAACTCTTGGTTGGAATATCGGAGTAATTTATGCTTTATATTAAGTTAAAAGTTTTAAATTCGCCTATTCAGCTCCTCTAGGCTATAATTGATCTTCCAATTGGTATGAGAACCTAAACACCTTATTAGGATTAACCGCTTCGAGCATGTACAATAGGGCTCTGAACACCGGCAACAAGAAGGCCACCCAGACTCCAACTGTGAGCTGGCAGTGAGAAGGGATGAAAAATAAGGCAAACAGTGACTAAGTTATCAGCGGCACCAGGTTGCACGTGCAGTCCAAGAAAATGTGGGCCCTGCTATTGCAAGCAAGAGGAGTTGAAAACGACCAAGTTAGCGGACGGGAAAAAGAAAGGGGACCGAAAACTGACCACTTTCTGCTACCATCATCCTCTATTACTACTCACCAGCTCCTCGTTGTCGAGCTCTTCTGTGTATGATCCTTTGCTAGTTCTCGGTAATGCTCAGCGGCAAGGCATTCCCCCCATAATGGGATGAGACAGGAGGCATTTGCCAAACTCAGAATTGTCACATAGATGGCTGCACCCAAGCCAGGCGAGGTCGCCCAACACCTTGCAGCGCATGAATGCCAAGCTCTTTCAACCAAGAGTTGATGGGGGCAAGTTGGAGCCAACCTCATTGTTTTCCACCTCATGCCCCACCATTTTATTGGCCTTCGCAGTTGGTACTTTCTCTATCCTACTCCACTAAAAAACCCATAGCAAGTTCCTCATTTAGCTGGCTAAGCAATGGCTCAGTGGATTGGGAATGATGATCATGGGCGGACCAAAGGAAGAGAATGGTCAGAAAAAAATGAAGAATAAAATAGCATTTTTATGAAAAGGTAGGCAAATGTAGTAGAGCCTAGCGATTTATTGTATATGTTGGATTTTAGGTTGACTATAAGTGATGTGGAGAAAATTGGAACAACACTGAGCTCTACTATTGAACCTGCTCTTAGAGAGGTTATGGTGGGTGAGATGGAGATGGATGGTAATGGTTCACTCTCGATCCTTCACTCTAGAATGTTCATGTTTTTATTGACAAGTATTCTAGTGCTTACGCTTTTAACTTGCATGTTTGTGGAGTGCTATATCACATATTAATCTATCTTATTTTTTTAACCTATTTTCATGACATGAAAACAACGAGAGGAGGTCCGCTCAAGAGTTTAAAATCATGGAATAGAATAGGACATGGATGTTTCAAAGCCCATCCAGTGACAAAAAAACAGATATTATGATTTGGTTGCATGATAGAGCAGGGAATTATTATTAACTATGAAAAATGGGAATCAAGTACATAGCTATATATAATTATGAAGAAATAACCTCACATTCATTGTCTAAGAGCTCACACTAACAGAAACAACACCTCTCACATCACCACACTAGCACATAAATTTATATATTCTCCTACGTACAGTGAAGGTGGAAAAACTCTAGTATCAACTTTATTACAAAGGTGCCATATTGTAGAAAGCTTCTACTTTAGACAAAATGTTGCTTGTATTCTACAATGACAAGATCATGTTACTGAAAGACCAATATCTTTTATAATGTATCCGAAAATCCTAATGCGCAACCAGTCGCGCGTGATAATCCGTTTTGGGCTAGTTGAGCGTGGGTGGAATTTCCACTACTACAGAATAGATTTTCCTGGACGCCGGGCCTTTTTGTTTCCATGCGGTTCATAAGTGGAACCGCACGGGAAAATAGGGGGACCGGCTCTAGGCAGTCGCCTGCACGGGAAAACGCATTATCCCGTGCGGGCGGCTTAAGCCAACCGCACGCGATAATTGTATTATCCTGTGTGGGCGGTTAAAATGGCCCGCATGGGATATTTGGTATATAAGAGGAGGCAACGGGCTCGGTGAAATCTTCTGAGTCCCGGTTGCCCAAAAATTTCCACCGACACCGCCAAGCCGCTGCCGCCCAAATCCTCGCCGCCGCCCAAATCCTCTCCCAAATCCACCTCCCAGATCGCCTCCTCTCCTCTCCCCCGTGCCCTCGCTGCCGCCGCCTCCTCTCCTCCTTGCCCTCGCCCTTGTTGCCACCGCCTCCTCTCCTCCTCGTCCCCGGCCGCCACCTCCTCGACATTGGCCAGATCCGAGCCGCCGCCGCCTCTCCTCCTCTTCTCCTCCCCCCAAGTTGTCGCCTTCACCCTCTCATCCACCCCCTCCCCGCCACCCTCCTCTATTACTCCCCCTCCTCTCCTCTCCTCTGCCTCCTCCCCGGCATCCACCGCGCCTCCTCCACTCCTCGGCCTCCTCCACCGCCGCCGCCTCCTGTCCCATCCACCGGGCTCCTCTCGTCGCCGTCACGCCGGCCGCTGCCGGCCTCTTCTCCACGCCGTGAAGACCACCACCAAGACCACCGTCCTCCCCCCAGCATCAAGACCAACGTCGCCGCCTCCTGTTCTCACCCTCGGCGTCAAGACCACCATCAAGCCACCGGCCTCCCCGACCTCCTCCCCCTCAGCGTCAAGAGCACCGTCAAGCCGCCGGCCACATCCTCTCCTTGTTACCGCCGGCCACATCCTCAACAACAAGCCGCCGGTAAGCATTGTTTTTTTTAAATTTTTAGTATGTCAAATTTGTGATATGCGAGAGATGCAATTTGTAAAATGTGAGATGCAATTTGTGATGTGTGAGATGCGATTTATGATGTGTGAGATGCAGTTTGTGAAATGTGAGATGCGATTTGTGATGTGTGAGATGCAATTTGTGATATATGATGTGGTGATATGGATTTAGTGAGTTAGATGTTAGATGTGTGAGATGCAATTTTGTTATGTTTGGATATTTTGTTATTGATGTTAGATGCGTCAATTTTTTGATAAGATGACTATGTATGTGATGTTAATAAATGGACTTTGTTAAGTTAGGATAATTTTTATTGATGTTAGATGTGTGAATTTTTTTGATAAGATCGATGGCTATATATGTGATTTTAACAAATGAGTTTTGTTAAGTTAGGGCATTAATTTGTTATTGATGTTAGAGATGTCGATTTTTTGATAAGATGGCTATATATATGATGTTAATAAATGGACTTTGTTAAGTTTGGATATTTTTTATTGATGTTACATGTGTGAATTTTTTTACTAAGATGGCTATGTTTGTGATGTGAATAGATGACCTTTGTTAAATTACGCAGTGTTACAAGCAATCGAGCTTGTCGAACCTATGCGGATATTACGTGTGCGAGATACTCAGGGTCTGTGGGAGATACAGAACTGAGTTTACAAATGTAAGTCCTCCTGCTCTTTACATATTGGAAATAGTTCATTTAAGTTGATTTTAACACAAATAATTTTTCTTTTATTTTCCATAGCTCCCGAACGTCTCATATAACGCAAGCCGGTTCGATCAGAAAACGCTTGTCAACTTATGCACGGACTTGTGCTTGTTCATTCTCGCGACATCTGTAACCATCTAGGAGAGTTCTACGATCCTCATAGCGAACTTGCTACGAAGCCCAAATTCAAGAACCTAAGGGAGTGGGAGAGGGAACATGCTATAGACTAAAAGGGATATCTGTCGCAGGGGGAAACTTGTAGTATTACAAACACTAAACATGTACAGATACTATGTAATTTGATATCTTGATTTTTATAATTGAGGTCGTCTAATTTCATCTAATTTATAAATGAAAAAAACGGCTAGCATGTGCTAGGGCAACTACACGAATGCATTATCCCGTGCGGTCTCCCTAGCATATGCTAGCCGACTGGGATAACCTATTATCCCGTGCGGTCGGTATAATTTAACCGCACGGGATAATCGATTATCCTGTGCGATCCGTATAATTTGACCGCACGGGATAATCGATTATCCCGTGCGATCAGTATAACACGACCGCACGGGATAATCGATTATCCCGTGCGGTCGGCCCGCTTGCACGCGAAAATACTGATTTTCGCAGACTTCTGGGTGCAGGCGGACTAAACAACCGCACGGAAAAATAAATATGCCCACACGGAAAAATAGGTCCTGTAGTAGTAGTGTTCCTTTTTTTAGCATAGCACATGTGGCCCATTACTGTTCTCTTTTTTGGGCCCATATTAACTTTTCTTAGTAATCCTCTTTTATTTTTGACCAGACCGTATTCAAGCAAATGGACTTCACAGTCCGCACACACATTTACTTTTTTTCCTCAAGTTATTTTTTGTTTTTAATTTATGACATGTACGGGTATATATAAATGTGCCAAACCGACCGCGCGGGTGGTTGGGTGGTTGTCTAATTAGGCTCCCCTTGTGTATTGACTTTCCTTTGCCACGTGCCAATAATTTTTTTATCATCATATTATGAAAAACAAAAGGAACCTTAGTAAGCTCTGCAGGGGAGGTTGGTTTTTTTAGATAATGGAATGGAACATTCGGCTTTTGCTCATCAGAGCTACAACTAATTATTACAAAGTATCACTCAAACCAAACGAAGAGTGTAGTTCAAAATGAAATTAAACACACCCAACAAAATAAAAGACCAAACCGAGATAAGGAGTATACATTTATTCAAGTCTATTTGTGAATCTCCATCCATAGTTTGCAAACAATTGCATAACTGTCATCTCAAGCCTACGACATGCAACCTTCATAAGCTCTCCATCATCTTCACACTTTTGCAGCTGTGCCCAACATCGGAGCCAATATGTTGCCCTGAAAATAACCTGCAAATATGAGATAGATGGTGATTTGTCAAAAACCATATCATTCCTACTCAACCACAGAGCCCAACATATGGCAGATGCTCCTACAAGTATGAGTTTTTCCTTCTTCTTGTCAACCCTCAAAAGCCAACCATCAAACATATTAGATATGGATCCAGGAAGGTATAAACCAAATGAGAACTGAACTGCTCTCCAAACAAATTTCGTATAATGACAATCTATAAAAAGATGTTGAATGGTCTCGTTTTTCATACAGAAACAACATCTTAAACTGCCATTCCAATTTCGTCTTGCCAGATTATCCTTAGTTAGCACAATCCCTTTTAGCAAGTACCACATAAAGATCTTAATCTTAAGCGGCATCTTAAGCTTCCAAATAATCTTATTTCTCTCAATATAACCATTATTAATAAGAGCTAAATACATTGACCTAACTGAAAATCTACCATTCTGATGATAATTCCATCTAAAACAATCAGAGGATTGATTCAACTGTATATGTACAACGGAAGCACACAATTCATGCCAATATTCAAGATTCTGACCAACTAAAGCTCTCCTAAAGGAAACATTAAGTGGAACAGATCTCATAACATTGGCAATAGTAGAACTTTTCCTTTGGACAATAGAGTATAAAGATGGATATTTGTCTTTAAAAGCCAGGCTACCTAGCCATTTATCCTCCCAAAACCTTATATGTTCCCTATTATTCACAATCCAAGAACCCATGTTTAAGAAAGTTTTTTTGAGCTTCATGAGACCTAACCAAAAATGAGAATCGTCCTGTTTCCTATTAACTTGGGTTATAGACTGGTTATAAAGATACTTTCTCTTCAATAAGTTTTGCCATACACCTTCCTCATTAATCAACTTAAACAACCACTTACTCAAAAGACACTTATTCTGTACTTCCAAATTATGAACCCCTAAACCCCCCTGATCTTTGGGTTGACAAATGATATCTCATCTAGTAAGTCTATACTTTTTTTATGGTCATCCCCTTGCCAGAAGAACCGTGATCTATAATAATCAATTTTTTAAAGAACCCCTTTCGGTATCTCAAAAAAGGATATCATAAACATAGCTAAACTTGAAAGTACAGAGTTAATCAAAACCAGTCTTCCCCCAACAGACAAATGTTTACCTTTCCAACTACTAAGTTTTTTCTCAATTCTTTGTTCAATGACTTTCCAATCATTATTACTCAGTTTTCTAAAATGCATTGGGATACCGAGATATTTAACAGGAAAAGAGCCAAACTTACAACCAAAGATGTTGGAATACTGATCATAATATTCCACTGCCTGACCAAAGCAAAATAATTCACTTTTGTGAAAATTAATTTTCAAGCCAGACAACTTTTCCAACACAGATAAAATCAATTTCAGATTCTTTACTTGTTGTAAATCATGCTCCAAGAAAATGATGGTATTATCTGCATACTGTAAAATGGACAAACCATCATCAACAAGATGATGAACTACCCCATTCAACGAACCAACATCTTTAGCCCTCTTAATTAGTAAAGTAAGCATGTCCGCTACTATATTAAAAAGAATTGGAGACAAAGGATCCCCTTGCCTTAGACCTTTGTAGGTTTGAAAATTATTACCAGTCTGATCATTTACTCTAATACCAACATGACCCCCCTGAATAAAAGAAGCTATCCACTCACACCATTTAGGAGAGAAGCCCTTCATCCTCAGTGTCTGTTGTACAAAAGACCATTTAACCTTATCATAGGCTTTTTCAAAATCAATCTTAAAAATCACAGCACTTTTGTTCTTACGATGTAATTCATGCAAAGTTTCATGCAAAACAACAACACCTTCCATAATATTCCTCCCAGGTATAAAAGCAGTTTGAGTAGGATTAATCACCTTTTGAGCAACACTCATTATTCTATTCGTAGCAACTTTGGTAAAAATCTTAAAACTAACATTAAGTAAGCAAATAGGTCTATATTATTGTATTTTCATGGCCTCAGCACACTTAGGCAAAAGAATAATAGTACCAAAGTTAAGGGAGAATAAAGGTAAAGTTCCATATCTACAACATGTGCCTACTTACTATGTATGAGGTTGTAGCCATACCTATTTGAGTTCATCTTTATGAAGAATATATTTCACTGCATCTCTCATCTGGGATTGAAATCCTTCACTCTGCCTACACTGATATATGGTTATGGTTATTGTTAAAGTTACATTATGATCCCATAATCATCACACTGCAACAGTGGGTAGGCAACTTTACAGCTAGGTCGGAGTATGATGTATATATATATATATTTATGTTTCTCCACCTTAGGCATAGGTGAGGACGTTGGCGCTTCCAGTCATGAAACAATAGACATTGCCACCTGACTTCAATGAAGACCCAAGTAACCATCTACTTAGTTGGATGAATTTCCATAAACTTCAACTACAAATACCCTGGTTACAACGATCTTCATACTTTACAAATACCGTTTGCTGGTATAGCCCGTCGACAATAAGTTTTAGTGTTTATTTCATACTCTACAAATACCGTCTGCGGGTATAACCCGTCGACAACAAGTTTTAGTGTATTTTTTTTCCAATGAAGGTGTGAACGGTTGTAACCTACCCAAATCTTAAATTTCAAAATTTTACTTCTTTTTCTATGCATAATTTAATTTTATTATTTTTGGCTCTGAAATGCATTTGCATTATAGGATTCATGTAAGATTGAAAGCTAATCCAATAATCTAATAATATTTAATGAAATATAAAAATTTTGGGAAACATTCTCATAGATACTACTCAACACCTTAAGCTCACAGTAATTTATAGTTTGAATTTACCATATCATTTGATACCTCAAATAATTCATCCAAATCAGCAAAATCTGCAAAACCGAAATAACACATTTCAACTTTGCACCTTCACCATAATTCAACCATAGCTGTGCTAGCAAAACCCTTTGGTCAGAGTATTAACTCTAATATACTTGACCACCAGGAGTTTTGGCTTAATTTAATTCGAAATCTAACAAAATGAAATGAGAACCACAAAATACATAAATAATATTTGACTGTAGTAATATAGTAACTTAGCCTGCTTTACAAAATTATTATGGTAATTCTAAAAGTGATCTATCCTTGGAACTTAACACATTATCAAGATCACATCCTTATCTACCACATGCGAGTTTGTACACTTTGAAAGCCCAATATGTACAGAGGAACACAAGATTATTAAACAACACATTGCAGTTCTCATACTTAACCAAATCCTTGATTTCCCCTCCTTCCTCACTTCCAAATGGACCCCACAGGCCCTACGGCCCACTTGACAGCCACCCAGCACCCCCTAAACCCACATGGCAGCCACACCACTGCCCTGAACACCCCTAACTATCCATTTGGACATGTGGTGGCCCAGGAATGCGCCAGCACGCACAGGGCTTTGCCACCTCTACCTTGACCCGAGGACTTCAAGAACATCCTCATACTATCACTCCACACTATGTCTCCATCGTCCCTGGTCGCGTTCTAGCCATTCCCACCAAGAGATAAGGCTGTTAGCATCCATTTCCACCTCACGTTCTTCTTCGGCCGTGAAGAAGATGACATCCTCCAGTGCAAATGAATCGTGGTATTCTCTATCTATTTCGAGTTCCCTCTTACTAGCATGCCTAACAACTTAGCTTTTGAAATCTTCGGTTTGGCCAGCCAATTAACGGGAACACGAACCATGACACGGAGACTAATAGTCGCACTAAAGGTGCGGCTGATAGCTTAGACATCGTGTTCCGGCCGCCTCTTTGCTGTTCTGACCACGCCACCGTGCCATCATCATCACCCGGACATGTACTACAAGCCCTTAAAGAATGTCCCTTGGATTGTTGTGAGCGAGGACAATGGCCATCATCTTCTTTGGCTCTGACCACCGTCTCCATCATCGGTTCCTTCGTCCACGGTGAGTTTAGGCTCAATTTCTCGCATGAGTAGCATCCTTAGGGCCCCAATGACCACTTGAATGTAATGGTTTGCCAGCTCGTGGGCCGGAGACTATCGCCGCCATTCGCGGGGTTTACCACCACCGCCGGGTTGTCTTCGTCGCGTTCCTCACCATTCATATCTCGTCGTTCTCAGCCTGAAGTTCGGTGAGTACCCTGGAAGTCCCTGTGAGCCCAAGAATGCACTATTTTACCTAGGAACACACTCTAATGTCACATGCATATGTAGGCTGACAACCTCCACCGCTTCGAGCCATCGTCGTTGCAGCTCCGGTCACCTCCGACTGCACCACTGCCACCTTTGGGTGCGGAAGGGAGTCCTCTACAATTTTCCTTTTGGCCACAACCTCATCCAGGCTACTGTTTGCTACATGCGCAGCCGACAACCTCACCTACCACCGTAGCCATCCCACGAGGACCTAGCTCGCAATTCTTTATAACTTTAGGTACTGTTCTGTAAACATTCTCTATGTATGGCATGTGGGCCTGAGGACTTCTTTGCAAGGATTTCTGTGGATCTCATCGCGAATGAGTCCTTTACGCTTTCCTTCCTAGAAAACATATTCTTGTTGTATGGAAAATATTAAATCTGAGAAAACGGATTAGAGATTTATTTTCCAACTTAAAAATGCCCTAACTTGTAAAATTCATATCAAATTCATCCTGGCTCCAAATCGGTTAAACCAAAATTTGCTAGAACCAGAAAATTATGCTATCTGGTATTATAAACAAAAACCTTGCACTTCTCTTACAATAAATAGCTCTAAATCTTTAATAGTATATAATCATCATAAAATGTATCGAAACTTGTAAAATTCATGGAGCATGCATCTCAACTTTAAATTAGGTGAAATAAATTTTGTTATGATCACAATGTTATCATCACTGTAGAATAAAATCTGGCACTTTTAGTATACAGAATACCTCTAAAAAATTGTGTAACATGTAAATACCCTAGGTTGTATCTTGAACTTGTAGAATTTATAGTAAATCCATGTTAGCTCCATACGAACTGAACTAAAACTTGTTAGAATTACAAAATTATGGTATTTATTTATGTAAACTAGAATCTGAAAGAATTAGAATATAAAATTTCTTTAATTTTAAATAACATGTATATGTTCATGATTAGCATAAGAACTTCCAAAATTTATATAGGATTAGTTATAACTCCAAATAAAGTGATTCTAGTTTTGTATAACTCCAAAATTTATATATGACCTTAATTACTGTGAATTGAAATGTGAAGCATAAAATACTTGAAGACATTTCCAAAATCTGTATGTAGCAAATTATTAACATATAATGCAAAAAGACATGTAAAGTATGTAGTAAATTCATACAAGCACAAAAGATTATAAACTCAGATTAATTGGACTAATAAAATTATTCACTTATTTACTGGAAACTAAAGTTACACATTATGTGTATAAAACACCATTAAAAGTCCATATAGCATATAGTTAACTTTATGCACCTTAAAACCTTGAAAATTCGTAACACATTCATGCTAGCTCTAAAATTAGTGAAATCAACTTTGTTGGACTTGGAAGATCATGCCCTTTACTGCTGTAACCAGAAACTCAACACAAATTGAATAAAAATTTCATCTAAGTTTAAATAACCTACTACTAGTATGGAACTTAGAAAATTCATAACTCACAAATGCTAACTGATAAAATAGAAAATTTTCACCGAAAATCATGTTTAGTCAGTACCTAATCACTGTAGAAAATTCATGCAGGTTAGAAGCATTTTGGATTTTTGTGTGATTTGGAGTTATTCCGGTTGCCGTTATTTCGTATTATGATAAAATCCGATTTGGGTGAGGAGATTGGATTATTGCTGACCATAGTAGAGATTCTAAGGTAAGTGCCATTTCCTTTGAACACATTGAATCCTATGTTTTATGGGAAAATGTTTTGTTTATAACCTGCAGGCGCTATTTGATAGAAAAAATATACTTTGTTGCTCCTTGCTGGTTGTAACCATAGGATTGATTGGAGTGCATTGGTTGTACTCTAATGGGTTTAATTATGCCATATGCTTAGCCATGTCTAGTATTAAACGGTAAAATGGTAATAGATCAAATCCCTTCTATATTTCGAACTCCATTTGAACTTATGAACAGAGTGTAGCTCTGTATACTTCTTAATTAAAATGATGAAAATGATGAATTTTAGACTTGGGCGGTAAGTTATGCACTTATGGTGTTAGTTGTACACTGATAGGGGGAGTGTTTGCCTAAATCAACTAAGAATTGAACTTTGTGTCACCCACTATTGTTTATCGTACATCCACATGTGCTAGTAATGGGATAGCCTTAACTGATTAAGTTATTTAATATCTAGCTTTGCATATGGTAGGTCGAAGAAGTATGAATTAGTCTGAGCGATTATTCATAGGAATTACCTATTTACCCACATTTTGTTGGGGTAGTTTAGGCGTCTAAGTCTACCCAATACAACGGTATAGTGCCTTGTGGGGGAACATATATGTTCTCTACGTACATAATTAGGTTTAAGGTTTGGGCCCACCACCTAACAACTTTAGGTCATTCCTAGGGCGGAGTCACACTTGTCGTTGCTGATATAAAGCTAGGTGTTAAGCAATGTAAAGGCTACATTATGATCTCTATACCGCATTCAGCATGTAGAGTGTGGTGGTACCAATGGGTACCGGAAATGACATCATATGGTTAACGTTGTACAAACTCTGTAGTCTAAAACTAATCGATTAGCCATGCTCGCGGTCATGAGCGCCACAGTGAAATATCATGGGTAAGGTTTTTGTACTTGATTTTGAAATTACGAAGAACATGAGACGTGTACTATTGTTTTGCTGCCGAGGAGGGTATCTAGCATGCTATTTATGTTATGATGATGAATATGATGCTAATATGTTACTACTATGATGCCACACCATGATATTTATGTTATAGTCTTGTAAATATTTATTTAAAAACCGTTGCAAAATGTTTGTGAAACAAATCTAGCTTTATATAAATTTTGAGACCACAAATAGCCATCCTTTGAATTTAGAGCTTGCATGTATTTAGGTTTGAATTGCCTTACCAGTACATTAACTGTGTTAATTACTAACTTGTTTTCTTTTGTCGTATTCTTTTAGTTGTGTTGTAGGTAGCTGAGTGATGTGGGTTCCGTTGCTTTCTTCAGGATGGTTCATTAGGGGCCTACCCCTAGTTGGTTTTCTTATGGGTCTTGGGTAGATAAGCTTCCGTGCAAACCACTAATTATTTGGCTGGTTGGCCTATGTATATATAATTTTAGTTGTAATCTAAAGTTTAATTATTTGTATGCCTTATTACTCTATACCAATGCTTTGATGAAAGTGTTTAGTTAGTCTCTTGCTTTGGGACTAGGTAGACATGAGTATGAATTTTGGGTAATTTTGATGTTTGTGGATTTTTAGCAATATGAGTCAAGACTCCGGAGGTGTGTAACACATTTGGTCACCACCATCGAGTGGTTAACGAGCATGCCTTAGGTTGAAGTTGACTGGCAAGCTAAATCCAATGAATATCTCATTTTCTCACTATTCGACACTATAGATTTTATATCGAATGATGTCAATTTGTGATCATGGACACATTGAGTTTGGAGTGACTATTTATACGTGTGTGGATCCGACTCATCTAAAATTATGT